>JAUNZM010000233.1:0-1200000 GCA_033459285.1 Clamator glandarius
AAAAAAAATTAAAAATGAAGGGGAGAGAGAAAAATAATAATAATAAAAAAAAAAGTTGCTCTCGTTGCTTTCTGGTAGAGATGGGCGAACCGGTTCCTAGTCGATTTTTAGCCGGTTCCTAGTCGATTTTTAGCCGGTTCCTAGTCGATTCGATTCCCAGCCGGCTCCCAGTCGCTTCCCAGTTGCTTCCCGGTCGGTTCCCAGTTGATTCGATTCCCAGCCGGTGCGGCGGCGCCGCCTCCTGATGCGGAGCCCCCCGGTCCCCCCTTCACCCCGGTGACCAACCTCCCCCCCCCCCCACCATCCCCGGTTCCCCCCCCCCCCCACCCCGTTCCCCTCCGTTACCGTCAGAGCCGGGTGGGTCCGGTGCGGGTCGGGGCGCTCGGGGCCGCCCCCCCCGGTACCGTCAGCGCTGCCGCCGGGCCCCCCCCGCCCCGTGCACGGCCAGCGGGCGGCGGCTCCCGGGCCGGGGAGGGGGGGGCGAGGGGTGCGGGGGGGAAATATCCGGAGAAAAAGGGCGGAAAAAAAAAAAAATGTACCCCCCAAAAATTAAAAAAAAAAAAAAAAATTTGGTAATAAAATTCAAATTAAATACCCCATCCCCCCCGGCGGCATCACAGCGCGGAGCCTCCGCGGCCTTTGTGCGGGGGGGATGCTCGGCGGGGCGCGGTCCCCTCGGGGAGATGGGGGGGGGGGGCTCGGTGCCGGTCCTCTCGGTGCTGCCTCCCGCCTCGTGCGGGGTCCCGGAGCCGGTTTAGGGCTCGGTGCGGGTCCCCTCGCTGCTGCCTCCCGGTGCGCGGCTGCCCGGTGGCGGAGATGGAGATGGGGAGGGGGGGGGGGAGGTCACACACGTCTCGGTGTCGGGTCCTTTCGGTGCCGCCTCCCGCTCCGATACGCAGCTCGGGGTCGGTCTCGGTGCCTCCGGTGCCGGTCGCGGCTCGTCCCGGTGTCCCGGTGCTGCGGAGACACTGAGCACCCGGTAAGGGGGGGGGGGGGGGGGGGAGGGCAGGTCGGTGTCGGTCCCCTCGGTGTCGCACGGTCCCCTCGGTGCTGCGGCGGCTCGGAGGAGGGGGAAGGAGGCTCGGAATCGGTCCCCTCGGTGCTGCCTCCCTCCCCGGTGCACGGCGACACTGAGCACCCGGTAGCGGAGAAGAGGTGGGGGGGGGGGGGGGGTAAGGCTCGGTGCGGATTCTCTCGGTGCTGCCTCCCTCCCCGGCTCTGAGCGCCCGGTGGGAAAGCGGCTCGGTGTCGGGTCTCCCCGGTGCTGCCCCCTTTCGCAGCTCCCGGTGGCGGAGAACGGTGCCGGGAGGGGGGTTTCTCGGTGTCGGCGCCTCCCGGTGCCGCCTCCCAGAGCCTCGCTCGGTGCCCGCCGCCTCGGGAGGTCGGGGGAGGGATGGAGGGAAGGTTGGGGGGGGGGGGGGGGGATGCGGCTCGGTACCGGTCGCAGCCCCCTCGGGTCCCGCCCCGGTGCGCGGCTGCGGCGACACTGAGCGCCCCGAGCCGGGGCCCGGCGGCCGCACGCGGCTCCGGCTCCGCCTCCTCCCCCCCCTCCCTTCCCCCGTTACCAAGGGGACGCGGCCGCCGCGCGTCCTTGCGGGGAAGAATAGGGGGTGGATGATGAGGAGGATGATGATGGAAGGGATGGAGGCGGAGCCCTCGCGGCTGCACGCAGCCCTTTCGCGGGAAAACTCGAACCTGCGGGACTACAACTCCCATCGGCCCCCGCGGCGCCGAGCGCAGGGCGCTCGGCGCCGCGGGGGCCGATGGGAGTTGTAGTTCTAGCCGCCCCCCCCCCCCCCCCCCCCCCCCGGGGTCCACGACGGGATGGGTTCGTGGGGATTGAGGGCGGCTTCACGGTGACAGCCGCCCCCGAGGCGTCACAGCTGTGGGAAACAGGGATAAAACGTGGCTGGAGTTCACCACGGGACAGCCAGAGCTCCCTGGATAACCGGAGGCCACCAGGGCGAGGGCTGTGGCCACCACCGAGTCCCCAGGGCAGAGCTGTCATGGCGGAGTCTGCCCTCAGCAGTCCTGAGCTCCTTTATTCCTTCCCCAAACCCACCAAGCCTTCATTCTTTCCCCAGACCTGCCATGCGAGTCCAGAGAAGAGCAACAAAGATGGTGAAGAGGCTGGAGAACAGGCCTTATGAGGAACGGCTGAGAGAGCTGGGGGTGTTTAGCCTGGAGAAGAGGAGACTGAGGGGAGACCTCATTGCTCTCTCCAGCTACCTGAAAGGAGGTTGTGGTGAGGAGGGTACTGGGCTCTTCTCCCAAGTGACAGGGGACAGGACGAGAGGGAATGGCCTCAAGCTCCGCCAGGGGAGGTTCAGGCTGAACATTAGGAAAAAAAAATTTATGGAAAGGGTCATTGGGCCCTGGCAGAGGCTGCCCAGGGAGGGGGTTGAGGCACCTTTCCTGGAGGGGTTTAAGGGGCGGGTGGATGAGGTGCTGAGGGACATGGTTGAGTGTTTGATAGGAATGGTTGGACTTGATGATCCGGTGGGTCTTTTCCAACCTGGTGATTCTATGATTCTATGCCTTGATTCCTTCCCCAGACCCACCATGCCTTTATTCCTTCCCTAGGTCCATTGCGCCTTTGCCATAGGCATGAGCGTCCATCAAAAGAGCAATTCCAGAAGCAGCCTGTTCATTCCTGCCCATAACGATGCTGAGGAGCCCAACACACGTGCGTGTGCAGCACCCCCGAAGCAGCCCAGCGTGTGCCCCTGGAGCTCGCTGCCTTCCCACCTCCCTCCTGCCTTGGAGCCTTGAGCTTTGAGGAGATTTTTTAGGGAGCGGTTTGGCTTCTCGGCACCTTTGCAGCTCCTCCACCCAGGGCAGTTCCCCAGACATGTGGGGTGTTGAGTGTGAGGGAGGAGAGCTGAGCCCCAAGAGCTGTTTTGGGAGGCTGGGTACCTCCGAACGTGGGGAGATGCTCCAGTCACCACTTCTGATCCAGTGAACACTGAAGGTTGAGAAATTAAAATAATATCTAGATATGCTTTCAGGAGAGCGATTCCTCTCTGTAATTATAATATGTATTATCCTCCCTGTGAAAATACATTATATTGAATAAATTCCCTCTTTGAACGGGGCTATTCATACTGTTCATTTGTTTCAGTTCAAACATTTTTAGCTCATATATCTGGCAGGTTCTTGTGCAGCTTTGTACGTACTCTGTGGCTTATTTATCTGCTTTCTGCCTTGCAATGTAGGCCAGCGATAAGAATAAAAACCATTATAGATTTGTGAACAGCACTTAGATTTTTCAAAGATAATTTAATCAAAGCTATTAGTAAGTCAGGAAGAAAGATTGCTTTTTATTCGGCACAAAAAAAAAAAAAAGAGAGAGAAAAGGAGCCCTCGTTCTGCTCAGAAAATGTTTTAACCACCTGAAGTCACTCACAAGGACTTGAAAGGGTGATGGTGGTTTTGCTGGGGAAGAGATCCATCTTGAAAGAGAGAACTTCAAAAGGTGGGTGTTTCTACACTGCCTTCAAGAAGGCACCATTAAGCTGTTCTGACCTCCCCATTTACATCCTTTTTGGGCTTTTTTAAAAGACTTTACAGAGGAGAAACACTTTTGTGATTCAGGGAACCTTTGCCGGAACATAAATTTCACCCGGTGATGTTGGGAACACAAGGAGAGCCTTAATCTGCTAATGAATGAGCTCTGCAAAGTGCAACCGGCTCCGCTTCCACATCCAGAGGGATTGAATTGCAAAAAGGAAGCGGGCAGCCCTTGCTGCTGGAGGAAAGAGATTTTTTTAAAAGTCCTTTTGCTTTAGCACAAATAAATAATGCATCGGCCGGATCCGAGGTGGCGGCGGGGACGTCGTTTCCCTGCGGCACCGGGGAGCCCACCCCAAGTTTCCCATGCTCGCCGTTGGGTTCACGAAGCAGAGATACGTGGGCTCGGAACCGCTGCTCTTTAAGCCGACGGTGTCCCTTTAATTTAATATCATTATTTTTGACCGGCGCTAGCAATCCGGAGCGCTGAGCGTTTTCATCTCTCATCCTGACAAATGCACGCTGTAATTCTTTGACCAAAATGTCAGTCTGCTCTGGAAATGACTGGCCCTCAGAATGAGAAAGATTTCCAGGGGATTAAAACCGGGCCATTACTCTCCGCTCTAAATGCATTCAAGGCTCTGAAAGCCGGAGCTGCTTTTCTTTCCTTTTGTACGAAAAGTTATTGACTTATCAAGGTTAAAATACATTCAGTATGGCCCAATAAAACAGGGATATCGCCGCATTCGTGCTGTCATTTGCAGGTCCGTTTTCATGGCAACAGGGCTCTTTTCTGCACATTAAACGGTTCAGTTGTGCAAAGTTCAGACATTACATAAACAGAGAGGTAACAACAACAAAAAAAAATCAATGAGCTCATAGGCATGGAAAAAGGAGATAGCATTGATCGGGGCCGGCATCAATATTTGGGATCGCTGCCTCCTGCCCTGCTCGCAGCCCTCCTGTGCTGGCAATGGGGACACAAAGAGATGCTGAAGGACACGGAGAGGGGGATGATGTCTTCACCCACCCTGAGCAGCTCCTGCTTATGATTAATATCACCCAGGCACAGCCTGGCACCGCGAGGGATGCCCACTCGCTGGGCTTGAGGGTTTATCAGCGCTAATAACGGTGTTGGTGTGCTGGTGGGTGCTTTCTGTAGCTGATTTTTGGTCCCTGTTCTGTGGCAAATCCCAGCCATTTCCAAACACACTGAGGGCACTGAGGGGGTGGAGGGGGTCTGGGAAGTAAGCAAGGACGAGGCACACACTGAACATGAACACATCAAGCACCTTTGGTGCCGGCACCGTGCTGCTGTGGCGGCTCCAGCGGGCACGGAGGAGCTTGGTGCTGGCAGGGTGCGGGGGGTTTGGGCCGGTGACTTTGATGCTGATGGGAGATGTCAAGCTTTTTGCTTCCCAGTCAAAGGGGTGAGAGAGATTCCAGCGTTAAAACGCTTGTTAAAGGAGAGGCACCAACATCTGTTGGGAGAGCAAATGGAGAGCGGGAGTGAGACGGCCAGGGGCATCCAGGCGTGAAGGAGGAGGAGGAGGAAGGCAGGAGCGAGGGCCTCTTTGAGCTGCTGCTGTGGTATTGAAGATCTGCTGCCTTTCGCCACGTACCTGCACATGGGCTTGCTCCTCAATCCCAGATCTCACTGGTGTGAGAGCAGTTTGCCCACTGGGAAGCCTGAGGCAAAAAACTGGTTCCGTGTGGCCACTTGCTGGGGTTCCCAGAGACAGACCCCGCAGCACTGGGGCCAGCTGGGGAGAACTGGTGCCTGGGGGCACAGAAGGCTCTGATCTGGACATGGAAAGAACCCTTTTGGGCAAGGAACAGTGTCCCAAGAGCATCCTCCTCACTGTCCCCTGGGTGCTCTGCAGTGGGAGGTGCAGAAGAGCGGGGCTGGGCAGTATCTGGGGGCAGCCGCCCTGGCTGCCGCAGGGGTCAGGAAGGCAGGAGCTCCTGCGCTCTGCTTCTCCCAGTTTATTTATAGATTCAGCAAGTTATTCAGCTGAAACAAATCTCCGTTTCAGTCAGGTCCTGGGGCCAGCGGCAGCCTGCATTATCTCACAGGCAGCCATACATTAGGCAGCGCGAATTCTATGGGGGCATCAGCATCCCCGCTCAAACAACCTGCTGTTTGTGGGCTGCAGGAGGGTGAGGTGTGCCCAGGTAGGGTGATGGTCTCCAGGGTGCAGGTGGTGACACGAGGACACCCTAAGAGCAAGCCAGGACCGATTGTCCACGGCGAGGGGAACAACTGTGCAGGGCACAGGGTGGTCTGGCAGTGGTGTGAGGGACTGGGGAGCCCTCTGCCCCCCAGCACAGCCCACAGCCCCCTTGACAGTGATACTGGGGGTGAGCGCTCGCTGTCAGTCCAAGTCTATTTTTATTCCTGCTTAAAAATATCCCAGTCCGGGTCACTGGCACATGATGGATCATCGCTTCTGTGACTTCCCTCAGGGCCTTCCCAGCTCCGAGATGAGGAGCAGAGTTGGGTTTCCTACAAGAGCACCTTGCACCCTTCCCACCCTGTAAAAACACGGAGAGGACATCACAGCACTCATGCTGTGGGGTGCTTTGGGGGCCAGGGCAAGACACAGAAGCAGCTCTGAGTGCCCCAACGTGGCCCCACGCCAGCTCCACACCTTAGCAGTGGCCAGGGAGCATCTCAGCATCACTGCATCCTCGCTCTCTGCTGTCTCCACACTTAATCCCCTGCCAGTGGCAGATCTCATGCCTTTTTCTTTCGTCTCCATTTGCGTTTTGTGAAAAATTTAACCTTGCTCAAAAGCTTGGGGAAAAGCCCTTGTGAGCCGGGAATGGAGAGCAAGGAAGAGCAGATCCCAGCCTGTGGTGCATTTTCTAGCCCTATTAGTCATGAGCCTCTGATGCTATGAGAGATACGGGGCTGACTGACAGGTGATTTGGTTTTATCTCACCTGGGAACATTTCATATCCGGCGCAGGGCCGTTTTGCAGCCTCTTTGTGCTGGAGCGCTCAGCAGCATCACTGGGTGGAGGCACAGATGAGGAGGGTCCCAGTGCCTCTGGCCACTGAGGGCACCCACAGCAGGCAGCACCCCAGCCCTCGCGGAGCAGGAAGGCATCGCCCGCAGAGACGGGTTGGCAGTGACAGCCACCCCTGTCTGGGTACTGTCCCCATCTCCACTGGGCATCACCTCCTCTCTGCTGATCCCCAGGGCACCTTCCAGCCTGCAGTGGCCCATGGAGACCAGGGTGCCTCCTCCTGTTGCAGGAGGTCAGAATCCTTTGGCTCTGCAAGCCACTGGCTCCTGGGAAGAGGAGGTGATCAGAGCCAGGCGTGATGCTCCCTCTGGTTTTGATCCAGCCCCAGCCCTTCCATGCAGAGTTATGCATCTCCCTCCTGCACGGATTTTTTTTTATTTCCCTTCCTTTGCTCTGAAACTGGTTTCCTTCTCCTCCAAACTCCTCAGTGCTGCTGCTTAATTGCATCTACGGAGCGGGGCTGTTGTGTGCTGTCAGCCTGGAGTGCAGGGTGGTCTCTGCTGAGGGAGGCAGCCCGGGGGGAGCTGGGGTCTGTGGGCAGCTGGGCTGGAAATCAGGCTTAGGGAGTGAAATTGGAGGGAGATGGAGATTCCCGGGAGATCTTCACCTTTAAATTCACTGCTTCTTTCCCCTCCAGATCTGCTGACATTTGGAAAAGGGGAATCGTTGCAATTTGCTTGGTTCAGCAAGTTCTCCCTCTCCCCTGTGCCCCCCTTGACCCGACACGGCTCTGCTGAACTGCTGGCAGCCCCAGCCCCGCAGAGGGCACCGACCTGGGGGGAGAGGAAGGTGAACGATTCCCAAGCCCACCCTGGCAGGACATCCCCGTCCCTGTGGCGCTGAGCGATGCCCCGAGTGATGCTGCATGGTGGGACCAGTGCCCTATGCACCCCATCATGGAGCCCCATTGGGGCTGGAGAACAAATCTTATGAGGAGCGGCTGAGAGAGCTGGGGTTGTTCAGCCTGGAGAAGAGGAGGCTGAGGGGAGATCTTATTACTCTCTACAACTACCTGAAGGGAGGTTGTGGAGAGGAAGGAGCTGGGCTCTTCTCCCAGTGACAGGGGACAGGAAGAGAGGGAATGGCCTCAAGCTCTGCCAGGGGAGATTTAGGCTTGAGATTAGGAAACAATTCTTCACGGAGAGGGTGGTTAGGCATTGGAACGGTCTGCCAAGGGAGGTGGTTGAGTCACCGTCCCTGGAGGTGTTTAAGGTGAGGGTAGATGAGGTGCTTAGGAGCATGATTTAGGGATTGGTGGGAATGGTTGGACTTGACGATCCAGTGGGTCTCTTCCAACCTGGTTATTCTGTGATTCTGTGATTCTGTGATCAGTACTGGGAAAGCCTGCACAGCCTCGCAGCCAGGGAAGCACCCGTTTAAATCCTCCTGACAGTCGAGAATTTAAAATGATTTATTAAAAATGTATAAAGCCCAGTTGTTGGTGTCGCTGCTCTGATAAGAGCATCGTCTCCTGCGCCGCTCCCATGGCAGGCACACTCAGCTCAGGTTTATGTTCCCCGCACTCAAACAGCTCTCACCGTGGCACCTGCACGGGGAGGGGGGAAGGATCCCCCCGCTCCGCATATTAATTTTCATCTGGCTGCCACAGGCAAACCCATTCAGGCTTCGAGAGGCATTAGAGCTGAGCCGTGACCTGCGGGAAGGCAGCTTCCCACTGCAGCCGGGCGAGCCCCGTGCTGGCAGGAGCCCCCTGCCCACATCCCTGGTCCCCTCTGACCATGGCACCTCAGCCACCACCACGTGGGGCTCTGCTTCTCCTGCCCCACCTGCCCCCCAGCAGGGTTGCAGCCCCTTCTCCCTCCAGAGGTCCCTTTCTGAGCAGTGGGGCCTGGTGACCTGCAGCACACAGATTAATGGAGACGCGGAGGGTGTGCAAGCGGCTCCGTCACTCCGTGGCGTGTTCCAGCCTGCGGCCATAAATCGGTTACAGTGGCTCAGCCGTAAAGCTGAGGACAGAGGGCAGGCAGGGACACTGGCTGCCCCGGCGTGGCAGGGGTCAGCGTGGGTCCAGGATGGATCCGGGGTCCTGCTGCCTTCCTGGATTTTCCCAATGATGTTTGTTAGGGGGCTCTGGCACCCAGCAAAGTGAAAGGAGTGGGAAACCACTTCTGTTGGCTGAGAGCCCTTAGGAGAGAGGGGTCCCCAGCCCCAGAGCCCCGTCTCCAGCCCCACAATCTCCACACGCAAGGGTTTGCTCCCCCAGAGATGCTCCAGTTTGGACAATCAGAGTTTCGTCCCCACTTTAGCACTGACTTTCTGGGTGACAGGCACGAGGTGACAGGGATGCTGAGGGCACTACTGCCCTGTGGAACTAAAACACTTGTCCTGACCCCTCGGGACGCTGCCAGGGTCTCAGCAGAACAAGGCAGGAATGAAGCTATAAGAGCCCCAGGGAGAAATGCTGATAATGATCAAAATCAATATTTTTGCAGGAGAGAAATAAAAAACCTCATCAGAGCCATTGGCTGGAACGCTGCAGGGGGAAAGAGGAATCGGACATTCCAGTTGGTGCTGTTTTGGCTCTGCCACCTCTCTGTGCCATCCTGGCCTCTGGCTCTGCTTCCTTTGCTCTCCCTGCTCCCTGGCACTAAACTCTGCTTGCTCTCAGCAGGGTGTTTCCAAACCGATTGTCTCCAAAGCAGATAATTGATTTAAACCAGGATTTTTCTCCTTTTTTCTTTTTTCTTTTTTTTTTTTTTTTTAAAGCTGCTTTCTCTGCAGCACTTTGCTTTTCTCTGGCAGCCCAGCCAGCATCATCAAGCATCCCCAGCTCAGCTCGGGCTGCGATTGTCCCTGCGGGAGCATCCTCATCACCCTGCGAGATGCAGCAGAGCTGGGAAGGGGGAAGCCAAGCCTTGGTGACCAAGCCAGCACATCCATCTCTGCCAGCACTGCCCCACTGAGACCACGCAAACTGGGAACTCTGTGTGCGAGTGACAGGCTTTGTGTGAGCTGGCCCTGAAATCCCTTCTGGAAAAGCTGTAGAGCTCATTTGCCAGAGCCTTGTTGTTCCAGGATAACTTGATGTGAGCCTGATGGAGCCGAGAGCCTGATAGGACTCCAGGCCAGGGGCTGCAGATCCCAGGGATTGGAAGCATCTAACTCCCAGCATCCAGCTCCGAGCATCCTGCTCCCTGCAGCCTGGCCACACCGTCCCCACCTTCTTCCTCCGCTTTACAAAGCCAATTATCACCCAGAAACTAGCACGACGCCCAGGTATATGGTCCCAATTAGGCCTTGCTTAAAAGCAATTTCAACACCGTTATAGGCTTTCCGCTTCGGAGCAGGTTGCCCTCAGCTGCCACTGCCCGGGGACGGCTGTCGTCGCCACTGAGGAGCGGGTGCAGGGCTGGATGCCAGCGCTTGCGGCTGCTCTTTATAGGGGAAACCGCTCCTGACCCCACACCATCACCCTGGGGTGGCTTCCCACCCCTGAGGCACAGCCAGAGTACCCCAACCCTGCCACCATGGAGATGGCAGAATGCTGCTGGGAGCGCAGAAAGTGCTGTGAATGGGGACGCTTTGGCCGTGCCCTGGTGTCCTGGTGGATGGTGCTGAGCGCCAGGGCGATGCCCTGCTCTGAGGGCCCCAATCCCCTTCCTGGGGACAGCAGAGCAGTCTCACGAGGTGACAGAAGCCAGAGCTGGGTGGATGCTGAGTGCACGTGGGGACACCCACGGCGAGTGATGGCCAGGATTGGACCCAGGAGGGCTCAGCTCCCCTCGCATCCCATGGCAGTGGCAGTAGGGAGGGGGTGGCAGTGCTGGAAGGTGCTGGGCATCACTGGGAGCTGAGGACCTGGGGGAGCTTGAGGCTGCACGGTGTCGTGTGCTGCTGAGCCTTCCACGCGCTGGTGGGTGTCCCTCTGCGCGGCTTTGATCTGCACAGCGAAAGAGCAAAGGCGGCTGCCTTTGTGCTCCAGGAGGCTTTGAAGTCTCCCAAAACAGAGCAGGGGGCTCAGGGAGAGGCGGTTGGCCTCTCACCACCCCACCCAGCCCTGCTTTCGCTCCTTTTTCATCTCCTTGTTCCCAAGGAGGTGCCACCTCCGGCTCAAGCAATAAAACCTGCAAACTTTCCCCAAGAGCCCCAGCTGGGATGCTGGGACCGTGTTGGGGGCTGTACAACACCAAGACCCCCTGGAGGTCCCAAAACGCTCTCTCCCACCCCCATGGCCACCCTGAGCTGCTTCCTCTAGCACGGGACTGACCCCCACTTTGCCGTCCGAGCCTTCCCCAGGAACCCCACAGGTGATAGCAGGAAGGTGCTTGCCCAGTCGGGTGACGATGATTTGCTCTCTCCTTAATTCTCAGCCCATTTTATCTTTCCCCTTCTAAAGGCAGAAGAAAAAAGAAGCTCTTTTCCAATCCCGCCCCCCCCTTCCTTTTCGGTGGCCTCATTCAGCCCAGGGAGGGTGAGTGGAGCCCAGTGGGGACATGCGAGCCTGTGTTTTTGTGAGAAAAAATGTGCATTGATCATTTCTGGGAATCAGACTGTGTTTTTTACTCTGAAGCATCCATTATACACAGCTGCTTAATTGACGAGCGCTGCCTAGTCACCTCGGATGCCGGAGTAAAACAGCCTAAAAGCTCCAGCGCAGAGGAAGTCCGCGCTTTATAAATTGATTCAGTGGGAGAGAGAGGGAGCGAGAGAAAAAAAAGCATTAATTACAGATGCTTCTGTGGGCACTGTTTTATGGCAGCGAGACCAGGATGTGGGCAATTCTCCTAAATGTGCTGATTAGACAGCACTTCATGTCTCGGAGCACATTAAATGGGCTCTGTAAAGCTATTAGAGATGCAGCACCATAAAGAATTGACGAGAGCGAGCGGCGGCGGCGCAGCCCGGGGCTCCTGCCCAGCTCCTGCTTGCCCAGCTCGGCAGCAACAAGTCACTGGTGAGGCCAGCGGGTGCAGGAGCCAGGGTGAGCCAGCGTGATGGGGGGCAATGCTGCTCACTGGACCCTGCTGGGGTCGAGGGGCTGGGGGCTGCCTGTGCCCCCCTGAGGTCCTGCAGCTCCTGTCGAGTCCCATCCCTGCTCTGAACCCCTTAGCTCCCCTCTCTGGGCAGCCCGTCCCCACCAAATCCCACCTAGGCTGGGGTGATCTCTTTACTGGTAACCCTAACCATGACAGAGGGGCTCAGGCAGAGCTGCAGGGAGGCAGGAGCTGCCCCACCATCTCCTGCATGCTGGGGAGATGAGGTTGCTGCTCCCCAGGCTTCCTCTGCCTGTCGTGGAGCTGGGAGGGCAAGGCTTGCTGCCAGCCCAGGGGACAGGAGGGGCGCAGGGACAGCGTGCTGGATCCCAGCCACCGCTTGTCCCAGTGCCCGCTCTGACTGTCCCCATCCCTGCAGGGATTGTCCCCACTCATCCCACTCTCAGGAGCTGAGGATGAGCCTGGCTGCACCATCCTGGCTCCCTCTGGTTCTCTCCTGGTTTGATCTTGTGTCGTAGGAGCATCCCTTGCAGCATTCCTTGGGGCATCCCTGGAGCATCACTAGAACATCCCCGGAGCATCTCTTGGACCATTCCTTAGGGCATCCTGGGAGCATCTCTTGAAGCATCCCTTGAAGCATCCCTTGAAGCATCCCTTGGAGCATCCTTGGAGCATTCCTAGAGCATCCCAGGAGAAGGGTGTTTGGAGACTCCTGTTCTCTGGAGAATGGCAGCCCCAGAGCCCAAGCAGGTGAAGTCATGGGACTTTGGGTGCTGCTCTGGCTTCACCCACCTTCTCTGCCCATCCCAGTGCAGGCAGGAGCTGGCAAGCAGGAGCCGTTTAATCCCGTGGCTCCGGGATCTGTGCCCAGCAGGCCAGCATGACCCCCCGTGTGGTGGGCGCAGGGTCAGCCGGGCGTGTGATGTTAACACAGCCCCACCACACAATCATGCCGGCAAATCAATTTGTCAGGACGCAGCTCACCAATTAGCATTTGCAGGGATTATTACTCATTTGTGCACGGCAGGTTTCGGGAAATTAATCAGGGGCTCGCTGGTGGGTGGGACAGCAAAGGCAGGGAGGGTGATGCCAGCACCCAGTGCAGCCCAGCTTTGCTGTCGGAGTGTGAAGCTGTGCTGGAGGTGCCTGGTGCTGGGAAAGATAGGATTTGATCCACCAGAGGGGCCCTCAGAGGACCCCTCGATACGAGAGCAATTCCAACCCCTGGAGCCGCGCATCTCACCTGCACCACAGTGGGGCTGGACCCTGACTGCCTCGAGGTGCCAAGAGAGCAGTGGGACGTGGGGTGGAAGAGAATGAGCTTAAAGCAAAGTGACAGTTCCTAGGAGGTGACCCGAATGGTGTCACCCACCCCACCCCAGGGCTGGGGAGCGAGGGCAGCCCTGGCCCCAGCACAGACCTGGCAGCACCGAGGAGTTGGGGGCTGGTGCTGGGGGCTTGGGCAGCAGATGGGCTTTCCCAGACGGGAGCGCCGGCCGAGCCAGGCACGTGTGAGCCAACAGGATGGGAATTCACAATCAAGGCTATTAAATAAAAAAGCGCTGAGCAGTGCTGCTCGCTGCCGCAGGGGGATGGGAGCTGATATGTGGGAACCCCTGGCCCGCTGCTCTCCAGGGCAGGTGCTGAGGTGCTTTCCAGGACTCTCCAGGGAGGTGCTGAGGGGCATGGTTTAATATTTGATAGGAATGGTTGGACTTGATGATCCAATGGGTCTTTTCCAACCTGGTGATTCTATGATTCTATGATTCTGTGATTCTGTGATTCTATGACATGGGCACCTGCCCTGGCCAGAGGAGTGGGATCTGGCTATCCCAAGGGAGCCTCCAGCCCTGGCTCCATCTCCTGCCCTGGTTCCTACCCCTGCTGAGGCTTCCTGGGCTGCCTGGCGTCTGGTGGAAGGTGTGCAGTGCGTGTGGTGCACACGGCATGAGCAGCGTGCGTGCTGTGCGCCCTGTGCCTGGTTTACGCCCCGTGCCTGGCGCGAGCAGCGCTCTCCAGCCCGCCCGGCGCTCTGACGGATAATCGATTTCCCCGAGCCGGGGAGAGACACGCTGTCCAAACGCATCAAGCTTTAAATGCCAACTTTCCTAATGCGATTTTACAATCTCCTATAATTGAGTCGCAGCAAAACTTCCCCCTTCCCCGGCAACGGTGGGGGACGGATTCAACCCTGTCCTGCCGGCTGCAGCCTCCCCTCCCATCACCAGGGAGAACCAGGGGTGCATCCCCCACCAAGGACCATGCTGCGCTCTCCACGGTGGCCGCCACCCCTCTGGGATGAGCCCTGGGATGCCCTGGGATGCCAGCAGTCACCATCTGCCAGCACACAGTCCCCAGGATGGATGCACCTCTGCCCTGAAACATGGTCATGCTGATGCACCCCCCGATGCACCCAACTCCATCTCCCTGGGGTCCGTGCGGCCAAGCGAACATCTCCTCACCTTCCCTGTGAAGGATAGCCTGGCTCAGCTCCGGGAATTATGGATGAAGCTCCGAGTGGAGGAGCACCGCGTCAGGACTGGATATTGTGGGGAGCTCATATCCCACCATGGGGCTCGTGCCCCACCGCAAGGCTCCAAGACTAGGGTTAGCAGGACCTCTCCTTAGGGCCAGCCCATAGCTGGCTGACACCACTGAGAACCCAACACCTTTTTTGTGGGACCAAGAGCCCCAGCAGCCCCCAAACCCTGTGCAAAGCCCAAGTCCAGGCTAGGGGCTGCAGGGGGAGCAGAAAACCCATGGAGCCAGGGCCGGGGCTGCCGGGAACCCCTGTGCTGCTCAAGGTTAGTGTTGGTAATTAAAGGCTGGGATTTGCATGCAGCAAATGACTCCAGCTAATTACAGGTTTAAAAGGAAAATGATCGGAGAGAGGATTGTTTGCAAAATTGGGGCACGAAGGAGGAGCGGGCACACTGCTCTGCGCTGCTCTGGAGGTCACCAGCCTTAACTCATATGGCCAGCCTGTCACCGCTGCACATCTGGGGGCAGCACAGGTGGAGGTGACACATCTGGGTGCCCATGGCAGGAGGTGACAAGGGTCTGATGGCCCCAGGGGCTGGACTATCAGGTCAAGGAATCCCAAGGGGCGCAGAGTGACCTCCAGCCCTGCGGGGGTTTGTTCTTGGAGGGTGCTGGGTGCCACATGGACCCAGGAGAGGCTCCCCAGGCTTCTGGGACATGCTCAGAGCGGGGCAGCCCGGCTGCTGGGAGATCTCTAACTTCTCCACATCCCCCCCTCTCCAAAAAAAAGTACATAGGCACAAATGCCAGGGTGCTGAATTGATTCATTTAATTTTCCCTTCTCATTTGATCAAGAGCAGGGTGACATTTGGCAAAAGTTGCTGATGAGGGATTGAATGATTAATTGTCATGACAACCATTCCTGGTTAATGACAGGGATGAGATTGTGCCGGCATAAAAGACGGAGAGTGGCCTTGAGTGCCGCGGTGCTAAATTACCAGGCATGTCACTGTTTGTGCTTTTGGTAAAACGTGGCCATGCGTTTCTAATGAGAGGTTAACTGTGTCCCCAAAGTAATTACAACTGATTGAAGAGGTAGTTAGTAATTAGAGGATTAACTGTAATGAGTCTCACCTGCAGTGGTTGCCATAGTTACAGTATTTTAGATGATGGGAGTTAAAATAGGACAGAGGACGCAAGAAGCGGCTCGGGGTGCGCTGGGGTGTCGCGGGGGTCCCGGGGGTGCCTGGGTGGGGTGGGTGCCCCCCTATCCCCCTGCACCGCGGCCAGACACTGTGGAGCCTTGGGGCTGCCAGCAGGCCATTTCCAAGGGCAGGAAAGTCATCAGAAAATCTTAAATCTCCAAATTCCTGACAGCCCAAGCTCAGAAAAGGGGACCACGGGAGGGAACGAGGAGGTCCCCGCAGACACCATGGTGGTGGCATCCTCCAGGGTCCCAGGGTGCCAAGGAGCTGCCTTAGCAGCCCAAATTGAAGCTGTTTCAATTCTACTTATTCCCCTATTTCCACGGATGATAATTTACAGGACCATGTAAAACCTCCAAGTACAGTATCTTTAATTATTCCATCCATAAATGATAAGCACCATTCATTTCAGGGCTCTCATTACGAATTTATACCCCTGTTTAATGTGCTCGCTAACATCAGACATCCCACAGCTCTCAGAGAAATATTGAACAATCCTGTCTGGAAGAGCCGTGTGGAGACCACTGGAGCTATTTTGGACTTGGGAAAAGGAATGGGGAGGTTGTTGATTTATTAAAAGGAAGAGAGAATCCCCCCCCCCACACACACACACTCTCAGTGAGTTGGGGCTAGGCAGAGGGGCTCCAGGCTCAAAGCTTTTCAGCTGGATGATCCCCAGGTGAAATTCTATCCCTTTTTCTTCTGGACATGCTGATGGTTGCAAATAAACTTCGTTTTTATATAAGTATAAAAATAGAGCTTAATATATGTATATAAATATACACATCTAAGGGAATGCTTGTGCAAAGTCTTAACTTGAAAAGAAAAGAAGAAATCTCAAATATTCCCATTTCACAGCAAGCACAGTGAGTAAGTTTGACACAAACCAATTCTTTTTCTGGATTATTTTCCAGTACAAATGCGCCTCCAGTGTCAAAGTGACCCCCTCTCACGTTGTTTTCCTTGAATGCCACCCTCCTTGTTTGCTTCCCCGCAGGGCAGCGTGTCCTGGGCCAGCTCAGCGTGCGCGGCAGTGGCCGTGAGCACCGCGTAGGGGCAGGCACCAGGCTCTTGATGGCCTTTGCGTCTCCAGCTTAGCCGGTCGTGCGTGGCTCCCTTCCAGCTGTGAGGTTTGCAAATCCAGTTTGGGAAATTTGACATTTTTCTGCTCCCGCCTGCTCACCAGAGCTCCCCGTGAAGTGCTGGGGTGTTCCCACGTACCGCATCCCTCTTCGTGCTCAGGCTCTGTGGATCCAAAGCCCCTCGTGATTTGGGACGTGGTAACTACGAGAGTGAGGAGGTCCTGGAACAGGTTGCCCCAAGAAGCTGTGGCTGCCCCATCCCTGGAGGTGTCCAAGGCCAGGTTGGATGGGGCTCGGACAGCCTGGTCTAGTGGGATGGAACTAGATGATCTTTAAGGTCCCTTCCAACCCAAACTGTTCTATGATTCTGTGATTCTATGAATTTGAAGGGTTTAGGAAGCTCAGGCAATTGCCAGAGGTGGGGGTCCAGTGCGACACAAGTCATGGAGATCCCAGAGATGAAAAAGTTAATCATGGAGAGGCAGGAGGGGAGAAAGTGAGGATCAGCCTTCAAATTTCAGGAGAGCAACTGGGATGGGAACAGGGACGGGGACAAGAGCATTTGCCCAGCTCAGCCTCCTTTGGAGCGGCATTTTTCCCACCCCAAACCCAGAGTTTATCTGACCCAGATGTCCCAACGTGCCATGAGCTGTTGGGTGGTTGTGCTGGCATCTTCATCCCCATCTCCCTCCTCATCCCCATCTCCTTCCTCATCCCCATCTCCTTCCTCATCCCCATCTCCTTCCTCATCCCCATCTCCATCCTCATTCCCATCTCTGTCCTCATCCCTATCTCCCTCCTCATCCCCATCTCCTTCCTCATCCCCATCTCCCTCCTCATCCCCATCTCCTTCCTCATCCCCATCTCCCTCCTCATCCCCATCTCCTTCCTCATCCCCATCTCCTTCCTCATCCTCATCTCCATCCTCATTCCCATCTCTGTCCTCATCCCTATCTCCCTCCTCATCCCCATCTCCCTCCTCATCCCCATCTCCCTCCTCATCCCCATCTCCTTCCTCATCCCCATCTCCCTCCTCATCCCCATCTCCTTCCTCATCCCCATCTCCTTCCTCATCCTCATTCCCATCTCTGTCCTCATCCCTATCTCCCTCCTCATCCCCATCTCCTTCCTCATCCCCATCTCCTTCCTCATCCCTATCTCTGTCCTCATTCCCATCTCCATCCTCATCCCTATCTCTGTCCTCATCCCCATCTCCTTCCTCATCCCTATCTCTGTCCTCATTCCAATCTCCGTCCCCATCCCCATCTCCATCCTCATCCCCATCTCCTCCCTCATCCCCATCTCCCTTCTCATCCCCATCTCCGCCCTTATCCCCATCTCCACCCTCATCGCCATCTCCATCCTCATCCCCATCTCCATCTCCATCCTCATCCCCATCTCCGTCCTCATCCCCATCTCCAGCCCCACAGCTCCGCTGTGCGGTGCTGCAGGTGGCACCGAAGCCCCCAGCGTGCCACCACGGCCCCGGCACACGTGTCTCAAGCGTGCGAGGGCTCAGCCGCCAGCGCCGCCCTCCCACCAGCCAAGTGGCTGTGCTGCACCGGGGGCGTCACAGCAGATTTTCCTCTCAACGCGTTCGGTCTGTTTTCATGGATAAAATAGAAACACGTCGGGAAAAATCCAGCAGGCAGGCAGCCCCTCGCCTTGGCAGGCGGGATGGCTGCCCGCCAGTAGCGTTTTAATGCCATTACACCACAGATACAAGCTTTTAAGCATTAAAGATGGCTTTTATGGATCATAAAATCTATTATTACTGCTCGCCGCAGTCACTGGAGCAGCAATCATCGGCACGGTGTGGTGCGGGTGCTGCGAGGACCGTCCCCTCCTGCCCCATCCCGTGATGCCCTGAGTCCCACGAGCGGGATTGTGGCAATGGGGACAAGAAAGGGGAGTCATCCCGTCCCCCCAACTCCCATCCCTCGGCCAAGGTCGCCGTTTCCAGCCATCAGTAATAGGTCCCCATCACCCAACCTGGTGGGGTCGCAGGACCCTGCTGGGTGCCGGAGAAGGCAGGATGGGGCTCATCCTCTGCATTTTGGCAAGGGCGCATCTTTATGGAGACCTCCAAAGCTGCCTGAAAGCCTCCGCTGAGCCTGAAGGGGCTACATGCTGTGCCTGCTGCAAATTGAAGATGAGAAACCAGCCCAAATGTAAAATAATTAATAGGAATATTTGCACCAAGGTCTAAGTTTATTTTGCGAATCTTAAATTTGAGGGCAGATATTACCTACCTGGGCTCCTTTAAAGAGGAATTAATAGTAGCTGTTGTAATTGCTGACAAGCAGTAGCCTTCTGTGAGAGGTAAGCTTATAATAAGCTGTCATTGCCGGATGGCTTTAGAGTATTAACATGTAAGTTAATAAACACGTATAATTGGGTGTCCCCTCCCCAGGGAGCCCTTGGGGCTGAGGTGGTGAGCGACAGAGCAGCCGTGCCGGGGTGGCTGGCAGCAGCTGGTGGCTGGGAGAGCAGAGAAGCATCCAGTGCCCTGCACCCTGAGTCCTGCACCCAGCACCTTACACCCAGAGCCCTGCATTCATCACCCTGCACACTGCACCCTGAGTCCTGCATCCAGCACCTTACACCCAGAGCCCTGCATTCATCACCCTGCACACTGCACCCTGAGTCCTGCATCCAGCACCTTGCACTCAGCACCCTGCACTCCATGCCCTGCACTCATCACTCAGCACCCTGAGTCCTGCACCCAGCACTTTGCACCCAGCACCCTTCATCCACTACCCCGTGCCCAGTGCCCTGCACTCAGCCAAGACTGGGAATTAACGCCGTGCCCCTTCGCTAAGAGGATGCTAAAAAGCAGAGGAGCTGAATTTCCCTGTGCTGCCATGTAATTGAGATGGCTGTGCTAGCAGAAAGGTGGAAAATGAGAGTGAATCCTTGATTATATTTCGACTGGTGTGCCAAGCTGGGCAGCGACTGGCTGCTTTGGATGGGGTTCGGGTGGATGCCACCTCGCTGCAGGTTGTTAACCCCTGGGACACGAGGCTGAGGAGCGTGTCGGCTGGGCTGTGGGGCCAAGCGGAGGCAGAAATCAAATCAGTTTGATTCAGAAATCAGTTGCTCCCAGCTCCTGCCTTGTCTTGCACGCCCAGCACGAGGTACTCTCTGAAACTGGTGCTCACCGGGTGCGATGCTCACTGGTCTTGGGGCATGGGGGTGGGATGTTCCCTGGCTGTGATGCTTGATGGATGGGATGCTGCCCAGCTGCAAGATCTGATGGGGTGGGATGCTCACCAGATGGGATGCTCACCAGATGGGATGCTCACCAGATGGGATGCTTGTGGATGGGTTGCTCTCTGGACTGGCTGGATGGGCAGCTGACCAGGCAGGGTGAGCACTGGATGCGATGCTCACTAGATATGATGCTCTGTGGATGCAACGCTGACTGTTCAGGCTGTTGGCTGGACACGATGTTCTGGGCTCGATGCTCACCAGGAGTGATGCTCGGTGGATACAACACCGGCAGGACACAGTGGAGCGTACCTGCCTCACCTCTCCTCCACGACTCAACTCCCAGCTCTGCCCTCTCTCCCTCCTCTACCTGAGCACACAGAGCAGCTGAGAAGGTCTCAATTATATTAGTAACAGTTTTTATTGAAATTAAAAATATAATTCATGAAAAGCCCTTCTGCTCGTGTTGGGCTCGGTAAATGCTCTGTGCGTCCTTCTCCTCCTTTTTAATAAAATCTAAACTGTGAAGCTAAACTACTTGACAGAATCCTTTAAATATGTGCAAATATATATTTGCACTCATTTTTTTTTCCCGGAGGCTCTTCCATTAGGTAATATTTGTTGGCAACATTAATTTCATTAGATTTTCATGGCATTTTAATAGGAGCCCCAGTGTTTTTTCGCATATATTAGCATGCACAAGGCAGCGTAGATCGACAAATTATAGTAAAGTAAAAATCCATTTTAGAGGCGGTAAAGGGAACTTCTTGGGAGCAGCGTGTGAGGCTGGGGAGAAGCAGGGGAATTGTGATCCCTGGTCGTGCCCCGTCCCGCTGCGGCATCTCGGGGCTCGCTCCGTGCACTTTGCCACTGGCGACCGAACCTGGCAGCCGCTTAATGAAGATATTTTGGAGCTGATTGTCAGACGCGCACACGGAGCCTGATTACAGCCAGAGAGACCCGAGTGGAAGAGCTCGCAAATTAAATATGTGTTGATTATGCAAACTTGATCTCGTGTTTATTTCTCATAAATAACGCATGAGCCGAGGTTCAGCTCTCCCTCGCACGCTTCCGAGGGTGATATTTATTGTATGCAAATTGGGCACGGGGCTGGGAGGAGAAGTAATCAACTGTTTATCAGATGGCGTTTACAATCAGCCTGGAAATAATAACCGGGGTAAGAGTTCTACATAGATTGTGATGGAGATTATACGGTCATCACCTTAAATTTACGGCGCCGAGGGCAGGTGGACACGTGCGGCGGCTGCCGGGTGCCACCCTCCCTGCGATGAGAAGTGGCTGGAGGGTCTGAAATGCCCTTGGGCACCGTGCCCGGGCAGCGAGGTCGGGGCCTGAAGTGCATTTGGGTTTATTTTGCCATATATAGGGGTATTGGAGAGTGTGTAGGGGGTATTTCATTGTGTACAGGGGTATTTGACCCTGCACAGGGGTATTTAACTGTGCACATAGGGGTATTTTACTATGCACAGGGGTATTTTACTGTGCACATAAGGGTATTTCAGTGTGCATTGGGGTATTTTACCCTGCACAGGGGTATTTTACTCTGCACATAGGGGTATTTCGGTGTGTATTGGGGTATTTTACTATGCACAGGGGTATTTCAGTGTGCACAGGGGTATTTTACTGTGCATTGGGGTATTTTACTGTGCACATAGGGGTATTTCAGTGTGCATTGGGGTATTTTACTGTGCACATAGGGGTATTTCAGTGTGCATTGGGGTATTTTACTGTGCATTGGGGTATTTTACTGTGCACATAGGGGTATTTCAGTGTGCACAGGGGTATTTTACTATGCACATAGGGGTATTTCAGTGTGCATTGGGGTATTTTACTGTGCATATAGGGGTATTTCAGTGTGCACAGGGGTATTTTACCCTGCATAGAGGTATTTTACTCTGCACATAGGGGTATTTCAGTGTGTATCGGGGTATTTTACCCCGCACAGGGGTATTTCAGCATGCACTGGGGTATTTTACTGTGCACAGGGGCACTTCATCCAGTGCCATGTGATTCCCAGGGCCCAGGGAGGAGGGCTGGGATCCAGGCTCCAGCAGGTCCTGCATCACCAGGGTCCCCACGGGCTCCAAGCAGAATGAAAAATGAAATTTAAAGTTTTTAGAAAAACCCGATCTGGCAGCCTGTGTGGTCCTGCCCAGTGGTGCCACTTCAGGGAAGGTTTGGGAAGGAATCTGTGATGATGATAAATGCATCCAGGGCAATTTTTTTTTTCCCCCCACATCATTTTATAGGAAATACATGTTGGAAATGAAATTGAAATGAAAATGAATAAATATTTCATAGAATACAATTACCGTGGCTCAGGACCAAGACAACTGCAGCAGATCCCGCTGCACACAGCGCGTTAGCAATTCAGCAGCAACGAATTGCTCTCTCGGCTTTTAATCTGCTTTTTCGCTAACACAAATAATCTTCCCAGCCCCCAGCGTGGAGGTGCCCGTGGCAAGAGCCGTGGCAAGGGCTGGATCCGGGCACTGCCCATCGCCCTGGGGGCACCCTGGGTGCTGCCAGGCTGGGATGGCAGAGCTGCAGGCAGCCTGGCTTCACCGCCAGATTAAAAGAAAAAAATCAAATTAAATCCAATTGTTTGCCATAAAAGTGAGAAAGGGATAAAAAAAACAGTGAGGGAAGAGTTGAAATTCAATAAAAGGTGACTTGCTATCCCCTCTTTCCCTGCTGCCACTGCCCTGGCTTCATGGGACAGTGACACATGTCCCTGCCGGGGCTGGCAGCTCCGTTCCTGGCCTCTGGGATGTGGCTGTTTCCAGCCGCTGCCACTCAGTGGAGAAGAAAAAGGGGATTTTCCAGAGTGCAGCAGGGAGCAGACAATTTATGAGAAGCAATTTGATGACAAGAGTTTATTTCGTTTGTTTGCTTTCACGGGCAGGGCAGTGAGAGACCCTGGGCTGCACCAGCAGGAGGGTCCGGGGAGAGCGTGCAGATCGTGGCATCCAGAGGGTCCCTTTTGGGATTTCCAAGCTCCTCCGGCTCAGCCAGGGTGGCAGGAACTGATGTCCCCTGATTATGGGGACACCAACCCTCTGTGACTCCCCAAACAGCATCCTCCTCCCTCTCCCATGGGACCCAGCAGGGACTCTCCTCGCTGTCTCCCGGCGCGGACGCCTTGCTCGCGCGCTCCTTCCATCCTCTCCATCACCGGCCTTCAAACCGAAGGGAGTAAACCACGTGCGGATTCCACCCCCTCCTCCTCGCCGAGCCGGGGCCTCCCCGTGTTCCCTGTCAGGGTGCGCCGGGGCGAATAGGGGGATCAGACGCTGCCTTTGATGCTGGTGGCAGGCGACGGCGCGGCAGCACTTAGCCTGATGGCGGGAGGCAGGCGGGAGCGCGAGGCCGGCGGCAGCACTTTGAACAGGCATTACAGGGAAAACTCAACAAAATGGCACAGCCGCCGCGCCTCGGCTGCGTCGTGTTTTCCCAAAGCAGGAATAAAACAGACGCGCAGACAGTACTTTGCAAACAATTTAATTTGCCTGATGCTTTGATATAGATGAGGATGCGGCGAGGCAGGCGCGGGGAGAGATGAAAAGCGCTGCCGGATGAGGGGGGCGTCTGTGCCGTGTGTGATGTGTCGGCGTGCGATGTGTTGGTGTGTGATGTGCCCGTGTGCGAAGTCATAGAATCATAGAATCCTTCGGTTGGAAAAGACCTTTGAAATCATCAAGTCCAACCGTCCTGTCCACCACTAAACCTGATCCCTGAGCACCTCATCCACCCGCCTTTTAAACATCTCTGGGGATGGGGACTCCACCACCTCCCCGGGCAGCCTCTGCCAGGGTCCAAGAATCCTTTCTGTGAAGAAATCTTTCCGAATGTCCCACCTGAACCTCCTCTGATGCAGCTTAAGACCATTCCCTCTTGTCCTACCACCTAACACTTGGGAGAAAAGACCAACACCCGCCTCTCTACAACCTCCTTTCGGGTCCCAGTGCATGAGGTGGGTGATTGCCCATCTCCAATCTGACACCGTAGCCACAGCTGGGTGACCCCAAGCTCTTTCAGAACCAGGGCTGAGCTCAGCTGAACCATGGGTTGTGATGAACATCGCGTGCCGGCACCGGGGACCTCCCTCTGGTGCCACTTGGGGACACCCTCTGTGTCACCCAGCCCTGCCCAACAACCACGCTGGGTTGGGGCTGTGGGAAACCTCCTCCCCCAGCAGCCAGGGAGCTAAAGAGACAGGGCTGGGAGAGCGTGAGGAGCGTGGCTGTCAGATATGGGGCACGCTGAAATATTAATGGAACTAACATTTCAATTACCTTTTATCTGTACAGGCTCAGGCTGCGGCGAGGGGGCTGGGGCGGCCCCCCTCCCCGCACGCTGTCACCCAGACATTCATGCTGTGCTGGTTCTTTTTATTGGTTTTCATCACTTTTGACATTGCCAACAATGAACCTTGAAGTAAATTTTCAGTAGTGACTGTGTCAGTGGAAAACCGTCTCCCCGTCATTTTTCTAAATTAGGCAATGATTTGAGTCCTTGGGGCTGGAGCAGGAGGAGAAGTGATGGGGCTGGGGAGGAGGAAAGGGGGGCCTTGAGGAGCCTCTTTCTGCCCCCCTCCAAGCCCATATTTGAGATTGCCATCCCCTGTCGACACCCCTCACTGTCCTGCATTTGCAGATGTTCGTGGGGCTGCAAAACCTGCCGGGAGCAGCACCCAGAGCTCACCCAGCACCAGACGTGCCCCACTGGCAGGGCCAGTAGGTGGGCCAGGTCCCAGTTACCCACCCCTGCCCCACCCCAGTTACCTGCACAGCACCTGCATCCCCCTCCCCGCAGACACCAGGACTCAGTCACCTTAATTAAGCTGACGCTGCCTTCCCTGGGTGCTGCTCGATGGGTGCACGGCTGCTCCCAGAGCTGGTTCTCAGCTGAAGGCAATTCCTCAGATGCCTGGACTGCTCTGCGATGCGGGGAGGGGGGCTGACTCTGGGGGTGCCACGGTGGTGATGGGACACTCAGCGTGGCACCAGCTCAGGCCACTGGACATGCTTGATCCTGGGCTGAGACCCGTGTCCTCTCCCAGCATCCATCACCCCCACCCAGCTCGTGATGCTCCCGGACCTTCTCCTGGGCTGATTCCAGTGTCCTTTCCCAGCATTCATCACCCCAACCCAGCTCGTGATGCTCCCAGACCTTCTCCTGGGCTCTCACTGATTCTAGGAGCCCCATGGCATGGGGGGTCAAGGTCTCCCCTCTCCAGCCACGCTGATCTCCATCCCACACACCACAGTGATGCTAGAATCAGCCTTCCAGCACGTCAGAGCCATCTGGTTTCCACGCACGGTGCCGGCACGTGGGCACACCTCCGCTGAACCACGGCCCCTCCTCGCCTCAGGGGGAGACTAAGCAGAACTTTAATTTTAATGTTCATTGAGCATGTAAAGGGGAAAAAAAAAATCAATTTAATAACCTCTCTTCACAAACAGTGCCTGGAGGCTGCTCGGCAAATGTGGCTTTCAGAACTTCAGAAAGTCTTTTGTGCTGTTATTTATCGCCGGGGATTAAATGGAGCCGTAAGCGGGAGCAGCAGCAGCACCGCGGTCACTGGGGCTGAGCTGGGTGTCCTCCAGCCCTGTGCCACCAGCGCGAGGCACTGGAGCCAAAGCCGAGCCAGGGACACGGAAAGGGGTGAGGGCAAACATGAAGAGCCAAGGGAAAGTCCTAGCATGCTGCTCCTCCACCATCCACTCCCTGAGAGCATCTTCATAGAATGAATCGTGGAATCGTTTGGATGGAAGGGACCTCAAAGCCCATCCAGTCCCACCCCTGCCATGGGCAGGGACACCTCCCACTGGATCAGGGGCTCCAAGCCCCATCCAACCTGGCCTTGAACCCCTCCAGGGATGGGGCAGCCCCCACTGCTCAGGGCAACCTGGGCCAGGGCCTCCCCACCCTCACAGCAAATATTTCTTCCTAACATCTCACTTCAATCTCCCCTCTTTCAGCTTCAAACCATTTCTGCTCATCCCATCCCTGCCCTCTCTAATCAAGAGCCCCTCCCCAGCTTTCCTGGAGCCTCTTGCAGTCCTGGAAGCTGCTCTAAGGTCTCCCTGGAGCCTTCTCTTCTCCAGGCTGAACAATCCCAACTCTTTCAGCCTTTCCGCATACAGGAGGTGCTCCAGCCCTCGGATCATCTCCATGGGGCATGGTGGGGCCCTATGCCAGGTGGCATCCGTGGGGATGGAGACTCTTCACCGCGTGTCTCTGCTGAGCAGGACAAGTGTGGCCAGGGCAGTCGGTGGGCGACCAATGTGGCATCGAGCCCCCGCTCCCCAGCCCCGCCGAGCGCTAGAGCAACCAATTCCTCTGGATGTGATTTGGGATGATAATGATTTTGCATTTAAATAATTCCCCTCTCCCAGCGCTGGCTCTGCTGAGTCGGGTGAAAACGTTGCATCTTATTCCTGACTGGGGTTGCTGCCTCCCCTCTCCGCTCATTAATGCCCGTCACCAGCACCCTCCTCGCGGCACGCCTGCCCCCAGCGCACGGCAACAACTGTTTGCCGTCGGCTTTTGATTACGTTCCTTTTTATCTTTACATTTCAATATCGTTACAAATCCGAGCGTTATTCAAATGACATCAATTATTGAATCCCTGCCTCTGGGAGGGCGAAGGGGAGGCGATGTGCTGCTGAGCAGCACCCACCCTGCGCCCTCGGAGGGATCAGCAATTCCCACGGGATCCGTTTGAGTCCCGTTAACCCCTGCCTTTGGCTCCTGTGAAAGCAATGAGTTGTTCCAGATCTGCTTTCCAGCTCGTTTCTGGAGACAATTTGCACTGGGAATGATTTGAATAAACTTTCTGTTTATTTGACACTGATTTTTCCAGCCTAGTGCTTGGCAACCCTCTCATTTTTCTGCTCCGACTGTGGGACCAAGCAATTCCCAGAGCCTTGTCCTCTCCTGGGGCAGGATTTGGCCTCTGCACGGGGTGACGCTGAGCGAGCTTCCACCTCAAGAGGCTCCTGATGACTTCCAGGGAGAAACCCCAGCTCCCACCTCCATCATCCCAAGACCCTCGACCCCGCAGTGTCACCAGTGAAGGGGCTGCCACGGATGCTGCCCCCAGCCCTCCCTCCCCGCCCCGCTGGTTCAGCGTGGGTGACACGCAGATGGATGGTCCCTGTCATCGCCCCGTCCTGCCCCGAGGAGGTGTCACTGTGATTTATGGCACTATCTGTGGCGGGCGCCATGCACACCGGGGATGGCAGCCACGCTGAGCCACTGAGCGTCAGGGGACATCGCCAGCCTGGGGATCCCACCGGGCACCGCTTGTCCCCAGGGTCAGCGTGGGGATGCTGCGGGGACTGGGGATGCTGAGGTTACTAGGGATGCTGTGAGGACTGGGGATGCTGCGGGGACTGGGGATGCTGAGGTGACTGGGGATGCTGAGGTGACTGGGGATGCTGTGGGGACTGGGGATGCTGAGGTGACTGGGGATGCTGCGGCAACTGGGGATGCTGCGGGGACTGGGGATGCTGAGGTGACTGGGGATGCTGCGGGGACTGGGGATGCTGTGGGAACTGGGGATGCTGAGGTGACTGGGGATGCTGAGGTGACTGGGGATGCTGTGGGGACTGGGGATGCTGAGGTGACTGGGGATGCTGCGGCAACTGGGGATGCTGAGGTGACTGGGGATGCTGTGGGGACTGGGGATGCTGCGGGGACTGGGGATGCTGAGGTTACTGAGGATGCTGAGGTGACTGGGGATGCTGCGGGGACTGGGGATGCTGCGGGGACTGGGGACGTTGTGGGGACTGGGGATGATGCAGGGACTGGGGATGCTGCAGGGACTGGGGATGCTGCGGGGACTGGGGATGCTGCGGGGACCACAGGTGCTGCCAGCTCTTCCGATGGCGTGGTGTGTGCTGTGGCCAAGATCCTGCTAGAGGTGGTAAATAAATCACCTTTCTGGGGGAGCAAAGCAAGGGGGATTAGCCTTCCTCACTATTATGCCCCAGAGACCAGGCAGTGGCTTCTCCAGTGGCTGCTATAGGGCTGAGCTCTTCTCTCTGGACCTGAGCAAATGGCAGGAAGATGCACCAGAGGAGGGTTAGGCTGGACATTAGGAGCAGGTTCTTCCCCAAAGGGTGGTGGAGCACTGGAACAGCTCCCAGGGAAGTAGTCAAGGTGCCAAGCCTGACAATATTCCAGAAGCATTTGGCCAAGGCCCTCAGCCCCATGGTGTGAATGTTGGGGTGTCCTGTGCAGGGACAGGAGCTGAACTCGATGGTCCTTGGTAATTCCTTCCAACTCAGCACATCTATGATTCTACGCTGCTCCACACTCCTCTAGTTTTATTCTCTTTTCCTGTCTGCAGCCGGGGGCAGTTTTTGACCGAGATTTCCAATATTGGTTCTTTCCCACTGGGAGAACATCTTCTATAAGATTCAGGAGTAGCGGTTGCAGCCGGTGTCCCCAGCGCAGACCCAGGGCTACCGAGAAATCGCCTCGCTTAAATGAAATTGAAATAAAATCAGAGATGTGTTTGACACGCAAAAAATGAGCGGCAGCACAGGGGTCCCTGCCAGCCCTTTCCTCCCAGCTCCATCCCCATCCTGCTGCCCAGCCGTGGGGTAATGACAGGGTCTGGGGTCCCCAACCTCACTCCCCACAACTCCCAGCAGCCACCGCCTCTGCCTCAAAGTGGGGGCTCTGGATTTCTTTGCTTTCAGAGATTTTTGCCAGGCACGAGTATGATTAACACATCAAAAGGCTGTTTTGCTTTGCTTAACAATATTATATGCTTAACCGCTTCATTAATTGAATCATGGCAGTGTTTGTTTGTTCAGGTTGGGTTCATTGTAACGAGTCTATTTTATTCTGACTACTTTGGTGCTTTATTAGTACTTTTTAATCCTAGATCTGCCTTGCAGCCTGTCAGCGGCACTGGGCAGGGAAAGCAGTCGCTGATGGACATGAAGGAGGCTCAGCTTTTCAGGTGGGAAATCCCAGCTCCTGGGATGGCTGAGCACCCATGGGTGGGACTGACTCGGTGTTTCAGGGCAACTGGGGCAGGCAGAGCCTGCCAGCATGATGCCCACGCCTGCATCAGGCTCTGCATGCAGAGCCATCCCTTCTGTCCTACTATCACCACGTGAGTGCTCTAGCCCCACGTGCCCAGGGTATCCATGAGCACCCCACTGATCTTGATTTTCGCAAGCATCCCATCGCTCTGGACATCCCTGAGCATCCCACTGATCTTGATTTTCCCAAGCATTCCACTTCAGCGGGAACTCTGAGATGCCCTGAACACCTCTGATTCGCTCACTCCCTCTTCTCCTAAGGATCCCCTCGGCAGGGCGGTGTTCCCACTCTAAGCTGCATGAAATCAGATTAAAGGCAGGAGACAAAGCTCCAAGCAGGAATAAACACGGTGGGAGTGGGTCAAGGCTGCTGGGAAGTGGGAAGAACGCTGGGAGTGGGGTGGTCGCAGTGGGACTGACAGTGGCTCAGCCCCATGTGCCACTGCAGGGTCCCCATCCCATGCTGGGCATCACAAGGGCACAAGAATAAATGCGTGGAAGATGAAGGAAGATGAAGACAGCATGTCTGTAAGTGGCTAAGCTGTTTCTGGGCTCTCCTGCCAGTGGGAGAAGATGAAGTGATTTCGCAAGAGTGATGGATATGGGGACACATCCCTTCGTGTGAGCACGCCCTGGCTGAGCCCTGGGGAGGGCAGCTGGGGACAGTGTGAGGACAGTGACCCTGGGACACAGTGAACAGGATTACATCCTCACAGACCATAGGAAAGTGCTGTGGATTCAGTTGAAATGCTCCCAACTGGATGCTTCTTCGTTCTCTTTGCAACTGGTGCCGTTATGCCCCTGCTCTCATTTTCCACCTGCCACTGGTATTTCAGCTGGGGACAGACTGGGACCAGGTGCCTGGCCATGCTGGGAAGCAGAGGGAGGAGACTGGGTTGCTGGAGAATCCAGACAGCAAATAATCTGGCTATGAAAAGGCTTGCTGATGCCTCATTAGCAACTTTGAAAGGCATCTGGTATAAAAATCCCTGCGCCCTTGTATTTAGTGTCTTCTGCTCTTTCCTCCGCTTGTCCTTGATTAATAAGGACATCTGCATGTAAATCGGCTCCTTCAGAGCAGCGGCTCTGGTGTGTCCATATCTGAAGCTCCCCTGGGTCTGCACCCAGTGCCCTGAAAGGGCTGGGTTCCACCTGGCACGGCACATCGAGCTGTGACCTGGATCTCCCCTCTGCAGTGACCGGCTTGAGCCACCAATGCCCGCAGGGCTCGGACACAGGACAGGGACATGGGACAGGGATACAGAATCATGGTGCAACAGACCTCTAAGCTCATCCAGTCCAAGCCCACCGTGCTGACTAAACATCTTCCAAAACACCCCATCCACATGGGTTTTGAACCCCAGCAGGGACAGCGACCCCACCACTGCCCTGGGCAGCCTCTGCCAGGGCTTCACACTCTGTCAGTAAAGAAATTTTCCATTACATCCAACCTAAACCTCCCCTGGCACGACTTGAAGCCATTCCCTCTCATCCTATTGCTCATTACTTGGAGAAGAGACTGGCACCCACCTCTCTCCAACCTCCTTTCAGGGAGCTGCGGAGCGCGATGAGGTCTCCCCTCAGCCTCCTCTTCTCCAGGATGAAGAGCTCCAGGTCCCTCCTGGGGCAGAGACATGGGACAAGGGCACAGGGTGGGACACGGGGCAGGAACAGGCAGCTGGGGCGCAGGGACTGGGGCACAGGGCAAGGACGCAGAGCTGGGACATGGGGCAAGACCACAGGGAGCTGGGACAAGGGCTAGGGACATGGGGCAGACACACAGAGCTGGGACGCTCCGAGGAAGCCAACAGCCCTGTGGCACCCGGAATCCTGCTGCTGCGTGTCGCCCGTCAGCTCTGCGAGGCTCCCCTGTCAGCGTGAGGGGCTCTGGGACTCCGGCTCCACTGTTTATCGTACAAAGGCATTTACAATTGTTCGAACAAGTTCCCCGCTCCGCGCCTGCGCTCCCCGGGGACTTCATTTTCAAAAACAAATGCATTTGCTGAATGCATATGGAAAAGTGCCTCTCAGTCGGGCAATCCGTCTGGCTGTTTGATGTCTCGTTCCCACATCGTGTCATTTTAAAAGGTAACATTTTGTTAATGGAAAACACTCTGGGGCTGTTCCAGCTCCTCTTTCCCAGCCCCAACGGATGCGGGATGGGACGGGGGGACCCGCAATGTGCCACCGGGGCTGCCCGTGTGCCCCCACCACCGCTGCCCTTGCAAGCGCTGGGGGCTCTCACGGTGCCACCGGGCTGTCCCAGGTGGTTGTGCCAGGCGGTGAGGGGGTATTTGGGGCAGCACTGCTGTCCCCGGGACCTCTGCTCCACGCCACTTAGAGAACGCTGGCTCTCCTCTTACCCTACCTGGCAGCAAATCAATGGGAGCCGTAAGCGGCGTTATTTTAACGTGTAACACGGTGAACAGGAGCATAAATTTCCAACGAGGAGGAGGAGGGGGAAGCAGAGCCCTGACCATGGGGAGCCGTGCCCGTCGCCCCAGCCACAGCGGGGAAGGGGGCAGTGGGGGCTCCTGGGGGACAGGATTGTCACCTGCACCCACCCAGCATGTAAGTACGAGACCCTGGGGTACAACCAGGGCACCCCAGGGCAGGAGGATGCTCCCCAGGGTCCCGCAGAGCGGAGGGTCCTGCACAGGTTGTCCCCTCCCAGGCATGGATAGGACAGGATAGGATGAGGGGAAGGGTTTTCAGCTGAAAGAAGGGAGGTTGAGACGAGATCTTGGGAAGAAATGTTTTCCTGTAAGGGTGGGGAGGCCCTGGTCCAGGTTGCCCAGAGCAGTGGTGGCTGCCCCATCCCTGGAGTTGTTCAAGGCCAGGTTGGATGGGGCTTGGAGCCCCTGATCCAGTGGGAAGTGTCCCTTGGATCAGGGCTGGTATCGTGTCCTCCAAAACCCCGCAGTGCGGAGGGGCCTTTTGTCTCACCCATGCCAAGTCACTATCCTCCTTCTCCTCCTCTCCATTTTATTCCCTGCGTTCCTCATTAAAGAAGACTACAGATTTCCCAGCCTGTCTCCTGGTTTTATATTGAAAAGGCTAAATGATATGCTGACACCTTAATTATACCCCATTGTCACAATGTAGCATGGAAGTGGTGTGAGTGATATGAGAAGAAAGGGCTGCAGTGTGCGTGGCAGCTCCTTTGATTCGCGGTGGCAGGTTGGGAACGCCACAAACGGGGGCTTGCGCCAGCATCACCAGCGTGAGCAACACCCGCAGCCCGACCGACCCGCACCGCCGGCTCCCCAGCATCACACGTGCCTGAGGACAGGTCGGTTTGGGAGACAGGAGGTGACACCAGCCTGGGGACCCTTCCAAAGCTAAGTGATGTGACCAAAGCCAGGTGGCATCGGTGTCCCCAGCCGCCCTGCCCGTCGCCCTCTGCCAGCTGTGGGCGCAGGAGGTTTCATAGAATCATAGAATCACCAGGTTGGAAGAGACCCACTGGATCATTGAGTCCAACCATTCCCATCAATCACTAAACCATGTCCCTCAGCACCTCATCCACCTCGTTTTGAGCCACCACTGCCCAGAGTGGTGAGGCTCCCTCTTTGGCAGAGATGCCAACCAGGCAGGAATGTGCCAATGAAGCAATCGTTCCTGATTAGCAGGGCCTGGTGGAATTCCTAGTGCCGTGAGAGCATTGCCTTCTGCTACACGCTGTGTTTTTAAAGCCAACAACAGCAGCAGGACCGGCACCAGCCGTCCTTGCAGCCAGCAGCCCCGTGCCTGGTGCCGCTCTCACGCTCACCGAGGGGCTGGCACGCGATAGCAGCAGTGTCACCCTAAAAATAACCCAACTTCACCCCCTCCTCCTGCAAGTCTGGAGATGTTCAAACACTTCCAGTGCCTATTGGCACCGCTGCCACAGAGCCAGTGGTTCTCCGGCTCCTCATGGCTTTGCCTTCTTGGCAGCTGGGTAGATTGCCTGGGGAATATTGGGGTCCTTGAGGCTGGGTTGGGGTGCAGGGTCAGGGACACCTCCTGCTGGATCAGGGGCCCCAAGCCCCATCCAGCCTGGCCTTGAACCCCTCCAGGGATGGGGCAGCCACCACTGCTCTGCTTAACCTGGTTTAGGGCTTTCTCCCCTCACAAGGAAAGATTGTTATGCCAAGAGCAGGGTGCCCGGTTCCCCCACTCCATCCCGCAGGCACCGAGCTGCACCACGGCACCGCTGCAGCTCAGAGGGCAGCGAGCAGTTCAATTCCATCAATAATCCCTTGATGGCTACAGAAAGCACTTTCCAGAGAAATATTTTTTTTTACCTTATCAAAAAGAAGCTACAAATCAACGTACGAGTCTCCCACTCCTAATGATGGGAACTCACTTCAATACGGTGGGAAACATCGGCTGGGCATGGAGGGGGGACACAGGGCTGTGCCCCTGCAGCCATGAGCATCATCCCCTGGAAGCCAGGGACTAAAATTAATGACAGAATCATAGAATCATCACGGTTGGAAGAGACCTCTAAGATCATCCAGTCGAATGATGAGGTGAAACAAGAGTGGGATGAGTTTCCCCGGCCCTCGCGGTGGCCACGCTCACCCCTGCTGCTGTGCCGGCGCTCGGAGCCACGTGCCGGAGGACACGGCTGCAAACGTGTCGTCTTGCTGCTACCGGACTGGAGGCAGTTGGGGGCCTTTTAATTTTACTTTTCCTTTACTAATGATTCCTCTCAACTTTCCCAAACAGCGCATCCCTGCCCGGTTGGCCAGGGCGGCTGGGACCCTCCAGCAGGACCGCGATGCTGTGACGGTGGCTCCCGCGCAGCCCCCCGCCTCCGTCCCCCCCTTTGTCTGTGTCGCCTCTGGCTTCCAGGACAGTTTGGGTGAGATGGATGTGCGGCCCCACCGAGGCAGACGTGTTCCAGGCGAGATCCCAGGAAGAGGTTTCCTTAGCAACAATAATGAAGTGCAAGCGAGAGAAAAGCTCTCCTGGCTCTGCTCCCTCCTCCGGGACTCCTGAGCGGGTTTGGGTACCTCCAACACCAAAGTGCATTGACAAGGGCCTGAGCGGAGCTGCCGCCGCGGGACGGGGCAGTGGGATTGGCCCTGGTGGGATTTGGGCTTTGCTCCCTGGTGCTGCGCGGGCCACGGAGCAGCTCTCGCCTCCCAGAATCATGGAATCATGGAATGGTTTGGGTTGGAACCTCACAGCCCATCCAGTCCCACCCCTGCCAAGGGCAGGGACACCTCCCATGGATCAGAGGCTCCAAGCCCCATCCAACCTGGCCTTGAACCCCTCCAGGGATGGAGCAGCCACCCCTGCTCTGGGCAACCTGGGCCAGGGCCTCCCCACCCTCACAGCAAAACATTTCTCCCTAAGATCTTATCTCAATCTCCCCTCTTGCAGCTTCAAACCATTCCTGCTCATCCCATCCCTGCCCTCTCTGATCCAGAGCCCCTCTCCAGCATTCCTGAAGCCCCTTTCAGTGCTGGAAGCTGCTCTAAGGTCTCCTTGGAGCCTTTTCTTCTCCAGGCTGAACAATCCCAACTCTCTCAGCCTGTCCTCGTACGGGAGGTGCTCCAGCCCTCAGACCATCTCCTTGGCTTCCTCTGGACTCACTCCAACAGCTCCACATCCCTCCTGTGCTGAGGACTCCAGAGCTGCCTCTGATGGAGATGTGCTGTGCGTGGGGCCAGGGTGGAGCTGCATCCCACGAAAGCAGCTCCTGCATCCCCGGCTCCAGCGTTAAACCCCAAGATGTGAGGGGTGACCCTGTCCCCAGGCAATGCCCGGTGGCATCGCCCGCCTGGCAGCTCCTGGCGGGATGCTGGTGGCAGAGGCGTGCGTGGGAGCATCCCTCTGGCCTTGGTGGCTCCAAGCGGTCCCTGCTGCGGCTGCGATAGTGGGTGCCAAGGTGGTTCCCAGCCAGGTTCGCAGCGGGCACGATTCAGGTAGGGGCGGTGGGATGGGCGCTCCCTTCCGCAGCCCCGGCGGCACCTCCTCTAATTGCTAATCTGCGTTTTTAATTATCTCGTTTGAATTGTAGTTCTCCCCTTTCACCTCTTCCTTAATGAAATCACAGGTGAGCTGCTCTCCTGTGGCATGAAGTGGGGGGGCTGGGGGGCTGCAGCTCCGTGTAACTCCCCCCATCAGCCTGGGGGGGGTTCAATGGGGCTCAGCCAGCAGCGTCTGTGCCCCAATCTTCAGTTTGCCACCCCTCCTTGCAGCATCTCCTCCAGCTTTTGGAGGAAAACCCAACCCATTTAGCCTCTTGTTCAATTTGGCATCACTGGGATAATCACCGTGCTCTGGGAAACCTCTGCTGGAGTGAGGGACAGGGACAGCCGTGCGGACCCCCAGACACCCCCAGATCCCACTGGGAGCCTTCCAGGCAGTTTTCCAGGCTCTCCGTGGAGCGACGGCGATGCCCCTTCCTCCCAAGCCCCACCGTCTCGCCGGGCGATGGCACGGTGCCTCGACTCACAATTACAGTAAATAAATCCTATTAGAAGGACTTTTACTACTGCATGCGCCTCATTACAACATGCCCAAACCCCCGGCTCCTGGGATCACCATTGTAATGAGGCCAGGATGGATGGATGCTGGAAAATTAATGCTTATACAAGTTAATTTGTTTTTATTAGCACGCGTCGCCTGGCAGAGGGGATGGCGGGGAGGAGGGATGCGGGTGCTGCTCCCCCCCTGAAGCAGGGTAGGGATGGGGATCTCGCTGTGGCCATCCCTGAGAGCGCAGCGAGCTGGACCGCTGCGTGTCATCGTCCCCTTCTGCCACCACCCAGCCGCCCGTGGCCTCGGGGACACGCCTGTCCCACACCGGGGCAGGAGGAGCATCTTCCTAGCAGATGGTGGCGAGGAACCGGCATGCCGGACGAGGTCACATCTCATTAATAAAGGCTAATTAAGAGGAAATCATGGGGAAAAAAAAGAGGAGATGGAGTCGTGATAAATAAGCCACGCCGGTGATTAACTCATTAGGGCTGTTCCAACGCGAGGGGTCACTGGGAGCATCCCTGTCCCCTGCCCAGCGAGCATCCCCTCGCCCAGCCCCGAGGCACCTGCCGGGACAGCTGAGCCTTCCTCCGGCTTGGAAAATATAGATCGCACCGTTAATAATACATACATTTATTAAAATGAAACCACCAGCAGATATTACATCCAGTGGCACTAAATTATGGATAGACTTCATCCCCAACCTTTGTTTTTAATTAAAAAGCCCCTTTCAGTAATTCCATTAAAGTAGCAGCTTATGTTTTCTTTCTCTTCCCCCCTTTCAAGCGTGTGATCCGGCAGCATTCGGGTTGCGCTGATGAAACGTCTTTGAAGTTTCATGAATTGCTGATGTAATTGAATAAAAATAATATTAAGGAGAGAGAGAGAAAGACGGAGACTTTTCTCTAAACCCAAATCCTAATGAAATCACCTTACTGCGCCGAGCAGAGTGACAGCAAGACGCTGGATTTGTGCATATTCCCATAATCCTAAACCCATTAGGCAGGGGGCTCCGTGAGAACCACATGTTGCAGATTACGGCTGGGAAAAATAAAAAAGGCTCGGCTAAAACCCTGAACCACCCTTAATTCCTGCGGGGAGGCACAAAGACGCGGTGACACCCCAAGGGCAGGAGGGGCACTGAGCACCCCAGGGCTCAGACCCCCCACCTCCCACCTCAGCCTCTCCCCAACTCTTGCTTTGCACTTTCCTCAGGGATCAGGTGGCCCCCAATTAAGCCGGAGGGCTTTCCAATTATGTTGCCACACGTCGTTATTAATGGAAATATTAATTTTGCATAAGTGCAGCTTTCTACTCCTTAAAAAAATAAGATGATTTTAAAAGAGAACGAGCGTTATGAGAGGCGAAGGAGGGAGCTGGGGCTGCTTAGTCCAGAGTAAAGGAGGCTGAGGGGAGACCTCATCGCTCTCTAGAACTGCCTGGAAGGAGGTTGGAGCGAGGCAGGTGTTGGTCTCTTCTCCCAAGTAACAAGTGATGGGGTGAGAGGGAATGGCCTCAAGTTGTGCCAGGGGAGGCTCAGATTGGCTGTTAGGAAAAATATCTTGCCTGAAAGGGTTCTCAGGCCCTGGCAGAGGCTGCCAGGGAAGAGGTTGAGTCGCCGTCCCTGGAGAGATCTACGAGCTGGGCAGCTGAGGCGCTCAGGGATCTGGTTTAGTTGCGGGCAGGTACGGCTGGACTCGATCTCAAAGGTCTTTTCCAACCAAGCGACTCTGTGATTCTATGAAAAGCAGCCCGCAGGCAGCAGCGGGAGGCTGCACGGGGAGTGCGACGGTGCTCCCGGTTACCCCAGCATCCCTTGGCAGTGCCAGGATGACTTCCCCCACCTGCTGATTAAAAGCCGATGGATCCTGGGGTTGGCCATGCCCTGAGGATGCTCGTGCTTAGCAGGGACGTGTCAGGAGGGGTTGGCTCCGTTCCCCCATCAGGTGTAACTGCAGCTTCCACCTTGCGAGGCGACAGCCCAGCGCCTTCCCAGCCTCCTGCTCTTTAATTGTAATCACCCTCAATGTATCGTACCAGCCACCATTAAACGACTGATAATTGCAACATCGATCTTGCAAGAAATCACTGCAGGAAACCCAAGTGGCTGCATCTCAGTGTGGAGGCGAAGGGCAGCTTAGCCCCACGCTGGCAAAGCCACGATGCTGGCAGAGCCGTGATGCTATCGGGACTCCAGCGATGCCCCGAGTTGGGCTCTGCCCCCCCAGCTGCTCAGAGCAGGGATGCTCAGATGGAGGTGATGCTCGGGTGGGAGCAGAACACAGAGCCTGGGTACCACAGCTCATCAGGCACCACAACACGTCGGGTACCACGGCACATCCCGCGTGTCTCCACACTGGGAAAGGGACCACGTTCGCCAGGACTGGGAGGACAAACTCATCTTCCCTTTCTTCTCTCTCTCCTAATTTCTTTGTTCCCAATTTAAACTCCTCTCCAGGATAATGCAATAAAGACATGAAGCACCTAATTTTCATTGGGGGACAACAGACGCAATGGTATATTTACCCAGTCATACCATTATGAAATCCTACAATTAAGGCTTCAATCAGATAAATGCAATTACATAATACGATCTTATACGATATAATTAAAAACATCTGCAATCAAACTGAAGCCAGTGGTACAGTAATCCTTAATCAGAAATTACCCACCAGCAGCTCCGGTGGAGAGGCTCCATCCCGGAATCCGGCAGGACACAACGTCAGCATCGTGGCCCCCTTTGCACAGGAGGATGAAGGTGGCTGTGGGTGACTGTGGGGAGCTGACAGGAGCCTTTGGGTCAGGCTATCCCATCCCCACCTCACTGTGCCCCAAAAGCCGTGCCCAGCTCCCATTTAATCCCACGAGTCCGGTGCCGTAAGGGCTCGATATTCCGCGCAGTAGGTGATGGGGTTCACCAGCAGGAGCCCCCAGCCCCACTGGAGGCTCAGGCTGGCAGCCCCACACCTGCAGAGCATCTGGGGATGCTCCTTGGGATGCGCACATGGGAATGGGCTGAGGTTGGATTGCTCCAGCCGCACCAGCAGCCCAGTGTCGGTGCTGGGATGGGCTGAGCGTGCTGGGAGCACTGCGGGGTAGGTGGGCTGCGTGCCCGGCCCTGGCTGCATCCCCGTGTGCCGCTGGCTGGCACCAAATGAAGATAAATGGGCTGGGTGACACATTAGCATCCATTAATGGCAGCGCTGCGCGGGGGAGCGCTGGAGACATGTGCCGGCTCTGGCAGGAGCAGCAGCAGCTCCCGGGTGTGCGTGCAGAGCACCACAGCCCTGCGCCTCGCAGCCCCTCGGCAGCGCCCAGGGGTGCTGGGGAGCTCCACGGGGCCGGCGCAGACCTGGGCTTCCCGGCACCACCTCAGCAGCAGCATCCTGCGAAGTTTTGCTTTCGGAGGCTGAAGTGAGCGCCCGCTCCTGATCATCGTTTTGGGGCACAGCACACCTTTCCCTGACCAGGGAGCTATGAAAAATCCAACATCAGCCGTCCCTCATCAGGCTTGTTCTCCAGCCCCTTCCCCAGCTTCGTTGCTCTTCTCTGGACTCGCTCCAGAGCCTCAACATCCTTCTCGTGGTGAGGGGCCCAGAACTGAACACAGGACTCGAGGTGCGGTCTCACCAGTGCCGAGTACAGAGGGAGAAGAACCTCCCTGGACCTGCTGGCCACGCCGTTTCTGATCCAAGCCAAGATGCCATTGGCCTTCTTGGCCACCTGGGCCCCTGCTGGCTCACGGTCAGTCGCTGTCAACCAACACCGACCGCCAGGCTCTGTACGGCCCCACAACCACAGAAGCACAGCCTTGCCATGGGTTCCCCCCCTTCCTTGGCCTCTGCACCTGTTGGTCCTGCTAATTAAAAAGAGAAACGGAGAGAAGGTGTTCCAGCCGCTCCTGCCTAACCGCAGCATCAGGAGCACTTTCCGCCTCCTCCCAGCACTCGCCAAGCTCCCACCTCCAGCTGCAGCCCAGCTCCTGCCCAGCCTCTATTTTCTCAGGGTGCAGACGTGACACCGTTCTGCGCACGCCAACCCCTTTCTCCAGGGGCTCAGGGATCCCTCAGACAGCACGTGAGCTTCGCCGTGTGCCGATGCGGTGGCCTGAGCCGCAGCTGCCCAGAGCGTTCAGGGGGAGCTGTGGGGTGAAGGAGCTCCGACCCTGCCAACCTTTTCCACCCCCGACCTTTCGCGAGCCCCTCTCGGAAATGCCACGGAGCTCCTCGCCCGGCCGGATTAAATGTCAGGGAAGGTGCACTGAATATCTGCTGCTGCGGCAGGTGCTCGGGGCTGCGTTTCGCCAGCGCTGGGGGCATCTCCAGTGGGTGACCCAGCTTCTTCCACCCCCTGTCCCCATCCTCATCTCCACACCGCCCGCCCCAGGACTGAGCCAGCTGTCCCGATCCGCGCTCCACTGGCTGGGAGCGTTTAAGCAGAATTGAGTGTGTGTTCAGGCACTTTCAAACACAAGTAATCTTCATCTGGGAGACGGAAAGTGAAATATGTTATTGCCGGTCGCAGTAAATTACCCGTGCCAGCCCTCGCTTATAAAACATCGCAGATGCTGGCCAGTGCACTCACTCACCCGCGCTGTGCTGTCTGCCGCCCCCCATAAATTACAAAATAAATGGTTGGTGGTCAGCCCTGACGTGGCGATCGGGCTTGCACGGCTACCGAGGCATCAGCACCCACCCCAGGACCCGCTGGGGGACGGATCCATCCTGGAAAGCGCAAGGTGATGCTGGCAAGGTCAGCAGGAGCTGGGGCTGGACTGGCAGCAGCCCCGTCACTGATTCTCTGTGCCCGGGGGTGTTCAGCCTGGAGAAGAGGAGGCTGAGGGGAGACCTCATTGCTCTCTCCAGCTACCTGAAAGGAGGTTGTGGAGAGGAGGGAGCTGGGCTCTTCTGCCAAGGGACAGGATGAGAGGGATTGGCCTCAAGCTCCACCAGGGGAGGGTCAGGCTGGACATTAGGAAAAAAAATTTCATGGAAAGGGTGATTGGTCCCTGGCAGAGGCTGCCCAGGGAGGTGGTTGATTCACCTTCCCTGGAGGGGTTTAAGGGTCGGGTGGACGAGGTGCTGAGGGACATGGTTGAGTGTTTGATAGGAACAGTTGGACTCGATGAACCGGTGGATCTTTTCCAACCTGGTGATTCTATGATTCTATGAAACCCGCAGTGCCAGCACTGAGCAGCAGCACCACGTGCCGGCTGTTCATCCTCTGCTCCCCAGGAGAAGCCCCTCAGCAGCTCCCTGCGTCGCGGTGCCCTCGGCATCACCGCGAAGGTGCACGCGTGCCTTCTCCATCCAGGCTAACGAGCCGCGGTGGCAGAGGCAGTGGAAGTGCCTGAGGAAGGCAGGAGGTGAGCACACAGCTCCTGCTGTTTTTTTTTCCCCAGGGAGCGCCTTTGGAAAGCCAAACCGAACCCATAAAATAAATAAAATAAAATAAATTCATGCAACTTTAACAATCATCGCGTTGGATTTGGGAGATGTTATTCCTCGTGACAGACAAGGGCAATTATCTGCTATCCGCTAGCAGTTTTAGCCTAATTTCATTACTGCTGTGCAATTCTTCCCGAGCCGCTAGTCTATCACTGTCTCACAGAAAGGATTAGCCGGCACTTTCTTCATCTTCAAATGAATTTTAGCTGTCATGTCCTTGATGAATAGAAGAGGGAGGACTGCTCACCCGCGTGAGCGAGCGTGGCAGCCTGTTTGTGCCACGAGGAGCGCCAGCCGTGCCGGGCACACCGGAGCCACCGGACACAGCGGACGAGGCTGCTGCCCATGGCCAGCGCGGCTTTCTCCCCACTCGGAGGCCTCGGTCACGGACTGTTCTCCAGAAGCCACACCTGGGGAGTGATCAGCGCTCAAAGCCGCTGCCTGGGTGCAGCCTCGACCCCGGCGTCCAGGAGGGAGCAAGTCGACAGTATCTGTAATAAATGGAAATAACGAACGCGCCACCTTTTCTCCCTCTCCAGAAGATGCTTATTTGTCAGCGCGGGCCACCGAGGAATAGAGAAAAGCAATTTCAACTTCAGAGCTGAAAACGCAGACGATGCTGCAGGGAGATGTGTCCAGGTGACCGTGTCCCGCACGGATCCGCTGCAGCCCCGGAGCCGAGGGGTGAATTGACGCTTCGCTCTTTTGGCCAAGCTGGCAAGAGGCTCCATGTCCTCACGAGCCCAGAGGGACGCCACCCGTGCTGGGGACACCCCAGGAGCTCTCGTCCCCAACGCAGAAAACAATGGAGCAAACCCCAGATGTGCCCGAGGATGAGCAGGGCAGGACAGCAGCACACGGCTCCCGAGGCCAAGCCTGTCAATTCATGTCCACGAGATGCTCCAGAGCCAAACCCAGTGCCAGGGGCTCCGCGATTTCTGTAAATGATAATTCCCACCCGGCGCGCATCGTCCTAGCAGAATATTTTAGCACCTTTAATGCAATTTCCTACTCTCTCTGAAACACCGTTTTGGTAGAACCCAACCGCCCCGCGTACTTGGCTCCCTAATAAACCTCTGCGACTTTAATGAACTAAATAGCAAATTACTTTTTTATTCAAGAATGAAATTTCATCATATTCATAATTCATATTTTATTTCAGACATCTGCTGCTGATTACATTACATTTAACTAAAATTAGATGATGCTCAGAATGTAATTAAGCCCCTGCCAAATTCTCTGGCCCACCAATACCAGCCTCGCTCAGCGGGGGCCGCTTGGAACCTAATATGTAATTAGGAGCTATTTTCTAGCTGTTTTTAAAGTCTGAAAATTAGCTGCCTTTATTAATCACACAGACAAATATAAAGCGGAGCCAACGCTTGCTGAAATTTCTAAAAAGGATTTTTTTTTAATTATACACCACATAGCGCCGCGACTCATTTTGAATGTTGATTTGTTGTGCACTGACATTTTGACAACTAGTTCTCAATTTGTCTGTCGTAGTTAGGCAACAACAAAGCAGACGGTAATACTTAACTTTCAAAACCTTCAGCGTGTCGGGAGGGGAGAAGGAAGGGAGAGACTGGGGGGAGGATGGGCTCCCCGGCGGGCACTCGCCGCAGCTGGGCACCCCGCGGGCTCGGGGCTGAGCCCCGAAACTCCCGGCACGGGGAGCCCTTCGGAGGCAGCAGATGCGAGATTGCTCTTGAATAGTAGAATTGTTTGGTTGGAAAAGACCTTTGAGATCATCAAATCTAACCGTGCCTGTCCACGAACTAGACCCCTGGCACAACTTGAGGCCATTGCCTCTCAATCCTGTCACTTGGGAGAAGAGAACAGCACCCACCTCGCTCCGACCTCCTCGCACGGAGCTGTAGAGAGCAATGAGGTCTCCCCTCAGCCTCCTCTTCTCCAGGTTAAACAACCCCAGGTCCCTCAGCTGCCTCTCAAAACCCTTGTTCTTGAAATGTCAACAGGGGGGTCTGGGATTGCCCAGAAGCCCTCCCTGGGGCACAGAGGGATCCCCAGCCCCAGGGGGATCCGCCAGCCCTGCAGACTCTCCGTTCAGAGCCAAGCACACACCACCAAGCGCCGAGCCCTGCAGCAGGACCCCCTGTCCCCAATCCTCCCCGTGCCCCCGGGAAGGAGCAGCGAGGAGCTCAAGTCACCCCCCAGCCCCTCCGTAGCTGCGTGCTGACATTTCCTTGCTCTCTCTCTGACCCTCTTTCCATTCTCTCCGTTACCTCAAATAATGTCACTGCCTCTTCAGCATCTACTCACCGGAGCAGAAAGAAGCCACTGCTGACATGGGTTTAAAAGAAAATAACACCATCTGTGCCTGGCAGGGGCTGGGCAGCACCCACCGGGCCCCCAGGCAGCGAGCGGCGCGGTCCCAGGGCAAGGAGAGACCTGTGGGGAGGGGAACAGGACCCCTGGGCGTGGTGGGAGACACCCCAGGGCTGGCAGTGATGCTGCCCTGGGCAATGGCAAGGAAGGAAAAGAAAGAGGGTGAAAGGGTTTTTTATATTAAGTGCTTTCCTTTTCTTGCTGGCAAGAAATGCGTGTCCCCAGGCTGTCACCAGGTCCCATAGCAGAGGAAAGCCCCCCACTCACTCATTCCGGGGCCACCGCACGCTCCCCAGCGCCTCGACGCTTCGCTTGAACACAGCCTCCCTTCCCCAGCCCCGTGCTGGCTGTTAGAGGATCGTTAGTCTTTCTGCAAAGCTCATCATGTGAAAAATGAAGCTCAAGAAAAATTAGCCAAATTACCAGGCTAATCCTTCAGCAGCAATCGCTGCTCCGCTGAGCATCCGTAAAACGAGACCGGAGAGAGCAGACGGAAAAGAACTCGTGTGTTTGTGGTGTGGCTGGGGGAGAGAAGGGGATGAGTCCATGGGGACAAGACGCTTGCTGGGCTTAATTTGTGCTTCAGGTTTGCTCCCAAAGAAGGAAACTAGAGGGAGAGCCCGGGCTGTGTCTCCTACACATATCGTGCCCCCGCGGGGCTTGGGAGAAGCAGAGATAGGGTCCCTGCATCCACGCCAAAAATCATGCATGTGAACCTCAGGGAATGCGAGTTGATCATAGAATCAGCAGGTTGGAAAAGACCCATCAGATCATCGAGTCCAACCATAATGCGATCAAAGAGGCGATTCCTGAGCAAAGGTTGGGATTGGGTATGCGCAAACCACCCCTGGTTATCAGGTCGCTGCAAAGGCTCCGATTGAGCCAGGGAGGGAGGAACACAGAAAGGAGGAAACGGGATCACAGATGGAGGTGAAATCTGTGCTTCCTTCAAACAACCTGGGACTGGCTCCAGCTGCTGACTCGGGCAGTTCTGGTCCCCGTGAGGCAGAGCCCTGGTGCCAGGGTAGCAGCATCCCCGCATCACCCTGGGCCAGGGATGACACCACCACAGGGTCACCCGTGCCAGGACGCTGCCACCAACCCTCGCTCAGCACAAGAACTTCACCCAGGCTGGAGAAAACCAGCACAGAGGTTGAGCCTGCACCCACCAAGCATCCTGCACCGCCCCATACCCCAGATCTCCCCTATATCTCAGCTGTTGGGCTCAACCCACCACCCTTTCCCGTGGCAGTTGGTCTGTTTCAATCACCAATTTTAATTATGATTTAAACCAGCAAATCAACATTTCCATTCTGTTCTTCCCCTCCACACTCGGCATCGTGACGGCAAGGAAAGCGGCTAATGAGGATCAGCCCCTGACACATCATTTTGAAGCGAAGTTTCTCCGTGCCAGGTTTGGCATTTCTTTGTGCTAACCAGGAGAAACTACAGACACATTTAAGCGGTGATAGAGTCAACATGCTTCCAGATCCTCACATTGATTACACTGTATTAGAAAATGGTAAATTATTTATCAGGCTTTCTGACTTGCGATTAGTGTAAAGCCGCTCTTGGATGCAAATTGGAATTGTAATTAGACATGTAGAAACCCAGCATCTGAAACCTGTTTTTATTGAAGCAGTGTAAGGTACTTTTTCCCTTTTGTATCCAGCATAATTATCAAAGAACGCTTTGCACATAAAAACCCATCAATTTATTAAAACCAGAGACAGTCTTACGTCTTATCAGTGAACTAAAGCTGGTCATCACGATGCCAGGATTTTCAAGTTAGTACATCTCAGTTTCTCATGCTTGATTCTTTATTCCTGCACTGGGAGCAGACAAGCTCCCCCACCTCTGCCAGTTTATTATTCAGCTTTCAATGAAGCACTTCTTGAACAGAACTACACAAAAATACACCCCCAAAACTCCCAGACCACAGAATAAGGATAAAACCTCTTTGAAAGGTACAGGGGAGACCACAGCCACCACAAGTCAGCATGTTACTCTGAGATACTCCGAGCCTTACCAGCCAATTCCCTGCAGTCCTGCGGTACAACTCATGAAAACTGCAGAAGCCAAACCCCCATTTACGTTTGCGTAAGAAGTTTAAATGCATTTAGGTTTTATCATTTGCCAATTGCAAGTTCGGGGCAGCTTTTGAGGAAACGGATGCTGGGCTTCCTTTTTTTTTTGTACTTAAAAGCAATTACTTCAAGCTAACCCAAACGTGTGTGCTCTGTTGCTGTTCCTCTCCAGCCCCATCTCCCCTGCCCTGGAGGGATGTTTTATGCACCCCACACAACAGGCAGCGCCAAGGACACGCTCCTTTAAGATTGAAGCATGAGCAACCCCCGAACAGCCACTGGAAGGTGAAATCTTAAGACTTTCCTTGCCTTCGGCCACCCTCCTTGCAGGTGACAGTTCCTGTTTGAATCAGACTTTGAGCACATGAACAGAAAACAGAGCCTGGTTATGGGATTCTGCTTATCAGCCCTGGCAGAGATTACAGTAAAGAGTGAAAACAGTGATAGTTTCATTAGAAATGGGCTGTTTCTTTAATTTTAATTATCAAACTTTGAATAAGTAGCAGGTAAGATGTGGATTTAAAGGTTTCCTCTCCACCATGAACTTGCAGTCCAGGAGAAATACAGACTTGAGTGTCAAGCCCTGAGCTGCCAAGATGCTTTTCACCCAAAAATGTCAAAGCGCTCTGCATATCCGCCTCACCAGCCTCGCTGCCTGCCTTCCCAGGACACCAGGGGAGAAGGGAAGAGACACCACATGCATCTGAAGCAGCAGAACCAAGCGAAGTGTCGTTATCTGCACTGGAATCCAGCCAAAACCCTCTCCTCTTGCCCCTTGGGATTAGCACAGCAGTTGAGTAAGTAAATTCAAAACAGGATTTTGAGATCCTGGGTCAAACTCCCACTGAGCCCAAGTGCAAGCAGTTGCTCCCGGGTCCTTGTTGCAGCCCCAACTCCCAGTGCCATCAGGCCCCAAACTGGCTCCGCACCCACATCCAGAGGCCCTTGGCCACACAGACAGAGTCACAGAGAAGTTTCCAGGCATCAAGGCACGCACAGCTATTGCTTTGAGGACGCGGTGCCAAGAGCTCGGTCTTGCCAGAGGCAGAAGCTTAACTCTCGGAGAGCGCGTGCAGCACTTCAGCATTTAAAGACGAGGAGTGGTGCAGGGTCACTCCGGGGGCCCCAATATTGGTCTCCCAGCATTCAAATCCACAGGCATATAAGTCTCGCTTGGCTGCTTCCACGGCCAGCGGGGAGGTATCTGCCAAGAAGAAGGCAAAAGCAGCCAGTTAGTCAGCTAGGTCACTGCAGGGAGATCAAAATGGGCCATCGCGCGTTTAAGCATGTATCCCCTGGAGCCGGGCCAGCGCCCAGGAGACCTGACACAGAAACGCACGCACTGAATCGCCCCTGCACGAGGCACTGCAAATCACACTGCCAGGCAGCTCTGTTAGACACCATCCCACGCTCGTGGCGTGGCTTCACACCCCACCACGGCTATTAGAGGGCTAGCATCGTATCCCTTTACCTGCAAACCTGTCCACGCTGGCAGGGCTGCGTGGAATAGGGGAAGGGTGCCCAGGGTGAGCAGAGGGTTACTGACCTGGTCTCAGCAGGGTGATGCCACAGCCGCCCCCACCAGCCCCAGTCAGCTTGCTATGCAGGCCGTGGGATGCAGTCACCCAGCACAGCCTGTCCAGGGAGGGATGGCCAACTCCGATCACGTTTAAGTGGTGTTGGTTTATATCAAAGAGTTCCTAAAAGCAACCGCACATACGTAAGATAAGCATGCATGGTGACAAAGACTCTTCACAGCCGCGGCTCCCCTCTCGCTGAGGTGTGGGAAAGCTGCTCTGCTTTCCCAGCCGTCTCATTCTTGCAGGGAGGGCAGATCGCAGCAGCACTGGGCAGCAAGGCTGAGGGCAGGGTCTGAGCCATGGGCTGCCCACGTCCCCGTGTCCTCCTCACGATCCGTGCTGGTGCTGCCCACCACAGTGTCAGCGGTGCGACAGCTTCTGGCCCTCCTTGCTCAGGGAGGACAGAGAAAAATCTTGGTCACCACAAGCTGCCAGCAGGCATTTCAGGTGCTAAATCAGACCTCCCCAACGCTTCACCTCTCCCCTGTCACACGAATGTTGAGCAGGAGGCTGTGCAAGCCCCCTCGCTGGCCGTGGGAAGGGCACTAAGCCAGCATCTCTCATTCCTAGCTGTCACCCTGCCCTGCTCTGCAATCCATCCAGCGTAACTAAATCCAGGGGACTTCTGACACAACCAAGTCCGAAACGGCATTGCTGGAGAGGCGACACGGAGTTACATCCCCTCGTTTGCACTGTGCTGCGCTTCTCCCTCCTCGCAGGCAGGGCCTGGGCTGCGAGCCAAGGGGCCTCTCACCGGCACCACGCTGGGAATGTGGCAACCGGCTCAAGTGGGGTCGAGAGGGTTCTCCCTTCGGGGGAGAGCAGCGCAAGCCACTCTCCAAGCAGAGCTCCAAGTGCATCTCTGCTACGCGCCCTCAGCCAGCCACGAACCCCACTGCTCCTGCAGGAGGCTGCCACAGCAGAGGCCAAACGGCCCAAGCGACAGACAACCCAGAGAGGTGGGAGTTACGGCTCCTCTCCTCCCAGTACTAGAGGTGAGGAATTAAGGAAGAGAGGAAAGGGCTCAGCCTGCACTCAGAGCAAGCCTGGAGCAGGGCCAGGAACTGACACCAGGCCCCCAAGCACCGCGGTGCCCTCCCAGCGCTGTCAGTGGAAGAAGCTCATCCTCAGCAATGCTGGCCCGACACCATAACTTGATCGTCTCCCCAGCGTGTGGCAGCTGTTCCCTTCACTGTGCCAGAGAGGAGCCAGCTGAGACAGAATCGGTCCCAGAGCAGCTCCCTAACAGGATCCCTGTGCTCCCCTCTCCAACCGGTGCCACCAAGCAGCTCCCTGCCCGCAGCTCTCGGTGGGCTGGGACGGGTGCCTGCACAGGGAGCAGCAGGAGCCACGTGGCAGCATGGCAGGTGTCAGTCACATCACCCTCCCTCAGCTCCGCACGGGTCTCCTGCCAACAAACACAGGAGGGGACGATGCAGAAATAATCCCTCTGCCCCTCCTCCAGACGATTTCTGTATCACATTTAAACAAATGCAGGCAGATGAATTAGCCAGGCGCATGCAGAGTGCATACATCACAAGTTCTGTGCTGGGGTGGACAGACGTCCATCTAGGGGCCTCTTTATATGCCTGAGTGAGGGCAGAGCGCTGTCTATGATGATCCAAGACACCTGTCATCTCCTGATCCAAAATCTGCCAGGAATCGGATGACAGCTTATGACACAGTAGACTAGTTCAGTGGTTCAAGTACAATGCTGTCCAGAACTGCACATTTCAGAAACGGCCAAATATATATATAAATGCTGCATATCATCAACTGTGCCTCTGTGGGCTCTGCAAGCACAAGACAAACCAACAGATTGGAGACAGAAGCCCGCTCAGTGCAGTGCTGCTTCCCAGGCACCGTGCACAAGGCTGCCTTGGCATCTTGCATGCGGGGATCTCAAAGCACGCTTCCAATTAGCCCTCCTCTTCCCTGACCCCTAACACTTCCAACAGCCTGAGCCGTGTGGCGTTGAGGTGGAGGGGGATCTCTCTGAAGCTGCGTTGCAAACAGACTCTAGATCTCCCTCTGCCCTGCCAGCTCAGCCCTCGTTAGGTTCAGCCCAGCCTGATGGGTGCAGAAACCCGTCACCCTTCTTGGTGGGAAGGCAGCAGCGTCCCGTGGGAGACCTCGCTGCGTCCCTGCAGCAGCTCACCCACACGCAGCTGCTTCAGGCAACGGTGAGGTTGCTTCAGGCAACAAAACCTCAAGCGAAAAGGAGAAGGCTGTTAACAGAGTGACCTGACAGTGCTGCCGCAGAGCTGGGGCAGCAGCCTTGTCCCACCCCCTAGCCCGCTCCTGCAGCTCCAGAGGGAACACACACGGCTGTGGAGGGGACAAGTGAGCAGCAAAAGCAAGGACAAGCAGAGGCCCTCGCAGGAGAGCCAAAGAGAGGGATCCAGATGCCAACAACGAACTGCACTGCGAGTACTAAATGGTTCTCGACCATCCAAGTCGCTTGGCACCCAGGGCCAGGACAGGTTTGTGTCATCTGGGACACTGCTCATCCTTACCCCACGGCTGCACGGATCAGTATTACAGTACCCAGCGCCACAAAAAAAAACTTCTTCCACTTCGAAGCATGTTTCCCCCCACCACAGCAGCCTCTCCTACTCTCAACACAGCCAAGACAAACACAGATCTTTGTATGCACCTCATGCATCAATGTCAGGTCAGCTCTGGGCACAGCTCTGTCTGATATTCTCCAGAGCCAGGATGAGCGCAGAGCAATGGGAGCTGGCTCGTAACCAGTCCATCACAAACCAGTGGCTGCTGGGCTCTCCGCTCCTCGCTCCAGCCTTGGCAATGACAAAGCAGTTGCTCTACAGGCAGCCACTGCCAGAATGAGCGTGGCTGGCCCGCAGCGTCTCAGCCTGAACTCACTCCACGTTTCATAGCAAAGGGAAACGAACCCTCCAGAGCTACAGGTCCAGAAAACACCAGGCCCATTCCTTCCTTCCCTCCTTCCCTCCCTCCACACCACCGTGGAGAGACACCAGCGTCATTTTCTGTCCCTTGGCTCCAGGAAGGACATTAAAAGCAGTGCGCACAGACCATTGTTTCACTCGGAACTGAACATTTCCTGCTATCAAATTTTTTCTTAGACCTAATGTTCTTTAAATGACATTTTGATGTTCAACGGTAACAGCGTCTAAAAATACTGGCGAACGAGCCCCTTACCTCCAGCACAGGGTAATACTCCGGTGATGGATTTGCAGGCATCGCTTCCAGAACACTTTGGCACTCCTGAGAAATTGCATCGATGGAGTCCAGCACCGGGTTCATTATAGCAGGGAACTGAGAGGGGGGAGGGCAAGATGTGAGGAGGCTGCTCGCGAGTCTTCTAACACCACCGTGATAAAACCAGCACCAATCTCTTGGAGCTGGACAATTCCTCACCCCACCCAGGGGTATTCATTCATGGACACCCCACTCTGCAGAGCAAAGCAATGGTAAGTAGCTCCAAACTGGAGAAGAGAGGGGAAACTGGCCAGAGGATGGGACTGGTGATTTTTGTGGCCAGCCCTCCTAGTCCTGAAGAATCACAGAACTGCTTCCTTGGAAAATGCCTTTGAGATAGAGTCCAACCGAGCCTGTCCACTACTAAACCAGATGCCTGAGCACCTTGTCTACACGTTTTTTAAAGATCTCCAGGGATGTGGACTCCACCACCTCCCTCAGCAGCCTCTGAGAACCCTATCTGTAAAGCAATTTTTTCCCAAATTCCAATCTCAGCCTCCCCTGGTGCAACTTGAGGCCATTTCCTCTCATCCTATCCCTTGTTACTCCACCTTGCTCCAACCTCCTTTCAGGGAATTGTAGACAGTGATAAGGCTTCCCCTCAGCCTCCTTCTCTACAGGCTAAACAACCCCACGTCCCTCAGCTACCTCTCATAACACTTGTTCTTCAGCTCCTACACCAGCTTTGTTGCCTTCCTCGGGACACGCTCCAGCCCTTCAATGTCCTTGTAGTGAGGTTTATGCCCCCACTCCACCCCAGCACACATCTCCATCCCAATAACCACACAGCTGTCGCACCTTCAGGATCTTCTCTTTGACACCAGCCACCAGGACCTTGGTGCTTCGAGGGACTTTTGTGTTGGTCAGCAAGATCCGCAGTGTCGGCACCCTGGAAACAGCAAGAGACATCATCCCACCTCTTTCCTTCATGTTCCCCAGCAGCTACAGATCCTTCTGCCTCCAAAAGACTATTTGAGCAAGACACCCAAGATGATGAGTCCCACTAGCTTTAAAAATTTAAGCAGATGCTTAAATGCTGGCTGGGTTGAGGCTCATTCCTCCTACATACACAGAACAACTGTACTAGAGCCTGTAATGTATTTACTGAAATCCCTGTTTTTCAAGCAAATTCTTTACTTTGAAATACTGCGAGACTATCCAGCAGTAGCCATTAACTGCTAATAGAGCAATTTCATGCCCTGTGAAAGATTTTAATGGAGGCAGATTATAATTCCTTGGCAGGAGGCAGAGGGAACACACAGGACCTGGATTTCTCTCTGCAGCTTGGTTCTCAGGCAGTCCTACCACCAGGTAAGCAAGAAAGTTCCTCCTCCCTGCAATTTCATTCGCTGCCAGGAGCAGATCTGTTCCTGCTGCCCATAATGCCATGAAATTAATATTGATCCTTTGCATCGTGTTCATCTAATGTCAGATAATGACCAAACATTTCATTGTTCTCACCTACTCCAAACCAAGACAGCACTCAAGGCACCCACACTCATGCAAAACCTGGCTACAAAGCCCCTCCACCACCCCGTGAGCCGCCTCCCATCAATCTCCCACCCTATGAGATCCACCCAGTGACATATTCCACCCACCATACGCAAGGGTTATTTTTAAACTCCAATATTACCTCTTTAAGGGTGTGATTTCTCCTGATTGGTATCTCAGGGCTCCACCTAAAGTAAAATACATGCATTGTCTCAGTACACTGTGAGCCGAGATAAGTGTCTAAGAGACAGAAGGCCTTTCATCTTCAGAACCTCACCCACTGCATATGACAGTAATTGCAAGGAACACCAGCTAAATGAACCATTTTCTCAGACAGCATGAATCTGCCTCACCCTGCTGACTTAATGAGAGCGTCTGGCTGGACACAGTTAACCCAATGACTTCCCCTTTGCTCTCTTCTACTCTGCGATCACGTTAAATACTTTTTAAAGGCAAAGAGTTTGGCCAGCACTAAGTCTTTAGTGAAGAAATCAAGCAGTGATTCTCTAGGGCAGAGCCAAGCGCGTGGGTTTCAAATTGGACTGAACGTGTGCACTCATGTCAGCAGTCATCCTTCAGCCCGGGATTTCATTGTCCAGAAGGAATGTCTCACTCTGTTCCTACTTTTACAGAGGCATTGCGATTAGGTCTCATTAGAAAGATTATTAAAAGTCTCCAAGGACACTTCCAAAACACTTGGAAGTCTCTGCTAATTGAAACTAAATGACAGCTGTCCAACCGCATTTTCTACCGCATTATCCTTGCGATGGGATTAGGTTCCTTTGTTCACGCCAGAATGTTTAAATATCAGTTATTTGCCACAGGGTCTCTGCCCCACGGCGCTTACCCCCCGTGTTACTGCAGCGAGACCCCAGCAGCCCTGCTGGCTCTGGTCCCAGCCTAAAGATGGGGCAAATCAAGAAGGGAAAGGATTCCCTCTACTCAGGTCAAAAGGAGGACCTGAATTTGCGAGTTCCTCATCCTTTTGCTGTATCTCAGTGCAGAAATACAACCTGTAGCTGCCACTCGCTACTTTCTCACACCTGACAGACACCACAGCAGAGGAGAGAAGCGTGGCTGCTGCTCTGCCACCCCACCAGCCCTTTCTCAGCACCCGCACCCAGAGCCACCAACGCAGACGTACCCCAAGTTCCAACAGCGTTATCCACACCAGAGGGGTTGCCGTGGATCACCCGCTCCCCCTGGAACGCCCAGCTGTTAATGAGAGTCAGCTCTTCTTCTGTCCACCTGAAAGGCAAGAAAATTACTCCAATCACCATCAAAACCTGCACACGCCGATGTCAGAGAGATGCAGCACAGGAGGCAGTGGGATCCATACAGGGCACCCAGTTGCTGTGGGAAGCCTCAACACCACAAATTCCCTCTGGGCACCGCAGCAGAGAGCAGGTACTGCCGTTTCCAGCACCCAGCGGGCGCTTGGCACTTTTCTGCATGGCAGCAAGCAGAATACAACCAGCCCCACGAGGGGAACCGGCGCTGCTCCACAGAGACCCCACAGAGGGTGCAACTGGCATCCCGTGCTCCTGCTGCAGGCCAGCAGCAAGGGAGGAAGCCGATTCAGGGAGAAAATCCTAGCCCTGGCCGAGCAAAGATCATATTTAACTGCCTGCAAGCCCAGATCAATCCCCACCTCCCTGACGCTGCGTGTTACCGCATGTTTTGGCCTGAGATCCTGCTCACCAACAGGCAGGACAGCGTTGTTTGCAGACGCAGGAGGCACAACGTGAGAAGAGAATAGTAAAAGTTGCATTTCACACGTGCAACTGCCAGCTGCTCAGCTTCAGAAGCCTCGCAAACTGGGTCAAAAGGTGTAGTTGGAACCGATTTACTGCCTCCAGCAAAGACTTTGATTTTTAAGGCTTAGCTCCTAACACTTCAAGCCATGCTGGGTGCTGGCACTTGAAGCACAGAAGGGAACCAAATGCAGAGCCAGACGGTGTTATGCTAAAAACACAGAAGCGGGTCTTCCTGTTATCTTAAAAGCAGCCACATAAGTTGGTAAGAGCTCTGAGAGTTCAAATGCTGGCACAAAGGGTTTGGTGCTGGGTCACACTCAGCAAGGATCAAGGCTCCTGCTGAAAATATTAATTGACATGCTGTAGCGATACAAAAAGCAAACACGCAGCTACCAGTTACAAAGCGATTGCTGCCTGCAACTTCACCACAAATCCACCACAGTGATTTCTCCCCAGCACCTCTCAAAACCCCACTGCCCCGTGCCTGCACCCACACAATCACCTTCAGAACTCGCCAGCCTGTTTCAAACCCATTCCCTCCCCTCATACTGAAGGACTCTCTCAAACCCTGGAACCCCAAGGAAAGCTTAACACCCACTGGGAGCCCCCGCTAGCCACCCTGCACCCTGCTGTAACACACTCAGACTCATAAGGGCATGTAAATACACATCTCTAACCCTCTCCTAGAACAGAATCTGCAGTCTAGAGATACGGCACACGTCCCAAGCCACCGTTCAAACGGTCTAAGAGACAATAGTATCAGATATGTCAGCATCAGTGATGCTCTGCAGAGATCAGAGCTGGTGTTCAGCACAGCAAGAACACGCATTCGACAGGTTTTCAGAACATGGGGCGCCAAATAGGGAGTATGCAGAGGCACAAACAAAGCTTTTCAACAAGCATCATGCAGTCTTACATGAAATAACGAGTCACTGACCGCTGCTAAGGCAAAGCAGAAATTCTGAGAGCCACCTGCTATGTGGAAGCTGCTTCCTTTAGCTCCCTGCTTCCCCAGGCCTCAGCTGAATGTCTTTATCCATCTCCACGCACCTTTCATTTCACTTGCCAATGTTTAATTTGTGAAGCATTCATGGAAACAGCTCACACCACCGCTACTCAAAATAGAAGCGCAGTTTGCTGTAAACCACTTGTTTTTAATCCTCTTTGAGAGGCTGTGATTCTTCTCCACACAGGAGTCATTATATCATGCTGTTCTTTTCTTGCAACGTTAAGCAAAATCCTTCTGAAGTCTGACACCCCCATCTCTCACTTACCCCTCTGCATGCCAGCTGGAAGGAAAAAAAAAAAAATCATGCTCTATTCAAGCTGCGGCTAAGACGTGCGAGCAGGGAATGAAGACATCCTCGCTGCCTGGTTTGGAACTGGCCTTTCATTTCTCACGCTGCGTGACTCTTGGGAAGATTTGCCTGAGTGCAGCACACAAACCGCTCCACTTTAGCAACGTGTTTCTGGGTCAGGCTGCAATCTCTGGTTTTGAAGAGTAGCCTAGTCACCCCCTCTCGCTGTCTCACCGTCAGTCCCACACAAAATTCAACCATGAAAGGTTTGCACTTGGCGGGGAGCACACAACTTAGGGCTCTGCCGCTCCAGCTGCAACAGGCATCTTTAAACAGAGCCTCAGAAAGAAACCCCCTTTCACCAGCTACCGATAAGGAGGAAACTCAGAGATCAGAAGGAAATGTACCACAGGCAGAAAATAAATTCACGTGAAAATCCAGAATAAATAGAAAGGATCCTCAACTCCTTGAGGACTCAAAGCAAAACCTGGAAGATGCTCAGCGACAAAGGGTAAATAAAGGTTAAAAAACCCATTGGATTAAAGAGTGCATTTTATTTTCTTGGCAAAATAGCGTGCTTTTTTAGCATATATATCTTACACCAGATAAAGGAAGTGGTGCAAGCTTTACCAAGTCTCTGCATCCAGTTGCTTTCATGCAGAGCAGCAAATTGCTGCTGGGCAGGGGGTTGAGTCACCTTCCCTGCAGGTGTTTAAGGGACGAGTGGACGAGGTGCTGAGGGGCATGGGTTAGTGTTTAATAGGAATGGTCGGACCCGATGATCCGGTGGGTGATTCTGTGACTCTATGAAACACACAGTTAACAAGTCGGAGCCCTACGTTGGGGCACATTTCCACTGCTAGGAACACAGGGTGACAGGAGTAGAGAAGGGAAAGGAGCTGGGCTCAGGCTGCTGCAGGCACAGCCCCGGCCCAGGAGCTGGCCAGAGAGACAGAGAGGTGCCAGCACCAGAAACGAGGAAAAACAGGGCTGGAGAGAGCAAAGCTGCCCTGGGCTGTGCATCCGAAGCCCCTGCGTTACCTGGCTGTGGAGTCTCCCTCCTTCAGCGGGCAGGAGATGGCTCCGCACGCCATCAGCAGAGCCGCTGCCAAGCAAACAGCATAGGCAGCACTTGAACCCAGCCCAGCTCCCGTGGGCAGCTCGGACCACACCAGGATATCCACGCTGGGAACGTCTCTGAAACACAAGCACGCAGGGTCTAAGGCCACGACCTTGAATTCCGTCTCGAGACAACATTTCAAAGGCAAAAAGACGCCAATTAGGATCGGTCATGGGAAAAGTTGGTTGAAAACTGGCAACATCAGCACACGCATTCGCATCCGACACGTGGGGGCTTCGGGAGGGCTCAGTTGGTGCAGCTGAGTAGCCTGGCAAAGTCATTGCACCAGAACAAAGCCTCGCTGAATTGGATCTGTGATTAGCACAGCTTGTCAAGCTGCTAGCTTAGTAACTAAACGCTTGAGTAGCACCATCAAGAAACCCTGCAAAGATTGCTGTAGACAATTTTAAACATATTTAAAAATAAAGCATAAATATTCAAGTCCATAACTGCAGTTGTATCCTACTGGAGCGACAAGCTGGTGGGGAAGATGAAATACACACATATCTGTGTCCATGTGCCCCTTATCTCTGCTGAAAACATTTGGTTTGTGTTACAGACCCAAATGTTAAACCCAGGAGCTCTTCCCTGGCTGGTGAGTGACATGAACTCTGAACTGATGGCTTCAAAGCAGCCCGATGACAGCCCCAGCGCTACTGCCAAGCAACTCGGAGGCTGCAAAGCAAACCACAACCCCGCTACACATCATAATTCTTTAACCTTTGATTCCTTTGCTATGAATATTGAAGTAAGCTTCTGATTTGGTTTAAAACACCAAGCAGTGCTGCAGAAGATGTCACCCTGAGCCCCTGCCCAGTAATTTACACTCATTTCATCAACAGCATTGGTGAAGTTCAGAAATTGGAGCACCCCTAAGCTGTAGTTACCCCAAACTTCTCTTATTTTTAGAAAAATTCAGCCCACAAGAGACATCAGACATAGCTCAGACAACGAATCTGCAGCTCATTTCTGCAACCATTTTCCTAACCTAAGCCAGGATGAAACAAGGAGCCTGACAGACAGAGCTTCTGGGTGGCACGAACTGCTCTGACCTCAGCACCTCAAAGACAGATGCCTAAACGAGAGCAGAGGATTCCCAGCTCCCTCACCCAACAGCTCAGCTCCAAAGAGTCTCCTGCAGAGCTGAGGGCCTAAATGAAGCAATATGCCTTTTCATTTCCTATTTTACCTCAAAGATCCAGTTTCTTCCCATGACCCTGTACAGGAGCAATTAATGGTGAACGCCACTCAAGACAGCATGTTTATTTTGGAGCTGGAAGACCATCTTACCCATACTTAGATGAAATAGCCAGGCACATATACAGAAAGGCAAGAGTAGCAAGGCTCTCGGGAGCTGAGGCTCCGGCAGCGATTCCAGCAAACTCCCTCAGTATATCCAGCTGTTCTGCGCTGGGGGACTTGGAACCATCAGAGTCAGCTATGAAAGCAAGCAGGGGAGAATTGAAACACTTCAAAACCAGGGAACTGTTCAACTTGAAAGCAGTATTTACAAGAAAATCTACTGTTATAATAGGCAGAAAGAGACTGAGCCAATTTCAGGCTTCACCTACAAACGTCCTACCTGAAGATCCATGATAAAATAAAAGCAAGATCTTCCCCAGCCGCTCCAAAACCCCAGTGTTTCCACATTCACATCTGTTCTGTATTACAGCCACCTCCTTGCCTACATTTTCCAGTGTGTTCATCCATCACTAGATAGAGCCTGGCAAGTCACAAACTGTTTATTAAAGAACGTGGATTTTCTGACGTGCTTCACGTGAGTCTGAACTCCAAATATCAGTGTTGAACTACTTTTGATCAGTGCTGAGAGGTTACCAATGCTCTGACTCAGCAGACTTTGCTCCGCTTTCTGCTAAGCACGGTGATAGGAGTTAATCCAGGTACTCCGGAGGGAAACAGCATAACCACCAGTGAGGCTGAGCCCAGTACAGGGCACTGCAGGAGTTCCAGTGAGGGCTGGCATGGGGCAGAGAAGGAGGACCACGTGTCCCTGCCTTCCCCCAGGGCTCTCAACTCAGATGAGCTTCAGGGAGACTCTTTTTTGGCTCCCATCGATAATACACCTGGACGTGGTCCCTGGCTGGCTTCTGTCTGTATTACACCACTATATTACATATATAACACCACTGTATTACCGAGCACTAGAAGAAGCCCCTGGCAACCTAAAACAGGAGGACACAGCTATGGCAAGGGCCCCAAACCATCAGGCAGGTCACAAGAGACACACGGAGGGAGTGCGGGTGCCTGGGTGCGCAGGGATACATTAAACACACACTGAGCATGGTCAGAGGTAACAAGGTCCAGCAACGTTCTGCAAGGGGAAGAGATAACCCTGTGGGGTCCCAGCAGAGGTGACAAGGGTGGAATGCACTGGACAGGACTGAAAGCCCCACAGGACACAGAGGCAGCGGCTTCCTTCTCCCCGTGCTTGCCTGCAAACCCCCTCCGCAGGGCCTGGAGGCTGGGGGTATCCCAGCTCCTCTTGACGTCGACACCGGGCAGGTGGATGCACACCCTGTGATCCTCGCAGGGCCGCAGCTGGAGGAAGGTCCTCAGGTCCAGAGCCACCGCCAAGGCCACCTGCAGGAGGGAGAAATGGCACAAGGTAAGGCGAGAAATGGGGGATGAGGGGTGGAGGGTGAGGGCGAGAAGTGAGGCGAGAGGGCTGGGAGGCAAAGGTGAGGTGAGGAAGAGAAGCAGGATGAGGGAAGGAGGAGGCGAAGGGGAGGAGAAGCAGCAGGGTGAGGGGCAGAAGGAGATGAGGTAGAAAAGGAGTTGAAGGTGAGGAGGAGAAGCAGGGTGAGGGAAAAAGGGGGTGGGGGGAGAAAGGAATGAGGAGGAGGAGAGGGCAAGGAGTGAGGGCAAGGAGGCGAGGGGGTGAGGATGAGAAGTGGGGTGAAAGGAGAAAGGGATGAGGGCAAGAAGAGGAGAGAGGGCAAGAAGAGGAGAGAGGGCAAGAAGAGGAGAGAGGGCAAGAAGAGGAGAGAGGGCAAAAGGGAGCCAGGACAGGGAGAAGTGGACGAGGGAAAGGGATGAAAGGGACGAGGGGGTAAAGGGAGAGGATGAAGTAGGTGAAGGGAGGAGGAGAAGCAGCGTGTTGGGGGTGGGGAAGGGAGAGGGGAACGAGCAGGTGAGAGGGAAGAAGGAGAAAGGGAGGAAGAAGAAGGAGGAGGAGAAAGGGGCGCAGAAGCGGCGTGGATGGCGGCGTGGGCGAAAGCGACCGTCCCGCAGCCCGCGGGGGCGCCAGGCCCCGTACCTTGCCGTGCACCACGGCGTGTTCCCCATGCAGGATCACCTTCCCCGGCGCCGACACCACCGGGCCGCGCTCCCGCACCTCCCGCATCCCCGCTCCGGGCGCAGCCACAGGCCCCGCCCCCGGCCCCGCCCCTTATAGGGCCCGAGTCTGTAAGCCACGCCCACTAAGTGATCCAACCAATCACAGCGCGTTCTTGAGGGGGCGTGGTTTCTCGCGGCCCAATCGGAAGGCTGCGCAGTCGAGTGGCGCGGCGCTGGGGTGACAGGCGCGCGGGGCGGGGCCGGGCCGGCGGCTACGGTGGCCGAGAGGGGCCTCGGGGCGCGCTGCGGCTGCGGCTGCGGCTACGGCGGCCGGCGGGGACCATGTTGCGGCGGGCGGCGGGATGGGGCGTGCGGGGGCCGCTGTGGGCAGTGGGGCGGCGGTGGAACGGGACGGGCAGGTGAGGGGGGGCCTGGGCCTCGGAGGGGCTGGGACTGGGCCGAGCCGGGTCTGGGATCGGGAGGGACGGGACAGGGCCCCGTGTCCCGTCCCCGCCCTCCACCCCTCACTTATTAAAGCCCCATGTTCTCCCTCCACCTTTCTCCCAGCCCCCTGTCCCCCCACTCACTCCTTTCTCAAGGCCCCATGCCCGTCCCCCCTCTTTATTAAGGCCCCATGTCTATCTCCCCCTTTTCTCAGCCCCGTGTCCCTCCATCCACCCCCTTTCTCAAGGCCCCGTGTTCCCTCTCTCACGGCCTGGTGTCCCCACAGCCCTGATGGCGACAGCCCCGATGGCGACGGCCCCGACCGCAGCCCCCGCCGCGTTCCCCGCAGCGGCCGGTTCCCAAGGATCTACACGAGGACTGGAGATAAGGGTATCACTCAGGGGCAGAGCCAAACCGACCCCCGTGGGGCCGGGCCCAGCCTCTGAGTGACTCCCTTGCACTTTTCTCAAAGGCTTCTCCAGCACCTACACCGGGGAGCGGAGGCCGAAGGGTGACCAGATCTTTGAAGCCCTGGGAACCACGGATGAACTGAGCTCGGCCATCGGGTAACCCCCGTCCCAAGAGCCTCTCCTATGGCCGTGGGGTCCCAGCCGGCTCCTGCCTGGTGACCGTGCCCTCTGGGGAGCCCTGGACTTGGCTGAACCCAAGCCCTCTGCACACTCGAGGCCTGGAGACACCATTACAGCCCCCTTCCATGATGGTCTTCTTGGTGTCCTCTTCGATTAGGAACTGCTCTCCTTGTCCTGCTACCCGGCGGGAGGGAAGGGGATATGCTGTCAGCCAAACTTCTCTGGAGGCTCGCACTGACAAACAGCCAGGAGTGTCTCAATTCTGTGTATTCACATCATAGAATGATTTGGGTCAGAAGGGACCTCAAAGCTCATCCATCAACCACCTCCCACTGCAAGGGGCTCCAAGCCCCATCCAACCTGGCCTTGGACACCTCCAGGGATGGGGCAGCCACCACTACTCTGGGCAGCCAGGGCCAGGGCCTCTCCACCCGCATAGGAAGAAATCTGGAAAAAGCCATATCTATATATTTATATGTTTTCCCATATATAAGGAAAAACATTTACACACAATCTTTTCAGAGCTTTTTAATTTCTGTCTGACTTTGCTTTTTTGTTTTTCACCTAAGGCTTGCTAGTGAATTTGGCAGTGAAAAGGGCCACACCTATGTCGAGCAACTTCACAAAGTGAGTATTAATGGAAACCCTCGCCCAGTGCAACCGCTTCACCTGTGCTGCGTATTCCTAAACTCTTTAGACACAGTGCTCCCACTAACACACGGGAATTTAATACATTTAGCATTAAAATAAATAAATATTTAAGACACTTGCCTTCGATTATTCTCTAAGAAATTAATTTCTTTAACCAAGAAGGAAACGGGTTGCTCAAGTCATTTGTTATGGGCAAACGTGTCTCTAGGTTGATTCAGACCGTTACTGTACGTGGCCATGGACACGAGTCTTGCTATGTAGCCTGAGATTTGGAATCAAGGCAAAGTAACCGCATGGGCACAGTGCTGGGAGGCAGCTCCCGCTGTGGCTGCCTGTGGGGTTTGTTAATTAGCGCCACTGTGCACAAGAACTCAGAAGGAGCTAATTGGAACCTTGCAAAAGCTTTACCAGACTGCTTCAAGTATCCTGGGCTGTGGAGAGATGCCCCTCTTGGAAGCAGATGTGACATCAAGCCAGCACTGTCTGCAGCTGATTGTCACTGCCTTTCTTCCAGGGGTTACTGGTTTGGTGTCCTACTGGCACAGGGATTATACGAGCATTTCCCACTCTGCTTTCTGCAAAGTCAGCCAGGGTGGTTTAATGTGCCAGTGAAAACAAGTACATGCACTAATCTGGCTTCTCATAAAGCAATTAGGAAGCACTTATCTGATCCCCCCTGCCAGCAGGTTGGGGATGATGAACAACAAGGGTAGGATCTTCTTTAATCAGCACAACCAGCTGTCGCCTCCCAGAGCTTTGCCGCAGTTGTACCGGTGCATCAAAGGCTGGTTAATGAAAGCAATTCTTACTTTTGTCCTGATTGCCACATCTAGATCCAGTGTATGCTGCAGGATGTGGGCTCCAACATCGCGACGCCGCTCTCCTCAGCCAGGGAGGCTCACTTAAGTAAGCCCCACAGTCCTTTTCCTGGGATAACAGTTCTTGAATCACAGCTGTCCCTCCAGCGTGGCTCTGGGGAGGCTGCTGTGGTGTGTGGCAGTTAGAGCTGCCCCAGGGCTGCTCTGCAGTGTGTGTCTGGTGCTGACTGGAGTCACGCCTGGTCCCACAGGCTGCTGCTGCCCCCTGTGTGCGACTCGAGCGATGTCAGCTGGCCTGAGGTGCTGCCCCAGCACTGATGCAACCACAGCAGCTGAACGGGGAGCCAGACCTGCTCTAGCAGGAGAACTCTTTGGGGATGCTTTCTTAGTACTTACTGATCCAGGAAGCTTGAAAGCAGAGCTCTGTCTGTAGACTGAATCACATCTGCATTTCTTTTAGTTGATTCTTCTTCTCCCTCTGTAGAACGAACGTCTTTCAGTGATAAGCCCGTTCTGGAGCTGGAGCAGTGGATTGACAGTTACACAGAGCAGCTTCCTCCGCTCAGATCTTTCATCTTGCCAGTAGGTAACTGCTTATGCCTCTCACTGACTGGAAAAAGCTCACTCTGTTAGGGGAATCCACTCTGTCCTTTTCTGTGGGAAAACAGGTCGTGATGGCATTATTTGCATGGCCAACTCTCAGAAAAACTGAGAGAAGGACCCAGTTGAGTTAAATTTCCACATCCTACATCAGATATCTTTTTCCAGTGGCCTGGCCATAACACAGGGTTCAGTAGTGTGCACGTGCAAGATGTGATAAGCTTTGTCGCGGTCGTACAAGGAGGTGGGTGGCTCTATCTGTTAGCAGACATCGATGTGCTGTTTCATTGTTGTTTCAGTCGGGCGGTAAAAGCAGCGCTGCTCTCCATTTGTCCCGAGCTGTCTGCCGCCGAGCTGAGAGGTGGTGAGTGTTGGCTGTAGCGTAACAGAATAAAATTGATTAAAGGTGATCAGAATGCTGTAACGATAGCAAATTATTGCAGTTGGAGCAGTCAACCATAGCTTTATTGCACTTGGCTAGAGCTTGAGTCAAACTTCATATGTTTGTATTAGTCAAATTCCCAGAGTGCAGTCAGCAGAAAGCAAGTGTCTCTTCCCTCCCCTGGACTGGATCATCCAAACTGAGAACTTCAGAAAGAACAGAGGGGTTTATGTTGAGAGGCATCTGCCTGTTCAGCTCTTATCTGGTTTGCTAAGGGTGTTCTGTAGGGGAGCACAAGCTGGGGCGCTGGCAGGTGTGAGATCCAGGGAAGCGTTTAACAGCTTAAGATGTTACTGCCCACACCTACCTTTCTTTCCTACCAGGGGAGATGAAAACTCCCCAGGTAAAGTCTGTAAGAGAAGACTCCCATCTCCTGACGGTGTAAATCACTTCCATGCAGTCTCTTGTGTTAGCCTGACCCCTGATGTGCAGGAAAAAGTTTCCGTGGACGTGCTCCACTACAGGATTGCATCTCTGACAGGATACACAGCACGATCTTCAGACAGCTCACATCACAGTCGGGGGTGTCTTGTCTAAGGAGAGCTGGAATAATGAGGACTGTACAGCAGTCTGGAGGCCAGAGGTGGCTGTTCCTCAACAAAAGAAGGGTCCGGTTTACCTGCAGAAAAGGATAATGGTCCTGCAGGGTATTAATCACCTGCAAACTGTTCAGTAGTACGCACTGATGAGTGTCCTTTAGAGGCTGGAGCTGTGGTCCTCCACAATAGTTGCAAATATTCATAACATTCTGTAGCCACTATAGATCCCTCTGGGGCAGTAAACGTGCTAAGGGGAGTTAAATTGGGTCTCCAGGGGAGGCTGATGCTCCAGGAAATCACCCTCATGCTGAGCTAGAAACTTGAATACGCTAGCAGTGTCCTTTTCTTGTTCCAGCGTTGTTCCGTTAGTACAAGCAGGGGAGACTGACCCAAACGTGGCCAAATACTTGAACAGGTAAAAAAAAAAATGAAATCCCACCCCTTACTCTATGCTTCTGGAGCGTGCCTTCGTTTTGGGATAAACCAGTGGGGTTTTAATTCTCAAAAAGCTTCCTTTCAAAGCAAGATCTTTGAAGTTTCAACAAGCAGCTTGTCAAACAGCATTCTTGCAAGGCCTGTGCATTCGCAGGCGCTGAGGGAGCCATTGCTTCCTTACTGAAGGCTATTTTGGAAGTGGCTTCTCATGTGGTTTCTTTTTGCCTTCCTTTACCTGCTGTTCCTGTGCTGTAATCCCCTGTGCTTTGCTGTGTAATTGTGTTTTGCTGGATACAAACACACCTGATGTGAGAAGTGGTTTCACTGCTTTTGTCTTGGTTTTCAGACTGAGCGACTACCTCTTTGTTTTGGCACGTTACGCTGCGATGAAGGAAGGGAAGGAAGAGAAAATATATATAAGGCCTGACCCTTAACAAGGAGCTGGAGTGCTTGTTTCCTTGATTATGGGAAGCAGACTGCTTTCCCCCGTCAAGGAAGGGAAAGAGAACAAGCCTGGGTTGGAAATGTGAGTTGCCAAGAGCTTAAATAACTAGGACCTTGTTCCTAAATATTGTGAGGAACACAGCTGTTCTGTTCACTGGGCCTTGTCCAAGTGTCCCTTGTGTAACGCTGCGGTGGTGCCATCAGAGTTGCTGTTTTCTGGGGTTGGAGCTGAGGGAGGAGGGTTTCAAGAGCTAATTTCTAGAGACTTCCCTGAGCAGCAGCAGGTGCTGTGGAAAGGCTTTGAACTCTGAGGAACGAAGAAGAGAAAACAAATTGTCTTCTCTTTGCAAGTTGTAACACTTGTACAGAACAGCAACTGTGTAGAGATCCAGGAACTCTGTCCGCAAGCTTTGAAATAATAAATGTGATTTACATGTACCACAGGGCCCTTAAATGTCGTACTTTAATACTGAGCCCAGCGTGCTTTGCTTTTTTGCGTTGCTTTCAATCCATCAGCGCTGGCTGGGGCTGAGCTGTGTACATTTACAGGAATGCACTAAGAATTCTTCGGCTCTGGCTGCCAAGAACGTCTCCGCGCCGACAATCCAGCGCATCCTCTGCCAGGAACAGGGCTCACACAGGACAGGGGGATTAAAAGAGAGATGGTTCTGTGATTCTAATCTCTGTTGAGGCAGCTGGGGTTTGTTCCATGGGAGCTGCTTGGAGTTAGCTCACAGCATCCCCCTCTGGCTGCAAGTACAGCTGGAGGAGTAAAGCCCGTGTTTTAGTTTCAGAATCCGCTCGGGACCACTCGAGTAGTGAAGTTTGCAGGTAAAGGGGTTGTGATGAGTAGCCCAGGGCTGGTGCCTCCTCAGCTGGAGCTGGAAGAGAGAGGCTTACACCCCGAGAATCCATCTCATCCATCTTAAGGTCCCCATTGACTGGGAGTGTCACTGTCATGGAGCCCTCAGGAGAGCTGAGCTTGGAGAATGTGGCTGCAGACATCCCAGCAGCAGAATGAGGCACTCAACGGGGCAAACCTCCTCTGCTTCATCTTCCTGGTGGACTCAAAACTGCCAAAACCCACGCAAGAGCATCAGAGCCAAATGATGAGTTAACACCTTGCTACCTGTGTTGTGCAGAGAACACAATCCGTTTTGTAAGTCCAAGCTGTTTACAGCTTGGAAGTATGATTGGGAAGAGGAACAGCTGAGGGACCTGGGGATGTTTAGCCTGGAGAAGAGGAGGCTGTGGGGAGACCTCATCGTTCTCTGCTGCTCACTGAAAGGAGGTTGGAATAAGGTGGGTGCTGGTCTCTTCTCCCAGAAGTAACAAGTGATGGGACAGGAAGAATTTGCCTCAAGTTGCACCAGGGTTGGTTATAGAGTGGCGAAGCATTGGAAGAGGCTGGAGTCTCCATCCCTGAAGGGTTTCAAAAACCATGCAGACGTGGCACTTCAGGACATGCTTTAGTAGGCATGATGGGACTGGGCTGATGGCTGCACTGGATGAGCTTTGACATCTTTTCCAACCTTAATAATTCCATGATCATATGAGTTGGGGCTCATGTTGAACATGGCAGTTATAGTCTTCCCTCCCTGTTGGAGGAACATCATGGAAACCTAGGGGCCATGAGGTGGTTATGCACATCAGGAGCACTTGTCCTGCACTAAGGGTGCCACTTCTGGTGGTGGGAGCTTTCCAGTCACTTGCGTGGCTTCCTCAGTTTAATTAATTATGTAGCAACAACCTTAAGCTTGCTTCCTGAGAGCAGCCGTGGCTTCTGTGTGAACTTTTTAATCAGAGTGGGGTCAGAGTGAAGAATGCCCGGTGCTAATAGACACTGCTGTCTCATTAGTCACCCTTTTTTTTTTCCAAACAGATATTTCATGGCTATTGTTAATGCACATTTTTCACAGAGTAATTTTCCAAGCCTTAGCCTGTAACGCATCCCAATGACAAATGCTCTGGGTTTGGGTTGTACCGTCAGCTGCAATGTCACATCAGACATTTCCTCAGTGCCTGCTCCAGACAGGCCATCCAGTTTTATGATAGCTCTGTCTCACTGATCGCTACTGAACCTTAAGAATCTAGAGGCTTTTCAAGTTTAATTGAATAAAATTCTTTGCAATATAAATTCTTCATGAATGCTTTATAAATCAGCGCCGCGATGGATTTATAGTAGTGTCTTTTTTTTTTTTTTCCAGCTGGGGGGAAGAAACCTCTGGTTTGGGATCAAAGCTAGTATTGTTTGGATTGCAAGGAGAAATAAATTTAGCTACTACGCTTTAATGTCATGTAGAAATTAAACTTATTAGGGTGTGAACAGCTTCCAGCTCCCCCCACCCCCCCACCCTTTTCTACCCAAAGATGTCTGATTGGTTCTGTGGGGTGGAAGCAGAGAATTAAATCATGGAAGGGTTTGGGTTGGAAGGGACCTCAAAGCCCATCCAGTCCCACCCCTGCCCTGGGCAGGGACACCTCCCATGGATCAGGGGCTCCAAGCCCCATCCAACCTGGCCTTGAACCCCTCCAGGGATGGGGCAGCCACCCCTGCTCTGAGCAACCTGGATCTTCCTAAGATCTCATCTCAATCTCCCTTCTTTCAGCTTAAAACTGTTCCCCCGCATCCTCTCCCTGCCCTCTCTTATCCAGAGCCCCTCCCCAGCTTCCCTGGAGCCCCTTTCAGTCCTGGAAGCTGCTCTAAGGTCTCCCCAGAACCTTCTCCAGGCTGAGCAACCCCAACTCTCTCAGCCTCATCTCTGTGCCCTCCTCTGGGAGGGAGGCTGGGGGCTGCGGTGCCCCCGTTGTTTCACTCAAGCCGGCACAGGGGGCCAGGGCTCGAAGTTTGGAGCAAGTGGAGATGAGGCTGAGCACAGTCCCGACTCTCCCAGCCTGTCCCCAGATGGGAGGAACGGGTAACGCTTGCCTGGCGAGAGCGGGCAGGAGTGAAGCGTCACTAAAATGAAATACAGGCTTTAAAACAAATAAAGCTCTGTTGCTCTGGGTTAGCATTTGTTTTTCTAAGTCCTTTGTTCCCGCCCAGCAGACCCAGCCGTACGGCACAGAGATTCCAGTGCCTGCACCTCATTAATATAACGGGAGGAAGGCAGATGCTTTGTCCGTCCTGGCCGTATGCAGAGCCCAGCTACATTCCTGCCTAGCAGGGTTCCTTATTTATGATTACGTTGGAGCTGCCAGCACAGACATATGTTGCTAAGGGTCGTTTATTCTTGTTTGTAAAATGTATGGCTGCTCCTAGCTTACACACTGTCAAAACTGGAAGAACTGGCCCCAAAATCTCTTGCTGCATGATTGGATCAGGCTCCTGTACATCTGTTAACGCTGTAGGAGCTGTAAAATGAAATAAGTTTCACTATAACTCAAGTACCTCTATTACCGCCGCAATGTGTAAGCGGCAGAGCGGGCTGCTGCTCTTGCAGAAATGACACAAACGTACATTTTGCCAAGTCCTATATAAATTCATACGAGGCAGCGTTTCCGCTGCTAACGCACAGAAGGGAGGGTGGCTGCGTGTGTCCCCCGACCTTGGCAGGAGCCGTGGGTCCCCCCAGCCTGGGGAGCTGCAGGGGAAGGGCGAGTTTTAGGGTGGACGACCCCCAGAACGGGAGCCAGCAGCAGCCCTGCAGCCCTCCTGTCAAGCTGGAGGAGCAGAAGGGACCACGTCTGCCATCAGATCGAGTCCTCTGCAGTCGCAGCCCCTAAAAATGAGGATCTTTGGGAAGAAATGTTTTGCTGAGAGGGTGGGGAGGGCCTGGCCCAGGTTGCCCAGAGCAGGGGTGGCTGCCCCATCCCTGGAGGGGTTCAAGGCCAGGTTGGATGCAGCTTTGAGTGCTTATCCAGTGGTAAAGGGGGTTGGAACTGGATGGGCTTTGAGGTCCCTTCCAACCCAAGCCATTCTGCAATTCTGTGAAACACCCATTTTGACTGGAAGGGGTCAATAAAAACCCACTCCATACGAACAGTTCATGCTACAGCGAGGTAAGACCTAGCTAGAAAAGAGCAGGTGTGCAGTCATGGCACCCTGGCGTAAGAGCCCCTGTCTCTGCATCAAACACAAGCAGATCAAGCCCATTTGCACTGGGGAAAAGGCTCTCTTGGTCCCTCAGCTCTGCCTCTGCAGAAATTACCCTCTTCTGTGCCCCATCCCACTGCAGCTGTTCTGTGGGTTGTGCACGGAGAGGCAGTGAGACAACTGGTGCTCCAGCCACCCTAGGGTGAAGGTGAAGCTGCGCAGGGTCAGCATCAGAGACCTTGAAAACAATCCCAACAGCCCATTTCCAAACAGCCAGTGCAAGGAGCGCTCACCCAGGAGCTGGCGGTGCCACATAGGTCTGACCACTTCATCACCGGGCAGGTCACTGACGCACCACAGAGCTTGATAAATGTGAGCAAACACAAAAATAAAGTGTGGGAATACCTTACCTTGTTCTACTGTGGGATGCAGAGACCAGAGCTCGACCCAGCCTCCTCCCTCTCCACCCAAACCCACAACCTGCCCTGGCACAGAGCGTGGCCCGAGAGGTTGTGCCAGAAAGCGGTGTCCAACAGGGGCATTGCTGGTCTGTGTGGGCAGTCACGGGCTTGGGAGCACCTGTAGGAGGAGAAAAGAAGCATCAAGAAGAGCTGTCAGCTTCCCAAACCCACCTGTGCCTGCACCGCAGCACCAGTGGCACGGTCAGAGTTGGGACGCCCCAGCGCTGCCCCCTGCCAGCACGGGCACTGGCGCTGCGGGAGCACCAGCCTCCGCTGATCACCCCCAGCTCCGTGTCCAGCATGGTGCGCGTGGTCCAAGCGCCTTGGCCAGGTTCAGCCTTCAGCTTCGCTCAGCCCCAAGGTGCAGGGGCACGCACAGGGCCAGCCCCGAGCACAGAGCTGCTCTGGCCTGCCGCGCAGCGACGGCAAAGAAGGCATTTTGCCGGGCTGGCTGCCTGCTGCCAGCTCTCTGCCTTGGCAGCATCTGCTGTGAGGTTTCTTTTTGCTGTTTCTGACGGCGCCATATGCCTCCGTGTCAAAACAATGGCACTTGCACACTGACTGGGAGCCCTCTCCCTCGCTCCCACCGCACTCCCTCTCCCCAGCGGAGCCCGGGCGCCCACAGGGCTGGCCCCGAGCACCGCTCCCCCAGGGGAGCACGGTTGGCACGGTGATGCCGGGCAGGGAGGGCAGCGGCACAGCGCCAGAGCCGGGGGAGCCGCCTGGAGAAGGGCCACACCGCCCTGTGCCAACCCTGAACTCGGGGAAGCTGGAACAGCAGCAGCAGGCACAGCTCCTTACTCCAAGGATGCTCCCAGAAGGGAGTGAGGGGAGAAACACAATGCCTCTGTTATTATAATAATATCATTATTAACAAACCCCACACTGGCTCCAGTGGCTGGACCTGAGGGCAGCTTCTAAAATACAAAGTGGAGTCTTGGAGTCCCTAGCACAGGAACGATGCGGATCTGTTGGAGTGAGGCCAGGGGAGGGCATGGAGATGATCCGAGGGCTGGAGCACCTCCTGTACGAGGACAGGATGGGAGAGGTGGGGTTGTTCAGCCTGGAGAAGAGAAGGCTCTGGGGAGACTTTAGAGCAGCTTCTAGTGCTGAAAGGAGCTCTAGGAAAGCTGGAGAGGGGCTCTTGATAATGGAGGGCAAGGAGAGGATGAGGGGGAATGGTTTTAAGCTGAAAGGAGGAGATTGAGATGAGATCTTAGGAGGAAATGTTTTGCTGTGAGGGTGAGGAGGCCCTGGTCCAGGTTGCCCAGAGCAGGGGTGGCTGCCCCATCCCTGGAGGGGTTCAAGGCCAGGTTGGACAGGGCTTGGAGCCCCTGATCCAGTAGAGGTGCCCCTGCCCATGGCAGGGGGTGGGGCTGGATGGGCTTTGAGGTCGCTTCCAACCCAAACCATCCTATGATTCTATAATCGTGGGGTCCAGCGTGATGGCACAGACAGCCACGGCCACCAAAGACTGATGTCAGGACCAAGCAGCACTTCTCCAAGCCGTAAGAACAAATCCCCTGTGTCAAACACCACTGCCAGGTCCCTTTGGGCACAGAGGTGCTCACATCACCATCATCAGTGCCCCAAAGCTCCCATCCCTCAGGGGCACCTGAGCACATGCTCCACAAATCAGCCTAACAGAGGGATTTCCAAGCGACCAGCAGCCTCCATCCTCTACCTCGCAGCCTCCTGGCAGAGATGCCAACACCCCGAAGCTCTGCTCTCCCCTCTGCTGAGTGCTTGGAGAAGGAGCATCACACCCAACCACTTCCCTACCCACAGGGAAAGGAAGACGAGACATCCAGTCATCTTACTCACACCAGGTTTATTTTTCTCTTCCCTGCATTTCTGATACAAGGGAGGTAAGCAAGGTCTCTGCTGCAGCAAGTCTTCAATAGAAAAAATAGTCATTAATCTCCCGTGGCAAAACCATCCCTGCCCTCCAAAGAACATCCGCGCACAACACAGCAGGGCAGGCAGGGACCGATGCGTATTCACAGCCTCCTGCTCCAGTAAAAACGCATTAAAGCCTCCCAGTCACACAGAAATCAGCTCCTCAAGAGAAATGTTGTTGTCACACGCACAGCCACCAGGGCGTTCACCAGACAATCACGTTTCATACACTTAGCTACAAAATCAGGTGTAGCGTCTCGCAGTGCAATATTTCCAGGTTTGGAGGAACCAGCTAAGTCAGCATTAAGAGCTTTTCTAGGAATTGTACTCCTGAGGAATGGAGGAAAAAAAGGGGAGCAAACATTTTATCATTTTATTTCGTCATGTTCAGCAACTCACTCCACTGAACAATCGTTGTGCTCTATTCAGACACACTGCATGTCGCTAAACTAGGACCTTGTGGGCTATTTCAAGCCATGACTGGAACGAGTGAGTGCCTAAACCTCCCAGCTACACAGGCAGCAATGGGTTAACGCTGAAATGCGCTCTATCAAAAAAAAATAAGGAGAAATGTATGATCATCTTTAATTTCTCTGGTCTCAGAGTCCAGTAGCTCGAGTTCTGAACAGAGACATTCCTGTCCTCGCTAACGCTTCCAATCACTCCTGCTTAATATGACTGAGCTGCCAAAGAAAAAGGATCCCAATGTTGCCTTCCAGATGCATTTCCAGGCACTGGTTCTAAAAAAAGGGTGACTGCTCTGAAAACCAGCTGAAGCGAGACAAGAGATAGATGAAGCCAAGGCCATCTCCACGCTCCTGGCTGAACAGCGCCAAGTACTTTCTGGTCTGTTTGAAACGTACAACACATCGTGGTCAAAAGGGTCTTTAAAAGAGCCCAGGGAGCCTTCTCCACGCAGACCCAACTACGCTGAGCACACCCAGGGATGCAAATCCAAGCGAGATGGACCAAAGCTGGCCTGAGGACGAGGTAGGGTACAGCAGCCGCTGAGCTGTGAGCAGAGAGCAGGGCCAGGGCCACCAGTGCCACAGGAAGGCCAGGAGGGGAAAGGAAGACCAGGGGAGATCCTAGCAGCCTCAGTGGGAGCTTGTTTAATTAGTGAGCAGCAACATGGGAAGGGGAGAAGGTGACTAGGTTTTAATGCTGTCCTGAACAGCAGAATGTACATGGCTTTCCTTCACACCAGAAACGCCGTGAGGACACAGCAGCCCAGGACACAGCAGGCTCTCGCTAAGGCAGGACTTGCAGCAGCACAAGGGACCAGGGCTGGGAAGCTGCTTTACAAACCAGGCTCTGGACTTCATTAGAAGTGGCAGGAAGGGTTCACACCTCCTCAACACACACGTGTAGCCCCCCACACACTTTCAGAGCAACCTGGAAAAGCTGCTTGCTACAGGCAAACATCAACTGGTAAAAATAAGGCCAGAAAGAGACAAAGCGACCCAAATAAATAGTTTGGCAGCAAAGCAAGCGTGGCTGTTACACGGAAGCCAAGTCCCGGTTCGAAACAGCACATCTCCCTAACAAAAGAGCCTGCAAAGTAAAACTTCTTTCCAAGTCAGAGGAATTTTGCCAGCAGAGGCTTCCAGAAGGCTCTCAGCAGCTCAATATGTTCCCCTTCTAGAGAGCACAGGGGACACCTGCCCCACTTGAGCACGGCGGACTGAGAGCTGCCCGAGCTGTGTGTCACCTCCTGTCCTCTGGCAACTAAATACAATGAAACTTTTTCTGCTCCTGAGCAAATTCGGACAACAACCCTGTCCATCCAAATCACAGCTCTGGCAAGAGCTTGGCAGAGACACAGCTGGCTTAGCATGCTGACCCCCATGCCTGCTGCTTGAGCTCTTAACCTGCAGCATTCCAAAGCCCTCCTGAAAATGGCAGGGGCCATCTGCTTGTGTTTAACCTGCTGCTTCTCAAATCTGGGCAAGTGGTTCACTCTCCAAGACAAACACAAGTGCCTTGCACAGAGTGAGGGCATCAGGAAACCCCCGCGGAGTACCTGTCCTGAGTAAACAGTGCCCGTTTGTGGCACATCCAACAGTGCAGCCTCGTGATGGTCTCCTTGAGGGCTCCGTCACGTTTTCTGGCTTTGTGCAGCTTCCCACAGACTTGCTTCCACCCAGTAAGAAACTGGATCATCTCCTGGGAAAGGAAAAAGAAGCGCTCCCGCAGCAGCAGCTGCCCAGACTACACAGCCCGCTGGGGGGTATTACGGTCACTAATCTGACTGGCATTTGTAATGTTCCTTTTATGCTCCCCCGGGGTTTGCTTTTAAAGACGATTTACGTGGGTGTCAAGTGAAGTGTATTGGGTCAGGCCCATCACCTCCTTCATCCTGGAGAAGTGCCCAGGAAGAGCCAGTCCCGTCTAGCCCCACAGCTCTTCTCTGCAAACCTTTATTATCAGCTGCTTCTCTCCAGCCCTCGAGCGAGCAGCCAGCTCCCACGGAGCTGATCCTCCCTCTGTGCACGAAGGCCTCCACCTCCAACAGCAGTCAGCAGCTCCGAGAGCCCCTGTTGCAGAGTCCAGGGCCATGGCAACTAGGACAGCTCGAAACCGGTGTTCATGCTGATCGCGTAGCGCAGCTTCTCCCGCAGGATGCTCTTCTTGCTATAGTTGGGAAGCTTGAGGAGGTTGAAACACGTAGAGGAGGTTGGGAGACGCCCACCAGGCTCTTTCTTGCGGATTGTGAAGAAGCCTCGCAGCACGCTGCCCAGCGTGTCACCAGTGTCCTGGAACAGGGCAGAGAGGAGTCATCCCTGTGCTTTTCTGCCGTGCTCCTTTGGAGCCGGGTGCCTCCATCCAGTGCTAACACAAAACTCCTCAGCCGGGAGTGGGCAGAGCCAAACCTCAGAGCCTCATCTCCCACTAGAGCTAGGAAGGAGCCTCTACCATCATTACAACTGCCATTACACATGCAGGGCCCTCTCTGCAGGGTGTGCTGGGAAACAGGATCAGAGACATGGGGCACAAGGAGGTCCCGAGTTAAAAATGCAGCCCTGGAGACAGGCACGTGCTGATGTGTGTGTAGATACAGCCACACACACCCCACGAGTTTTGTCTTGATGTCTGAAGAGTTTCCCAGTGAGGCAGAGACGAGGAGGCTGGGCAGAGGAGGAGGCTGCCAGAAGGGAATTCCTGGCAGGGAACGCGTGAGACACGAGCAAGCAGGGTGCCTACCTGATCATCAGAGACTTCCACACAGCGGATGGAAAAAGGAGGCTTGAGGTAGGCAAAGCCCAGAAGTGGAGGCCTGGAGCAGCTCGTAACAAACTGAAAAAGCGAGGGACAGTGAAAGAGAGCAGCAGTGAGGGCAGTCTGGCTGTAAGAGAGACACGGTTAACACAGTCCCAGCAGAGAGCTGCTTGGACTGGTGTGTGAGCACCCCCAGCACAACAGTGCTGAGCTTCAGTGCGCAGCTCTGCCAGTCTTTGAGAACAGGACTGTTCATGGTGACACCAGAGCATTGATAGGAACTCTGCTTCCACGGCTGACCCTCTGCAGGGGAGCAGGATGTCGATCTTAAGGTATAAAGCACCCAGCTAACAGTAGAACAGCGCTGGTCCAACCACCTCAAACGACCAGTTGGGCTGGAACGACTGCATTTACCTTGAGAAACATGGCTCTCTCCTCGGGGCTGAAGTCGTTGCCGAGGATGTCCCACAGCCAGATAATGACTCGGTGGCTCCCATGGAAGCCCCCGTAGTACACTGTGTGTTTTCTGGGGAGAAAAAGATTGTGATAGGCTTGTGTCCTACTGCAGCAGGAGGGTCACAGTTGGCCGGTTCTGGAAGGATCGATATCTGCCACCGGTCAGGGTTTGCTCTACCAGTACTGGAACTCCATCAAATGCTTACTTGATTAGAGAAAAGGGAAGGGCAGACAGAAATTCCGCTCAGGAGTCAGCAAAGAAAGGACCCTTCCCATTCATTATTATTTTGCCCAATTTAGCTTTAAGGAACACATTTTTCATCTCCATTCATTTCTGTCTGCTCCTCAAATTTCAATTAGGAGAAGCAGAAAGCTGTGAAAGAGCCAGTCCCCTGTGAACATCCCAATAACAACGTAATAAAATGCCTCGGTTTGCTGAGACAGAAGACCAGCAGACCAAGTTGCTCACTTACTTTAAGTCCTCGAGGTCAATCTCGGCATTGTCACCAGAGATCAGCCGCTGCAACTCCGGTGCAGAAAACATACGAATCCATTCAGGCTTAATGATCGACCTGAATCCACTGATGAGCGCGGCTGTCTGACTCTTGATTTGCGTGTGCATCCGGAAGTGAGCCATGAGATGGATGTAGCTGATCCTGTGGGTGAGAGGGACGGTGGCGGTGAGGGAGCCGCAGCAGCAGGAGACAACCACCTTGCCAGTGCAGGAACAAGGTTGCTGACCTGTCTCTCCAGCTCAAAAGGGGCTAGTGCTGCCTGGAGATGCATCAGACTTTCTCCTCCAGGGTCTTGCTCTTTATTTAAGCAGGAAGAACTGTTCTTTGCTCCTCATCCCCTGCCTCTGGGACTGCCTGCTCATTTCTTAGAGCTTATCATAGAATCATAGAATAATCAGGTTGGAAGAGACCTACCAGATCATCAAGTCCAACCATTCCCATCAAACACTAAACCACGTCCCTCAGCACCTTGTCCACCTATGCCTTAAACCTCTCCAGGGAAGGTGACTCGACCCCCTCCTGGGCAGCCTCTGCCAGTGCCTAATGACCCTTTTTGTGAAAAATGTTTTCCTAATATCCAGCCTAAACCTCCCCTGGTGGAGCTTGAGGCCATTCCCTCTTGTCCTGTCCCCTGTCACCTGGGAGAAAAGCCCAGCTCCCTCCTCTCCACAACCTCCTTTCAGGCAGTTGGAGAGAGCAATGAGGTCTCCCCTCAGCCTCCTCTTCTCCAGCTTCTTCCCAACTCCAGCTCTAATAATCACTTGCTCAACCTCAGCCAGAAAGCAGCTCAGAGGGGAGCACGCATCCAACTCCTCTTTGAAGGATCAGACCCCCAGGCACTGGCAACGCTCTCAGTTTGAAAAACAACTGTCTGGGCTCTGATACCACCAGCACTGAAACCCATGGCTGGAGAATCAACACCAAAAACCACTTTGGAGATTTCCACCTTTAGCCCAGGAGTATGGAAGCAGTGCACTGTCTTATAGCAGCCTTCCAGTACCAGAAGGGGGCTATGGGAAAGCTGGGAGGGTCCTCTCACAAAGGCACGGAGTGACAGGATGAGGAGGAATGGCTTTAAATTGGAAGAGAGCAGATTTAGATTAGACATTAAGAAGAAATTCTTCACAATAAGAGTGGGGAAGCTCTGGCCCAGGTTGCCCAGAGCAGTGGCGGCTGTCCCATCCCTGGAGGGGTTCAAGGCCAGGTTGGATGGGGCTTAGAGCCTCTGATCCAGTGGGAGGTGTCCCTGCCCATGGCAGGAGGTGGAACTTTAAGGTCCCTTCCAACCCAAACCTACAATTCTGCAGTTAGTCTGCTTCCTCTTCTCACCAGTCAAAACAACCAAGCTTGCCAATTCTTCTTTAGCTCCAAGGCAGACACCACCACAACCACACTGACTGAATTTTCAGCCAGGTAACCTCACTCATCATTAATATACAGAACTGTTTCCGGATTTTTTCCACTTACAATGCATCTCCTGCTCCCTCCTGGCTCCCAGTTTGTGTGCACATCCACACAAAAGCTTCAAAGTACTACTGTGAGTAGAGAGCAACACACAGGACTTTCAACTTTCTTCCTGAGCTGACTTCTGACAAGCCTGAGAAAGATCCTTTCAAATGCAAACTCCCTGGTCAGAGCTCAAGAAGGGAAAAGACTAGGAACATCAGATTGCAGAGCACGACTAACAAAGACAAATCCTCAGGTAGGATCCAGCTTTCACTTGCCATTAAAGAGAAAAACTCCCAGATTACGAGTTCAAACACACATCTGCTTAATAGATATTTTATCCTGCTTTTATGATCACTGAAGGGTATAGGGAAGAGAAAAAAATGAAGGGAACAAAAAGGTGGGTTTGGTTTTCAGGCTCTGGAGTTGACATTTACGATAACGATCTAAAAGCCGGTTATCTGTGAAAATAGCTACAGGGCTCGGTGTCTCCTCTGATTTCCTGTGTCTAAAGTACGACTGTCGACTACATTTGAATTCACCACTGTCTCTTCTGAAGAGGAGTGCTTTATCCAACTGCCACATGTTATCATTCTGAGAAGATCTGTCTGCTCCAAGGTGTCTTTGAGCATCTGTGCCCTCTATGTTCACGACTGTGTGCCTGAATTGCTTTGAATCCATCTGTCTGTAGCTATCACCATCATTAAATCCTGCAGAATCTCACAGACTCTGTGCCTTTGACCTCAGAAGCGCTGTTTCAAGCAGTAAATTGTCAATTTTTATTTTGCAAATCAAATTTAATACAATTTCTGCCGATGAACTGTAACCAGTAAATTCTATTAAGATATTTATGTGCTCCTTCTACTCCAATCTATCTCAATTCATTCGAGATGCAAGCCCAAGGAAGTAGAATAAAGTATTTTGAAGCGGTGACCTTAAAAATCTAATTGCTGTACTTACTTATTTTCATTGGTAACAGGAATGGTCTTCCCTCCAGGAACAAGTTCATGGCAAACAAGCTGAGGGAAGAAATGATTGTATTGCTAATTACTGCCTGCAACCACAATGGAAAGATATGCCAAGCTAAGCTGTTACCTCCCCATAAAACATTCATTTTTACAATAAAACAGTAGGATTTAAAACTTAAGTAATAATCCTGCTTCTGCCTTGAACCAGTTTCACTTCGCTATTAAACAGTGATTGAACAGTAGGGAACTCCAACTCTCCCACCAGCGGAGCCGGCCCTTCCTTGAGGAAGCCTCCTCTCTGGTCTGATCCATCACCGCTGAACCACACACAAATCAATTCAAAGAGCCCCGGGGGACTGTCACAAACCCAGAATCCAGAGGCTGAACAAGCTCAGAGCCTTAGCACAGCTCAGCCTAACAGCACATCCCAAAGCTGTCTGCTCCACAGATCTCACCTGGGGCCACCTGAGTGACAGAGCTCCCTGGAGGTCACTGTCCCTCCAGCTGGGCACTGCAGGCAGTAAGCAGGTAGTGTTCCAGGTGAGAGAGCAGGGAAGCACCTCCTCTCCCTGCCCTGCCTGGTGCTCAGGTGACAACACCCCACAGAGCCAGAGCCAGGGACCTTCTAGGTGTTTGCTATGGCAGAATCGCAACTCATCTTTGTACCACCACTAAGAGGCAGAAAGTCATTATTGACATATTACAGTGGCCTTTGTGCTCCAGCTCCAGGTGACTCTCAAGGTCAGAACGCAGCCCCACACAGGGAATGAGCTCAGCTCTCCTGTGCCAAACAGAGCAATATCTAGCAGGGGTGCATGAGTTCATTCAGCAACCAAAGGGTTACCCTGCCCGGCTGCTTTAGCACGGCCAAAGCACAGGGCTAACAGGAGTCCCCTGGCTTATTTTGAACTTTTGAGCACTGCAGCCTTTGCATCTTGCTGCTGGGCTCTCCTATGCTGTTTCCCACCCTTATTTCCAAGGTGCAAAAACCCTTAAAGCGGAAACCTCAGCAATCCTGAGGCAGCAGCAAGGCGTTCAGCCCCCTGTGCAGTGGGCACAACCTCTTATCTGTGCAGAGCAAGGCTTTATCAGTACTGAGCTGCCTTCCCATTCACCCTCACAGCTTTGCAGGTGCTTTTAAACTGCTATCAGATGCATTCTAGGTCCAAACTAGCCAGCACAGAATAAGAAACAGCAACACGAAAAGTTCTCAAGGACAAGCTGCCCCAGATAAACACTCCATGACTTAGTGGTCTCTGAGCTTCTTGACACTGGATCTACGCTAACAGCACTCAGGCTTAGCGCTAGCTGAGAGGTCTCCCCACAGAATTAGCAGCATACACAGGCAGGCAGGGCTTTTTTTATCTTATCTCTCCATATTTTCCAGCTATGCACACACAGCATCACAGAACTCAGGGCTCAAGTGCAACCAAGTACCTTCCAGCCTCCATAAGGGACTGACAAACAGGCTTTTCTTCTCAAAGCCAAGAGACCTCCTGACACATTTCAAGTTTCTCTATGTTTGAAGAAACGGAATTCCTCCTTACTCACACAGATTATTCTTTTGAAAAGAGGGGAAAACCAGTTATGCAGGGAAAGCACAAAACAATGTTTTTCAACTAGAAAGAATAAAACCCCTGGCACTAGAAAAAATTAAGAGTCAGAGCGCAACCTTTTAGTGGAAAAAGCTGTTCTCTGCCAGCTGAATATTGAACGAAGCTGCAGAATCCGATGGCTGAGTTCAGAGAACCCCTGAAGCTGAGCCAGCCTTTCAGAACAAGCATTTTTTGTGAAAGGAGAGCAGAGCTAAGCCCTAACTACAATCAAACACCAGGTCATTTACCTGTCAGTCCCCTCAGGATTCGCATTCACATAGTCCACACAGAGCATCCACCTGACATATCCCAAAACCCAAGTCCCAGAGTAAAAGCACTGTATAGCATGAGTTTTGACAGATTGCCTGGCTTTTAAATGCTCAAAACCAGCTCTCAGAAAGCTCAGCAGAGAACAATAGCTGCCTTCTGCCAGCAAGTCAAACTGCAGGTGTATTTCTCTGCTCTAAGGTCAGTAACAGGAGCTAGGACACCTCTCTCTGCTCAAGAATCAAGCCTAGTTCTGCTGTCAACCGTTTAAATTCACAATCTGCCACTTCTGGTACCACAAGCTTTCTGACAGCAGCAGTCAATAATCCTTACAATCCCTCTTAGTGCTGCAAAGGCTCTTCCTGGTAGCATCAGCCAGACAAGCGACGGAGATGCTCATACACAGAGCAGCCAGGATGTAACCAGGACAAACAGGGATTGCCCGAGCTGTGGCTGTGGACTCTATCAGTGCCCAGAACTCTGCTTGTCACCACCAAGCATGAGGAGGGGATTTGGAATAAAGAGATACGGTCCAACAATGTCACTGAACAAAAGCCTACCTGACCCATCACATCTTCATCATAGGACAGCGTTAAGCCCAAGTCACTGATATCACCATCGTAACGCTAGAGGAACAGAGAATGAGAAAGAAGGTCAGTGTTCAGCAGAAGGCACAGTAGCCCTGCATTTCTGCGTTACTCTTCCACTAAGTGATCCTCAGCATGCATGATGCACCAAAGCATAACAAATACATGAGATGCTCTAAGTTACAGGGAGACTGCACAAGAGCTGAGGCTAAAACTTGGATTTACAGTTGTAGGTTTACACCTTCAGACTCCTTTTTCTTCCCTGCTTGCCCCAGTAAAAACACAGGACAGCTATCTACTTCTTTTTTGGCCTGTCACCTTTTTAAAGATGATCATAACCCAAAGGCATTTGCAATCCTAGCGTTTCTAGCAGTGGCCAGTGATGAGGGAGTTGAACAACCAGAAAAGTAATGCTCAAACCTTAATTGAAGTGAGATTTTTATAGAACTCAGAGTCCAAGGAGGGAAGTTCATCTACAGAGCTGTAGAAGATGCTGTGGTGGTGCCCAAGGAGCTGACTCAAGAAGAAGGAAGCAAACGGTACATCCACAACGATTCCCTACAGGCAACAATAATGCATAGGTAAGGTCCCGCTGAATACCTGTTATGTCCAACACCTTTAATTACCTCTGACGCCTGCAGGCAAATGAAGTTTTCTGGAGCAAGTGCAAAGATGCAAGACACTGAAATCAGCTAAAGAAATCACATCCTTTTAAAATCCAGTAATTACTGGAGCAGGTGCAAAAAGGCACAAGAACTCCATGTTAACTTTAAAAGAACTGTCTTATACAGACAGGCCCATTCTGTCATCCCATCCTCCTTTTAGCCACACATCCCTTTAAGTAAGCTATGTAAGGTAAATGGATGTGTGCAAGGCGTAACACCAAAGAGACTATTCCAGCTAGTGTCCCCAGCACTGAGAAGAATATTCAAATTAAGTCCCAGGTTTTACCTCCGAAATTATTTTTAGCTCATGCCTGAAGATGTGCCAGACAGCTTCACCACCAGTATCTTTATCCAAGTCATTTCTTCAAACTCACATCTTCAGTCCCACCCCCCAGGCATGTGACAGATGCTCTCGAAGGCAAGGAGCATCAGCACAGAACAAGCGACAATATCCTGATGTGGTACTTCTGGCTCACCTCATATACAGCCTTCCCAAGCATCTTTCCCACAAACTCAAAGAGCTGTAGGTAGTTCTCATGAATGTAGGATGTTGGGGATGGATACAGCCTCTCGTCACCACTGGTTGTCTGTACACAAAGAGAGAACAGGACACTAAGCCAGGCTGTTTCTCTCTACAATAGGTCAGCACAGTCAGCACTCGCAGCCCTGGGCCACACCTTGAACAAGTTGAGTGCAGGGTCAAACACCTTCTTGATTATCTCTTCCAGAAACTCTTTGAAGACACCATCTTGATCGATACCAGCCTCATCAACACCCAGATCATTCACAAACTTCACTCTGATCACTCCCTTCATGGCATTCTGGGAAAGCTGCCGTAGTTGTTCATATCCATCCTACGCAGACCAGAAAAGCCAGAGGACAACCATGTAGGGAAATACACGAAACACCCATGTAGAGACAGAAACACCACAGAAATCTACATTCATCATTGAATTGTGTGTCTAAAAAGATGAGCATTTCTCCTAGTAAACACTCAGGATTGCAGCAGTCTGAACTGAATGAAGGTTCAACATGTTCCCACAACATCACTTCATACAAAAGCAAGCAGAACTGGGTCCCTCAGCATCCACAGAGAACAAAAACGTTCACACTCTGCTCTTGTCAGGCCAAGTTACTGGCTTGTTGGTTAGCTTCTGCAAGCCAAGGCACTCACCTCCAGCATACGTGAGCGGCGGATAGTGATGTGTGTGACATGAGGTGACGCAGAGCTTGTTTCAACCAGCCCAAGCTTCTCCTTCTCCTTTGTAACCATATTTCGGAAAAGCAGCACCCTCTTAAAAAGAGAACAAGTGTAAGTTTTCAACCACAAGGATCCCTGTCCTCCAAATGTTCCTATCACAAACTCAGACCTAGCTCTTGGTTGCTTTGCTCCCAGCAAGGCCCAATGATGCTGCTGTCACCTGAACACCAGGAATACTGGGATCTCCCTCGTTGTTCCCCAGTGGGACAGAGAAATCCTTGAAGCTCTGCTTTGGGAGGGACATGGTACTATCAATACTGAAAGCAAAAGCACCTTTCCTATCACCACATCCATCATCTCTGCAGATTTGCCACCTGCATAAAGACACACCGCTTTCTGCATAAGGATTTTCCCCAAAGCCATGTCACACTGCTGGATGACTCTGTGCAGCTGCCTACAAAGATAAACACTCTTCTCTCAATGAGAGAAATCAACATAGCTTAGAAATTTCTCAGGGAGGAGAAGACTTCAGTTAAACTGCATTTCAATCAAGTTCTGCATCACAAAGTGCTCAAGACGCAAGTCCCTTCCATCCCAGGCCAACCAGGTCCCTATCTTTGCAGCCTCCATCCTCTGCCCTAGTCCCACTCACATTCTTGTGGGGAATGACGTGCGGGATGTATTGCAGGAGCAGCTGGGCTCGTTTCTTGTCCTTGTCCAGCTCCTGGAAGAGCACGCTGGGTTTGAGGTCCCTTACAAAGAAAGGCATAGATTCAGAGATCCCTGAGAAACGCCCAGGTGTGGTAAACAGCTGGGGGTAGGAGAGAGAGGAAACCAGTAATGATTTCAAAGACGACTTAAGTGCTCAGGCGCACACATCTAACAAGGCCAGAGACACTCAAGCTGCTAGATGCCAAGTCAGTTTTCAGTGTTATCCGCCATGAGCAGCAACTAATCCTTACGCCACAGAAGAGAAGCACAAGAGGGGCGTCCTTAGACACAAACACGGGGAGCAGTTGCGGCCCTGATCTCACAGGTACAATGAGAGGCACTTGGTTCAAAGTAAAGGACCCAAACCAGCCAGCCCAGGGGAGCTGGTGCACTGGGACACACAGAGCTACACATGATCCTTGCCTTGAAGCAAATACTTACTTGCGTAACCAGTGATCCTCAGGAGCAAAGCGCCTGCGGCAGTCCCTTTCGTACAAGACCATGAGCCAGCCATGGACAGAATGGAACAGCTCCAGGGTCTCCCCTCTGGCATTCTCTGAACAAACGGAAGAAAGCAGCCATGTCCAGGAGCATCCAAGAGCAACATTTTGATCATCTGCCCTACGCTAATAGGACTGGAATATTTGTAACCTCTGCTGCCTTCAGATGGAAGGGAGAGATTTTGTGATCAAAGTGAAAACACTCTTAGCCATCTCAAATCCACTTCAACCCGCTCCAAAGGAGCCACCGCAACAGAAGTGGACTTTCTCATCTAATTGCCAAAATTGAGCTGTACTCATGTTATACCAGCATACAGACCAACACTATGGAGACCCCAGGGAGCCTGCTCTGCTTTGTCAAAGCTCTGTTTTGGATTCTTGTCCAATACATGGCCCAGCCACTGGCAAAAATCAATGACCCATCGTGTCTATTACACAAATTCTTATTGGAAAAGTGGACTGTATTTGGTGCCAAGCACAACAGTGGCATCTGGACACCAAAAGACTGATGTATTCTCATTCCATACAATGTAGTATGGGGTTTTTTTGTGCAATGATTAGCAGAAGCTTCAAATTCCTTTTGTTGTTCCAATAGTAATCAACTCAAGCTACTAAAAGCACTTGCCTACAATTCCATCCCAGATCATCTTAAATACAAAGGAATTCAGAAAAGATGAGATGGTAACAAGCTCTTCTAGTTTGAATGAAATCTGCTCCTCGTATACTTCGATGTCATCAAGGATCCTATCAGAGAAAACAAACAGAAATGCACAAGTGTAAATTTAATTCCCTTTTGAAATTTTCATAAAGGCACGTTATCCTTCAGCAGCAGCTCTTATTTCTATGACAACTGATACCCAGGAGGATCTATAGTCATAAACAACTAAACCTTATGAATTGATTTTGATTGATATCTGATACTAACAGGAGACAGTAACAAAGGCCCAAGATATAAACAAAGGCAGCATTTCATAGTTAAACGGACCTAGGAACTCATCCCCAAGGAAACAGTTTTTATCATTCAAGCTAAGAAATCTGTCTCTACTGGCCAGCAAAGGCAATTTGCCATCCCCTCTCCCATCCTCTGTTGTGTGAGTCTATCAGCAAGACAACAAAGGAGTTGTAAGGAGAAGCACAGAAGCTGGGGAGCTTCCTTCCAACAGTATTATAACATTGTTCCTCACCTTATCTGGACTCATGGAACTGTTTGCTTTGGACTGATCTAACTGTTTCCTACAACACAAAGTGTTTCTTTGCCTTCCCTAGCCAGTGCTGTAATATTTTGCTACCAGCTCAGCCAACTGGAAGTTCCTGAAGCAGAAAGTCCTTCTGAAGTCCTTTATTTCCTAGGACTCTCTCTGAAAAGCGTGCTGCTTTACTCTGCACAGTTACCTTTATGCAAAAGCACCAATACCTTCACTATTCCTCTTGAACCTCAAAGAACACAACAGCTTCACGTTACGAATCCAGAGAGCACCCTCTGCTTGCTACCTACGTGATCAGGTGGCGGGAGCAGTCACAGAAGAGCATCAACATGGCCAGAAGCCTCTTGGATTCCTCTGTATCGTTATTCAAGCACTCCAAAAAAAGTTTTAACCCGCCCTGCGGTCCCAGCTCACAGATAAAAGCCCATAATTTGGGCAAGAGATCATCCAGGTAAGTGAGGCCTAGCAATTGAGAACAGAAAGCACACTCAGTAAAGCTTGTTCTGCCTGCCGGGTCATGCAGGCTCAGTGAGACCAACGTGACTTAGAGCAGAGAAGCCGAGAGATCTCTTTGTGAAGCAACACTGCAAGGGAATGTAACATCACGTTTGGTTCTCCTGTGTTAACAGGAGATGTACAATCACCAGGAAAGCAGAAATAAAGCTTTTAACAAGACATTAATTGTTTGCACATCTTAAACCTTTTCCTGCTAATTATTTCCCAGCTTTAGGAAACAATTAATTCCTGTGATCCAATCACCATTACAGCTATCTTAGAGATGAGAACACAAAGAATGGGGTTGTACCTGTGGTCACCACTACAGCCACAAACAAAGCATCCAAGGCTGTGGACTCATTCCTCTGCTCTGGCCATTAGACCCAAACAGTTCTTATCTCCTCCTCCATCCATTCCCAAGACAGGTAATTTGTTCTTAAGATGTATGAAAGCGTTCAGTGCTTGCACCACATAAAGATTAATATTGCTAGGCGTCTCAAAAACACTGACTCAGTCTTAAGTTTGTTATGGAGGGAGCAAGGTTTCATTATAGGAAAACTTGCTCCAATTTGTATTCTGGAGACTTAATACTTGATAAAGAAGTGATGAATGCTATTGATCAGCTGTATGGTTCTGGATGGAACAAACCTTCCACCCAGCCAGTCAATAAACCGTTGTCAGTAATAAAACTACCAACAAGTCAACAGAATTTAATAAGAAAAATCTATTTTTCCTCCACGTTTCAAATGATTTGAAAAGCACAGATGTGGCCTGACCTGTGAGTATCTGCAGACGGATCTGCGTTAGCGTTGTAAGCGTGGTTTGGTACAGCACACAGATACTGCACACCTTCTGCACCTCCGCCGAGTCCACTCGCTTGCCCCCAACAGGCTTGAGAATGTTGCGGACAGATGCAGACTTCTGGAAAGCTCTCTTGAAAAGATCTGGTGACAGAGAAGCACATGAGATCAGGAGACAGAAGTGCTATTGCAAACCATTTCTTGTTCTCAGCCACTCAGCAGCCATGTGATAAAGATTTTAAGCAGACTAAATCACTCCACAGTGGGTTTTGGTGGGCTTTTCTGGCACAACATTGCACGGCTGCCAGCAACACAGACGAATATTTCAGTGGAGGCATTACTCTAGAGCTTAAAACCTTACAGAACTGCAGTAACTACTGACCACAGGATTGTAATCTGGGCTGCATCAGAAGAAGTGTGGCCAGCAGATTGAGGGAGGTGGTTGCAACTGGATGGGCTTTAAGGTCCGTTCTGACCCAAACAACTCTACGATTCTGTGATCTAGGGCTATGGGCAGCAGCTAGAAAACAGCTGGATTACAGTTAATTCCAAATACTCTTCTGCAGAATCACCACACATCACAGGGCCATGAGCTAGCTTCACTTTGCCTTTCACTTGGGAAGCTGCCTTCCATCTTGCCTCAGGAAGTACCAAGTTATGCAGTAAGCACTTCAGCTACTTGAGAAACAATTAAAAAAACCTGCTAAAATAAGCAAGTATTTTCACAGCGCCAAAGGAAGAGACTTGCCCCAGGTCACAGAGGCCTTCTGAGCAGAAATTACAAACAGGAGAGACCATCTCCCTGCCTAAGCAGCAGCAGCTGCTCCAAGTAATTACTCAAAGCTTTTAGCAAAAGGGTTAAAGTTGAAGCCCTGCGAGACCACAGGAGAGAAAGACACATGTACACACACACACACAAAAAGCAACGCTCCAGGACTGACTTTTCATAGGAAGGCTATTCTGAGGGGAAACTGGCTGTGTTGGCAGCTGAGCTATTTCCTGGTTCTCCAGCAATTTCTTGCTGAGCACATCACTGAAGAGGATGCGGATCATGTGGACTCCCCAGAGATGCTGCAGCTGCTTTGTCAGCAGAGGCATGGACTCATTCAATCTGAAAAACAAGGCAGAGAGACATGTTAGAAGGCAGGCTGGAATAAAACACCAGACAGCGATACTTGGGATACATTGAGGTCATAGTCAAAAGGGAGCATGCAACCACCCTGAAGGTGGTCCTCACAGGAAAAGCTGGCACACTGATCTTGTATCGAGTGCACCACATGGCCACTGTTGAACAGCCTAACTGCATTTGATTAATTCCCTCATGTAATAAGTCTCTGTATGAACGTAGCAGTTTATACTGTGCATATGTAATATCTGAAAAGTTATTCTGAATAGGGGCACACACTTGATCTCAAAACAAAACACTTTGCAGCATAAAATAGTGGGGGGGGAAATAAGAAGAGGCTTAATTATCAATTACCATTAAGTTTTCCTCACTTACCCATAATCCACAGTCTGTGAAAACCAGCCCAGAACAGGATGCCAGTGGGTGAGGTTGGATTTCTTCTGTGAAACATACTTCTGGCAGTAGGAGAGCATATGGATGAGCACACCCACAAAATGAGCCGTCTCCTCCTCGAGGATTTTATCGTTCATGGAGCCCAGGTACACAAGATTACCTGGTAGAACAAGCAGCACAGTGAGACTTAAAACAGGAACAGATACTGTGGGACAGTGGTTGCAGACAGACAAAATGAATTCGCACCCTTTTTTGAGTCCAGGAGAGGACTCCTGCAAAGGATGACAATGAAAGGCTACCCGGCAGCAAGCCATTTCTCTGACCTTTCCTCCATTTGCAAATGCCTTTAACAGTTTTTGCAACATTCCAAAATATATATCAGTTATTATTTAGAAGCTATCCAAATAAAGATAAAAAAACCCTGATGAGATTGAGAGAGCTCTGACCCAAGGAGCAAGATAATCTGACTCAAGACTCTTCCAAGCACAGTTTAAAAAAAAAAAAAAAAAAGTAGTGTTCCAGGTACTTACCTAACAAACAAAGGGTGTGACTTCCTTCTAGGCACACACAGACATCTCGGCATTGTGCTTCACAACTTAAAAATAGGATGAACTTACGGAAAAGATCATGAGATTCTATCACTGCCAGACGCTGAAAGACGTAATTTAACTGTCAGTGAGGCTGAGAACATGCAGAACAATCACAAAGAACCACCATGCAAAACAATCATGCCCCATCTGCCATCAGCAATTCGGACTGTCTTTTCTTTCTAAATAAAGCAGCAATGCCCTTTTTTGGCACAAAACTTGCCTGTCTGAACCAAACTACAGAGAGGAGCAGTTAAAGGGATTTATATTAGTGGACAGCCTACTAGTTACCAGTACAGATCCTTTACCTTGCAACAGACTTATTTCTGCTTTAGTTCTGCCTATGGTTGAGACTGGCAAAGAGAGAAATGCCAGTGCTCTGTTTCAAGAGCTGATAAAATGGAATAACAAGTAGCCTTACATGATACTCAGTGAATTTTAGGTAGTATGACATCACGCACTTACCTCAGGTGTCAGAGTAGCAAGATGAGTCATTATAGCAGGCACAGACATGACATGGATCAGAAAAGACCTCAGCAGGTTGTCTGAAAACTGCGCAGCAACCACAGGGCTACAGAGAGAAAAATGTATCAGTACACTGACCTAGTAAAGTAAGACGCGGTCTTTAACTGAGCTGTTCAGAACTGGCTGCTGATCCCACCCTCACCGAGCAGCATCACTGGAAAAAGAACGTTCGCTTATTCTTCTTTTCTCACGGCAAGTTAACAAAAACGCTTGTGACTCAAAGGTATATAAGCCAAACAGTTTGTAGCATCTTGTATTTTTTTTTTTTACACAGCACATCCACATCACTCAGAGCACTAAGTGTTATATGATTTGTTTCCCAGGTTCTACCCATCAAATCATAAATGAATAGTTGTTTTCGTTAGGAAGAGGCTAGGGAACATATTCAAGAACATCCACTTCAGAGAACAGACTGAACCACTACAAAGACCTGCACCCAACGTTTGTTTCAGGGACAGATTTACTCCCGTGAACGGAGTACCAGGTACATCTGCATCAGCAGCTGCCACAACCACCCTATCCTAGAGAACTTCAACGCCTTCTGATGGTTCAGCAGAAAGACCGTACAGATCCTGTACACGGAACTGAACCGCACTCTGAAGTCTAGGCTCCTGCAAACCCTAATTACTGACTAAAGTAATTCTGATCTGGAAAGGGATGACAGGAAAGTGAGCTATTTTGCCTAAAGCAGCTTCTTCCATCAGGGCAATACTCTCAAAGAGATTGGCAGAATGAGATGCCTCCAAAAAACACAATCAAGACAACTTTGCATATCATCCCGAGCAGCCCTGGCTGTCTTACCGCAATGCAAGAGAGAAGATGGCTGTTAAAGAGCCTTTGGACAAGGAAGGTCTGGATCTCGCCAAGCCATTCGTTAGCAAAATCTGGAATGAAAAAAAATACAACATACTCTCAAACCCTTGCAGTACTGAGAAAAAAGTATGATTACTCCTGAAAGACATTATGTCTATTTTGAGAGCAGAGAAAAAGAACAGGGCCAAAACAACCTACTACAAATCATTGGGCAGAACTAGAAGGGCTTCAGGTTGATAACGGCATAACATAGAAACTGAAATCAAATCGGACACTCTGCAGCACTTATTTCTCTAGGACCTGTACTCAGACAGTTCCCAGGCCTTTTAAAATTAAAGGGCAAGGCTCACAGCTGCCTGGTAAGAGCATCCTCATGTAAAAGATTAGGAAGATTACTTCAATTCCCTTCCTGTACAGAACAATAAACAAATTAAATCCGTTCAAAATGGCAGCAGCAAAGTTGGAAAAAATATTCAAGAGTCTTCTCTGCCCATCTCGTTAGGAGATGATTCATTAGGATTTAGATTCAGCAACAGGAATACAAAGGAGACAGTGTCTTTGGTCTCAAGTGGGGAGACTCTGCTTTACTGCTTTGAAGAAAACTATAACCAACCATACATACATCAACAGGGCTCCACAACCAGCTCCTCCTTGACACCCCATCACAGAGACCATGAAAGCTCCCTCTGAAACAGGACTACAGCACAGAACTGAGGCATATTTTCAATAAAGAGAAGAGGTAACTGTATCAGCCCAAGACTGACCTGCAGCACAGAATAAAATCCCTTCTGGTTTAGGTGTCCCATGATGTTTGCACAGATGTGGTTCATGGCAGGCCTCAGGGTTTCACCTTCCAAGATAAAACACCGATATTACTAAAACAGCATCTTGGCTTCACTCTTTACCCCCTTATACGCTAAAACATTCTGTCAATTCATAAGCCCTTCTTGCATAAAGTGCTTGCCCTTATAAGCAAACCCACCATTTAGCAGCATTTAATTTCAAGTCTTAAGGTGTGAGTTATATTCCCCCCTCATACTTTTCTTTTCTACATGTAATTCCTACAAAACCCCATAGCTAATACCACATTCTGTTACCCTCTGAACATTTCCTGTGCAGGGGATCTTGGAGCACAATAAAAATGTTGTAGCAGTTGTTGTCTTAAGGGAAATAACCTGTCTAACCTACAGAGAATCCTTGCTACCCAGTCCATGCTTTGTGCAAGCACACAGGCATGATGAAACTTTGTGGCAAGGATGGTGAGAAGACAGGGGGGAGAAACAGCATTCAGTAGATTTCAATAACAAATCCCAGATGCACCAACCTTTTCCCCGAAGGATTTTCCACGTAGAAGTGTCGGTGAAGGTAACAAGCATCGTGAGGTGCAAATTGACCAGTCTAGAGTCCTGCAAGATGTCAGGCTGCAAGAAGAAACACCAATGTTAACAAATCAAATTAGCTTTGTGCCAGACTACAGAACTGTGAGATGTGAGGAGACAAAACACAAAGAAAATGTTTCTTACCTTAAGCTGCTTGAGAAATTCACAGCAAAACCACAAGATATCTTTGATCTGTTTGATCCATAAGAGCGTGAGATCCTTGGAGAGTGCCAGCGACACGTACCACACCTGAGAAAGGCAGGACACAAACGGGAGCAGGGATCAGTACTTGTGCTACTCACTGACATTATCAAGAAGCTTCCATGACCTCCTCAGTGCCCTGCTCAACCCAGCAGTGGAACCAAGTTATTTCTCTCCCCAGAATCCACAGCTAAAAGAACATTACTCAACACAGAAAGAAATTGCCCTCCAACTCCTATACTGTATATAGTAAAATCGGAGTAATACTAACATACTTGTCCAAACATTCACCAGGGAATCACAGCAGCATTCAGGGGTTCTTGAAAGGTAAAAATTCAAACATCACCAATGTAACTCCCCACATATATTAAAAAAACCCAAACAACTCTTCCACCCAAACTGAAAAAAACATCTCACTGACCTTGGGCTCATTCTCAACGTCCATGCTATTAAGAATGCACCGGCACAGCTTTTCAAATCTCTGTGAAGAAGAAAAAGGTGGCATTAGTTCTAACTACAGGAAAGGCTGTTCTGTAAAGCACCAGGAACAGCTCAGCGGAGGGTGCAAGGTACCTCTGTAAACCAAATGTTCCAAACATATTCCCCACAGACACTGCCAAAGGTTCCTTCACCAAGAGCAATTTCTCAGCCTTCCCTGCTAAAACGCCTCCCTCAGGAAAAGCATCTTCCTCTTGGGGTTCACCTAGGAGAGCTTAACAGTAATGAACGCAGCAGCATGTTCCAAACTCCCACCCATTATGGCTCTCAGCAGAATCTGGGATCTCATCCACAACTCCCTGATTAATATTTTGGTCCAGTTGTATTTGCCACATGCTTGCAAGTTATAAAGCTGTCCTGAGTTGCAGAACTGGATGCTGTGGTTATCCTAACTGAGAGGGGTGTCCACAGAAAGAACGGGAACAGGCACAGCCTAGTCCTCAGCCCATCGAGGGACTGACTTGCTGCCAGAAAGGGAAGCAGAACAGCCATATTTCACCAATGCACGCAATTACTGTAATGCAGAACTTCAAACTGATGCCAGGCAATTAAAAGAAATTGTACGTAATATAGTGATACGATGAGAGGGAACGGTTTTAAGGTGCAAGAGGCAAAATTTAAATGAGATCTTAGGAAGAAATGTTTTGTCATGAGGGTGGGGAGGCCCTGGTTCAAGGCCAGGTTGGATGATGCTTGGAGCCCCTGATCCAGTGGGAGGTGTCCCTGCCCATGGCAGGGGGTGGGACTGCATAGGTTTTAAGGTCCCTTCTGATCCAAACTATTCTATGGTTCTATGTAATGTACACATTATTTTATGCTGTGAACAGAGAAAACTGCACTTGCAGTACTCACACCATCATCAACAGCAGTTTGATACAACAGAGGTGAAAAAAACCACATTCCTGCTGCAGCAGTTTAAACACAGCCTGTTATTTTCCAATCGTTTTCCTCACAATTAGCCCTCACACTTTCCTGGGGCAAATATAATTGCATAGACAATATGGAAAAAGGGCTTCACTCGGAAACCACAAATTCAGGGCACGGTGAGAAAAGCAGCTGTGATACAAACAGCCTGCACACTATGCTCTGCCAGGACAGCTCTGTGTGAGCTCACCGCAAGGTACCTGCCTGGGGAACTGATGCAGATGACAAAATCGTAATGCACTGCTCAATTACCCAAGTTGGCACAGTAACCAGGAAAAACATTCATTAACCTATGCCCTGAGTAAGGAACTGCTACTAAAAAATTCAAGTTCTTCTATTCCATTCCTCCAGGCAGATTTCTCCAAGAGGGACCAGAAAACAGAGGTCACATTTCTGAAGCAAAAATATATTGCAGGAACCTACTGGACCAGTACATAACTAACTACAGATATTTTACTTAAGATATGTACTCAAAAGAAGGAAAGCACATCAGGCTACCTTACCTCTTTGTCCTCTTTATGATTAAATACAAACAGCAGTTTCCTAGCAATTCTGAAGATGGAAAGAGCACTTCTTTTACTTGAGCCAGATTCGTTTGCCCCAAAGAAATCCTCCACTTCTCTCCTAGGAAAGTTGGAAAAATCCACATCAGTAGTTAGAAATCAAGCACATCTCTCCCGATAAGAGCAAAGCGTGGAAGGTAGGATTTCACACACACCTTATCTCCCTCTGCAGGCGGCATCGACAGAGAAATCTCCGGATCAAAGCCTGGATCTGAACAGCAGCACGCTCCCTCTCCTTCAGCTCCCTCCGCTCCTCCCGAGCCTGGCGTGCTTTGTCAAGGAACTGGGCCCTGGAAGACTGGCTAGCACTGAACATTTTTATAACCTACTGAAAAATAAATTTAGTGAAACAAAGAATAGTTACAGGAAACACCTGGGGAACTGTGAGCAGAGGGGACAAAACACACAAGCAAGGGTATTTCTTTACAAGACTTCCGAACTGACTGACTGCATCCAACATTTGAACAGGGGAAGGAGGGTGATCAACAGCAGAGAAAGAAATGCGTGTAAAACATGGGGTTACTTATCAATGGGGCTGTAACAAGAACACACGCACACTGATATCAGAATCACTCCAGCACAGTCTGCAGCCTAATGTAAGGCAAGAGGTTTTTAAGAGAAAAATTAGCATGCTGCCTTTGTCTTCCACTTGCTGTACTCCAACTCCCCTGCTCAGCCTCAATCTTTCTCATTTTCTTGTTTCCATAAGACAAATTCTACAGGCAAGGATATGAAAGGACACAGAGGATGCTTGGCAGCTAATTTATTGCCACTCAACAAGATAAAATGCACAGATTCAACAACAGCTTTACAAATACTTGACTATGATCTCACCTGAGGGCTTACTTCTTCAAAAGACACATAGGATAATCATTTCTACACAAACATGATCTTCACCCAGTGGCTCCAGGCAGCTCCTGCACAGATAAGTACATTACCTGCAGGTGATTTGGGGATTTACTTCTGCAGTTTTAAGCCCTTCTGACCAGACTTACCTCATGCAGAACCCTCAAGAAGATGTGAAGTCAGAAAAGCTTCAGGAGAGGACAAGCAGCACCACTGCTTAAGTTGTGTCTGCTAGCACACACAACTCCTGACATTACAGAGTGGGGAAAAAAAAAAACCAGTCTGATGTGTGACAAAGGCAAAAGTTCCCCTCAACTGTGCCAGGGACATGGGCACCAGTGAGACCTGAGCAGCAGCTTTCCCACAGCGAGTATCATAGAACCCTTTGCTTTGAAAAGACCTTTGAGATCAAGTCCAACCACACCTGTCCACTACTAAATGAGATCTCTGAGCACTTCGTCAGCCTGCCTTTAAACCCCTCCAGGGATAGTGACTCAAACACTTCCCTGGCAGCTTTTTCCAGTGCCTGAGAACCCTTTCAGTCAATAAATTTTGCCCTAATATTCAGTCTAAATCTCTCCTGACACAACTTGAGGCCATTTCCTCTCATTCTATCAGTTGTTACTTAGGAGAAGAGATCAGCACCCCCTTGCTCCAACCTCTTTTCATGGAGCTCCAGAGAGCAATGAGTTTTCCCCTCACCCCCTCCTCCAGGCTAAACAACCCCAGTTCCCTCAGCTTCTCCTCATAACCTTGTTCTCCAGCCCCTTCCCCAGCTCCGTTCCCTTCTCTGGATGTGCTCCAACCCCTCAATGCCCTTTTCGTAGGGAAGGGCCCAACACTGCACACAGAGCATCTCCCATTTCACCAGAGCTAGGGCAGGACCCACCACCTCGGTACTTGCCCAAGCCACTGTCAGCAACCAGCAGAGAACTCCTCACCCCACCACGAGACCTTCCAGCCCCGCATGCTCATCCCAGAACCCTCACAGCCCCTTTAGTCCCAAAAAGGGCCTGCAGCCCCCCCTCGCCTGCCCCACACCCTTGCCTCACTGCCACCTCCCACGGCCCCTACACAACAGCTGGTCCTGCAGCCCATGCCCTATTGTTTCCCCTGCAAGTCCCTGCCCCCTAGCTGCTGTCGCACAGTTCTTGCACCACCGCTGCACACCCATCATCCCGCAACCCCTGCCCCACAGCCGCTGTCCCACTGCCACCCCCCAACCGCTCCTAACTCCCTCCCCGTCCCCTCGCCGCTCCCTTGTCCCCCGCCTCCCCCCGCCCCGCAGCCGCCGCCCTCACTCTCTCGCCGCCGGCACCTCCAGGCCCGGCCGGGCCCGCGGGCGCCGGGGCAGCTCGGAGCCGCTCGGCACCGCCCCGCGCTCGGGCCCGGCCCGCAACCCGTGCCGCCGCTACAGTTCCGCCCTCTCCGGGCCCGCTCCGCCGGGCTCGGCGCAGGGCGACCGGCGCGGGGCTCCGCTACCACCGCAAAAGTGGATCCGGGCCGAACCGAATCGAACCGGGCCGGAGAGCAGCTGCCCGGCGAGGGCGCCGGGAAGGTTTGGCGACGCCGGAGGGAGTTTGGTGTAGCGCGCGGGCCGCACCGGAAGTGACGCTAGGGGGCAGGAAGTGCCCCCGCCCCGGCGCTCCCCCTCGCTCGGTCCGTGGGGCTGCGCGGCGCCGTTCATGGTGAGGGGGGAGCGGGAACGGGGGACCGGAGGCAGCGGGGTGAGGGGAATTGGGGAGGGAGGCAGGTAGGTATCGATGTGAGGTGGGATCGGGGGGGGCTGGATTGCGGTGAGAGGAGCTTGGGGTGAGGGAGGATTGGGGGGCGAGGCAGGATTTGGGCTGGAGGGGATTGGGGTGAGGGGGGATATGGTGGAGAAGTGGAGAGAGGCAGGAATTGATGTGAGGTGGGATCTGGGATGAGGTGGGATCTCGGGTGAGGTGGGGTATGGGGTGAGGGGGTGTATGGGGAGGATTGGGGTGTGGCTGAAATTGATGTGAGGTGGGATGTGGGGTGAAGGGGGCTAGAGATGAGCCATCCTGCTTCTAGATCATCACAGTCTGGACGTGTAAATGCATTTCTGAGCTACCATTCAGAATTGCCTTTTGATAGTTCTGCTTTTCATGACAGTGGGGCAAAAATCCCTCGCAGCGGGAGGCAGCCAGCGTGCTCTGGAAGCTGTGGGGCCTGTATCTGCCTGGGATGGCAGGGTGTTAATCACCCCAATCCTGTCACGTTGTGAGGCAAAACACTTAATGCAGAGATACAACTTGATTAGGGATTTACTGTTAGCAGCTCTCGGAGCATTTGTGGTACTAAGCTAAGTTGTTGCTGTTGGAGCCTGTGACCTCGTTAGCTGATTGGAGTCCACTTTGTGTGGAGGCTGCAGGCAGGGGGAGTAGAGAGTGTTGGACATGGGGTTCTGGTGTGCTGAGAAACCTAGGAGATCGTGGAAGAGAGTGGGAGGCTGGTGTGTGCTCTTTGGAGAGCCTCATGTGCTTTAAGGAACAAAAGGCTCAAGAAAATTTTTGGATAGTCTGTGTTTTAAGATCCAGAGATCATCTGCTTAGGCTCTTTACTGGGAATTGCCCAGTTACATACAAGTTTATCCACAATGTAAGAGCTTAAGCTTTAGAAGTTGTGAAAGAAATTAACACAGTTTTTGTGGGAAAATACTGGCTTTTGCAGTGTAAAATGCTACTGAACTTTCACAGCATTCCTCACTGACTGAGCTGTTTTGCGTTCTTTGGCTGGTTTGTGTCCCTGTCAGAAAGAAGATAAAATTAAATGTCTAAAACATTTGAGAACTTTGGAAAGAAGTAGAGGGGAGCGGAGACTGATGGTGCCCAACAGATCCGTGACTACTTCTGTATAAAATAACCAGCAGTAACACAGAGCTGAGTGTCTCGCAAACAGCGAGTCTAACGGGTTACTCCTTGCTTGCAGGAAGAGATGTCGGGAGAAAGTGTGGTGAGCTCAGCGGTGCCGGCGGCTGCGACTCGCACCACCTCCTTCAAAGGGACGAGTCCGAGCTCCAAGTATGTCAAGCTGAACATTGGTGGAGCCCTTTACTACACCACCATGCAGACCCTGACCAAGCAGGACACCATGCTCAAGGCCATGTTCAGCGGCCGAATGGAAGTGCTCACGGACAGCGAAGGTAAGGGGCTGCTCCACGTGCCTCACTCTGGCTCCCTTCCTCAGTCAAAACAGATCGAAAGGGTCGGAGAAAAATTTTAGAGAGCAGAGAGGAATTTGGAATCATACTCGATGATTTCAAAAGTCTTTTCGAACCGAACAGTGCTATGATAGGCCCAGACACTTCTATGTTTTATTAGTGTTAAAACTTATACAGCTGAGAGAAGATGTGGAACAAAAACCACAGATGACTTGAATAGTTGTCTGAACAACAAAAAGGCAGTAAGAAGCCCTGAGGCTCCTGTTTCAGACAGCACAGCCATCAGGTGGGAACCAGCACCCCAGAAAAGGGTAGAGGGGGGTTCTGGAGGAAGAGTCGTGGACCAGCTTGTTGAAGAGCTCTCCCCTTGCTGCTTAACTTCAGGCAACTCCAGAAGTTTCCTCCCGTTCCTCCCTAAAGCTGCTTTATGTTTCACAAGATTTGATAATTCGAGACTTCTCAAGTCCTTCAGATTGGAGCTAAATCAGAAATGCCAAATTAAATTTGGAAACCCGCTCTGGAGTGGCCTCAACGCTTCTTCTGAGCATCTTGTACAGGTTCCACAGGAGTGCAGATATATCGTGTTCCCAAGACTCAGAGTCCATCTATGTGCAGATGCGTTTTGCTGGAGAGCAGCTGCCAATCTTACTCCTAAAGTGAGGGGAACTGGGGTTTAATCTGCTAAAATATCGTGCTTGAGACATAAAATGGCCAGTCTGCTTTGCTGCGGCGCCCACAGCGTCTGTGTGGGATCATTCCATTTAGCCAGTTTGTGTTTTAGTAGGAATTTGATACTTCCTGTATGTTGTAATTGAGACACTCCCATTGCCACGGTAGCTGCAGTTCTTGCTTTATCTTCCCTCTCCTGGTGTGATACTAGAAGCTGGGACAATGGCATTGGAGCTGTTAAAGGAAACTCTCTTCATCTGAAATTCTTCAAAATGCTGCTGATTGGTCACACCCAAAACCTAGCACAAACCAAAGTGTTTCTTAGGACAAGAAGCCAGACTTGCTGAGAAACTGGCAGGATTGAAGTTTTTAGTCTGTAGAATGTGTCACATGGCGTCTTCCTCTTTGTTCAGGTGCATTCTTCTGACCCCAGTGCCATCTCCCCAGCTCCTTCACAAAGCTCAACAATTACAACATGCTGCTTGCTGGGTGGCAGGAGGAGGGACCAGAGTTCTCTGGCAATGGGTGGCAGATGATTATTTTCAGCTTAGGAACTGTTCATGGGCTGTAGCAAATCAGCATATTTTGAAAATGGTATTTTTATGGTAATGAGCAGATGGAAGGATGTGAGTTTTCCAGGTGCATCCATCTGTTTACAATTTCCTTTTTGGCACTTTCTTTTTTTTCTCCCCATTCCCCCCTGCTGTTAACCAGTCGATTGAGGTGTATTTGCATTCTGCTGCTAGGATGATGGTTGACATCAGGCGGTCTCCAGTGCCAGGCTACTATTTCATCTGTCAAGGCTCAGTCAGAGATGCAATCTGATTTGGTTTGAGCCTTTGGATGCCATCCCTGAGGCTTCTTGTAAAACAAAAGATTCATTTCCTAGAAGTCTGCTGCGTGTACATGCAGTTCATGCTTTATCTATTCATAGAATCATAGGATCATTGGTTGGAAAAGACCTTTGAAATCATCAAGTCCAACGTAGCTGTCCACTACTAAACGTTCCTACCTCAGTAAGCAGATAACAGGGTGTTTTTGTAACATAGCAATTGAAAAATGGCTTTAAATTACTCTAGCTGAAACCCACTTCTCAGGCTCTGCGCAGCCGTGACTGAGTGACAGCAGTACATTTTCCTGTGAGTCATCTCGTTTTGGCTGCGCACTTGGCTGTTTGGTTGAAACAGAAGGGGTTATGAAAGCTGTTTTAGCAGTCACTTGTATTTTGCAATGCTGCTTGAAATATTTTCTCATCCCCCCTCCACATGAAAGTGAGCAATTTCTGCTTTGGTTTCACTGTCTGTAAACATAAAGTTGCAGCAGATCTTTACAGCCATTCCCTAATCACAGCAGAGATGATAACAAAGAATTTGGAGCATCATGATTCTGCTCTCAGCCTGCCCTTCACCTCCCTACATGTTGGTGTGCTCTAGGAAACACTGTCACAGCTGCCTCTGTGGAATTTGGATGTCCTTGTTTATTGCCATTGTACTCCCTCTTCTTTTTAAAATGGGAGCTCTCTCTGCACTGACAAATGGGCTTTTTTCTGCTCTGTTCGGGTAGGTATCCTGTGCTCATTAGCCTGGATCAGTCTTTTGTGCTTCGAATTTTCCGTCTGCAGTTCTCTTGCCTCCAGCTTTCTCGATTGTTAGTACAGTCTGTACGATTACAATTGCCAGCGCACGTTGTGTTTTATGTAGACAGCAGGGTAACGAGGGAGATGGAAAGCCTATAGTAAACTGCTGGAGAGTGTCTCAGTTTGCCACAGTACAGCGTGAAAGGATTGTGCTCACTTTCCAAATTGAACCGAATGTTCAGACTTTACTAGTAATTCCATTCATGCAGAACATACAGGGTCTGCTTTAACCTACTTTCCTTATTTGTCCAAAATATGACTCCTTCCCCACAAGCGTTTCCTCACTGCATTCCTGAGCTGCAGCCTGTAAGAGGGGCCGTCTGTTCGTTTATGGAAGCTCAAGCCTCTGCGTTGCCTAACAATTCTCAGGGTCCGGCCCGATTCAGGCAATGAGAGGCGAAGTGCCGATCCCTTGAAAGCGTTTCAGCTGTAGCTTCCTTTGCTTTGTGCCGTGGCCAGTACACAGCAGCGCTGGTGAGCTCCAGAGTAGGGGCTGTATGTTACACACCATCACATCGTGTCTTTCAGCAATTTAAGACTTTGTGCTCATAACCACTTTGTTCTTCCAGATGAACTCACTTTGGGAACATAAAGACTGTAACAGTGTTTGCCACGACACTGCTGATGTCTGTGCTGCCTTTCTTTTGCACGTCTGCTGGAGATGGTGGATCAGAAGGGGTCCCTTTATTGTGCTCAGGTGCAACAGCCTTTTGCTGGTTGGCCCTAGTGTGCTGTCTGTAAGAAATGGCCACACGTATCTGTAACAGGGCCCTAAGACAGAAGGCAAGAAAATGACAACTACGTGAAAGGAGGTTGTGGAGAGGAGGGAGCTGGGCTCTTCTCCCAAGTGACAGGGGACAGGACGAGAGGGAATGGCCTCAAGCTCCACCAGGGGAGGTTTAGGCTGAACATAAGTAAAAAAAAATTTCACGGAAAGGGCCATTGAGCAGTGGCAGAGGCTGCCCAGGGAGGGGGTTGAGTCCCCTTCCCTGGAGGGGTTTAAGGAATGGGTGGATGAGGAGCTGAGGGACATGGTTTAGTGGTTGATGGGAATGGTTGGACTCGATGATCGTCTGGTGGGTCTTTTCCAACCTGGTGATTCTATGATTCTATGACAATGTGTGAGGGCTTGATGAGTACAAGAACAAAGCTGGTTAGTTTGAGAAGTATTCAATTCCTCTGTTTCAGTTAATCGTTTGTCAGTAACTGGGGAAGTGTTGGAAACAAGTGATCTTCCTGCCCTACTCCCACATACTCTGCACTTAAAACACAGGAGGAGACAATAAATTCCCTGTGCTTTCTGCTCCTCTACTTGCCAGCGCAAGCAAGGAACTGGAGTTGGTCTCTCCGGGCAGGAACCTGCTCGTTGCAGCAGTCTCAGGCCAGCGTCGACAACTTTCACCACATTTACCTCTGCTTCTGCTTGTCTTCTGTCCCTAGGCTGGATCCTGATCGACCGCTGCGGAAAACATTTTGGGACAATACTGAACTACCTGCGCGATGGGGCTGTGCCGCTCCCCGAGAGCCGCAGGGAGATAGAAGAGTTGCTGGCTGAAGCCAAGTACTACCTGGTCCAGGGGCTGGTGGATGAGTGTCAGGCAGCCTTGCAGGTAGGTTGCAGAGCTAAGGAGGAGCTGGGTCGCTCTCATTGCAGTGTGGGGTCAAGAAGAGGAGGCTCTGCTGAGTGGGAAGCAGCATGTGGGCAGAGCAAGATTCTCTGCTGCCCTCCACCTGGTGCCTTTTTGAGGCTGGGGTGAATTTGAAATACCTTGTGTCATCGATATGCTGAGTTTTGAAGCCACATGCCAGATGCTGGCGTTTAAATAAGTACGTAACATTCAGTGCCTGTGTTTGCAAAGCAGGAGAGAGTAGAAATGAACATCTCGAGTGGTCCCAAAGGAATGCTGCCCGGTAGCTGGAGTGCCAGCCTGGTTCAGAGCGTGGACCGGACAGAGCCACGCAGGGAGGACAGATTGCATGCTGAGCTTGTATCAGAGCAGAAGATGCAGGACCTTCCCAGTTAATATGAGTGTGTCTTAAGGCCTATTTACATTCAGCTGCTGTTTGATTCTTGTTTCAGCAGAACAAAGATGCATATGAACCCTTCTGCAAGGTACCAGTCATCACGTCTTCCAAAGAGGAGCAGAAACTCATAGCCACTTCTAACAAGGTGAGAGAGGCTGGGCTGTGCAGTGGCATGAGAGGATGCTGCCCTGTCCCAGGCTGGTGTGGGCTTGTGGCAGGTAGAGGGGAGGATGCTGGTGATAAGGACGAGCTTTGACACAAAGGCAGGGAGTGGGTGAGAACGGATCCCGACCAAGTCACAGAAGGGTCAGAAGGGATTGCAGCCCTGTTGCCAACCCGTGCGTGACAGTTTTGCAGCAGCAACAGTAACAACAACTTGGGCCTGATGGTGTTGCGTTGTGTTGCAGCTTCTCTGCTGTGGGGGTCTCTTACTGCACTTCCCATAATTGATCCATGGTTTGTTTTTTTTACAGCCAGCAGTGAAGTTGCTGTATAACAGGAGCAACAACAAATACTCCTATACCAGGTAAATGACTTCAGCTTGGACTTCTTTGAAGTTTTTCATAGACTAAAATCCATGATAAGCATTTGCTTTTTGTTCACTCGGAACCAGTGACACATTGGTGTTGGCATGCGCTCAGCGTTTTCCAAATGAATTTCAGACTTTAGTCAGAAGGGAGCCTCTTGTCATCAGTGGAAGGCTGAGTGCGTGCTGTTCTGCTGCCAGAGGAGCTCCTCTAACACTGAGGTGCAGCTGGCCGAGGCTCCTGGCCAGCTGCTGTCCTGCATTCCCAATGGGAATGCACATTAGTTGAGTACTGGAAGCCTTCCGTGGTGCAGTGTTCTCAATAAGTGGTGAAATCATCCAGCCTGGAACCTTGCTCCCCTTCCCTTACGTCTGGATGTGTTTCATGACACAATGCTGTTTCCATCCAGCTGGTGCTGAGCTTCATCTTAGAAGTGATTTCGTTTGAGTGAATAGAAATCTATACACAAATGCGATGGCATTGGTCAGTATTATTCGCAGTGCCGTTGATGTTGTATTACTGCTTCTTCAGCAGCAGTTTTTCCTGCTTGTACTAGTCAAATGAGTTACCCACTGCAGTCCTAGATGCCAGCTGTAAACCTGCCTTGGCAGAGCGCAGTAAGTCGCAGGAATCTGGGTGCAGGGGCTTGCAGACGCTCACTGCCTGAGCCCCCTTCTCTTCCATCGGAGTTACCCTTGCGTGACTCCTGCCTCCCTTCGTCTCTCACAGCAACTCTGACGACAACATGCTGAAGAACATCGAGCTGTTCGATAAGCTGTCTTTGAGGTTCAATGGGAGAGTGCTCTTTATCAAAGATGTGATTGGAGATGAGATCTGCTGCTGGTCTTTTTACGGGCAGGGGCGGAAGATTGCCGAAGTCTGTTGCACTTCCATTGTTTACGCTACTGAGAAAAAACAGACAAAGGTAGGAGTAAACCCCTACAGGCCTCCTGCAACAGGCCTGGCGGCTGTCAGAGTGGCATCCCGACATCTGTTCCATTATGAACATTTCTTTCATTGTTTAGCATCTCTTTAGAATAATCAATGCTGTTCAAAGCGAGAGCAGCTCATCCTGCTGGTTCATTAGGGCGGGGATGGCTTGGCTGTGGCACTTAACACAAGGCAGTTGGGATGTTCCATAATGCAAGTTCAGCCCAGTTGTTTATTTTTAAACAAACTTGCTCAAACTTAACCAAGTTTGTGTGACATCCCTGTGTAAAGACAGAACCTGATGAACGATGCCTTCCCTCTTGCCTTCTTACCTTTCCAAAGAGAAGTCTGTCTGAGTCTGTCGTGCAGGCAATCAGCTCTGGAGAAAAAAACCTGATTGCTGGATATTAAAAGCTGGAAGTACATAGTAGACCAGAAACAGTTGTGCTGGCGAGAATTTTCATGGCTAGAGTGTGATTAAGAAATTTTAAAGCCAGAATGGTATCAGGAATGACAAGTGAGGTAACCAGTGTCTGACAGTGGTCGAGAGTGACCCTGTTTCTCTTGTGTGGGCAGGTGGAGTTCCCAGAAGCCCGTATTTATGAGGAGACACTGAACATTCTGCTGTATGAGTCCCAGGATGGGAGGGGACCTGACAACGCGCTCTTGGAAGCCACAGGAGGGGCAGCTGGCCGCTCCCATCACTTAGAAGAAGATGAGGAGCGAGAGCGCATTGAACGTGTGCGAAGAATCCATATTAAACGTCCGGATGACAGGGCTCATCTGCACCAGTGAGCTGAGCGAGAGCTGCAGGCTGCGCGGCTCTGTCGAGAGGGTGCTGCCCTTCGCCTCATCGATGACCTGCAGCAGGGGACCAGGCGGTTTCACTTCTGTTCGGCAAAGTCTGTACATTACGTTTTGTAACAAACTAGATTACTTGGGGTATTTAAATGTAGTAGTTCTAGGACAAGAATAAATAAGGTTACTGGGCATGTGACAGGCACTGTAAGGACCTATTGAGCAGCTGGAGAAATGCCCTGAATTTTTAGCACTCGTCTTTGCTGTTTTGTGGCTAGAGAGGAGGAGGGCTGGCTTCCTTTGGCTTTAGTAATTATCCTGCACTTTAAAAAACAAACAAACAAACAAAAGGTCTGTCGGCCCTATACCTTCCCTCCAGGCACTCGGTGTCCCTGTCTCCTCCTAGGCATTCCAGGTCTGAGAAATGTAGTGATCCAAACTTAGGAGAGCTATCTCTGAGATCCTTTGCTCCTGAGCCTGTAGGTGTAGGCTTGGTAGCTCAGGAGTGTCTCGGCATGACTCTAGGACAAGTAACTCGTGCTGACCAGATTCCTGTAGTGCTGGGGGTCAGAGGGAGCCCTCTTGGAGTGGTGGGAGGGAGCAGGCAGAGCTGCTTGGGCACGGCTTGCTGGGTGGCTGCTTGTGGCTCCCTACAGCCCTCGGGACCTGCTCCCTGAAGGGTTTGGTGGAGTTTCTACAGCACTGAACTGTAGAGACCCACTCCTGCTTTATCTGTGCAATTCAAGGATGGAAGATGTTAGAATTCCTCCAAAACGAAGATCAGGAGCAAATTGTATGTGATGATTGCTATTGCGTAGGGTGGTGTTGCTGCCAGTTAGCACTTGGAGCTTCTGCCTGACCCTGGATCGTGGCTAGGAAGTTTATTTCCCTCCAGTCACAGGTCAGTAAGTTGTGCTTTCTTTCCTACAGGTAAAGTAGTAGCCGTCCTAGATTGAAATGCTCCGTGCCAGCCTAGTGCTGGTCGGAGGCCAGCAACTGTAGTTCAGCTCTGTAACTGATACAGGAGCATTGTCTTGTTTTGAGTGAGGGCAACACGAGTACCATGGGGAAGAGGAGTAGCGGGTGGCTCAGAGGCAGTTATTCCTTGCTTGACTTTATCCTGAGCATATTCCAAGTCTTTTCAGAAACGGCAGCTGTGTGTGAAAGGGTAGAGCTGAAACACTGCATAGGGAAGGGCTATGCGGTCTAGTTTTCTAGGAGTACTTTTCTATTATAAATGAATGTTACCTACCTCCTCGTCTCTTGTTGCCTGTTGTGGAGTCAAGTAACAGAGTGGAAGACTGTCTGTTATTCAATAGGACCAAATGCTCAAGGATAATGAGCAGAGACACAGCTGTAATGGTTAACGTAACAAATATCGAGAGGGAGAGAAACCCAATGTAGGAAGTCTTAAACTTGCAGTCAGGCTGGCAGCTTGGCAAACGCCAGCGTACTTTGGTTTCTGGAGTTGTTTTGACCCTTCATCTGGAATATCTAGTGCTGGCCTTAATGGCTGAACACCTCATACAGAGCAGCAGCTCCGCGTTCCAGTTACTCAGTGGCGAGATGGCTCTTTGCTTTTGCCCAGCTTCCTGCTGCAAGGATTCCTGCTCAGGGCTGCTAACGGCACGTTAACATTTTGAAAACCAAAGGTGGTGTCAGGATTGCCAGCTCCGTTATTCCCATGCTTCTGTCTCAAATAGCAGTTACATCCCAAACCAGCTCTAGCTTGTCTGTAGAGGCTAAAATAAAGCATTAGGTCTTTGCTCAGTGTTGGATCATCAAGCTATAAAGGTTTCAAAGTTAGGCTGAGGTCATCTTTCCAGTAACCAAAGACTTTTCTGTCTATAACTTGTACCTCTCTCCTCTCTTTCTTCTTCAGCCGCTGATTTATAAGCAAAGCTCAGCAGTAAACAGCTCCAGCTGTACTTGAGCAGCCACAGGTACATCCTGCTAGTTCTGGGCTTCTATTTTAAGCTGTATTTCTATTTGTAACACTTCGGGTTTGTGGAAGTCCATAGTGCAAATTGTTGTTGTGAAGGACCCAGTGCCTCTCCCTTCTTACCTTCCTGATGTGATAAGCTGGGGAATGTGGAAGGAAAGTCCTCCAAATAGTTCTGTTTCTCCAGCACTCTGAACTTTGACACCTACAGGCACGTTACTGCACTGTCTATGGGTTTGTGAGTGTCTGTGCCAGACCTGCTGCCCTCAAAGGGGTCTGGACTCTGCGCTGTTAAAGCCGCTCTGTCTAACTCCCGTGTCCCAGCAGCCCCACTGCTCCTGCCGGCCCCCAGTGGGTGTAAACACCAGCCCGTTACTGTAGAATAGGCTGGTAGTCCCAGAGCAAACCCTGTTTGCTTAGTGAGCTCGCTCTCTCCTGTGAGAGAGGAAGGTCAAGCCACCTTCATCCTCACCTGCACTGAACAACCCGCTTTCCCCACACGGTGCAGGGGAGACTCCAGCCGCCCTGCAGCTGCTGCTCAGCCACAACCCAGCTCCGGCCTGTGGTGGGAGAGCAGGTTCAGCTCCAGGAGGGGACAGGTGGTGACTCCAGCGCTAAGCACCTGACAGGTCACATCTCTGTGATTAACTTCGCTGTAAATAAATTCTTAACTGGCTTCAGGATTTCCTTTTTCAGGTTTTGCAAACTAAGTTCTTATAAACCAGGGGATGATTGTTTTTAATCTTTGTACAGCGGTTTACACAGGCATCGGTCTACAAGTCACTCCAGGAGAGTTGGAGTGAGGTTCAGTTTTGTTCACGCATTGCTGGGCAGACTCTGCCTTAACACACTCCTGACTTAACCCTCTGCATGCTGTAGTTACACGGTCGGGATGTGCTGCTGTCCTGGGTTAGACCGTCCTTTACCCTCTGGCCCCTTGTCCTTAGTTAATGCCGTTGCACAAATGCTCTCAGCTCTTGAGCCTTTTTACTGTAAATGGTTTTGCCTCTACAGCTTTCATGTGAAGATGGGGGACAGGGCAGCTGTCCTGGGCACAAGCAGCTCTTTAGATTATCTGGTACTGCCTGGTGTTAATGGGGAGTGCAGACCTGTCTGCTTAAATTCTGCAGCACCCTGAAGCAGGCAGTGAGAGTGACAGAACAGCAGAGGAGAGCTGAGTAAAATCGTACCTGTTCAAGTGATTTGGTCCATCAGCAAGATGCAGAAAAGCCAGATTACGATCTGCAGCTTAGAATACAGCGCAGGCTGCACAGCAGAGTGAGCACCAGCCCCTGGCTTAGAGCTCCCTGACAGGGTGTCTAGTGGCACTGAGACAGCTGCTCCTGTTTCCACAAGGCAAGTTTTGGATCCCTCCCTGCAGGACATCACCTGGTTAGGGCCCTTAGAGGAGGCTCCAAGCTCCACTCTTACCTTTGAGCAAAGGGTAGGTGGAACCTTCCAGTCTTAATGGAGTTGTTCCGTTTCATGGACAATATGAGCAAATTCATCTGTCCTGTACAATCATTCCCTCCCACTTTGTACTTGTGTACACACAAAAAAAAAAAAGCTTAAGCTGGATTTCAGTGTATGGTTGATGTTTGCAATATGTACTTTTTTTTTTAAAATATAACACAATAAATTAGAAGATATTTCATATTTACATGGGAGTTGCTTTATTATTTGTTTGAAGTGTGCTGTCCTTGTGGTCTGTAGAGGTGGAAGGAGCTTTCAGGAAGAAATACCAGCCCTCATCCTCCCTCCAGTTGTTGGTTTTACCTTCTAGTGCTGCTCACAGCAGAGGCACCAGTGACTTGGTGGGCTGAAACCAGAGCCTGGAGACCCTCGCCTTGCTGCCCTTAAATCCTGAGAGCCAGGTCACTGCAAGTTATGGTTTAAACATTTCCCTGTGATTGTAATGAGCATCTATGCTCGCTGGAACGTTACAGCAACATAATGGAATTTATTTAGCTAGCATTGAAGAGTTTTAAGCTTTAAAAAAAGAGCTTAGAAGATGCAAGCAAATTCTCAAATCACAGCAGCCCTATGGCATCAAAGATTCCAGGGGAGGCGCAAGTGCTGGTCTCATCCTGCAGGCTCCTTCCAGTTCCGTGCCAAGACAGTGACCAGGAACAGGAGCTGTTTCTCATCAAGATTTTCCCTGGGTTGCCACCTGGGACAAGAAAAGGAAAGAGTCATTAAATCAGGTACAAAGGTTGTCCTTGAGGTGTCTGCCTGCGGGAAGGGAGGTGGTGGTGTTTCTGTTTAACAACTGGCACATGGAGATAACTCCATCTCTGGGGACTGCAATGACAGCCCCCCCCCCCCCACTGCCCCAGGCTGTTGCACCTCAGCACGAATTCTTCCTTGGAGCTGTTGTCTAACAGTACCAAACACACACATGTTTCTTGAGCGACAAGAAATGCTTTCCCTCCATCCCCCAACCTGTTTCAGAAATAACTTGGTTGAAGGAGGCAGCAAGAGGACTCCGGTGATGTTTGCTCCCTCATTTTGCAGGTGCACATTGAATTTGGGCTCAGGCTGAATTCTCTAAATGATCAAGCGAGGAGACCGCCTCGCTCCTGCCCCTGTGATTCAGAGCACAAGCAGCAATTCGTGTGCAAGGTGCGCAGACGCAGCTTCCAACAGGGATTACCTGTTCGGTGTTCTCCTTGGTAGGCAGATACATTGTGCACCTCTCTGCGCTGTAGGAGGAATAAAGCCACCCTGAACTCACGCAAAAGGCCCTTCCTAGAATTTAGCTGTGCTCTCTACATCAAAAGCAAAAGCACAAGTCGCATTCCAGTGATTAGATGAGGCCTTACCACCGTTAGCTGTCCGTTTTTGGCTTTGAAGACCTGAGGCTCCTGCCCAACAGTAAACACCATTGTCCCTTCCTTCCCAGAGCCGATGCGAAACTGAAGGCTGCAAAAGCAGACAGAATTACCCATTAGATGCTTTCCTCACAATAGGCTTTACTCTAAGCCCCCTTTATTTCTGTTCTCTTGGCAAATCTCATTAGATTACAAGATCAGAGCCCTCCAGCTTAGGTAAATTTCCTAAAGAATTGCATTATCCTACACAGCCCAGAAGGGTTTGATGAATGGAGTGTGCCTGCCTGATCCAGGCATTTGAATTTTCCTGGTGCAATTGGGCACGAGAGGATGAGCAGATCTGACCTGGAGAAAACTACTGAACGTGCAGAATCTAATTACAGCTGAAATGCAAAAGGCCAGAGAGAAGCTGGAGCAGAAGTACAGGTTTCACGTGCCAGATTCAATTCACACTGAGACTTGAGAGACGGACTGCATCCACCTGCCTTTAGCATGGTGGCGTGACTGAAGGCTTCTGCGTTCAGCAAACATATTTCAGGGCCTTCTCAGTCTCTTAGGGTGAGGAAGGCTTATCCTGAAGTGACCCCGGGCTCCAGCCAGCAGGCTTTCCACAGAGCTGGTGCTAATGAGATCCCTCGTGAAGCCACTAAACCTCATGCCCAGGCCACATCAACAAAAGCCTGAAAACAGTTCAGTCACCTCTAAACACATTTGGGTCTTAGACAGACGGGTCATGGGCAGCTCAGAGCAGAGCAGCACCTCTAGCGAGGCGCCAGCAACCCCCATCAGGGAAGGGAGCTTCATTAACATGGGTTATAATAGTGGTTAGAATGATTTTTAATATATTTTCTTGTTCCAGTGCAACCCATCTTGTTTCCCTGTGCCTTGGAAAGGGACCCACAAACCCAACCATGTTTCTGCAACACACCCGGTCAGCTTAGGGCACTGAGGGGGTGGTGGTGTCAATAATTCTGACCTAAGTAGTTCAGGCCTAAAAGATTTCAAAGCACATTCCGCTATAAAATCCAGCCTGCACGATACCACCCACCCAACGCCCTTCCTTACCTTCCCTGAACAACCTTAATGAGGTTTTGCTTGTTGGCCAGCATGCAGAGTTTAGTGACTGTCTCAAAGATATGTTCACACTGAAGTATCACATCACCCTGGAAACAGAAAGCAGAGGCATGAAGTCACCTGGCATCACCCCAGCATGAAAGCCTCGCGGCTGCCGTGCATTCAGAAACAGTGACTGCTGTGCAGAAGAGACCAGTAAAGACATAGGGATTGCAACGATCACATACACGTTTGGTTTGTTAAACACCCTTTCTAGGGACAAGATAGGATTTATAGCAACTTTGGCTCCAAAAGAAGGAAAGGGAAAGCTTTCATGGAGAGACAGCAAGAATGTCAACATCTAGCTGGTTACAGAATAAGGAAAAATGGGTCATTATGTAATCCTAGGATTTCATTAGAATATATTGGAGGTGTCATTACAAGAACTTGCTTCTAGCCAAAAGCTCCCAGCAGCTACATTGCAATCTCTTACCTTCTGTTTGTTATCCTCAGGGACGTGAATGACCAAAATCCCATCGCTCAGGTTACTGGTGGAAACACCTGCAAAGGAAATCCCAGAATTAGAGGAAAAGCTGCCAAAGACAGCTCTACATCACCATCATCCCTCCTGGCATCGGGGTGCTGCTCCTGCAGTGACTCCAGCCCTGCCTTGTTCACAAAGGAAGTCACGGTCCCCAAAAGGGGCTCTGTACTTACTAGGGGTGAAGAAAGAACATCCCTCTGCTGAGAGCAAAGTGCAACAAAGCTGCTGCTTTGAAGAATTAATCTCAGTTTCCATCTCTCCATCTGTCAGCTGCTTGACCACAATGCATTTCCAACACTGGGTATTGAAACACACTAGTTGTTTGATCCATTCCTCCCTGTGCTACCTTTGTTTTGGTAAGAGGAGAGGGAGAAAGCATATACGCTCCCCTGGGCTGCAGTTCAGACAGTGGCAGATTAAAAACACCTACAATATAGGGTAGGAAAACTGTTTTGTTGGTTTTCATCCCCCGTATTTCAGCAGAAAGTGATGTCCTCTTGCATTAAAGAACCGTGTCCTCTTACTCATAGTTTATATTTCAAGGACCTGCATGCTGACGTGCAGACCCTTTATCCACCCCCCAGGAAAGAGTGTTCTCAGGTTGATGGTTGCTTCTAATATCTTTGAAAGACCAAGTTTCAGAAGTTCATCTTCCCCAAGGTCACTGGCAGAAAGGGATGTCCCACACGGACTTCCACCCTTACCTTTCAGAGTGGTGTAGTCTATTTTCTGCTTGATCTTGGCCATTTCCACCACATACGCTGAGGACTGGGTCAGAACGAGTAGCCGGTCTCGTGCTTTGAACCCATTCCTGTCGTATTTTATCACGGGGGTCACATACTGAAAACAACAAGTTGGTATCAGCCTTTCTGGCTCCTGCGGAGCCCTGTGCTGGAAGCAGGCCAGCGAGGAGCAGTGCTGCACCGTGGAGCTGCAGATCCCAGCTCCCACCAGCCTCCTCTTAAAACCATCTGGGTTCTTGGGAATTCAGGTGGCAGAATTGTGCTTTCACAAAGATAGTTTACCTGTGCCCTCTATGCCATAACCATGGGAAGTGCAGCGCACACACCTGCTCTGCTCCCGCCCGTTACAGCCCAAACAGGGTTCGTGATGCTTTTTAGGCTTTTAATTAAAAATAATCTAATATAACTTTTTTTGTCTAGGTTGCATTTTGAGACCTGCCTCCGATTTAAAAGCAAGGGAATACTCGCTAAGCTGCTGTTCAGTCTTTTCTGCCACGTGGGCACGGCTGCAAGACAGCCTCAGGCTTCAGGATTGCCAAGTCTGTGCAACCGACCAGCTTCTGGACTCCAGGGAAGCAGATTCGAGGGCTGCTGAGCTCCAGCTGTCTTTCCCTTACCTTGATCTTCTCACCGTGGATGAGCTGCAGTACTTTAGGGTTTATATCAGTCTCTTCTGAGGAGCAAACCAGAAAGACAAACTGAGTGTAGGTGACAGATGGCCACCATTCCCACCAGCAAAACACCAGAGAGCTGCGTTAATTGTCTCCATCCCATTAGTCCTCGTTCCCTTGGTAGGACGCCTTCTAAATGTAGTGCGTTCGCTTACTTCTAAGCCCATTGCAGTGGTTCTCCCTGCCTGTCTAGTAACTCACATCTGGAGCTACTGACTATTCTTGGTTCAGGCTCTCGCGCTGAAAACCACCCAGAGCATTTTTCCTTCTGCGTGGGGCTCCAGCTGAAGCTCTCTGGGAGCTTCCAGTAAGGACTCAGCATCTCTCCCACACACCACTGCTACCACACCCTACCCAGTTTCCCTTCCCTGCCAATGCACTGCTAGGGCATTCTTCTCATGCCTTTTTTTTGTGCTTCACGCTATGTGGATTCTCAAGATTCACGTCTCTTCTTCCAGCAGCCCCAGTCTCTTGGGCTGGATCCTCACAGCTGGTGATGCTGCACTGCACCATCCCAGCTCAGCCTGATCAGGATAGGTCCTGATCCATCCCCACTCGTAGGGGAACATGCTTGGATGGATAGTTTTCTATCCTAAGAGGGATTCTAGGTACCCCCAGTTTGGAAGCAAAATCTGGAAAGGTTGGTCACCCTGTTTAGTGCTGCGACACATGACAGGGCAGGGGAATTCAAGCAATTGGACCCAAAAGCAGGTGAATCTGCCTTTGACAATGCGATTTTCTCTTAGAAACTGAATCCATTTTGCCAAACAGTATTTTCCTGAGCAAGGAGCACGTGTCCGAGTCCTTCAGGGGTTTTCTTTGTACTCACTCAGTCGGGTGTCTAGGAAAGGCTGGTTTATGCTCTGCACGTAGCCTTCCTTCTTCCCTCTGAAAATGGCGCTTGCTACCACTTTTTGCTGTAACTGTTGTGAGAAGGAACAGCCTTAACCCCATTTCTCCATCAGTAGCATCAGCAGTTTGAGGGTAGCACCCTCATGGCACACCACCGCCCTTTCACTCCTGCAAATCCACTCGACTCCCACTGCATTCCTCCCAGTATCCTTCGATTATTCCCCTATCCCACCAAGTAAAGCAGCAGCAGGGACTGAACAGTCCTGCAGATCTTTTCTTATACGTGAATCTATTCCGATTATATGAAGTGCAGTGTTTTTAATGTCATAAGATTAAGACACGCAGCAGGAGAACCGCACTGTACATCGCAAATGCCACTGAAAACAAACGCTTGACTCTAGGCTGAGGAACGTTTGCTCAGCGAGAAGAGCAGTGGTGTGTCAGAAGGCACAGTCTGCATTTCAGACAGTGCTCAGAGAGCAGGTATCACACGCGCACAGTGGATTTTCACTCACACAGATGCATTCCACATATTCATTACCTGCACTTTCCTGTCAGCAGTGAGGCCTTGGCAGTATTTCCTCACTAGGTTCCTCATGCAGATTTTCTGTAGCATCTCAGATGTCTTGATTAAATAAAAAAAAAGTAGTGAAGTTGTGCAAACAGCTCGCGCTGCAGCCCTAACAAGTACTTGCCTGGTGCAAGCTGGTTTTAACGTCTAGTCACAACTTATTTGAGCTCCCCCAGCCCAGCACCCCACCTACATGAGAGTTTGCTACCAGAAGAGGCTTAATGCCCAGCAGCCGAAGGATGAAGAACGCAAAGCAGCTGAGTCATTACTGGAGTCACTAAAAGCAGCAGCATCTGCCTTTAATATGGCTCATAAGTTTGCTTTGCTGTCACAGTGCATCTTCCTTTCTACCACCTAAAACAACAGCATCAAGCTCTCTCCTTTCCCTTGGAAACTTAAGTAGTAGCACCATTCCTCCCACTTCCATCCTCCTACAGATCCAAAGGATCTCAAGATCTTCCAGAGGCTCTGCCATCATGCCTGAACAGAGGACAAGCCAACAGGAGATCAGTGGGTTTTTTTCCTACAGAAGGAAGCACACAGGTGGCCAGAGAACATCTTCACCACTCCTCAAGCCAGCAGCCACCCTCACCTCTTCCAGGATGGTAGGAGGTTGAAGCCAGGTCTTGTCCAAGACGTTTTTCGGAATGTGGTCTCTGAGCTTCATCAAGTATTTGTACTGCGCAAGCCGCACAAATTCAATATTCTCTGGACAAAGGGCTTTCTTCCGATTGATGAAGCCATTTATGAATCTACAGAAAATATCCAAAGCAGACCTTATGTTACCTTCAGAAACCAATGGAAATGAAAGGCAAGTCACAGAAGGCGCACAACAGGCTGACAGGTCACCAAGGCTAACTCGCTGTCACTTGGTTTACAGCAGTGGAGATCCTAAGCTTTGTAATATTCTAAGCATTAACATTTTTTCCAAGTTCTATTGACCAAACCCAGTGCTTTGGAGGAAGAAAGGAAGATCAGCTCTACTTCTGATGCAGCATTCAGGAGCTGCATTTAAAAGGAGTGGAGAGTGAGGACCACATATAAGGGAATGACAGGCACAGAGAGGATTGGTTTGGAGGTCCTCGGTGCCAATATAGACTGGCAGAGCAACAGAAATTTGTGCAAGCCAGAATTCATGAAGAGGTGACAGGCGTTTCTGATCAACCCTGTCTGGGAACTGTCCTCCTAACTACAATAATAACTTAGAAACGGGTGGGAAGGGGTGATTTTGACTCGCTGTATTGTCAATACTTTGGACTCATTGTCCAGAGACCATCACCAGGCTGTGACCTGCCACCCAAAGCCTTCCCCCACCACCACCCCACAGTGATAGTTACTTCCTTATTATCTGAACCGCCCACGTCCTCTTCTTGGCCGCCTTCCGTGCCAGCACTCCCCGCCAACACGCCTCCAGCTTGATAGCTGCAAGAATGAATCAGGTCCTCGCGTTAGAATCAGAGGTCCCGTGCCACGCTAGCCTTTAAACTCATACAGCAGAAGTTATAAGTGGCTCTTTTGCAGCTCATCCCATCAGCTGATCTTTACTGAGAACGTTTTCCTCTCCATGGCAAGTGGTTGCTCTGGCACTGCCTGCCCTGCAGAGCTCAACACCAAGGCAGCGATGCACTGTACACAGCTAACAACTCATCTTGGGAAGCCTTTGAGCCTGCAGCATTATTTATCAGCCTGTTGGCTACGACAAGAGAGTTTGTTCACCCAGCAGCTGATGTGCAGTTCCCTCATACCCCAGGACACCCCTCAACATGCACAGCACAGGATGCTACCCCTGAGTCCTGCAGGGAAGCTTTGAGCGCCATCTGCAGCAGCATGGATTTGCCAACTCCCAAAGCCACAGCTCCTACTGGAAAGCACAGCCCCAAGAAGAGAGTCCTTAATTCTAGAGCACACACCTGCTTCTCTCTTCTTCTTGTACTCCCTTTTTCCAAGGCGTCCTTTATATTTGGCTTGTAGTTTTGAAACTGGAAAAAAAAAGCAAAAAAAAAAAGCAGAGAATGAAGGCCCAGAAGTAGCCTGCAGAGGTGAAGATGCCTTTAGGCAGCCCCAAGCATTTCTGCATTTCAAGCAGGTACAAACAGATTACACTAGGATGGTGTCCCAGTCCCAGAGGAAAGGGACTCAGAACATCTAGATATGGACCAACAGCTCCTAGCAGGACTGAGGAGCTCTAGAGGAGATATGTATTCAGAACTTGAGCAATATCGTTGGTGATTTCTCCCCTCCTGGAAAAAGATTACTAAGTTCTCCTCAGAGCCACGCAGACCAGGGGGGCTCAGGTCTCACCATGGGCATCTGCTGCATGAACCAGGAGCCCACAAGCACAGTTCACCCAGGCTCTGCTGTTTAGTCTCTATGTAGATAAGGGAGATAACCATACCTAACAGGTGCTTTCTGAATTCAAACGCATCTTCAGTAGCAAACAGAGTCTTTGGGAACCGAATGAATATTTTGGTTCTGAAAGAGAGACCACAAAGAGCTCATTCACAGAGCACCAGTGTTTCAGCTGCCCTAACCAAGCTCAAGGCCTCCAGCTAGCTGTGATACTGCCAAGTCACATCTCCTTCCAGGACCACTCTTCATTTGCCTGGCTGGCACATCCTGAAAGGGTGCAAAGGGCTCAGCAAAAGGCAGCAGGGAGAGAGAAAGAAGCAAGATGCCAGTTACTGTGCAAGGTCCCAGGTGCTCTGGAAGGCATAGTGTGGAGACCTCTGCTCTTACACAACTCATAATTCTCAACGCTAGGATCTCTCCAAGTTTTCCAGGAGCTGTGCAGCTCAGGAAAAGCCCTGCCTGGCCCCACATCTTGCATGCAGCAGGGAGGATGAGGTTATGGTTCAGGAGTGGTTGCAAAACGCAATTAAAAAAGAAAACCCAAGCCTATGCCAGGCAAGGTACCTCTGACTGCTCAAGCACACAGGAAGACCTGGAGCTGAAGCAAGGCAGCCCATACCCCTTAATCTAGAGGTGGAAGAAACTCAGCTGGATTCTAGCTTCCAGGTAAAAACAAAGAAGAAATTTGTGCATCTGGATTTTTTATGTCTCCTCGCTCCTGTGCGTTGTATACCTTTGGGGTGAGGTTGCTTTGGCCTGTTTTAAAGAAATCACTAATTAGAAGCCATCAGGTTTGCGGACCCAGGCAGGTCCTCCCTGTTCACATGGACAAGCAAGAGCCAATTTGAAGGTATCTGCTCACACCTTTGCATCTTGCAGCTCTCCAAGAAGGGCCACGTGGTAGCTTGTAGTCAGACAGGACAGAGGATCAAATATGCAAGCACCACATAGCTGAGCAGCTGGAATCAAAGCCAGAGAAAGAAATTTACCTTCCTAATTTGTATTCCTCAGGCTTGTAACCAATATGCTTGATGAGCCTCTCCACACCCTCAGCTGCTGGCCCATGCCAATGTGGCCAGGTAGCTGGACAGAGGGATTTGTACCTGAAACGCCAGCAAGACATCAACACAAATGACTTGATGTTTGAGGAACCCCTTCCTGAAACTCTTCCCCTCCCCAAATTCCTACTGCAGAATGTACCAAAGCAAATCAAAAGGGTACAGGCAAAAGACATGTAAAAAGGTTATTGGTTATCTTTGATGCAGAAGAATCTGCTGACACCTTCCCACCTGCCATCATGGGGACTTGGCATTTAAATGAACCTTGTTCTGAGAAGCCCTTGTAAGGGCAGGTCTGCTTGGCTAGAGGGCAAACCAGTTCCACTCACCTTTGCAGGAAGAGTTCATATTTCCGACGATATGCAAAGCCAGCTCGTCTCACCCGCAAGTGCTCCATCAGACCCAGGTATTTCACCTGGTGTCGGATCAGAGAATCATCAAACTTCCCTGTAGTAAGGACACACATTCACTGGGAAATACTGGCTGCAGAAGCTCACTTGCTTTCCATGAATAGGGATAAACCAGCAAGGAGTCAAATCCACAGTTACTCAAGTTGATGGCTTCGCTGATAGCTTAACTAAGATTGTTTATATATATATAAAAATACATACACACACACATATATATATACAGCATATATCTATGTTGTATCTAGCTACAGGCTAAAGCCTCCCTTACTTCATTCCTTTAGCCCAACTGTATCTCCAGCCCGGTGCCTTACCCGGCTCCTTGTTGTCATTCGGTTTAATGCATCGGATATAAGAAGGCTCCTTGGACATCAGGATTTCTATAAGACTTGTCAGACTGTTTTTGAACTGGGTTGCAACCTAAGATGACACAGAAAGAACTTGATTAGCTTTAGAATTCATCACAGCAGTAACTAAAATAAACTCATTCCTTGCACTCAACTTAAAACTTGAAGTGAAAGGCCGATGTATGCATTAGTAGCAGAAGCTTTTCAAGCATAGTCAGTCATCAGTTAGCTGGGCAGAGTGCTTAGCTGGCATATTTGAACCCCTGCCACGCAGCTGGACACGCAAGGCAGACCTTCAGAAGCCAACTACTGTGGGATGCTGGGCACAGGGCTTGTAGAAGGATGCATTAATAATAATATTAAATATGTCACTTTGCTGCCTGCTGTCTCAGCAACACGACTGCTCAGCTACCAGGAAGCTAGCAGGAGCGCGACACCAGCAAGAACATCCACTGATTTCAGAACTAAGGGCAGGATCAGAGGTTACATCAAGACTTGGGAAGCCAAGTTTATATTCAAAGTAAAGACTAAAGATGAAACTCACAGTCTCTGGTCTCCTCCTGTTGTCTAGTTCTGATAGCAAAAAGCAGTCTCTAATGATGCCATTTTTACCATTGCACAGCACCTGAAAGAGGAGAAATGAAAAGCTGGCTCATTTAGCAGCTGGGCTATTCCTACCGCGACCCTCCTAAGCCTGAGCACAGCCGTACGGACATGAACGTGGGTGCCTAGAGAACAGTGTTAAGGGAGGAATGTGTGCTCATTTGCCACAGAGATGAAATAAATCTTCTGCAAAAATATTTCTGCTTCAAGCAAGGTAACTTAAAAGAACAGCATCCCTTTTTTGTCCTTACCTCTTTCAGGTTTCTGTACAGTAGATCATTATTCTTCTCCAGAAATCCTGTAGAGAAAAAAAAAAGAGGTTTAATTCTTTTGGAAACTACACCCTCTAGCACAAAATCTAGGTATTTATATCCTCAAAATTCTCACTGCATTTATGTTTAAGACCTCCAAGCAGTGGTACCTTCAGAGAGCAGATATTTTGTAATTCATCTTCCTGTCAGGTTATCATCTGCCACGTTGGCTTAAAAGCTCAGGTAAGTTCTAGTCTGGTATTTTGTTCACACTCACCAACAGCACTGTAAGTGACTTCCCCTGCGTAGTGAAGGAGGCGGAAATCCACCCAGTCAATGGATTTGCGAGTTTTCTGGTCTGCAAGCTTGCGACTGCAGGGGAAAAAAAAAACCACCACCAAGAGAAAAAGCAGCAAACAGAGTTTCTCAGCTTGGAGAAAGTCATCTCCACCAAGAGAAGCTGTAAGACAGCAGGGAATCTTATATTTCATAGAATCATTTGGGCTGGAAGGGACCTTAAAGCTTATCCAGTTCCAACCCCCTGCCCTGGGCAGGGATGCATTCCACTGGGTCAGGCTGCGATTTTTCCCACTGACACGGCTCTGACCATAAAGTTATGACTCGTAATCAAACTAGCATCTATTTGTCCATTCTGAACAGCCAGCAGCACAGAATGGGAGTCAGTGACCATAAACTCCTCAAAATCCCTGCAATCCATCCATTGCCCTTTGGCAATGATCACCCTTTCCAGAAGTCTTCAAATTTCTTCTGATAACACTCATTTAAATATGTTTTCATTGCCTACATGAGGCAAAAGATCACCAGCTCTCTCAATTTCAAAGTGAAACGGGAGGGAGGAAGGATTGAGGCATCTTTTGCCCTAGAGCAAGAACCCAATATAAAGGAAGAATCAACATTTTCCTCTTCATACTCAAAGCTCACAGATATAAAGATGGACTTAAGTATTTGTGTACTCCTCACAGCCTAGGACGTTAGGCTCTTCTTCATCATATCCTCAGCTTTCGCTGGGGTCAATGGAGGACAAAGCATCTAAGGCCAAAGCCACCTAATCTTTTACCCCTCATTTTAGTGTGTGATGAAACCAGACTCAAAGATCAGCATCATGCTAGTAAAGAGACAGGAATCCCCACCACCAACTCCCAAACAGCCCAGCTCATGCCCAACCAGTGTAGCCCATGAAAATGTTAGACAGTGGATGAGCTGCTTGATTTTCTTTAGAGCAAAGCAAAACCGGTTCCTTCCCCAATACCCTGTTCTGGGTAAAAGATGGGAAGAGTTTCCTCTGTGATAGGATACAGAGTGTAAATGCATACGTCACGAAGTGGGCATGATCTCCTACTTTCTCTTCCAGCTTTTCCAAGAAGCTCAAATCAGTCGCTTCACCGGGTCGTAAGCATTCTTCATCCTGGAACAGCAGACACCAGCTCAACCGCTGCTCTGAGCGGATTAATCCCTCCTCAGTAACTCATTATACACAGTCTTAATACAAGACCAAGGAGATTGGTTACAATTAAAGATGAGTTCTATTTCACACAAGCAATTTCCTAATTAAATTTAGAGCTTTGTTTATCTGTTTTCAGATAGCAAGTCACGTAAGCAGATAGATGAGATAAATTGTCCTCTTAAATCTTTACAAGAGCTTGGATGTCTCGTTCAGGTGACTAAGGAGAAGTGCTCTGGTGGTCTGCAGTCTCCCTGATGGCACTCGGAAGCAGCCTCTTGCTGGCTATAGCCAGGTCACTGCAGGTTCCTTCCTTCTCTGCCTGTGTCTCCAGGCAAAAAGTGGAAAAAGTGGCCGCGGTCTGCCTTGTCAAGCACTCAGAGTCGCTGTGGGAGTGAAACATCTCCTTTAAAAGCCATAGCTCTCTAGCAACCAGATCCTTTACGCCTTTATTTACAAGGTCTATTTGTTTACATTACAAATAATGCAGATCCACCACACAATTAGAGGGAAAAATGTGATTATGAACCATTACAGCAGGGCACAGGCAGGCATTTTAATTTAAGCAGCAAAAAACCTGTTTTTACCAGAATGGAAATTATTCCTTTATGCTTCTGCTCAACCAGGTCACAGATGATCTTGTTGTTAAAATATGGAATTGGTTCCCACTGGAAGAGAAAAAGAAGGAAGAACAGTTTTAGAGAAAGGTCTTTTCTTTGCACTTCTAAAGTTCTTTGGAGCCAGGCTCCTATCCACCAAAGGTCAGCACGGTGAATTAGGACCAACTAAGCTGCTGGGGAAAAAGTGATAGAGAGCACAGCAATCCATCACCCCACTCCATGGTCTTCCTGCTTTCAGCAGCCTAGACCATCATCTTTTTCTCCACTTTCCAGCATCCTACACCTCTGCAGTTCCTCATTTCCACAGGGACATCGTCACTGCTGGCTGCCCGAGTCTTGGGGAAGGTCCTACTCCTTCCTTAAATGATGTAAATTAAGTCTGGACTAAATTACTCTGCAAAAGGGTTCCAGAATGAAACCCATGGCTATCTCGTACTTCCCACGTGAACAATACAAACTAAGAAAAGATTAAAAAGTAGGATGCCCTCTTCATTTACAATAAAAACATTCAGTGTAATGGCAGTTCAGAGAAAAAAAAGGAGGGGGGAAATAACGTTACCTCTATTCCTTCCAGTTCATATTCCTCCTGCTCAGCTTTCAAGGTCATCTCAATCAACAGCTGCTGAAGCTTCTCATTGCAGTAGTTAATGCAGAACTGTTCAAAGCTTCAGAGGGGTTAAATGAGCATTAGTTTTTTTATTTAATGGACAGCTTTACTTCCATCTCTCCTACTGTTCTCCAGCCGCACAGCTCGCTTCCAAACACACCAAACCCAAACTTTCCTCCCACACCGTGGTGCCAATGGCTCCAACCCAAGCAAGCACCCCAAGCTAACGCTGTCACCAGGGGTTCAGCTAACCCAGCACACTCAGATTTTGCAGTCACCTCAACCTTGCCTTGCCGGGAGAGGACTACAATCAAGAAGCCATGTAGGACTTCAGCACATGTCCTCCTCAACACAAAGACAGGTTGTCCCAAGCCTCACGAACAGCTGTTACCTGTTGGTGTCCAGCACTTCAAAACCATAGATATCCAGCAGGCCGATAACTGTTTTCCGAGTTGAATCCTGTTAAAGACACAATTCAAGCTTCAAGCTGGTGATTCTTTCCTGCATGTCTCATGTTGCTTCCTTCAGTTAAATTTTCAGCTTTCTCTTTGGGAGCTTTGTATCCCATGCCAGTGGAGAAGCCACTTAAAAGCAGGTAATGAACTGCTAAAACTATTTAGCATGACACCTTCTACACCCAACATCATAGTTTTCCAGTTCAGCACCTTGGGACGCCCCTACGTTAATTATCAAGCATCCAGGATACTTGAGAATGAGCACCGTAGGGCCTCACCGGAGAGATACCTCTCAGTGTTAGGAGCACTCAGTGTCTAGGAGGACACTAGACAAGAAACCAACCTTGTTGACTAGAGAGCCATTAATTTTGTTGACTAGCCAAGTGAAAGTTCGCCCATAAATTGCTTTTGCTACTGCATCACGAGCATAGAATGCCAGATCCACATTCAATGGGCTCAGGACCTAAAAAAAAAAATGCATAAAGATATGCCAGAGATGATAAATAATACAGAATTCAGAGCAAGCTTTGGCAAAGCCAGTTTTATTTACCATCAGCATTACCTCAGGCTGGTGTTTGGTCACATGCCTGCAGGATTGTGAGACTACATTTCAAAAGTACCGATTTCAACAAGTGGGAAGAAATATTCTAACTTCCTTGTAGTTTTATTTTATTAAACTTCATACAAAATGTTCCAAGAATAGTTTTCACCCGTGCTTTTCTCCGTTTATGCAGTGCTGTTCCCTAGGAAGCTCTCTAGGGACTGAACAAAAGGGAATTGTTTGGCTCAAATACAGCACTGCCCAAGTCCCTTTTTAGCAGCTACTACTTGGTTCAGCAGTAAAACTCTAATATTGGGAATACATTTTAGTTTAACGTCTCAGGCTAGAGGAGGAAGGTGATACAGCAGAGGAGCCAGCCAGCCAGGGTGATCTGGTTTTGCTGTAACGCTGCTAAAAGCAGAGCTCCTCATCTGTCACCACCACCAGGCCAGGTGGCTCCCAGCTGCCTAGGGTGACAAAGGACCACTTGATACCTCTTCAGATCTGGCTTCGATCTTCCGATGGGTGAGAGCTTCCTGCAGAATGGACAAGTGCACACCCAGCAGCTGCAGAGAAAAGAAACACTTGCACTCAAGAGTCTGCCCAGCAGATTGTTTCAATAGGTAGTATTGGGTGGTCAGTGGGGCACAGTCCCTCAGTCCATTCCCATTGATCTCAGGGGGTGCAAGTCTGGGTAGATCTCACCTATACTCATCCCTGAGGAACAATAACTAAGGAAGTTTCAGAGATGTGCTACAGAGAAAAGGGGTCCTACAATTTAAGACAGCTTATAACAAGAGCTGGGTATATATATAAAATCCTGCTTTTAGAAACAGATGGTTTTGTCCTTAAGAAGAAAAGACAGCAACATTAAGGCTTTCTTCACAGCATCTATAGTATTGATGCTGTCTCAGAAGAGATACCTTTGAAATCCACTTGATTTGCGTGCCATCGCGAATGATGGCGTGCCCATTGCTATCTTCTTCAAACTGAATGTTCCCAAGGTGCAGGACACTGGCAACAATTCCAAAGAGATGCTAATAATGAGAGAGATACCATCAGAAAACAGGTTCCCACAGCTCCAGGAGACAGCACTAATCTTTCCTGTGCATGCTGATAAACGTAATGCTGGCTAGGCTGAAGGAAGCGAGTCAGCCAGCCTGCTCCGGAGAGATGCTACCACCAGTTGCTATCGTGCTGTACCCAGTGATAGAGCTCTTCACCCACCCAACCCTCAATCACCCCAGAATGATGTCCTACTCCATCCCTAACACCTCACCCGAGCGAGACTGCTTCCATCACTGTGAAGAGAAGAGAACAGCGCTCTCCTTACTTAACTTCCCCCTGGTAGGCTCAGTCCTGTTAAATATACATACCTCTAAATCTTTTTCAGTAAAGTCAATAATAGAGAAAGCTTTGCGGACTATTTTCCAGTCATTCTTGTCATTAATAGAAAACACTTTGGCACATCGACCCTATATAGTAAAAGAAAGATGAGTTAGCACAATTCACCAGCAAAGCTCATTATCAGCGACAAACAGAGCATGTTAGTGAACACATCACTTTCATTCCCAGGTTCCTCCTCCAGAGGCAGTCTGCACCTGGCTAGCCATTCTGCACACACAGAACAGGGAGGATTCACCAGGATTCTTGCTAATAATTTTTTATAAACTCTTATGGCTTTGCTGTCACTGGGTCACCTTGCCCAAGAGTTTGTTTCTGCCCCCACAACTATTATCAGCTGATCCAATGAGAGATATTATCCCTTATAAGCCACTCATCACGTGCACCCTTAGCTGTCTGCAGCTGGAATAGTTCCTGCTACAAAAGCACCCAGAGCAGAACAGCGTTTGATGGTCTCAGGGCAAATACGTTTGCGAACAACCTGCCTGCGAGTTTTGCTATAAGAGGACACACAGCAGGTTTCTCTTAGCAGCTCAGCAGCACACTGAGTGCATGAGGAAAAAGCTGCATTTGCCATGCCTGCAATTCCTGATGCGAGACACAGAGAGGTACAAGCTCACTGACCTGGATGAGATATGCGTATTTTTGGGGGTTGCGCTCCAGCCCGAGCCAGCAAAGAAGATCCTTGTCTCCACCCTCTAATAGCTGGTAGAAAATATGGAAATTCCTCTCTCCATGGTTTTGGTGGACAACTCGGGATTTCTCAATTAGGTAACTGAGGATGTGCCCTCCTACTGGAGCTCCCTGGCAGAAGAAAGCTGATCAACACCAACAGATAGAACCAACATCACTGTGACAGCTGCTCTTCCACACCTTAGGACAATCACAGAATCAGGGAATGGTTTCTGTTGGAAGGGGCCTCACAGCCCATCCAGTTCCACCCCTGCCATGGGCAGGGACACCTCCCACTGGATCAGGGGCTCCAAGCCCCATCCAACCTGGCCTGGAACCCCTCCAGGGATGGGGCAGCCACCCCTGCTCTGGGCAAGGAACAGCGTTAGGAGAAGCCTGTTTCTGCTGTTACTTATCTGCCATCTTGTGTTTAAGGGCTGGTAGCCAACAACAATTCAAACTGTATCTAAAGAGTTTGCTGTCCTTCCAGAGCAACTTGTGCTTTACAACAATTTATATTAGTTTTCTACTGAGCACTGGCAGCATCACCAGTAATGTAGGAAGCTTTCAAGATGTAGAACCAGTCACTTTACTCATGAAATGCAGCGCCTGTAAAAATAGGGTCAGAAATCTGCAGTGTAAGTCTTAATAAATACTGTGCTGCCTGGTAAGCATCCAAGAGGTTTGCTGATACAGCTTGTTTTAATAGCAGACCATTACATTTGTTCTCACCTTAAAATCAAATTGGATATCCATATATTTCCCAAATCTACTTGAGTTGTCATTACGCAGAGTTTTTGCATTTCCAAAAGCCTGTGGATAAATCGATAGTAGGATTAGAAGTGACTTAATCCGAGAGCCTGACGCCCGTGGCAGGGCAAAGCTGCAGAAATAGAGTCACTGCAGCAGCTGAGTTCTGCTGCTGAATTTAGAGAGATTACAGAAGTACAAACTTAGTGGAGTTGCCAGTGCTGGGTTTATGGCTGGACTCAATGATCTTAAGAGTCTTTTACAACCTGAATTAGTCTATGATTCTAAACTAATGTATTTCCTTAACGTTAGCGTGGAGCATAACAATTTATCACTTTTTCATGTATAACTGCAGCCACAGGGAACTGTTGGATGCTGTACAGTTTCTCTGTACTCCCAGGTTTCAGCCATCCTGCCCTACAAAATAGAAGTTTAAATTCCTAAATATGGAGTGATATTAAATTCTAAGAATGCTTTCAGAGTTGTGCTGCCATGAGGCCAAACGAGTTATTTATGTTACATATTCAAGCGCAAAACCATGTAAAGCAGGAGGCCATTCCTGGGTACAAGTGTATAGACTTGCATGCAAGTCTTGTGGCTTGAGGCCATCAATACCAGCGCTTCTGCATTTTGTACCTTTATTTAGTTCCTACCTCCAGAACAGGATTGGAAAGTAGCAGACGATCACGGACGATCTGCAGCTGGTCCGTAGTTGGACAGGTCACTGCGTAATACTGCAAGATCTTCTTGGATGCTTCTGTCTTCCCAGCTCCGCTCTCCCCAGAGATGAGGATAAAGTGGTTGTTGTACTCGTTGCACATCACCCGGTAGGCATTGTCAGCTATGGCATATCTGAACGAGGATCACAGGAAGCATTCAGAGGAGAAGCATCCTTTAGAGATGGCAACAGGAGGCAGAGATTTCAGAAATTCAGGTTTCTGCCCCTGGGAATTCCAAGTGGAGGCTGCGTGTGAGCACTGTGCTAGTCCTGGGGTTGCCTGTACCATCACGGAGCCTTAGAGGGTAAGGCAAGATGATCAGAGGACTTTAGACAACTTAAGAGATGTTGAATTGCAGACAGATACAGCCAGTCAGTGGTCCAACCAGACCATGTGTAATGAGGACACTGAGCACTAGTCTGGACAGTTATCTCCAAAAATAACCATTCCCCTGTGGTTTCCAGCATCATTTCTTCAATTCCTCCCTCCCTCCACCACCCTTTTTATTCTCACAGAGGCAAAACACCTACACAAAGGTAAGAATATCAGCCTTCACCAGGTTTAGTGACCGTGGATACAGAACCTCATTGTTCCTACAGAGAAAACCCAATTTTTCTTAATATAAACTGAAATCCTAAGGGTTCTACTTACAGATGTGGTGGCAGTTCAAAGAAGTTAACTCCTCGATAAAGCTGCATCTGCGTCACTGTGTAGATATCCAGCTCTTTGTAAGGGTTGACAGACACAAGAAGGGTACCGATATATGTCTGCAGGGAGAGAAAGAATGCGTGCAGGTGGGGAACCTGTTCCATCATGAAAAATGACAGCTCCCAAAAGAGGAGTCAAGTACACCAGGACAGTACGCAAGAACAACTGGAAAAGATCATAGAACTGGAAAAGATCACCAAACTGCTTCCTAAAGCAACCTGGTTCAGAGCAGCATTGAACAATGAAAGCAAACTTGGAGCCCTGCATCTTACACAAAAGTTTTTGGTATCTCATGATGTTTATGGGATTCTTTTCCCTACTTAAAATTAACATCATAATATATTTACTGTCCCAGCTCTGTTTCACAAAAATCTTTGGAAATGACCATTTTATGCTGTGAAGGAAAGCTAAATAGGATGTTCATTCCAGAGACAGCAGTTAGAGATGGTGCTTTCTTGACTGCAAAAGCTGTACAAATAACATATTCCAGGCACATTATATTTTCACTTATTTATAAATATTTTTAGCTCATCAAAATGATGCATTTACCTTCTGCACCCTCTTCCAGTTCTTTTCTTTAGTGCTATAACAACATCAGTCCTCATTTGACAAAACACACACTTAGACTATCCAAACTTGCCTCTGCTGGAAGCCGATGTATGACGTAGGGGCAGCTGAAAAGCCAGACGTGGCTATGAAGCCTTCTCAGCTTGCACTGTGAAGTACTCAGCACTTCTCAGACAAGGCAGATACCATGTTCAGCGCTGCCTCATCTTCAAAGATAGAGTTTCACTTTCCCTTTCTCATGCTATTTATTGCATATTGTTTGAAACTTTGTAAGGCAACTCTGAGCACGCCAAGACAATTATTTTCATTAGCGAAAGTAGACAGACTACTGGGGGATCGCTCTGCTGGGTGCTGCTAACATCTAAGGAGGTTTATTGCTAGGCACACACATAGCTCTTATTCCTAGATCTGACTGGTAAATGCCACAGGCTACATGAATCCACGTGACTAGCACTTACATAGATGAGGTTCTCTTGGTATCGCTTGCGAAGGTTGCTCAGGAAAGCATTCTCACTGGTGTGGGAGTCTAGAAGCACAAAGTCCTGCACCCCGACTCTGTCCCGAGCTATCAGAGCCCCTTCCATGATTTCATCAGCGTTGTCTTCCACTTCTTCTTTCTACAAGGCAAAGTTTTATTCAAACAGATTTACGAGAGAGCAGGTAGGGACCCTGAGGGTCAGCTAAGCCCCTCCCCAGACCCCCAGGACTAAATCAATCTTGCACAGGTGATGCCAAGAGATTATTATCCGTCCCTAAAGATGACAATTTCATACCAGGTGAGTTTGCACTCCAACTTCTTTACAGTCAAGAGACTCACTACTGTGATCCGAGAGAAGGACCAACATCTCCAGGCAGCCCTCACTAACATAAGAGTTATTTGAGGCACAACTAACTCTGAAGACGTGGTTATGATCTAAGACACTTCATTAACTCAGTCTAGAGAAAGCAGTTGCAAGCAGCAAGCTGGAAGTCAATGGTGGAATATACCAGACAAATTGTTAGTTTCCAACATCATTTGCAACTGCTTTAGAGAGATATCACTATGAAAATGGAGAATCTCCAGAAAAGGCTGCACTGGACTTGACCTCTAGGGAAAACAGGTTAATCCTACAACACTACTCCACACACTGCTTCAGCATTCCATGGGCAGCCTGAAGTCAGCTTTCCAAGTTGGGCAGCAGATGTCTCCACACGCCAGCGAGAGACATGGGCAGAGAGTAGCAAGGCCACCAAGCTGACAAAACTCATCAGACAACTACTTGGAGGAGTGGTTAAGCCTTTACTAGGGCATCCCCTACCTCTTGCTAAAAAGGGTGAAAGATTCAAAAAGGACGTCATTGACAAAATGTAATTCTCTTGCATCCACCCCTTCTCATTCTGTACCACAGCAGTTGACTTTGTATTGAAAATACTGCACATGCTCCAGCTCATTTCCCAGGCTATAAGCATAAACTCTATGTCTCCTATTTAACTACAACAAGTTGATAATTCCATGCTAGCAAACAGGATATTCTTTATTCTACAGTCCTGAAACCCATCTTCCTCTACAGGTACCCTGGACCAGGCCAAACAAAGAATTTAAACTGAACACTTAATGCTAAGGCAGTACAGAGCTCAAACCATATCACAATCTGAACTATTTCCCCCTATTTTCACCCCAAACAGTTGATAGGCATTTTTCCCACTCCAGCTGGGTCATAGCAGAGTGGTTGCCTGACAAGAGTAGAGTTTGTCCTTTTACTGGAAAGACAGACTGTAAACAGCTTAAGGTGGCTTTGTCCTTCTGAGAAAGCAGTTAGGACAAGAGACTTTTACCTTCTCTCCAAGGCAGGAAGCATGAGAGCTCGACACCCCAGTAGCCATCTACCTGATCAGGTTTCCTTAACTCAGTTCTCTCACTCATATGCTAATGGGCTAAGTGACACTGTTTCCCATCAGACAAAAATCCCAAACTCTTTTCTGGACCACTTAGTGCTCAGATTTGCTCAGTGTTCCGCTGCTGCTGGGGGTCAGGCAGCAATATTATCACAGCAACATCTACCACCCTGTCCCCCCCACAATTTCTGGAAGTTTACTGGCAGTTCCGTGCTTACCAGGTATCACCATCACTAAGAGACACCCCCCCAGTGCACATTACTGCAGCAAGACACTGCCCTTTTTAAAGGGTTATTTTCCTTTCCTCATCACTTAAGAGCCAGGAGATTTCTTTCTTGCCTGCTTAGACGCAAGCTCGATCAGAAAATCTCTCCCTCTCTACAATGAGGGCTGTTTCTTTTCCCACAGGGATTTGTCTGTCAACATTGAAAACTAAAAGGAACTGCACTGGGTCACAACACAAATTCATGAGATGCGCAGCTCTTGAAAAAGGGGTAAATAAGGTCAGAAGCAACTGACTAGTTTGTTTGATGAAGTTTGTATTGGTTTGTAACATACAAACAAGACCTGGCAAGGAACAGTTAGAAAACAACTTGTTTTTCTGCAAAATTATTACTTATCTTTGCCAGAGGCTCAGAACTTCGTCTTTCAACAGGCTCCAAAGTTAATTGTTGCCGTTTCGTTTAACAACATAAACAGGAGAGATTAATGTATGAGGAGAAGATGGAGCAGCAGCGATGCCACTGCTGTTTCAGAAGCACTAGAAAAAACCAACCCAACCCATGGTATCCATGCAAATACAAAGAAGAGAGGAAAGCCTCAGGTGGCCACCATCTCACTGGGTGTATCTTTCAAGTCACCTCTTACCCACCTGGTCAGGCAAGAACCCTCATCTACAGCAAAATGCCACGCAAGCCACCAGACTTCAGGTTTATTAGGACCACCCACAAGGCCACCAATTCCCACCACAGAATCCAAAAAGCCTTCGCAGGTATCTGCCACACTCCCCTCCAAATCATCCCAACCTGCCAGAGATGTTGGATTTCCTTACCACCACCCTCTAAATCCAGAAGTGTTTGTATTCCACACGTGCCTCCTCCTTTACCTGCTTCCCTCCCGCTGCAGCGTGCCATCTCCCGGCAGCTCCTCCAACCCGAGCTTCTTCTATAAAGAGTTAACAGGGCTGAAGTTAGGGCCCACTGACACCAAGTATCATGTGTCCGGCTGTTTGCTCTCCTCTCTCCTTAGGCAGGGATGCTCACATCCTCCTTGTTTAATGAATTATCTAACACCCTGTCAGCACTCGAGCTGTGATGGGGTTTATGCCAACAGCACGGCTTGATGAGATTTTGAGATGCCACCAAAAGAGCAAAGCCTGATTTTGAAGATGAAGCAATGGACTCTAATCTTTCTGATGGGTTATTTAAGCAAATCCAGACACAAAATATATCTGCCCCCCGAACAGGCTTCTCATCCCTTTCCCATGGCTTTGCTTCCCACTAGAGGTCACTGCAAAACTCATTTTAATTTGCAGATTGACGTTTCCACGGATTATCCCTTTCCCCCTCCTCCCCCCATACACAACAGAGTTTCTTCCCCAAAAAGGAACTTCTCAGGTTGGACTCTGACTGCTGCCAACTCCCGAACGATGTCAGCTCTTTCCCCTTCTCTGCCCAGCTGTCAAAGACAACAACAACAAATATTTTCCCATGATTGCTGCTCTGCATAAACAATTGTCAAGAGATTAAGTCCCCTCAGTTTGGGCAGCCGGTGATCCATGAGCAGCAGCAAGTGACCTCTCGGTTCTGTTCAACCATCCTCCAGATCATGCTTTCAATCCTTCTTTGGATTTAAGAAGCTTCACAGCCAAGTCCAGCCTCAGTGAATAACGAAGGTGTTCTCCTACAGGGACTTGTAGGAAGATCAGAGCCTACAGAAATGGAAGAACCCTTCCTGCGCCACAAAATATCTTTGCCTGGTCTCACAGCAAAGTTAAGAAGTTAAGGTATCTTACCTTGAGGCTGAGAGTCATTGAGAAAAACTGAACAATCTGGGAAGCTGAGTTGGGGCATTTCTGACTTATCCTCAGCTCATAAATACCGATAATGAACAAGGACATTCAAGAATTAAAATAGAAAACCTCAGTAATTTATATTTCAATAGAGAAGTGGGAAGAAACACCAAGGTAACAGATTATTTAGAGCCATCTGTTTCCCAGCAGAGTCAGTTTCTGGTAACAGAAAGTTAATTCTTACCAACTATCTACAACTCCTTCCCACCTCCTCCCCAAACTCAGAGCTTTATCAAAGACTGGACACTGCAATCCTAAAGCCCAGTCCAGTCTATTTGTTCAGCTCTCTCTCCAGCTGGCATCCTTGGAAATCTGCTGTGATCCCAAACATTTACGACCCTTTTCCTCTCCTTTTTTTGTTGTTACAATCCCGAGATGTACGCAAATAGAACTCATTCCACAGGAACATGCATGGTAAGCAGACATTTCTGAGCCATCTTTAAAACAGAAATGAGATTTATCATGGACAGGAGAGTCCCAGGCTTGCTCAGGACAGATGGGCTTAGAGCAACACTGCTAACACAGATTCCTTTAGAAACATCAGGGCTCTGTTTTGGCAATACTCATTTACTGCAAGAGGCAGTGCTCCTTGACCCAGTCCTGCACCCCTTGTGCGCAACAGGAATTTGCTCATTAAGAGCCCTGAAAACTGGACGGCAGCACTGTGAGGATTATAACAAGGAAAGCCCTTGGGCTCTGCCCCGCCTTGCATCTACGGCTCTCAAGAGAAGTCGGCCACAAGTGCAGTGACAGTGCTCGACCATAAAAAGAGGTAAAGAAAGATGTTCTGCAAGAGCCTGCCTGGCAAGGTCAGCAGGGGAGCAAGGACAGGTCCCAGCAATGCTGTCTCTTCCGTCAACTCTGGCAGTGACCTCAAGGTCAAGATTACAGCAGGGTGGCTGGAAGGGCTACAGGCAGCTGCCTGCACAGAATCTGCTCCGGGAGGAGCCAGGATCCCATCCCTGTTTTCCTAAAGACAACTCCGGTTCATTGACCACCAGAGAACTGGTCCTGCTGCCTGCTTGGCAAGAGGACTTGGAGCAAAATGCCCCTGTCCAAGAGCCATGGCAAGCCCTGGGCAACAGGGAAATACTTTTCTCCTGCTGTGGGAACTTTGGTGTGGCTCGTAAGAATTAATCTGTTCAGGGTAATTTTCGGTTAAACTAGAACCACACATAAAGCAGATTAAAGCATACCAGATCTCCATCAAGGCACCGAGCTAGCAGCAAAGCCAACAAAAAGACCAGATGATTTTTAGAGATTTCAGTAAGATCGGCCCCTAAATCTCTGGAAACCTCTTCACGTGTATAATGAACCAAGACGCTAGGTATTGACTGTGCTTGGAAACGCAGCAGCACTGCAGAAAAGCGATGCCTTGGGTCTGGACCGAGGAACTCGGGCTGCCTGGCACTACTGTACGCGCTCTGCAAGGCAACGGAATTCATAATTACAATTATAGTGCGGAAAAATTTACACATTGTAACCTAATTTCTTTTCAAAAGAATACAGAATTAGAGGGTTTTAAGGTTAATCAACAGCCTAGGGAAACGCCAACAGTTCTTAAGGCCTCTTGTCTGTCTCCAGGGCATAGTCTGCTATAGACTTGTTAAAGGGTGACTGTCTGTCTTTCTCAATAGAGGAGAGGTCGAGGTGAACCACTTCACTTTCATAAATCAAAAGAAAGAAAAAAAGTGGGAAAATCTCCAGAGTTCAAACATTTCTTTAAAACCCAAACTTTAAATACTAAATGGGCTTCATGGCTGCCATTTTGAAAAACATTAGTTTGCCAAAGGGCCCTTTTGATTTCTATTTGAAATGCGAGCGCTCACAGATAATCCATTGAGAATCAAACCCCTACAAAAGGCTGCCTGAAACAATCGCGGTGCTGGTGAAGGACAACATTTTTGTGCCCAAAATAAAACATTTTAATGCGCTACAATCCATTACACATATATTCCTACATTTCCTTTCAGTAATTATTCATTAGAAAACATTTAACGTCACTGCAGATTTCACACTGGGCAGTCTGCACACAAAGGAGAAGAGTTGGCCCATTTATAAGGGGCTGAGGCCGCCTTTTCTCATCCGAGAAACTCCAAGGCGGTGGGGGCTGCCGGACACAACGGGCAGGCTAAATTGTGCGGTTAACGGTCAAAGCCCCCCTGCCTACTTTGACACTCATTTAAAGATGACGGGGAACAATAGAGATTTGTTCTTAGCAACTCTTTCTTGTTACGCGGGGTCTACATCGGCTGTGCCGGGCGGTTCAAGGCAAGAAACCGGTGCTGATGTTCGGTTCCACCTGCCATCGCTGGCCCTGCTCGCTCCTCTTCCCCCACTTCCCCTTTCCCCACTTTAACACAATGAGACAGGTAAAGAATATCATTAAAAAGAGTCCCATTCAGAGTGTCAACTTTAATAAAACAATTGCCTGTCAGGTTAATATGAGCAGCTCAAATTTTGGGTTAGTGCCAGCAGTCTTGCTCTTCTGAACCAGGTTAGCGAAACCAACCCTTCTTGCCTCAAAATTCCTAGTTCACCTCCAGGATTCCAGTTTGCCCCAGTGCCCCCAGGTTACAAGTGCTGTCAGCAGGCACTGATGCATTCAGTCATCCAACCTAAAGTATACAACACTTCTTTATAACCCTTGAATTGAAAAATCATAACAACTGCTAGGAAAGATCGTTTGGCTTTACCAGCTTGCTTTGCCCTCAGCTGAGATGCTGCCCGAAACCCCGCTTGTGCCCCTGCACCTCAGATTCACTAGTTTGATGAGCAAGGAAAGCAACAGCAATCGCACCTCACTTGGGAAATTTAAGACTATAAAAATCAAGCAACAAATCCTGTCAAAACAGACCAGAGACACTGACCGCCTGCTCTTGCTCTCAGTCACTGCTTGAGCTACAAATGCCAGAGTTCTCTTCAGTACCAACACGCTTAGATCTACTGCTGCTGGGTCAGATGCAACTCCTTAATGAATCCTCGATATTTATTAATTGCAGAACAGGACATCTTATTGGGAAGCAGAAATAGCTGATAAGCTCCATAAAATGTATTCCCTAACCAACAGAACACTGAATGTTAGTTTTCCAGCTGGAAATTCCAAGTTAAAGTTTCTGGAAGTGAGAGTAGATTTATTCAACTTCTAGCAAAGAGAAGGACAGACTTTGACTATCTGACAGTCCACGCATTACAGGGCAAGAAGCATTAAGCAGTAAGCTCATGTATTCAAAACTCTTGCAGATGAGCAGAAAGAGGCACCTTGCTAAGATGCCTTCTGTCCAGGTCAGAGCACAGCTCCTGGACACAGCAAGGCCACAGATAAAACAAATGTTGGTACCGCATCTCCCATAGAAGCGTTCCCACACAAACCCAGAGGATGAAATCCTTCGGGCAGCAGAAAGCCAAGAGAAGCTGGTCTGTGTAATCACTGCTCTCGAGGAAGTGACGAGTCACTTTTGGAACCATAAGCCAATAAGACAAACGATGCCTGGGACAACAAATTGCTGTCCAAAGCAAGATTACAACTCAGGCTCCCGTATCAAAAGCCAATCTTTGTCTCCGCACCAGAGCTCCCAGAAATCAAGGACTGCTTCGATAGCAACTACGAAACAGAAACTTGCAGCGGCTGCAACACAAGGTCTAATTCACGTGAATTACAGCAAAGGTCACCCAACCACTCATGTTAATTTAGAATGTGCACTTGCTCTGGGCCTGGTTTGTCAGGCTTGAAGTAGCTTCAGATGCCAAGGTTGCAGTTTTGTACGCAGGTAGGAGGAACTCGGAGCGTGCGTCTGAAGGGGCTGTGAGCACAGACTCATCACCTTGGTGCAAATTTACCGGCAAGTGTAATATTTCAACAGAGCCTGGAGAAGAAGCCACAACGGAGCAGGGAACGTTCTTGGGAACGAATAGCAAACCTTCAAACTGATGCAGAAAACATCTTTATCACACCATCTGTATTGATTTAGTGCTCCTGGACCCACTTGCACACAAAGCACTTCGCTAACAAGCATTTGAATTCAGAGATTGAGCATGAAGATGTCAACAACGTGTCACTCACTTGCTTCATTCTGGAAACCACTACCTGAAGCTACAGGAGAGCCTCTTGCACCCCATCAGCCAACCAGTCTGACCAAGGGGTTAACAGACCAGCATTGCTTTGCAGCCATCTGCAGCACTAAGCAGGGAACAGTTCTTATGAGAGTGAGACTTAATGCAGGAGGAATTTATGTGAAAATAAGATGTTGTCGCCAGAGGACATCCCTTTACTACTCTCACAATACTTTACAATGCACAAGGTGGTTAGGAAGGATCTGGTCACAGTACCCATGGGGAGCTTCTATCACTGCCTGCAGCTCTGAAAGCAAGAGAAAAGGTGAGCACTCCAACTTGTTACAGAGGTGGGAACAGGGAAAAAGGATAAGGAAGAAGCACAGTGATCCCCTTTCAAGCACTCAAGTTATTTTTACTCCATAGCAAGTACAAATGCAGTGGTGGTGACCTCCAGCATTCTGTCTGCAGCAGGACCCACCCATCAGGGTCACCAAACAGCTGTTATCCTGGTTTGGATTTTCAACTAAACTTCAAGGCTCCTCAAGCAGTTGTGTAAAAGTTACCAGGGGTTCTGGTGTACATATTGCAAGCCCCCTACTCCACTGATGGTCAAAAAACACCCCCCTCTGCTCCAAGCATGTAAAAGTCAGCTCCTTCCCTCCTCCTGCTCACATCGTTCTCTCCAAAACACCACAGAAACAGTTCTACCTATTTTCCTTTGAAAAAGAAGAAAATCATTGCCACCTAGAACCTGAAAGTCAGGCACCAGTTTGCCAAGAGTCACTCCTCATCATTTAGCCAGAAATACTTGTTTTAAAAAGCATATTGGCATAAAAACCTTACAAAGAGCTCTGGACTTACCCCTACTACTCCCATAGTGCTACAAAAAGGTAGCCTACTGCAAACCAAGCAGAAAAGAAAAAGGAGCAACATGACCCCCCACACCTTCTGAAGCACAAACCTGCTCACTCTGAGCACTGTATGTAAACAGAAATGATTTCTTGCCAGAGCAGAGAAGACTGGAGGCAGAGGCGACTCAGCTCTTTGCTTTTAACAGCTAGGAGGCTGACACAGGGAAATGTAATTATCTGAAATAAGGAAAACCTGTTAAAAACAGGTGAAATAGGTAAGTGAAAAGGCATGTTTTAAAGGAAGAGCAAAGCATTTATCACCTTTCCTTTGAAGAGTTTCATACAAGGGCATAACTAGCTTTGTACATTATTTATCTTGGGTTTTTTATACCTAGAGCTGGATTTTATTTGAGGAAGTAGCAATAACTACAGTGATCTATGAGTCAATGCTTTACATATAACAGAGGAGTCTGAGAAAAAGAATATTTTGCCTTTATGAACTGCCTTTGCTGTAAGAACTCCTCCCAGAGGGCTATTTACAGTGAATCAGGATTATTCCAGCACTGGGACTGGGTATTCCCTTTCTGGTAGGTGATAAGCAAAGAGAGGATGTGGAGGAAAATCAGCATAAGGAGGGAGAAAGCCAAGCAGCTGTTCACATTTAGAGCTCTGTGCAGTGCTCGGCTGTCCCAGCCTCAGAAGGAACGATGACAATTAGGGCAGTAATGAACGTGCTCAGCCCATTGGCTGTAATTCTGTCTGGTGTCATTAATACAGTAAACAACTTGATAGGGAGTCCTGTCCGAGGGTGAAAATAAAGGCCGTGCCAAACCCAAACCATATGTAAGCTGCTGTTTGCTTCTCAGCAGCTCGCACTGTAGATAATGTTTTCTTTGTTTTGCCTTTCATTATGTTTGTAAAATCTCCATTTCCATGGCAGGTGGCCACGTCCCCCCCTGCTCCCCAAAGAGCCCCCATTGCCTGAGCCGTGAGCCCTGTGCTCACTGCTGCCAGACAGGGAGGAAAGAAAACTTGGTTTTAAGCAGAAGAAATTCCTCTACACCTTGCAGCTCTTTTGCAAATCCCAAATTCAATGCTTAGCAAATAGGAGGATGTTGTTCCCATCCCCGGAATATTAAAAAACGGTGCCAGGAGCAAAGAGCCGGTGGCGTGCCAAGAGGGCTCGAGGACATCCCAGCACCAAGGCTCCAGAGCTGGTAAAACATGGGTGAGGATACACAAAGTAATCTGAGGAATCACTGGATCCTATTATATGGATCCTATTAGGATTACTGTGCTGACTTTATGGTCTTTAAAGCTGACCTTCAAAAGGACAAATTGAGAAGGAGGAGCAGGGTAATGCTGCTTTAGATTCTGGGAAATGGAAAATGCAGGTCCCAGTTGGTTTTCCCCAAGAGGGTGAATAAAGAAGGAGCAAGCTTAACATCAGCAGGGCCAAAGAAGCTGCACAAAGGTATCTGACAGGAGCAAATAAATTTTCCTTTGAGCATTTGGGTTTGGGTTTTTTTTTTTCTTACAGCTGTAAATTATGACAAATATCTGGCTCATAGTATAACAATGGCAAGGAAAACTTCTGCAGCAAAGTTGCAAAAGCCCCCAGCTACCAATAGCTGTTAATAAGCCTGGATATCTCAAACAAATACACATTAAAGGAAAACGTAAGAATTTTTTTAATTGGATAAAATTAAATAAGGTTTTTTTTTCCCCAAGGAAGATTCCTTTCTGAGCCTTCTACAGCTATTATTAAAAAGAAATTCCCTCATTCCTACATCAGTTTAAAGACTCGAGAGCAAGGTACTTATCATATCCCATCGGCTATTCTTATATTTATAGTTAAGTTTGGACCACTGAGCAGGTGCTGCACTGAGCAGGTGCTGCACTGTCTCCAATTCAGCTAGAGCATGCACTATTAAGTAGCAACACTGAAAACTGCATGCAAAGTAAAAGCCCTTCAGTGTTGCAATAAGCAAAACTTCAACAGGATCGTTACGCAGCCAAACACCCACATCATCCCTGAGCTCAGCAGCCAGCACTTCAGCTCACTAAAATACATCCCTTTGTCTCCCTCTTCGGTACTATAACACATCAGAGCATAACCACTATAGCTTCCTTTCACTCTGTCTTCTCACCAGACATAAGATGTGGAAGGAATTAATTATGGCTAATTAAAAATTAAATCCTCCATCTTGCCTTTGGTCGCTGTATTTCTCTCTGACTCTGAACAGGCAGTTCAAATGCTCTACGATGTTCTGCCTTTGTCACCTTTTATTCAGAATAATTTGCTTACTTCTCTTTGGCTTCGGCATCAAGCTCTCTCATCTGGTCCTTGCGGTGCCAGCTGCAGAGCTCCAGTCCTGCTCCCACCTGTGCTCCAAGCTGCTGCTGCTGCTCCCAGCTGAGCACCTTTGCTTCAACACCTCTCCCCAGCGATTCCGTGTCACTCCTTACTTCAACCCCCTCAGTCAGCAAGGGCCTCCCTCTCCTCATGTGCCAAGCTGGCTCTCTCCAGCCCAATCACTCCAAGGAGAAGCTTTCCAACCGCAGTTCCTCTTCGGACACGATCCCTGCTGCACAACTGACCTTCACGAAATGCATCCAGAACCCTGTTGTCTCTCCCAAACACAGACAACAATTTTCTGTGGGGAAGAGGAGCAAAGGAGGTGCAAAGGAACCAATTTTCCTTTGAGCAGATTTCAACACACTGATGCTCAATAAATAAAAGGAGGATTAATAAAGTTCAAGTGGAAAGTTTGCCAAATAGGTCACAGAATTTCTTCATGACATTCATTTGCCTATGTGTCAGCTCTGGATCAAGAATGTCAAAGTTACCTGGATGCCTGGTCTACAGAAAATGTCACCAGGTTTTGTGAGGATATTTTATGGAGATTGGCAGAGGCAGAGTGCCACACCAAGCTGTGACCACTGTCCAAGCAGGCCAGCTTCAGAACTTGCTAAGATTTCAGGAGGATTAAACTGGACCATTTAAGACAACGGTCTGTTAGTGGCACAGTGCTGCTACAGAGCTCTTGCAGAAGACAGGCTCTTACAAAACTTCCCTGGAAGTTTTGCTATAGTCTATGGCAAGAGAAAGTCATCATCCGATACCAAGAGATGTGCACTTTAATTGCAAGAGCTGTTAGAAACCTTTGACTCTTAATATCTTGTTGGAAAAAGTAGCTGGTTCGATCCTGGGGTTCCATCTGTCATCTCCTCTGTCAAGGCTTCAATAGCATGCAAGTGAGATGTCACCCAGTCACAGTTTCCAAGAAATGTCTTTGTTGGAAGTCCACTAAATTAAATTAGCCAGCAGAGACGAGAAGGGAACACTTAGGAATTAAGGATGAAAGTAATTCTTACTGCTGAAGACGACTTGCCCAAGCGAAAAGCACTGCACACTTTTGCACCACGAAGGTTTTGGAAAGAGTCTAGGTATTTGTGGCTGAATTAGCTCAGTTGTGTGCTTTATAAAGACATTATTTCAAAATCATTATACCATCATCCAGCCCACAGAAATGCACTACTCAAATATTTACTAATGCAGTTATTAGAAATGTCATATGGACCCACATCTCTAGTCAGGCTAATCCATCCATCACCAGAGCCACTCAGAATTAAAGTTACCTGGGTATCCATCTTGAATGCTGTTAAAGTCAGCTGCTAAAAATTATCCCAGCTAAACCATTCAAAAGGTGCTTTGAACTTGTTTAAGGTCCTTCGTAACAGTGCAGCTAGCTCAGAGACAACGTCCTCACCCGAATAGAGCCCCATCAATAATTCACTGTGTGAGCCAGGGACTTTGTCCTATGGTACCTGCATACACTTAGTGGCCTCTTTTCCAAGATAAGAACTAGAAACTGTATCTTCCTTGCGATTACGTTGCAGACACCAGTGATCTTTGATGAGTGGGTATAAGCATTATATGTTAATTATGAGCTACAGAAATGAGTGCATCCATCTAGTGTTTTAAAACAGCCCAATCCAGGATCACGCCAGTGTTGCAGACTGGGTAGTAGGTGCTCACCTCCTTGTTCAGAAACTGGAATGTTAGAGGCTGTAGGAGCTGACTCGAGCTGGAAGCTTTAAGGTTAATAATGTATATTCTCTTGGTTATAGTATCTCCCTTCCCAGGCTGAGGCTAAGACATGCTTAAAAATTAAAAGTGCAGATATCCTACAAAGGAGGAACAGATGCTAGGACTACACATGAATCTTTAATGTGATTCCAACTCATACACTGAATTTTACTAACTTCCCTGCATTGCTGCACCCTCTACAATCTCTTCACCCCGCTGTGCAAAGTGCCATTCGCTGCAGAGGTGTATGGGGGTGGATATAGGCTTACCCTAAAGAAAACGGGCTCAAAACGGTGTTAGAACTCTCACATTCGCATATTGCACTGTCCCTTTTTCTTCTACAGGGTCCTGACATGGTGTAACCAGATCTAAGGAGAGACAGCCCTACCTCTGCTGGCATCCTCGCTGCCCTGTCCTCACACTCCCGCACACATTAGCCAATGAAAAATTAGACCTCAAGCTACAAGAGGTTCCTACAGCTGCTCAAATAAAGAGAAAGAGAGAGAGAACATTTATTAAATTCTTGCTGGTGTATCTAGCAATTCATTCCCCATTCCATATCATGTGATGCATCTAAACTGTACGTGCATTTTTATGCAGGTGCCTATGAACCACTCAAAGCAGCAGAGCGCGTGGTTATGCAGAACAAAGTGTGACAAGGTTTCACCACAAACCTGAGCAGCTAACAATCCCATAGACTGACTTCTGCAGCTTCTGTGTACACTTGCACCACAGGAAACGCTGACAGACACTGCAAAACCACTCAGTTTAGATCTTTAGGCACCTTCCAGGAAAAGGAAAATGAAATAATCAAGGTAATATAACACGGTATAGTATATAGATGAAAAGCAAGGCAGAAATGCTGAGGGAAACTCATTATTTTATGTAGGGTTAGACGTGACAGCGGAGCTGAGCGTATGATTGAATGCTGTGAGATGGAAAATGAACATGCTTATGCCCAGTCAAACCCTTGGAAGTAAGCACAATATCAAGCCCTCACAATCACTTATTTTGCTGCCAGAGGCTTTTGTGACCCCAAAGTCACTGTCTTTTTACACAGCCGAGGCAGCATGTTTGCAGTAAACTGGACTGCACTGTCTGCTGGGCTATCTGCCCTGACCTTGACCACCAACAAAAGCACCGTTACTCTTTCTGACCGTTACAACTTGGAAGAAGTCACCAGAGAAAACACTGAACAGATCTTTTCCTGCCATCCATTCTCAGTAGGGAATGCTGAGGAATTGTTTCACACAGAGCAGGGAAAACCAGCCGTGGAGTGAAAAGACAGAAGGAAATAACATTCTGTGGTGACAAATGCGAAACGACAATTAATTTTGCACTTGGATTCAAGGTGTTGTGATGGGCAGGTATGAATGGGACTGTTCAAACAGTCTCTGCAACTCAGGCTTGAGAATTGAGCCCCAAATCCTGCTTCACGTCAGCATCCATGCTGGTAAAAATAGAGATGAGAACACCGCATTGCATTCCTGCCTGCAAAACAGGCACCAGGTTCATTTCTACACACAGTCCACGGAGATGTCTCACCCAGGAAATCATTTTACTGTGTCCTGCTCTTCCCTGGACGTACTGCAAGCACAGCACTTGGGTTCCTGCCCTAATTACAGAAAGAATATTTTAGCAGCTGGAAGTGGCTTCATGCTACAGTACCTTTGTGTAGAGAGATCGCCTTTAGCGATTATTTATTTCAGGAGTTCAGATTCCTGCCTTCCTGTGACATGATGAATGACTTTTAAGTAACATAATATCTGGTTTCCTCCTCTTTCACACACCCATTTCATTGCCAGTTGTCTTCAGTGACCAGATCTGAAAGGATTGTTTGCAGTCAAAAGGGAAAGAGAAATTCTTTACCACATGCCCAGCCTCCTCTTGTTCATATTTAATTGAATTCTTGCTTGTGTTAAAACGGTTATCAATTATTCACCCCTGAACTTATCCATTCCAAACATACCAAGTAATAAATAGCACTACACTGCTCTACCGCTGTTAAAAACTCTAATATGCTGTAGTTCTCATTTTTAACCTGTTCTCCACAGAACTGCAAGCTTGTCAGTGAATTAAACAGGCCTTTCCTATGTCTATTATTTAAAGAAGAAAGCAGGCAAGGCACAAGAGCGGCGCAGTGTCAGAACGTAGCGCAGGGCAGATTCATCAGCTTAGGACCCGAGCCTCTCCCATCCCTGCTGGGGCCAGCGAGGGCTAAACCAGCACTGAGCAGAGAGTCCTCTCCTTTCAACCCAGCTCAGACCTCTCTTTCAGCCTCTGTTTTAACATTTGAAAAGAGTATTTTTTAGACTAGCTAAATTAAATCCTTGACATCTTTTGTTTGTCTCACATTCTTTCTCAAGCCAGTTGAGAGGAAACAAACAAAGTAGACAAAAACCCAAACAAAACAAAACCCAGAGAGAACAGGAGAAAATTTGATCCTGGTGAAATACAGCAAACCTGCATCCTGCTCTCCGTGAGGCTCTGCAACCCGCACTGTGCTTCAGCAGGAGTACAGTCACACAAGACCCAATATTTCAAGAGGTAAAGACTCTGCCTTTGACAGAGTGCCTCCTTCTGTCGCTTTAATATTAGAAAACTTGTCTGTACCTTTTACATTGTGACGTGCAATACAATAAAACCTTGCTTTTCTTACTTACTCCTTTGAAAATGTCCTCCTGCTTGCACTTGAAATTAGGAGGAATTTCTTCAAACAAGGATTTAAAGTTTCACCCTAACGTGGAAATTTAGCAAGCAAGCAATGTTGTGTCTTGACTGGAGGACTGGAACATCCAGGAGTTAATTAGTACAATAAAAATGTAATTAATATTTCTGTTAAGTTTGTTCTGCTAACAGCGGAGGGGGGACACGTGAAGCATTTTGGCTCTGGAGCTGAAAGAGGTCATTATACTCCCAGAGAAGGTGTCTGTCACTCTGGAAGCTTTCTATCAGCTCCACGAACGTCAGCCGGGGAGCCAGCGGCTCCCATGTGCACAGGTTCTGCTGCCCAGCGTCCACAGAAGGGCTCAGCACGCAGGACACAGTTTTATGATGACAGAAACAAACCCAGGTGGCTTAAACAGACCAGCAGGATTTGTTTTTCAAATACATTCCAATAATAACTGGGAGCGATAAATCCATTTATTGAGATTTAATAAATGAATCTGTAATTTACCCATCCAGGGAGCTTACAGCTCAGGATTTGTCTGGATTTGTGACACCTGGATGCAGCCTGGCCACAAGTCTCTGATTTGAATTTACCCCCAGAGTGCTTACTGCACACAGGATGATGCTGTACAAAGCAAGCATGCATATAAAAAACCTAGAAACCAGCCTGCTTTCCAGGATCCAAGCCACCTAAGTTTACCTCATCTCAATCTTCCCGTAGCACTGCACCCTCTCACATAAACACACCAGCAGAGCTTCAGTCCCACATCTGGACTAACAACTCTTCCTCTCCCTTGCACAGCTGCTGGGAATACTCAGACATGAATCATTCTGCAGCTCCCAAATACTAATGTACAAGAAAGCTATTAAAAATCCTACACATAGATACACAGTTTCGAGGGGCACGGAAAGCTGTAATAAATCTATTTCGATCCCACTTCTCAGGCAGGTCACTAAATCTGTGCCTATAATATTAGGAGTGTGCTGGCTAACTGGCCACAAGCTATACAAAAGCCTTTTCTCTCCAAGTTAAATCAAAAGGACAACAGCATATGACAGACCCCTTGTATCTTTTGGTATTTTAGCCTGTCACATCAGGGACCTCCTGCAGGGCTAGGAAAAGAGGGTTTTTCTGCTGGCCAAGCTAAAGCTAACAAAAATACCTAATGAGTAGAAGAGCTGAGGAGCTCATGCATTTAGCTCTGTCTGAAGTAGCACGTGCATGCGGAATGGGGGCATGAAAAATTAATTGCAGAGTTGCTCTCAGAGGTACCTTCATGCGACTGGTTGGACTTCAAAAAAATCCTTATTTTTTATAACTATTTTTACTTCATTTAAAAATGTTTAGGTGGAAATTATACCATTCCTCCACATCTCCATTTTCTCTGTAGAACAAGGGAAAGGAAACCCTGCCTGATAGCACGAACACTGTCACTGACTTGTGTCCTGCAAGCTTTTGGTCCGACTCATCCCCTCCTATCTCTAGCACTCGTTCCTCTCCCTGCTAACCTCCACGCCTCCCACAGATTCCAACCCATTTGAACTACTCCAGCTTCCCATCACTGACCCCACTTGAATTCACCTGTGGTTCGAGGAGCTCTGTGCAGTGTGACGACACCTCTGGAAAAGGACACAGTGAGTTAGAGAAAGCCCTGGAAATGCACACAAGGTTAGTGGACATTAGGACACACCACACGCTGGGGTTTGGGATGGGGTTTGTGGCACTGGAGTGGAGGAGCATTCCCTGGAGAGCTCCAGATGGGAGAAACACGGGATAGTCTGTCACATGAGTGTTGCCTGAGAGTCCTATTAGACTTTCAGCATGGAAAATATTCCCTGCTGTGGCTCTAAAATATAAAGTGCATCCCTGCAAATAAAAAAAAAATAAAATAAAATCAAAAATCAGTTAAAATGTCTGGTGTTTTTTGCCAGTTGAAAGCAAGAGTTGCTCCCATAGGGAGAATATAAGGAGAGCAAACTTTTCACCTGTGATGGCACCTTTAGTCAAAAAAAAAAAACTAGAGGAGGGAGAAAACCTAGTGATTCAGTCCAGTATAACAGACAACAAAGTACTCATCCTGCTATTACTCTTTGCTGCAGGTGTAACTTGCTTCAGAAGAACTTTTAGAGGCGGTGAGGAGAAGGCGGGCATAACTAAGTTTTGGTCTGGAAAGGATGCCCGTACATGGGCCAAGGAAAGCAGTTAGAAAGGTGCGGTGACTGCATAAACATCGGTTAATCCTTGCTCTTTTTCTCCAGGGCAATCCTGGCCTATAGGCTTGATGACATAATTTCCATGATTAAGTATCATGTTAATTAAACACACAATATATAACTACTACATGCAAGCTGTCTGAGCTCTTAGGAAGGCTGGGGGTCCTGCAGTTCTAAACAACAACCCAGTACTTGTCTTGGACTCCTAAATAAACATTTTGTGAAAAAATGTCTAGTTCAATTATGTGTGGCAAGTCTCATTAGAGATTTGGTGGAATTTATTTGTCTGACCTCCAAGCAAAGCTGAAGAGGGAGCTACAGTAAATGCAACTATATTGAAGGAAACACCCTTTAAAAGAAGTGTCTCTTAACTTTACCTGTGTAAAGGGAAACTTGCATCTGAAAATCCAATTTAATCAAAGCCTTCTGTAATTAGGAAACTTGGTTTCATGTTCTTTAATCCAAAGAGGAGCATTGTTGATGGATTACCTGCTTCAATAACTCTGGCAAAGCTACAGATTCAATAAAAATTGACTTTGTCTTTGCAGTCACTATATGCTGCAAAGAAAGAGCACAGAGAATGACCTTACAAACTCCTGAAGACCACTAAAGTAAGGACAGCGAGACCAGCTCCTTTGTCAGCATTGGCTGGTATGTTCCTTCCCTGTGCAAATTCAGTATATCATCATTTATAATACTTAGAGCAACAGGCACCTGTGTAACAGGAAGGTTCAATTCCTTCTTAGCTCAGAGGGGTCTGTACAGAAAAGCACCACCCAAAAGTAATAAAAATATTCACTTCATGATAGAAAAAGGCCAGATTCTTGCTACAAAGCAGTAAAAATGCCCTTGTTGAGCTATACAGAGGGATCTTCATTTTTAAACTCTGAATCAAACTGAGGAGTTTTGGAAACACTTCAAGGAGTTTCTTATATTTGCATGACTAGTGACTGCAAATCTGTTTAAAACTATCTTAAGCATCGTATGTGAACCTACTGCAGGCAATCTGAGCTTGTTAGAGAGTAAGGAGTTGTTCATCACCACCTCATGCCTACATTATGATAGTCAGTGTAAAAGTGCATGCAGTGAAAAGGTTCCACAGGTGCACGATCGGGGCCGATGCTCATTAACATATGTGTCATCACACAATAGGCAAGTTTGAAATAATGCAGCGCTCAAAGAGGTAAAACTATGGAAAAGCAAAGCCTGGTAACAAAAACTGTTGTTTCGTTAAACTTAAAATACAATTTGACTCTGTCATACCAATGTATATGAGCTATCTGCATTAAATTGTGTTTAATTTAACTCTAGAACTATAGGGCCCAATTAAAAATAATGAGGCCTGTCTCCAACTGTCAGGCTCAATTAGAGATAATGGGAACTGATAGCTCCTGGAATAGATTCATTTTTGTCTGATAGACGAACTGGGGCAGGGGTCTTGGCAGGGGTCATTGGAATAGACCCGGCAACAAAACATGGGTCATTCAAGCTTAAGGAGTCTTAAGGAACCTAGTTATTAAATAAGGAAGTAGGAAGTAAATCAAATCCAAAAGCACATGAATAACCCCAACAGATTCCTTTTTTCTATTACATATCCTCATACTGCAATTCATCTAACCCTTAAACTGCCCGTTCTAAACTGACAAAATACAAAAAGGTGAAATGTGTTGGACGAGACAAGAGAAAACCAAGAAAAATAACTGCCCAATTTCATATTCCCCTTTAAATTGTCAGGATAAATATTTTTTTCCTCAGGTTACGTTCCAAAGATCGCAGCAAAATTACTGAGCTTTTATTTTGTGTGGGCATCATCAAAAATTAATCCGGGGAAGAGAATCTGAAAATATTAAGAAACCTGTCTTGATGGACTTGTATTACATGCAATGAACAGATCAGTTCCTATTCAGCCTCAGCAACAAAAATAGGAAAACTTTGCCAGCTTTCTCTAAGTACTTCCAAAGATGCGATTGAACAGGCAGACAACTTCAGAAACGCACCCGAGAGGAATGAAACCATTTGTCCTTGAAGAAACGTGAATGGGCAACGCGGCGCCTGACAACTTTTAGGCGCTAGACAGTAGCTGTCATTTTAGATGAGTAATTAATCTTGAACTGAGAGGGAGATGTGGAGCCCGGTTGACTGTTTATTCGGCTAGAATGACAGGCAGTGTCTGTTAGCACCCCTTGGACCCTGCCTGGAATTGGTAACCTCTCCCAGGCAAAGCTTGCCCGTGCATCTATTGTCAACAGCAATGACTCTGAAGTTCACGTTGGGCAATCCTGACGCGCCGTGCCTTGGCTCGCCTTTTGTTTCTCTCTGAAGACACTTTTTTTTAATCTAATGATATCTTTCTCAATGTCTAACGATGCTCGTGCAACGTGCTGCCAATGGCATTTTATCCTCCGCTCCCCTCCCCCCCTTGCACGTACAGGCCTGCAAAGTCAGGCTTTGCATTTTAAATCTGTTCCTGAGGAAAGAAAGAAAGAATAATCGAGCATTCGAGCTTCTCCCCAGTGGGACTCATTCTGAAGGAATGTGCGCATTTATAACTCGACCCATTATTTTTCTTCATACTTGTACACTAAGAACCTCATGAGGGGACCCTGTGGTCACATTAGGACAACACAAACATGTCATTGCTAAAATACAAGGTTACTGGGAGTACAAGGGACTGATGTTATTCCCTTCCTCCAGTGCCTTCTCTTAGTTGGAAGCACCAAGATCCAGTAACCGTAGGATCGGTGGCAACCTGCTTGGCTTGACCCCTTCACTGTTCACTACTCCATGGCTACGCTGAGATGAGAATCACCAGAGACAGGGACATCTTCGGAGTCCGAGCCATGACTATCTCGGCATCTCTGTAACACTCTGAAGAACAGGGCACAGACTTAAATTACAACCCTTAGAAATGACACGACTTTTAAAAACTAGCATAAAAATTTATGTATTTCCTCTAGTCTGAAGTACCTCCAGCCCGTGTCCTACAGATAGGGTTAGCATATTCAAGTATGAAGATTCAAAATGTCATTGAATTAAATTCACAACACTGAAAGGAGTTCAAGGCACTCCTAACAAAATGATGCTGCATTTCCTAGACAACTGATCTGAAAGAGGTTGCTTACAGTTTCATTTTTGCAGCTTTTCAAAGTCAGAGCCTGTTTATCTGAACTGGGATCATCTGGATTTGTGGAACTGGGCCGAGTTGAACTCACATAATTACAACTTCTTCTGTGAGGAAATTTAAACGTATTTTCTTCATTGCAGCAACAAATGCCGATGATATTTTTGTATTTCTACAGCCTCTCCCATCACAGTATCTGGAAGTTCTATCAAAACTAATGAATGAGGCCCTAGCATAGTAATAGAAAGGGCAGTATCTGTTGTATAAAAGAATTAAGCAAGGCATGGAGAAGCCTGTTGCAGCACTATTTGGTTAGCAGGACTCACTTCATTAGTCATTACAGTGATCAATTCCAAATAACAAATTTTCGAGGAACCAAAGGTTGCATTTGTTGGTTTTAATCATTCTTGGTGCTGTTGTTTTGGTTTGATTTTACCCAACAGATGTAGGAGCTGCAGCGTTTGTACATCTGCAGCTGCAGACTGTGTGCCTCATGCATATTTCATAAGCAACCAGCACTAAAATTAAGAAAAACTGCTTTTTCTGTGTCCGTCTCAAGCTAAGTATTTGTTTCATTTTACTATACTTCTCCCTCACAAAAAAAAAAAAGTACTCTCAAGGAAACCAAGCAAGGATTTGAGACTCTAAGTGAAGTATTTAGATCACAAAAACGTACTACACAGATCACAAAGGCACTGTCTCTTTTCTAATAAATTGAATGGACAGATGGGATTTGAACATGAAATTGTTGTGCCACCTTATATTGTATTCCTTTTAAAATATAACACATTTTCATTATGGATTCAGTTACCAGTCATCTTCTTCTCATGGCCTTAATTCAACAAAGTTCTGAAATACAGGAGTAATCTATGTTGTCATCTGGAGGTTAAGAAAGTGATGAAGCAACCTCTGGACATCAATCAGAATATTTCCAAAATACCTGAGTCACCACCCCTGGAGGGATTTAAAAACATGTGGATGGGGCACTCAGGGACATTTTCCAACCTAAATGTTTTACAATTTTATTATGAGTAAAATCTTACCCAAAGATACAGATGTGCATTCGTAGAATCATAGAATCACCAGTTTGGAACAGATCTCTGAAACCACTGAGTCCAACCGCATCTATCTGCCACTAAATTATATCCTTAAGTACCTCATCTACCCATCTTTTAAATACTTCTAGGGATAGTCCTAAAGACAGTTACAATCATGAAGCAACAATCCTGACAACACATGTGAAAGTGCCAACGAGCGTGACAGAATAGCAAAAGCTAGAAAAAACCCCCAGATTTAAGATAGGAACTCCACGTTCACATGGTACTGAACTATTTTCATTTCACCCGAGGGCACAGTGATGTAATCCAGAACTGCTGGGTATTTTAAAGGAGATACTTAGCTTCACAGGAGGATCCATGGCATTCAAAGTCACACAAAGGGAAGTGCTGAAATAATCCACAAGACTAGCAACCTGTAAAAATGAGAATGAATACATCAGGCTTCCATTTGTCAAGCTGGCCAGGCATAACATCCTGACACTGAGGAAAAGGGAAAAAAAGTCACTTCTCCATGCAGCTTGCAAGATGGTGTCACAGTCCTGTGCTTATGTAGCACTGAAATAAAAGCAAAGCTGAATGACCAACTGCTAAATTCCATTTTCCACGTATCAAATCCTACCCAGAAGATAATTTATGGCTAGTTCTGCCTCCCTCGTGAAACCAGAGGTTCTTTTGACTTCAGTGGCCAGGAAGCCCTCGGTTTCTTTTCAGTTTCACAATGAAATCAGCTTGCTGTAGCTGCCAGTGTGATCTTTGTTAGAGGGCTCTGAATGGCTACACCTGACTTCCTTCATCAGGTGCAGCCCCTAAATCGATTTCCAGTGCTCCACAGAATGCCCTTAATTTGGAATTAAAAGTGAGATGTTGCTATCACTTCATTCTGAAGACTGTCACCAATGAAATAATCAGACATTTATCTTTCACTGCCATTTGAAGAGAATCTGAAATACAAAGAAACTCAGCAGGCAGCCAATGAATCCCCCCCGGCCTCATCTGAAGAAAAAACCAAAAAGAAACTTATGGAAGGAAGAGAAAGAGACACATAATTCATCTTAAGGATACTGGAGATTTTCTTTTTTTCCCTGTTTAGTGCTTCCAGTTTAGAACAGGCTGTGGTGGAGTCCATCCCAGCGCTGGGACACTTCCCATCGTTCTGTCGGTCACCTGGGTGCTGCAGCCAAACAATCGGTTTATTCTCTTGTGATAGTAACGCAGGAACCAAATCTATGATGACACTGTTACATGCATTCATGAACTTAGTGGCCTTGTAGGTCACTGGACAAATCTCTCTAAACTGAACTGTTGACAGTTCTTTGCAGGGTTCCCCACAGGAAACTCAAGGTTAATTGACCATTCTTTCAACCCATGAAATGCTTTTGAAAATGTTAGTTTTAAGTCTCTGGTGAAACAGCGTATCTGTACTGTGGTGTCTTCTAATTACTGAAATTAAGATTTTTTTTTTTTCTTTTTTGGTTGGGAAAGGTGCATCACTCATCTAAATTGCGCAGCTATTGAAAAAAGAGTTGCTGAGGTAGGACAACTTCCAGAGATGCTGTCCCTAATAGAACTAACTACTTTGTGATTATTTTAAATTGAGGATGGCCTTATTAAGAAAAGGTATCTTAAAAGTCTTAGATCCTTAGAAAACTATGTATATGTTTATCTTCACTTATGTGGACAGTCTCACTGACTTCAAAGTAATAATCACAGTCCTGGTTTCTGCAGGATGCTTCCACCTGTAAAGATCAACCTGATCCAGTGGAAGGTGTCCCTGCCCCTCACAGGAGGGTTGGAACTAGATGAGCTTTAAGGTCCCTTCCAACCCAAACTGTTCTATGATTTGCTGAAAACAACTAGGAATGATACTTCAGTAAAAACTCAATACCATGGGAAGAAATAGGTGAGACCCACACATGATTCTTCGCAGTGTTTGTCAGCTGTAAATAAACCGAAAGAGCAATAGAGATCAAAATCAACAATTGTCTGCAGTGCTCTCTGTGGCTGGAGTAGCCTCTTTCAATGACAAACTAGATTGTAAATTATATCCATCAGCCAGCAGCATTTTGATTTCTTTCTCGGAGATCACTTTCTCGTTAGTGAAATTTTGAGGGTTAAAACCTGCTAACAGCCTGCGACAAGAGCAATTAGTTTGGGCATTTGCAGTGGTGGAAAACATGCCAGACAACCAGACTTCTCTTGTCACAACATTTGCTTCATAACATCGTATATAACAGCTATTGCACTGCACAGTTACACTACCTATAAACTATGGTTTGCCCCAAAATAGACTCGTACCAAAGCAAAATATTCTTGGACTCCACTCACAAAGATAATATTGTGCTATGCTTATGTTTAAGTGGCAAAATTATAAACAGGTTGTCAGGCTTTATGTGTCCTAACGGGTCTAGGTTTGTAGTTCTGCCAGCTCTTAAAGTGCATCTAATAATGTCTCTGTATTATTTCTGTTCCAGGGGCACTGAGAAGCCCCAGACCCATTTGGGGGCAGCCCCAGACCCATTTGGGGGCAGCCCCAGACAGCAGTGGTGGCTGCCCCATCCCTGGAGACGTCCAAGGCCAGATTGAATGGGCTTGGAGCCCCTGATCCATGGGAGGTGTCCCTGCCCATGGCAGGGGTGGAATTGGATGGGCTTTGAGGTCCCTTCTAACTCAAAAAGAAGAATTAAGTTGGGACACCAGCAAAGAAGCTTCTCCTTCTGCTGAGACGCCTTGCCCTAGTGAACCTGGGCACACTAGGATGGATTACACGGTGGGATGGATTTTGTTCCGAAGCATCAACAATATCACATTAAAATCAGACAGCAGTTTTAACTTTGTGACTATACAGGGCAGCAATATCACCTTTGTGAGCATGAAAATTAATTTCTTACAGGTTAGACTACCAGCAAGACAACTTTCTCCCTGATGAACAGAGAAAAGCAGGCATTAGTTTTAGTAATGAGGACAGAAATGATGAGAAGCTAGCAAACTCCTTCTAAAGGAATCACCACTTGTTTGTCGCCTAAAGATGCAATAAAACAAAACAATAGCAATAAAAGAATAAGAAAAGTAGCGATTTCCTTAGAAAGCAAAAATGAGATCCTAAAGGGAGTAAAAAGCAAGTTTCCCTTTAGTTGTGATACATATTATAAGGTTTCTCAGCAGTAAAGGCATTTTAAAATGTAGCTTTTCCTACCAAGCCAGGCACTAGGACCTCCACTGTGTTTTCCTTACCTTAGCCTTTTTGTCCGTTACATCCATGCATGTAATCAGTGATTGTGCCTTTTGTCAAACCCAGATTCACCATCTGTATGCTCCCAAGTGGCTCGACGAGTGCTAAAACCCCATCCCTGTGGGATTAATCTGCAATTTCACACTAAATGATTTTTAAGTATCATTTGTTACGATACAGTATTCGAAAATAAAAAAACGGTCGGTGCTTTCGCATTGTAATGAAAGAAGGAAGCTTGTAAAGTTTCCTGTATTTAAAAGGGGATCCATTTGCACATTAGGTTCATTCAGATACGAATGTGAATCTCTCAGGAAAAGAACCTTTGGGTAATTGAAATATCTGGGGTTTATTTCTGAGGGAAAGAATACAAACACAAACTTAGAACCGAGGTGCTGGTAGGGGGATGAAGTATAACACACTTCCTATCTTGTTCAGGGATTGAGAATTTGCAGTTTAAAATGTAAATAGAATATTTCACTTTTGTACGAAGGGAATGGAGGGATCAATTGTAAAGGCACTGGGTACATAAAGGAGGAGCTGAAGAATCCACTCTTTCATGTAAAACAAAGCCGGCTTGAAGTGTGCAAGGAAATGATTCCTTTTTAAGAAGCACAAACCGCTTTTAGCAACACTTCGTTTCACTAAAGAGAGGGCACTGATTATAATTCACATCTTTATTTTCTCCACACATTTTAGACGCTCAGCTGAAGAAGGAGGCAAAGTAGAACTAGAAAAAATGCCAAGTGAGGAGTATGAGGATTGAGGGTTAGGACACACTAATGTCCTTTTATAAGGAAGGTGATGAGTAAACGTGAAGCTGCTTTTCAGCCATGCTGGGTTCAACACAGAAGCTGAGTCCCAGTCCGAATTGGTCTGAGGTGGGAGAGAGATTCTGATACTACAGCCTGACAGGAGGGAGCACAGAGGTCATCAAAGCCTTCACAGAGTTCTCATAAATCCCTGGGTTTCACAACTCTCCCTTACTTTTTTACCTCTCTCCCAAAGCACACTTGAGAGCAGGGAAAATAAAACAAAGTTGTTTTATGATGACCTCAGCTGGTAGCAAAATGAATTCAGTTCAACATCCAAAGGAAGCAACTACAGTTTAAATGATAGTCTATAGAAATCCGAGCCAATTTTAGGAGAAATTCACACAGAGGGAAACCAATGCCTTTACAAAGCAAATCCTCTTTCCTTTCTATTGTTTTATTGTATTATTTATTTGCTACAAACTAGTTATTCCAAGGAAAGGACAAATGTAATTGCTGTTCTTTTAAAGGCTAGATGTGATTTTTACATGTTGCCAAATAAATTAGGTAGAAATTGGATGAATAGAAATATCTAATACATATTTCTTTGCTAATGTTCACTGTAAAAATAACTTCAGTTGTGTCAGGTGAACTTGACCTATTCTGTTACTTAGACAAGACTGTGAACTAAAACAGCAATTGCTCGTATTCTGTTTTCTCTCATTTAAAATCATGTAAAGGACTCCAGCATACGTTATGTAAGAAAACAATACTCACGAATATTCCTTTTCTCGCTATTTTCATACTATTCTCTTTGACAGAAATAATGTCTCCAGTGCAACTGGGTGAGAGAACACCTAAAACAACAAAAATCGGCTAAAATCAATCTCTCTAAATGCAATCATCAACTTGCAACCTTCAAACCTGGCGCTGACGTGATGTAAAATAGAGGAGTCAAAGAATTTCTGACAAAAACGTATGGCAGTAACAGCAAAAGCATCTGTGGTGGCTTTGAAAGCCAGTTGCCTACTGAGGAAACTCTGCTTTTCCAACTGTTTGATAACGTTAACAGCAGTTCAGCTGGGAACTAGCAGGCTCCTCCAGGCTCTGCTTAGCAGTCACAAAAATCCCAGCCTGCAAACACTCTCGTGTGTGTGTTTCCCAAGGAGAACTGCCTGCCACCATCATGGAGACAGAGAGTAATTTAGTTTGGAGGGCACCTCCGGAGATCTCTGCTCAAAGCAGGGCCAATACAGATCAATTTGCACAGAGCTCTGTCCAGTCAAAGTCTGAGAATCTCCAAGGGCAGAGAATCACCATCCCTTTGTGCTCCGTTGCAACGCTGGACTCTCCTCGCTGGGAAAACTTCCTTCGTAAGGTTGAACTAGACCTCTCCTTGTTGCAACTTGCCACGCACTCTGTTACGTGTTTGGAGAACTAAGCTCTTTATCCCTTCACATTTCAGTTTAAGCTCCCCTAGTGAGCAAGACGGGTATAAGCCACCCCTGGACTCCTTACCTGTTATAATCTGGCCGTTCCAAGCAGGAGGTATGCAAATCACCTGCGTGAGAGAAACGAATCTGTGCACTGAATGTACGGCTACAACGAAGCCAGTCGAGCGAAAAGTTCAACACAATGGCTCCAGCAGATTGGGAGAAAGTCTAAAAGAAATGGCATGTTTTATCTTTACCCCTCTTGCAAATACGAAGTTACAGCAAGGCATTTTGTAAAATAAAAAAAAAAAAAAAAAGTGTTTTTTAAGTTGCAGCTATAAATTGACCTTGTAATAAGTTACAAAATGGCACAACATGTTGCTTAATTAAGGGAACACTTGCAACTGTGCAAACTCCGTGCCTTAGGCTCTAGCAGTATTGTGACTTTTTATTTTACTCTGCTTTTTGGTTCTCCAGATGTGGCGAGTATAGGCCTTGATGCTGAGAAGTATTGATTACTCTTCATTTCTATTGACAGTAATTAACAGAGAGTGATTTGATGCTCATTAAAGTGAACAGACTCTCATTAAGAGCAGAAGAAAAGATCTCCCCGGTCCTCACGTCTCGTTCCCTCTATACCGTGTGTCAGGCAGACGGAAATACATTTCTCCTGAGATCCTCTGGGTTTTCAGCAAATATGTTTGAAGTATTTCTACATTTATGCTTTATGTGGAGTTGAAACGACCTGGTTTCATCACTGATTTCAAGCTGCTTCTGCATAAAGGCCACCTTTCAAGAAAAGTATGGTTGGTGATAGGCTTAGAGGAAGACGACTCTGGTCTCAAGAAGAGACCCAGCAAGTCCAGGCCTGTGGTTTCTGGGTCAGGGTTTGACTCTAGTTCAGTCATTTCGTAGAATTATGGAATATCCTAAGTTGGAAGGGACCCACAAGGATAGAGTCCAACTCCTAACCTTCCCCCGGCACATCTTCCCGTCGTTCCCTCTGGTTCTACCATTACTTGCCAGAGAGAAGAGCTCAGCGCTTGCTGTTCCTCCTCCTACTGTAAGGAAACCGCAGACCGCAATGAGATCTCCCCCCAGACTCCTCTTCTCCAGGCTGAACAGACCAAGTGACTTCAGCCACTGACAGGAAGAAAACGGAAATAAATAACGCCATCAAAGATTTGGAAAGCCCTTTATCATGTTGATACTCCTCATCTGGAGTATTGTGTCCAGTTCTGGAATCCTCAGCATAAAAAGGAGATGGGGCTGTTGGAACGGGTCCAGAGGAGGCTGTGAGGATGATCCGAGGGCTGCAGCGCCTTCTGTATGAGGACAGGCTGGGAGAGCTGGGGTTGTTCAGCCTGGAGAAGGCTCTGAGGAGACCTTATGGCGCCCTTCCAGTACCTGAAGGGGCTGCAAGAAAGCTGGGGAGGGGCTGTTCACAGAGGCTTGTGGGGATAGGACGAGGGGCAATGGGGATAAACTGGAGAGGGGCAGATTTAGACTAGATATAAGGAGGAATTTCTTCACTATGAGAGCGGTGAGGCTCTGGAGGAGGTTGCCCAGCGGTGCCTGCCCCATCCCTGAGGGTGTTCAGGGCCAGGCTGGATGGAGCTTGGAGGGAGGTTGGATCTGGATGGTCTTTGAGGTCCCTTCCAACCCAAACCGCCCTGTGACTCTCCGGTTCTTCTTGGCTCTGAGCACCCACATCACCAAAGAAAAGCGCCGGTGCCCGCCAGGCACCTGCAGCCACATCTCCTCCTCCCCCCTCGCTCCCGCTCCCGTTCCCGCCGCTTCCCGCTTCCCGCTTCCCGCGCGCCCACGAGGGGCCGCGGCGGCCGAGGAGAGCGGGACCGGGACCGGCGGGGGGGCACCGGGAACTGAGGGGGGCACCGAGAGGGGCACAGAGAAGGGCACCGAGCACCGGGAACTGAGGGGGGCACCGAGAGGGGCACAGAGAAGGGCACCGAGCACCGGGAACTGAGGGGTGCGGGGGGGGCTGCGGGCACCGGGCACTGAGAAAGGCACCGAGAGGGGCAGGGGGGCACCAAGCATCAGTAACTGAGGGGTGCAGGGGGGCCTGCGGGCACTGGGCACCGAGAGAGGCACCGAGAGGGGTGGGGGGGGCACCGAGAGGGGCAGGGGGGGCACCGAGAGAGGCACCGAGAGGGGCAGGGGGGGCACCGGGCACCGAGAGAGGCACCGAGAGGGGCAGGGGGGCACCGGGCATCGAGAGAGGCACCGAGAGGGGCAGGGGGGGCACCGAGAGAGGCACCGAGAGGGGTGGGGGGGCACCGAGAGGGGCAGGGGGGGCACCGAGAGAGGCACCGAGAGGGGCAGGGGGGGCACCGGGCACCGAGAGAGGCACCAAGAGGGGCAGGGGGGGCACCGGGCACCGAGAGAGGCACCGAGAGGGGCAGGGGGGCACCGGGCATCGGGAACTGAAGGGTGCAAGGGGGGCTACGGGCACCGACCGCCTAGAGGGGCACCGAGAGGGGCAGGGGGCTTTGTAGGCACCGAGCATCAGGAGCTGAGGGGCACGGGGCGGGGGGGGGGCGGGCTGCAGGCACTGAGCACCGAGAGGGGCACCGAGAAGGGCAGGAGGGGTCTGCGAGCACCGAGCGGCCCATTTGCGGCTGCCCCCCCGCCTCCCCCGACCCCCCCGGGTCCGGTTCGAACGCGCTGGGGGTGTCCCCCCGCGGCTACAAAGGTTGGAGTGGGAGTGGGGTGGGTGGTGGTGGATGCTTCTCCCCTTTCTTTTTTACCCTGTTCCTCTGCAAATTGGAGGGGGGGTAGGAGAGTGCTGTTTCACCCCTTTTTTTGCGCTCCTCTGCAAAGTTGCAATAAGTTGCGGTGGGTGGGGATGCGCTTTCCCCCTGTTTTGTGTTCCCCTGCAGAGTTGCAATGGGGGGGGGGGTGCTGTTTCCCCCTGTTTTGTGTTCCCCTGCAGAGTTGCAATGGGGGAAGGGGGGGTGCTGTTTCCCCCTGTTTTGTGTTCCCCTGCAGAGTTGCAATGGGGGGGGGGGGTGCTGTTTCCCCCTGTTTTGTGTTCCCCTGCAGTGTTGCAATGGGGGGGGGGTGCTGTTTCCCCCCTGTTTTGTGTTCCCCTGCAGAGTTGCAATGGGGGGGGGGGGTGCTGTTTCCCCCTGTTTTGTGTTCCCCTGCAGAGTTGCAATGGGGGGTGTGTGTGCTGTTTCCCCCCTGTTTTGTGTTCCCCTGCAGTGTTGCAATGGGGGGGGGGGTGCTGTTTCCCCCCTGTTTTGTGTTCCCCTGCAGAGTTGCAATGGGGGGGGGGGGGTGCTGTTTCCCCCTGTTTTGTGTTCCCCTGCAGAGTTGCAATGGGGGGGGGGTGCTGTTTCCCCCTGTTTTGTGTTCCCCTGCAGAGTTGCAATGGGGGGGGGGTGCTGTTTCCCCCCTGTTTTGTGTTCCCCTGCAGAGTTGCAATGGGGGAAGGGGGGTGCTGTTTCCCCCTGTTTTGTGTTCCCCTGCAGAGTTGCAATGGGGGGGGGGTGCTATTTCCCCCCTGTTTTGTGTTCCCCTGCAGAGTTGCAATGGGGGGGGGGGTGCTATTTCCCCCTGTTTTGTGTTCCCCTGCAGAGTTGCAATAGGAGGGGGTGTTTTTTCCCCGCTGTTCTGTCCCGGGGGGGCTGCGGGAGGCTGGGCTCAGCCCCGGCCGCGCATGCTCGGCTCTGGACAGCTCCAGAGAGGGAAATTTAAACCCGCCGCAGCCCCCGCCCGCTGCCCTGGCCGCGCCGGGACCCGCAGGTTGGTGCGAACGGCGCGGAGGGGACGGGGATGGGCTCCCCGGGCTCCTCTCTTCCCAGCGACCCCCTCTGTCCCAGGGCTGGGCTCCCCGGGTGCGCTTAGACCATCCCACACCACCAAACTGCTCCCCCGCCCTGCTCCTGCGTGCCCTAGGATTCCCTCTTCCCCCAGTGCTCCTCAGGCTCTTTTCCTGGGCTCCCCTCTTTCCCAGGGGCTCCCTGTTTCCCCAGGGCTGGGCTCCTCACGCTTCCCCCCCCGCCCTCGTTCCCCTGGGATCCCTTCCTCCCCAGGGCTGGGCTCCCCCATTTCCACTGGTATCCTCTCTTCCCCAGGGCTGGTCTCTCCACACTCCTCCCTTTCCCCTGGGATCCTCTTTTCCCCGGGGCTGGGCTCCCCCCTTTCCCCTGGGATCCTCTCTTCCCCGAGGGCTGGGCTCTCCTTCTTTCCCCTGGGCTCCCCTCTTCCCCAGGGCTGAGCTACCCCTCTTCCCTAGGGCTGGGCTCCCCCCTTTCCCCTGGGCTCCCCTCTTCCCCAAGGCTGAGCTACCCCTGTTCCCTAGAGCTGGGCTCCCCCCTTTCCCCTGGGCTCCCCACTTCCCCAGGTTCTCCCACTTCTCTGGGAGGCTCCCTTCTTCCCACGATGCACTCAGACTATTGCACACCACCGCAGCTGGCGCTCCCCTCTTCCCCAGGTGCATCTAAACCACCGCAGCTGGCTTTTCCTAAGTGCTACATGGGTGCTTTCTTGGGATTTTAAGAGCAATCCCAAGACAGGAGCGTTTCCCGGCTGCCTCCGGTGCTCCTGGTACCACCAGCCTCCTGCCATCCCAACTGTCCGCGGACACTCCCTCCATCAAGGGCAAAGTTTCTGTCCTGGGCTGGTTTTCCTTTGCCTCACCGTAAAACATCTCACTCCGTTTGCCTGGCCCAAACCCAAGCGGCGCGCCTGGAGGTGAAAATTAGGGCTTTCCTTTCCTCTGTCCCGGTTTTCCGTGGGGATGCCGCGCGCTCCTGCCCGCTGCTGAAGTGCTGGATAGCTACTGCGCCCCAACCGCCTCGCTCTTCTCTTCTCTTTGCCAAGGAGATGATAGAGAGTGAGATCCCCTCCATAATGTCAGGCATCGCTAGGAACTCAGGGCAAAATCACCACCCTTCTCAGGAGTACAGGTGAGGCGTTTCTCGGCTTCAAACATATCTCACAGCCTGCTAATTGATGTTGTTTCCTCATTGTTTCCTCAAAAAAAAAACCCCTTGGCGTATAGAAATCAACTCTTCTTTAAAAAAATACATTAACTGCATTATTTCTCCACTCTAAATTGTATTTCTAAGTCAGTGACTGTGTTGCTTTAGAAGCATTCCTGTTTTAAAGTATTTTGATACTAAACTCCGTTTTATAAATCCACCTTCAAAGCCTTGGGTTGACCTCCCAGTAACCTCTCTCTACTGTAGGAGCGTTGCCGGAGAAGGATATTCTTGTTAAATGAGAATTATTTAAAAGTTCCCTTTCAGGTCACAGTTTGCATTGTTAGGAAGCGGCTGTGGAGAGACTCAATCTTGTGCAATAGACGCAAGAAGAGCTTTCCATTAAAACAAGTACTTAGGTAGTTCTCCAAAGCACTGAGGTGTCAAAGGTCTTTTAATACCGGTGGGAGCAAACGTGGATTTCTTGATAGCTTTTGATAATTTAGCTCCACTGCTACGCATCCATTTGTTGTTAGAAGTCCCGGGGCAGTTCTGCATGAATTCCAGTGCACTGGGTTAGGTTAAGTTAGGTTATGTCTTGTCCCATGATGCAAAGTTCCAGGAAAAATAGAATAGCAGAACATGATCTCATAGTAAAAAAAAAAAAAATTATATATATATATATTTATTCTTGTTTTAAAATGAGGGGTGAGAGACAATCACCTTCCTCCCAGCTCGAGGGCGTTGTCGTCTGTTCCTAGGGGTAAAGGGGGCTGCCACAGGTATTCTTCCATCAGCCCCTATTCAAAATGCAGACGCTGCGCTGCAGCCTCTTGCAGCTCAACAAGTGGTTTGTTATATATACTCTCTGAAGCTACTGTGGAACAAAGTCTGTGGATCTCTGTTTTGCTGTTTATTAAAGCGCTGTTTGCTCCAGGCATTTTTGTTGGCTGTGTAAATATTTGTGAAGAAATTATCCAGTATTTAATGAAGGCTGTGGACGAGAGAGACTTCTGGGTGCTTATATTTAAGCTTGTATCTTCAGTGCCCCAAAGAACGTACTGCCTTAACAAAGACCCTTTTTAAGGAGAGAACTATTCTTTAGCTCATAGCTGCAGAAAAAAACACATTTTGGGTGGGGAAAAAAAGATAAGATTTACCTTACTTCCAATATAGGAATTGTAAGAGCTTCTTCTTTTATTCGGAAGTCAGCTGCTTTTAAAAACCACTTTCAATTCACTGTTAAACATTTTGAACTCAAAGATCTCTAAAGTTTTTAACCTATTTGTGATTTCTTTAATGCAGCTTAAAAATGAATTATTTGACCTCATTTAATAGTGGCAAATTCTGATAAAAAATGCATAAAATCTGAACTGCACCATAAATGCAGAGCAGCATTTGTCCTACTTCATGAGAAAACACTTTGGATTATGTAAAAGAAAATCTTTTAGACTGAATGATTTTAAGAAAAGAATAGACCTGTCAAATTCTATCAGCTCTGTTTACTCTCCTGCTGTCACCACAGTCCAAGACTGGAACCCACAGTCCCGAGTTCTCCATGGGGGAGCATCAAGGCTCCACAAAATGGGGAATGGGCTCCAATTAGTGAGTGGGAGGCTGGGGCTGCGCTCAGAATACTCTTCTGTCTCACTTGGAATCTTTCAATGGGACAGTTGGACTTGGAGGAGCCCAGGCTTTCCTGCGAGAGTGCAGGAGGAAACGCTGAAAAGGGAGGGAGCGCAGAGAGCGTGAGCGGGGGAGCAGCAAACGCCGATAAGTTTTCTTGCGGCCAGTGCCGACAGCTTGAAACGATGACATTTTTCTTTTTTTTTTTTTTTTTTTTTAATGGATGAGGGGAAAAAAATAATCCCTGATTGTAGCAGAACTTTGTATTCTGTGGATCCTATAGTAAATTTGAATTGGCACGTAGAATTGTGATGAGGATTAAGCTGCTGTGCGAAGTCTGGGGACTGTTTGCACCATACTGAAATGATTTTAGATAAATATACCTGTGGGATATAAACTATCCTACTGTCCAGGACTGATAAAGGGCCATTGTATCTTCTCTGATGCCCGTGTTTTTTGAGGTGCTGTTACAGCCTGGGTACCAGTGCAAAGTGATATTTTGCATTAGCAGAAGCCTCTCACTCTCCCAAAGAAAACACCACTACCTTCAATGTTCTCATAGCTGTAGTAGAAGCAAATATTCTTAATGAGTTCATTTTATCTTTCAGGCGATGAAAGCAGGGAATTGTAACACACTGGATTTTTTTAACCCTTCACACCGTATTCTTGTTAATTGCAATTCGTGATCTAACATTATGTCTGAGCATAAATAGATGTTGAAATCAAAGCAATTGGAAGGTTTGCTGTGTAGTGGAGCACTTGTCGTTGTTTCAGCACAAAGATATGTAAATTATAGGCACTACCTCAAAGGTTCCTAAATTCATGGAGTGCTCCCGTGGCCTCCAGTGGGCTCTGGGCTGGGTCTTCAGCTCATGAAGGTTGAGATCTTCAAGCGATATTTTTAATTGAAATCTACAGTCTGTCCTTCCACACTCTAACTCAATTTAATGTACGTAACAAGTGCAAGAGAAGTAAAACATCTACTGTGACTTACACAAGTGCGGAATTGGGTTTGATGTGCAGGTCCTGAGCAGTAGAAGCCAAGGGAGGCAGCTGAGAGTCCAGGGTGGGCCTGGACTAAGACTCAAAACCACTTACAGAGCTGTAAGTTCCCTTCCAAAGAAGGCTCAATGTTATCCTAATTCAACATTCTCGTGTTTCAAATGCAGCAGCATGCTCAGTTTTCTCAGAGACTATCCCATCCCAAACTAGGTAGAGTTATTTGTGGTTTGTTACAGATCACGTAATAAATCATCACAAGAAAAACAGGCTGTTAGAAGGGAGACAAAGAATAACTTTCCATGGATTATTTGGCGTAGAATCATAGAACGGTTTGGGTTGGAAGGGACCTTAAAGCCCATCCACTTTCAAACCCCACTGCCATCCAAACTCCCACTGGATCAGGTTGCTCCAAGCCCCATCCTTGAACACCTCTGGAGAGGAATCAAATCATCACTCTAGATACCCTGGCATCTGTATTTTGAATTAAATAACTAAAATGTATAATTCTATATGAAGAAATGACATTCCTTAAGGTGTAAAGGTAACCTTAGGCAAATTAACTTAATGTTTTGCCCCTCGATATTTGCTGTGAGGATCCCATTTCTGTTTTTTTTATGTTACTATGTATTTCCAACTGATAGAAGCTTTACGCAGTATTTTGAAAGCCTTGCAATGCACCTTCCATACGTGTTAAACAGGAATTACGTTTGAAATAGACCTATTTTTGATCAAAATATATTACTTAATTGCTAATCACTCAACATATAAGTAGACTATATCCTCCTTCACTGTTGTATTCTTTCGAAAGTGGCCTATATTCATTATTTCATTTGACAGCCTGAATATTTTTTTTTGTTGTAATAATTACTTCATGCTAACCTAGCTTAGCAGAAAATCCTGTTAACAAGCATAGACACACAAAGCCCCAACTGCTGTTTTCCATACATTCCAGCCATGAACTTGACATTACAGTGGTGGAAAAAGGTGGAAAGCCTTTATCTAGATGGCACACGGTGCATTTTAGCTCCCCTAAGTGGTAGTCTCATATCTGGTTTTGCACTTTGGTTTCTGGAAAGCGAGCCAGAGCTCAGGGCTCCTGGCTGTCACCTCTGGGGATGGATGGATGGAGTCTGGGAGTTTGCACGACGGAAATTTCCGCAGACAAAAGGTTACAAATGCATAACTAACGAAACCGTAATTGTTCCTGAAGAAAATGTCAGTGTCCATTCCCTTGACACCATGTGTGTCTGACAGGGAGTGAGATAATGACTCGATGTGTCGGAGGAATTTCATCACAGTAGTTGCTTCATTCTTTCAAAAAAATGTGAGAAACCTCCTAGGAATCAGTCAAACTCCGGCCACTGTGGATTGATTTAAGTGGATTAGCTCAACTGATTCCTATGCAGTTCCTGAAATGTGCTAATTGGTATTAATAAAAAATTGTGGCCCTTGCTCCTCAAACTGTCTTGCAGTTACAGGCAGAGACGGGAAGGACTGGTTTGTACCCAGGCAATGCCTTGCAGGCTTCTCTGCCTCCAGTGAAACCAGAGTAAAGTTATCTTACCTCAGAAATGGTGCTTGACGTTCCATTCAAAACAAGGAGGTAAGAACGGAATTTGGACGTTTTCAGCATTCCTGTGAGATCTCAGGTGCTCACGGCACATTGCTTTTATTTTACCCATTTTTAAAGTCTCATACTCATGGAAAGCAAAATTGCTGCATGACCACAGCAAGTAATGCAATGGGGACAGGTTGTTACAACAGCATAAAGCAAACGATAATGTGTTTTATATTCTCTTCACACCAAAGTAAATAACTACACAAGATCCCAGGCAGGCAGATCAGTTCAGTGCTACTAAACAGCAGCTAAATCAATGTTAAAGGGGAAAAAAATAGCTTCCCAGATAGCTCCTTTACTGAAAGAGTGGTCACATGTTGGAAGAGGCTGCCCAGGGCAGTGGTGGAGTCTGCTTCCTTGGAGGGGTTAAAAAAGTGTGTGGATGTGACACTTTGGAATGTGGTTTAGCAGGTGATGTTGGGCTGATGGTTGGACTGGATGAGCTTAGAGGGCTTTTCTACCCTTAACATTTCTATGATTCCTGGTTTGAACAGAAAACATTCCTGTAGTGCCTGGTACTTCAACATAATTTAACATCCAGGAGAAGGTTATTTTGACATTAGTCATGGGTTTTGGTTTTGGTTTGGCTTGGTTTTTAAAGAAAACAGATCGTGAAGTCAGTTTTACATTTGACAAATCTGAACCTAGGCATGGTTACGTGGGTAAAGCCCAGCAGGGAGTGAGCGGCTGGGATTTCAGTGCTGACATTGCTGCTAACTTCCTCCTAAGCTTAAGCAAATCTTGTAGGTCACTTGTAATTCAGTTTCCCTTCATCCCATAACAAAATGATGTAATGATGGGTTGTGAAACTGGAGCTGAAGTGTATAAAAAGACTCCCAGAACTTACCTATAGCCAGTTCCTTTGCAGAAGTGGTTTGGACAACCATCTTCTCTTCTGAACCATGGGGTAAGAAAAGGAGAACAGCAACACCTGACAGGTTAATCATATTGTTTGCTTTTTTCTTGCTAGCTTTGGTTCCTATAATCCAAAGTTTCTTGAGTTGTAACTGAAGAGGGACTTTCTGGTTGTCCCTGGAAAGCTGCTTAAGTTCTTATTTCCAGCAAGGCCAGAAATTACTCAAAAAAATTGAAGTCAGGGAGGAGAAAGGCAAGCTGGTGGCTTGGGACTGGATGGGTGGTGTGTCTTCAAAGAGGAATCATGGACTGAACAGTGGGAGCTGCTGCCTGAAACAGGAGAGGAGCTGGTGCAGAAACAGTGAGGAGAGAGGCAGATGGTTGTGAGTGTGGAAAATTAGTGCAGGGAAAAGCACCTGCAAGGGATGAAAACGAGAAGAGAAGTGCAGAGAGGGAAGGAGCAGACTGGATGGGGTGAGGAGCAAAAGGAGACAGTGAAGCTGACTCTTTCAAATGGAGAGTACTTCTCACCATGGAGACGACTGAAGAGTCACTAAATGTAACTCTTTTCCTTGTGTTGTTTTACTTGTGAGAAATCACCCTGCTTGTTCTGAGGACGTTGCATAATCCCAGACAACAGCAAACGGTTCCTCATCACCTCTTCAAGAAGAGGTTTTGTTAAGGCTCTTCCTGTTCAGTTGTCACTTACGCTGGATAAATCACTGCAAACTGCTAATTAAGAGCCTATCATCCCAGATTGCTCCTCCCTGTTGAACAGTTGTATTACTTTAGCGTAGGCAAGAAGCTCAGATGTCAGTGCGGGTAGCCGTTATAAAAATTGCCCATCAGGGAAGAGACATAAAACGTTGATTAAGTTGAATATGTCAGATGAGTCTGCGGTGTTTTGGTCTGACTTTGTGTAGAATGGAGGTGACAATGAGTTGCCACTGTGCACTAATCCCTTTGAGAGAAGCTGTGGCATTAGATCTGCTCTACAACATCAGCTGGTTTGAGTGCTGTGTGTATTTTAGGTGCAGGCTCCATAGCAAAGAAATGGAGTCCTCTGAAGTCTGGATAGTGTAATATGCGTAAAAATATGTAACTCTGCACACCATGTCAGACACCCAGTTATTGGCTAAATTACATGGAGATAAAATATCTTAACGTATGCTTGTCATTGCTGAGCTTTCCATTAGTCTTAACAAACTTGTTTGGCAGACTGTTCTGTTGGAGAGAGGCTCCCTGTAGTCTCCAGAGATACGTTCACTCTGTGATGGTGTTTGCAAATGTAGATGTTGATAGTTCACCTTGACAGCGGTTTCTGTGGAGATGAATTACCTCGGATCCAGCTCATTAGAACAGCTCAGCGTAATGGTAAAGCTAAATCTGTGAATATAGATTCCAATTCATCTCTGAAGCTAGTTGCAGATTCCCAACAGGTTATGCCAGGAGTGAATTTCATTCCATCTAGCCAGCCATTGGATCAGCAGGATGTATTTACAGGGGGAAAAAGGTAGAGGTATCTTTAGGTACATCTAACCTTTGATTTTGCACTGCCGATAGGCTCTGGTGAGCATTGTCAGATGTGCAACCAGTGCAGGAGTCCAGTTTCTCTGTGACTTCAAGCAGCCAGGTCTGGAGCTCAGTGCTGGGACATCTGGAAAGGGGGTTCAGTACAAGGCATATTTTTCTTGATTCCAGAAAAGTAAACTTTCTGCAGCCTGGCTGGTGTTTCCTTGATTAGATAAGTATTTGGGGCACTGCATGATGGAGCAGATAGCAAAGAGTGATCAGTGAGCATTTCTGTGTCCTCTCTATCAGAGTTCTCGGGACATGTTTCACACGAAGCCAGCATTCTTGGACAGACGGAGGACAACTGGGACATACATCCCTGGCACCACATGGATTCTTATCAATGCAGGTGCCCTTCTAGGTCAGAAACGTGTAGAAACAGAAAGGTGTTTTCCTGCAGAGATTTGAAAGGAGAGGGGTAAAACCAGAGTTGCATCATTTCACCACACCTTTATAATAATGTCATGTTTGCAACACATTTGGTGTGACTGTAACTTGTTCTTCGCAGGGTTTAGTAGTTCAGCGAGCGTACCAGGCAGCCCTGGGGAATGTGCAGCTGGGACACTCTCGGTAGTGTGCATTAATTACAGCGTATCACTATTTATCTCATTTACATGCATTGAAAGGCGATGGCTGCATTTACCACAGTGCCTCATTGTGCCAGGGGCTCCCATCGAAAGGCAGGATCTCTGACTCCTGAAGTTTACCCTCAAACGGGAGGTGAAAGGGTGGCAGAGGGGAGCAGAATCAAAGCACACATGATATTACAGTATGTGCTTGTTTATTTGGCTTGGCACAAGCGGTTTCTGGGGTCGGAAAGATTGAACCCTGTGAAATGACAGTGTTAGGTGTTACTGTGTGTTGCTTTCTTTCCACAGGGAGTTAGATTAGCATTCTTGCACTAAAAGCAGGATGCTGTACTGTGAGATGAACTGGTTTTTTTGCTGCAGAATGTACCTGGGCATTTCAAACCCCTCAGTCAGGCGGCGATGGGCGTGCTTTGAACAGTTTCACCTTCTTTACGATGTATGCAAGATATTTTGTTCTGATATACATGAAATAATGACAACAACTATTCTGACAGCTAACAAGCCCATGAAGAAGATGTGTTAGTGAAGAACCAGAGGTGATTTAGAAGAACTGTAAACTAAAACTCAAGCAGCTGTGCCACGCTTAGTATTTGATAGGAATGTTTGGACTCGATCTGATGGGTCTTTTCCAACCTGGTGATTCTGTGATTCTATGCTGGAATGGGAAACAGCTTTGGTAAAAGAGCTGACTCGCACACTTTGTCTAGTTATTTTGTATTATGGCATCTTCATACCTGTTTGAAATGGAGCTTGATGTCTGCTGGATCAATTAAGAGTTCAGTCACCTTCCTTGCCCTGTTTGGATTCCCAGTGTTTGTGCGAGAGGGAAGGAGCCGCGTGGCTCTGCATCCCGAGGATGCTGAAGGGGGGACTGCTACAGGCCAGGAGGAGAATTGTGTCTCCTGCTTCTGATGGCATCCAAGTGTGCCCAGGGTCTGGCCAGTCATTCCTACATCAAGAAAGAGCAACAGGATAGGTGCATCTAGGGCGAGTGCGAAGCGGAGACCTTCGTTTCCCCAAAAGCTAACACTGGGGAGGCTGCCAAGCATCACAGTGGCTCCCGTGGTCCCCCGGTGCGGAGCCGCTCGTCCCATGTGGAGGAGCCGTGAGGGCATGTGGCGGATTCATTGCCTGACAGGAGGCGTGTGCGGTGGGTGCTGACCCTCGCCGCCCATCTGACCCCGTTATTTGTTGAAGGAGCTGACTTGTCTGGGAGGACTGGCAGCGGCCGGGGTGCCAGATGGCATGTGGATGTGTTGTGTGTCGGCTGTCATTCAGCCAGATTAATGTGAAGTTTGTAAAAAGGAGGAAAGGAGGGAGGGGGGTGGAAAAAGAAAAAACAATTAAGCAAGAATCCCAAAAACAATCGAGGCCACGTGCCACCGGGCGGCGTTCGTTGGCCGCACAATGGGTTATCGGCTTCTCATGAATGGGCCCAACTGTTGCAAACGACATGAGCCTGCCCAGTTTTCAAATCATTTAATGCTCTTGTTTACTTCCAATCCAGCCAATCTCCAAGCCGGGAGAGCTGTCACCTGATGGTCTTTTTATGTATTTAAGTCCCAGGCCTCACAAAATAGCTGAACAGCGGTAACCATGGCAATGCTAATTATTGCACTATAACTACAGTAGGAGAAAGAAAATAGCATAGGCTGGAAGAGAGATTTGAAGATGTTTTTTGGCCAGGATTTGAGCTTTTGGCTCCCAGTCAGGTGTTGTGGCTTTTTTCCCTTTTCCTTTCAAATTCTTTTTATAAACAAATAAATTAGATTCTGCTTTAAAGCTTTCCCAGATAATAGTTTAGGGAACTTTGATACGTGTTTGTGGGAATCATGAATAGAGGAGCTGAAAGCTCCTGGGCAGCCAGGCACTAGAGTTCTGCCTTGTTCTTTTAAGCTGATTTAGAATTGTGTAAAACATAAAAGATACTTCAGCAAGAGACCAGATTTATTTGAGGCTTCTGCATTGTCATTTGGCAATGAACAGGCACTAGTACCACACAGCTGGCTTTAACATAGCTACGAGAGAGCTCTTTAAAGCCTTTGTTTTGAAAGCAAAATCAACTACAAACAACTAAACTGTGTTCTTCTGAATGAGGAAGATGTTTTCGTATACCTGAACCCCTTTTGGGTTTACCCTGGCTATCTAATGATATCTTCCTGATGTGCCCTAATTACTGCATTACTCCTCGAGATACCCATGACTTCTGTAATACTGTTTAACACAACTGAAAATAGTTTCATTTGCAATAGTTCTTTTATTGACTTTAGTGGGAGCTTTGAGCTCAGAGGAGTTTTTGAGCGGTGTAAAGATATGCCAACATTTTGGTTTTGTACAACGCGTTCTATCAAAAGCGAAATAGAAGAGGTGGGATGGAGCATGCATGTGTCAGAAAGAGCTTTAAACCAAAAGCAGCTCGGCTTCATCGTGCCTCGGTTCTGTCACTTGAAGCAGACTGGGTGTTACTGTGTATTCACTCACTAGCTTTTCATTCTGATCCTTTATTATGTCAAAAACTGCCTGAGAAATTGTTTCCTGTGCTTCATGGTTCCTTGTTCAATATCAATAACTTCATACATCTGAGTGAAAGAGACGACCGGTTGATTGTGTACAGTTTTGTTTGTGCAGCAGCTCTGTGCCGATCCATCACCACCAATGGGATGCAATGGCTGAGAAAAGCCCTCTCCAGGTGTACAGGCCTTGAGGATCCAGGCACAGACCCTCCTTCCAAGGCTGGCTGGTCACTGGATTTCAAGGTTAATACAAAACTGGCAGGTTAAAAGTCCTGACAGGTTTTCTTCTGCATCAAGGCCAAACAAGTGCAAATTTCTGACAGCTGTGAAAATAATGAATCGACTTTGATTTTGTTCCTAGGTGGTTTCTCTTCTGCATTCTTACGCCTTCTTCCCCTCCAAATACTGCACAAGGAGTTTTCTTAACCAGAACATTTCAAACTGTAGGAAGGAACATGTGGTTAGGTGAAGGGTGACAGTAAGTAGGCAGCTGTGAAACCGAAGGGCACATTGAATTCTGCAAATGGAGTTCCAGCCTGATGTGTTTTCCCTGCTACGTGAGCTTTGGCATCCGAGTCATCCCCACTCTTACCGGGACCAGTGCAGCAGCATCTCTGCTCTCTGCTAACCTTTCACGCTATTTTGCAGACTCTTAGCTTCTGACCCCTCCCAGCTGAGTGAAGATGACCTCCCCAGTGACTTGCAGTCCTTGTCGTGGCTGACATCTGTCGATGTTCCTCGGTTACAACAGATGGCCAGTGGAAGAATGGATTTTAGCCTCGGGGCCCAGAATGCCATGCTACAACAGACAGGTAAACTGGTAGGATGTTCAATAACTCCTTTTCGAACTGCACAGCCTGCTGCCTCCTTTCTTCCCCCCACCCTAGGCTAGCTTACCTGTTGGTGGATGCCATAGAAGTGCGTTACATTGTGCTTCTTGTCAGGAAGCATAGAGTCTGTTGTCTTCTGATAAGGCTCTTGCTAAACTATTTCCTCCATTGAGAAGGAGAATAAGAGCCCTAGCAGCGACAACAGAGATCTTGGGGTCCGATTGGCTTTTCTGCTCAGTGTACTTGCCGGTGCCTCATTGCGTCAGCTTGGGCCAAGCTATTTAAGACTTGCGTTTCAAAGGTTTTAAAATTAAGTAATTAGTCTTTCTTGTTCGTTTCAACATTGATACGTCTAGGAGTATCTGATTTGCCCCATACCTGTTTGCTTCACGCAGACTTACAGCATATGTTCATCGAACGCCTTTCTTCCCTTTGTGAACATCCTTTAGGTAAACACACTTGTTCCCCAAGGCATTCTGGTGAGAGGGCTCAGCATATCATCTTGCTTGCTTTAGAGCAGAAATCCTTGCGGAGCATAGATAATGCTGAATATGGTTTTCTTTCTTTTGTAAGATCCTGGGTCTGTAACACCACCACGGACTGTTAAACAGCTTGTCATCTTTCTTGTCATCCCTGCATAACAAGTTTTAGAAGCAGCTGATGTCATCTTTGCAATTGGGTTCTTTGGGGATGGGAAGCCGGAGCGAGGTGTGATTATCCACTCCAGAGCTTAGCTGCGTTCAACTGCCTCTATAAAAAAACACATAACTTGCTTTTCTGAAGTGTAATTTCGTATGAACACTGTCTTTGCCATCTCTGAAACAGGTCCTGTAGCAAGCAGCCTGCACTCAACAGGAGCGCCCGGAGCAATGATTCATGTCCAGGCCAGCCTGCCACAGGGAATCCTGGGCCTCAATTCTCTTTCAACACATGGACCAAATGTAAGAGCGGGCCTTAATGGTTTATTATTGCACCACTTCTTAGGAAAAGATATTGGTAGTTTCAAGACTGTTGTCTTTATCTCAGCAGATGAGCCAGTATGCTGTAGGTGGGCAGCTGTCTCCTAGTTTACAAACACAGCAGCAACTCTTCCCTCCTCCTCATTCACAGCAAGTGTTTGCCCTTGCACAGAACACACAACAGGTATTACTATTTGGTGCTTTCTCAGGTACTCTATACTTTTATTATATGTTATTTGCTTGTTATCTGAGTCTTGAAATACCTGCCAAGGTCGTATCTAGAAATCCCTAAACCCACATACCCGTGGACATTTTGCATCTGACATTTTCCTTTTGTTCCTTCTGCATCCAGTGCAACCCAGCAGCGATGTACAACACGTCCTATGAGACTCAGCCACACTATCCCCAACCACGCCTGGCTCCTCACTCTGCCCAAGAACTGCATCCAAAGCATTACCCCAAGCCGATCTACTCCTATAGGTGAGCAGGGAGCGGAACAGTGTAGTGCCTACAGCCTCCAGTGGGGTGATGGTGACACTGTAGATGTGGGAGCACGACAGGGTTTGATTCCTTTTGAAGGGAACAAAAATCCCATCATTACCTACCTAAAAGGAGGTTGTGGAGAGGAGGGAGCTGGGCTCTTCTCCCAAGTGACAGGGGACAGGACAAGAGGGAACAGCCTCAAGCTCCACCAGGGGAGGTTCAGGCTGAACATTAGGAAAAAAAATTTCATGGAAAGGGTCATTGGGCACTGGCAGAGGCTGCCCAGGGAGGGGGTTGAGTTGCCTTCCTTGGAGGGATTTAAGGGTTGGGTGGACGAGGTGCTGAGGGACATGGGTTAGTGTTTGATGGGAATGGTTAGACTCGATGATCCGATGGGTCTTTTCCAACCTGATGATTCTGTGATTCTATCTGATGGGGAGTCTGTGGAAGCTGCTTCTGAGGGGCAGCAGGAATGAACAAGGAAACCCATTCCTGGAGATAACCATGGAGTAATAGCACAGAGAAGTAAAATCACAGAATCACAGAATGTGCAGGATCAGAGGGTGGCTTCTGAGCACTTGAGAATGGTAATCCCAGGATCAGCCAGCCCTTTGTGTCTGAAGAGCTGGGTCCGAGGTTGCTAGACCAGGCACGACAGCTAGGTACAGGTAATCCGTTATTTCCTCTGTTTCTCTGTTCTGTAGCTGTTTGATTGCGATGGCTCTGAAGAACAGCAAAACGGGCAGTCTCCCAGTGAGCGAGATCTACAGCTTCATGAAGGAGCATTTCCCCTACTTCAAGGTATGCACACACCTGAAGTAAGGCACCACAAATACTTAATTCACGGCTTATTTCACTAACACCCTCCTGCGTCTTTCAGACAGCCCCTGATGGCTGGAAGAACTCTGTGCGCCACAACCTGTCTCTGAACAAATGCTTTGAGAAGGTGGAGAACAAGATGAGTGGCACCTCTCGCAAAGGGTGCCTTTGGGCTCTCAATCCTGCCAAGATCGACAAGATGGAAGAGGAGATGCAGAAGTGGAAGCGGAAGGACCTGGCTGCTATTCACAGGAGCATGGCTAACCCAGGTAGGGCTTATATTACGCTTTTGTTGTGTGTATGAGAGGCAAGCGGAGGTGGGGAGGCTATTTCAGCAGGAATGCATAAACCTGATGGTATAGAAGAGCTGGTTGGTGCAGTCTCGTGCCTTGCAACTACCTCCTCCTCTGCTGAAATACCCGATCCCTGCACCAAACGCAGTCATTGCTACTGCTCTGAGGATGTGACAGGGCGATAGCTACAGCAGGAGGGGGCAACTGAACTGACCCTCAGTGCAAATGCATCTCCAGCTTCAAAATAAATTGTCTTTTCCCCACTGTACTGACCTGTCTAGCACATCCAAGGCCTTCTGAGGAGTTATGCTGCCTCCAGTGTTGATGTTTATAGTGTCACATTTTAATGCAGCTTTTTACTTTGCAAACCTCTCCTTATACTAGGACTGTCTCGTTCTTATTTATAAAGACACACATTACTGAAGCTTTCTGGAGCTCAGGATTGGCAAATTCAGCTGGAGTTTTTTTGCTGCAAAATCTGTAACATACAATCAATGAAAAATTCTCCTTTACTTAAAACTAAAGTTCCAATGAAACTGTTGAGAGTCTCTCGTGCGAATCTTGTTTGCGGTACCAGGAGGATTCAGAGTATCCTTATGAGTAGGAGACCTCCTGAGGACACTTAGCTCTGCAGCTGCAGGTCAGCTGCCATCGGTGGTGGTTTGGATGCTCTGTGTAAGTCTCGTGATCATTCCTTTTCCTCACTTAGGTGTTACCATGGAAGATGATTAGGGTAAGGGCTAAGGTTAGGGAAGTAGATGGAATTTCTTTGCTTTCTTCACTCATAACCTGCCTTCTGTGCTGCTTACATGGTGACAGACACTGTCTGCCTGTCCAGTTTTGTGGCAGAAGCCTGCGGCTGTGCTCGCTTAGCAATGCTTTGGTAGGGCTCTCCTTGAACAAAGAGGTTAACTGTCTCTTTTCTTCCTTGGGAATGGGTATCGCTCGTGCAGAGGAGCTAGACAAGCTGATTACTGACAGACCTGAGAACTGCAGGCGGCCCAGCAAACAGGCAGAGGCTGAGGTCTCTGCCCTGAACCACATGGCAGCAGCTCAAGGCCGAATCTCCATCTCCCAGCTGCAGCCTCAGCCGATCATGACGCTCTCGCTGCAGTCCATCCCCCTCCACCACCAGATCCAGACCCAGGCTCGCATCGCCCCAGACTCGCCAGCACCTGCTCAAACGCCTCCTCTCCATACTCTGCCTGACATGAGCCACAGCCCTCTTCCCCACCACCCCCTGGGACGCGCGCCTCCGGAATTCCTGAATGTGGCAGCAGACATGAACACGGAGGTGGATGCGCTTGACCCAAGCATTATGGATTTCGCATTGCAAGGTATGGGGGAGTGACGCTGGTGTGTGGCAGGTCATGATTTCTGTGATTATGTAGTCATGAATACATAAACCAGGATGCTCTAGGAGGGATGTAACTGAGCTAAAAACTTGTGCTGGGTACTGGCCTCTGTGCTGTGATGTCCCTGCCCTTCCTCACTGCATTTCTGCCCCGTTAGGTGGGACAGCAAGCTGCCTGCGTGGGTCAAGTGCAGGCACTGCAGTAGGTGTAAGCGAGGATGTCCAGCTGGATCATCTAGCTGGATCGGGGACACCACACCTCTCTGCCCATGGGAAACCATTGCTCTACTCATGCCTTAGTTTTCCTCTTCTGTAGAAGCAGAACTTTGGTTTGTGACAGAACTTTATGGTTTATGACAGTGCCTAGCGTTGCCCCTGGGTTTCTGGCTAGCACGTAGTAGACAGATGCTGACTGGAAAGGTCTGGACTCCTGCTGGAACCAGAGAAATCAGGAGGACAGACATGCTTTACTGCCTTTGGTACCATCTACAAGGCAGCACTGGTCCTAAGCAGCAGGTGAAGCCTTTTAGTTATGGACTGACCCCATAAACACAGTGCCCAGGTGGGTTAAATGTCTTTCTGTGACCTGAACTTCATCTTTATAGGTAACATATGGGAGGAAATGAAAGATGACAGCTTCAGCCTTGATACCCTGGCTGCCTTCAGCAACTCCCCGCTCCACCTCTCAGACTGTGACCTGGGCACCCCTGGCCTCACCCCGGTCTCGAGCGGCAGCGATCACTCCTTCTCAGACTTGCAGGTCACCGGCCTTTATACCACCTACACCACGCTGGACAACGTAGCGGCAGCTCAGTATATGAACACCCAGGGCAACAAACCCATCGCTCTGCTCTGAGCTCTTTGCACCACACCAGTTTTCCCATGGACCTCTGACTCAGGGGCCAGTTTTCCTGAAAATCCAACCTGAAAGCAATAACAGAGCTCCTCCTGTAGCTACGTGGAACGTGTTTTTACTGAGACACAGAATGTGATGCCAAAATAACTTAAACTCTTGCTAGTAGAACCTGTTTCACCTGCGACAACACTGAGGAATGGGCATGGACACTCATGCTGCAGGACTGGGGAACTCTCTGGAAGGACCTGGAAGGCATCAGTCAGCAGGAACGTTCACTAGAATGGAACTGAGCTAAAGAAGAAAAGAGTCCTGTTAAGGCAAATACACGTAACAGACGCTGTCACCTGGATGTGGACGCTGCCCACCACCTGCACAGAAGCCAACGCACCTCACAGGCTGCACAGCACCAAGTTGGAGTCCAAAACTACTGATCACGTACCATGTGTATATATATTTTTTTCTTACATTGCCAAATAACTCTTACCCTTGAAGAAAGACACTGGCACCACTAATTCTTTCCTGCTGTAACTATTGCTAATTTATTGTTCTGAGGCAGGGAAAAAAAGGAACAAAAATGTAAGCCCATAGCAGTTATCTCTGGGATTAAAAACAAAGTCCTTGCCTGGTGAAGGAAGTGGTGCTACTGAACTATTAAACTGATCGCTGGCTAGAAGATTTTAGGAATTGTGCCTATTTTATTTAGGATTTTAAAAAACAAGATTAGATTTGTTTATAGCCTTGTGTGTTGTGCTTCTGTCTATTCTTGTGCTAGGCAGTATTACTATTGGCAAATTTATTTATATTTATTGTTATGAAAAGAAATTATGTAAACTGAACACTGTTCAATTTTTTAAAATGCTGCAGTAAACTCTTTCACATCCACCGAATTATTCATAATCAAAAATGCAAACATTTTCATCACTGGTTTTTACACTTCATTTGTTTTAAATAAGCACTTTTGATACTGTGAAACTCAAAACTTCGGAGACCAAATATTGTAACTGTACCATTTCCAGTCCATAATAAGTCTTTCTTTCCTAATTAACCAAGTAAGATCAATTCTAATGTAGTTTAAATTTTCAAACCCTGCTTTGTACTTGGTAACACACATTGTGCTGAAATATCTGGGAATATAAAAAGCAACCTCTATGTTGGAGTTTAGCATTTAGTTTACTTTATACCTCTGTGACCATGAAGTGATATTTATATCTTGTGTGTTGTCTGTTCCTGTGCATTAATAGAATCTCCTCGTCAGGTTCCCAGTATCCACGTGCTCACAGGCTCCTTTCTCCCACCCTGGTCCATGAGCTAAAAACCCAGAGCGTGGGGAATGCTGGACCCTCCCCTTCCTGCTGAAAATCACTGTAGGGAAGGTCTGGGGCTGGAAAACCTCGGTGCCTTCCCCTCTACGTCCACGGCAACCTCTTCCTAAAGGGCACAATGCTCCATGTCATAATTTATTGTTTGATAACAAATGTGATTCATGATCATTTGCTGTGATGGGCATCATCTACGATGTCTTTGTTGTTTTAAATAAACATTTCTTAGCACTAAGCCTGGGTCATTGTGGATGTGCTGCTACAACTGCTCTGGTGCCTCCAAATGTTTAAGTTGAGACTTCATGCCTAGCTCAAATCTTCCAGGAGAATAAGGGTTTACAGCTATTTCCTACATAAACTCTTTTTTCATAGAAACAGGGAATGGTTTGGGTTGGAAGGTACCTCAAAGCAGTTTCTGGGGGGCAAGGAAGGGGCTGAGCGGTGGCAGAGGCACCAGCCCCTGCTTGGAGCTGCCACATTGATGCAGTGACAAAAGAACCCGCTCAGGAAAACTTTCTTGAGAACTGCGCTGACTTTATTTGGCAGTGGTTTGGCTCTCGTACAGCGAACATCAGCACCCCCTTCCCTGACACCGGGCAGTGGCACCTTTCAGACCAGAAAACATCTCATAACACCTTTTCTCTCCCCACCTCCAGGACAGGGAGACCTTCCCACACCCCCTGGCGGGACTCCCCAGCCCAGAAGTGACCAAGGAGGTGACCAACGCCTCCAGATGATGGCAATACCAGCACTGTGCTCCAGCCAGGCACCCCACCTCGTGCCTCCTCCTGTGCGAGCCAGAGCTAAATCTGTGCTGGTGAAATGATGCACCCACACAGCCAGAGGCACTGGAAGGCACACACTCAAATTTCTTCTCCATGAACCAAGCTGATTAAAGGCCACTCAAGAAGCAACACGGTCCAACAGACAGAGAGCTCACCCTGGCTCCAGTGCTTCAGCGGAGGAAGCGGGTCAGTGGGGCAGGAGCATACAGAGAACTGTCCACCCTTCTCTCCATCCTCCGCAGGAGCCACAGGCTGAGAGCACTTGAAGGAGCTTTAGCAGAAGTCACAAAGGGTGTGAGATGCGTGAGAGGAAGAGTCAGGTCAGTCAAACCACAGTGAATCCATCAATGTTCCTGCTGCAACAGCTCCCAGCATGGGTTGCTGCTTTCTTTTCTGGGTTATCAGCTACTCAGAGTCACATCTACTGTTCACTCCCCAGCAAGAGGAAGGATGAGACAAACTGCTCCTCACATTCCTGAACTTATGCTAAAATGTCAGTTTGAGACTGTTTTTTAAGCAGGGTTACATTTCCTTGTGCCGGTGTCAGGTCAGCCTCCACCTGACCATACAGAGTCCTCCTCCATCCCACATCCCTGAGGTGCCTGGGTCAGTGGGTTTGTGCTTCCAGCTCCGTTCAGTCTCGTGAGGCATGTCTGACATTGGTGCTTCTTTTAAAAATGAAGGCCAGGGCTTGCAGCTAAAACACAGTAAGAGAGTTTAGATTCTTTTCAAAACCGACTTCTGCACCACGTCCAGACTTGGCTTGGGGCAATTTTATTTTCTGCCAAGCTGCTCCTCTGACGAACTCTCCCACCACCAGAGGGAACTTTGTGTGGATGGCAAGACCATCTTCATGGCTTAAAAAGCAAACACCTACATCCTGTATTTAGGCACATGAGTAAGAGTCCAAGGCTTCAGGAGAAGGGCTGAGGAACCAGGTGGGGAGTTGAGGTCTGGCCTCTGAGCAGCAGCGTGTCCCGGTGCCCCTCCTGCCTCACGGCAATTGCCCTGCACACAGCAGGCCACGGGCTCAAGACGGGCCATCGTCATCCACTGTCGACAGGAGACGGGTGATCTGAGCCTTCTGTGCACGGCTGAGGTGCTGAGCCATCTGGATGATGCAGTCCATGGCAACCTCAGGGTTGGCTTGGATCAAGCTGCAAGGCAGACGGGAGAGGGCGGCTGCCTCAGGGACCGTAGCAAGAACTGCCTCTTCTCCACCACCCTCCGCCCCCACCCAGGGGAAAGCATTGCCCTTTGCATCCCGCCTCCCGCCGTCGCTCACCTGCGGATGCGCTTGAGCACATAGTCCCGCTTCAGGTACTTGATGTTCTCCCGGATGGCCGACTTGGTGCTGTCGTCCTCCCGCATGTGCTTCTCCAGCCACTCCACCACCACCTGGTTGTTGTCCCAGAGGTAGCCCTGAGGAGAGAAGCACCGTGAGCAGGGGCTCCTGCTGCCCACCCTTTCTGCTGTGGCCTCAGGCTTTTTCCTCCCATGACAGAACCAGGCAAGGAGATTTTTCTTCTCAGTCCGTGCAGGACTGGCACAGCACAGCATGCTCCCCCACTCCCATGTAATAGCCACCAGGGAAAAGGTTCAGTCTGGAAACTGAAGCCAGGGAAAGCTTCATGGACTGTTTAAAATCATAGAATGGTTTGGGTGGGAAGGGACCTTAAGATCCATTCAGTTCCAAACCCCCTGCCATGAGCAGGGACACCTCCCACTGGATCAGGGGCTCCAAGCCTCATCCAGCCTGGCCCTGAACACCTCCAGGGATGGGGCAGCCATGACTTCTGGATGATGATGAGTTAAGGTAAAAAGGTAAGGTAAAACATGCTTCCTCTGCAAGCCCTCGCTCCCCAGGTCAGCAAGCACAGGGCTCACCTGGTAAGATTCATGTCACAGCGCCTGCATTTGAGAGCAGCTCAAATGCAAAGATCCCAGGTCTCATTTCTGCCCTATCTGATGGTAGAAACTCTTTATTTGGGGGCCAGCCTTGCCACCACTAGACATCAGCGTCCACCTACGGTCACCTGATTTGAGAACACAGCCCCAGCCTCAGGGCTACTCAGCCGCCCACCCTGGTGATTCCCATCGCACATATAAACCCTCAGGGAGGCACCAATGAAATGACTGAGCAACAGAAGAACAAGGTGACAGCCTTTGGGAACCCCATGGGATGCAAGGACACCTTGGGTAGCCAGGGCTGAGATACCTTCGCAGCTCCTTCTGTCTCCATGAACCAGCGCCGCAGCATGGACTGGATGTGGATGTGGCTCAGCTCACTGTTTGCCTTCAGGACCTCCGCCTTCACCGTCTCCTCCAGCAGACGTCGTCTCAGCCGCCAGTAGAGGAAGGAGCGAGCGTTTTTCCACTCCAGGATGTCCTGCAGAAACAGGGACAGCCCAGGTTCACCTTTGCAAAAACAAAAGGAGCTAGTGTGCAGAAAGAAGAGGAGCTGGTGTGCAGAAAGACAAGGAGCTGGTGTGCAGCAACTGCTTGAGAGCAGCTCTGCTGGGCTGGAGCAGCAAGAAGCATGCAGGGCAGGAGCAGCACACGGAGCTGCAGAGGGGACTTGGCCTCCTGCCTTCGTGCCACCACAAGTCCCTTCCCACCGATGCCCAGGCTCACCGTGATGACACCTTTCTCCTGCATGCGGCCTGGGGTGTCGTGTAGGTCAGCAAAGCGCACGGCCACCTGGTAGTAAATGGGCAGGAGGAGCTCCTCGCGGGCCTTGAGCTGCTTCTCCAGCTCCTTGCGCTGTGCCTCTGACAGCTCGGGGGTCCCTGCAGGACACGCTGTGCTGAGCAGCCCACCCCCCACCACTGTGACAGGGTCCAGTGCTCCTACATCAACCATCTCCACCAGGGAACAGCATTTACAGAGCCCCCTGGAGATAAAAGTATTTGAAGCACCACCACATCCCCTTGTCAGGCTCTGCCATCAGAAAAGCCATCAGGAATTTTCACAGCAGAACACCTAAGGATTTCCCTTACCCAGCTGCTCAACGAGCCTGGCATAGACCTTATCAATCCTTCTCATGGTTTTCACCAAATCTTTCTTCCTAAACTTGATCTCAACAGTTCCTCCAGGCTCCAGAATGCCTCCCCTGAAAGGAAAGTTTGGTAAATCAGTGACTGGTCTTCACAGAAGAATAGATCTTGGGACAAAATGTCCAGGCAATCCTCTCTTCTAAGAATCAGAGAGAAAGAAATCCTGAAAGAGTTCTGTTTCCAGTCTGGGATTCTTGCCTGTCCTCCCACTCCTTACTCCAACGTGCATTAATTCAGGTTAGAGAAAATGCCTTCTCTCCCCTACAAGTATGTTGTACTCGCCCACAGCCTTTGCTGGATGTAGATATTTCTGAGAAGATACCTGCCGTGCTGCTCTGTAAGAGCCCTGGAACTTTTAGCTGATGGCTCTGATTAACCAAAGGGTCAAAAATACACATCTCAAGAGACTAGAGGTCCCTGCCAGTGGAACTACAGCTCTGTAGATCCATGAACTGGCTTTTGTTCCTGTGCACATGGGCTGTGGATGATGCACATGTATTTTGGACACTGACCTGCTTTCCTTGTCTGCGTAGAGCTCCACATATAGGGGGTTGATGGTGGAGTCAATGACCACCCAGGAGCCTCCTCGCAGCTCCGCGTGTGGTGGGATATAGACCAGGACAGGCTGCTTAAAATCCCGGAGGCTATCGACGATGAAGGCGCCGAACTTCAGCATTTGGTCATACATGTCTGAAAGCCAAAGGGACCCAGTGGTGCGAGCAGACCCTGGTAGGCTGGGACATCCCAGGACCCTTAGGGTGGCAGGGGTGGTGGCAGCATGGCACAGCACACGGATCTGGGCACCTCAAGCACAGATACCTTTCAAGCCACTGGAGAAGCCTCGCCAGTTGGCGAAGATCATCAGTGGGAGATGCTCCCGGTTGAAGTCCCGAATAGCCTGGGCTGTTTTAAAAGCAGAATCTGGAAACCAGACCTGCCCAGCCTGCTGGATTATCTGGAGAAGAAGGTGAACAGCAGTGCTGAGACTGGCGCGGGCGCTTCCCAGCACACTGCACTGGTAGGTCAGCAGCACGCGGTACAAAAGCACTGAAGGAAAACTGACCGAGCAACCTTGATTCCCCCAGTCTTTAATGAAAATCAAGACATGCCAAAGGGTTACAATAAGCTTTTTCCCTGCTATCCCCTCCCCAGCTGCCTCTTGACTACACTAAGGTCTTCCCGCACACCTTTGCCTCTGAGTCTGGGTTGGCAGGGTCCGCAGGTATCGTCACTTCCACGGAGCGGGTCTCGACAGCAATGACACCCACCGGGAGACCTCCCAGCCTGCAGTGAGGCAGGATGGGCTCAGCAGAGGCCAGCTCCCCTCCGTGCTCCACCCTAGCCCCACCAGAGAGGTGAACCCCCTCCAGCACCCCAAAAGCAGTGCCATGGCCAGGGCTCACGTGCACCTGAGATGCATGCAGGCTCCTGGCAACGTGCTCTGCCCTGGGGCTCCATCCCTTGCACCTGGTAGTACCTTGCTCGGCCAACCACGACTGTCTGAGCCCAGGGTCTCATGATCTCCAAGAAGCTGCCCTGGTCAAAGAAGCCACTCTGCCAGGTCCCCTTGAGAGCTGCAGAGCACATGGAAAAGTGAAGCAGTGCAACAGATAGCGCTGAACGGCTCCCTGCGCACCGACCCAAAGCAAAAAGCACCTTCTGCATTGGGATGGGGGCGGTGCAGTCACGAGATGCACTGGGGAGTGTTGCTGCAGAGGTCTCAGACTTACTTGGGTGGGGTCTCCCTGCCAGCATCCACCTGGGGTCGTAGGGGACTTTGGAAGGGATAAAATCGATTTCTCTGTCAATGGGGTCACTTATGGCAATGACGGGCACCGGGCTTCGGTTATCCTGCAAGTGAGAGCCCCGAAGGGCACGTCACCAGCCAGGTCTGGGGTAACACCTCCCACCAGTGTCCTGCAGCACCCTCCTACCTTGGGTATGTATGAAAGCCACTGCAGGATGGTGTAGACCCCTTCGAAATCATCTGGGACAGTGATGTGGGAAACGCCATTATTGTGCATGATCTGCACGCCTCCCAGCTGGTTATTGGATGTGTAAACTTCACGCCCCAACACCTGGCCAGAATCATCAACAGAAAAATTGGTCTCTGCTAACACAGGAGTTGCTCCTCCTTGCTGCGTTTGTCAAGTCAAATATCTGTACAGGCACATTCCCTCTGGTTTGGGGCTGAATTTCCACCTTGGCCCACCAGGCTAGAGTGAAATCCTGCTTTAGACAAGCACATGGATTCAGCTAAGCTGGTTTTAAATGAGTTCACACCAGTGCTGTTCTGCGCGGGGATGGGTCCTGCCCCTGGGACCAGAGCTGAGCAGCTCCTGTGCCAGCTCCCCTAGGAGCGATGCCCCATAAAGTGGCCTCTAAAGCAACATCAAACAGCTGCGGGGTGGCGTTCTCTCAGTTCTCAGAGATGAGCATGGTTGCAGTTGCCCTGCAGCTCCTCCAGACAGGTCCCATGAGATGATGGGCAAGGAACTGACCTCCTCTTCCCAGAACAGAGAAGAGGTCACACATCTAGCGCCACGAGGGCCAGTGCTGGTGGAGGACACGCAGCCCGAGCAAAGTACCTTATTGAGAGCCGTGACGCCGGTGAGGATGATGTGAGAGTTCTCCACCTGGATGACGCGCTGGCCCAGCCTCACCAGGTAGGCACCGATGCCAATGGCCCTACAGGTCACCTGGACACACACACAAGGACAAGCGGGGTTACTGGGGAGAAAGGGCTGCAGCACAGTCCCTGAGCAGCAGGTCAGTGATGCTCTGCAGGGGTTTGCACAGTCAGTTTGGTGGTTGCAATCTGTTATTCCCCCAGGATGACCTCAAAAGCAAGCAGGAGAGAGAGGAGGAGCAGAGCAGGAGCAGGGCCAACAGCTGTACCATGCTGATGGTCACTATTTCATCGTAAGCACGAGAGGACTCCCCGGCGATGGTACCAGCAGCTCGCAGGTTTTCCACCCCAAATCCATTATCCTTCCCAATGATGTCCAGGAGGACATACCTGCAGGAAAAGCAGAGCCACGGAGGTGTGGGCAGGACAGAAGGAAGCACTTGCGTGCATGAGGTATCCAGAAGGATGCTAAGCCAGGATGTGGGAGCTGCATCCTGGCAGGGAGTTAGGGCAGGATTTGGGGTGTCTGTCTGCACCCCATGGTCTAGCGGGGCTCACCTGGACTCGCCCCCTTCCTCCACATGCTCACAGTGCACCGAGTTCATGGTGCTGATCCTCGTGTAGTCCTGGGGAGTCAGGTAGAGGTACTTGAACCCCTGTAAATAAAGAGGAGGAAAAGTTATGGACCCCCTCTGCACACATTCAAGTGGGACATGGATCTTCTCTAATCCCAGCCCAAACCCATCCCGTGCATCAACAGCGGCTCAGGGACCAGGACTGAGCAGAGCAACCACACTTTGTCTCCACTCCGCTGGTCCCTGTGGTGCTGGGTGCAGGTTTGTGCTCCCTCCTCAGCACCGATCTTACGGGTTTATGTCCCAGTTCAGCTCTGGTCCTTCCTTCCTTCCCCAAATAAACCCCCTGCTGTTTTCTGTGACGGTAGGAAGGGAGGCACCCACACACCTTGTAGGGGTCTTCAGGGTCCACCCAGGCCACCTGGAACATGTGTTTTATCTCATCAGCAAAGCCGATGCGGGCACCGCTGTTGGCAGCGATGTAGATACGAGGGATGCCTTCGGCCCGTGCCAGCTCCGAGGCCCTCAGGAAGACCAGGTCTTCCTCTGGCCCAAAGGAGCCAATCTTGTGTGTGATGTCATTGCAAATGAGCACGATGTCCCGGCCTTTCGGATACTCGGGGGTCTTCAGCTTCATTTTGAAAGCAACCATCCCCACCTGCCCCAAAAGAGCACAAGGTCACAGGGCAGGCTCTTCCACCCACCACATGTTCTCACCCCATTCCCAAATCATCCTGCCCTACCTCATTCCCTCCAGGGATTCTCTTCATCTGCACCAGGTGCCCCTGTGAGTCCAGCACCAGCTCGGTGTACGTCAGGACGTCCTTGGGGTACAGCTCTGAGGAGCCCCACAGCTTGAAGAGAGCCTGCAGATACATCACATGGAGGATAAGCTGAAAGCATGGGGCTGCAGCAGCTCCGAGGCTGTCACCAAGTGCAGACACGTGCTCCGGCAGCAGCAAGGGACTTGTAGGAACACAACTTTGTGTTAGAACCACCCTCCCTGCTGCCAAACCTCTATGCACAGGGCTTTCCGTTTCATGTTCTCCATGAATACAGCTACAACAATTTGCAAGAGCTAGGAATTGGTTTAGAAATATTTCATATAATCAAAAGTGTTGGGGCTTGGGCTCATTTCTTTTCCTCATTTGCCAGCTCAGGCAAGAGGATTTTTTTCCCTTGATGGGAATGTTGGGGGGGGGATGGGGAAGAAAAGCAAATGCAGCCACTTGGAGCCTCTTTCTGTTCAGCCAGACTCACCTGTCTGATCATCTCAGGGAAGTCATACACGTAGGTGGTGCCCAAGGACTGTGCCTGGAACCGCTTGGCCTGAAGCAGGTCCTTGGTGACATAGGGGGTGTTGATGAGCATCCCGTGCTGTGGCCCTTGCTTGTCTCCATACGAATGAAACATGATCTGGAGAGAAGGGCGGTGTTGGCTACCTGCCCTCAGTGTGCAGGAGAGTCCTCTCTGAAACACTAAGGTGCACGACTCTACTCGACCAAATAATGAGATCTTCTCCCCTAGTCTTTGATATGAGGATAGGCTGACGGTTGAGGTTGTTCAGCCTGGAGAAGAGAAGGCTCCAGGGAGACCCTAGAGCAGCTTCCAGGACTGAAAAGGGCTCCTGGAAAGCTGGGGAGGGACTCTTGATCAGGGAGGGCAGGGGTAGGATGAGGGGAATGGTTTGAAGCTGAAAGAGGGGAGATTGAGATGAGATCTTAGGAAGAAATGTTTTGCTGTGAGAGTGGGGAGGCCCTGGCCCAGGTTGCCCTGAGCAGGGGTGGCTGCCCCATCCCTGGAGGGGTTCAAGGCCAGGTTGGACAGGGCTTGGAGTCCCTGGTCCAGTGGGAGGTGTCCCTGCCCAAGGCAGTTGGGCCTGGACAGGCTTTGAAGTCCCTTCCAACCCAAACTCTTCTGTGATTTTATTTAGAGCACAGAGTGCAACACTGCAAGTGCTGGTAACATCAAAACACTGACCTTCTCCTGCCAGACCCAAATACTGCCCAATTCTGCACCAGCAACACCGTTTTGGAGTAAAGCATCACCCTGAGGTACCCAACTAGATGGGAGTGAAACCGAGCCAGCCCTGGGAACGCCGCTGCACAGTCCCAGGGGCTCTGGGACAGATCAGCAATGCAGGTGCACGAGGATTTTTGCAGAAACCACCCCAAAGCTTTGTCATAGCCAATGGCAGCTCAAGCACTTGCGCTGGGCTCCCACTCGCTACCACCTGCGGTTACTCACACTGCCAGTGCTGGGGTCTCTCACTTCCTTGTAGAGACTGATGTCCAGGTAGTAGCCAGACTCGTTGGTCAGGAAGAGGCGGATGGGGATGGCCGTGGCCGTGGGCGTCAGGCGGATGTTGATCTTCACCTCAGCCTGCAGGACCCGCAGCTTCCAGAGGCGGCTGCCGTAGCGCATCACCATGGACCGCACCGACTCCTCGATCTAGGCATAGGGCAGGGCACATGTGGGTCTGTGGTCTCAGGGATTCCACTGTCCCTGATGCCAAGGCTGGAGAAGCCCCTGTTGCATCTCCAGCCCAAACTGCCATTTCAGATTTGCATTGGGCAAGCCCCTTCCCTCTCTCCATCTCTGGGGGCTGGTGCTGCCATCCAGCCTCTCCACCTCAGAGAAAGACAGTGTCCTACAGCCTCCTGAACGCACAGATCATAGAATCACCAGGTTGGAAAAGACCCACCAGATCATCGAGTTCAACCATTCCTATCAAACACTAATCCATGTCCCTCAGCGCCTTGTCCACTCATCCCTTAAACCCCTCCAGGGAAGGTGACTCAACCCCCTCCCTGGGCAGCCTCTGCCAGTGCCCAACGACCCTTTCTGTGAAATACTTTTTCCTGATGTCCAGCCTAAACCTCCCCTGGTGGAGATTGAGGCCATTCCCCCTTGTTCTGCAGAGGTCTCTGGGGCTGCCAAATCCATTCCCCGTGCGGGGTCGGGTGGGCACTGGATGGATGGGGTCTGGCGGCTGCTGTGGGGGCTGCCAGCCCATCCACACGGCAGCACCAAGCGAAGGGGATGACGGGATGACGCAGCCTCCACCTTGACATCAGCACTACGCTGGCAGTGGGAAGCAAGACATTGAGAAACACACCTTGGAGGGGTCCATGATGACAGTCGGGACAAAGTTGAGGAAGATATGGTTGCAGTCGGTGCGGACAGCAGTGTTGTTGAAAGCCACCTCCAGCTCATCCATCGCCTCCAGGAGCAGCCGCTCGCCCTCGTTCTGCAGGTACTCGAAGGAAGCCTCCTGCAGGGCACCGGGTGGTTCAGGAGCCACCAGAGCAACTCCTACACCCAAAGTGCCCCCATCTCTCCCTGCACAACCAGGGGACCCAGCAGCAACCGCCTTGCCTTGGTGATGAGGTCCGAGTGGCGCACGATGGCGCGGATGAAGAAGCGGTAGTCGGTGGCCTCGGCGCCCGCCTGCACCTTGGCAGCCCCCAGGTAGAGATGCATCTTGTGGTTGGCGCAGGGAATGGCCGTCAGGTCAAAGTTGCGCATGCGGCTCAGCTCCAGCTGGAAGGCCAGCGCCGGCTCCAGGTGCCGGTAGATGCGATCCTCTGCAAACTGAGGTGGCCTCGAGGAGTGAACAAGCAGCCGGACAGCCCAGCACCACAGGGACCCCACTCTAACCACGCCTCTTACCTCATCCCTGGCTCTGAATGTGAAAAACTTTGGGAATTCTCTCTAGAGGAAAGTAGAGAGAGAGGGAAACATGAATAATCCTGGCACACAGAGGATTTCTCTGATTTTCAGTGAATCCATTACAAAGAAAACAATTCCTCCCTCAAAAGGAAAAAGAGTTGATGCTTTTGAAATGCAGCTTAAAGCTATGGAGGGGGCCACACAGGAACCATGTTATTGGAGACATTAGCAGCATAAAGAATAATACAAGAGAAAAGTCACTCATTGAATTCCTTCATTAATTAATCCCCAGCTCCCGACACAAAGTGCATCCATCACTCAGTGTCATGTTTATAAGGTCTTTTCCAGGTATTTTAGAGAGGCAGAAGCACAACACCTCTAAAGCCACTCCACCCATCCACAGCTCAGTGTGCTCTCACCTGCTGGGCGATGAGAAACGTGATTCTTCGGAGACCACAGTCAACGAGGACGTTTTTCTACACAGAAACAGAAAATCGCATCAGTCATGAGACCTTAAGCACCTTCCCCAAGGGAGGAAACAAAACCCAAGCAGCAGCCACAGGGTGCAGTGTTTTGGGGAGGTGTGGAGGTGCCTTAGGGACAGCACCCTGGCTTGCAGGGTCTGCAAAAAGGGCGTCTGGCCCCAGCGTCCTACCTTGGACTGGGCAAAGGCTCTGAAGATGGGCACCAGCTTCTCATCTTCCACATGGTCAGCCCAGTGGAGCGCAATGTTGAGGATGTGGATTGGCTCCTCGTGGACATTCTGGCAACAAAACCTCCCAGTCAAGCCTGACCAGCAGCACCACAGCCGTCCTGGCACCATCTGGCAGGGACAGCGGCGGCATCGTGCCCACCTTGGCATCCTCCTCCTCGTAGATGGTGGCTCGCGCCTCACTGAAGATCACGTTCTCTGAAGGCGGGTTGGTGAAGCACGAGATCACTTCATTGAAGTTCCTGCACAAACAGTGGGGATGGGGTGACAGGTCAGCACTTTGTGCCTACCCACTGCCCGAGGGGACAATACCCTGTGGCAGGGACCAGGTAGCAGTATAGCAGCCTGGGGGCACGAGCTGGCTCAGGGGGACCCCAGGAGCCTGCGGCAAAGCCACAGCTCTGAGAACTGCTGCGTTCATGTGCAGAGATGCTTACCTCATGCCAGGCAAGCTCCCCTCAAGCTCCACATGTCCCCAAATGACGTGTTACGTCCCCACCAAGTAACTTGTACCGAAAATATCAGTCAGCCCTGGCCTCCGGCTCTGGGAGGAGCAGGAACTGTCCCGAGTGTTGTTCAGACACCACCAGCTTTGGCTCTGCCACCCGCTTTTGCCCTCTAGTGACTGCAGCAGCACCCAAAAGGAACATGAATGTTCCAGCCAGGCGCATCACTGCACCCCCACCTCGTGAAGTCCTCGAATCTGTTGAAGGCCACCATAGCTCCCATCCGCTGGCTCTGGGGAGAAAAGCCACTGTCCATGAAGAGCTCGGTGCTGTGCCGGGCCAGGTCAGGGTTGGAGATGCTGATGGGGACAGACATCCTGCATAGGGGAGGAAGGCAGGCATCAGTCGGGAGTGGAGGCATCTCTCCTGGGTCTGATGGGAAACAATCAGGTCCCCTGAGACAGAGAGGGCACCTCCTGCTCCACTGGCAAAGGCAGAGCATGCTAGGCAGCTCCCTCCGAGGGTTCCAACAGCTTTGTAAAAGGACTGTGCCCAGGGCAGCAGGACAGACGTGTGTTGACACCTGTACCTGTTTGGGTGGGAAGAGGGCAGCATGAACTGGAACTCCACCAGGCAGGTGCCATCTGAAAGCTGCCGGTGCTGCAGGCTGTTCAGCTCGTAGGCAATGTACCCACGGCGCACATACACCTAGGAGGGGTCAACAGGAGGTACCGCTGCACCCCTGCTTCCAACATACCCCTCCTCAAGTGCTCGTGTGTCCCTCCCCAGCCCTCACCTCCAGCGCTGCCATGCGCACCACCTGGTTGGTGTGGTAGAAGAAAATGGGAAGCACATCGAAGATGGTGGTTTCCGAGAGGATCAGTTTCTGAGGAAAGAAAGTAAACTTGATGGCAAAGATGAAGCAGGACCTCCTTGCTCCACCGCAGGATAGGGCAGACGTGTCCCAAAGGGGTCTTGCAATGCGAGGCTCTGTGGGACTGGCCACTGGGGTGACATGGGACGTCACCAGATGATGTGGATCCACAGGTCAGTCCTCAACCAAAGTGGGAGAGGAGCAGGGGATGAGAACTGGCAGGAATAGAGTGTGCCCCATCCTCTGCTCCACAAAGTCTGTGGCTGCTTTCTTGGCTGTTTCTAAGACCAAGCCACTTGCAGCCTGACCTCCTCACCAAAGCCACCCAACTTCCCTTTACAGAAAAACACGTGATTCCCAACCTTCAGGTTTTCAGGGCAGTACTCGTGTCCGTACATGTCAATAGCGGAGAGGAAGATGGACTCCACCTGGTTGTGTCGCAGCTCGTAGGAGGGCAGGTGAGAGGCGATGAGCACCTGCAGCAGGAGAGGAGGCTGGGAGTGGGGAGGACAGGGATGGGAACTGGGATGGGGACAGCACGGTGTGGCGCTCGCTGACCTGCCGAGCTCTCAGCGCCACTTTGGAGTGCTCAGTCTTGCTGAGCTGTGTCAGCTCTTGGAGGATGGCTGTCAGCTCGTCCGTCAGCGTGGGGTCACGGCCACACAAGTGGTCCTGAAACACACGTACCACCATAGCCCAGCTTCAGTCCCTTCACTCCAGGACAGTTTTGCCCTGCAAGACGGCTTTGCCCTGCACCTCTGCTCCTGCACAGGCTAAAAGGGGGAAAATCCTGCTCTTCGAACTGAGTGCAGAAACTCAACATGGCAGAGGGGGGATACAGTCACCCCAGAGACATAGGAAAAGATGCTTGGATGTAAAACTTGAACCCTGGGGATGCACTAAATGGGAGCAGAAAATCAGCTTCTTGAGTATCTGCCCACTTTTGAAGAGAAAGCAGAGGGCGGTGGTGGCCACCCACCGCCACATCCCATCCCACAGCGATGCGGAGCTTGCCTCGGCTTATGGGCGTTTCCCTGCCACCACCCTTTACATCTGGCATCTCAGGGCATGGACTGTACTCACTATTAGCATGGTCACCAGCAGGTTCTTCTTTGCCACCTGGGCATGGGAGAAGATGCTCTCCAGCACAGGGGTCATGTCAGGCTTGCACTGCTCCCGCAGGCTGATGACACACTTGTCATAGTGAGCTGCGGGGCAGAGCGTGGTGAGCCGGGCAGATCTCCCCGAGACAGCCCTGCACATCCCCCTGGAGACCCTCCCAAGCCCTCACCGTGCTGGAACTGTGTCTCCACTTGCAGGTAGCGTCGCAGCAGGTCCAGCACCACCACCTTCATGTAGCCCCGGATGCCGCTGCGGTACCTGGGGAGCGGAGAGCTTGGCGTGCTGCGATGCGGCAGAGGTGACAAGGGGTCTGGGGAGGGCCAGAGTGGGACACGGGGCTCACCTCTGCACCAGCTGCACCACGCTCTGCGTGTTCATGAAGAAGACCTCCCGCTCAGCCTTCCTCTGCAGCGTGGCCGCGTGGGTGTCCAGCACGCTGGCGATCTGCAGGGAGAGGACACGGGGGCCAGTGCAGCTCGGGGCCAGAGCAGCCGCAGGGCTCCTGCTCCCCCAGCTCCCCCAGCTCAGCACCGCTGCAACACTTGTTCTCCCAAGGTAAAAATGCAAAGTGAGAAGTAAATATAGAAACACAGATAGAGAAACACAGGCATCAAAGCTCTGTTTCTCGCACTCTTCTAATTTTCTGTATTATCACTCAGCAGGACACATTCAGGCAGAAACTTCTAAGCAGCTCCAGCTAAAAGGGGAGTGAAGGCCAAGCTGGGGAGCACAACCCCTGAACCCCTCACTCACCTGCTGGCTTGGGAAGCGGCAGAGCACTGAGGTGATATTGCTGGCGTACTGTGCCATCACTTTCCGGATCGACTTCTCCACGGACAGAGGGATCCTCCCCGAAATGCTCGTCATGATCTCCTGCAGCTCCAGCAGGGGCAGCGAGGGGTCCCGCAGGGTCTTCATCAGCTGCATCACCCACTCCTTCACCTGTGGGGAACAGAAGGTGGTGCTGTCCGCACCTACTGGAGCTGCTTGAACCCTCCCGAGATGCCTACACCCACTGGAGCTGCCCACAGCCTCCAGCACTGCACATCTTGCCATCATGATAAACATGAAGCAATGGGACAAGCAAACCCTGGACCCACCTTGGTGCTGAAGTAGGGCTCGGGCAGGCAGTACCCATTCATGACATTGGTGAGATTGTCCAACACGTTTCGGAGAACCTGGTGCTGCTTCTCTCCGGTGATGGGAAGGGCCTCCTGTGCCGGGAGCCCCCCTGTGAACAGTTGTGCCTGGAGAGAGAGATGGGCTGATTCAGAGTCCTCGCTGACATGGGATGCGACCCTCCTGATAGCCCTGATGGCCCCAGAGAAACCAGCACGACCCCTCCAACTTTTGGTTAGACACAGAGGAAGCATCTAACACTCGGATTCACGTCTCTGCCAATTCCCCATCCTGAAACCAATGCAGATAAGCTGGAGATGTAGACAGAGCACTATAAATACATTAAAAACTGCACACTGAACAAGTGTGCATGGGATGTTTATGCAGGGCAGCTGCCAGAGCCCCTGCTCAGCTAGTTGGGGGATGCAGCGTGACCATGTCTGCACCACCCCATGCCAGCATGGGGACATGCTTGCTGATGCTCCAGCCAGGGCAGCTCCTCTGTTTTATCCCCTGCTTGAACATCCTTGATACCCTGTGGGATGTCATCTGGGAGCAGATGGGAGGGAGCAAGAGGACACGGCCTCAAGTTGTGCCAGGAGAGGCTCAGATTAGATAACAGGATAAGTTTCTTCACTGAAAGGGTTTCCAAGCACTGGCAGAGGCTGCCGGGGAAGTGGAGTCACCATCCCCAGAGGGATTTAAAAGACAAATGGATGAGATGCTCAGGGCTATGGCTTAGTAGTAGACAGGTATGATTGGACTCAATGATCTTAAACGTCTTTTCCAACCAAACGGTTCTATGAACAGCAGGGTGGCTGGCCCCCAGCAGACTCACGGGCTTCACTTTGGTGGGATCATCCAGCTCGAGCCGGGCTATGACACAGCCAGCCTCCAGCAGCGCGCCCGGCCGCTTGACATAGTGCACGCGCCCAGCCTCCTCCACCACCAGCGTCATGATGATCTTCATCACCTGGGCGAGGAGGGGTGGAACGGTCACTGAGCAAGAAGTACCTGTGTGCAGAGTGCCTTGGGCACCACGGAGGCACTGGAAGCTTTGATCTCACCCATGCGCTAGCACCACAGGAGCAGAGCTTCTCTGGGCTCTCCTGCAAAACCCACCTCGATCTCTGCATAAACGTTCCCCTCAGCTACGTGGCCACCATCATCCACTGTGTACTGCAGCAGCTTCCCCGCAGAGGGCGAACGCAGTATTGTCGGGTCCTTCTCCTTCGCAAAATCACACGTTTTGTTGCCGATGGTGATCCGGTATCTTAAAGAAAGGGAAAGGTCTCACCAACTGGCCACGGGTCAGCACGGGAAGCTGTGGGGAGGCAGCAGGAAGGTACCTGTCGATCTCCTCCTTCATGTAGGTGGTGTAGCTGTTGCCATTGTAGGAGAGCAGCAGCCCGCCGTCGTTCAGCCGGTGCACGTCTATCTCGATGTGCGTGCGGTTCATGATGATGACGTACGTCGTCAGGGACTGGCGGGCAACCTGCAGGCAGCAGCCGGTAAGAACCCTCAGCAAACGGCCTTTCTCGGGGCTGGTGGGAGCAGCGAGGGGCGAGAAGCATCTCCCCACGTTCAGTGCAGGAGCAGCAAAAAGCCACGGACGGGGCTGTGCAAGGGAGGGATGGAGGCAGCAGCCTCAGGCTCCACCCAAAGAGCTGGTTCAATGCAGTCTGGAGCTGGTTTAACTCACGGCTCACCTGCTGCTTTTGCTGTAAGTGGGGAGGGTTTGCATGAAGTTTGACTAATTGAGTTTAAAAGCATGAAAAGGACATCCTTTATTAAACTCAGGGCAACCGGATCTACGAAAATGTCTGTCAAGTTAAAATGAGGTGGTTATTATTATTAACCTCATTTTTACGTTGCATATTTGTAAAGGACAAACTCGTATTCCTTGCTCCTTTCTCCGTCAGGACAGGAGCGCACAGCCCTGTCCTCATGAGAAGCACTGTGGTCGGTTCAGCAGGAGCCCAACGTAGCCCTCACCTGAAGAACATACTTCACACCCTCGTAGATGAGCTCCACGTCGACGATGTTCAGCAAGGAGGCTGCCGGCAGCACTTGTCCCCTGAAACACAACATACGGGTCTGGCACTGGAAAAACACACTCAGATAAGGGAGCGTGTCCTCCAAGGCCAGAGGAATAACCTTGATGTTCTAGTGCAAAAACAAAAGCCAGCTGCCTTTGGTCAAGCCACTTTCCCTTGAAAGCTGTTTTCCCAACCATATGAAGCTTTTCCCCCACTCTAACTAAAGCGATAGGGGAGAAGCCGGAGCTGTGGGTCACAGCAGATCCCCCTGGTTCCCAGGCTGTTGCAGCACCGTGGGCACTGCCTCTGGATTTGCAAAGCTTTTGTAGCAAAAGTGGGAAAGAAGATGGCTCAAGGAGAGAGAAATTCAGGTTTCCATGCACACAGGCTGCCAGGAGCTGCCTTTCTAGGATGTGCAGCCCCTGCAGCCAAGCCCTGGTCAGGCAGCCACCACTCCACACCTCTCCAGCGAGTGCAAGAAGTCGGTCATGCACGTCCTGAAGGTGGCATCTGCGACATTCAGGGCACCACAGACAACACCCAGCATCGTGTCCGGCTTCTCTGCCTGTATGGGGCAAAAGCAATGGGGTTTGAGTCTTCCCCCAGAAGGGGAGCAGTGACCCCAGGGAGGACAGTCGCCTCACCTGCACTTTCTCAGCGATGAGATGGTCCAGCCAGCCAGTGTCGATCTCGTTGTTCTGGAAGCTTTCTGTCTCCAGCAGCCTAATCAGATACTCCACAGTGGTCCGGAAATCCCCGCGGATTGACAGCTCTTTCAGGGCCACCACCATGTTCCTTTGAGAGATCAACCCCTCCGTTAATGACTAACAAGGCAGATTTCAGCAGAGGAAACCAGGGAACCACAGGGACTGGGGTGATGAGCACCCAAGCCCTAGGCACTCTCATGCCTGGACAGTCTCACAGTCAGCATTGACTTAAGAACACACCTAAATACCTGGGACAGATTTGGTAAGTGTTGCTTGATTACTGAATGAATGTCTCAGCTCACCAGCACTAAGCACGTGCTTAGCCGGTCACTACAACCTGAATTCAAGGATCAGATTGATGACCTGATCCAGTGGGAAGTGTCCCTGTCCACAGGGCTGGAACTGGATGGACTTTAAGTTCTCTTCCAACCCAAACCATTCCATCATTCTATGAATCGGGGCCGTAGCACCAGCACAGTCTGGAAGCTTTGGCTTTGCTCAGACAGTCTCTGCAGCACAGAGAGGCACCATTCTCATGCTCTGATAACAGCCCCTTTTCCCAGTTCATACAGGCAATCCCAAGGGCACTCGCTCTCTGCCCTAGCCCACCACACTCACGAGATGGCTTCTTCCCTGTTCTCTCCCCATGAGAAGCAGTGCCCGAACTGTGAATCGGCAAATTCATGGAGCCCCCCGGCTGCCGCCACGCTGAAGTACCCCCAGACATTCTTGCTGCTGCGGAAGTTCAGCTCCTGCACCGTCCCCGAGCTGGGCTTGAAACCCTGAGAGAAGAGAGAGGAGAAGGCATGGAGAAAACACGCTTGAGACTCATGCAGGGTACACGGGGAAAGGGAATCCCTGTGCCATTTGTCAATCTGCAGGTGGATCTCACTGATCCCACGCGTGGAATGCCCACAAGCGTTGGGTGGCTGAGGAGGATCATGCTCAATTCATCCCCTGAGTAGCGGGGTACCCCGTTATCCCCCACGCGGGGGGAATGTAGGAGAGTCCATCCCCTTGGCTCACCTCCTCGGGGTTCTCACTGGTGATGCGGGCAGCGATGACATGGCCCCTGGGTACAGGGGTGTTGGTGGGGCTGTGGAAGCAGATCGGCGTATCGCCCCACGGGCTTTCCCCGTACAGCACCCGAATGTCTTTTATCCTGTGCAGAGGGATGCCCATCGCAATCTGCACGAGAAACAAAGAGGATTTTAACTAGGGGAATCAAGAGTTCAGCATCAAAATTATAACTGGGAGACATCAAGAGGTGGTCTGGATGAAAAGTGAGGGGAAGAGGAGCCATGCTGCAGGCAGCGGCTCCCAGCGGGAGGGTCATAGATTCATGGAATCATAGAATGTCCTGAGTTGGAAGAGACCCACAAAGATAATTGATCCCAGCTTCTGTCCCTGCACAGGACACACCAACATTCACACTGTGGGGTTCAGAGTGTTGGCCAAATGCTGCTGGGATATTGTCAGGCTGTGACTGCTCCCCTGGAAGCTGCTCCAGTTCTCCAACCCCACTGGGGGAAGAACCTATTCCTAATACACCACCTTAGAGGCAAGAGAGATGCTACCTTGCTTCCACCCCACCCCTACACACTGGTATATGGGACAGCTTTCCTCTGCCAGGTTCCAAATCAGCACTTCTCCCTAAATTGCAAGGCTGCTTCATCTACTACACTGCCCCAAGTCACCCGTGTGCACCCAGGTACCTGCAGCTGAGCAGCAGGGAGGTTCACATCTGCGATCATCTCTGTGCACGGATGTTCCACTTGCAGGCGCGGGTTCAGCTCGAGGAAGTGGAAGCTCCCGTCCTCGCTGTAGAGGTACTCGACGGTGCCTGTGCTCACGTAGCCCACCATCTGGGCCAGGCGGACTGCGCACTGCAGGAGAGGGGGAAACCACCACAGCAGGGTCAGGGTTATCCCAGGAGAAACATCATCAGTGTCCTTGCATGGATCCAAGCAGGGATAGGGGTCCCTACTCAGCCTGGGGAGTCCCTCCCTTCCTAGGGAGCCTCAGGTGCCAAAACCCACAACAAGCTCGGCAAGGACCAGTTTCTCACTAGCTCCCTGTGCTGCTCCCGGGGTTGCTCACCTGTTCCATCACCTCAATGACAGAGGGAGCTGCGATGGTGGTGGGTGCCTCCTCAATGATCTTCTGGTGGCGGCGCTGGATGGAGCAGTCGCGGCCAAAGAGGGAGATGGCGTTGCCGTACTCATCGGCCAACACCTGCACCTCCAGGTGCCGTGCGTGCTGCGCCAGCTTCATCAGGAAGATGGGAGACCCAGGCGCCTCTGCCTGCACCTGCAGGGAGGGAGAGACTTGCGTTTGGCATCAATCCCCAAAGTTCGTCCCAGAACAGAGGCAGGTCCTGCAGGGGGTCCAGATGGGAAGCACAAGACACCTGGGGTGGGAGCAGGACCCTGCTGCATGTCCCAGGATGGGACAGGGAAGGCTTTAAGGGTTCTGGGCACCTCTCACCTGCCGGAAGCAGGCACCAAATTCCTCCACTGCCTCCACTTTTCGAATGCCTTTGCCCCCACCGCCTTCTGCTGCTTTGATCATCAGTGGGTAGCCGATCCTCTTGGCCACCTGAGGGGGGACAAGGAGCGCAGTGACCAAAGTACTTTGAACATCAACCCAACAACCCACCAGCCCCGTGCAGCCCCAAGCAGGATTGCCTCAAGCTGCATCTATGCAGAGGGAAGAACTGCTGTCACATGCCCTGGAAGCCCAAAGGGCTCCGAAGAGAAGTACTGGTGAACAAGAGACAATGAGATGCCCATGGGCTCAGATTTACCTCCAGGCCTTCCTCCACGTCCTTCACGCAGCCCTGGGCGTACGTCTCGAGGGGGATGCTGATTGTCTTCTGATGCTCCTGGTCCTCCTCAGACCACTGTGCCACCAGACCTGCAGGTACATTCAGGGCTGTTGTCAGCACCAGGGTGGCACAGCCACCATTGAGGTGACATGTCTTTGCCCAGGAGAGTCGGGGACCTCATGGTGGCCACCCATGACATTTCCTTTGCTTCCATGCACCCCATCTCCAAGCACTCTCTGCCTGAACCAGCAGCTGCTCAGCTGCAGTGGGGTCCCCGATACCTGCAGCCACCCTGCGGCCAGCAGGACCACAGATCCCAGCCCTGGCACTCATTTTGGGGGAGAAAGAGAGGGAGAGGAAAAACGAGGTAGCAGGGAAGGTGTGCAGGAGGGATGGGAAGGAGACACTTACCGCTCCCGCTCCACGGCAGCGTAGGGATCTGGACTGTCTGAGCCACGATGGTGGAGGCAACTTTGTCCCCCAGTGCCCACATGGCATCACTGGGGGGACCTTCAAACAAGGAGGGACAAGGTGAGCTGAGACAGCCTGGCCAGCCAGCCCTGTCGCATGGATGCTGCAGAAAGATGCTGCCCACCGAGCTGGCACCATCAGCCCTCCTGTAAAGAGTGGGGGCACGGGGAACCCCCCAAACTCACTGCCCAGTTCAGGACAGAGCTCGACCCTTCTCCAAAAGAAGGTTCCTCCATGAATGCGGCATTAGCGTGAGCATTACAGGGAAAGCCCAGAAAACAGCAGGGTTCCTGGGACAGCTGGAGGAATGTGGCCTGGGGGCTGCCACACCACAGGGTGAACAAGCCAGATGCACTGAACGGGCACTGCCCAGCGTGGCATCCCTGGGGACACCTGTATGCACTCACTATCGTAATGTCTGCCGCTCCCTCCACCACTGGGAGGACAGGGAGACCTTACCTAGGAAAGCTATCCCATTTTTCTGCAGCAGCTCTGGCAGCTTGGGGTTTTCCGAGGCGTGTCCCCAGCCAGCCCACACCGCCTGGCACAAGAGAAGCCGTTACCTCCTTGTCCTGCTCTTCTCCCATTGCACCCATCGCGCCCAGTTCCTCCACAAAGAGGGATGCCACCCCACTTCTGAGTGCCCTTTCTTCCCCGTCTCCAAAGAGGTGGGAGGCTTGTGAGCGGCTGCTACCTGGACTGGGATCCGTTTGGAGATGTCCACAATCAGCTCTACGTTGGCGTAGTTGTTGTTGTTGGTCCCTCCGGGGACGGGCACGTAGTGATCTGCCATTTTGATGTACTCTGAAAGACATTGCGTGCTGGTGGTGGTGGGAGCTGGTCTTCCAAGCCACACATCACTCGCACACTGCCCCTTGCGCCCCCTCCCCAAATCCTCCATCCCAGGGAGGCTGGAAGAGGGAGGAAATTATTTAGATATAGATGAACAAGAGAAAAGTGTGACCCTGAGGTGTGCAGAGCCTCTCAAACCCCAGGCAGGAGCACAGGGAGAAGGAAAGGGCTGCCCCAGCTCCACCCCAGGACAGGCAACACTCAATTCTGGGATGCTTTTAGGAGTTACCTGCATTGGCTTTGAGGTCTTCGGGGGTCACCATGACCACGAACCGAATGGCGCGCTCGTTTCGGAACATCTCGTAGGCCCAGCGGCGGATGGAGCGCATGCACTTGACGGCGGCGATGCCGTTGTTGGCGATGAGGACCTGGGGGACAGGGGCGTGGGACACGAGGCTGAAACCTCTCCTTGCTGCTGGGGCGCAGGGCTGGGCTGAGGGACGGCAGCAAGGAAAGGACAGCAGAGCAGGAGGCTTCTCAGCAGCAGCTTAGATGCCGGGAACTTGAACTAACGAAGGACAGGACTTTGGACTTCGTTTGTGCCTGCCATGCCAAGGCACTGCAAGCAGCCGCCGTGCACCAGGAGGGTTTCCCTTTCCCAGCCCACAAGGGTGGGTAAAGCTGAGGATTGAACAGCTCTGGGCTGCCACACTCCGAGCTTGCTGGGCAAAGAAGATTTAGGCAATATTCAAAGATGCCACCGTGAAAAGCAATGGCCCCCCAGCTGGGCAAAAGCAGGGGCATGCAGGGAAAGACCTTCTCGATGACTCGGTTGCCACCAAAGCGAGCGATGAACTCGGCCGGCGAGGCGACGGTGAAGTCCCGCTGCAGATCCATCTTCCTGTGCTCGCGGCCCCGCTTCGCCAGGTGCAGCCCGGACATGCTAGGCCTGCGGTGGGACACGAGGGCGGTCAGCGAGCTCACAGCGACGCCAGCAAACCCTCCCCAGGCACGAGAGGTGCTGCTGCTGGCTGAAGGTTCCTTCCCCAGGGGTCAGATCTGCCAGCAGCCTGCGGCAGCGGAGACCAGACTTTGCCCCTTTGCTGTTTCTTTCAAGGAAAGCAATAAAACCCTTCACCCTGCTGACACACGCAGGGAACATCGGGATTCACTTTCCTTGCTACCAGCTCTGATGTGCACCAGGACTTAAGGGGGGCAACAGGAAAGCTGGGGAGGGGCTCTTGACCAAGGAAGGCAGGGATGGGATGAGGAGGAACAGTTTCCAGCTGAAAGAGGGGAGATTGAGGTGAGATCTTAGGGAAAAATGTTTTACCGTGAGGGTGGGGAGGCCCTGACCCAGGTTGCCCGGAGCAGCGGTGGCTGCCCCATCCCTGGAGGGGTTCAAGGCCAGGTGGGATGGGGCTTGGAGCCCCTGATCCATGGGAGGTGTCCCTGCCCATCGCAGGGGTGGGACTGGGTGGGCTTTGAGGTTCCTTCCAACCCAAACCATTCTATGATTCTATGATCTCTCTTGGGACATTTAACACTCAGTACCACACCGCAGAGGAAAACTGGGATATTTTTTTTTCACCTGAGTTATATGGGGTGAAAAGGGTGTGTTTCACAATTTAAATGCCCCTTCCTCCTACCCCCCCAGCAACTGTACATTCGCATTCATTCAAACACTGGGAGAAGCAGGAGATTTGCAGCCACAGGGGCAGGGCTGAGACCCTGCGACACAGTCCCAGGGTTTGCATTTTGGGGAGCTGGAGCTGCCCAGGGCTTTTGGAAGCATGTTTGTGTCCCAAGCACAGTTATCACCGTGGCATGGCCACGCCTGCTGCTGCACCGCTAACAGCTCCCAGCCTGGCTGCAGCTGGAATTGTGCCACTCTCTGCTCCAAGGGATAAGGAACGGGGAGACTCCCACCAGTTTGTATTGTAGCACCGAGCACAGACCCTCTCTCCCACTGCCAGGGATGTTACATGCACAAAAACCCCTTTTGCAGTGGCCAAAGTCTGCTGCAAAGCCCCTGCAGATCCCGGTTCACCCCAACCCCTGTTGCAGAGCTGTTTCTATCCCCTATGTCCTTGGAGTACGCACGGAGCAGCCAAGCTGGGTGGTGTGCATGGCAGGAAAAACAATGAGTATATGGGATGGCTCAGAGCATCCCTTTGAGGCAAGGGGGAATGCTGCCTCCAAACCCATGGCACGAGCACCAGGTGTCTCATAGGTGCAGCCAGAGATGCTCCTGCAAGATCACATACTCATAGAATAGTTTGTGTTGGAAGGGACCTTAAAAATCATCCAATTCCAACCCCCCTAGATCAAGCTGCCCGAGATCACCCTGAGCCGTGCTTGGGCTGTCAAAAAGGACAGAGAGCAGGCAGCGCTCCAGGAGAAACTTTGCAAAGGGTGTGATGCACCTCTCTCAGCATCTGCCTTGGGATTTTGCTCTCGCACAGCTTGCACTGCCTGCTCCACGACCCCAAAACACCTTCCCAAGCTCACCACGACTCACCCCAACCATGGTTTTCCACTGGTGGCATCTCCATGCCCTCTGGAGTCTGTTCCTTGTCTCACACCCCATCATGCATCCCTGAAGTGACCAGGTAAAAGCTGCCAGACAGCAGCCCCAGCAGTGCTATGAGACTGTCCTCCCCCGTGCTGGCATCACCGTGGCCCCAGCAGGAGGGTCTGGCAGCAGTGGGAACACTCCCCAGGCAGGCAGGGGCCTCCCTGGCAGCTGGGCACATGCCTTCCCGCAGCTCCGCCCAGAGTTATAAGCAACTTTCTATTTTAATTACCATGTCCACATCTCTCCCCCCTCATAACTCGGCCAGATTTTGCGCTGTCGATTGTTATTCAGTGGGTGTGCTATAAATAAGAAAGGAAGAGGTACCAACCCCGCCTGCTTCCCCAGGAACGAGCAGATTTCACGTGAGTAGCGCTTGGCACATTTATTTTAAGGGGAAAAGTGTCAAAATCCTCTGGGAGGCTGGAAAACATCCTGATCTCTCCATGCTCTCAGGGACTTTTCCAAGTAGCTTGAGCAGGGCATCAAGCAGTGCTGGGTTTCTATCAAGCAATGCTGGGTTTCTATCAAGCAGTGCTGGGTTTATTGTGCGCAGGCGCATCCCCACTGATGCTCGGCGGCTCTGCCAGGGCTGCCTGTGCTGCCCGCTTCCCTCACGCAGCCTCAAATGCCACCACAAAGCCTGTGCTCACTGCGCCCATCCTGCAAACTTCACCAACTGCATCTACGATGGGACTTGGGCAGCGACATAAGGAAATTCCCCATCACGAGTGAGCAGCAACGATGCCTCGCTGGCAGCACAAAACTACCCCTAACCCCGGCCAGGCAAGAAGACACTACTGGGTTGCACCCGGCGAGCTGGCTGTCGGGTTTCACAACACGTCCCTGCAGCTGAAGGTCTTTTATTTTTAACTGGGAGCAGAGGAGCTGGGCAGCAGCACTTTGTTTCCAGTTCTTTATAAGGGCTGTCAGCTGCGCTCGCAAGGGAATCCGCTCTGCCCAAGCCAGCAGGGAGCAGGGACCTGCCTCATGGCCCTGCCAGCAGTGTGGAAAAGTCACTGAGGAGCTGCCCATGGATCAAAGCTCTTCCATTTTCTATTGATTCCTCGCAAAACCTCTGAAGAACTACTTTTCTGCCTCGAATAATTTATCTACAACAACTGCAAGAGCAGAAGAAGGGCAAGAGTGGCACCTACGTAGCCCCCCAGCTCTAGGATGCTGCGTTTCCCCACGCACAATGCCAGCAGCACGTTAGCATCGCAGCAGCAGAGGGAACCTAAAAGCAGGAGATCCGTGTAGGATCGAATCCTGGGACCAGGGACAAGCACACGTGCCCTGTCCGATGGCCCCACTCTGCTTGCAGGTTTACACACGCCCCACGAAATCCCCCCAGAGGCGCTCGAAGAGGCACAATGGGGGCATCGATTTGGGGCTCTGAGAAGCACAAACACACACGGACACGCGTAGAGTGGTTTTAGCAAGAAGGTCCTCAAGAAACGCACCCACGAAGCAGCTGCCCAAGCCCAATGCGGCATGTTCGCTCCCAGCTCCGCGCGTCGTACCTCATATCGGCGCTGGGCTCCAGCGAAGCGGTGGTCGTGGGGAGCTCGATGCTGGGTCCCCCCGCCCCGGCCAGGCTGCTGCGCCGGCTGCCCACCCTGAAGGCCGCAGCCACCACCTCATCGTCGGAGGAGTTGTCCTCGAAGGAGCCCAGCACGAATTTGGCCAGGGCCGGCCGGCGGAGGGCGGAGGGGTTGTACACCACGATCTGCTCCTTCTCGCCCTCCACAGCCTTGCCGGCCTGCGACGGGGGGCTGGGGGGCTGCACCGCCGGGGGCTCCTCTGGCTTCTTCTCCTCCCCAGGCAGAGGGTTGGACATTTTGGCCCAGACGAGCAGCAGCAGTGCCAGCAGGAGCAGGGCAGCCAGCAGCATTCACCCACCCTGGGAAAGGCACAGAGACGCCTTGAGAAACGAAGGTGGCGAGGGGGCTGGAGAACAGGCCTTGTGAGGAGCGGCTGAGAGAGCTGCGGGTGTTTAGCCTGGAGAAGAGGAGGCTGAGGGGAGACCTCATTGCTCTCTCCAGCTACCTGAAAGGAGGTTGTGGAGAGGAGGGAGCTGGGCTCTTCTGCCAAGGGACAGGGGACAGGACGAGAAGGAATGACCTCAAGCTCCGCCAGGGGAGGTTCAGGCTGAACATTAGGAAAAAAATTTTCATGGAAGGAGTCATTGGGCACTGGCAGAGGCTGCCCAGGGAGGGGGTTGAGTCCCCTTCCCTGGAGGGGTTTAAGGGACCGGTGGATGAGGTGCTGAGGGACATGGTTTAGTGATTGATGGGAATGGTTGGATTCGATGATCCGGTGGGTCTTTTCCAACCTGGTGATTCTAAGATCCTATGCAGTCAGGGAGAACCCCCATCCCCTGTCTGGGGGGACAGGAGCAGCCCCCAAAACCGAGACCTTGTCCCCAGTGCTCCCCACATCACCCAGCCGGCCCCCACTGGGTTCAGCCAGGCTGCATCAGGCTCAGCCAGAGTTATCTTTGCTCCCCCAAAGAGGAGGGGTGCTGGTTGGGGGGGGTAGGAGGGGATGATGGGGAGCACAGCTCTGGACATGGTCCCCAGCCTCTCATAGTGTCCTAAGGGTGGCAGCAAGGTGACCCCAGCCTTGGCCCCTCAAACCAGAGCCCCAAATCCAATCAGAGCTGGGCGATAGGTGTGGAGGGAACCCCCAGAGCCCCCCACCTCCCCTCAGCCCCAGCCCCTTCCCAGACACCGCTCACCATCAGCAGCGAGCCCCGTGGGTCCCCAGCTTCCCTTCCAGGACAAACACCGGCTGCGGCTGGTCACATTGCCACTCCCGGTCACGCTTCTCTCCGCCGGTGACTCTGGATTCAGTGTGTGGTGCCAGGGCCCGGTGGGAACCCCTGCTCGGCCCCTGCCCCTCGCTGTCGCGTCGCGGTTGCGTTCTCGCACGTGACAGCGACGTCAAACACAAATATTTCCCCACTAACACGTCTGGAAAACTTGTGCTGGAAGCGAGGGTGGAAAGCAGGGGGGGGACCTTGGCATCGCCAGCTGCGACACACGATCCTTGGGGGACAAAGGTGCCTTGGCCCCGTGACCAGCGATGGGGACAAGAAGCTCCAGCACCTGAAGGTTTGCCTCCCTGGGAAGGGAACAGGGAACACTCAGCACCTATTTTTTGGAGCCAGGGTCACACCCCAGCACACCTCCCCCCTCCCTCCCTTTGCTCTTCTGGACACTAAATACCACCCCACGACATAAACAAAGTATTTTTTATTTAAAAACAAACAAACAAAAACTACAACAGAGCCACAGACAGTGTAAACTTCATCTAGTGTTACCTGTTGGAGCAAACACCAAACATTTACAGCGCTATTTTACAAAAACTGACGCGATTTCCAATGAAGAAGGCACTTCACTTCCAGTAATTATGAAGCCAAAGATGGACTGGAAACCCAGAAGTGCAAAGTCCAACCTTGTCTCCATCCTGGAAGTCCCAACAGTTATTTTTAACAGTAGCCAGATGCCTGATTTGTTCCTATGAAGGCAAAGCACAAACATCCCTCTGGCTTAAGATCTTAAAAGATCTTTAGTCAACTGCATTCATCAACCCATCCATTGGTAGATCTTGATGAATAAACCATGGGCACCTCAGCTCCCCAAGTGATTAACACATCCAGTATGAATCCAAAAACTTAGGGTTTTCTTCTCCAAATGCCAACAAAACCCTCAGGGCATGACCAACGCCTCAGTTGCAGTCTCCCCTCAGCTGCTGAGGGGATTTAGCCTCAAATCTTGAGAGCACAGACACACTAAGTAACACTTCTGACAGTGTATGGTCACCACAGTGCCAAGCAGCCGTATTTCAATCTCAATTTGTAGCAAAAAGCTAAAACTAAACATATTGGCCTTTACTCCCATGGAGGCAGCTCCACAGCCCCAAATATGAGATCTGGGGGAAAGAAGCAGGAGAAGGCACAGCAGAGTATTTACAAAAGCTGAACAGCTTCACCTCTAAGAACTGGCATCCCTTCACAAGAGCCTGGAAATATGCTCCCTTCAGAACAATGAACACAAAGTGATACAGATTTCTTTTTCCTTTGCTATAAACCAGGCTGAGACCTGTTCAAACAGCGGAGTTGTCTAACACTCAATCTGCTCTTTAAAAAAAAAAAAAAGTTTTAAAAAAACATAACATCTCTGAGAGTTTGCTCATTTCTTCCCCGATCAACATCCAAAGAGGAATTCTCAGGTCAGCAAAGGCACTTCAGGAACGAGACAACTCCTGAACCAGGACTGCTCCCAACCCTCAGCCCCTGCAGCCCCCGCGCGGCTCAGAGCGCTCTCCAGTCAATGGGCATCTTGCCGGATTTCTTGAGCAATTCATTTGTCTTGGAGAAATGCCGACAGCCGAAAAACCCTCTGTTGACGGAGAGAGGCGAGGGATGAACCGTCTGCAGGACGTGGTGGCGTTTCTGCAAAGCGTTAGAGGAAACGGTTGGTTAGATTTGCATGCGGGCAGCTCCCTGGACACAGCTGGCTGCTTCTGCTCCAACAAGCAGGGCTGATCTCTCTCCATCTCCTCAACCACCAGCCCGACGACCCAAAGACTCTTGTCCCACCAAGAGGAGGACGGTCTACGTAAAGCAGCAGCAATACCCTAGTTGTTTCCAATTGCTGTAACCTCAACTGCAATGTTTACACTTCCTTTTGTGCCTTTTCCTAGAAAATACACAGCTCCAACCTCAGCTGAAGGATTTTCTGACAACAAAATGTCACGCTTGCTCCAGTTTTGTTGCTTAATTCTGGCAAAGGCTAAGCTGGGACAGGAGGAAAATGGAATCTGACAGCAGAGTTGAAGCAAGGAGAAAGCTCAAGCTCTGCAGGGGAAGTGCCCTCTAGTGTCTATCCAGTTGTGGAAGAACCGGAGAGAGGGAAGGCATGGAGGAACCCATACCCTGTCGATGGAGCTGCCCTTCTTCTGCGCATAGGCTCCCCATAGCATGAAGACAACTCCGTGCAGGTTCTTGTTGAGCCAGGACACCACCACGTCTGTGAACTGCTCCCAGCCCCTCTCCTTGTGGGAGGTGGCATGGTGAGCGCGCACCGTGAGGACAGCGTTGAGCAGGAGCACTCCTGCCAAACAAAGCAGGTACACAGAGGATGTAAAGAAAAAGCAACTGCTAACTGCTTTCCCCTGCCCCAATTAACAATAAATCAAACTTCATTCTAAGGTGCCCAGTAATCTACAGGCAGGGGCTATTTAGCCTGAAGGTGAGGATGAGGGGAGACTGCATCGAGCTCTACAGCTCCCTGAAGGGAGGTGGGTGCTGGTCTCTGACAGGTGATAGGACAAGGGGAAACAGCCTCAAGTTGTGCCAGGGGAGGTTTAGATTGGATATTAGGAAAGATTTCTTTACTGAAAGAGCGGTAAGCACTGGCAGAGGCTGCCCAGGGCAATGCTGGAGCCTCCATCCCTGGAGGGTTTCAAAAAGTATGCAGACTTAGCACTTTGGGAAATGGTTTAGTCGGCACAGTGGGGTTGGGCTGATGGTTGGACTGGATGAGCTTAGACAGCTTTGCCAACCCTAATAATTCCATGATTTTACAGATGGACCATTACCACCATAGCTCTGTTGTCTAGATCAGCTTTTTATTGCCCTATAGTGGACACAACAGTATGCGTTAACTCACCCTGCTTGGCCCAGCCAGTCAGATCACCGTGACCAGGATGAGTGAAGCCTTCAATATCCGTAGACAGCTCTCTGTAGATATTTTCCAAACTGCAAACAAAATCCATCAGAAATTAATAAACAAACAGCACCACTAACTGCTGTTACACTAGGCAAGAAGAGCACGGATGTTTAAGATAAAGCCATTTGCAGAAGCAGGATAACAAGGACATGGACCCATTAGAGCAAGTCCAGAGGAGGCTACAAAGATGACCTGAGGGCTGAAGCACCTCCCACAGACTGAGAGAGTTGGGGGTGTTCAGCCTGGAGAAGAGAAGGCTGCAGGGAGACCTTAGAGCAGCTTCCAGTGCTGAAAGGGGCTCCAGGAAAGCTGGAGAGGGGCTCCTGATCAGGGAGGGCAGGGATAGGACGAGGGGAAAAGGTTTTAAACTGAAAGAGGGGAGACTGAGAGAAGATCTTAAAAAGAAAAGTTTTGCTGTGAGGGAGGAGAGGCCCTGGCCCAGGCTGCCTAGAGCAGTGGTGGCTGCTCCATCCCTGGCGGGGTTCAAGGCCAGGTTGGATGGGGCTTGGAGCTCCTGATCCAGTGGGAGGTGTCCCTGCTTATGGCAATTTTCAAAGGCAACACACAACTCAAGTTTCTGCAGTTGCACCTGTTTCCTATCACTTATCTGGCTCACAGGCAGAAGGAATGCAGAACTGAAAACAATTTGCAAACAAAAGGGGTTTTGCAAATTGAGCACTTTCCTACCTGGGGGGAGGAGGAACCGGCTTCTGGACACTGAAACAGAGCCCGTGAGCTTGATTAGGACCATGATATGGATCTTGTCCCAAAATGACAACCTTCACCTGAAAGCAGACCTTTGTTAGGACTGAATTGTAATCAGTATTATTCCCCAAAGAGAAAAAAGCCTTAAGAATAAGCCTAGAACAAACACACAGGCAAAAGAAACCAACCCCAAAAACCTGACCACGTCCCAGGAACTGAAGTTAAATCACTGACATCTCATTATAAACAAGTTAAAGAACACAGTTCTCACCTCACACTAAGGGCTAACATCACCACAGCTTTGCTGCTAAGATTATAAAGGTATTCTGAGTGTGGAAAACCAAAGCTTTCAAAGAACTGCAATAAAACACCTTGCTGAGATATTTTCCAAGGAGATTTCCTCTAAACGTGTTAGTTTTAAGTCATATTTGCCGTGTTATTTTTGGCACAGTTTATTTGCAATGGGATTACAGTATCATGAGTTTTTTCATCATTAAAAAAATAATTAAAAACATGAGATGTACAAGAGCCAACAGTCAGGTTGGCAACACTGGCAGTAAGGTCAGAAGTCCAACTAAAGTTTTAATGTAAATTCTGTGGTGAGCGAGGGTAATAAAACAATAAAACCACAATTTCTTATCAGAGATAAAAGAGAAGCCAGGATTTACAAGTTCTTTGAGGGAAACAACAGCATCTGCACCACATGGTGATGAAGCCAAACAGATCAGACATCAAAGGAACACGTGTGTGCATCCAGCCCTGCGTTTTCGTTGCAGCAGCAGCTGGGGAGGCCTCCTCACCGCCCCCACTACACAAGCTCTACTCACATCCCTGATGTCACACATCTGCGTCCAGGTGAAGACTTGGTCTGGGGGCGGATAGACCGTGTAGCGCTTCCTCTCGTCTGCCACAAACTTCATCAGCTGAAGGGGAGAAGGGGGAGCGGGTTCAGCCCAGGGAGAGCAGAGAGCTCGAGGTTCCCTTGATCCTAATACTAATAATGCTGATAATGAGAATAAGGGCAAGGAACGCAAGGGGAATCCTATCACTGCTGCTTCTCCCACATTCCTCGACTCATTTACAGCCCAAGTGGACAAATACTGAGCATCTCCATGGCAGGAATGATCATGCTGGGTGCCACAGGAATCCTTGTTTTGTAAAAGTGTCACCAAATGGCGTGGGTAGGAGGGGACCTCACAGCTCATCCAGTTCCAAGCCCCTGCCATGGGCAGGTACACCTCCCACTGGATCAGGTTGCTCGAAACCCCATCCCAGCCTACCACTCACCTCAATGAAATAAGGCTTGGAGAATTCCCCTGCCAGGTGCCTCCGCCAGCTCTCCCCGAAGCCCGGAGGGACGTTCCTCTCGCTCAGCCGCTGCAACGCCAACTCCTTGTTCTTGCGGATCCGCTCCAGCTGCTCAGGGCTCAGCGGCGAAGCCTTCCCCGACTCATCTCCGCCTGCTCTGGCCTTCTTAGGGGTGCTGACCTGGCAATGGCGAGCGAAGAGGCAGCTGTAGAGAAGGCGTGGGGCGCGGCAGCGCAGCCTCAGGCCGGACAGCAGAGACCCAGCGGCCGCCATGACCCGCACGCGGGATTTTCGCGGCAAAACAAGGCCCGGCCCGTGCCCATTGGCTGCCGCGCCAAGCAAGCCCCGCCCCCTGCGCCCTCATTGGCCAGCGGGGAAAAGCCCCCTCTTTCCTATTGGTTGCTGGCGCGCTGTTCTGCCTAGCAACCGGCGGAACCCCGCGCCCATTGGGCAGCGCGGTCAGGCGCTCCGGGAGCGCGCGGTTTTTGGAGCGTGATGCGGAAAATGCGGAAAAATAAAGTCTCTGCGACTCGTTTGGGAGCTTTAGAGAGCAGGGAGGTTTTCATCAGGCCTGGGCACCGCCAGGCAGTGATCTCCATCGATCCCGATCAGCGACACAAGAGCTATTTCCCACTTAAATACACGTGTGCAAATACTCCCAGAAATCTTATGCGTATTCTGCTCCTTTCCATCTTACGCACGCTCTGTTACTACCCAAGGATTCATTTTAACGTTACTGTGAGCTTCATAACAGCAAAATCTCTTGCTAATTTCGAGCTTTTTGCTCCAGTTCCGCCTAACTTTGCAGACACAGACGGAGCACAAGACGTTATCACCTTAAATGAATGAACAGTGCCTGGGAAAACACTGTCTGAATGAAAACACGCCATAAAAATAACACGCTCAGAGGGACATTGTGTCCCCCCCCAACCCGGGACCCCCCCCTTCCGCAACCACCGGTGCCTCCAGTACCCCCCCGCCCGCTACCTCAGCATCGCCGCCCGGCTCCGGGGAGCGGCCGCGCTTCTTGGCGGGGGCAGCGTTGAAGAAGCAATGCAGCGTCTTCTGCCCGATCATGGCGGTGCCGAACGGGGAAAGGCGGCAGGAACGGGGCCGAAGAACGGGGATTTCGCGCCAAGAGCGCGCGCGTGCGCCGAGGGGGGGAAGCCCCCCGCGGGAGTGGGCGTGGCTACCGCGTAGCGGGGCGCGGTCATTGAGCGCGGGGGCGTGGTCACTGAGAGGAGGGGGGCGTGGCCTGTGCTGGGAGGGGAAGCGTCCGCGCATGCGCACTCTCAGTCGTCTCGCTCCGCCCCAGACGGGCTGGAGAAGGCCGATGCCCTATGCGCATGCGCAGAACCTTCGCTCTGGCCCCTGGTTGGAGGGTGCGCTGCCACCCCAGGCGCACGCGCAGCCGCCTCGCCCTCTGACCAATGCGCATACAGTATATTCCTGGGCTTGTGCGCATGCGCAGATTCTCTGTCTTCTGCGTGGTCCTGCCTGATGCGCAAGCGCAGTCCTCCCCGGCCGCTGTCACCATCCATTGCGCATGCGCAGTCGCTCCGCGTCCCTCTTTCCCGCCGTGCTCCTTCAGAGGCGGCAGCCGCTGTCTCTGCCCAGCGGTGGCGCCTCAGAACGACCGGTACATGGACCGGTACGTGGTGAAACGCTCCCCCGGGGCGACGGGGAGTGGAAAGAGGCCGCGGCTGCAGGAGAGGCCCGGGCCGGGGCAGCCGCTGTGGCAGGAGATCCGGGCCGAGGGCCTGTGCTGCGATTACCGGCTGCTCTTCGGCAAGGCCGAGGCGGATGAGATTTTCCAGCAGCTGGAAGAGGAGGTGGAGTATTTCGAAGGTAACGGGGCCGCTTGGGGCCCGGCTTCCAGCTCCGGCTGCCACTCGCACCCGTCACGCTACCTTTTCCCAGCTCCCTGAAGCAAATCACAGAATCGTGGAATGGTTCGAGTTGGAAAGGACCTCAAACCCCATCCTGTTCCACCTCCTGCCAGGGACACCTCTTACTGGATCAGGGGCTCCAAGCCCCATCCAACCTGGCCTTGAACACCTCCAGGGATGGGGCAGCCACCCCTGCTCTGGGCAACCCGGGCCAGGGCCTCTCCACCCTCATGGCAAAACAGATGACAGCTTTGTGGTTGTCATAATAACCCCATATCTTTTATCCCACTGGAGATTCACAGAAGCTCCAAGCCAAGGTGGCGGTTGAAATGAAACTGCAGGACTAATGCAGCCTTTGTTTTGAATCTTATATCTTGTTTAAACAGGTGAAATGACAAAATTGCACGTATTCAGCAAGTGGCATGACATTCCAAGGAAGCAAGTAACCTATGGAGATCCTGAGTTAACATACACGTATTCGGGCGTTACCTTCTCTCCAAAGCCATGGATCCCAGTTCTCAACCGTATCAGAGAGCGCATCGCGTTGGATACAGGACAGACTTTTAATTTCGTTCTTATTAACAGGTATGTCTGATTTTCAGTTGCATCAAGCAACTTGTTCAAATGAAAAACTGCTTGTGAAACACTGTTGATGGATCCCTGAGGAGTTGTTTGATATTGATTTAGTTAATAGCACTCGCTCATCTGTTCTGCATACAGGTATAAAGACGGTGAGGACCACATAGGGGAACATCGAGATGATGAGAGAGAACTGGTTCCACGCAGTCCTATTGCATCTGTGTCCTTCGGAGCCTGCAGGGACTTTGTTTTTAGGCACTGTGATTCCAGAGGAAAAAAGGCAACACGGCACATCAAGCCCATCAGACTGCAGCTAGCCCACGGCAGCCTGTTGATGATGAAGTACCCCACCAACGTGTTCTGGTACCACAGCCTGCCAATCCGCAAGAGAATACTCGCCCCACGAATCAACCTCACGTTTCGGAAAGTGATGACTATAGCCAGCAAGTGAAATACTCGGCAATCAAGCACCAGGTCTTTTGTTTCTGAAAGCAGAAGCTTTCTTCCCCAGCATGACTGTCACTTTCTTGTTCAAACACCATCTTTGATGATTCAAGGTACTGGATGAACAAATTCAAACCAGGAATGTACTTTGTAACTTGTTAATAAAGGCTGCAACTACTGATCTTAAATACCAGGAATACTTTTTGTCTGTGCAGTGTTGCTGTAGTCCTGCCGATACACTCTGTTTAGGAGTAATACCCTTGTTTTACTCAGGAGGAAGTTTGTTCTCAAATGATCTTCATCTGGCTAGTGTCATGAAAAGATCATAATGCTTTGTGTGCTTCAGATAGCAGAGAGAGAGTTTACAGATATTATACAGTGCAGGATATAATCGCTTAAGAGTGAGCTGGCAGCTGATACTGTTCAATAGGTTACGCTTTCTTGTTTGTTTTTTTTAAATAAACTATAAATGGGACTGACATGAAGAAGAATAGTGCTACAATATGAAATTAGTGAGCACAATATGGCTGGCATTGGATGTTTTGCAGTCATCGTGACTTATGCCTGCTTATATTCCTCTGCTGGTATGGGAGGCAGGGTTCTTCGCCTCTGTGGTGTAGTCAGGCAGGCAGAGGCCTCTGATATAGTGTGATGTCCCTGCCACGGAACTAGGGTTGAAACTAGATGATCTTTAAGGACCCTTCCAACCCAAACTATTCTATGATGCATTAGGTACCTCTGCTTCCTTAGGTCTCTTCTCTGCAAAGAAACCAGGGAGCATAAGTTCATCTTTTGGGGAAAGCCTGGACAAGGCAGTGTGAAAAGCTATAACTGAGGGTGTCTGTTTCTCTAAATAATTATCTCTAGGGATTCCATTCTGACCACCTGGAAGCCATCACCTTCCATGCTTACAGTGAATCCTGCTGGAATGAAGAAAGACTGTCTGAAGTCACCACCGGGCTTTGTGGAATCAAGCAATGGTAAGTACTGAGCAAGAATGAAATGATCCCTGTGCAATCAGGATATAGAAAGCTTCTGAATTAACAATGGGCTCTGCCCTCCAGTGGTAGGTCCCTTAAGAGCTATGGAATTAATGTCTATTTAGACAATTGGGACTTGGTACTTCCCACCTGCTGCCACTCCAGAAAATGCTGTATGTATCCTGAAGAGCTCCTGCATGAATGCTTCTTATCCAGAGAATGTGAAGTGCTGCTTCTATCGCGTATACTGAATGCAGTTTGGTTTTTCTTTCAAGATGTCACCATGCATGAAGAGCTACTTTTTCTAGTAACGCTGTTCTTTTATTGCTACTGTACAGTTACAAAAATACCCTGAAGTGAAAACGCAACTTCAAACAGCAGTGCAGTGGTTTGACTATAGTATCATACATTTTTAAATAACATACAAAATAAGAATAATCCAAACAGAGAGATGTCATTTTGGAGGTCTTCTCTGATGCTTGTTAACCTTTTACATTTTATTAACACTTTTTTCACAATGGAAGCTAATGAGTAACAAATAAGTGTTTGATGAGCCTCAAAGGGCCGAGTGTCAAACACCTGCAGAGGTCTCTGATGCTCACAGTAGGCTTGCAACTATCTTGCATTGCTCAGGACCAGGACCAAGGTGCTGATACTTGCTTCCTTCCTCACACCAAGGTCTAAGTCAAGACGTCTACTCCTTCCTAACAGTGAAAGCTAGAAAAAACACTGACTACTCAACCCTCATCTTTATGGCCCTTGAGGAAGTTTTCAGAGTAAAGCTGCAGCTGAGCAAAACAGAGCAGTTTATCGGTGTCGTATACCGATTGTGCTTTCATTCACATTAAACTGGCCCCCACTGGAATGCAGCTCTATGCAAAAGAAAAATATACTGAACAGTAAGCTTTCAGTAATATGTGACTTCACATCCCTGTCACAAGCTGATGAGTTTAAGACTCAGTCTGTTGTGTGCGTATGTTCTGACCCACCTCCAGCATTACTGCTTTCTAAACAGGAGCAACCTGTTCAGATGAACTTATCAAAAACGCAGTTAAAAACTCCAAACAGATGCTGTTGAGAATGGGCGTTGCAGAATATACACTGCTGGCAGTGAAATGGTTTGAAGTCCTGAGGTACAAACAGACCTGCTGGAGTTTTGTGTGATGTTTTTCTCTAGGTGACACCCTGCACTGCTTTACTTTTCCTGCTGCACACCCGTGCTGCTTGCAATGGAGGATTTCCACCTTCTGCAAGTCTGTTAGGTCTTAGTACAACGGCCAGGGTATTTTTTTGGCATTTTGAATCTTCCTAGGGTTTGGGTTTTATTTGTTGTTTACTTTATAGTTTTCCATCACCTAAAATAGAAAAGTTAAAACCATACCTCTACTAGCCTAGTACAGACAGGGAGACTTCTCAGGAACAGTAGGCTGGTGAATTTATAAAGAGTATTTTATGTACTGTGAGTATTACTTGGAGCAGGAATTATAATCTAACTCTGGAATGATGAGTTGTATACTGTTTTTCACATACATCCATTACCTCTCCTGTACTGGCTGGTTTTGACCCTCTCATCAAGGAACTCTGCCTATGAGCTCTGGGCACCGATATGAATCTATAAGGTACAAAGTTGCCCTAAAAATGTAGTAAGACAGCTGTTACCATCTGAAAATCTAGTTGCTGTTTTACACTGAGAAAGCTTATCTAATTAATTAGTCTTTATTTACCTCCAAGTTTACAAGGATAGAAAAGAGCTAAAAATACCCTACATGATTTCTGTAATTTAAAAGCAGTCAAAGGATCATTTTCGCTGCCTCTGTCTCCGGGCTTTTGGGTTTTTTACACATTAAACAATGTGGAGCAGCAAAGTACACCTTAGTATTACTTGTGTGGTGATCTATGACAGAGTGACACCAGGCTTTTGGGACTGCTGTACTGCTTCTTGAGACAAGCGTGTGTCCACCAGCCCCGATTCAGCTGTGCATACGCTCACAAGGGTGTTTGGGTGGCCATACAGCTCAGCTTAGTCACAATCAGTACCAGCTCTAAAGCTCAACTGCGAGCCAGATGGCACATAGCTGAATGGTTGATGAAAAATGGCAGTTTTCAGCATCAAAATAGCGAAGGCCAAGGCTAGAACACCAATTATGGTAGCCTGGAAATCACAACATTATAAGTTGTTGTCGATACTACAAGCAACACTATCCAACAGTTTCATAGTGACAAAGGTAATTGCAATACTGGATCACGAGCAAGTGCTTCTGTCTCTTGCCTTCAGCCATATTCCAAACAGCAATAAATCAGGGTCTTAGATCTTAACAGATTAAAAAAAAATAAAATCATCTTTACTTCTGGAAAAGGGAAGCCACAGTTTGAATCAGCAGCTGTGCTTATATGATTTATAAAGAACTAAGATATTAGGAAAATTATGTGAACAGGGGAGTAATTTTTGGATCGTGCATATTGCATTGAGATGCCCTACTTTATTGATTAGCTGGGATATCGAGAGAAATCTGGCTTTGTTAGTAGTTCATCCCATCACCTCGAGGATGCAGTGGACTCGGATAATGGGAACGTAGCCATTCATATAAGCACAAGGCACTTTGTTTCTTAACTCATTGCCTTTGATAACAGTAGCTTCCCATCAACTGCTTCTGGGGCTTCCCTGCTCAGAAACATCTGCAGTAAAATGTGTAGGATTCAGCATGGCCCTTTGAAAAGTGACATATGTGTCAGAATAGGGAAAGCAGCCTCAGGAATTCTTTTTGAAATGTTTGTTTCAGAGCCGTCACGTTGACAAAATTGCTGCCTAACAGCATAAATACTTCTGTAATACAGAACTTGGGACTGTACAAGCGCAGCAGACCAACCTCGAGTAGCGTAATTTTGGTTCAAAACACAACTGCAGGCAGGAGCCAGCCTGCGCCATGGAGAGAGGGGGAAGTTAAAGGGCCTGTGGTCGGTTATTTGCATAACAGGAGGTGAAACATAGACCTCATTACACAAATTTTGTCAGTTTTTGTGTTCCTTCTGCTCCTTTAATCACTCTTCAGCCCTGAAGTGTAGGCTTTGGTGCTGCACCCTGGAGCGAACACGCTCGTAAAACAGCAAGTAAGCACTAGAAGAAAGGACTTCCTGCAAACTAGCTTTGCGAACAGTGTCATCCGAAATCCATAGCCACTGGCTGCTGACAGAGAGCGGGCTCTTGGGAGGTGGTGGAGAGCGGCGGTAGGTCACAAAGTGTCCAGAGTGCATGTCTCCGTGATGAACTACAACTGCCATCAGACGGTAAAGGTAGACGGGGGAACTGAAGGACAAATGAGAAAGGAAAAAAGGGTCAGCAGCTCTTGAGGATCACATGCACGCCAGGAGCCAACCCCGCTTGCTTTGTCTTCAGTTGCAGTTCCTTTTTAGAGTAACTAGATAACTTCACAAAAGACGCAGTGCCTTGCAATCACTTTTCAGTGTACCGAGTCTTGACTGCAGTGCTGCCTTACTCTGTTATTGAGAAAACTGAACCACTTCTTCTAGGAGTTTATGCTACAGAGGGTGACATTTTGTACAGCGTAACTGAATTTTGCAACAGTGTGTTCCCTCAAACTGTGCCAGTATTTAGTTCTTAAAGCACTGTTATTGGACAGAAAAGCTATTCCAGAAGAATGTGCTTTTAACTAAAAAGAGGTAAAATTGCAGCAGGTAACCCAGAGCTAACAATGGACAGAGTTTCAAGGACTTCTCTTATGACTGTGTTCACAACAGACACTTGGCACAAAGTGCTTCCAGGCTTCTTATTTCACACACTGATGGTGGGAATTGTCTGGTTGATGATGGGGAAAATGGGCAAAGGCAGTTAGAAGTAGTATAGAACTATTATCAATCACCAGCATGAAATAATGCATGTTCTCAAAGGCCAGAAAATCCAGATTATCAGAAGAAGCATCGAGGCTGATTGCCTTGGTAGAATCATGGCAGCTGGAACTTAAATCTGGCTGGTTAAATATAATGTTTCAGAAAGAAATCTATAAGATCTATGGATTTCCTGCAATAGTTTTAAAATCAGAGTTAGAAATCAAAGGGGTAGAGGAAAGCGGCAAGAATAAGATGATGGCTCCTCATAAAGGCAATTTGCTGCATCGTGAAGCAGAAAAAGATCTTGAGTTTTGCTTGTATTATGCTCTTACTCCCTTTTCTAGGGGAGGAATGGAGCCAAGGACAACCACTAAAAATTGGCCAAGAGAAAAGCAAAGAATTTCTGCACAGGAGCTAAGAAAGATGTTAACTTCTGTGACTATGCAGCCTGATAAAAAAGACAGAATAAAGACATAATTGGAAGGGACAGAAATTAAAGGATAGGGTACAAATCTCTAACTGACCTGCATTCAGGGAATGCTGCAAGTGGAAAAGTTCCCGAGGATGTTAATGAAGAGAAGCAGGCACCGTTCATAAAGAGCGGTTTAGTACCAGGTGGCTGTTCTGCATCTGCAAGAGAAAGCAGACATTCAGTAATTTAATGCTACTGTTAATATAGCTAATCACAGATCTTCTGTTCCTGCAGTACCTTCCACAGGGTAGAGAGGTATTTTACTTATTTTAATGCAATACACATCATAATCCCTCAAGAGATGCAGAGGCGTACAATACGCAAAGACAGCAGTAATTGTTTTTACATGACGCAAGTATAAAAATAACCATGTTTACAAAATCCCACCTAAACAGACTATTGAGCCAGACCCATTGCAGCTGGATTTTCTGGTTGGTTTTTAAGAAGTTACAATTCCCAGCATTCTTTCTACGCTTGTCCTGAAGCCTTAGAAGAGATCACAAACAAGATAATTCTTAGGACTTCCTGAGTTCAACATTCCTTCATCCCTTGAACACCAAAGACATGCAAACTCTCTGCTAGCTAGGATGTTTTTGTCTGTGAGGTTTTTTTAATATTTAGTTGAATCAAGTTAAATTATGAAAACTGAACTATAATGTTGGAACAGGCTATCCTAATGTTTGTTGGGAAAGGAATTTCTACCTGTCCTGTTTGCACAGATCCAAATAAAGACTCTGCTCTTACATTATTCTGCAGATTGCAATGTTTTAGCAAAATACCTGATAGATTTTATTTTCAAAATAAGTACCTGAAGATTTTCCTGCCATCCTATCCTTTTGTCCAGGTGCTGTGTCTTCAGAGGTTTTCTGATTCGGCTCATTCTGGCTTGCTCTATGAACAGGGATGCGGTATTTATAGATGTCCATGATGAGGAACTCATTGAACTGTACGTGTTCGTGACGTTTCAGAGGAGTGCCTTGATTTGACCAGCTCAGTCTTTGCAGATGGATGCACAAACACTGAGGGAGCTTCAGCAACATTCCACAGAAAGAAAGCACCAGATACTTTTTAAATTAAGAGAAACAGCTGTTCAAGTTAAAAGCGCGCTATCCGAAGTGGTGAGTCTAGTGAATAAGGAAATACATCACTCAACAGTTACCTTATATGCGTCTCTATCTGTGTGTAAGTTTATCAGCAATAGGATCCCTAACTCACAACTCTCTCGAGATCTCTGCTAACACCATGACTGCTCTCTTACCAGGCAGCAGGACAGACAGCTGATGTTAATGGTTTTTTCCAAAGAGAAACAAAATCGATAAAAAAAAAATACATGCCTGTTCCTGAAAAGCCTGCCTGTCCATCACATTCAGCTTGTTGAACTTGAGGTGGAAATGAGGATTGGGATTTGTTGGGGCGAGTTGTTATGTTTGCTAATACTCAGTAAGTAACAGCTTTGCGCAGTGAGAGTACTGGGGGAAAAGGTCAAGTAGTTATAAATAGCTGACATTCAAAGTCATGCCGGGGTTAACCTCTAACAATAAGTACATATTATTATTAATGGCTCTTAATTACAGAGCAGTGCCCTGTTGTCCTCTGCACTATGCGATTACAGAGAAAAAAATACAGGAGCTTCTCATAGAAACTGCACTTGATATTTAGCATCGTATTTGTTTGCTGAAACCAGCTTTATTGAGAACATTTTAATTTCTTTGAAATTTACAGTTGCTAAAGATGCTACAAACACTGTATACGTGAATCACTTCACTTATCAAGGAAATCAAGAATTAATGCAAGATGTATGATTTGGCGCTGAGCAAACTCATGTTTAAGTGTTTTGCTGAGTGATAATAGCATAGATGGGATATTTAAGATTTAGAGTTTGATGTTTGGCTGCATTGAGGCCTCAATGCCTACCAATATTTGAGAAGCGAGCTTAAAGTAGAGCATAAAAGTAGTCTAATAGCGAGAAGTGGGTATCAAGCAAAGAGAAAAAAAAAGAAAGAAATCACTGTATAATAAGATTTAAAAATAGATGTAGGGTTAGCTTTACTCACCTTTCCTAACTTTAACTGCTTAACAAATGTTGTTCGCTGTTTTTCTATGCTCTGTCCGTTCAGAGTCCCTTCTGCCTGAATCTGAAAGCAAAAAGAAAACATAAAGCCCAAAATAATCTGCAGTACCAGGTGATAGTGCAGGTCTGCAAGCTGCAGACAAAAGCAGTTGTCTGTCTAGAACGAATCTCAGTACATTAATTATACCTTAAGTTTTCTAAGAACTTTCTTAGGAATTGCTGGCCTATCCTAACGGATCAGATTTCTAAACCAAAATCAAGCAGAAATGAATATTTACAGAACTAGCCCAGTCTCCAGGTTTATGTGCAGCCATGCACCATTTCTGCTGGTTTTCAAACGAGCCACTCTGGCTCTGGACTATCATCAAACTACAGGCAACTATAAAATCCTGTTTAAAACACCAGAAGAGAACAATGATCTCAGATATTATATCAATAATGCCTGGTAATTACAGAATACTTGTAAATTTTGTAATGTTAGTAATAAATAAAACTTCAAAATATTCTGCGAGATCAGAACTGCCATTTTAAAGATAAGTAATCCCAGGCAGACTAGAGGCTTTCCTGAAGTTGTGAAGAAAGAAGCAGAAAATTGAAGCCGTAATTCTGTCAGCAGGCTTAAAACTGAGCTAGGTTATATCAATTAAAATGACGTACTTTAGTGCAGTTGTCACACACAACATCCTTTACGGATTCAGAGGAGATGAAATGATGGAGGCAGTGGTCCAGTGTCATAGGACGACCCTGAGTATAAAAAAAACCCCAAATTATTGGCAGTAATGTTAGGGTGCATAACACAAAATTGCACAAAAAGTTTTTCCATAGCCTCTTCCGTAGGAACCCCAGAGACACAGCCCCGAAGGTCACCCTCCAAGACAGCCCTTGGGATACAATCTGATCTGTTTAAATTATGTGGAAAGGATGAAATACTCCCCCAGGAGGAACAGAAAATGCTGTCGGTGTCAACAGAATCAGGCTTGTTCTACTAGTTGGTAATTTACACCAACACCTTAGTGATAAGGTACTGTATTAGCACAACAGGGTGATTTATAAAATGGCAATAAGCTGTAGCTCCTCATTTACGCTTGGGCTGTAGCATTTTAAAAAGGCCCCAGTGAAGATAAAGCTACGACAAGAAGGCAATAGGCAGACTGGTGGAATCATCGGTGAAGGATACGCACCCACACTGCCGCGGGAATGCTCAGTGAGAGGCTGTCGAAGGTGTCGTACCGCACCGGGCTCTGCGGGAAAATATTTCACATGTCCAGTGAGCTAAAATGTATGACAGTCCAAAAAGCATCCAGCCTCACAAAAGGTGAACGTGTGCCCTCTCCTATCCACAATTATCTGGTGGAATAAGTCCAAAACCACCATGCTAGGGAAGACCTGATGCTGCACACAAGATGCTATCCAGGCTATCACCATCTCTTTACTTTGGGTAACTGGACTGCAACTTAACTTGGCTTTGCACATGCAATCCTACTGCTACATGCTCAATGAATAGTCCTAAAGCACTACAAACGTGCGTGGATTTACAGTATATGACAGCTGTTGTATTCAATACTAAATAAAATAAGACAGGTCTGATAAGAGCTGCTATCCCTACAAAGTGGATCACACTGGATTGCAAGACACACGCTCTTATACCTGGTGTTCACAGTGTTTGCAAACCATGTTGCTGGTCAGCCTCCCGTGAAAAGGATGTGGCGATTTCCAGTGATTTGTCACAGGGGGAAGAGACCCTGAAACGCAAAGTTGGAATTGTATTTTCAATACTTCTGCGTTCATCACTGCAATTCCACAATTCTGCACCACAGTAACAAAAGTAACTGCTCTACAAAGATGACTGTCCCACTGACAAATGATTAACATCTGCTTTACAGCTGAAGAGACATATTTCACTCCAATAAAGACAACAATCGGTTAATATTATTCCCTTAATAAACAAAGTAACTACACTATGAATGTTCGTATTGTGGAATGGAAAAAAAGCATACCTCTTGTTCTGCAGCTTATTTGCTTTTGGGTTATTTCTGGCTGCTACAGAGGAAGATAAAAGATTTCATTAACCCTACCTCAGAAACCATGAAGTATTAAATAGGTCCTTATTTCATTCCTAATTTGCTTTTGTGACATAAGAACAATTGCAGGTGTTAACAGTGTCTCTCTATATTTGAGGAAGACCAAAAAAGCTGGTATGCAACTGATTTATAATTGACAAAAAGCACATTTCTAATAAAATTAATAACTAATCTGGAGAATTCTCTGCCTCGGAGTACTAAAATAAAAGCGTTACAGATTTTATAAACATTTTGTGTCTATTTTAGACAAAATGAGATAGAAATTTTCCATCTGCGTGAAGTTTACAACTAAGCTAAATAAGGTAAATTTCACCTCAGAGCAGAATATTCCATAAATGTCCATTTTGCAGTTTTCAAACCCCTTTCATGCATCAGCTCTAACGGATAAGAGTAACTGCTCAGAGTGCCTACTGTTCTGTGCCAGCATAACATCTCAATCCCTGTATCCCATGGATTTAGGAATACAAAAGCTCTCACAAGAGAATCCAAATTAATTTTTAAATAATTACAAAAAGCATTCGTTATTCTTTGAATTGCCTGATCTATTGATTTGTTTCTAGCAGAGTACTAAACAACAGCTTAGTACAGGTAATGAAACTGTCTTCAGTTTCTAATAGACACTCTTAGGACGTGACACACTTAGGAGACCAGGCAGACTACAGAAACGCCTCCTGATAATGAAATAACATTGGTAAAGAAGTCACCTCCAGCGACTGCACATCAAACAAATGTGTCACACGTGGCTGACGATCCCGTTCATCTTCTAATGAAGAGGTGAGGACATGAAATAACTCGTGAGCATCCTGTTAATCAGAGGGATAAGACTTAGAGGAAGTAATACCAGAACACGTCAAAACATACTCTGAGAGTACTGATACACGTACGACTACATCATTGCGTTGGGAAATTAAGGGATAAATTACTGCTTAGAACCCACCTAATGTATCAGTAGGAATCATCTGCTGCACAAAAAGCTTTTTCTATAAAGCTGCACTTCATAACAGCACACATTCTTAAAAATACTCTGGGCTACATAAACTCAAAAGATACCACAATACTGGAGGGAAAAAGAAAAATGAGTGCATAAATATCTGCTTTCCTTGATTTCAATAAAATCACAATTGATATTTCTGCTGTTTGCTTTGGCTCTGAAATGTAAGAGATAGAACCATATTTTTGAATTCTATGATTCTATATTTTATGAGTGAGATAACTGATCATGCTCATCAGCCAGCTGCACTGACTTAGAGGCTGAAAATACTGAAAATTAGAACTGGAAATCGTGTATGTTACATTTAACTGAATTTGGCAATGGCAGTAAAGTAGAGCCCATCCCTCAGAGCACAGATCCTTCATCTCCATCAGCATCAGGGCTGCAACTGTTCTATTCTAATAATACTGGCTCCATTGAACCAAATCTGAAGGTAATTAAATGTGAAGTTTTGAAGCAGACAGGGTTTCCATGACGAATATGTAAGCAAACAAAAAACCCCCATTCCTCAATCACATGGTTGTTTTCCTTCACTTTTTAAAGCAGACTTTTTGCTACAGCAAAGAATCAGTTTTGTCACTCAGAGCTATTAATAGCATTCTGTTATCGCATATCTAAGCATCAAGGCGTGTATCAGGCAGTCTAACTGCAGTCACCTGCTCTTCAAACGATGAGATCTGCCACCTGTACATCCTTAGAACTTGTAACAGGCAGCTGGCGTCCAGGACATCATCTTCTGTCACCTCTTGACAGGACAAAGCTAGAGAATTTGCATTTAGAAATGTTAGAAGGAGCCACAAAGAACACTTGGGTCACCTCTGTACCCGTCATCAGACAAAGCATCTCACTTCTACAGTCCAAACAGTAAGCTTGGAAAAAATGCTTACATCATCTTATCATGCCTTCTTTTTCTTTTATACAGAATTTATACAGCCCATCTAATTGTGATGGTGTTTTCCTATTTTGTCAATTACACTGAGCCCATATCCACGTTGTTTTAACCAGTAATACTCTGTGAACAGCAAATATATAAAACCCTGTGGCAACAGGTTCCAGAAACACGCTTTCAGCGCCCTTGTTGCCCTCTCCCTCAATCTGTTCAACCTGCTGGCAAACAGATTCTTCGGAACAACGTGCACAACACGAGGCTGGCTGCCCACTGCTCCTCGATTGCCAAGCGAGGCAAACAAGACCTGAAACCTTTCAGCTGGTGGCCCAGGCACACACACAGCTTTGGGGACACAGGCAGCTGGGCCCTGCGCTGTTCAGGCTCTGTATAGTAACTTAATCCCTTTTGGATCTCTACCCCGCTGTGAAAGCTGGTGGAACTTGGCCAATGATTTCAGTGTTAGTTGAGGGAAATCAAGAAGAGAAGCATACACGACCACCTGAGCTTCGTTTCTTGAGGAAAGGAGACTGAAAACAATAACATTGATGCTAAATATTTCCTTCTTTGTTTATCCTGACATGAAAATGTTAAAGTACCTTTTAGGAGATGCAGCAGAGTAAGTGACAGGTACTGAGGCTCAGTGGTCTGGTTCTCCGATGTCTTGTATTGTGCTGTAAATTCCTCCAGCCACTTGATGAAAGAGGGGCAGGAGGATAAGCCTTGCAGCAGGGAGTTCATAAAACACGTGTTTCCCAAGTTAAGGAGGCCAGGTACAAGCCCTACAAAAAGAAGTGTAAGAGTTTATACCATAAAGTCTAAGAAAACTTGAGTATTTTTGGTAGAAAGTGCTGTGTTGGGTATTAAAATCACAGTAAAATTAAATTATTTCTGTTTATTTGGTACTTGTACCCCATGGAAACCCCGAGTGGCCAGGGATCAGCAAGAGGCTTTTCTGCACAGCTCTGCTGGGCCAGAGACTTTCACTTCTATTGCACCGACATCCAGCACGAATGCATTTATTTTGCATTCCACAATGCAGTTTGATAAGTTCATTGCTGCAGACACAAAAATATGTTGAACGAGTCACAATTTTAGAAACACATCGATCAATACATCAGGTGAGTAAAAAATCCTTTGTTAAACGTGTACTTGGGCACGTTGGTGTTGCGCTGATGGTTGGACTTGATGATCTCAGAGGTCTTTTCCAACCTTAACAATTCTACTTTATATTGCATTCCTACACAGAAGCATCCAAACTTCGATCTGTAGCAGGAAACACTTTCCCGAGGTGCATCACAACAAATCGAAGCAGTTGCATTCCTGACAGATCAGAGGGAAGGGAAAGAGCTGAAACGCACCGTGTTTTCTCTGGGTTGTTTCCTCAGCCCAGAACAAGGCTCAGGCTCCCCGAACCCCGATCTCGCTCCCCATTTCCCAATTCCCCGCACCTCTCCGGCGTCGCCTCCTCTCAGTGATGGGCCCCCACAGCACATACATCCCCGCCGCCACGGCGGCCGCCACCCCGCCGATGACACCCCAGTTCTTCATCACTTTATGCCTGAAACGGGAATAAAACAAAATCAACCCAAAGGACGGGGCGGCTGCTGCCTCCAGCTGCGAGGGGCACAGGGAGGCTCACGCTGGGAGCCCCTCGGCCCCGTGCATGGAGGGGAAAAAGGGGGGGAAGGAAAAGTGAAAGAAGGAAAAGGGGAAGGACAAGAGGGAAAGGGAAAACGGAGGGATAAGGGGAGAAGGACAAGAGGGAAAGGAAAACAGGGAGAGATGGATAAGAGGGAAAGAGAAAACGGGGAGAGATGGATAAGAGGGAAAGAGAAAACGGGGAGAGAAGGACAAGAGGGAAAGAAAACGGAGGGATAAGGGGAGAAGGACAAGAGGGAAGGGGAAAACGGAGGGATAAGGGGAGGAGGACAAGAGGGAAGGGGAAAACGGAGGGATAAGGGGAGAAGGACAAGAGGGAAGGGGAAAACGGAGGGATAAGGGGAGGAGGACAAGAGGGAAGGGGAAAACGGAGGGATAAGGGGAGAAGGACAAGAGGGAAAGGAAAACAGGGAGAGAAGGACAAGAGGGAAAGAGAAAACGGGGAAAGAAGGGGAGAAGGACTAGAGTGAAGGGGGAAACGGGGGAGAAGGACAATAGGGAAAGGAAAACGGGGAGAAAAGGACGAGAGGGAAGGGAAAGCGGGGGGAGAAGGACGAGAGGGAAGGGAAAGCGGGGGGAGAAGGACGAAAGGGGAGGAGGGCCCAGTGCCCCCGCTGACCTGGCCGCCGCCCCGGCCCGCAGCACTCGCCGCACCGCCCCGTCCCCCGCAGGCAGCATCGACCCCAGGCCGGAACCCGCGCACCACGGTCAGGCGGCGCGGCGGACAGGACGGCAGAGGCGCCGCCGGAAGTGGCGCGCGGGGAAAGGGGGGGCCGGTAGCGCGCCGCACCACCCCTAGCAACGAGCGGCGGTTGCTAAGGACGCGGGGCGCGTCGTGGCCTGCGCTGCGGTGGCTGCGGGGGTCCGGGTGGATCCGTGGGGCTGGGGCTGCTCGGGGACCCCTCACAGAAATACAGAATCAATCACAGAATCACCGAGTCAATCACAGAATCATAGAGTCACAGACTCCCAGAATGGTTTGGATTGAAAGGGACCTCAAAGCCCATTCAGTTCCAACCCTTTCGCATAGTTTAATAAGTTACTTTATTTTCAGACGAGCAAATTCTCCGCCTGACCACTAATCTGCAGTTTTACAAACACCAGGAGATGGGGCTCAGCAGAGTTATTTATTCCAGGTGGAAAATTTTCAGATCCTCTTCTTCAGCGTGAAAGGAATGACACAGTCCCAGAGATGCTGCCTTCTTATCAGGAATGTGTCTGGGCCACCAAGATCCCTTCAGTGCTACAGGTCTGGGCTCTGTTGTTTTGCAATTCCAGCTCAGGTTCAGACGTGAAAGTTCTAGGCACAGCTACAAAATCCTGTCTGCTCTGTCTTACCCACTGCTGGGGGAAGCTCTTTGCCCTTCTCATGTTCATCATGGTTTACCTGAGGAAATGAGAGGAGCTTAAAAGGACTTAAGGCATGTAACATGTCACCTCTAGGTACTCAGCTTGTTCACACAGAAGTCATTGCAAATCTGATTCACCTCAGTGATGTGTGAGGTACCTGAGAATCACAGAATGATGGAATGGTTTGTGTTGGAAGGGATCTCAAAGCCCATCCAGTTCCAACCCTCTGCCGTGGGCAGGGACACCTCCCACTGGATCAGGGGCTCCAAGCCCCATCCAACCTGGCCTTGAGAATTGTTTGGTTGGAAACCACCTTTGAGATGGAGTCCAACCGTACCTGTCCACCACTGAAGCAGACCTCTGAGCCGCTCATCTGCCTGGCTCTTAAACCACTCCAAGGATGGGGACTCCACCACCTCCCTGGCAGCCTCTCATGGTACCCAAGAACCCTTTGGGTGAAGAAAGTTTTCCTGATGTCTAACCTGAACCTGCCCTGGCACAGCTTGAGGCCATTCCCTCTAGTCCCATCCCCTGTCACTTGGGAGAAGAGAACAGCATCCATTTCGCTCCAACCTCCTTTTCAGGAGATGTAGAGAGGGATGAGGTCTCCCCTCAGCCGGGCGGGGCCGAAGGGAGCCGAAAGGAGCCGAGCGGGGCCGAGTGGGGCCGAAGGGAGCCGAGCGGGTCCGAAGGGAGCCGAGCGGGTCCGAAGGGAGCCGAGCGGGGCCGAAGGGAGCCGAGCGGGGCCGAAGGGAGCCGAGCGGGGCCGAAGGGAGCCGAAGGGAGCCGAGCGGGGCCGAAGGGAGCCGAGCGGGGCCGAAGGGAGCCGAAGGGAGCCGAAGGGAGCCGAAGGGAGCCGAAGGGAGCCGAAGGGAGCCGAAGGGAGCCGAAAGGAGCCGAGCGGGGCCGAGTGGGGCCGAAGGGAGCCGAGCGGGTCCGAAGGGAGCCGAGCGGGTCCGAAGGGAGCCGAGCGGGGCCGAAGGGAGCCGAGCGGGGCCGAAGGGAGCCGAGCGGGGCCGAAGGGAGCCGAGCGGGGCCGAAGGGAGCCGAAGGGAGCCGAAGGGAGCCGAAGGGAGCCGAAGGGAGCCGCTCCGCTGCGTGCGGGCCGGCGGGCGCCGCCGGCGCTGTCCGTCAGTCCCGCCGTCCGTCTGTCCCGCAGCCCCGCGATGCGAGAGCGATGAGAGCAGCTCCCGCAGACGCAGCCCGGCAATGGAGGATGATTTGTTCCAGCTCAGGCAGCTGCCGTGAGTCGCGCTCCGCGTCCCGCCGGGCACTCTCCTCTCCCCCCCCGGGCTCGGCGGGGACCCCGCGTTATGTAAACCCCCCCCGGGTGGGTTTGCGGCGGGCTGGAAAGCGGGAGGGCTGAAGGATGAAGCCCTGGGGACGCTGAAACTGTAAATAACGCCGCGCCGGGGAAGACGTCTCGGTGCTGCGAAGCCACTGCGGATCGGAGCCTTCTGCGAGGGGCTCGGCGAGCAGGGGCGCGGGGGGAGGCTGGGGTGCCAGGAGCTCTTCGCTGGGGCCGTGCGGAAGGGGGATAAAAGCATCGCTGCCTTTTAACGCCGCGGTTTCCTTTACTCTCCCCTCTGTCTCCCTCCGTCTCCCTCCCTTCCTCCTCCCCTCTGTCTCCCTTCCTTCTCCCCTCCGTCTCCCTCCTCTCCCCCTCCGTCTCCCTCCTCTCCCCTCCTCTCCCCTCCATCTCCCTCCTCTCCCCTCCGTCTCCCCTCCTCTCCCCTCCTCTCCCCTCCTCTCCCCTCCTCTCCCCTCCTCTCCCCTCCTCTCCCTTCCTCTCCCCTCCTCTCCCCTCCTCTCCCCTCCTCTCCCCTCCTCTCCCTTCCTCTCCCCTCCTCTCCCCTCCGTCTCCCTCCTCTCCCCTCCGTCTCCCTCCTCTCCCCTCCGTCTCCCTCCTCTCCCCTCCGTCTCCCCTCCGTCTCCCCTCCGTCTCCCTCCCTTCCTCCTCCCCTCTGTCTCCCTTCCTTCTCCCCTCCGTCTCCCTCCTCTCCCCTCCGTCTCCCTCCTCTCCCCTCCGTCTCCCCTCCGTCTCCCCTCCGTCTCCCCTCCGTCTCCCTCCGTCTCCCCTCCGTCTCCCTTCCGTCTCCCTTCCGTCTCCCTTCCTCTCCCTTCCTCTCCCCTCTGTCTCCCCTCCTCTCCCCTCTGTCTCCCTTCCCTCCCCTCCTCTCCCCTCCTCTCCCCTTCCCTCCCCTCCTCTCCCCTTCCCTCCCTCCTCTCCCCTTCCCTCCCCTCCTCTCCCCTCCTTCTCCCTCCTTCTCCCTCCTTTCCTTTACAAACAAGTGCATTTCTCCTCCTGCTCCCTCACCAGGTGCTTTGAAACATTCCTGTTGATAAACTATTGACTCTAAATAAATGCTTGCTGCTGATTTCAGTATTAATGAGCTCGTGTCAATGACAGAGCAACCTGTCCCGTGACATCCCCATTAAGGTTGGAAGATGGGCACAAACTCTAGTTATTTTCACATACTTAGTTGAGATGCACTCAGCTTGCCAGTGAAAAGAATAAAACAGGATTTCATTAGGCCATTTCCCTCCCCCCCCTTTTTTTAAAAAAAAATAACTAACCAAAACACTGAAAAATATCCTAAAGTACCTCTCAGCTTAGGTGTAACTTGACTTCTTTGGTGCTGTGAGGTCTTGCAAACAAATGCAGCTCTCTGAGATGTCTCAGCTGTTTAGAATTCTGCAAGGATGGAAGAGCAAATATCACTGTGAGGGTTTGTTTTTTTTTTTATTTGCATCAATTTGTTTTGTAAGTTCCTAAGTGCTAAACATACCCTTTTATTTCCTGGGATGAGGAATGTGTCCGGATAGCTCTGTGTTTAGATTGCCATCATAGTATTTAGTTTGCAGCGCAGTCACTGCCTTTGTATTGTGTCTCAGGCTATCATCTCAAAAATGGTCAGTTCTGAAAGTCTGCTTCAATAAATACTACAAAATAAGAAACAGTACTACAGGGGGTTGTGATCAGGTACTTGAAAGTCAGGAAAGTTTTTATTGGCATGTTTATTTTGCTTGGATGTGTTCAAGGCCAGGTTGGACGGGGCTTGGAGCCCCTGATCCAGTGGGAGATGTTGCTGCTCATGGCAGGGGTGGCACTGGATGGGCTGTGAGGTCCCTTCCAACACAAACCATTCTGGGATTAAGCTGAAGTTCGAGAGGCTCTCTCTGCATCTTTGTTGTAGAATGAAAAAGTTCAGGTGTTGGAAGTCAGAAGAGGTCATAGAATGACTAATTTTACCTGTTTCCAAAAACCTCTTTCACTAAAGTCCCAGAAATTGTCCATTGCCAAGGGGAAAACGTTACATGAATACTGCAGGGAAAGTGAAGAAAGCTTGAGGAAACTGCTACATTAATTATGGTAGATCTGTTTCAAAATTTTATTTGGTCATAGGAAACTTAACTGATGGAAAACAAGCCCCCTGTGTAGACGTGGAACACTGCACTCCAACCAAAACATGAACGTTGTGTCCGTTTAACAAAGTTCTGTTCCCATATCTTACTCTCTCTGTGCTGCAGAGATGAGGCAATTACTGCTCAGCTGGTGCCAGAATTGATATAAAATACAGAAATGATATAAAATACAGACAGCTGGGAGCAGGACACTGATGTGACGGTGATCGACTTGTACGGCAGGGCTGTAGCTGGCAGGCAGGAATGCTCCTCAGGCTTGGTGTGAACTTAAGTATCTTTTGATTCACTTTCTTACTCTGTCCCACCTCGTTACTTAAGAGATTCCCAAAGCTGCACAGATGAACCAAGTACTGGAAATCAAATAGCTTCTTAAAATGCAGATATTTCATTAATAACATAATATCAAAGACTCAGTTTAGGACAAGGGATAAAAGCAATTGTATCTAGTCACAGAATCATAACCAGAATGGAAGAAAGTCACTAAATTTGCTGAATTATCTTACAAATCCTCCTTCATTAAGTAATCTTTAAAAATCTGACAAGTTTCAGGACTTCTGCTTCTCCTAAGCCACGTGCCAGTTCAATCAGTAGAAATCACAGTGTTCTCTATGAATGTGAGATGGAGACAGGAGGGTGGGGAGAAACCTGGCTGCTGTTTGACCAAATAGGGCTTCAAACGCAGCTTCAACATGGAAAAGATCCACCAAAGTACTAATCCTTGTTTCTGTGTTCTCAGGGTGGTCAAGTTTCGCCGTACAGGGGAAAGTTCGAGGTCGGATGAAGATGTCATTTCAGGAGAGCATGAAATTCAGATCGAGGGTGTTCGAACAGAGCTAGAGCCTGTTGAACTGGAGGATGGAGCTGCAGTGCCAAAAGAATTTGCCAACCCAACTGATGGTGAGTAGGTTTCTTGTTTAGGGGTTGAAACAAGATGATCTTTGAGGTCCCTTCCAACCCAAACGATTCTATGATTCCCGTGAGGAGAATTGTGTGACCTCTTCACTTCACTCATGTTGCAATCAGGCAGAGTACATTTTGTTTAAAGAAGTTAAAAGATCCCCAGATAAAGAAGGAAATAGTAACACAGGCAAATTCTGTTACACCTAAAAGTCGTGATTTAGCTGCCTTGGTCCTGAGGGCTGCTTTATGTGTTTGTTTTTATGTTACCAGTAGTAGACCCTTTCAAGGAGTTGTGCATCCAGTTGTCACCATCTCCTTCATACAGGAGGCTTGACTTTATTTCCTTCAGCACTGATCAGTGCTTATAAAACATTGCCAAGTTTACAGGAGCAGTTACACGTGGCTTCCCTTCAAGGCTGAGCATGAAGCCTCTGCAGTGTTCCGGTCTTCTCCTTGCCTAGAGGACAAGAGGGACAGAATGAACTCGCGTCCCAGCCTCTGCTTTCTGCCCAGCAGAGAAGTGCTGACTGCCCTGGAGGCAACGCTCGTTTAGGAGATATGAGAAGAGTTGTTTTTGTCTTAGCACAAGGCATACTAAAACTGCGCAGGATGATTCTTTTCCCAGGGACTTATTTATTGTCACGTTGATGCAATGGGAAGCCAGAATACCATGGAGTGAGCTCAGCGAGGTTCTAAGAGTTGGTGCATCAGGGCAAGTCTGCAGATAGATGTAGAATTTCAGTTGGCACGTCGTCCACAAAAGTGCCAGCGATACAACAACCCAGCACGCGGAGCTTCAGAGCCACCACATCGAGAGCCTGGGTTGAAGACACAGACAGAGGTCTTGGGATATCTCTGCTTTGTTTTATCAACTGGATTTTGTTTGATTTCCTTTTGGTTTGTGTTTTTGTCTTTGGCTTCGTGGGAACCTCTGACACTTAGGTAGATGAATCTTTTCTGCAGCCAAAGTACTTTTGAAACTGCTAGACGTGTTAAAACTTGGAGACTTATATTGATTTAAACAACCTGCATCTCAAAATGTATTTTTGTTGTGTATTTCATTTTGCGCTGGAGCCAAGGATTTTAGGTATCTCAGCTTCCTCTGATAGAACAAAATAATGAGGTCATGACAATATGTGGGAAACAAGAACCATCAGCACTTTTAATAGAAGGATCTAGCTGTCTTGGACAAATTCTTGGTTCAGATAATTACAGTGTGACTCTCCATGCAATGAAACGTTCTTCTGTCCTTCCCATCCCTTGCGTGGTGTAGCTGTGTTGAACAGCTCATGTACTTCTCACCAGAAGAAGCTGCAATTCAGCAGCCGGTGGAGTCACTCCCTGGAGTCATTGGTGCTACGCTGATTTACTTCTAAGTGAATAAAATATTCTAGGCAGATTTAGAATTATTTTTTGCTTTAGCACAGTTATTGAAGAACACAGAGATTCTCTGGAGTAGGAACTGTATACAAGCAAAGTAGCTTTCTGTTACATATTTTAGATCTCAGTAGATTACCCTGTTAATAATTGCATTCGCAGAAAATGCTGTCTCAAGGGATGGCTCTTACCAGGAAAGGAATACTCTTCTGTACTAGAACTGTTTTCTTTCTAGATACTTTCATGGTGGAAGATGCGGTGGAAGCCATTGGATTTGGAAAGTTCCAGTGGAAGCTGTCTGTTGTGACTGGATTAGCATGGGCAAGTAATTGTTATCAAGGTCACTTGCATGATCATCGGTTAGAGAATCTCAAATAATTAAGCCACTGTCTGTTGGCAAAAAGTGTCTGAGCAGGTAATTGTACAATAAAGAAGGAAATTCTGAGATGAGAGCTGGACGCAAAACTTGTTATGTGGGGGCAAGGAATAATATTGATTTCTCTGTCACTGAAGTTCTTATAAATCAGGGTCTGAAAAATCATTTTGATTCTCTGTTTCGCGAATGTGTTTCAGATGGGAAGGGTGCTAGACTAGTCCTGCAGTACTTCTAGTTGTAACCTTGATATCAAGAACAGAAAGCCAGGCTTTGTTTTCCCCTTTCTGCTGTTTCTGAAGCACTAGATGTTATCTAGTGCGGTATACGTTAGGGTAATGGTATTGTCCATCTGCTATGGTTGATGTCCTAAATCAGTAGTGCAATTCAGTTTAGAGATGAAGAATCAACGTATTTGATACATATTTGGTAGTGGTGTATGAGGGAGAAAGGAGTGAGTTATAAAGTAATAAACAGTTCTGACTGAGTCTGAGTGTAGTGGAGTTGAAAGGAAATACAGAGGTGAATGAAGCTGGATGACTGGCCAGACAAGCCTTCTCGAAATCACTCAACCATAACTTTGGATTGAGTTATTTGAATCTCTTTGACAGTGTTAGTAAACATTATAACAACCAGAAATCCTTCTAAAAGTGCACCTCTTGCCTTTTTCCCCCTACACTGTGTATGCCCCCTGTCCCTTGCAAACAGAACTGTTTTCTTTCACCCATAGCACAGAGCAAAACCAAGGTTAAATGTCAAGAAGGTTTATTATTGACTGCTATGACAATCTAATTTTCAGGCAGTTATTTACTTCTGTTTCTTTTTTTTTACCGTTCTAGATGGCAGATGCTATGGAAATGATGATTTTAAGTATCCTAGCTCCTCAGCTTCATTGTGAGTGGCGATTACCAAGCTGGCAGGTTGCATTGCTCACATCGGTAGGAAAAATAACTGACAGCTCCTGTATTCTGTAAGGTTTTTCCACTCATTGTTATTCAGGCATTATGCTTTATATTCCCAAAGTTAAATCTGTTCCTGGCCTTTGCAGATTGCCTTTGGTTCCAAAGAGTATAGGAGTCTTTTTAAAAGCCAGAGCTTGAAGAAATGAAACTCAGTGAGAACTGAGGAAGTTTGTCAAGTTTCAGGTTCAAAGTTTCATGTAATTTTCAGGAAAATCTACAAATTGACTCAAACTCATCCTAAAATCGAAACCATTTAATAAATAGGAAAAAAAAAGGTTATTTTTTACTGTCTTACTTGAAAATCTTTCTTACACAGCACATTTAAGCTCCTTTGTACATAGACAGACTGGGAGCCTCAAGAGAGAGCAAGAAATCACTTTTCCAAGTGAATCATCCAGTGATCTTTGCAAGCAGAGCTCTTATAATGCCACCTCTAAGTGTGGTGCTATGGTGCTGGAAACATTTAATGCCTTTAGGGGTAAGAAAATTAGTTTTGGGACCCTTCTCTCAGCATATGCCACTGTTGAATGGCACACACTTTAAACTCCTACATTTCCTTTTTGTTTAGCTCTTGATGGCATTTTTGTGGTTGTGTAAATTGGTCAAAATGCTCAGTAGATTTCAGGGAATTAAGATCATGGCCTTTCCGATACTTGGCTGCAGCCAGCCCCTCTGAAGGAGGGTCTTGTTCCTTCTTTCAGCTCACCACAATTTTATCTTTGCTGAGCAATATTGGAAGGAGAAGGGGGCAGTGGACATGAGATAAAAGCTGTGGCAGACGGAACTGCTTCTTCACCCTCTTATTGCTAGAGTATGCACTTCTATTTTAAACAAAACTCCTATGATTTCAATGTGCTGCTGGGGAAAACATGCTTGGGTTTTGCCTTTACCTTCACTGAGCAGGAATAATTTCTGTCTCTGTCTACGGAATAAACCGTATTTTTTGGTGCCACCTCTGAAAAGGGTACAATACGTTTTCTTTGGCACCTCAGTCTTTTCTCAGACTTCTTTAAAGTTGTAAGATCTAATTTTATCTCCATTCAAATCTGAGACAACCTGCTGAGCGTGGCAATAGGAGGTGAGCTGGCTGAGAACTGCATCAGCACTGGGCATCTCGAGCAGCTGTATCCTGCAGACCTCGAGCAATGCTGATATGTTCTTTGGAGCTGGAGAACTCAGCATCTTCCAGGGCTGAATTCACAATGTCTTTAACACCAGAGTGTGTGTGCTGCTGTCAGAAAGGTTTGTCACTGGATGGATCTTTCAATTGCGAAGCTGACATGAGAAATCAACCCGGAAACAGGACAATGATTTTCATTTAGTGGCAAAGTATTCTGAGTGAAAAATCCCACTATATGAATAATAATCTTTAGTAGTCTTTGCTGCAAAGGAACTCTACCCAGAACACCTGGACATTTTGCTCTATTGTTAAGAGGTGAAATTTCTAGTTTCATTGTGAAGTTGTGTTCTCTTTGCTATCCTATGGAAAATTTCATTTGTCTTGTTAAGGGGAAGATCTTTTTCTGATGTTTCACAGGTGGTGTTTGTGGGAATGATGTCCAGCTCCACCCTCTGGGGAAACATTTCAGACCAGTATGGGAGAAAAACGGTAAGTCTTCAGCTCCTACTAGAATATAATCTATAAAAACAACAACAGCAATAACATTAATAATAATAATAATATAATCTCATGAGACTTCCTGTGGAGTACTGTGATCAGTTCTGGAGTCCTTAGCACAAGAAGGATGAGTCAGCTGTGGAGCAAGGCCAGAGGAGGCCATGAAGATGATCCGAGGGCTGGATCACGCCCCCGTTAGGACAGGCTGAGAGAGTTGGGGATGTTCTGCCTGGAGAAGAGTAGGCTGCAGGGAGACCTCAGAGCAGCTTCCAGTGCTGAAAGGGGCACCAGGAAAGCTGGGGAGGGGCTCTTGGTCAGGGAGGACAGAGATAGGATGAGGGGAAAGGGATTTAAGCTGAAAGAGGGGAGATTGAGGGAAGATTGTAGGAAGCAATGTTTTGCTGTGAGGGTGGGGAGGTCCTGTCCCAGGTTGCCCAGAGCAGTGGTGGCTGCCCCATCCCTGGAGGTGTTCCAGGCCAGGCTGGATGGGGCTTGGAGCCCCTGATCCAGTGGGAGGTGTCCCTGGCTTTAAGGTCTCTTCCAACTCAAACCATTCCCTGGTTTTCTGATGTCTACACTGTGGAGGTTTCAGTGCGTGATGCTCACAAGTGTCATAATCCACATGTATGAAGCAGGATTTAGCAGAGCCAGAATTGACCTCTCTTGAAATAAAAGGAGTTTGTGGCTCTACTTCACATTTTATTAGTTTGTTTTACAGCAGAGGCTTTCTTTTCCTCTTGTTTGTTTGTAACACACAGGGCCTAAAGATCAGCGTGTTGTGGACACTCTACTACGGTATTCTCAGTGGTTTTGCACCAGTGTACGGCTGGATCCTGGTGCTGAGGGGCCTCGTGGGCTTTGGCATTGGAGGAGTGCCCCAGTCGTAAGTAAATATTCACAAGTCCAAACTTTCTCTTTTCTCTTTTATTTTTAAATGATTATGTCAAATTGAAGACGTGACTCCGTTCAGTTGTCCCAAACCTATTTTTCTCCTAAGTATTTTGGAAATAATGCATTAAACTCTGTAAAAGCTTTGATGATTAAAAGCTTTCAAGGCCAGGTTGGATGGGGCTTGGAGCCCCTGATCCAGTGGAAGGTGTCCCTGCCCACGGCAGAGGGTTGGAACTGGATGGGCTTTGAGATCCCTTCCAACACAAACCATTCCATCATTCTGTGATTCTCAGGTACCTCACACATCACTGAGGTGAATCAGATTTGCAATGACTTCTGTGTGAACAAGCTGGGTACCTAGAGGTGACATGTTACATGCCTTAAGTCCTTTTAAGCTCCTCTCATTTCCTCAGGTGAACCATGATGAGCATGAGAAGGGCAAAGAGCTTCCCCCAGCAGTGGGTAAGACAGAGCAGACAGGATTTTGTAGCTGTGCCTAGAACTTTCACGTCTGAACCTGAGCTGGAATTGCAAAACAACAGAGCCCAGACCTGGAGCACTGAAGGGATCTTGGTGGCCCAGACACATTCCTGATAAGAAGGCAGCATCTCTGGGACTGTGTCATTCCTTTCACGCTGAAGAAGAGGATCTCAAAATTTTCCACCTGCAATAAATAACTCTGCTCTAGGCTTTTAATTTTAAACATAGAGGGAAGAGTATAGCCATTCTCTCTCCTTGTCGTCTTTTATCCTTATTAATAATTGATATTTTGCCCCACAGAGGTGCTATTTTGGAGTAATCAGAGTCTAACTTTGATTCATGGCTCATAGACTTTTCACAAGGCAAGTCAATATCCTGTCTCTTCTATTGCCATTCCCAGATAAAAGATTCAGAGCTGAGATGGAACAGCACGGTATTATTAATTTGATTTTCTGATTTTGCTGCTCTCCTGCCCACCTCTAGAAGCTGCACAGAAGGGCGTGTGTGAAATGGGGCAGTCCGTAGCCTGCTGGGTGTTGAGGCAGTCGCTGCCGTGCCACCCCCTCAGAGCACAACTGGAAGGAGGCAGGAGAACAACAAAGACAAAGCATCAGGGTTAATAATGCCTTGTGCTGCAAACACATATTAATGATGTTCCACCGAGCCCCAGCGGAACAGCTTCAGCATAGCCAGTGCTTTTACAGAGGGAGGATAATGTACAAAGGCTCTGGGACTTAATGAAAGACAACGAAGAGCCGCTTACAGAGCTCAGAGTGGATTCCATTGCTGCTGAGCCTGTTTCTTGTTGTAACTGTAGTAGTAATTCCTGTGACAGAGGAGGAGAGACCTGTGAAGCAGCAAAAGTATCCTTTCCAATATCCTTAAGTAGGCTTTGTGACTTTGGATACGAGTGGCTGGATTCTAATGGAATGGCATGGGTGCCTTTCTGGTTTTGCATTCTGTAATGGGTATGAGAGAGGTAATTTTGTGGTAGGTGCTGTTAAAAAGAAATCATCCAGCAGTAATAAATTAAGTGACTATAGGAGATATTCCATTCTCCATATGTATGTAGGAGCCACATCATAGAAGTTGTGGCCTCCTCTGGGAATTTTCTGCACGATATTATCTGACGCTGAGTATGACTATTCGTTCGCAGTGCCAGCATCCAGACTTGCAAGGATATGGAATGTTCTCTTAAAAAAACAGTTCTGTAAAGCATTAATCAGCTCCTGTTTCCTGCTGTGATATATAGGGGAAATATATTATATTGCATTGCGTGATTTTACTTCCTTCTCCTCTTAATGGCTGATTTGATATAACATTGTGTGCAGCTTTGTACTTCAGGGAGCTGAGTTCTGGGAAGATACTCAGAAATCAATCCACCATTTGCTTTGTTAGTAGGGAGTTTTGTCCCAAATATCAGAGAAAGCCTAAGGAGCTTAGAGGCAGAAACAGGAAGAGTCGATGGAATGTGACCAGAGCAGGAGTGAAGAACAACAAGTCTTACCAGATTGTTTGAAGAAGATGAGAGTGCCTCAACTGGCTGCTGGGCCCTTGCATTCATCCTCAGAAGACAGAGAAGCCGTACTGTTAATCTTTGGTACGGTCACAAAACAAAGACTCCGCAGAGTTAAATGGTTTCTTTTTAAATTCCCACAATAAAGCAGTGCAGATTATTTTATACCAGTGACAGGATCAGACCTTGAAAGTATTCACCTCGTGGAGAATCGAGACCTGTCAGAGCAGACTGACGTGAAATTCTCTGAGCCAGTTGTAAAGCCCTGAAGAAGGACTTCACCCAGCAAGAGTTTATTTTGAATGCTGATGGACCACGCTGAAAATAATGTGCATAGAGCGTGTCCCAGACCAGAGCAGGGTTGCAAAAACATGCACATCAAGAACTGCTACATTTAGCTAAGAACTATGTGGTTACAAAATCACAAAAACTGAGCAAATTCTGTCTTCCCCTGCAGTGATGAACCAAAGGGATTTTGTTCTGTGGGTAGGGGAGTCTGAAACGGTGTCCGCAGTCCGGCTGCCTCTGAGGGCTAAGAAGAGCTTTGCATTACTGCTAGGGGTTTGGCAATTTTAATAAAAGACAAACAAAGTGTTTGAACCTCTCTCATTGTGCTAAAGCGGCGTTTCTCTCAATGTGCTCATCTGACGTTTTTCTCTTTTCACTCTTTACAGGGTAACCTTATATGCCGAATTCCTTCCAATGAAAGCCAGAGCCAAATGCATTTTGTTAATAGAGGTGAGCAGTGTGGCTGTGCCTGCAGGTCCCCAGGGGGACAAATCCTGCTGTTGGCTACATCTGTTTGATCCAACTGACTAGGAATCTCAAAAGTAGCTGCAGTCAAATCTTGATTGTTTAGGTTAGCGTGGAGCAGAGCTTGGCCCCGTGCACCAGCCCTAGCTCGGGTCCAAAAGCAGCGTAAAGCACTCGCGTAACGCTCCGCTGGTTTTGTTGAATCTGTTTTTCTGGAGATTAACTTGTATCCTGTGCCTAGGTTACTGCTGTTAACACAAGGCCGGGGGGGAGCATTTGGGTGTCAGCTAATTTCAGGGTGAAATTAATCTACAGCTTAGTAATCGATAGCAGAGCACAGACTGTTCAGTAAATGCAGGACTAAGTTCAGCTCCCTATGTTCAATCCAAACGTATCGAAGTCACAGAGAGCAGGATTTTGCCCCATAAATGCTTTAAGGCAAATTTTGCTGCCTTCTAATGGATGAAGGGTCAGAACAGTGCTGTTACTCGCCTACAGGAGTCAGTTTGGAGGAAACATCTTTGTGGAAAACCTCACCAAACTTGCTTCTCAATGCAAAACCAGTCTTCTACGATACCTGCTGGCTGGTCCTATGTTCCATTGGTTAGTCTTTCATAAATAGAGTTCAGTAGATGAATTACTCCTTTCTCTATCACTTTTGTTCTGCCACGGTTTGACTGCCTCTGAGCAACTCTGGGTAAGAAATATACTGTGAGCATTAAATAACGAGCTAAGTGGAACTATTCTATGGTTCCGTGATTTGCAGTGTCTCTAGCACTTCTCTTTCCAGCTGTCCCTAGAGAGCACATCTTGGAATGTTAAAACAAAAGAGGCCCTAAGAGCACTCTTATTCTCATTCGTGACTGTTTCTTTTCCCTTTGGCAGGTCTTTTGGGCCATTGGGACTGTGTTTGAAGTCCTTCTAGCAGTGTTGGTGATGCCCACTCTAGGCTGGCGGTGGCTTCTCATTCTTTCTGCCCTCCCGCTTTTGCTCTTCGCTGTCCTGTGTTTTGTAGGTATTCTCTCATAGATGAATGCATGTTCCATCAATCTGCCACTCCGCCAGCTCATTCTGTAACCTGATTGAAGGAAACTGTGACTGGTTTGAACTCTCTGTTGGTGTCTTCTTTGAAACATCGGAAATAATGACAAAAATGCTGTTGTTTCAACAGGGTGCTGGTAAAAACATTCTAGCGAGGGCCGTGTTTATGTGACTAATTGCTCGAGGATGAGGGCGGGCTGGAATTCTGTGAAACCAAATCAAGCCTGGAAATGTCTCTGATTTAATTACTTCTGTTCAGCTAAGCTCAGTGGAATCAACTTTTTATTAAAAGATGTTATTTCGCTGATCGCTCTTTAGATTATTAAATCATTTTGCCAAAATTGTAGCTTTTATAATTATTGTCCTCTTAAAAATCCCACCCAAATCAGGGGTAAAATCTGCATACGGCATGTCAGATTCCAAAATAAAACATCTACGAGTTAAAGCTGAGCTTCAGTGCACTGTTAAGAATGTTTTTGCCAGTCACTCAGGCTTCTCAAAGATGTGGGTCCTTGTCAGGTTGTTACAAGCTCCTATTCCTTAGTCACTGTCATTGTTTTTTAGCACTATTTGCAGTTATACAGATGTTAACCTGCTGGTTCTTGAAAAGGAGCTTAAAAATGTGTATTTTGGTAAGCCTAGGGCATCTTGTTATCTGCCCTGGATGCTTTATCTTTATTACTGAGAAGGTGCGATGTAAAGAACCTGCAAAAATGCCTTGAGCTTCTCAAGAATAAATCCAAGGCAATAGAAGAGGAAGATTTCAGACTGGAGTTTTGACTTTATGGTGCAAGTGGGGTTCTCTGAGCTGTTAAAGATGAGCTCCCGTATCCTTTCCTATGCGAGCAGTCTGCTCAACTTGCTGAGTTTCTCACTGCAAGCCCCCAAAGAAAATACCCAGTTGGTTTATTGCTGTGTTTTTGACATCGCTGTGTGTGATCTGCTTTTCTCTCTTAGTGGCTGCCTGAGAGTGCCAGGTATGATGTATTATCTGGAAATCAAGAAAAAGCAATTGCCACTTTGAAGCGGATAGCAACAGAAAATGGAGCTCCGATGCCTCTGGGAAAATTGATTATTTCCAGACAGGTATGTACAGGGAACAAGCATAATAATATGGGATGCAATAGAACTGTGCCACATTCAATGTTAAGTTTAATTTTAATGTCTCAACCAGTAATAAAAAAAAAGTGAGATGATTGTACATGCCTCATTCACAGTGAGAAAGAGTTAGCTTCTCATTTGTATTTACATGAAAATCCTGAAAAGGACCTTTACAGCGGGCTTTAATGTTATTTAACCTCATTCTAAGACCCTGTTATTAAAGTTAAGCCTTGAGGCTACCGAAGTACACAGCTCAGAACTCATGAGACAAGATGGAATTTGACTCTAACTGTACCTAATTTTTAATCTACTCTTGATATTCTGGAGGGGGAAACCTGCAAGCTCCTGTTCGGTCCTAATGTGTGGAGTAATTCAAGCGCTTCCGAGCTGCGTGTTTCCTGTATGAATTGCAATGGATTTTTTTTTTTAATTTCAGCTTTATTTGGCCAACTTTTCAGCACCCCTCTCAACGTGTAAAGCAGATCTGTGTTTACAGAACAGAAAGGGGACTTTTCTAAGAAAAGAAAGTTGCCGTGCTAGCTAGCAAGGAGGACCAGAGAGGGAGACCCATAGGTTTGAAAAACAGCAAAATTGTGAAGCTAGGCAGGAGCCTGTTGGTAACAACAGCATCTCGCTAATCACAGATGGTGGTTTGCAGGTCTGGATCAGTGAGGGTTTGAGCTCTTGTGCCTTTCACAAGTACTTGGTGCAGTCAGGTGCAGCAGGAACGCTTTGCAAGTTTTGGATGGTTTTGTATTCAGGGTGGGGTGGGAAAGTCTGTTTCCTTAACCACAAGCTCATGGGCTGAGCCCTCTGCTCACTTTCTCTCTAAGAACCACTCAGTTTACCAGGGATCCTCTTGCAGGAGGGTGCTTGGAGTTCCTGGCTGCCTTACCCTGGGTTGTTGTGACAGATTCTCACCTCCCTGTGGAGGAGCAGTGTGCCCTCTGCATGAACTGGGTTTGATAACCATGTGCTCCTGGAGAATCCCCCTTGGCAGAATAATTCTTTACTTGGATCCCAGCTCCTGTGTGGCTCCTACAGCCCGAAGAGCCCTCAGCTGAAGCCACACGCTCATCCTGAGATCTAGTACATAGCCCCATGCATTGCATTGTCCTTTGCTACCGTGCATCCTCCAGTCGAGGACCAGGGAGTGCCCTGATCATCTGACTTCTGCTTGTTTTCAACAGGAAGACCGAGGAAAAATGAGGGACCTTTTTACGCCCCATTTTAGATGGACCACATTGTTACTCTGGTTTATATGGTAAGAGAAAAACATAAACGGCTTGATGCCAGCAAAATTCTAAATGGTTTTTAATGGAGGTATTTTACAGGATCACTAAAATACAGCAGCTTCCTCCTCAAAAAAACCCAACCTGTATTGATTTGTAATTTATTAAACCATCCAATTGCTAGAATTTTCAATCTATTTGCCCTTTCATTTTCTAAATGTTGATAGGAAATAGCTTTGAGGTAGCACTTAGTGGAAATCCTCACACAGTGGGCTCAGTTTTGATTCATGCTGTTTACTATAGGTTTCACCGGCTGAGACCTCCTCTCTCATTTTCTTCCTTTCAGGTTTTCCAATGCTTTTTCATATTATGGGTTAGTTTTATTAACTACAGAGTTCTTCCAAGCAGGAGATGTCTGCAGCAGTAAGTACTAGTCCATCTTTTCTTTTTAAATATACCCTGTTAGGTAGTGGAATGTCTTTTGTTAGATTGCCTTCTGCTGTTAGTTTGGAAAGGACTGTGGCTGCTAGCCTGAATTTTAATGCATCTACTTAAAATTGCTCATTTTAAACATTTTTGATAGACCATTCCTTGTTTCCTGCACAATACAGAGAGGTCCTGCAGTGTCTTTGAGCTCAAAATGTAAAACAGCAAGACAGCCTTCAAGGGAGAACTGTTAGAAAAAGTGTCTGTTCATCTTGAGGAAAAAATGATTGAATAAATGTAAGTTTCCAGATTTGTCAGGCCTGATTAATAGTTCTGAGATAGGGAGAACTGCTGCTGTCATGGAGCTCTCAGTTTGGGAGAACCTGCTGAGAAAAACAAGAGTGGGAATCCATCGCCGGTTTTGTTTCAGATTTTTGTGTTTAAAAAAAAAATAAAAGAAGAGGCTTGAAAAATTTGATTCCCCAGGGGAGATGTGATTGCAGTCAGAACACTTGTAATTAGTGCAAACTGCTTGGTACCTGGAAAATTATAGAAATAAGATGGGTAGCACTGAGAGAAGAGACAGATCCCAAGCTTGTACAGGAGTGCATTAGCTATTTGAGAGGTTCAACTCTGGTTAACCTCCACAGAGGAGCCTGCATTTAAAAATACTTTTTTTACAAAGACACGGGATGATTCAGTCTTCACAAAGTATCGATGAAGTGTCAGTATCCCAGTTTGTGCAGAGAGAAATTGTGTTATTGTTGTTAATTCTCTTCACTGTCATAAGCCCTGGACTGAAAAACCTAAGCCTGTACAGCTGACAATGAAGTGTAACTTTTTAATAGTGATGGTTGCAGAGGTAAGACATCCTGCCACAAAGAAGATGATAAACTGTTTGGTTTCTGCTGTATCTTCCAGGTAGAACAACCTGCTGTGCAGTGGGGCCTTTTCAGTAGATCCTTTTGAGCTGTTTCAGCAGTGCAAGCAATAAAGGCATAGCAGGAGTAAAAGAAGATAAGCAGGGAAGAGATTACTTAAAATAGATTGAATATTTGGGTTTATATTTTGTCCTCCCGCAGTATCCAGTAGAAGGCAAGAAGTTAAAGCAAAGTGTAGCCTGACCTGTGAGTACCTGACAGAGGAAGACTACACTGATCTGCTCTGGACAACCCTGTCCGAGTTCCCTGGTAAGGGGCAATAAGAAGCACCAGTTCCTCACTGCCGGTGGCTCAGCGTGAGTGAAACGAGCTCTTCTGTCTGCTCTAGTGCCCGTGGATTTCCCACAGCACTGGAGCTCCTTGCTTGCGCTACTTGATGTACACGCAGGAGCTGGAGCTCTCTTCACTGCCCTTGTGATCACTACAGATAAAATCGCTACTAATTGCTTTGCGAAGCTATAATGACCCGTCTGACTATGGATTCTATCCAACCAACCTATTAGGCATTCCGAGGAAGAGTAACAATTAAATCAAAGGGGCAGAACCACTTGAACTTTTATCCATAAATGGCTTTCCAGAACTATTTTAAAGGGTTGATGGGTGTAGTGAATCAATGGAGAACTCTGTGTCCAGCCTCAGTTGTGATTTTCAGTGAATTTTAATGAACAGTCTGACATGGGACAAGCAAGATAGTGTGTAACAGTGATTGTTTAGATGATCTCTCAGTATTAATCTGTCTGAAACACTACTGTGAGGCAGTGGTCAGGTTATTTCCGCTGCTCTAGATTATAGTTTCAGGGACAAACACTCGAAAGAGAAGCCGTTTAATTGATGAAAAGTCTTAAGTCTCTGACTGATAAACATGCATAGTTGCTACCTGATAGGAGGACTGTCCCATGTAAGAGTCATTCTGGCAAGGATGTCAGCATGCAGCGGATAGAAAAGAGAATATAGACTCTTGGACTGATGCTATAGCAGAAAGGACGGATTTGATCCTGACACATACCGAGGTAGGAGTAAGAAATATTGACAGCAATACCTGGCAACTCTGATGCTTGAATAATCCCCTCATTTGCGATACATCAGCTTTTAAAAAGAGCTGGATAAGAGGGAATACTTAACATTGTGAGACTTAGAGCTTGAACTCTTTCCTTTGTCAACGAGCAGGTGAGAAATAATTTGATAGCAGCTTATAAATAACACAATGGAAAGAAAATATTAAGTTCTAAAGAGCCCTTAGATCCAGCAGTGGGAAGATTAGCAGGGAACAGCGGTTGGAAGTGGAACAGCAAATACTCCAGTGAGACAGGAGGCAGGCTTTTTAACATTCACATGGGTAACCACTGCAATAATCAGTAGTTAACAGATGTCACAGTTGATGGTTCACTCCTGTGTCACTGTGTAGCCCCTGCGTGTGCGGGCATTGGGTGTGCAGAGCAGTGGGACTGTGGACACACAGCAAGATTCACCATCTGGGACGCAGAGCTGCTGTTTTCGGGTGGCACCAATGGCTGGGGCAATCCATTCCACACCCCTGCCTGATGACCCTGCCAGCCAAGTATTTTAAAGAAAGAGAGAACAAAATTTCAAATCTAATTAACCCAGCCTATGTTAAAAGCCAGCTGCTGCTGCCTCCACCTTTGCTCAGTTCCCAGCAGTCAACTTGTCTCCTCCCACAGGTGTATTAGTAACACTATGGATTATTGATCGGATAGGTCGCAAGAAAACCATGGCCCTGTCCTTTCTTGTCTTCTCATTTTGCAGTCTTCTGCTGTTTCTCTGCGTTGGAAGGTAAGTGAAACACGGTGAACAGCTGGTATATCTGATTCATCCACATTCTGTCCTGATTACAGCAGGAGGAGTGGAAGAGGTGGTTTGAAAAGCCATGAGATGGTCTTGCTCAGCTGGAGGAAGAATTAAGGATAGTGTCAGGTTTTCTCACCAGAGTTTGTAAGGAGACTAAAAGAAGCAGGAGAGGAGAAATCTTTCGGTATTATCTTGTGGACAGAGCAATCCAAAGGGGAAAATAAGAGTTAATGTCTGAGTAGGAGGTACAATTTTTAAATCAGGTGGTACAGAGGTTCCTGTCTTTTAAACAGGAAGGCAGCACTCTGGTTTTGTTCTCATGTGTGCTGTTGTTTTCTTCGCACCGTTCATAATGTGGAATATATTTTTCTTATTTAGATAAGCTTTGGCGTTTACTGCTTATTTCAATAAGCCACAGCTGTCAGTTGGAAGGAATGCATTTAGAAAGCTGATGTGATTGTGGGAATGCAGATTGTTTGGCATCATTGTTATATTAAAGGTCCAGAAAAAATACAAAGTGTTCATTAAAAAACAAAAGGAATCATTCTAACAAATTTAGCATTTTTATTGCACTTGCCTCCAAGTTAAACAAACAGATTGTACAGAACGATCCCAAACACTGCTCTCCTTTTTATTCTCACAGAAATGTTCTTACTGTGCTGCTCTTCATTGCAAGAGCTTTTATTTCAGGAGGATTTCAGGCTGCTTATGTTTACACTCCTGAGGTAAGGTGATTGGTTTTGTAATGAGAACATTTAAGGGGAATGAGAACATGGTGGGAATATGATTTTTATGACCTCTTCACAGTGGGCTTTACCCCAGATATGAGTTGATGATCTCATTCTCGTTGTCTAATAGAACTTGCTGTAGAACCACTTATTTATCTCTATTGCTTTAGGAGGCTGGAGGGACGAGAACTTCCCACTAGCATTAATGAGCTTATGCTTTGTTGACAGGTTTATCCGACAGCCACGCGCGCTTTGGGGCTGGGAACATGCAGTGGGATGGCCAGAGTGGGAGCCCTCATAACCCCGTTCATTGCACAGGTAAATTCCTTCTCCTTCTGAGACTGCGGGTGCAGGAGGGTGGTGGAGAAGCTGGGCCAAACCATGGGCGTGATGTGTTGGGGGCGGGTGGTTCTTGCCTGCTCCTTCAGGAGACTTCAGGCTCAATCTGTGAATTTACCTCGTGCTCCAGAACTCCATATGTTGGCAGATAAATCACCAAGAAGCAGGCTGCTGGATGGGTATAAGGACACCTAGAGATGGGGTTTGTGAGAAGCAGGGAGTTCTGTGTGTGGTGCAATACCACCTTTCTCTTCAAACCCCAGGCTGAGGTCCTGGGGGCTACAGACCTGCAAGGTACATGGAAAGAGCTGGACAGGGAGGTTGGTAGCCCCAGGCTTCACCAGGACAGGACTCAGAACTGTGTCAGAAGCATCTGGCTCTGCAGATGGACAGGGAGAAAACTTGTGATTTTAACTCCCGTCTGATAGAGAAGGGCAGCAACACCTCATGGCACTTATAATCCGGACTGTGTTGTCAGTGTTTAATAGCTGCGTATAAGCACTAAGGAAAGAAAATACACAGTAATACTGTAATTAACATTTCTACCACTGCATTAGTATTCGTATTTCCTTTTGTGGTGAGGCTCAGGGATACTATTTTGTATTTTCTGCCTTTTTTTTCTGCAGGTGATGTTGGAATCTTCAGTCTATTTAACGCTGGTGGTTTACAGTGGATGCTGCCTCCTGGCCGCGGTGGCTTCCTGCTTCTTGCCCATTGAAACAAAAGGTCGTGGTTTACAGGAGTCCAGCCACAAAGAATGGGGACAGGAGATGGTTGGGAGAGGATCTCGTTCCCCAGGTGGCACCAGGTCAAACTCCGGATCCCAGGAATGAGGGGACATGAAAACCTGCTGGAAGAATGGATAATACAAGCAAGATCACCACCAATCCAACCCTGAAGCTTAGAAAGCTGACCATACCGTCACTGCCAATGTCATGTGTCAAACCGCAGGAACCTTCGGGTTGAACCCAAGCAAATTGTGTCTCTGCTGCTCTTTGCTCACTTTCATAAAAACTTTACTTCTGTATTGAGAGGCATTTGATCCAGATATCATCTGAAGTTTATCAGGAAGAGTTTTTCTTAAGTCCGTTGTGCTTGCATGGTCAGCTATCCAGCTTCAAATGTCCCGTGTCAAGCAAATAGCTAACTGAATGCAACTCAGTATAAGCTGTAAGTAAAATAATGTACTCTTGAAGCCTAAACCCAACAGATTAATATTTATTGTGTACCTGGCATAGCACACGGTGGATTCCATACACTACAGAATAGGGTTTATGAATTAGATGCCTGCCTTGCACTTTTTAACCATCAACAACAACAACAAAATGTGATAATGGTAAACAGACCAATGCTTTGTAGTTCCCTATTATGGGTTTTATTCCTTGAGAATCAATGGCCACTGATTGCTTGGGAACGATTTTCTGAATGTTTCTCCCACCCAGGACAGGTAGTTTGAGTCAATGAGGAGTGGCGTTTGTTGCAGAGATGGAACCTTGTATAAGAAATGTAAATCTTCACAGTTTGGGGCAGCATTTGCCTTTTCTACCATTCCTGGAATCATTGAGCACTCTGTCTGTGGCTTGGTGAAGACTGCTTCAGCTGTCCTGGTGTCTCTTTGTGCGTGGAGATGCATGCTGTGGTTTTCTGCATGGATCCAGGTATGTTTCTGCTCAATTTGCCTAAGTATGTTCTCGCGATGGTGTAGCCAAAACCTTTGATGAAAATGCCTCAGTTTGGATAACTGCGCGTAGCATTTTGGATGGAGCTGCTTTCAAGTGTCTCCCAAGAGAAGCTGCCCTCCCGACAGCAGGATGGAACTTTTCGATAGCTGCTGATTGTGCGTTGACTAACGTCTCTCTGGTGACGAAGGAATGTAGTTGGCATCGTGTCATGAACGAGCAAAAGTTGTGGGAAGAGCTGAACTGCAATCGTCCTTCGATGAGGAGCTTCGCTCCTTCAGATGTTGCCCCTCAAGGCTGATGATCCTGCACTTGTTGGAGAGTGGAACAGAGTCCAGTGAGGATAAGTCTCTTGTTTGTCAGAAATCTTCACTGTGCAGGAAATCGGGTATCGAGAGTCCATGGATGTGCAGTGAGGGAATGCGTAAGGAAGCTGAGATGTGTCTGTCTCATCCATGTCTCAGTTTATTTTCAGGATTCCAGACTGGAACACACAACCAAATGTAAGTGAGATGGACTAAATGCTATTCACTAGGCTGTGGGAAGCAATACATTTTTATAGTGTGTGTGGTCAGTCGTCTCACATAAACATAGGTTAGTGTGCCACAAGTTTTTGCACAGTAGAATATTTTAAGTATTCTGGGAACCAGGCCCCTTTTCTATGGGGCCAGGATAGGTCACTGAGTCCAGGTTCGGGTGCAATACAAATGAACACAGTTGGGGTTCATCTTTCACTTAGGGTTTCACAGCTCTGTAGCGCAGGGTAATGCTCCAAGCCACATTAGGCTGTTTTGTTTATAGCACTGAAGGAACATTAGAAGTGGATAATTCCTTAAAGAAACTGAGGAAACTCGGACTAACAAGAAAAGGCCAAAGAGGTTATAGATGTTCTGTGCGTGGGTATCTGCTGCTGAGGGTGGTGAATTCGACAAGGCACTAAAGTGTCTGTCCATTCATTTACAGCCGCAATGCAAACCTCCCGCAGCGACTGGTCTGAACAGGAGAGCTTTCCTTTTCAGAGCAGTATGAAAATGCAGGTGAGCTCACAGGGGATCCCACTTTTGATGTAGCTGAGGACACAAACGCTGTCTGTTCTTGTGGCTGGTTTGGTTATCCCTGTCTCTGCTGTCTTTGTATCCTGTGTGCTCAATCTCCAGCAAGCTCGAGGTCCAGTCCAGGTCCCCAGTTAACGGACAGGGCTGTCAAATTGTTTGTTTTCATCTCCTGTGGGGCTGTGGTTGGATCATGTTCCCTAACACACTGTGCAACCAGGGTTGCTCAGTGCTGCCTCGAGGTAGGGATGGATGGACTTGTTTCCCTTGCACTGTCCCTGTGGTGGACGGGATGTTGGCAGCGAGGAAGCGGTTCCTGGATGGGTTTAGATCAGATATTGGAGGGTAGAAAACCTGCTGTGCCTTTGCATAGGATGGAGTGTTGACCTTTAGTGACGGTTCTGGCTACCATCTCCTTCCTCCGCTCCAGAGCGTGTTGTCCACACACGATGAGGACACATCCAGAGAGTTCCATGCCGCTCACCACTAGTGTTTAGATGGTTCCTAGAAGAATTCCATGGGGTGTAAGCCTGCGTTAGAGGTGAGAACGAATATACAGTGCATTAAATAGAATGCCACCATTCAGCCTAGCTGCTGGGTTTGTCTCCTCTTGAGCGCCTCTGGTTAACAGTCTGCTTTTCCTGTGTTAATGTTCACGTACCACTTCATTTTTTTGGAGTTTTTTTCAGCAGTTTTAAAGGACTGCATTGCAATGGCCTTCAAAGCAGAGTTGTAGGTGAAGTAGATAGATCTCACAGATTTGCACATACGCTTCAAATAAAGTATTTCCCAGGTAAGGATTTATAGGTGATGCAAAACCTTTTGATGCTGTTGAGTAGCTCAGTTTTAACCTGTGACATTTACAGTGCTGAAAAAAATCAAAGGGATTTTTGCTTTTCACTTTTTATGAATTCTGCATTGAAAATGTATATAATGATAGAAACGCCAAGACTGGCCCTGCTGAGACAACTTCACACTTGGGGTCTTTGATTTAAAGACAGCGATGCCTAAAGGTGGATCTAAAGCTCCCTGAAGTCTGGGAGAACCTCCCTTGGACATCCGAGGGCTTTGGATCAGCCGGATTGAGGAGGACGGGTAGGAGCCCACCACAGCCAATCCCATCCACACTGGCATCCGTAGGAGCTTACTGGGCACTGAAGAAACTGAATTTCAGGTTTTACGGGTCCTTGCGTGTCATGAATAATGGAAGGACATTTTAGATTGTTCACTGGAAAACCGAAGAGCATTCAGGTTGATCCACAATAGCCTATAAATAAACACCAGTCATATTTTAATATACAACACTATTGATGTATATAACAAGCTTCCAAAGATTGTTTTCCACACTGACAAGTATTCTGCACTGATGGAGGAATTAATAGAGCTAGTTCATTTAAAACAATAAAGTGAGATAATTTTGAATTCAAATCGAGAGCAAACAGAACTGTGGGGTTCAGAGATTTGCTGACTGTCTGAGATATTAATGTGCAAAGCTGTTGTGGGAAAAATAATTCTCCAAGTGTGCTTTGCTGGAATGATTTATTATTCCTAAATGCTTGCCGAAAGAACATTGAATGTTTTTCTGTGTTTGAATGTACAGTTTCTAAGCTGGATACGTTTTAATGTTTCAAAACTTTGTGTATATCGAGCTTGTTGTAAAATACTCTTTTCGTTCCTATGTTACTGATGTGACATTGGATAGTTTAATTCCACACTAGATATTTTATGTTAAACAAATAAATAGTTTTTTTCAGTAAAAATGCTTTCAGCTGTTCTGTGGGACTTGGATGAAGGGTCAGTAACTTTATCGTTTTCTCAGTGTCCCAAGATTTGAGATAAATGCTGCTGCGCGGACTCAGTGGGATGCACGAGAGCTCAGCACTTGCAGATCTGACTTTTTGTGTGTCCGTTCTGTGCATCAGAGATAAAGAAAAGTCACAAGATTCATGGTCACATTATAAGTAACCTCATTGTCATTTACAGCTAAATATTTTTAATTTTAGGACCCGTAGCTGCTTGTTGCATTTAATTTAGTTCGGACTGTAAAAACCAGTCCGTTTTGCTCCTTGCCTGTGGGTGATTTCTAGTGAAGCCTTTAATGCTGATCGCACAGTGTCTGGACTTTGAGGCAGGGAGGATTCCTGCTATTTATTTACTTTTTATGTAAACTTTCCTTTTACCTATCTTGTTTTTATAAAACAGAATTAAGGGTGCACCCTGGCTGTGTTCCTCTACCCTACAGATGATATTCTGATGTCCGGTAATTTACAGACAAGGTGGTTCATGTCTCAGTCGACTTGACTAATGATCTGCAAATACTTGGCATGCTAATACAGAGTATTCTCATCTCGGCGTGCATTAATCTTCCTTCTCACAGCTTGTGCAGCCACTGGAAGTCCACTGGGATGAGGAGTTTTAGTTCTGGGAATGGAAACAGTTGGTAACTGCAGGAGGGTTTGTGTTGCGGAAGCAATACTTGGGGGGGAATATTCATCCCTCTGTGTTTTGTGTGAGCTTTTTTGGCACCCTCAGCCTTTTCTAAAGCTCGTTCTGTTTTCCCAAATGCCAGAGCTGCTGTTTGCTTACAGAGGATAACTTTACTGATACTTGATGTATTTCCAGCTTTGTTCTGTGTCCCAGGCAGGCGTTGTTGAGGACTCTGTGTTCATAAAATGTGCTGATGCTGCCCGCTGGAGACGGCGTTTTGTGCAGAGGCTTCCAGACCCCCCCGCTCGCACCTCGCCACGGCCGTGAGCGCCAGTCTCATGCTCTTCTGCCCCTCTGTGTTTCTTCTGTGGCTGCCAACGTTGTAAAACACCTTTTCTTATTCTCATCTCAGAACAGAGAGATCAGCTGAGCTACATCAGAGCATCCCAAGTACTCCTGTACATCCAAGTACTTCATGGGCTGGGGGCTACTAGCAACAATATGCAGGCAATGGAGTAATTTCACACGTATTTTCAGGTTTATTTGTTTACTCAGAGTCTGAAATGATGGCTCATCCTCCTGCAGGGTGAAATGTTCAGGAAGAATGTGCGGGGAGACATGGAAAAGTGATCAACTGGGATGTTCCTGTGGAATTAGCATCCATGCCATCGCTAAGGAGAGAAAGCATCGAGCACGAGGTATTTGAATATCACCTTTATTGTGCATACAGATTAAATTGTTGCCTTTTGGAAAATAAGCAAAATTAGACTGCAAATAAATCACACCTCTAATCATTTCTGCTTGTTTTCCATGTCAGATCACAGGACAGCTGCTCCCACAGGCCCAAGATCAGCAGAATCAACTGCCTTATTGCAAGTTACACCCCTGCTAATCCAGCATAGCTCTTCTGAAATCAGGTAAGTGGGTTGGGATTTACAGGAGTGCAAATGGGAGGAGAATATGGTCCTTAATATCTCATATTTGCATTGAGTGAAATGGAGTGGAGGCTGTTTCACTGAATGGCTTCTGCTGAAGCGATATCACAGGCCATTAGGTTTAACATCAATCAATGGTAATTTCTCTCCAGCTATTGTTTTCTTTTTTTTAGATCCTTTTCTTGATTATATCCTTTGGAATGTGACTGCAGTGTATCAGGTGAGCTGCCAGATGAAGTGGAAAACCCTTTTGACAGACAAACTAGGCATGGCAAGGACTCCCAATTTTCCTACATCTCCCACTTTGTTATGGCACGAGTGACATTGCTGCTTTTCTAAAAGGGCAGACAAGTAGCAGATGCACTCAGCAGAGCTCATCGGAGCTTTCTGACTGCTCAGGGTCTGCAAGCTGGAGAACAACACAATGGTCACACAGCATTCAGTGGAAAATGAGGTCACTGGAAAGACTCCCAGGGCCACGGATGTGCTGGCACAGTAACCTCCACAGCGCTGAAAATGTGACCAGAATCGTATATGCGAGGCAGCAGATCTTTGCCTGGACCATCTCCAGCAGCGCTGAGCAGTCATCGTGTCTACAAAACCTTCACAAGTTTCTCTTTTCCTTGGTGAAGCTGAAGCAGCATATCAGGGGACAGGTCCTTCTGCAAGGAACAACTGGTGCTAGGCTGTGGCCAGGAAACGTGCTTAAATCCAGGTGCCCAGGAGGTAAACCGAGCCCAGCTGCACTGCAGCATCTCTCATTCACCAGATGCAGGTGCTTGGTACATCACAAACCAGCTATTTCTGGCACACGGAGTCAAAGGGAGAGAGAAGCTGCATCGCAGAGGAGTAAGAAATAGTGGGTGAGCCAGGCACTGTGTGTCAGGCTTGGGACAACCTCTAGCCTTTGGATTTGAGGCTTCTTGACTGTTCAGCACTTTGTCTGTGATTTTTTTTTAGAGCAGGGAACCTGCGTAGCGTGGAAGAGCAGCCAAACTGTACCTTCAGAACAGAGCATTGGATCTCCAACAGCATCACTGAACACCCTCAGGGAGCCGTACACTCCCGGATCTGTGCTCAACTCCTTTGGGAAGCACAACCTGACACCAGTCACCTCCTCTCCCAGAGCTGCTGCTCCAGCCTCGTCTCACGGCTGGAGGAATGAGGAACTGAAGGGCCCATGGGAGGTTTTAGGATGAGAACAGCTATTTTGCCCATGCTCTCTGCTATATATAGCGTCTGGCAAGTACGTGGGGCTGGAACATGTTGCTTTTGTTGCTAAAGACATCATTTGGAAAGCCCATTTTAGGCAATCGCTGCCGTCCATTGCCAGATACACTAACCAGGTGCTCTAGACCCATGCTTTGTCCTGGCATGAACATACGAAACGCTATTGTAACTGAAGCACATGCTTTTAGAACCGCTATTACTTCCCCGGGAGCTTCAGAGTGTCTTCCTACTTAAGGAGCTTTTGCCTCCTGGGGGAAGCTTGCAAGTCTAATTACATGCTGGGTGTCGGAGCAGTCAGGGAAGACCTCGGGTGGCACTGGCTCAGTTTCAGATCCTGTCCCATCACGCAGATGAACTGCAGGACTGTCGAGATTTCAGCTGAACCCTGCCAGACCTTTGCAGGCTGATCCCTCGCACACAAGTGCGTTTTGCCACAGATAATTAGTCCGTGTTTTAATGCACTTCCTCTGGGTAGGTTGTGCAAGGCCAGAGCGGAGGGAGCTCCGCCGTCTGGCAAACGGCAGTGACGGAACTGGCAGTGACCTGAAAATGAGACACCGTGATCCAGAGGGGGAGCTGGCGGGAGGGTTGAATGGCCAACGTGCATCACTGTTTATTCGCATCTTTCTGCTGTGACTTCTAAGCTACAGTAACCCCAAGTGAGCGGGCAACTCACAAGCGGGGCTGCGGTGATCTGGCCAGCTTCTTCTCCTGGAGGATGCTCCCAACGAGCCTGGCCGCTGCCATGGCACAGCCCCAGTGGATGGTGATCCCGAACCCACCGTGGCCGTAGTTATGTATCACCTGGAGGAGAGGAGAAAGGATCGGTGCTGGGAAAGCTGCGCTAGACCCTCTGCGGTTTGGGGCAGCAAGGAGCCGTGAGAGTTGGCTGGGAATATCCTTAGTGTCTTTGGATCAACCTGAGCTCAGTGACCTGCTGCTCTTTCCCTCCCTCCAAAAGCCACTGGAGAGGCAGGAGCAACTCCGTGGATTCAGCAGGGTCCCAGAGCATCCTCTGCGCCCAATGCTCCAGCCACCCCAGAACGCAGCAGTAGGGCTCACGGCCGGGTTCCTCAGAGCACGACATATTATATCCTGCCCGGTGAACTACCTCTGCCTGGAAATGCCCGTGATGGATGGTCTCCCGTTCCAAGCGAACGCAGGGGCGCGCAGGTCTCAAGCCGCTCCACTCCTCAACAATCTTTGCTTTCTGAAAGCAGAAGCGCATCAGCACCTGACAGCATTTCTCCAAATTACTGTGGCCAAAGGTTGCAGCACTGAGTGATCTTTGCTTTCTGAAAGCAGAAGCGCATCAGCACCTGACAGCATTTCTCCAAATTACCGTGGCCAAAGGTTGCAGCACTGAGTGATCCGTGAGAGGAGGCTCTCGCACGGAGCAGGGAAAGAGGCTCCCCCATCCCCACTGCTGCTCCAGCTCCTGCGATGACTGGGTAGAACAATTTTGGCTCAGCAGAACCAGTGAGGCAAACCTCCATGCAAACCCCCTGCGCTGGTTTTGCTGCTAATTCGGGGTGCAACGGTGGCATCAGGAGCGGAGATAAACCACCCTCACCACATACCAGCCTTTCTCTAGTGTAGGAGAGCCGAAAGGCTGGGGGGACCTCCAAAGCTTTTGTTCTAATTTTTTACCAGCTATATGGTAATTATTTTCTCCTACAACCCTTGTCTCAAAAGTAACGCCAGGCCTAGACGCTGTCCATCAATCCACCAGGTGTACAGAGCCCGACGCGTGCAGGATGAACGCAGCCAGCGACCCACAAACACCGAGCCGTGTCACCACCTTGTGATTTACCCTCTCATCAAGTGCCTGGTGCTGCTCTGGGATGCACACAAAAAGGCCAGGGTTGTTCTGTGCGTGCACTTCACCCATTGCTGGTGTGAGTCTCGGTGTAGGGGCTGACACCACGTAAGTAAAGGTTTGCTTTGCAGGAACTCCTCCAGCTCTCCTGGCCTGCTGGAGGTAGGTGCTGTGTGTTACTCAGATAAAGATTCAGATTTTGGATTTTAATCAGATTTTGTCCTCAGCAGCCTTCCCTTGCAGCCTCAACTCATCCCGAGCACGTGGCCTTCCCATGCCACCTTCCTCCCTCCCTCCTGGTGTTTGGTGTTGGGTCAAGGTCCCCCACCTGGAGAGCAGGGAGCAGCCTGCAGCAGTTCTCCCAGATGGTTTTGTGATCCTGGGCACTGTTTTCTTCATTCCAGTTGCCATGCTGATAAATCCCTCCCAAGACTGTGAACTCTCTCCTGCACCAAGAGAGATAAATGGTGGTGAGTATCCCTTGCTGGGCCAGCACGTGGAGGGATGCTGCGGGTGTGTGATTTATGGATCCTGCTATGCAGTGTATTCCTGCTGGAGAAACTCTCATGCAGGCGAAAGAGCAGCGTCTGCTTCTCAGCAGGTCATTAAACACTCAGAACCCTAAAGACCTGGGCAAACCCAACAGCCCATGTCATTTGCCATCCAAGCAGTCTGCTCCTGCCTGCCTGGGAAGAAGGAGTGGGATGCCTGCAGCAGGGAGCACAAAGAAACAGATTGCGCCCCAAAACCTCCTGTGGATTAGCAGAAGGTGGGAGATGGGATAAGGCTGGGGGAGCTGGGGGTGTCTGTACCTGCTGGACCCTTCCAAAACCTTGCACGAGCTCTGGGAAGCACAAAGACTAACGGGCTGAATGCCAGGGATGCACAGGAGGAGAGACCCTAGGGCTGAGCTCTCCTCTCCAGGGGTGGAGGAGGTGTGAGTGCTGGATCTGGGTGCTTCCCCTGGAAGCCAGCCTGGTGCCCAGCTATGACAGCTCAAGCTAAATTAAACACAGGAAGAGGAATTCATATATAACTGGGACTGTGAGCAGAAATCGCCTGGAATACTTTGCCTGGGGGCTGTGAGCATACAAAGTTCCTATTTAAATAATGGCTTATTGCCTAATCCTGAAATATCAGCACAATAGGATGTGACAGAAATACAGCATTCAATTTACAGCTCAAACCCCCTTCTCCATTGCCAAAGCGGGGTAGAAGAGCTCTCAGGAGGAAATGGAGGCAGGATGAACAGCAGACATATTTATTTATCCTGCAATTTATCTCCCTGGGTACATGCATACGCCACCGTCTCAAATTTATCCCAAATCCCCTAAGAAAGCTGCTGGTGGGAAGCAGATGGAAAGCGCAGGGTAAGTGCTAGAAGCTGGGCTCTGCCTGGGCATGACCACTGCCACTCGCTGAGATCGTGCTTTCAGAGCCAAAATCTCATTTCAGGCCTCCTCACCCTTGTGAGGACACAGAAATAAGGTTTTTCCCCTGAGACTTCTCCTCAGTTCCTGCAGGGAGGTGGCAAAGAGCCTTGTGTGGGTGCTAAACCAGATGGGGCATCCTCAGGAGACATTTCACCAACAGATGCAGGCACAGCTCAGGGTAACGGTGCAGGGAAGGCTGAGCTTTTTAGGGTAGGTTTTCATTAAAGTAAAAATGATTCCTGCCACTGGTTTTAATGGGGATGGCAATGAGCTGCTCTACAGCAGTTTTGACAACAGCATTGATAAAAGAACTGTGTACGAACACAAAAACAAAAGATCTCCTCCAAAATCTTTGCCTCACCATCAGTGTTTGGCTCTTTTGAGGACCTGGCCAAGGATTTGTTTCTTGGAAAAGGATGGGAACAGAGCATCACTAACGCCAGGCAGACCCTGCGCACCTGCTGCCACCTACCCCGGGATGACGTACGGTGAGTTGTAGATGCCAGATTTGATGTCGTGAGTGATGATGAAATGCTTCACCCACGGGGCCAGGACCTGGGAGATGAAGGGGAGAGAGTCAGAGAGAGATGGAGAGCAGGGTCCCCGGCTCCAGGAGGCAGCGGGAGGGATGTGGGCAGCTCAGTGGGGTCCATACATGATCCTCTCCCTTCTGCTCAGGTTCTGCACACACCATGGTGCCGGCTGCCCAGGGAGGGGGTTGAGTCACCTTCCCTGGAGAGGTTTAAGGGACAGGTGGATGAGGTGCTAAGGGGCATGGTTTAGTGTTTGATAGGAATGGTTGGACTCAATGATCCGATGGGTCTTTTCCAACCTGGTGATTCTATGATTCTATGATTCCCTGTGCTGCTGCCATGGGAAGACAGGGAGATGGAAGAGCAGGCAGGCAAGCAGAGAAGCTTCCTTCCCAAATAATCATCCTCTTCTCCCAAGCCTTTTATGTTGTTATTAGCATTATATCTCTGGCCTCCCCCCACTTTCACCCAACCAATAACTGGGCTGGAGACTTGGGGCATTCCCACTGCTGAACCAGGAATGGGATCCAGGTTTTCTGCTCTGTCCCCTACAGGAAGGTTTTCCACAACCACCATCAGCTGGGAATCGGGACCCGATCCCAGTGTGGATCCAGCCCACAGGGGCATATCTCATAAGGTGAGATAAACTAACGAATGGCTTTTCTGGAAGAAAGAGCAGGGACCCAAGTCCTGCATCCCCCTCACCCTTATGACCTGGCCACGGCCAGGCTGGAGCTCCGGGTCAGGCTGCAGCTCCCCCGCACGCATCCCAGTGCAGTTTATTACAACATCCACACCCTGGGCAAACATCTAATGAGAGACAGACACGGCACAGTGAGCAGTGAACACACAGTGATGCTTTCGAGGGCGCCACCCACGGGGGGTGAGAGATGCATCTCCATCCCCCCCTCAGCCATCTCTTGATGCCCAAGACCCTTTGTCTTTCCCGTAGAATTTGTTTCCCAGATTTTGGCACAGTCTTGCAACTGGCTCCTGGCCCATCCCTGTGTCAAGGGACGTCCTGGAGCAGCACATGCCTGCTCGATGCTGCTTCTCCACGCTGGGATGGGGCCGTGCCCGCTGCCTTGCTCTGTCTCAGCTTGTCATCACCACTCACCTCCTGGAAAGATTCAACCTTCTTATGGAAAAACTTCACTCCTCCCTGCGTTAACCTGGGAAGAATGAGTTCACTTGTTACCAACAAATTAAAAGAAATATACTGTTCAAATTAGCACCCGTAATTGATGCCCAGAGAAAGGATGGCTTGTTGCTCCTTGTAATAAACAGCCATAGTCTTATCGGTGGTTCCTAATGTTCTCCAGTCATTAATTGATTTCCCTAATGGCCCAAAGCCCTGCATCAGAGCCTGGGCTTCATGCTGTTGGTAGGGCACCCACTCCACATTAGAAACAACAAAAACACCACCAGTCCCCAAACAGTCCCATAGCCACAAGCCAGAGAGTGCTCAGATGCAGTTCTATGCATCCCATTACTTTCATTTTAATCTTGCAAAAATACACTCCTGGGCTGACTGTTAAACTGGGGGGCTGTCACCCCACTGGGGCAACGAGTGGGAGTTCCGTACCCCTTTTCGCGCTTTTCAGGGATGCATCCCTGCCTCCCCTCTCCTTTGGCTCATCGCGCTGTGCTGCAGCGGGACACGAGGTGAGGTTGCTGTGAGCAGGGGAGGATGCTCAGGTCCCCTGTGGGTGCTGCCACATGGAAGCCACCACTCGGAGCAGCTCAGAGGTGCAGCAGGACACAGGGTGGTCACCTAAACTCAGTGCTGCCTCAACTCAGCCCCCAGCTTGGTGTCAGAGAAAGGCTCCCGGGCGATGCCTGATGTTCAGCATGAAAATCCACACCTGCCTCCCAAGTCCTGCTGGCTGGAGACATCAGGGGAGCAGCAACTCTCCCACCCTGGCACAGCCCCAGCGCCACAGCAGCTCCACACTCACTTGTTTGTGAGCCACGGGAGGTAACTCCTGCACTCCAGCATCAGCGCCGTGTTGAACCAGCCGTAGCTGAAACCAGACAAGGAGAGGAAGCCATGTGGACCTGCAGCAGCTTTACACCAGCAGCCACCTCCTGCCCCAAGGATCCCGATGTCCACCGCAGCTCTGGGATCCCCATTCCCCCTTGCACAAGCGTATGATGTTTTTCCCTCTGTTTACAGCACAAAGCAACTTTTGCTGATTTTCTTCCCCTAGTTTGACAACATCTGGTGAAGTACAAGAGAAGCTGGAATGGTTTCTGTGCTGGACTTTTGCTTTTGTTGGCTTGTTTCAGGTGTTTTTTACTTATTTTACAGAAAGAGGCTGCAATGAAGCAAGGCCGCTTCTGCACTCGTGGTTTCTTGTCCCTGCTGCCCCTTGACAGGGAGGCATCTGGGACCATCCAACTAGACCTGTGGGACCATCCAGCCAAACCCATCCTGCCTGGGGGAAAGCACGTCAGTGACTGTCCAGCAAACGGAATGAGAAGTACCTGTAACCAGGGAAGAGTTCAAGCTCTTTTGGTGTCAAGTTCCTAAATCCCAGGACAATGTTCTTCCAAGATGGGTCCTGCAAGAGGGAAAACGGTCCAAGCTCATTGATGAACCCAAGTCACCGTGCAATCGTGGGACAGAAGCCATGGGGGGACACAGGCCACCTCAAAGGAGCGCAGGCATGTGTGGAGCTGTGGGACATGGCCGGCAAGGCTCCACCAGCTCCCACTCTCAGAGGGCTCAGCCCTGATTTCACACCAATATTCCATCACGGGACCCAGAAAACACTGAGTTCCAGGCAAACTGTCACAAGACAAACTTGGAGCATTCAGCGCATCGCCTGGGAAGAACAACCCTGCCCACACCAGGGCAGCCTCCGAGCTGGAGCCCTTCCTAGCCCTGGCTGTGACTTGTTCCTTACCGGCACCGGCTGTGTGAACAGGTTGTAGCCAGAAATAAGGTAGAGTCCCATTTCCTTCGCTGCCGGGGAGCCCAGGTGCCCAAGGAGGTAATCGAATGTCTCTTTATTCCAGACTCTGCAATGAAAACAGAGGAGCGGTGGCTCTGCCAGCCCCATGGAGCTGTACCCATGCAGCTCAGCCCCTCGTGCACCAGGCAGGACATGTCACCAGCCTCCTCCTCCCCACTTACGTCTCCTGCAGGTTGCCGTGGTCACTCAGGTAGGGCTGCCACAAGCCGGCCGCCCCATCGCTGGCGGTGTGGGGTGAGTAGTGGTCTGCGTAGACCTCCACCTCCAGGGAGGGCACCAGGCTGTGGTACTGCTCGTGGATGCACAGGGCGGTGGAGAGCCCGATCACACCAGCCCCGATGATGGCCACACGCATGGTTCTGGCTCTCTGCAGGTTAAGAAACACCTGAAGGGCAGGACCAGGGCTGACGAGCTGCTTGAACAAACTGGGGCTTCCAGGGAGGGAGGGCATCAGCTCCTGCAGGATCCAACTGGCCTCGGCACTGCTGCTGGAGCAGAGCTGGGCTGCATGGAAGGAGCTGAGCTCTTGGTGCGTTTGGGTGCACTTCTTGAAAAGCCTCCCAAGTCCTCTTCAATACCTGCCTGCACTGAGCAGGCACTGAAGTCACAGATGGGGAGGATGCTCTTTGCCACAGTGGCAGCAGAACGTTTCCTCATTGCTTACAGCCCCTGCACTCGGGGCGGCATCTCTGGCTCTAACCTTGGGTGAGCAGAAAAGCTGCAGCTCAGCTGCCTGTGGCTGCATTCTTCTGCCTGGCAGAAACAGCCACGGTTGCTTTGTGCCCTGCAAGAGCAGCACAGCCCTTGGCATCCTCCTCTCTCCCTCCCAGCAGCACCTGAGCAGCCAGGGAGAGGTGGGGGCACCCACAACCTCACACCATCTCCTACAGGACAACACAAGTCCATGCCCAGCAACCCAAGGTGCTCCTACCTCTTCCCAGTGAAGAGATAAAGGAGATGGGCATGGATAAAAGAAATGAGAAACAATGGGTGTGTTCTAGAGAGCGATGCCAGGTGCGATCAGCTCAAGGACAGGTCCTCACGCCGTGAAGGCAGCTGTGACACCCTCCGAAACCTTCCTGTACTGGCTTGGAGAACCACTGTTGGTAAATGCTGGTGGGCAGCCCCCTTGATCCCCTGACTCTTCCCTTTTAATGGAGCATCGCTGCCCTGCAGCCTGGAAAAAAGCCCTGCGGTCACTGTCCAAGCAGAGGGTGGCCAAGGACCCATATGAGGAAGGGCTGTGGGTACAGGAGGGCAGATCACCTCAGCCAGGGTGGCTGCGCATGGGTAGAGGAGGGATGCCAGCAGCACAGCAGACCTGGTTCTGGGCAGCACGAGCAAATTCTAACCCACAGTTTTATTTGGACAAGGCGAAGTGCAGCATCTTTGCTTCAAAAGGTAGCCTGCAGCAGGACTGACATTTGCTGGGGTGGAGGGATGAGTCACAGGGATGGCGAAGCACCGAAGCAGTGGGAGAGCCACGCTGCTTCCCATCTGCTGTGGTTTTATAACCCAGGTCCAGCAGGAACCGGGGCTGCCTCCTCGACCTGCAGCCGTGGGGACTCACCTCGGGCTGCCCCTGTAGTGCCAGCCAAGGAAGAATCCGCCTCGCTGGTCAATAAATAATGGAAACACACGGTTTTCACCAACTTACCTGCAGAGCGCGTGGTCCTCTGGCCACCCACTACAGTTTGCAGAGTCTTCAACAGAGTCACCTTCTCAGGGCAGCTTGTTTACAGCCCAGCAAACCACCCGCAGGGCAAGGTCTAAGTGCCAGAAGCAGTGGGATTGCATCTGCCTCCAGGCTATGGGGCCAAAGTCTGTGCTCTGGACCCGAGGAGGTGGAGTTCTCCCACAGGATCCCGCGTGCTGCCGCTGGCTGGCCCTGGTGTCGCTCCTCCGAAAGGAAAACGGGGTCACCACGGTCCACAGCAAAACACCGTCACTGACACTTGTCACCATGGTGACTTCTGGCTGCTTCAGCAGGTCCTGGCTGATGGGGACGCGGGTCTGGGATGCTCCATTCATCCGATTCCTGTGGGAATCTGGGAAACGTGGATGTTTTGGTGTTGATTTTCATGTGGTAAGAGAGAAATGGCATTGCCTCCCTCCCGGGAGCTGTGGCCTCAGCTTCCACCAGCGAGTGACCGACTGCATCCACGCTGCCAGCCGGCCCTCAAGGGTGGCACCTGGTGATGCCAGAGCTTGGGATTCCTCTCCAGGTGCCATGGAGGAGGAGGCTCGTCCACCACGTGCCGCCCCACGGTCCTCCCAGGGATGCAGCCAGGAGAAATCCCTTGGAGCTGATGGCGCATGCAGCCCCTCGGACCCCAGGCGTGACAGGAGGGAGGGGGGTAGGCAGCCACCTAGCGCCTGGACTGTTAAGGGCTTTACATACCATCAGCAAAGCCTCTTACACTAATTACCCCATTACTCATCTGCCTCTTGCTTTTGGCACCGTTGACCCTGCACTTTCTTTGCCTGGGTTTGAGGGATGCTCCTGGCTGCTGTGCCCCAAAATTCTTCGTGTGTTTTAGGGGTGAAGCTCAAGCCCTTACTGACAAGTTTTGGAGCAATGGGATCCACGACCCACTCTGTGCTGAGGGGCTGGGGTGATGAGGGTCGAGTCTCCCATGCCAAGGGGCTGGAGCCCCCAACTTGGTGGGGTAGGGAGCCTGTGAGCCCCATGCCCAGTGGAGCTGGAACCCCCCAACCTAGTGAAATGCAGACACCGTGAGCCCCTCAACCCGGTGGAGTGGGATGAGGGTTCTAGGAGTCCCCAACTCTGTGAGGTTGAAGCCCTCCAACCTAGTGGAGTGGGATGGAGGTCCCAGGAGCCCCCAACCCCATGGGGCTGAAGTCCCCCATCCTGATGGAGTGGGATAGGGGTGTCAGGAGCGCCCCAACCCGGTGGAGTGGGATGGGGGCCCTATGAGCCACCAACCCAGTGGAGCTGGAGCCCCCTAACCCAGCAGAGAGGGATGGAGGATCCCAGGAGCCCCCAACCCCATGGGGCTGAAGTCCCCCATCCTGATGGAGTGGGACATGGGTGCTGGGAGCCCCTCAACCTGCTGGGATGGGGACCCTGTGAATCCCCCCCGTGCAGAGAAGCTGGAGCCCCCAACCCGTTTGGATGGGGTGGGGGTCCCAGGAGCCCCCAACCCAGTGGGATGGGGTGATGGGGCTCACGACCTCCTGGTGTGGAGGGGCTGGAGCCCCCCAACCTGGTAGAGCGGGGACCCCGTGAGCTCCTCAACCCGGTGGGGCGGGATGGGGGGTGGTTCTAGGAGCCCCCAGCCCCGCGTGGCTGGAGGCCCACGGCTTGGTGGAGCGAGATCGTGGTCCCGCGAGCCCCCAACCCCCCCCGGGGCTGGGTGAGTGTGCGGGGGAGCCGCCCCCGCCCCGCCCCGCTCCGCTCGCCCCTCCCGCGGGGCCGGGGCTGCGCAGCCGCCGGGCCGGGTGGCGTCCGGGCCCCGCTCCGCCGCCCCGGGAGCCGCCGCCATGGCGCTGGTAACGCTGCAGCGGTCGCCGACCCCCAGCGCCGCCTCCTCCGCCAGCACCAGCGAGGTGAGCGCCGCCGCGAGGCCCGGGCCCTGTGCGCACCCCCAGCTCCGCGGTCCCTCAGCTCCGCGGATCCCCCCACTCACCAGCTCCGGGGCCGCAGCTCCGCCTCCCCCCCGGCTCCGCATCTGTGCAGTTCCGCGGCTGCAGCTCCGCGTCCTCCCCGGCTACACGTTCCCCCGCAGCTCCGCGGCCCCCTCAGCTCCACGGCCCCGGCTCCCCGTTCCCCCCCAGCTCCGCGTCCCCCTCAGCTCCATGTTCCTGGCTCCACGTTCCCCCCCAGCTCCGCGTCCGCCTCAGCTCCACGGCCCCGGCTCCACGTTCCCCCCCAGCTCCGCGTCCGCCTCAGCTCCATGTTCCTGGCTCCCCGTTCCCCCCCAGCTCCGCGTCCCCCTCAGCTCCATGTTCCTGGCTCCACGTTCCCCCCCAGCTCCGCGTCCCCCTTAGCTCCATGTTCCCGGCTCCACGTTCCCCCCCAGCTCCGCGTCCGCCTCAGCTCCACGGCCCCGGCTCCACGTTCCCCCCCAGCTCCGCGTCCCCCCCAGCTCCATGTTTCTGGCTCCACGTTCCCCCCCAGCTCCGCGTCCCCCTCAGCTCCATGTTTCTGGCTCCACGTTCCCCCCCAGCTCCGCGTCCCCCTCAGCTCCATGTTCCCGGCTCCACGTTCCCCCCCAGCTCCGCGTCCGCCTCAGCTCCATGTTCCTGGCTCCACGTTCCCCCCCAGCTCCGCGTCCGCCTCAGCTCCACGGCCCCGGCTCCACGTTCCCCCCCAGCTCCGCGTCCGCCTCAGCTCCATGTTCCTGGCTCCCCGTTCCCCCCCAGCTCCGCGTCCCCCCCAGCTCCATGTTCCTGGCTCCACGTTCCCCCCCAGCTCCGCGTCCGCCTCAGCTCCATGTTCCTGGCTCCCCGTTCCCCCCCAGCTCCGCGTCCCCCTCAGCTCCATGTTCCTGGCTCCACGTTCCCCCCCAGCTCCGCGTCCCCCTCAGCTCCACGGCCCCGGCTCCGGGTTCCCCCCACCCCGGCCCCAGCTCCGCGTCTCCGCCCCGGCTCCAAGGCCCTAGCTCTGCGTCCCCCTCAGCTCCGCATCCCTGGCTCCACGCCTCCTCCATCTCCGTGTGTGTGTGTTTCCCCTCACCATCTCCATCTCCCGTCTCCATGGCCCCTACCTCTAAGTTGAACATGAGGAAAAAAATGTTTACAGAAAGGGTGATTAGGCACTGGAACAGGCTCCCCAGGGAGGAGGTTGAGTCACCTTCCTTGGAGGGGTTTGAGGGACGGTGGACGAGGCGCTGAGGGACATGGGTTAGTGATTGATGGGAATGGTTGGACTCGATGATCTGATGGGTCTTTTCCAACCTGGTGATTCTATGATCTCTATGTTGCATTTCCATGTGCATCTCCCTCCCCATCTGTGTGTGTGTGTCCCATCTCCATGGCCCCCCTTGTCCATGCTCCCTCCTCCCCCATCTCTGTGTCCCGTCTCCATCTCCCCCATCTCTATGACCCTCCTCCATCTCCTGCGATGGCACCTTCTTTCCCTGCTGTAGCTTCTGCCCCATGAGGAGCTCCCGCTGGTCCTTCCCCAGGGCAGCCGTGGTCCGTTCCCTGCTGCTGGGGCAGCTCGTGTCCCGCTCTGCCCCGTAGCTGTGCCGTGGCCCACGCTGCCCCCTCCTCCTTGCCGCCTCTGTCGCCGCGTGCACGCCCTGTAACCCGCTGCCCCTGTAGCCCCTCACCCCACACGTCCCAGAGCATCCCAGCTCCGCTCTTCACCCTCTGACCCCCAAAACCCGGCTCTGCCCCGCTAACTCCCCTCTCCTCCTTAGGCTTCATGACCCAGCGTAGTGTCGTCCCTCACCACCGCACACCATCCAAACACAGCTGCGCCCTCCGATTTCTTTTTCTTCTTCCCCGCGCAGCCCTTTTTTTCCTTCTAAATCATGTTTTGGTGACCCCAAAGGACGGGCCTAGTGTTTCTGTGCATGTCCCCCCTGTGCACCCCTCTCCCCTCCGCGTTTCCCTTTGGCGCCCGCCGCCCGTGCCTGCGCTCTGGCCCCGTTCCTGCCAGGTAAACAATCCTATTTGTCACCTGTCAGGTCCCTGTGACTCCCCCGATTAGCTGGTCCGAGGGGGGGTTAGACGGAAGGGGGATGGTGCCACAGGGCTCGTGGGTTCTCCCTCGACTGGAGAGGTTCTCCTAGCGCAGCCTTGGCTGGAGATGTGGCTCATCCCTTCCTTTTACTGACTTTTTTGCTGTAGGTGGATCCATGTCCCGTGATTTGGGCTCCTCAGGCTGCAGGGACACAGTGTTTGGACCACAGCGTGTTTATTGAAAAGCTTGGAGGCAGGACTTACGCTTTTCCAAGGATTTTTCAGTTGGGTTTTGGTTAGATAGAGCCTTAACCGAGACCTAGTGGCAACCTGATCTACACAGGTGAAAATGAGCTGTAACCCTGTTGCGGGCAGTGGAATTAGGCTGGATTTAAACTGGTGCAAGCAGGAGAGGTGTCAAAGCAGTTGCTTCTCACCTCGTTACGGACAGCTGTGTTTGACATTGGAGGATCCCTGTTGTGGTTGTTATTTTATCAGTGCAGTGACCATACGATTCTCCCTTTCTCTCTCAAAATTGCTGCCCTGAAGTTGCCAGGGCATTTTTGGCACCAGCACCCAGGGCTTTGGTGGCTCCCAGAAGAAGACATCGGCTCCCGTTCTCTTTGACTGGTCCCTTCTGGCATGAAACACCCTAAGATTATAAGCCCTCCTTTCCCAAATTCACTATGTTACTTTGACAAAGTTAATGTCCAAGAAAAATTCCATTAAAAAGTGTCAGCCTGCTCCCTGAGCACGGAATCTTAGTATTGTTGAGGTTAGAAAAGACCTCCAAGTTCATCCAGTCCAACCATCAGCCCAACCCCACCGCGCCTGCTAAACCGTGTCCCCAAGTGCCACATCTAAGTGGTTTTGGACCCCTCCAGGGCTGGAGACGCCACCGCTGCCCTGGGCAGCCTCTGCCAGGGCCTCACCGCTCTTTCAGTAAAGAAATTTCCCTTATATCCAATCTGCACCTCCCCTGGTGCAACTTGAGGCCTGTTTCCTCTCGTCGTATCCCTTGTCGCCTGGGAGAAGAGATCAGAACCCGCCTCATTCCAACCTCCTTTCAGGGAGCTGCGGAGAGTGATAAGGTCTCCCCTCAGCCTCCTCCTTTCCAGACTAAAGTGCCCCAGGTCCCTCAGCCGCTCCTCATAAGGCTCGTGCTCCAGACCCTTCACTGGCCTCCTGTCTTTTAAGATCTTTCTTGCAAGGAAAATAAGGGCTCTTCGAGAATTTAGCCTGTGTGAATACTTACTGGAAGATTTTTTTTTTTTTTTTTTTTAATGGAAAATTATGACCATACATCCTTCCGAACTGTGTGACAATTAGACTGATTTGCTGGATGCTAATTTGACAGGCTGAGAGAGTTGAGGTTGTTGAGCCTGGAGAAGAAAAGGCTCCGGGGAGACCTTAGAGCGGCTTCCAGTGCTGAAAGGGGCTCCAGGGAAGCTGGAGAGGGGCTCTGGATCAGGGAGGGCAGGGGTAGGATGAGGGCGAGTGCTTTTGAGCTGAAAGAGGGGAGATTGGGATGAGATTTTTAGGAAGAAACCCCCCCATCCCTGGGAGGGTTTAAAAATCAGGTAGATGAGGTGTGTGGGGATGTGATTTAGTGGTGGACAGGCACAGCTGGAGCTGATGATCTCGAAGGTCTTTTCCATCCTGATGATTCTAAGATTCTAAGAAATGTTTTGCTGTGGAGGCCCTGGAACAGGTTGCCCAGAGCAGGGGTGGCTGCTCCATCCCTGGAGGGGTTCAAGGCCAGGTTGGATGGGGCTTGGAGCCCCTGATCCAGTAGGAGGTGTCCCTGCCCGTGGCAGGGGTGGGACTGGATGGGCTTTGGAGTCCCTTCCAACCCAAACCATTCTGTGCTCCTCGAGAACACTGCTGCAGCCTCTCTTTGCTCGCAAGCCCTGAAGGAATGTATGAAATGGATGCTGCTGCCTGCGAGAGGCTTGCTGCTGCGTTAACATAGCGTGCTGTAAATTCTTAGGAGGAGAATGTCCTTCACACACACTTGCAAACTCTTGTGCGCTTGTCGGTGCTGCTGCCGCCCCACCTCCTGCTGCGTGCCGGGTCCTTCAGCCTGGCCCCGCTCTGCGCAGTCCCTGGGATGCAGAGATGGCTGGTGGCGTCTGTTGATGTCCGTGGTGGGATCCATGATGCTGCTGAGCCCTAAAACCTGCTAGCTTGGAGGGGTACTCTAACCAAAACAGCTCCGGGAGGACTCGGCATGGCCAACAGCAGCAACGTTGTTGAGCCTTCCTGCCTTGTTTTGGTTTTACTTCAGCTCTTTAATGCAAAAACCAGGGGTGTTTGACTTTGAAAGCAAGGCAACTTCTGCAAAGGATGAGCCTGGAGCGGATTCAGGGACCAGTTCTGCTGCCCAGCCTCAGCTGACGGCACCCATGACTTAAGAGTCACATTTGTTTAAAAAGAAAAAGAAGGTTTTTCTCCCCTTTGTTGCTACGCGATAGACCCAAACAAACAGGAGGATGACTTTACAGAGGCTAAAAACCTGCCAGACCTTCCCAGGGCTGGAAGGACCCGCTGGCGAGGGGCACTGGGCACTTGGGGTGTTGCTGGGGCTCTGCCTGCTGCCCTGGCCACGCTGGTTCTTGCGCTGCCTGCACAGTGTAAACAGACTAAAAATAGTGATGGTATGTTTCTCGCCATCGGCTGCAGTCATTTTGGACGGGCTGTGCGTATCTCTTCCCCTCCAAATCGCTATATTCTTGAGATCCTGACTGTGCGGTTGCATTTGGAGTCTTTTTCCTGGCATCACTTGCTTCTCACAGATCACAGACAGAGCGACTCCGGTGCCCTCTGCCCTCCAGTCTTAACTTGGGCTGTGGGTAACAACCCAGACCCTATACACACACAGAACTTCAAGACTGATCATTTCACGTGAAACTTTTTTCTTATTTTTCATTCCTACAAAACCACCTGGACACAGGAAACCCTCAGAGCAGCCTTTTTTTTGATGTGAGTTTTGAAGTAATGTTGTAGTAAATAAATCGTTCCCTGAGTGTTAGCGCTGATGGAGCATGTTTCTTAAAGACTTGTGTCTCTCCAGCTTTGTTAGGCTCTGGTGGCTGTCATGGTACAAGTCTGAAGCTTTTCCCTTTGCAGGGCAATCTGTAAGGTCCCAGCTTCTCTTGGTGGGTCTGAACTGTAGAATCAGAATCATTAGGTTGGAAAAGACCTTTGAGATCATCAAGCCCAACCATACCTGTCCACTACTAAATCATATCCCATCTCCCCTGTGCAACCTTGCTCTCCAAGGGCCTTTTCTCTCCTGTCTGCATTGGCAGGACCAAAGGAGAAGACTTATTTTTGAGCCTTTAGTCAGTTCTTAATGCTATTAGCCCCAACTGTGGTTTTCTTTAGTATGGAATTCTGTCCAGAAGCTCATAGAGAAGATAAAGGGAGGTGGCTGGAAGACACAGCAATGAGAAAACGTTCTTTCTGAAGGTAGACTTAAGTCAGCAAGCACACTGGGCATCATCCTGGCCTCGGAGATGTTTCCTGCTGGGGTCCAGGTGGAGGCTGCAGCTTAGAGACACCGGAGGAGCCCCACCAGGGTATGAGGAACCACGTGGAGCAGGGAGCGGCACCTCAGTGCCAGGTTGGAGTTCAGGTGCTGCAGGCTGGGGCAGTCCCAGCCAGGTAGTTTTGGTTGCAGCCCCAGTCGAGAGCTTGTGAACGACAGCGTTGATTTGAGCCCAGCTCTCCCCTGGCAGCCTTTCCCCCAGGACAGGTTCTGCCCTCACGTGTGTGCTCAGTGGGGAGCACTCTGGGTGACGTTGAGGTTGGTGATCTTCAAACCCATCTGCTCTCTAGGTCCAGCTTGCAGGATTAGGACCTAATAGCTTTAAAATCCCCGTGAGCCCCTTTGCCACCGGGTGCTGATGGCATGGATGGCCAGGGAGTCTCATTTGTCCCTGGCACCAGAAAGAAAACCCCCTAGAGAGCAACCACCCAAACCAGTTATCACAGGGATGGCTTTAAAAACTGTGAGGCTTTTTTAAGTTGTAGCGTGATAACAACCAGCATGTAACCTTCTCTGTATCCCTCTTTTCTCTCCTCAGCTGGAGGTTGGCAGTGATGAAGAGCGTAAATTAAATGTGAGGTAAGCAGAGCTATTTGGCTCTAAACATCGTTTCTGCTGTTTTTAATTGTCTGCCATGTGTCTGAGCCCTGGTCCTGCACAGGATTCCAGCTTCGAGCGTGTACTCTTGCCTGGAGGGGGTTGCGTGGAGAGCTAAACACTGGGGTGCACTCTCCCTTATTAGCTTAGTTTTGAGATGAGGATTTATTTCATGAATTGAAGGTATAAAAGAGCGTTTGTGGGGTTTTTTTTTCCGTGGTGGGAAGGAATTGGGAAATTTCTCATCAATTCTGGATGCAGACCTTCACTATTATCACAGCATCTCTGCTGCTGCTCTCGGGCCTCGGGGTTGGGAAGGTGAGGGACGCACCTGGGGTTGGAGGAGCTCTCAGGAATTTGACTGCTTTGATATTGGGGCTGTGTGGAGCAAGGAGGAGGAAAGGGCTGAGACATCTTGCTGGAGAAGAGAGAGCCTCCTCTAGGGGATGTCATGGCGAGGTCAGAAGTGGTAACGGTAAGGCTGGAATGGTGGGACCCTGGCGTAACGGGGCCCTGGGTAATTAATCATGTGGATTGTTCACTCTGAACCCGGCTGCTGCAGGCAGCTCTCACTCTCTGACCTGTAAACCACGATCCGGGAGTGAAAGTGTAGGAGCACAACAGTGCTTCAGCAGGCTTGGTCTCTCCTTGTTCCTGCTTCCTACTTTAATGATGTTGGTTTCAGGTAAAAGCAAAGCCGCTCGTCATGCGGCGTGGGGTTCCGTCCTGTTGTTTCCGTCCCATTTTATGCTTTGAGAGATAAACTAAGATGCTGGTGGTGGTGGGTTTTCTGTTGCGGTTGGGTGGACTGAGGTGAGGACAAAGCAGATTTGCAGGCTGGTTAACCTTGTGGTTTTGGGAGCAGCGAGGAGGTGTTAAGGTACGGACTCTCTTTACCCTGCAAGTGAAGTCGGGGACCAGAGAAGCAAAGCTGCTTCTTTACAGAGAAGGAAAGGCTCAAGCCTTGCTGTTTCCCTGCCCCGGGGTGGATTTGCCATGGATGCAGCTTGCTCTGGGAAGCCTGGTATTCAGTAGTTGTCCTGCTTGTGTGCAGAAGTGATGTGTGGTTGGTTGCTGTGCGAGCATTTAATGGCAGTCTGTAATGTCATTTATTAGCTTGTCTTCCGGAGAACGCATTTTATATCAATAAAAGCAAAATTCAGGGTTCCTGTTTCTGCTGCCAGCTTGGGCATGGGTTTATTGTGCAGTTCAGGGCTCACACAGGAGCCCACTAAGTCAGGAATAGCAACGCATCCTGAATTCTTGTACTTTTTTCCCATCTTGTATTTAATAGTAACACTTAACCAAGCAGATGATGGTTGCTTTGTGCTGAAAAAAGGAAAACAGCTTTATCCCTTTTCATCACAAATGACCTCAGGGACAACATACAGGTGAATCGCTGGGAAATCATTGGGGTTTTGGGTCCCTTTGCTCTGTTTGGTGTTTTTTGCAGCTAAAGCACGTGCATCGATCACTCACCAGGGCAATCATGGGGTTGGATGCAGAGAGACTGGGCTTAAGGGGTGATGCTTTTCTACTAGCTGTTGAAAAATGCTTCTAGATACTGAGATCCCGAGAGCTTCCTCTGTTTTTCAGTCTCCTGGGGCTGCTCTTCTCTATGCAGTTTTCAGGATAAGAATCTGGTAATTAAATCACTTGATAGACCTCTAGAAAAGGATAGTCCTTGGGCAGAGTCTTTGCTGTACCCAGGGGAAAACACTGCCCAGGACTGAAGAAAAGGTGTGGATGCAGCGTGGGTGATAAATGAAGCTCCTGACACAGGGAGGTGGTCGATCCTGCCCCTGTCTTGCTGGCAGCAGCTCCAGATCCCTTCGTGGAGACTTTACCCGGTGCCCATGGGGTGGCAGAATTGTTCAACTTCACCTCTTCTTCTCCAACAGCTGAGCTCGGGGCTCCTCTGAAAACAAGAGCAGGAGCGGGTGATGATGGTGTTTGTGAACCTTTAAATCCTGGTCCGGCCTTGTTGGACACTTAGGTAACAGCTTTTCTTCGTCACACGTGCCCTGAACACCTGAGTTTGCAGACCTCAAAGATCCTGGTGGTTAAGAGAAAGAAGGGTTGTTGGAAACAAGACCCCGTGTTGCCACCAGCTCAAACTGCGTTTCATCGATACAGGAGGAATGTGCTGTTACTCATTTACGACATCACTTGCCTGCTTGCTGAACAGATTATTTTCCTTTATTCCAAGAAATTCCAGGATTTTCATTCAAGACTGCATGGCTGGGTCTGATTATGAGTTATCTGATATTTCTCTTGGAGGAACAGGCCTGTATCATGATTTTAAAGGAAGCTTCTTGCCTCGTTGCTCTCTGATCTAAGAGCAACAGGCTTTGTTTATGCTTTTTGTCGTCCCAAAATGATTTTCTTTGTTTTTTTCTCTGAAACAGCTTCTACCCTAACATAGAGCAAGGGTTCTATGTCCAGGTTTCTTTCAAAAATACTGTTTCTATCTGCGTTTTCTTAGATATTAATATGCTTTAAAGTCTTTCTTTTCTCTTGCTCTCCAAAAACTGTGCTGAAGCCTGGCTAAGGTCCCACCCCACGCTGTGTGCAGCAGACAGCCAAGGGTCCATTTTGCTCGCCAGTGGGTAAAGTTTTGTAGCAGAAGAAAAAGTAAGAGCGCAAACGCAGATCCAACAGCCCAGCTGGGCTCAATGCCGCTGGTGCAGCCAACTTGCAAGTCTGATGGCAGTGGCTCAACTGCAGTGTCTGCTGCAGGGATTATGTGGAGCCCTCAAGTTGATGAAAATTCCCTTTACAGCTCAGCCAGACTCCTTGCAGAGCATCATCCTGGCTGGCACAGACCGAAGGCCTCATTGTAGGGAGGCTATTTTGTTAAAATCGCTGTAATAAGCCTAATTTCTTGCTGGTGCTACGGTTGACCTCTTCACTTAGAGAAACTCAGCGCGTACGCGACCCCAGCCCACCCTTCCAGCTCTTCTTCACACAGAATCACAGAATGACCAGGTTGGAAGAGACCCACTGGATCGTCGAGTCCAACCATTCCCACCAATCCCTAAATCATGCCCCTAAGCACCTCATCTACCCTCACCTTAAACACCTCCAGGGACGGTGACTCAACCACCTCCCTGGGCAGACCATTCCAATGCCTAACCACCCTCTCCGGGAAGAATTTCTTCCTAATATCAAGCCTAAATCTCCCCTGGCGGAGCTTGAGGCCATTCCCTCTCGTCCTGTCACTTGGGAGAAGATGCCAGCCCTGAGTTCTGTTCTGCGCAGCCCTGAGTTGCTACTGCAGCTGGGGATGTTTCTGTGTTATACTTTACAGAATCATAGAATGAATCACAGAATGGTTTGGGTTGGAACCTTAAAGATCTTTCAGTTCTAACCCCCTGCCATGGGCAGGGACACCTCCCACTAGTTCAGGCTGCTCAAGGCCCCGTTGCATACAATAATATGTTGTATATTATATTTTAATGTATCAAAACTTTGATCTTTAACTTTTTAGGGATTTCTGAGCATGTCTCGCTGGCAGCGCCGATGGAGTGGCTTGTGTATGCAGCTTTGAGCTGTGTTTACATCCTGGGAAGGTGCACGGGGCTGGCTACACCAGGGCAGCCACCTCCAGGGGTTGATTTGTGGGGTTGATTCATTACGTACTTGACAAGTCCCGCTCGCTGCAGTATTTATTGTCTCCCGGCTATTTCGGGGGAGATCTTGGGGCAGAAGTTGCTGACTTTCTTGACTGTTCAAAACAGGACGCTGAATCACATCCTGGCAGGGCTGCAGCATCCTGCCTTAGCGTGCTCCGTACAATGAGGGGAGGCAAATTCACAGGCTTATGACCCTCGGTAACTTGCTGGCCCGTAGGTGTGGCCGTGGAAGCCGACGGAGCTATAATTAGGCCTTTACATTTTGCGGCGTGTTGTGCGAGGACGTTCAGAGGCCGCGGAGGTGAGGACGCATGCGTTTATTTGACACTTATTTAAGATCTGCCCTTTCCAGGAAACTCTTGCTGACTTGAAGTTGAGCAACGTGAGGAGTTGACTTGGCTGGAGGCAGAGGAAGAGCCGGAGGCCTGCCAGTTCGGAGAGGCGGTGATCAGACCCTTTCTGGAATTGTATATAAATCTCTCTTTTTTTTTCTTTTTTTCCATGAAAACTCAGCAGTTTGGCAACACAGCTGGCACTGCTGTCGGAGGTGTGCTGCCTCTGCACTGAAGGGGTTTTGCTGTAAAAGGCCGGTGCGGTTACTGTTTATTTAGGTGTTAGAGCTGGGGCAGGAAAACATTTTGATTCCAAATGTCTCTTGATTTTAGATACTTTAGTCTTTGATAATCAGCTGCCAAGATCTGTGAGTCAGGGATTTCTCATACCGATCAGAGTTGCAGTCTGCCTGACAAGGGCCCGTAAGATGTTTTTTAAGATGTAAAAAGGACAGAACGCTTCCATAGGCATGGTTTTGCTTTTAAAGTGTGGAGTTTTTTATTTCCCGAACGTTTACTCATCCCTCTGCGTCACTGGAATCCCTGATGCAGAATCCCTTTACTGGTACATTAAAAAAACCCAAAAAGCAAAATAAGCTGAAAAACACAGCCAGCCTCCAATGGATTAGCGTGCAAACTGCATCTGTTAGTTGTTTAGGTGTATCTAGGATCAGAAGGACCCTTCTCTGCAGAGCTTGTCTTCCCTCTCCGAAAGTTTTAGAGTTGCAATCCAGGCAGAAGTCCTAGAATCACTAGGGTCAGAAAAGATCTCCAAGATCATCAAGTCCAACCGTCAACACAATACTAACCTGGCCACTACACCATGTCTGGAAGTGCCACATCTACATGTTTCTTCAACTATTCCAGGGATGGAGGCTCCACCGCTGCCCTGGGCAGTCTGGTCCGATGTTTCACCACTTTTTTTTGTAAAGAAATTTTTCCTCCAATCTAAACTTCCCCTGGCACAACTTGAGGCCGTTTCCTCTCACCTTATCACTTGTTACCTGGGAGAAGAGACCAGCACCCACCTCACTACAACCTCCTTTCAGGGATCCACAGAAAGCGATAAGGTCACCCCTCAGCCTCCTCCTCTCCAGACTAAAGTACCCTGGTTCCTTCAGCTGCTCCTCATAAGACTTGTTCTCCACGCCCTTCACCAGCCTTTTTGTCCTCCTTGGTGTCCACGGTGTTGAGCTTGTGCAGCCCACGCAGCTCCGCGCTGGCTCTCCGTGATGTAAGGTTGGACTGTGCATAACCAGAGTGTGACCTGGCAGTGGTCACCAGCTTTGCCGGAGCAGCTTGTGTGCTCAGACGTCCTCCCCTTGCACTGCAAAGGTTTCTCTTTTGCCACAAGCCCTGGGATGGGAGCAGGAACACAAGCCGTGCCTGCAGAGCAGCCGCTGTGCTGTGTGTTTGTTCCCATCTCAGTCCTCGCCATTGGGAATTGCCCGTTGCACCAAGCTCTCCCCAAAGTCCCGGTACCGATGCAATGTTTGTTGTAGGATCTGGAGTCTGTGCCTGACGCTCACCTCGCTGGCACAGATCCCTGTGCAGAGGGACCTGCCAAACCCCCACCAGCTCCCCTGTGCTTCTTGGAAGAAATCCTTGCTGCAAAGATCGCTCCTGGAAGCAGCTACTGGGGGATAAGTTGTGCTGAGCTGCTGACCGCTGGGTAGAAAACCTCTGGGGCTTCGCATCAGGGGGCCAAGGCATCCAGAAATGCGGGGAATGAGACAAAACATCCCTTTCAGCTGAATTTCCCGGAAAGCTGCCAGGTTGCTTGTTTTCCCTGTCTGCCATCCAAACAGTCCCATCCAACACTCACATCCCTGCGGAGGCTGCTGCCTGTGGGGCTGCTCGCAGCGTGCCTGCGTGTGGGAAAACTTCTTGTGCTACAGATACCTGCTTCTCTCTGCAGCATCGGTTCTGCTTGTAAAAGATGGGTTGGGAAGAAGGAGGATGACCCTGAGGTTTTTACCAATGCTTTTCTGCCTTGAGGTCCCTTTACCCCTGGCTGCAGGCTCCTCATTTGTGGGGTGCGGCGGCTCTCCGTGGGGTGCTGGCTGCACACCCTAGGGCGCTAGGGAGGCAGGCAGGCTGTGGTCCAGCTCAGCACTGCTGCAGCTGTTGGGGTTGAGCTAGAACTTTTCTCACTCTGCTTTTTACCCTGTGTGATCCGCCTGCATCTTACTTTTGCGTGTTACCCCTGTGTCGAGTGCTCCCTGGTCCCTGCTGCCTTTTTTGGAGTCGTTCTGAAACGCAGCAGCTGAGCTATTTTTTGGGTAGCTGTGCCACCGCTGCCTGTAGGGTTCTCGGTTGTGCTTCCACTGCTCTTGTCTGTGTCCTGGCTGACCTTCGCGCATGCCACTTGGAAGCTGCTTTCTCAATCCTTGAAACTGTTATTCACCTTCCTTTTCTTTTCCAGTGGCGCCATCAGAGAGTTTTTCACTCGTTTCTCTGCCCTGTCTCCGGGAGAAACCGCTGAGTGGGTGAAGTGGGGTGACTTAATAAAATAGTTTTAAAGGATTAAAACAGTGAGTTGACAGGAGGAATGCAGGAGGATTGGCCGACGTGTTGACAGCTCAGCTGGGGAGGAGGACAGGAGCAGGATCAGCTCCTGCCTGGGAGCACGGACGGGATGCTCTGCTTTTGATGTGCCCTCCCCAGCAGGAGCCTGGGGGATGGCATTATCCCACCTCTCCTTTTGCCTGGACCACGGCTCCAAGGCACCTCCACAGCACTCCCAGGCTTGTGGTCTGTCCTCCTGCCTACCTGCGGTCACCCAACAGCTATGGCAGTAACATAGCAACAACAACAGCATCCCAAAAAGTGTCTTGGAGGAAAACACAGGGTGTCTGCTAGGTCTTGGGGGCGGAAGGAGGGAGCCAGTGTTTTGGAATAGCTATCTTCACTTGGACCACCAGGATGCTGCATGGCAGAGGGATGCACTGGGATGGAAAACTGTTGTTGATAATGCTGGGACCTCTGTATACGCCTCTCGTGCTTCCCTGCCCTGCCTTCGCCAGCCTTGCCTGTTGAGTCCGTGAGCCTAGGGAAGCGTGAGCTGCTCCGTGTAACCGCGTGGGGAAGCTTTGTGGGCATGGGGATTGCAGAGGCTGGGATCGGTCCCCAGGCTCGCACTGGGGATACGCAGACTGGGAGACTCCTCACCCAAGAGTGAGAGGAAGGTTCTTTCTAGCAGCTGGATGGGCAGCCGTGCAGGCTGGGGCTCAGAGAGGATCTGGCTCTGGCCTCCTAAGACACCAGCCATCACAAACATGACGTCGTGTTTCAGTGGGAATCTCAGAAACGCTCCTTTTTTCAAGCACATCGCATAGCTGGGCGATGCTGTGATCAGCCTCGTGCCTTTTTGAACTCTGCGATTAATGAGATGAGCAAAAAGGGTTTCTTCTTCTTTGCGAAGCAATCTCTTGTTTTATTTGGCTTTTCACCATCCAAGTACTAGGGATTCCTAGAATTTTCTCTTTCCTGGCCATTCGGGAGCTGTTCTGCTAACTTACTTTGCGCAAGTCAGCTGGAACAGGGAACGATTTGGAGAACGTGATTGCTTCCCTCTCCCTGCTCTTCCTTTGGGTTTATCAGAGCTGCTCTGGCGTTGCCCTCGGGCACAGCCTGGGTCGTGCTCTGCCCTTGGAGCTTTGTGCCACCCTGGTCCAGCTCTGCCCAGACCCGCTGCGTCGCTGCCCCGGTGCGCAGGAGCGGCTGGAGGCACATCATCAGCAGTCTATTTATGTTAGGAAATTAGCTTTTGTGGGCTTCATGATTGATTTCATTTTTGTTGCTTTCCCTTTTGTGCTCGAGAAGGGTTTGTATCTGGCGCTGTGAATGGCCCGCAGTGTCTCGAGCCCTTCTTAGCATTCTTGCGCTGTGGATGTGGCCCACGGCTTTCAGCCAAACAATAACGCGCTCAGACTCCCCTTTTGTTGCTGCGCTGCTAAAAACAGGAGAGCGAAGCCTGCCGGGTCTTCCTGCCTGCCTGACGTCTTGCTGTCCTTTGAAATAGAAGGGGAGATGTTGGTCTCTTGGGGGAATCACTGCAGGTCCCCCCTCTCGGCGGGGGCTGCAGCCTGACCCCCTCGCAAGCAACTCTTTGCTGGTGTGGGATGGTGCTCTGGCTGCCTTTGAGGAAGGGGAGATGTTCCCTGCATGTCTGAAGGAGCGTCAGACCTTGCTGTGGTTCACAGCTCGCCTAGGGAGGAGCAGCAGGTTGAGGAAGGCAGTTCTCCTCCTCCGTTCTCGTTGAGACCTCGCCTGGAGCCCTGAGTTCGGTTCTGGAGGCCCCAGCACAGGAAGGACATGGAGCTGTTGGAGTGAATCCGGAGGAGGCTGCGGAGATGATCCGAGGGCTGCAGCACCTCCCATGTGAGGACATGCTGAGAGAGTTGGAGTTGTTCAGCCTGGAGGAGAGAAGGCTCCAAGGAGACCTTAGAACAGCTTCCAATGCTGATAGGGGCTCCAGGAAAGCTGGGGAGGGGCTCTGAATCAGGGAGGGCATGGATAGGACAGGGGGGAGCAGTTTTGAGCTGAAAGAGGGGAGACTGAGATGAGATCTTAGGAAGAAATGTTTTGCCCAAACCATTCCACGATTCTATGATGGTTTTTAAAACAGCATTTCACGTGCTTAGCCCAGGTCTGTCCTAGTCCTGCCGTGTGGGGAGCGCGCAGGGGTGATCGTGGCAGTATCCTCAGCTGTGTTTGTGGAGGTGATTTCTTAGTTTCATTTCATCTTTCTGTGCCACTGGCCTCTGTGTGTGACACAGAGTGAAGGCCACTTGGAAACACGAAGTTCTTAAAAGCGTGAGAAGTGACCTGTTGCTGCTGTTAAACGCTTTTACTTCTGTTCCTCAGGTTGTGCAGTGGCATGCAAGCGAGCGGCTTTGAAGTTTATTTTTCCCTGACGCGATTTTGTGTTGCTGAGACACCTCTCAAGGTCCTTTTCTTGGTCAGGAAGCGTTATCTGATGTGCCTCCTATCAAGCCAAAGCAAGCAGCCAGCGTGCTTGAATTGTCGGTTTGGCTTGGGAAGCAGGGGCAGCTGCTGCCTTGCTTTCCTGCTATTCCTCTCCCCTCATCTTCCTTTCTGTTTGATGTGAGTGTTTCCAGTTCAGTTTGTGTTGCTGTTTTGATGGGGCTGTGTGACCAGCCTCTGCTTCTCTGCAGCAGTGCCCCTCCGGCGTGTTGCTTGGCTGCTGGAGCATCCCAGGGGGCTGCTGGCTCCCCGAGTCGCACCTCCAGGGCAAGGGGTGCACAGAGACACCCCTCTCCAGGGCTACAGTTCATTTTCTTGCCTACTCACTGCGTTTCGTGTTCTTTCTTACTTGCCTTGGGACAGCGAGGGTTTCCCAGACTGACCAGAAAATAGAGGGATAAGAAAGGGAAAACAAGCAGTTCTTTTTCTCCTTATCGAAGTGGCTGTGGATAAGGGAAACGCGTTTAGTTTAGTGGCGCTTGGGAAGCATGGTTTTTTCCTCACCTTATCAGTTTGGAGACGTTATGAGCAGAAGATGCCATGAAAACCAAGGAAGCGATAGACACCGCTGTGTTCGTGGCTTTTGTAAACTTGCAGCCAGCTTCGAGAGAAGTGAATATCGCTTTATTTTTTTTTTTTCTGTCTAAAACACAGATGCGGTTGCAGGAGAGCAGCTCCTCCGGGTGCAAGGAGTGATCTTCATGGAATGGGGAGGAAGGGCAGGACAAACGTACCTGCTCCTGCCCCCGGCGCTGACAGACGCTCGGGTGCGGGGTGAGCGCAGAGCCCATCGCTGTCCCCGAGCGCTGGGGCTCAGCCCTGATGGATGGGTGACCTTCTCTGCCCCCGCGTCGTGCGTGTTTTGTTCCATTAACGAGAGGGGGAATTAAGAAACTTAATTTGACAGAGATTTAGTGCCTGGGGAGCATGATGGCCTGGGTCTGGGCAAGGCTTCATTGCAGAGTTTTTCTGGAATACAGAGCTGTGTTCCCAAGCCGCACAAGCACACAACAGGTCAACAGCATGGAGGCTGCTGAAGAGAAAAGGTTAATCTCCTATGTATGGATGTTTCTACTGAGATGAGTTATAGAGCTGTAAACTAATAGAGTGTTTTCTTGTGTCCTGCAAGATGTTTGCAGCTTGTGTGAGGTGTCCCATTCCAACAGGGCACTCAAACACCCGAGGTGCACAAGGTCTGTTCCTGGGACACGCCACAGCCTAAGCCACAGTGGCAAAGCGAGCTGCTTAGGGAAGGTTGGTTGGTGCCTGGCAGTTGATTTCCAGCTTGCTCGGTCTGTCCCATAACGCGAGCAGCTCTGTCTCTCATTTTGAAACCCTGTATTTTTAGCAGACTGCTTGTTGGCGTTTGTGGACCCGGGGCGGGGGGGGGTGGCATTTTGTACCAATTAAAAGGCACTGCTTGTTGTGTTCTTGAGCATCTTCAACTGCAACTGATGTGTGTTGTAGCTCTTCTGGAGCTTTCCCAAAGGGGAAGAAATATTTCCTTTTCAAGTTGAGCAGCACGGAGCCAATGGACGGAGCAAGGGACAGTGAAGCGGGAGATGCTGGAGCCTTTTTTTCAGTGGTGCTGAGGCCGTTAAGCACCCTCTCTGTACCATCCCTCCGGGTGCAGAAGGGCCCCTGCTTTACAGACAGCAAAGCACTGTAGTTGTCAGAACCCTCCTACTGGCACCCTTGGCATTTCCCAGATGCCTGTAAGCGAAGGTTTTTACCCGTCTTAGGGGGTAAATGCTGTTAGTTTGGTAAACTGAGGTTGTGGAGTGGAAAGGGGACTGGTCTGCAGCTGGACTGGAGCGCCAGGGTCCTGGGGCTATGTCAAAACCCGTGGGCTCTGCATTTATTTGAGAGCCTGAGGTGACTCCTGTAGTGGTCAGGATTCCTGGAAAGGCGTCTGAGGAACGGGTGGTTTGTGCAGTGCATGCCAGTCGAGCTGAGGAAGGACCGAACTGAAAGCTGCTTCTCTAGGCTGGCGGGACCAGTGAGATGCCAGCGTGCGGTGATGGTTTATGCCTGGAGAAAGAGCCCGGGGGTCTGCACGAAAAAGCCTGCAGCGAATTTGGTTATTGCCAGCTGCAAACAAATAAATACCGAGCCACCTGAAAGACTTTCTTGTTCAGTAGGAGCTCAGTAACTCATTAGTCACCCTGTGAAAGAACAAATCAAACCGTGGCAGCTGTACAGTAAGTGAAGAGGTATTTTCATGTGACAGCTTATGGCTTTGTCATATCTGGATTACAGCGGTGGCATGCAGTGTTGTAACTGTAAAAACACCAAGCAGGCATTAATTAACACGACGATTTTTATCTAGTCGTGTCCCAGGGCGTACGGACTGCGTGGAACCGGGCTGGTGCGTGGTGCGGGCGCTGATAGGCGCTCAGAGCATGCGGGAGGAAGCAAACAAACAAACAAGTCTGGAGGAGGGAAATGATTAGATGAGCCTCAGCTGGTTTTTTCCCCTCTTGAATGGCCCTCTTTCATCAGGATATGTTAGGACAAGTGCTTTTTCAAGCCAGGATATCAGTGCAAGACACAGTGTTCTGTAAAAGTCATCCAGTTCCTGGGGAGCATCAACAGACGCGATTGCTCTGCTCCAAGAGAATATACGGTCAACCTTTTCTTTTCCTTCTTTCCTTTTTTTTTTTAATGGGTTTAGAAGCAAAAGGATGTGAGTTTTACAGCTCGTTATGAATCTTTTCGAATTTACTGACTTCTGTGTGACTCTCGGGCCAGCACAATGCTTCTGCTGTTCAAAGAAAACCAGTCGGAATTAGTATGTATAAGCCACTCGGTTTTATGCTGCTAACAAACGCTGCTTACTGGGGCGTTTATCACTGCTGCCAGGGGTCAAAAGTTGGAGGTGTTCTTTAACGATTGGATTTTTCTGTTCTGTAAGAGATTTCTTTTCAAAAAGGTCAGAGTTTGGTTGTTTACTGGGACTGTGGGATTTAAAAGGGTCTTTTAAAACCGAGTTGGAATATGTGCCTTGCCTTTTTCTCACTTTGATTTTGTTAGTTGTCTTTTAGAGCAGTTGTGTGAAGCGGCTGAGGGCAGAGCACTTTCCCGGAGCGGAGATAAGGGACGGTGATGTTGCTGTTTCAGGGTGGTGTAAAAGAGGAGGTTTGCAGCGAGGCGCTTGGATGGGATCGGGTGCTGTCGGTTTGGGAGGTACAGGCAGCTGGAGTCAGGGCAAGCTGCGCTTTGTAAGGTCAGTGTGCGCTTCAGAAACAAGCATTTCCCTTAAAAGAAAAAAAAGACAATCTCGCTCTCCACAGATCCTTTGGCTTTGCTTTCCGGTTCATTTCCATGCAGATGAGTACATGATAACAAACATTTTGCTCTGTGGGTTGTCCTTTTCCTGCACTCGCGTTCTCCTCCAGCAGTGCTGCTTTCTCATTTGCCTGCAACTGGGAATATTCTTCTTTATTGTGAAAGATCTCCTGCCTGCAGGAGAGGAGAACCTCGGGCAAGATGAACAGTCTGAGCAGGAGCTAGATGCCTTTAGGAAGGAGCTCTGTCTCTGCCATGCTGCTTCTTGCAGTAGAAATCCCAGTCGGTACTTTATTTGGGATAAAAGAATATCCGTTGGGATGTTTTTTCACTTTCCCAAAGAAATATTTCCCAACATTCTTGTAACGGAGAGACAGTGAGTTGTTTCCTTGTGTGTTATCTGCCCGTTCCCATCCTCCTACTGAAAAACAGATGTGTGTGAAGCCGAGTATCGTGCACGTCGTGGTGGTGTCCTTGCTTTTGTGTAACTTCTGTCCTCTTTGAACGCTTTCCTGTGAGATCTGGGGTGCGAAGGAAACCAGACTCTTCCTGGCTCTTTTACGGAATGAACCGAATTCCTATTTGCAGAAATTCTTGCTCCTAGCTTGTGTGCCAGGCAGAGCTGAGCTGGAGCCGGCGTTTTGGATCACAAGGAAGCTCTGCACGGCTCGTGTTCAGACTCACTGTGCTAGTGGAGCGAGTGGTGAGTGCTAGAACCCTGCGGGAGCGTCGGTGGAGAAGAGATTGGCTTAATTAGAGTGCAGTCGTCCTGCTGGCATTGTATCGATCTGATCTCACGCTTGTGGAGCCTGGAGCTTAGGTCAAAATTCTAGTTCATTTGTAAAAAGTGACCGAAATCTCCAATTTCAACCTGATCCAGGTTTTTCTGGGAACTTTGTACCGTAAGGCTCAGTTGGAAACGGAGGAAGCTTTGCCTGGGAAGCTTGGCTGTGTTCTCAGAGAAGGGAAAAGCTCAACTTGCAGCAAAAGCTGAAAAGATGTGAAATTCATGTCTGTCTTCACAAAAATACTAAGGCGGAGCGGAGCATTAGGAGTGCTGGGAGCAGGAGCTCCTGTGGGATCGTTTTCCGTAGCATAAGTAACTCCTAAGCAGCACAGTCTGTAATGGAGCATTTATATTTAGTAACTAGCAGACAATAATTAATGACAGTCTGTGTTTGGAAGTAGAAGGCGGCAGAAAATTGGCTTTTGAAACAAGGAATGTCTCCTGTGATGGTTTGAGTGGCGGAGGAGATGCAGTGTAAGCAGTTACTGGGGCAAATAAAAGGTGGCTCAGTAGACGCTGATTTTCAGCCCTGTGGGAAGCGCTAACTTTACCGCTTATCCCAGCCTGTTTCTAAAACACGAGTATATTATGGGACTGTGTAATTAGGCTGGTGCTGACTGTCACTGCCAGTTTTGTTCAGCCTTCTCTTTAGTGATGTTCTGGGCCTGGGTGTCATTTGACTCTGGAAATATCGTTTTGTGTCTGTGAGCTGCCTGCTCTCCGCGGTGTTTTCCAGGACGGCTGTTTCTGGCTAGAGCAAAGCAAAACCTTTGCTGTTGTGTTGGTTGTTTGTTCCCCTGAGGTTTCAGTGCAGTTTCCTCTCTCTTGTGATGTGCAGGGTTTCATCTGCCCTCCCTTCCTCTTTGAATCTGCAGACAATTGATGGTTGCGTGTTCTTGGTTTTGCATTCCAGAGGAATCACAAGAACTGAAATTAGTGGGGACTGATTGACTCGGAACCTGATTGTCAGTCGCTGCACAGGTCTAAGCCTGTAACCAGTCTTACCCTCTACTGTGTTTAAGTTGCAGAATTTGATAATCAAATGATAAAGTCATCTCCAGCCCGTGACAACTCAGACAAATATTGCCTGCAATGGCCAAGTATTAAAATGTCAGTGGGAAATGACACATCAATAATCCATGAGTAAACCTGCAGCCGTGGTGTGTGAGTGGCAGGATCAGACTCTGGGAACAGCTTCTCAGGGCAAAATCCTGCTACGTTTTAACGTGGAGAAGCCCTTCCTTCCCGGCCGTACGGACCTGAGCTGCTATTTCCCTTCACTTTAACTTCCTCTCGTTTGTTTTCCAGCCTAAGCGAGAGCTTTTTCATGGTGAAAGGCGCAGCCCTTTTCTTACAACAAGGAAACAGCTCCCAGGGCCAGCGAAGTCTCCAGCATCCTCACAAACACGCAGGTAGTGGATTAAATCGTCTAAATGAAATTCGTTTTCCCTCTCGCTTTGCTGCTCCTCCCATCCACACGGGCAGGTTAATGGCACGTGTGGGTGGGTGGATGCCTCCTCGGGTTGTCACCGTGGGCCTTGTACAGCCTGCTGAGTAAAACCAGGTTTTCAGCCCACTCGATTCGAATGGGAACGTGTAATTATTGAGTCTTTGTTTAAACTTCTGTCACTATCTCGCAACTGTAGCTGGAGTCGAGCTTTGTTCTGTGCAGACAGTGGTGTTCAGCATGACATTCCTAGGCAGGGAAGCCTGCTGAGCCAGAAGCTCTGTGCTGGGTACGTATCCCTGTTTGCTGCAGCTGAAGGAAGGTCACTTGTTTCTGCTTCAGTGCTTTGATCTTTGCCTTCCCTCTGGCCTGTGGGGAGAAAGATGGAAGCAGGCTGAGTTACCAGGCTCTAGAACCTCTTCTGTAGTGATTGAGGTCTCGGTTTAGCACAGCAGGGATGTTTCTCCAAGCGCTCTTCCCACTTCCAAACATCTGAAGTTTGGGACTTTGGGTGCCAGCTCACAGCATTTATTCTTTTGAAGCTACCTGTTGCTGGGTTGGTTTGATGCTGCCACTAAGAGTGAGGAACGTTTTAACAGGATTTAGTTCTCTGGGTAGACTGAGGTTTCTTAGTCCCTTATATCCCCTTCCCTGGTTTCAGGAAAATCCCCTTTTCAGTTAACTCATCACAATCTGGTAAACGTAATGATTGATAAGCAGATAATGGGGTTCAGGAAAGCGGGTTCTACTTACCCAGTGTTTTCGTGCCTTCTGCCTTTGATGGTTTTGGAATAAGTGATGACTGAGAAAGAAAAAAATAAGATCATCGGAGCATTTTGAGTGCAGGAGCATGTGGGAAAGGCACAGTGTGGTACTGTGTGTCTGCTGCTTAGTAAACACTCTAAGCACAAAGAGGGTGTTTGAGTGCCAAGCTTGGCTTTGGGTTTCTTTAATTGTCAGCAATTTCATATACCCAGCAAACATCCTACGGAAGGAATTTTATCTTGTATGGAAAGTTATGAGTGCATTACTGAGTTATTAGATGTGAGCTTGTTTTGTTTTCTCACAGATTCCTTGTTCCTTCTGCTTCCTTTCACCAAACAGAAATGCACCCACCCCTTGAGGGCCTAAGGGGTTTGCCGTGTTCACTTTGAGATAGAAGGGGTCCATCACCCCAACCAGGCCTCTCCTGCAGGCCGTTCAGCCCAGCAGTTTCTCCTGTTCAGTTTCTTGCCTGCAGCGAGAGACCCTTTCTGATTATTCCTCTGTTTTCCTTGCAGGTGATTTGCCCCAGCACCTCCAGGTGATGATCAACCTCCTTCGCTGTGAGGACAGGATCAAACTGGTAAGAAAAGATGAATATTCCTGCTCTCCCTTCCATTGGAGGTGTTTGAAACAGACCTGTAGAGGTTCACAAAAAGCGTTAGCAAATCCTAGGCTTCGGAGTCAGCTTAACTCCATGCTGTCTGCAAATCCTACAGTGTTTTCCTGTCCGCTGTACTTAAGTCAGGCTTGAAACTGCAGCCAAATAGGGCTGGGCTTAAAGAGTTCTGCAGAGGCTATAAAAGTCACCACAAAAAAGCCTGTGTCCTTTATCCATTCCAGCATGGCCAGTGTTTTTCAGTGAAGGCTGGTGAGTGGAAGACTTCTCTGAGCCTGCCTTTGTTTTCAGTTCAGTGAAGGACCAGTGTTTTTACCAACTTCCTAGTTGAATCTCTTTTAAAGAAATCTCCAGGTTACATTTTGTAGTCTTTTGAATTGGAGCAGATTATCCAGGCTGATCTTCTCTCCACCCAATGCCAAGTCAAACTGGCACGTAGCCTTCCTGGAAGATGGACCACCTCTCCCTCTCTCTTCCATACTGCAGCTAAATAAAGTTTTGGGCACTATTACACCTTAAAAAAAATATATTAGGCGGTAAAGGAAATAGTAATTATCCAAAAGCTAGTTTGCAGAGCTTGGTGACCTTTTTCTAGGCCGTCCGTTTGGAAAGCGTGTGGACAGACAGAGTCCGGTACATGGTGGTTGTCTACAGCAGCGGACGACAGGACACAGAAGAGAATATTCTGCTGGGTGTGGATTTCTCCAGCAAGGAGAGGTATGTCTGAGGCAAGGCTGGGCTTGGAAATCAGGCAGGCTCGTTTCTATGGAAAGCCTGTCAACACCTAACTGTCCCCGAGCAGTTCGTTTTCACATGTCTGCAAACTCTAGCAAGAGAGAGGACATAAGTGATGAGATTTCTGACCAGTTGTGAGCATGAGAGGGTGATGTTTGTTCCAGAAAGCTTTCAGTCTCCTTGGAATCTCTGAGCTTGTTGTTGTGGGCAAAGTGTTCACTTGTAATCCATCTGTAGGGCTGTGGCATCTACCTCATCTGTGGTGGTTTGCTGGCTGCTCACTGCAAAATGCTCTTGCAGACACATTTACAACCCTGGAACTTATTCTGTCCACCAGACTTCAAGTCTCTTGATGTTGTGATGTAATGGAGCTGGTTGGGGGAGGGGCTTAGTTGCCAAATAACATCAAAAAGCCCCCCAATACTGCAAAAGCGCCTCCAAACCCAACAAACAAATGTGTCAGTAACGAGCTGTCTCCTTTTTCTGACTGGTAAGAGCATGTAATGTTTTGAAACACAAATAAAATACTTTGTTATCGCAGACCCCTCTCGTTGGACTCGATGATCCGGTGGGTCTCTTCCAACCTGGTGATTCTATGATTCTACGATTATTCCAGTTCTGGCTGAGTAAACCAAGGCAGAAAAACTCTTGGCTTGGAGAGATGGGGTTAGAAGTCAGAGCTTCCAGACTGTTTCTGCTCTCCAGTGACTGAACAGGCTGCTGTGTTGAGCCGGAGCACCCTGTGTGACTCGTTTTCTTTCTGGAGAACCTTAGCGGTTGTTTCCCTTGCGTAAGTGGTAGGGGGTGGCAGCGAGACCTGTAGGGAAACTCCCAGCCGTGCCTTCCTCAGAAGATTATTGTGGTTGGCTTTGCTGCTGCTCCTTGTATCTGCTGTCGAGTTGCTGCTCGTTGCTTTATGGAGGGAGTTGTGATGTAGCGTGTCCTTACGGCACGGTGAGCGTGCGACAGCAGAGAAAGCGCCACGTCATCTTCATCTCTGAAACTGCCTTGCAATAATCTGCTCCATTATTGACGTGAGGAAAGATAGAAAAGTTATGACAAATCCATCCAAACTGTAAGATTCGCTGCTGTTTCACTTACTGCCTCCCCTTAAAGCCAAAGTTTTTGTTAATTAAGGGTAAGTCAGTTGGCATTAGTGAATTTACTGGGGGTCTCTATGGCTCTTTGGGGCTGAAATGCCAAAGCTGAGCTGCGAGTGTTCTAACTGCTGACAGTTTGACTAGTCAGGCGCTTTGGTGGGTTTTATTCCTTTTACATATGTTTAATAAAACCCCTTTTTTTCTGCAAAGCTCTGAAGTGCACATTGTCCATGTATGTGTGTTCAAATTGGCCTGTCGGATCCCTTGATCCTGCTGTGGAAAGCGGCTGAAGGCTTAAAAACGGAAAAGAAAAGAACAAAAAAAACTGATGTCTTTGCTGACTGGCTGTTGCTGTATGCCTCCCAATTTCCTTTAAAACTTTAATATCTCAGTCGCTTAATTATTTACTATTTGAAAGTTATTGGCTCCCATCGTAATACGGTTTTCTTGCCAGATTGCATCTCTGCAATGGAAGTGTTCTTTTGCGTTAGGGAAACTCATAAAATCCTTTTTGTCTCTTCTACCAGCCGGAGTGTTGAAGTGAAAAGGGAGCGTGCAAGCCTTTGAAAGGCCCCTGGGCTCCTCTTTGGGAAGGGCAGGCGGCTGCTCTGCCACCTACCAGCGCTTCCTTTCCATCTGGCTTTAGCCAGCCCAACGTCTGCAGCCAGATCCCTGCGATCTGCTTTTATGTCCTGTTAGGGAGCTGCCTCGCTCGGAGCTTTTAGAGTGAGAGAGCAGGAAAGGCGATGGGGCAAGCGCTGCAGCGGGTTCTGGAGAGGGAGAGGAGAGCTGGTGATTTTGGCTCTTGCTTCTGATGTCGCTCCAGCCCCGCGGAGCGATCAGCATGCTGATAGCGGAACAGATCTTTAGACTTCAGCCACCAGTCTCCTCGTGTGTTGTGCGTTTGATGGCCTTAAGATATTACCAGGAATTGCTAGAGCAAGACTTGAGGGTTTTAAAAATTAAAGAGTATTAATAATTCAGGGTATTGGTGTGACCGCATTGCGGCCTGTATTTAACATCCCGTATAACCGTCTCTCTTCCAGTAAAAGCTGCACTATAGGAATGGTTCTTCGCCTGTGGAGCGATACTAAAATCCATCTCGATGGTGATGGGTAAGAAACCATATTAAAAGGATAAATGTCCATGTCCTTCCCTACTGGGGCTGCTCTAGGAGGGATTCTCCATCACCTTGCAAATGAAGTTCCAATTTTGGATTTGTGGCTGCAGTCCTCTTATTCGGACAGTGAGTTTTTGTCTCGCTGCCCTCATACTGCTTGGTGGAATCGGTGATACCCAAAGAATGTTCCTGAAATCCCCCTCAAGGGGTGGAGCTCCCATTCCCAGCAGCCCAACCCCGGCAAGGGTGTCCGCTTGCCCTTCTTATTTGGGAGGGTGTTGGAAAATCGGAGATACAAATCCTCATCCCTCATTCTTTTTGACTGTGAGTGCCCCTGTAGCTGCCATGCAGTAGCTGTTTATTATAGAATGCAGGTTGTGGTGCAGAGAAGACATTTTTTACTGGTTTTTTTACCCCTCTCCTAGTGGCTTCAGCGTGAGCACCGCAGGGAGGATGCACATCTTCAAGCCGGTGTCAGTGCAAGCCATGTGGTACGTGCGTTATTTCGCTTTATTGAGAAAGAGACTGTTATTACTGTGAATAAATTAAAAATGGATAAACCAACTGCATTTTAGCATTCCAAATAATTGATGTTTAGTGAGCTGCAGCAGAGATGCTGCTTCCCTGTGCCAGCAGGTAGCAGTACCATAAAGGGACTGTGAGAATACTGATCTGAAATCAGGGTGTTGCTTCTATTCAGAGCAGTGATGCGCACTTTGCTGTAAGGGAAAGGCACTGGTGAGGTGAATAGACATGAAAGACCAACTTGAATTCATCAGGCTGCAAACCCAGTCTTTCCTTTCTCTGCTTATTTTTCTAACTGGCTAAGGAGGAGTCACGGGTCCCGTTGCCAGTCCGATGGCGTTCCCTGTGTTGTGCCTGGTCGCTGGGGCACAGTAACTTTCCGTGCTGCCCCGGGTACATGTTCACCTTTCAGCTCCTGTCACCCCTCCCTTGTGCAGGGATTCCAAAACACTGAAGCAGAGGTGACTGAATCAGCAGCGGCTGTGCCAGCAAATTCCTCCTTGGAGAGGCTGCTACCCATTCCCACACAGAACAAACGCGTCTCTTTTGGCCTGGGCAGTTTGCTGGCTCCTGTTGGAGCCTCGAGAGATCCCTGTCCTTGAGGAATCTGATAAAGAGAAGACACAGATGTAGAGAAGGATGTTGTGCTAGGGATGATTTGCTGCAGAAGCTCTTGTTCCTGTCAGTTTTGGACTCGGCCCCTCCTGTTGGCAGCCTTAGCTGTGGTGAATGTATTCAGTATGATGACATCTTCGGAGCAGAGCCTTAAAAAAAAAAAAAAAGGAAAAAAAAAGAGGAGGGAAGTAAGGAAAAAATAGTGCTAGAATTTGCAAAAACAAATGACCCAATCTAGGCCTTGTCCCTGGAGCATGTCGGGGGCCAAGAATGCTGGTAAATACGCATGTGACTCCTTGCTGAAGGTGGTTTGAAAATTGTCCATGTTCTTTTATTTTCCTTTGGTCTGGCTTTACAAGTTAGCTAATGATTAGATCCCAGCGCGACTCATGCCTTGTGCTTGCCTGTTAATCAGGAGAAGATTTCGGCCTCTGCCTTGGACTGGGTCCTGAGGAGGCCTCCAAAGTGCACTTTGTGCCCTCTTTGTGTGCTGATACAATAAATCTACAGCTGAAAGTTGTCTTTTTGCTATGAAAACCTCCCGGATCCTGCTCTGCGTGTTCCTGCCGCTCACATCTCTTCTCCAAACTTGCAGGTCTGCTTTACAGATCCTCCATAAAGCCTGTGAAGTCGCAAGAAGGTACAACTACTTCCCTGGTGGGATGGCCTTGGTCTGGGCCACGTACTACGAAAGCTGCATCAGCTCTGACCAGAGCTGCATCAACGAGTGGAATGCGATGCAGGACCTGGAGTCCACCCGCCCTGACTCTCCAGCCCTGTTTGTTGACAAGTCAGTTCTGAATTCTATTACAAAATGTTGGCTTGACTCACAAGAGAAATCTCCCTTTCTCCCTTTTCTTCCTTCAGTAGCTAATTTCCTATCTTTTAAAATGTTTTTCTTCCATTATTCTCATTAAAACTGCTCTTAATCCAAGTCTTTACCACCACTCCTCTGTAAGAGTTGCACTGTGTGTTTATTGCCTGCTTGGGGACATCATCTTCTCTCCCTTTTCAGGCCAACTGAAAGAGAACGGACAGAACGGCTCATCAAAGCCAAACTCCGGAGCATCATGATGAGCAAGGACCTGGAAAATGTGACTTCTAAGGAGGTAAATTTAAAAATTCCTGCTTATTCTTCCTGCTAGACTCCTTTTCCAGAGAGTGTCGGTGAAGAGACACCACAAGACTCAATATCAGTGGCCTTTGAGTGTGTATTTCCAGCTGTTCCATGAGGTCTTTGGTCTTTGACTGAACTTCTGTTTTCCCAGCATGGAAATCAAGATAATCCCAGCATCAGCGCGTAGTTTTCAACACCTTAGTAACAAGTATGTGACTTTCGAGTGCACAGTGCTGGTTCTTTGCCAGTAAAGTGCTGTCAGAGGCGGTGCCTGCATTTCACGTTGGTTGTAGCACATGTAGGCATGTTCCAAGCAATGAATTCACAGACACCTTTTCCTCTGCATCCCTATGGATTCCACAAGCAAAGGCAGCACCCTCAGAAGACAGAGTTGGTGGCTTGAGGTCCTGCAGCCGTGTTAGACGAGTGTCCTTGGACAGTGCAGAGCAAAGTACATGCCTTCCTTTCTCCTTGCCAGCTTCATTCTTAGGTTTTATTGTCTTTATTCCTGAACAAATGTCAGAGGATCTAGCAGACAGCGATTCGCTGGCGAGTTTATGGATGGAAAATCACTGGTCAAGGCTGAAGGTAGTTTGGATCCATCCCACAGGCAGGTGTAAATACATGCAGCCGTGGTACAGACATAAGCAGAACAAATGGAGAATGTTCCTTTTGGGTTGGGTTTTTGTTTGTTTTTCAAGGGAGGTTGTTAACACGCAGGCTTTTCCTTCCTAAAGCCTCGCACTGCAGGGTTCAGAGACACTCGTGTCACAGCAGTGTCACAGGTAGTAGGCGTGAGCTGAGAACCTGGCTGGCTGTCTACGTGTCCTTAACTCCTGGTGCAGTCAAGATACTTTGATTTTTGCTGCAACCGTTTCTTGTGGCCGTTTCTGCTTGTCTGTGCCCTGGTGCTTTAAAATGGGAGAGCACCGAAAATCTCCCTTCAGCAACACTGCTGCTGATACTCAAACCTTGCTTCTAATGGGTTTCATGTTTGTCAGCTGCTCTCCAAGGTCTTGGGTTTTGTCTCTGGGATTGTTTTTAAGCAGCAGGTACCCTAAAATATGGGGGTTTTGTACTCACATGTTATCTGAAGCTTTATTTACAGATCTTAACTCTGGGGGCCTAGGCTACTTGGAGAGATGCCCTGTCTCCAAAAGTTCAAATCCCTCTTGCTGTTTTCAATGAAGTACAGAAAGTGTTTTGCAGAGGAGTGCCAGCAAGTGTTTCTGTTGAACAGATACGATTCTAGGTGGCATCCTTTGTTTTCTGCTCCGCAGATACGAAATGAGCTGGAGAAACACATGAACTGCAACTTAAAGGAATTCAAGGAATTTATAGACAATGAAATGCTGCTTATCTTGGGTCAGATGGACAAACCGTCTCTGATTTTTGATCACTTATATCTGGTAAGCTGCTGCGTTAGGAGCTCCAGAATAGCAGGAGGCTCACTGGGAGTGATCTGACAAGCTGCTGGGCTCAGTGGAAGCTGGGTTTGGTGTCAAGGTTGACTTGTGTAGTGTGAGCAAGAGGTGCAGCCTGCTATCCCACCCTCTGTGCAGGCTTCCTCCGGGACCCACAGTGCTTGTAAAAGCTTGTTTTTTTTTTTCTAGCTCCATTCTTGTTACTGGCACTTGCTGTAATGGTTCTTTCCTGGCAGGCTGATCCTGTTTCAGGACCTATCATAGCATAGCTGCTATCTATGTTGATTAATTTTGTATTTCTAACGATGGAGATTTTCTTTTAAGACGAAAAACAGTTGTAGCTGTGGATGCTGCCCTGACAGATGTTTGCTTTTTGACTCGGATCAGGGTCACTGCATTGTTTTTCTTGGTGGAACCTCTGCGGTTCCGCAGGCGTGGCCAGAACTATGTAAAGAATCGGGCTGAAGGTGATGGGCTGTTCCAGCCTGCGCTGGATACAGAACGGTGTGTTTCCTCGAATCTTATGCCACTAGATGGTACTCCAAGTAGAACCAGGCACTGCCATCTGGAACAAAGACTTGAGATGAACACATTTGTGCCCCTTACGCTTGGGTCTGGAGGTTTTTTCAGGAGAGGAAGTACTCGTGTTTGAGAGCAAAATCTGCTTTTTAAGCTCTTTTTATCTTTCTGTTTTGCAAGTATGGGGAGGGACTCAAGGTGTAAGCGCCTGCATAGCTTTCAGGATTTACCTCACTTCTCATATACCTGTGATCCCAGCTATACCACACGTAATCATGTTGGCTCCTTGTGCTATTTACCTCTGGTTAAAAACCAGAGTGGCCAAGGCAGCGATTGAGGATGTGCTCTGTCACATGCTGGCCTAGAGCTCCTTAGGTGAAGATGTAATTCCCTCGTCCCCACCTTCAGGAGGTCCTTTTCTGACAGGACATCTCTGTGCTGAGCTGCAGTGCTGGCTGCCCTGGTGCCATGTTGCAGTTCCAGGGGCTGTTGCCAGTATTTGAGTGAGGCTGGGGGATTTCAGAACCTCAGGGAAGAAGGGGGGATTTCAAAATCCCTTCTTCATGGAGAGGGTGGTTAGGCATTGGAACGGTCTGCCAAGGGAGGTGGTTGAGTCACCGTCCCTGGAGGTGTTTAAGGTGAGGGTGGATGAGGTGCTTAGGGGCATGATTTAGGGATTGGTGGGAATGGTTGGACTTGACGATCCAGTGGGTCTCTTCCAACCCGGTTATTCTGTGATTCTGTGAAAACCTCAGGAAAGAAGGGAGGATCTCAGGCTCCTTTGAAACTGTGTTTTGTGGCTGTTGCAGGGATCCGAGTGGAACGCCTCCAACCTCGAGGAGCTGCAGGGCTCGGGGTGAGTACTGCACCATTCGAGCACCAGCACAGAGACTCTGAAACCTCCGGTTGTTTGCTTTTAACTTACATTCAGGTCTCTCGAGATGACAGATGACATTTGTAGACTGCAGGGATGAGTTTGGGCCTATTCCCAGCGATGTGGGTAACTTACTATCATGACCTCAACTGAGAAATCTTTCCTATGTCATTTCTGTCAGCCACACGTAGAGTGGGAATAACAAAACTTCTCGTTTGTGAAGTACGTTGAATTCTCTGAACCCTCTCTACGCGTGGCAGCCGAGCGTGAAACTGCCATACATCTTGTTGTGTCAGGTGTGAATTCCTGCAGGCTGCAGAAGAGCAAATATTACAACAGTAAAGCTTAGGGGAAAAAACCTCTATCTAAATGGAGCAGAACTTCCTGTGGGTGAGCAATGTGCACCTCACCTGCCCAGGCAGGCAGCTGCAGGGCTGTCTTTCACCACGCTCTCATCTCCGCACCGCTTCTTGGCTTCATCTACTTTTCACGCGTTTTGGCCGAGTGAGAAGTTTGCATATAAATATTTGCTGCTTGCCCAAGGCGTACACCAACCTTGATGAGAGAAACTGAAAAATATTGCTCAACAGCATGACTAAAAATGTTTAATTTGGAGCCCTTGGGAACAGATGTCTCAACGTCTTTGAACAAGTAAATCAACCAGCAGGTTAATACTTCTGATCTACAGGGAAGGCATCTTGACATGAAGTGTCTAGAACCCAAAGCTGGACAAATTCTGAAATAAATATCCCATGTCTTTGATTTCTCATAACGATGAGGGGTAATAAATCAGTTGGGCATTTGTGCTCCCTAGGGATGTAGTAAAACCTGCTGTGATATTTGGAAGGAAATGAGAGATGCCGTGTGCTTCTCATTTCATATTTTTGGTCAGGGAGAAGAGACAATGATGGCTTTGCAGCTCAAGCTTGCAGTTTAAAATTATGATTCATAGAATCATGGAATGGGTTGAGTTGGAAGGGAGCTTAAAGCCCATCCAGTTCCACCCCCTGCCACGGGCAGGGACACCTCCCGCTGGATCAGGGGCTCCAAGCCCCATCCAACCTGGCCTTGAATCCCTCCAGGGAAGGAGTTGTATTCCCAACTCTCCTCCAAACGAATCACTTGGAGCCAATGCACTTTTCTTCTGTCAGCACCCCAGGACCTGTGCGTAGCATGGCAAGAAGTTTCTGATGAGGTTGCAAAGCTTCAGCCAGTGGCATAAAATAAACCTCACCCTCCTGTGCCCAGGGTCATTTGATGCTTCGAATTGATTGTGCTGGTGATGAGAGATGGGTGAATGATGAGGCTCTGCACATCATGAGCGTCACCCGTGTTAGCGGGCGTCCCAGGGGTTCAGAATCAGGCCTGTAGATTCCATCTCGCCATTCATGTTGTGTCAGAGTTCATGGACTTCACGATGTGTGTCAGTTCCCTTTTATGACCACGCCAGTTCAACTCCTTTCTTTCCCTTCTCTGTAGCATTGACTACATTTTGAACGTGACCAGGGAGATCGATAATTTTTTCCCTGGTCTGTTTGCGTATCACAATATCCGAGTATACGACGAGGAGACCACGGACCTCCTGGCTCACTGGAACGAGGCGTATCACTTCATAAACAAGGCCAAGTAAGTGGGTGAGAGGTGTGATTTGGTGTGAGAGCAAACCTGAGCCGCGGGGTCTGACACCGAGCCCTGTTTCCCCCAGCGTGGAGCTGGGCCCTCGCTGAAACCCTGACAGAGGCAGCAGGGCTTTTGCATTCCTGCTCTTGCCAGAGTTTTCTGTGCCCCTAGAACTTCCCCATACCTTGTCTCTTCCCATATTGACATTAACCTATTCCTAGCCTATCAGATGTTTTATTATTATGATTTTATTTTACTTCCGAAAGGAAATAAAGACATTTCCTCTTCTCAGGAAGTTCTGGAAAGACTCCAGTACATGTCCGTGTTGGACCGACCCCAGCTGTCTGCAGACGAGAGATGGTGACAGAGCCTGGCAAACTCTGCTGGGCTTTTACGCTCAGATTGTTCTTGCTTATCCCTGTATCCCAAGACTCAGACAGGCAGGCGGGAGGCTTTGTGGTGGTCTCTGAAATGGCAGCATGATTGAAGCTGCTCTTCTCTTAACTCCCACCTTTTCTGGAGAGAGGTTCTTCTTGTGGCCCACTGAGTTTCTTACCTACTGAGCTGTGGTGTTGGGACAAAGAACTGTCCCTCGGCTGTGTGAAATGGTAACAGATCCCATAACCAGAGAGATGAGACATTTTCCTGTTTGTCCTTCTGCAGGAAGAATCACTCCAAGTGCCTGGTGCACTGCAAAATGGGTGTGAGCCGCTCGGCATCGACTGTTATAGCGTACGCCATGAAGGAATTTGGCTGGTCGCTGGAAAAGGCCTATAATTATGTGAAGCAAAAGCGCAGCATTGCGAGACCAAATGCAGGCTTCATGAGACAGCTTTTGGAATATGAAGGCATTTTAGACGCGAGGTAAGGCGGCAGGGTGAATGGGAAGGTGACTTGCAGGAAATGAAGACCATAGAATCATGGAATGGTTTGGATTGGAAGGGACCTCAAAACCCATCCAGTCCCACCCCTGCCCTGGGCAGGGACACCTCCCCCTGGATCAGGGGCTCCAAGCCCCATCCAACCTGCCCTTGAACCCCTCCAGGGATGGGGCAGCCACCTCTGCTCTGGGCAGCCTGGTCCAGGGCCTCTTCACTCTTGCAGGAAAACGTTTCTTCCTAAAATCTCATCTCAATCTCCTCTCTTTCAGCTTTAATAATAATAATAATATTAATCTTAGGCAACCTCGCGCATTTTTGTATCACAATACATTAATTGATCTCCATGGAGTTCTGTTCAAGGAATAGATTTTTCTGTCGACGTCCTGCTCAGCAATGCTGGCAGTGTGTGTGGTGCTGTAGTCTACTTTTTAGAAGGGCAGATGCAGAATCCAGGGCTGTAATTCTGTTTTTCTAAACCTTTCCTAGGCCAGACCTCCCTGGATGGAAATTAGCTGTCTTCTAGGGAGATCTGCTCTGGTTTAATTCACTGAGGGTGTCTCTGTGTTTGGGAAGCGTGTTCATATTTCGTAGCAGCCAATACTGTTCAGCAAAACATTGTTGCTGTTTTATGAAGCAGAACTGAGCTCAGGCAGTGTTGGAGGTGAATCATTTGCAGTTCTGGGTGACCGTGCCAATCACAAGTCTTTGTCATTGCAAGCTCTGTAGTGTCTAAGAAAGGTTTCTGCGTGCTCTGCTTGGCCTCTGGGGGAAGAGGAGGAAAGTTTTTCACTCTGATTCAGCAGAGACAGTGCTGTGAGACGTGCAGAGGTGTTGATTCAGAGTGTTTTGCCCTGACAGAGGGCTCTGTGCCCTGGGGGACTCTTCGCAAGGGCAGTTTCCATCATGGATGTGGTGCTGTGAGTCTGCTGAGCCAAGGAGAGTCTGGAATGGGAAGGCAGGAGGGAAAAAACGCTGATGCTAGAGGTGGTTTTGCCCAACTGAGACTGCCAGGCTGGACCCATCGTTCAGCCTTTCAGTTCCAGGGTGTGGAAAGGGATAAATGTTCCTTGAACCGAGCAGTTCCTCGGTTAAACAGTTCAACGGGAGTCACTCGTATCTTTGTGCTTTCCCCCAGCAAGCAGCGCCACAACAAGCTGTGGAAGCAGCAGGCAGAGAGCAACCTTCCCCAGAACACAGATGGCACCACGGGGTCGGATGACTTCTTACTCGAGAGCTTGGACATCGACCTAGAAAACCGCCTGGCTGACCTGGATACGCCTTCGCAGTCAGCTTACCTGGATAACCGCGCTGGCACAGACGTGTCTGTGGGGTTTAATTACTGCTTCCGTCGCCTCTCGGACACGCTGCTGGAGAACAAGATTCCCAGTGACAGGGAGGGCTTTTTCCACGTAGAGGAGCTGGAGCAGGATGTGCTCGTGGAGCGCCGAGCCTCGCTGGTGGGACAGCCGCCCGCTGCGCCTTCCGAGGGGAGGCTGCTGGAGACCGTGAAAGCCCTGAAGGCAGCAGAGCCGCTGGCTGAGCTGAGCACGTTCAGCGAGAAGGAGGTGAAGAAGAAACTGGAGTTCAGCCCCAGGAAGGGAAGGAGGGTGCTGGGCCCTGGGGACCCAGGGGAGGATGGTGTCAGGGAGGAAAATCTGATGGAGAAGTGGAAACGGCGTTTGTCTGTGCACAAGGAGGAGAGCAGGCTTAATAGAGAGAACTTGAATAACAACAACAGCAAAAGGAGTTGCCCAGAGGATTTTGAGGTGCGTATGGAGTTGAAATGTAGGTGATTAGCGTGGCTGACTACTGCAAGTGAAACTGCTCTTCTCATCTTCATAGCACAGTTTCATTTGACTTGGATAAAGCCTTTCATTCCATGATGAGCTTCTTCCTTTTCGAAGTGCTTCTGAACATGGCTTTGCTTGCCCAAGCTATGGATTTAGATGCCAGAGAGAGAGAGAGCACACACATGTGAGTGCCCTGTAAACTGCTTTGGGCAAGTTGCTTGCATGACCATCGCTTGAAACGGTAGGTATTCTTCCGTTGAAGGTTCTGTCTGCTGAGAAAGTACGTGGCTTTTGTTCCCGCTGCAGGGCTTTGAGGGAAGTGGAAATGGGCTTTGTTTCAAATCTGCTTGGCTGTAATTAGATCTTGTGGTCTGTGCCTCTCGCTCTGCTGGTGGCCGGTGTCCTGTTCTGTGCGCATTTATCTGTACCCGTTTTCTTTTTTTGCAGCACGATGCCGTGTTTGGGATCCTCAGTAAAGTCAAGCCTTCCTATCAGTCTTGCACTGACTGCATGTATTCCTCGGCCGGGTTGTCTCCTGACTCCTTTGGGGAGCAGTGTGAAAAGTTGAATCCTAGCACTGCGCGTCGCAGCGCCACCATCTGCACGCAGCCAGCCCTCCTCTCCCACATCAATTCCAACTTGGAGCACCTTCCCAGCAAGGCACACTCGGAGGAAGCAATCAGAACTAAAACTAATGAGGCTCTGCTTCCTCTGTCGGCAGGAACTGGTGCTCTGGAGGTTGGCACTTGCAAATCTCTCGATCAACACTGCAGCATTTTGGAGAAAGGAAAAGATGCACCAAAAACCCCGGTGAAAACTCTGCTGCCCAGGAGAAACTCACACTGTGACAAGAACCTCCTTAATGCAGAAGTGGTGAAAGAAGAGCCTCTAGCCAGAAAAGATGGCAAGCCTACCAAGGATCTGAAGTACCTGTTGTTCAGCAAAGAGCTGGAAAAGCCGAGCGCAAACAGTTACTTGATGCAGCATCAGGAGTCTCTTATTCAGCTGCAGAAAGCAGGCTTGGTTAGGAAGCACACCAAAGAGCTGGAGCGGTTGAAGAGCCTGCCCTCGGACACCTCCTCGCTGCTCAGAGAGAGCTCCCTGAGCAAAGTTGACTCCGGCATTGTGGAGGGCAGCGAGGGTTTGATTTCACATCACAGCCTCGTGCCTCTCCTGGGACCAGCACCCATGATACCTGAAGATGCAGAAAGTGAGCTGGAGAAGTTAGAGGTGAAACGCGCCTTGGAGGGCATCTCTCAGAAAACCTCCACGCCTGTCACGTGTCGCTTGGAGCACACGAGCAGCTTCACCAAGGACTTCCTGAAGACCATCTGCTACACTCCCTCCTCCTCCCGGAGCTCCAACCTGACGCGGAGCTCCAGCAGCGACAGCATCCACAGCGTGCGGGGCAAGCCCGGCCTGGTGAAGCAGCGGACTCAGGAAATCGAAACCAGGCTGCGGCTGGCTGGCTTGACTGTATCTTCTCGCCTGAAAAGGTCCAATTCTCTCGCCAAGCTAGGATGTCTTAACTTGTCCTCTGAGGACTTATCCAGTGACATGGATGTGTCAACCGTAACGGACTCAAAAGAGGCCGTTTCAAGTGAGTCTTCCGTGCTCTGTGAGCCACAATCCATGCTGAGGAGCTCAGATGTCACCCCTAAACTGGCAGCAAAGCCAGCGGTCGGAAACTTGAAGAACACGCTTTGGATGGGCAAAAGTTGATGCCTTCTGTGTGGGGAGCGAGGGGGTGGGTTTGGGGGTGGGGGGATATGGCATTTATTCATTGCACCGATGCAGTTTCATCATCTTGACTTGCAGTTCATCTGACCTTACCTCTTCTTCCCCTCTTTGTACTCGACGTGGGAAGAAAAAAACCCGTAATGGGTCATGATGAATGGCACAAGGGAAAATAAAACGTATTGCATGGCTTAGAAGAGGACTTTGTGTGTGGATTGCCTGTTGTCCTGCAGGATGCTATTCCTAGTGCTGTTTGCCAAGTATAATAACGCGTTTCTGTGTGTGGGTATATATAGATGGATATTTGCATCTCTATCTATATATAGAAAATGCTGAAATATTCTGTATCAAAGACAAAATAATTCATCGTGACTTTTTTTTTTACAGAATGACCACAAGTCTCTGGTTCAAACAGGGCACTTGTGGAAAATCCTTAACATGGTGACATCAACACTACCTCTGGTTTTGCTGACTTCTAGTCTTGGTTTGTTTGTTTGGATGGGGTTTTTGAAAAGGCTTTTCCCACAACCCTTCCTGTTGTTGGAAGGCGCTCCCTAGGTGTTAACCATGAGGGCCTGGAGGAGCGTGAAGACAGAAGCCCTGAATAACCTTGCTGTGAAGTGGAGGAGTTGTATTGTGTTGGCATCTCCCTCCGTCCTTGCTGTGTGACTCGGTGAATCGTCACCCTCGCCTCGGTGCTGGAGTGACGCCCAAACCGTGTCGCTGCCACCGGTGGAGAGAGGCCTCTTGTGCTTTGGGTGTTTTTGCTGTCGTCGTGGTTTGTGATGTCCCAGTGCTAATGATGAGCCTGGCCAGTAAGTGACCGTGGACCCTCGTGAAGCTTTGTGTGATGCTGTGTTGGTGTCGTGGATCCTGTGTTGGGTGGGGAGCGTTCTTCTCGGGCTGTTGGCGAGATGGCCACGGAAGGACGGCTCTCCTGGTGTCCCACGCGTTTGAAATCCCAGTAGGCAGTAGGTGAACGTGTCTCTTTTCTGGTTATTGCTGTTGAGTTTGGTAGAACAGTTCCTGTGTCCTTGGTTTGCTGGCAGCCTGGGAAGCTGTTGATGAAGTCCAGGGGTTATTTATGGTGGGTGACAGGAGGCTGGGTGGCCCCGGATCGAGGAGCCAGGGTGTACGTGTCCTGATTCACACAGGGCGGCACCAGCCTCCTGCCCGAGCTGACAGAGGTGTAAATCCTGCTCTGGGGACAGTACGTCCTTCAGGGAGAGTGGCCAAACAGGAGAACGGGCTCCTCCAAAGAGAGGGAGATGTCCTTTCTGAGGAACGCTGGCGTGACCTGCAGAGAGGGCCTGTGCTCCCCTTGGTGAGGCACCCGTGGTGCTGCGCGCTCCGTAGGAATTGGAGCCGAGGAAGCTCCTCCTGTCCTGTACCAGAGGGTGACTTGGGGACCGGTGCTACCATGTGCTGCTGCTCTGCTGCGGGAGAAGCTTGAGATGCAGCATTCACCGATGCTACATGAAATGCACGTTTTCTTTGCCTATTTTGGGTAGCCACCCAGGTCAGAACTGCTCTGTGCGAGGTGCCCTGGCCACGTCCTGAGGGAAGAAAATAAGTGTTGGAGGGGATGTGGTCTAAGCTTTGGTCCTCTCCAAGTTCCACCTGAAACCAAGCATTCAGGGGGATATTTTGAAGCAGTTGTGGAGCAAAACAGACCTTGGAGGTCAGCAATGGCAAATGGATGGGCTTGTGTTTAGGAACCGGGCTGTGGGCACAAGCTCTCGTGTTGAAGATCTCCATCGAAAGCCATTCTTAACAATCCCCTCCCTGAGGTGGGGAGGGAGCGGGGCTGGCACAGTCGTTCTCAGAGTCTGTATCTGTTTTAATCCAAAATCCACTGTCTTGAGAAAGGGAGCCGGGCGTTTTACTGCCCTAAATGCCTGGAGTTCACCTTTTTTTTCCTTAAGCGTTAGACCCCATGTTTTTATATTAACAGGGTGAGGAATCGTGGCAATCAGTAAATGAATGTCCCTCCTTGAAGACTCCTCAATGCAACAAACATCTGTAGTTTAAGGCACGCTCCACTCCCTCTTTGACCTGTGAAAGCTGTTCTGAAGCAAAAGCTGCTGCATGAGGGGATGATGGGTGCAAACTTTCGCTTTTTAGGGCTGAGAAAACACTGGGGCATGTTCGGAGCCGGACGGAAATACCCTCTAGCAGCTATCAGCGCACCGGGGGTGCACGTGCAAGTCTCTACCGCAATAAGTTTTCTATATTTGTATTGTTTTCTTCTCCTTTTATTCCGATTTATGCAGGGGCGCAGCCCAAGGAGGCTCTGGGGTTGTTTGATGCTCTGACCCACCTCTGCGACGCGCCACGCTGGGCTCAGGGTTGATCCTGGCACGGTTTGATCCGCAGCCTCGGCTTGCGAGGGCTGTTGGCACAGTTATTTTCTTCCACCTTGTGTTACCTCAGCACCTTTCCCATCACTGCCTGGCCATGGGAAGAACTCGAGAGGGGCTCAGATTTGAATAAGTTCAGAGAGATTCTGTTAACGGATGCAAGCAAACGTTAGACGTTTCCTTCCTGTTTTCTTGAGCGCCTGCCGAGTTCTGCTGCGATACGAGCCCCTGCTTTCCCGGGGTGCAGCTCAGCGCTCACCCCCTTGTCCCTGCCGCTCGCTTGGGCTCAGCTCTCGCTGGACCAGCCCCGCTCATCGAGCTCAGGGCTCTGTCGTGACATTTTTGGGATGCAGGCATAGTATATTCGAGTTGCTCTTGAAGCCAACGTGCGCTAGAAGCACTAATGTGCCATTTTGAAGGGTTTTGTAGCCAAACCTGTGCTCGCAGACTTCGTTAGGTTCGTTGCATGAGAAGGTAGATGCGGTTTTCCTCTCCCCCCACCGTGTTGTAATTGTTCTTTTACAATTGAGTGCCTTAATAATAGTTTACAAATACTGTGTATTTATGCTGAGCTGTTCCACTCTGCTGGTTGCTGTTCATTTCTTTCAATTTTTTGGTGCTTTTTGGTGTTTCTGGTGGCAGTGAGACCGTCGCTCCTTGTTTGCGTCGCCCGGCTGGTCCCGTTGAGCTCGGCGCTGCCACCGCTTCCCACCTGCTCCGCGCACGGCAAACGCGAAGGGCTGTGTTGGGCCGTGGCCGTGCTGGTTCCCGGTGCCCCGGTTTATCTATGCATCCCCGCAGAGACGCAGACAGGGGGGTGTCTGGGGAGACGTCCCATCGAGCATCGCCGGGTGGGAATCCAAACCCAGTCCCGTTCTGCCAGAAACCCCAAAATGCACAAAACTGGCACCTTATTATTTCCAGTCTAGGCGTTGTGGGTCTGTGAAAGCAAGAGCTTCTCCTCCTGGCTGTTCCTCTCATGAGGCCGTCGGGCTCAGTCGTGCCCCGTGTCCCCCATCGCGCGCTCTCGGCTGGGGAGATGGAGATGGAGACACAGAGGAGGGGCGGGTGAGTAACGTGTAGCCGTTCCAGTGCGTCGCTGTACTCTGTGATAACCGTGTTCCTTTTATTTCACGGGATTTCTTAATCCTGGTTTTATATTTAAGCCCGCGGTATCTTTTTGTACTGTATGTCGGCGGGAGGGGACGCAGAATGCACTTTTGGTTTTTTTTTTACTTTGGTTTGTAAAAATGTACTGTATATTTTATGTGCTTCTCGTGAGGAAAATAAAGTTTTTTTGTTTTCCTTTTACAACCGAGCTTTGCAGCGTTTTTGGAGGGGGTGGAAGGATCAAACTGGCGTGGGGAACAGGCTGGGATGAGAGGGGGTGGAAAGAAGAGGAGGCACCGAGCACCTCATCGGAGCAGCCGCGGGCACCTGGTGTCGCAGAGCCCTGCCCCGGGTTATCTCGTCCTGTCTGTCCTGCCTGTGTTCCCCTTCTTTGGGTCCTGCCTGTTTTCTGCTGCCCCTAAAAGCTGGATCAGGAGATGCCTTTGTCCCTCTCGGTGTCCCTGCAGCGCTGGACGTGGTTCAGCTGCCCTGCTGGGATGGTGAGGGCTGCAGAAACGCGTCTAAACTTAAAGATTTTTAAGGGAAAAAGGGGACAAAATAGAAATGTCCTTAATTTCTGGAGGGAGGAATAAAGCTGAGGCCCGTCATTCTCTGCCTAGCATCTTTCCAGGGACCCCAGGCTGGGTTTAAGGAGAAGCTGCTCCCCTTTCGGCACGTGTTCCCTGGCACCGAGAGGCTCTTGGCAGCGGAACAGTCGCGTGTGCGAGAGCAGCGCCTCGCCGGGCCGAGCTCGTGGCCAAGCGCTGATGCGGAGAGGGGCTTGGTGCTCCCACAGCAACGGGGGCTCTTCAGTCCCCACCGGCCTGCGCTGTGGCCTCTGAGGAGCTAAATCCTGGGATGCAGCTCTTGTGGCCAGAGCCGGTGCTGCTGCCACCCCATGATCCTCCCGAGGTGGGACCAGCCCTGCCTGGCATTCACCAGATTTTGCCTTTAAAGGCAAACTGAGCATGGGTGGCGGGTGCCTGCGCGGAGTCTCGTTGCTGCCTGGACGTTTCTCGTTCTCAGAGCCGCTTCAGTGAGGAACATGTTGGTGTTTACCTTGGCAGGGCAGCAAAGCGCAGGCTGAGGATGCTCTCCAGCTTTGGCACGCTCGCTAATTGCCTCAAAGAGTCCTTAACTCCCCCCAACAGAAATATTTGCTTTTTAGGGGTTTTGGGGGGGGTTGATTTAGTTTGGAGTTGGCAGCTGTCTGTCACTCCTCAGCTGAGTGTGTGACTCCCCGAGGAGCTGCAGCCCCTCTCGCTGCCTCCAGCTCAGCTGGACCTGGGCAGCAACCAGCCCTTCCTGCTAACTTCATGATGCTCATTTGAGTTGGGATTGTTCAGCCTGGAGAAGAGAAGGCTGCAGGGAGACCTTAGAGCAGCTTCCAGTGCTGAAAGGGGCTGCAGGAAAGCTGGGCAGGGGCTCTGGATCAGGGAGGGCATGGATGGAGTGAGGGGAGATTGAGATGAGATCTTGGGAGAAATGTTTTGCTGTGAGGGTGGGGAGGCCCTGGCCCAGGCTGCCCAGAGCAGGGGTGGCTGCCCCATCCCTGGAGGGGTTCAAGGCCAGGTTGGATGGGGCTTGGACTCACGCACAGGCAGCAGTTCACCAGGTGAGAGGATAAGCTCCAAATGATGGGGGACAGAGCCCTGGGCTCCCTGGGGTGGGCTTGGGAGGGGTTTGGTCATCTTACACCTGAGAAGATCTCCAGCAGACGTGTGGCTTTTCCTCCAGACACAGGACCCGGGTGCTGAACTGGTCGGCCACCGCGTGGGCAGGTTCCCGCAGTGGGACCTGCAGCAATGGGAGCTGGAACGGGCATCTAACACCAGAGCAGCGCTCGTGTCCCAGCCCCCGATGAGGGGACAGAGACCCTGGCCGAGTCACCCCCGCACAGAGCGCTTGGCTTCGCGTCAAGACCTTCTGAGAGTTGCCCAGACAAGCTTACAGGATGACAGGTGAAGGAAAACAGTGGGAGCAAGTGCGTGCTTACAGCTTTTACACCCTGGGGGTTAATCTCTCCAGTACTGAGCCACGGCGGAGCTGGAAGATCTGTGCTGGGAGCCCCAGAGGCTCCTGCGTACAAGAGCTCCGATGTGAGGGGACAGCAGCGTCCTCGCTGTAGCACATGTTGAGGTCCTTCGCACAGTCTATCCCTTAGCCCACACCACTCTTGGGGTCAGATGTTTGCTGTTAGTTCACTTCATTCATGCTTCCCTTGGCTGATTTACAAGAGAGCACTCCCTGCTCATCTTGGCTTCCCAAGGATGGAGATCTCCTCACCGTGGCTGAGGTTTGCACCTCAACAATTGATGTAAGAACGTCAGAGGCACCAAAAGACAGGACTGCGCGGTGGCCAGAGGGTGCTCTGCACCGGCCGGTGAGTTTGTGTCTTGTTTTGTTCTTGTTATGATTAGAAATTTGGTTCTTTACGGCACGGTTCTTGTTGTGGCCGAATGTTACATCCTGTTGTGCTGTTGCTATGGCAAAGCCAGGCAACATCTGGAGCAACACAAGTTCTCTCCAGCCACCGTCAGAGGGATTATTTATAGCCTTGCTAGTGAAAATAGATGCTGAAGCTTGAAGCCTTCATGGGAGGCTGGTGGCTGGTGCCCTCCTGGTTGGTCCCCAGGGTGGTGAGGAGCTCCCAGGGCCCAAACAGACCCCTTGGCTCAGTGGAGGAGCCAGCGAGTGGTACTGAGCAGAGATCAGAAAGGGGCAGATCTCCTTGAGGATCCTCTGACTCAGTTTTTTGCCTGTGATAGAAGAGGATCGTTTCCTGCAAGCACTTCCCAGTTTCCTGTTGGGGTTTGGCTGATGAGATCTTTCAATGATGTTGGGGGACAAGGTTGAGTAGGGGAATGAGGTGATTTTAGTGAGCAGAGTGATGCAAATGGAGAAGCCGCAAGAAGGACGTAAAGGGCTGCTGCTGCACTTCACTGCAGCCCACTGCAGCAATGAGGAGAAGCTGCTGCTCCAGCAGTGGGTCTCCAGCTGCCCACAGCCCTGGGATGATGTCTCTGTGCCTTTTTACACTGTGTGGAGGCAAGAGAGCCACACTGGAGAAGTAAATATTTTCCTAAGCAGAAGCTGAGAGTCAGCACTGATGTGAGATCAGCTGATTCCTGCAGTGGATGGAGGGGCTGTGGGGCTCCCTGTCCATCCAGCCATTGCAAATGTGCTGCTGTTTGGGGCTCCCACCACAGCGGGTCCTCTGTGTGTGCACACACCTGCATTTTGCATCAACAGAAACATCTCTGCTGCTTCATCTAGGGGAGCTGCTTTGCTGGGGAGCAGCTCACGAGCCAGTTGGGTTTGCTCCAGCCTTAGCCCTTGCCCTGGCCGTTGCCTATTCCCTAAAAGTCTCTTCCTCTCGGCTTTGAAGGATGGGGCAGCAGCGGCAATGTTGCAGCCGCTGCCATTTCCTTTTATGCAGACAGTTCAGGAGCAGAAACTGCGTTGCTCCCGCTGTGTCAGACTTTCCTGGGTCAGACTGAGCAGCTCGCGGGAAAGCAGTGCAAACCAGGGCCCGCAGACCCAGCTGCACATCTTCCTCACCAGCCCTGGGCTCTGCAGTCCGCATGAAGGACAAGACAAACAGGCCCAGCTGGGATCTCCAAATCAATTTTGTGAGAAGCCTACAATGTATTTGGTTTTGGCATTGGCTCAGGTGGAAAAAAACCCCAAATTATCGATCAGGTCATTGTGCCAATGTTAAGTGTGTCTGAGTCTGGTGAGTTTAAACCATGGAGAAGTGGCTGGGCTTTAAACCCCATCCTTTGTGTGACTGCCAGTGATATTTTGCTGCAGCATTTCGCTACCTGGCAGGATCGGTGCTGCGAGGTCCCCTGCCACGGCTGGCATCAGCAGGGATGCTCAGGAGCCCGGCCACCAGCCCTCAGCCTGCTGGGAAGCAGTTGTGTTTGGTTTGGGCAGCCTCAGTAGGGATTTAAACCTTCCAGTGGTAACAAATGGTGTTTTGTCTCACTGCAGAGCAGCTCTGCAATGTGCATTGATAAAAAACTGTCCCTGCGAGTGGGCCTGGCTGGCTCCCGGGCTGATAAGGGCTGGGATAAACGTCATCCTTTGCTTCTTCCCCTCGGAGGTGGCTCGTGGAGCAGGGAACGAAGTGGTGGCGTGAGAGACTGTGGTCCAGACATCACCCACACAGCCCATGCGAGTATTTGCCGTGCTCAGAGGGCTGACGGAGTCTCTGGGGGCTCCGGATGAGGCCCCAGCAGGATTTTCCAGCCCCACTGAGTGTCAGCAGGATGGCTTTAACCTGGGGCTGGTGGGCAGGTGGCCGGGGGCTCTTTGCAGACTCCTTGGGCTGACTTTGGGGTAAATAAGCCTCCACTGGGATGCATCTCCCGGCACTGCAGAGGTGCCGTGCAGGCTGTGCCACTGCCTGCGTCTCTTTAGGGACTGTCTAGGTGTTTTTCCGCATCTTGCCTCGGGATGCTTCGATCTTGGACGGCTGGCACCTCATGCACCATAAAAGGCAAAGCGTTGGGGAAGAGCTGCTGGGTGGGAGCCGTGGCAGGCGCCGTGGCTCGCTGCAATGCCAAGCATCCCGGCTGTGTATAAATGGATTAGAGCCCTCCAGCTCTCCTGCTCCCCCTCCTTCCACAAAGTTTACAGGAGCCCGTATGGCAGAATAATAATCCAAAGGGAGGAACTTTCTGCTCAGAGGGTTGTTTATTCCTCCCTTTGGATTTAATTATCTCTGCCATACGGGCTTCCTGTAAACTTTGTGCGAAGGAGGGCGGAGCAGGAGTGCTGGCAGGGCTTCTTGTTTATCTCGGGTAGATTTTTTAATGTTACGGCAATTCCCTTAGCAACAACATATTCCCGCAGATCGTTCCAGCCGATCTATCTCTGTGCAGGCGGAATCTCTCCCCGAAACACTGGGAAGCAGACCAAGGCTGTGCTCCGCTTCCAAGGAAAGAGCGCTGGGGAGACGCTCCGTGTCCGCTGGGCTCAGGGGAGGCGGGGAGGGGGGCCAGGGGCACGGATGCGGGTTTCCAAGCTCCCCGTGGAACCCACGGAGGAGCTGACGGAGGTGACCCTGCCCAGGCGAGCTGCAGCAGATGACCTGGCAGTAAATCAGTCTGGAAGCAGCGAGATCGGAGGGAAGCCAGGGAGAGGTGCTGCAAGGGACTGTAGGGAGTTGCTTGTGCAGCAGGTTGTGGAAAAGAGGAGAGTCCCTGAAGAACGATGCAGATGCGTAGCAAGTCCTGCCTGTAAAGTGCCATGGACCAGTGAATTAGAGGCTGGGAAGCGCTTTCCCAGTTACTCAGGTGGGATATATTCGGGTAGGGACCAGCATAGCATCAACTCTGACAGCTGCTGTGTCAGGAGAGAGCCTCCTGCCCTGCCGCAGAGGATGGGCTCCATCGCGCCAACGTGCATTTTCATCTCTGCTGGCCATGAGGCTAAAAAACGCCGATTCACATGACCCAGGCACGGAGGCTTCCAAACTGCCTCCGTCTCTCCCAGTAGTGGAGGAAGGAGAAGGCGGTGCTGAAAGTCTGCCGAGACCCAAGGTGGGAAGAAACCTTACTGGCCACTTTGGAAGCATTTTGGACCAGGAATTACGGTGACCGAGCTCCCGGCCATGGAAGCCTCCACCTGGCAGTACGATGGATATTTACAGGATGAGACAAGTAAGGCGAGGGGGAGAGACTGCGCTGCTTCCCGGGGAACCTCTGCAGGGATGTGCGAGGATTGTACTCTGCTCCAGGAGGGCCTGGGGCACAGGCGGGAGAGGAGGGACCTTCCTGACCCTGGGAGTGATATGCAAGCCCCTGCCAAGAAATCCGAGATGCGGAGCAGTGGGCAGAGAGGGCAACAGGGGCTGGCAGGGGACCTGTGCTTGGAAGACCATCCCATGTGGAAAGGGAGCAGGAGCAGGGAGGAGGGAGAAGCCCCTCCGAAGGTGTATGAAATGCAGGTGGCGCACGGGCGAGCGGGCACGGGCAGGACGGTGAAGCCGGTGGTGTACAGGCTGGAGGAGAGCGAGTACAGGCGCTTGATTGAAGAAGCAGAAGCAGAACCTGAAGAGGAATGGGAGGCGACAGAGCACAAGGTGCCTGTGATGCAGGAGAGCTGCCCAGGTGATGGGAAGGCGGCAAGTCCGAGCCTAAGCAGGCTCAATGCTTTCCAAGGAGTCCTGAGGAGGCAGTTAAGCCGTTCGGACTCTGAAAGCAGTGCAGAGAACAGGCAAGTGAATAAACTGACCCTGAACTCTCCCTCGGAGGGTAACAAGCCGAGTGTCCCCATCAGGTCAGATAGCTTTGAGCGAAATGCCATGCTTATGGATTACATTTTGCAAAGCAAACAGGAGGCAACAACATCTGTTTCCTACGTCCCCAGAGAAAGCAGCAAGGCAGCTGAAAGCTTCAGGCAGACAGCAAGCTTTGTCCCCCAGCCTGACGGCGCTCCGGACCTTTGCCAGAATGGCCAGACTGGCAAGGAGGATCCGGCCAGGAAGCCTGAGCCAGACAAGCAGGTAGTGAAGAGCCTCGAGAGAACAGTCTCTGCAGTTGCAAATTATGCTTCGGTGGCTAGAGACACTGGAAAGCTTTCGAGACAGAGCAGCATCCAGCTCCTTGAGAGCATGGAATGGCTCGGAGGTGAAGCAGATGCAGGGATACTCGACTCCTACAGCCCAAAAAAGACCCCCCCGGTCCCTCCTGTCAGGTCCCACAGCAAAGAGAGCCTGGCTTTGAGTATGAGCAAGACGGTGGCAATGACGGAGGCACTGCTGGAGCCCCGCAGCGACGTGGCGAAGCCTGCCAAGGAGCATTGGGCAGCTGCAGGAGCAGAACAGCTAACTGGAGGCAGGACTGCGGGAGGAGGGGGCCCAGAGGAGCCTGAGCGGAAGGGGAGGAAGAGTCAGGAGGATGAGAAAGTGCTTAAAGTTGCCGACGCCAAGAAAACCTTCGAAAAGCCCAAGCCGGCGGAGGGGAAGGCAGCAACGCCACCACCCAGTGTTGCCAGAAAAGGTGAGGTGTGAGGGCTGGCTGGCTCTGCCGTGCGCTGAGGGGGCCAGAGGGGATCGGAGCTGCAGCTCAGGCTTGGGTGGGGAAGGGAGGTGCATACATGGCAACCATGAAGCTTTTCGGAAAATACCTGCCTTGTCATAGCCAAGAAACAGCAGGGATGTGCTCAGGGCACGTCAAGGTCATAACAAGGCAGGACCTAAACCAGGGGTTGACTTGCATCCACCAGCAGTCCGGTGAAAGTACTTCTTGCAGTGACACTGTCTTGTGAGAAAGGGGCTTGCTTTCTAAGGCTCTCCTGAATTTAAATAAGTATAATATCCAGTGCTCCTATGCTGTTTTTAATGACTAGATCAGCACAGAAGTGCCCATCTGATGCTTCTTCCCACTGTCGCGTGTACTTATTTGTCTCTCCTGGCACTGGGTGAGCTGGGATCATTTTATTTTAGGTATGGCTTAGAAAGGAGGCAAGATTTCCCTTAGGTTCCTTTTCTCCCGCACTGTGACTTGACTGAATAAAGCTTTGGGGAGAATGACATCAGCTTGGAAACCCTTCCACTGAAAAACTCTGGATAAATGAACTTTGTTGGAATGTTATAGGTAAAAGAACATTTATGCAGAAATAAGGAGAGATTAGAAATGAGTGTTTGTTTGAAAGTCTGGGTCCTGCAAGGACATATTGGACCCACGCTGGTTAACTTGCATCTTCTGTTCAGTGACAATCTGTGACTGTGGATTTCCTTATAAGGGAAAATAAATGTGTTAAGGCACAGGAAATCTCTGCTAGCTTTGAACCGAATAGCAGGTTTAATTAAAAAATAGGTGTGATTCTCCCACTGTGCTCGGTACATTGTGCTGTCAATCGCTCTCATTCACAGAAGTCATGAAACCAGGTCAGAATCTGAACGTTGCCACAGAGTTTGTGTGTGTGTCAATGATAACAAAAAGCCTGCAGCGATGATAAATAGATCCTGTCCTCTCAGTAAGCAGCTGAGGACACATTCTCATGATGTAAAGAAATAGGGTTGTGAAATATTTGTCACTTCAAACTGTCTGAAAAACTCAGGCTCCGCAGATGAAGCGGTGTTAGTGCTGGTGTTATCAGGGTGACTGCATCGACGCAGCCTCTCTGCTCCTCCTCGAGTGGGACATTTGTCTGATTAAACGGTACAGCTGATATGGTGTGTGTTCATCAGGCAGATCAGACTGAGGGATGCTTTCAGCAGCAGCGAGGCAGGCATCCTTCGGGGGGGAACCAAAGGAGCAGGTGGATGCTGTAGGTGATCTGACAGCAGAAGGGACTACAAGAAATCCTTTTCCATCCCTAAGGCAATACTGGCTACAGCTAAATCGCTCACCAGATGTTTACCTACTTGTTCTTCAGAAGAAGTAGGGAGGGGAGGGTCAAGACAATCTATTTCAGTGCGGAACGGTGAAAATATCGCAATAAAGAAGAGCAGGAAGAGCTTCTCATTTTGCCATATCCGTGACACAGTCTGTTTTCTTTTTTTAAATCTATTTCTGAACATGTATCCTCACACTGCCTAACTGAACACAAACACCTCACGTATCTTTAGCATTACACGATTCCTTTCTTATACCTCTGATTTTTGCGGCACCTTCGGTCCAACTTAACCCTAGACAGCAGGGAGAGAAACAGAACAAGATGGCAAAAGGATTCAAAATGGCTTGAATAATGAGAACGAGCCTAGGATATGTGATAATTGTAACGCAGAGTGCTCCGGGAGTCACAGCGCCAAGCCTCACGTTACTGCTCGCTGCTCAAAGCCCCTGCTCATTACGTGGTGCCTGGCTGGGTTTTTTCTGCTATCCAGAATGATAGGAAGTGTCGATCCCAGGATATTCACGTTGCAAATAAAACACAGCTTGCTTTTTTCATTTCTTTTTGTGTTCTGCTTTCTTGCCCCTCTCTTCCTAGCTAATCATCTGGTGTAGCAGAGATAGCAACAAAGAAAATCCCATCTGTTGCAACTAATTGCTTCCTTTTTATTTGGTGTCCAGACATTTTAATTAGGTAGTGGGACCACCTCCCCTTTGTCACAAATGTGGGAAAACTGAAAGAAAACTGTATTTCACAATCCTGTACGATGATGGAGAAGAAAAATAGAGAAGGAAATAGACTAGTTTGAAATTAGAGATTTCCTTGTGCTGTAAAAGCAGTGGAAGCACATATTCCTATAGATCAGTTGGTAGGGGTGTGCATGACAGTGTGTGTATGGAGTGATAGATGTGCTTTATGAAATGTATTTTAAATCATTAATAACAATAGCATGAATTTTTAATAGCCATCCTGACCTAATGTGTGCTTATTATCCCTTGTCAGTCTCCAGCAGCTTCCATCCACACCAAGTGATGTCAGCGCGAGTGCTCGCTCGCCGCAGTGGATTTTCATTCCCCTTTGGGGAGGGGGCTTGGGATTGAATCCGTTTTACTGGGTCTGGAAGTAGTGCAGGGACTCATTCGCTGTCATGCAGAGAGGCAGGGCAGACCCTGGAATAAAACTAAAGGATGCTGACTCCTAACCCTCTGCTTTGATCCACACGCTCCTCTTTCCTCCTTGGCCACATGCTCGGATACACTCAGACACTTCTCCCTTCCTGACTGTTCTAAGAACAATCTGATTGAACATATTACTCTCCTTCATTCCATAATTCTACAGCTCCCCTTTCTGGCCAAGGATTGAATAAGGCCAAACCGAATGGATTTTGCTTTCCCTCTCTCTCCATTTTTGCTGGATCTGGGGAACAGATCAGCACCAGGCGACACTTCCCTGGGCAGCACACGAAATCCCATCCAAGAAAAGAATTGATCAGCTGTAATCCAGAGCTGTTAGGTGGTGCCTGTTGGTGCAATTCTGTCTTGGCAGCTGCTCAACATTTGATGAACATTGAAATGTCCCTTAAAAACCAGGCTTGTAAGCAGTTTAAAAGAGCTCTCCTCACCATTCCGTATGTGCCAACAGACATCGAGAAACCAAGGCACAAAGACTAAATCTAATCTTATTCCATGCACAGAAAAGGGGTTGGTTTAGGTTTTGTTTGTTTGTTTTTTCTCTGCAATCAGTTCAGATTTCCCTGCATTCCAGAAGCGTTAAATGAAATGTAAGATCACGTCATGGATTTCAGTGGAAGCAGCGATGCTCAATCTGATCCTTGCGTATCTAAACCAGGAGAGACACAGAGGAAGACATAAAAACATGCAACTTGTTGGGGAGAGAACCTAATGCTTCCAATATAATACTAAAATACTCAAAGGCTTCTAGAAATAGAGGTAAATAGTGAACACAATTGTCTTTCAAAAATTGTATAATTTGGATATCTGCAAACCCGAAGTCTCAAACACAAAATGTCATGTCCAGCATATTTTGCATGACTTAGAAGTTAAGCTGCAAAATAACAGGACTTTAAATTGCTGAGCTCTCTAAACCCTCCATAATCTGTTTTTCCTTCATTCAGAATATATTTAGCAATGAGGATTTAAGCAAATTGAAATGTTCGAGACAAAGTCATCCCTCAAATGACTTTACTGGTTCTGAATGACTGGGTTTGCTCTCCATCTAAGATTGCTCAGAGACTCCAAGCCAAGTGGCATAAAATCAGCTGGTGGCCAAAGAAGCCATCAACATTTATCATAGAAAGAAGTGCCTCAGGTGTTTGCATCTGTCCCTGGCTTGAGCACTGCAAAGTCCTCCAGCAAACAGTGTGATTTCCTTGAAGGTTACCTCTTAATGTCTTATAGGTCTTAGAATCAAGGAATGGTTTGGGTTGGAAGGGACCTTAAATCTCATCCAGTTCCACCCCTGCCATGGGCAGGGACACCTCCCACTGGACCAGGGGCTCCAAGCAGATGGTGAGAACCTGTGCTCTAAACTTCACAAACAACCCTTTTACCTTTTGCTGCTTCCTTCTTTACCTTTTCTAACTCATAACACCTACCTGGCAAGGAAGGCTGTGGGGCACACCAAACGCGTTGCTTATAAGGCAGGTCGAGATCACCGCAGGAGCAAACCAGTGTGATTTATTGCAGTGATGGAATTGATGCATATTTGCAAGCAAGCTAAATTTAGCTGCTGACATAAGTTTCAGAGGTGGAGTCTGCAGACACGGTGCTGTTTCCGTATAAAGGCTGTGAGATAGACTGCAGCAATCGTGCATCGATGTAGCAGAGGGTAAAATATGTGGGATGGATAAAGCTGGTGAAATGTGGTTTTTGAATATGCTCTGAGCCTTTTCAGCAAAATTTAATAATCAGGCATGTTGTTGCTGATAATATAGAGGGACAAACTTTGTTGTGTGGTTCCCTGTAGCTGCAAGAATTTGGTAATAGGATATTTTCCTTCACAAAAATTACAATTTGTGACATATTGTGACAAGCTGTTGGGTTTACATCACTCTGGCTATAATTGAAGTACTGTTTGTTAGGATGATTTTCTTTGGCTGAAGTGGTGAAGATTACTGTTTACAGGGGAACCAAAGAGCATGTGTAAAAAAACCTCAGCCATTCCTTCCGTCATTGCCTTACTTTCATGGGCAGGTACAGTTGGACTTGAAGATCTCAAAGGTCTTTTCCCACGGAATGATTCTATGACTTCAGCCTGAAATTCTTGTCATTTCTTCGTCACCTTGCACAGTGAGCTGTTGTGGTCTAAATGATTCATTAATCCAGGTCAGGATATGAGAGACCTTTGGAGCATTTCCATCCAAATGCTTAAGGCAACACTAGCAAAAATTCAACAGGTATTTTTCCGAGTCCATCCTTAGCCACTCTTCCAGTGCCATGCTGAGCAAGCTATGCTGCAGAAGTATCTACCCCAGCAACAACCTTGTGAACCAGGTGGTGGTTTTGGAGAGGATTAGGTTTCGATCAGGTTTCTCAGGGCAAATTACACTTTCAGTCTGCTGTGTACCACTCTCTTCTTAGACGGATGCCAAAAATATTCCTTGGTTTCTCTTCCAAGCTGCTGGGTAGTGCTGGGTGCTGCTGCCTTCACTGTTGTTTTTCAGGCCCTGGTAGAGCATTGCCTGGTGCATGATTAAAAAATCATCTCCAGCTTGGCTGCTGTTTTGAGCTAGAAGGAGTATACATACGCATATTTTTAAGTACCCTTTTAGATGCTTGCATTAATAGTTCTCTATAAAGCTTTGAGGCACAGGTTTGAGACTCCTAACTAATTAATGGCTGTGGACTGGCAGTCAAGACACTCAGTTCTATCACTGACTCATTGTGTGACCTTCAGCGAGTCACGTACCTACCTGGAAAATATGAATCACAACCTAAACCCACTACACTACAGATTACCTGCAGGTCTGCTCCCAGGCTGCCAAACTGCTTTTGTTTTCTTCTTTTTTAGCTTTAATGAGATTGTTTGGAGGAGGAGGGTGGAGAGTAAGCGTGCTGGGCTGGCTTTCAGAAGGAAGGTATTAATTTCACAGTAATTGGTGCCGTGGGCAGTGCATGGCAAGGATGCGGGCGAGCAACTCTGATTTTTGGGTGCATAATGTTTTTATCAAGATGCTGCTCAGTGCATAAGAGAGACTTTTCCGCCTACTGAATCAGTGCTTAAAGGAGTGTCAAAGTTTAACAAATGTTGGATACCATTTGTTTGTTTAATTTGTAGCTACTGTGGCATCTGATGTTGCCATCAGCTGTAATCAGGCAGACCAGCCAGACCATGACAAATGCATCCCTACCAGGCTCCCTGCATGTTTTCACACCCAGCTATCACTCAGCAGGAGGTAGTTCACAGCCCCATCACAGTTTCGCGGGGGAAGAGGAGGGTTCTCAGCTCAGCTCACCACCGAGACATGCACTTCTCCAAATTCAAAAGGACTATAAAGAGAGTTATGGGTGTGTTGCTCCCCTGAAAAATGAGGCCCCTTAAGCACCTAACCACGTGCGAATGAATTTGCAGATACCAGCCAAAACGTATAAGGAAACTACAGTGGCTTTTGGTTTTGGCCATGTATGGTAAACCCTGAGCAATGTACTCCAGCATCTTGCATCCGCTCTTCAAGTTCCCTGGAGGAACAGAAACATGCGGTCTTTGAGAGTGTTGTTACCTTGTGTGCCTGGAGGCATTTGCTGCACAGGTTCTCACCGTCTTACTGTGCACTGTATTAATGACTGTTACTGCATTAATAACGCTTAGCCTTTGCTTGAGCAGTGGTGATGACTACACAATCATAGAATGGTTTGCACTGGAAGGGACGTTAAAGCCCATCCTGTCCCACCCCATGTCACGGGCCAGGACACCTCCTACTGGATCAGGGGCTCCAAGCCCCATCCAACCTGGCCTTGAACCCCTCCAGGGATGGGGCAGCCACCCCTGCTCTGGGCAACCTGGGCAAGGGCCTCCCCACCCTCATAGCAAAACATTTCTTCCTAAAATCTTCTCTCAGTCACCCTTCTTTCAGCTTAAATCCCTTTCCCCTCATCCCAACATTGCACTCCCTGACCCAGAGCCCCTTTCAGCTCTGGAAGCTGCTCTAAGGTCTCCCCGCAGCCTTCTCTTCTCCAGGCTGAACACCCCCAACTCTCTCAGCCTGTCCTTGTACAGGACGTGCTCCAGCCATCCATGCTCCATCTCCATGGCCTCCTCTAGCCTCGCTCCAACAGCTCCATGTCCTTGCTGTGCCAAAGGCTCCAGAACTGAATGCCAAACCCCTCTTCACACCGATAAAAGCCAGCGGCCCCCAAAGCAGCTTTACTTCTAGTGCAACGAGGAAGAAAGGCTGGTTTCAAGCTACCATCCTATGCTTCTCATTTAGCTGTGATTTTTCAGCAGGGGCTTCAGGTCTCCTCTTCACAGGATGGTTTGGGTTGGAAGGGTTCTTAAAGCCCATCCAGTTCCAACCCCCTTGCCATGGGCAGGGACACCTCCCACTGGGTTAGGTTGTCCTGATATTGCAGGCAGTTTTGTTTTCCATGGTAGCAAGCCCGGCACGTCAAAATGAGGCGGTGGAGCAGCATTCCTTGCAGAATGGCTGGTTCTCCTCAGCGTTGCTTCCACCGAATTTAGGCTGCTGCTTAAAAGGAGGTTGTGGAGAGGAGGGAGCTGGGCTCTTCTCCCAAGTGACAGGGGACAGGACGAGAGGGAACGGCCTCAAGCTCCACCAGGGGAAGTTTAGGCTGAACATTAGGAAGAAAATTTTCACTGAAAAGGTCTTTGGGCAGTGGCAGAGGCTGCCCAGGGAGGGAGTTGGTTCGCCTTCCCTGAGGGGTTTAAGGGACGGGTGGATGAGGCGCTGAGGGACATGGGTTAGTGATTGATGGGAATGGTTGGACTCGATGACCCGGAGGGTCTCTTCCAACCTACATCCACCAGGTTGTACCCTCCCAAGGGCTTGCAATCTTCATTTTTACTCAATTCCACCTTCTCTCAGCGAGGGTGGCTGTGAGGGGAAGAAACAGAAGCAGCCCACTACGCTGGAGGCCAACGGGAACCATGATGAGGACCAGCTCAGCCCCCGCCTCATGGCGGGCGGGGCGAGGGGCGAGGACTCGCGCTGCCATTGGCTTAGAAAGCTGTCAATCAACTCGAGGGGGCGTGGCGTCGAGCCCCTCCGCGCGAGGAGCCCGCAGGGGAAGGGGCGTGGCTAATGGGGAACTATGCGCCTCCATTGGCTGAGCGCGATGTCACTCAACGCTGCGGGGCGGGCGATAGGCTCCGCCCTCATTGGCCACGCCCACTGATTGGGCGTGGCCAATGAGGGCGGAGCCTATCGCCCGCCCCGCAGCCCTTCAGTCGGGCGGCGGCGGCGGAGGAGGCGGAGGCAGCGGCGGCTCCGCCGGGCAGGGGAGCGAACGCGGGGGAGGCTGCTCGGGATCGCGGTGCGCGGGGCTTCAGGGAAGCGGGGAGGCGGGAGGAGAAAGGCAACGTACAGGCCCACCCTGCTAGATCCTTGAGAGGAGGCTGGAGGCTTCACCCCCGCTTCCCTCCTTATTAGGCAGCGCCCGCATCCGGATCGCGGGGTGCGGGGAGGAGGAGGAGGAGGAGGGGGGGGGGTGCAGCCTTTCCAGCCACCTCAGGCTGCCCTAAACCCCATCCACATGATATATCCGAGCGATGCAGCGAGAAAAACGGGTGTTCTTTTGTTCAGCATCGGTTTTTGGGGTTTTTTCCCCCCCCTTCACCCGTTTTTTCCCCCCCCACTTATTTCTTTCTCTCGCCGATGCCGCCTCCGGAGCTCTGCCAGCCGGTGCCGGTGCAGAGGACAAAAGATAACCGGTTTTAGAGGTTTATTTTCGTCCTTTTCCGCTCGTGTTGGCTGGGTTGATGTCACGCTGTAATTAATGATGCTAATGAGGCTGCTCGGAGATGTGCAAGGCTGGGTAATAAGTCCCTGGGCTTTGCTTTCCTCCCCAGAAAGCCAAATTGATTTAAAAAAATAGGTGGATGAAGCGCTTAGGGAGGTGGTTTTGTAAAAAATGGGTGGATGAAGAGCTTCAGGGGATGGTTTTGTAAAAAATGAGTGGATGAAGTGCTTAGGGAGATGGTTTCATAGCCGACAGGTGCGGTTGGGCTTGATGATCTCAAAGGTTCTTTTCCAACCTAGTGATTGTGTGATTCTGTGAATAGTTTGGATTGGAAGGGACCTCTGCAAGCCCTGATAGCGATGTGTCAGAATTCCAAATGGGAAGGTTTCCGCTTCTCCATGCTCCGTGACAGCAGGTGATGGTGCACGGAAAGACGTCCGGCGTGTAGGGACACGAGCGCAGGATTGTGGTCCCCAGGCTGGACAATGCGATGCTGGAAGTGGATAATGCGATGCTGGGGCTGGACAATATGGTGGTGGGAACGGAAAATACGATGCTGGGGCTGCGCAGGAGACAGGTTTTTAACAACAAAATGTAAAGGGAGCGAGAGCTGCCTGGAAACAAAAGTACAACTGATTGATGCAGTTTTATTGTTAAGGAGAAATGATATGCATTGGTGTTTTAATAGCTAGAGTTTCAGTGCTATAAAGGTTGGTTTGAGCAGGTCTGAGAGGGTTGGGGTTGTTCAGCCTGGAGAAGAGAAGAGAAGGCTGCAGGGAGACCTTAGAGCAGCTTCCAGTGCTGCAAGGGGCTGCAGGAAAGCTGGGGAGGGGCTCTGGATCTGGGAGGGCATGGAGAGGACGAGAGGGAATGGGATGAAGCTGAAAGAGGGGACATTGAGATGAGATGTTAGGGAGAAATGTTTTGCTGTGAGGGTGGGGAGGCCCTTGCCCAGGTTGCCCAGAGCAGTGGCGGCTGCCCCATCCCTGAAGGTGTCCAAGGCCAGGTTGGATGGAGCTTGGAGCCCCTGATGCAGTAGGAGGTGTCCCTGCCCATGGCAGCTGCGGCTTTGAGGTCCCCTCCTACCCAAACCATTCAGTCTATTCACGCAGAGGTGTGTGTATTAGTATAAGCAGGCTGAGGATGTTAGAAAAATGAGAGAGGGACATTTTGAACATACTGGGCTGTTTTTTCAGTTCACTGATAGCGATTCTGGTTTAATTCTAGGCCAGGCTGTATCCACATTACCTGGCATTATGCTCTCTCTGTGGCACCACATGCAGGAGAGAAGCTCTGTGCCTGCTGGAGTGTGGGAAAATGGTGTGAACTGGCACAGTCTGTCCTGCAAGAAGCGTGTTCGTGTGTGCTGAGTGTGTGAAGGGCAGATGAAACAGCAGGGATCTTGTGTGTGTGAGGCAGGAGAAGATATATTCGATTTTCGTTTGAATAACAAGCATTGAATCATCTTTTCTGCTCAAAGGGAAAAACAGATGGCTAGGAACTCACCAAGATGTTTTATTCCAGTTAATTTCGTGTTTGCAAAGACTGTGTACACAAAGGTAGAAGATCAAATACTGTTGTGATAAAAGTCGGTGCATGTTTATTTTGTGTATAAATTTTTTTCAGTAGCCATAGAAAGACCTGACACACTCGGGTACCTGTCAGACAGCATCAGCTTTGTGTTTATTTTAATATAGCACCTCATAATAGTAATTTTTCAATGGTCACTTGTAGCCTTTAATACAGATTGCCTTAATCAGCGTTTGTGTGCCTCTGTGTTCTCTGTTGGCATCACTCTATCTTCTAGTGAGCTGCCTTTTCAAACATCATTGGATTTTTTCAAGTTAAATCTTCATGCTTATTGCATCTGTCACTTCTGGGATGTACTCCAAGCGAAAGGCAGAGATTCAGTTTAATGGCAATGAGAAGGAATGCACAGAAGGGTAAAATATCAGCTTTCCTGAGTGATGCAGCAAATGACGCTGAGAGATCTGCCCTCAGCAACTGTTCCATGCATCATGTTCAGGATTGATATTAGACTTTAACGACGGCTTCATAAAACGGCTCGTTAAAGCACAACATTGCCTTGAATTGGTTATTGGTTTTAATTTGACTATCGATTCCGAGGAATACGACTTGGATGCCAGCTTCCTATTTTGAAGACATGAGCAAAACACTTCCTGGCCTGAGCGTGCAGCTGGGTGAGGTCATGGCGCGCCACTCCCAGGGCTAGGAATGTCCTTTCAGGCAAACTCACAGCCACATTTTCACTTCACTTTTAAAGTACCGGTTTATTTGTTTTGATTTTGTTTTACTGAAGCTTTTGTGATAATCTCAGCCCTTCTCTGAGGATGCGTTGGAACAGAAACTCACCGAGGATTTGAAGCGCCCCAGTTTAAGCGTTTACAGGGCACGTGAACAGGAATTAAATATCTGTATTCTCGTCAAGTTCTGTCCTTGTGGTCTCCTGCACCTCATATTTTTAGTCTGCTTGTATTCTGGTTGTTAAGTCTGAAAATAGTCTGATTAGAAACTCCTTACAGCTTTGGCTACAGCCACACGGGGTGTGTAGCCACGTGTGAAAAGCCAGATTGTTGGTGGCTTCAGGCTGTCAGGGTGCAAACTGGTGTTTCTTTCTCCCAATATGCAGGTGTTGCTGGGATGAATGTCACGGCAAAACTAAGGTGAAATGGTTTAGATGAGCTGAAGTGGCACGGGAAACCTGGTTCTTCTGGATGTGCTGAGTTGCCAATATAGTGGGGAATCGGTTACTGGGCCCGTTCCTTCTCTTTGCTGTTTGGATTGCTTTGTTCTGGTTGTCCCCCTGTGAGTGATTATACTAAAAATGGATTATGTTTCTTTTTGAGATTATAATCATTCCATCATAATTATATGTGGTTTTAGGTGACGGCATTAGGTACATAAAATACCAGGGAGCTACTCAGCTTCTTGGAGGTGCAGCGAGGAGCCCGCAAGGTCCCACCAGCAGGGCTGGTGTTGCGCTGGAGGATTCTCTGATGGTTCTCAGAGGAGCAAATCATCCTCAGAGGTTCCTCATTGAACAGAGGAAATGCGTTGTGTCACCAGCCCCAAGCTGTGTATGTGCCTGTAGGGGTTTATGCAGTGAATAAAAATCTGAGCAGAATTATTGGCTGGATGTGGAGGTAAAGATCTAGCTATAAAGTAGAAGGTGACTGTGGGGCAAGTAGATAATTTCACTTTACACCTCTCCCATGCCAATAAGATGCATGTAATCTCTTTTCAGTGGGCATCTTCATCAAAAGTCACAAAGTCGTCCTGCAATGGAAGAGGCCTTTTGGGATGGAATACTCTAAAAGCTGTAAAATCCTGCTCTGTAGGGCAGGAACTTGACAGAGAAATGATGAAAATGGTACCCGCTGCTGCCTCCTAAGGGGAAAAAATATCAGTTGTTCTTTCAGAGGCCGCAAACCTGCTGATGTTCTCATGGTGCCTTCTGATATATGAGGTCTTTGTGGTTTGGAGGTGCTGAAGTAAAACATGGACTAACCGACTATTTTTCCTCTTTGCTTTTCTTCTGAGTTAGATACCACCTGCATTAGAGAAAGGACAACAGTATTTCTTCAACGCTATCAGTTTGTTTCTTTAATGTTATTTGCTTGGTCTTAAGCCACATTTTGTGGATGATAACAATAAATGATCTATAATGTGCTTTTTGCAGTGAGCATGTAATGACTCTTGAGGTCTGGCTCTCAGTGGGAGAAGCTGGATGTGGTTGGATCAGTTATAGCGACTCTGACATTGAACAGGGCCTCTTGATCTATCATAATTAGGTTTTCCTTGTTTTCCTTTTTAATAATTGAATTTGAAAAAGCAGTGAAAATAAAACAGTGGTGGGATCTGACTTAAAATGATTAAGGATCAGCCTGATGTGGTCACAGCTTTCATCTGGAGTATTGCTGAGCCACGCTTAAGGCCAAGTCCTCCTGTTAGGAAGGGTGATGGTTTCCTTCTGGATCTCTAAATCTTGGCCAGCCACATCATCTCTCTGTAGTCTGTGGATGGACAAGCATATATATAATCTAGGTATAGTCTTTTTAGCTGAATATTAAGGTAACCATTTCTGCAGTCTTATCAAATATTCCCGAGCAGGAGTCTGCGAAAGTAGATGGGGATGGTGTGCCTAAAACTGCACTGTCTTTGCATCTATCTGTGCATATCAGGCACTGGCAGAGGCTGCTCAGGACAGTGGTGGAGTCACCATCTCTGGAGACGTTTAAAAGACAGGTAGATGAGGTGCTCAGGGGTCTAGTTTGGTAGTGGACAGATACGGTTGGACTCCATCTCAGAGCTATTTTCTAATGTAGTGATTCTGTGATTCTAGGCAATACATTTCATCTGCAATTCCTGGTGGAAGGAGTCCCTGGAAAACGGGCTTCAACCCACTCTGGTTGGAGTATTTAGGAACTTCCCCTCCCTCCGCCTCCCTGAGTTCTGCATAGAGTTGCCATAGAGACTGGGTTCTGGAGTCCTTGAAAATCCATTGTTTCTCTGGCAGAAATGTCTAAACCTGCTGGACTGAAACACCACACTTGGAAGCATCCCCTTCCAGTGCCACTCGGACCGAGACTTGACATCCTGCCCTGCTGCACATTTTGGTATCAGACATGCATCAAGCACAATCAGACGAACCGATAATGGGTATAATTAGCACCACCAGGGATTAGCAGGCAATAACCAATTCAAGCCAGAGTAAGCACCGTGTCCCCTGGGAGCTGGGCAAACTGGCAGCGCTGGGCAGATGATCACTCGATATGGAAGAAAGTCGTCAGCAAAAGCTGGAGGGCAAGGCGCTAGTATTACCTCTTGAAATTGCCTTTTTTTTTTTCCTCTCACTCCTTTCTTTTTAAATCCATAAAACCCTCACAATTTGTTAGTTCATGCTGGAATTGTGAGCTCCTGACTGACTTGGATTATAAGGCTGGCATTTACTTGGCATTTTTTATCCCACCCTGGCCAGTCGGCGTTACAGTTGCTGCCTGCAGTTACCCCAGCGAAACGGGCTGATACCCTTGTTTCCAAATTGTAAATGCAAGATTAACTGTTCTGCTTGGGTACAAGGCTGGAGCCCCTTTCAGTGCTGGAAGCTGCTCTGAGGTCTTCCTGCAGAACTTCTCTTCTCCAAATTGAACAACCCCAACTCTCAGCCTGTCCTCGTACTGGAGGTGCTCCAGCCCTCGCATCATCTTCTTTTCAGTGGGTAATTTCTCACTGCAGTGCTGCTATTAATTATACTGTGTGTTGGAGTTTGGAGTAAATAGGCACAAAACTGTGTTGTTCAGAACAGGAGGTGGATTATATATTTTTCTTTTTTGTTTTTCAGTGAATATATATGTTTTTTAAGGTTTATTTTAATTTTTGGATCTGCTGAGATCAGTTTGCAAGGCAGGAAAAAAATCCCAAGCCAGCTTCGACATGAGCTGCCAGACATACTTCAGCAATACACCCTTCTGCTTTAGCACAGCGTGAAGTGTAGGCATGAAACACTGGTAGCTGAGTGTCCCTGTGCCTTCCAGCATCATTTTTCCATCCACTGCCGCTTTCTGGAGCAATTTGTTGAAGTTCTGTGTGATGTTTGATGGGTGCTGTGGTTTCAAGGTGGGCTACCCCGTTCTGTCCTGTTTCACTGTGCTTTGGGCACATGTGTGTTAACTCCATACCCTTCACTTTGCTCCCTGATGTTTCTTTAGGGGTAAAGGTTATCTTTTTGTGCTCTATATGCATTGATCTTCTGGTCTACTAGGGGGAATTCTTAAGCACTATGAAAGATCACATAAAAACCAGCTGGTGCTTATCTCAGTGTAGTGCAGCCTCTTGTTTTGGCTGGTCTCCTCCAGGAGTGCTTTAAATGCCAGAGGGACTCTCAGAGGGCTGGAAGTGTGGGCTGCACGTGCAGTAACATGACTGTCAAGCTGACAGGTAAGTAAAGCTTAAAGGTCATCCAGCACGGGCTGTAATTCTTCATGCCTCTTACTAAAAACAAGTTCCCTGAGAGCAGCCAGCTTGTGGGCTCCTTCCCAAACCATCGGTGTATGTTGGGGTATGATTCTCCTTGGTTTTCCTTCTTGCATCTGAAGTATTTCTTCATAGTGCAGCAGGGATGTTTATTAAAGCTGCTTACTAAGCTATATACGCTTCCCTAAGCCAACTTGTTTTTTATTGCCAGCCTAGAGAGGTGAGAAGGCTGCTCGGTGCTGCATTTGGGATCTGACACCACCTTGCTGCCCTCTTGGCTACGGCATGCGGTGGCCCAAAACAGAGCAACGACAAGGAACATCTGTAGGACAGAGGAAATGTGTTTGAACTTGGAACCCTCAGCTAAAACAGATGTTTGAGGGGCTGTAATTGGTACCACAAAATAGCGATTTAAAATCAGGTTAACAGATTGAACTGTCTGGATTTGAGTTTTAGCCTCCTCGTGTTCCTTCCTCCCTCCCCCAGTCCTGATTTCAAATTGCACAGTACGGAAACGGGACAGAATGACAATGGTACTCTTGGAATTATAGGCTGCTTGGCCAGAAGAGCTGGCAGGATAGCAAATGGAAATCTCGAGAAATACACACCAGTTCCAACTGTGAGCTTTGAGATTCATTTTGCAGCTTGTTTGTAGAGCATTAAAATCTGAAATGCATTTGCGTTGTCCAGCCTGAACCTTCTAGATGAGGCTTTGAGCAACCTGATCCAGTGGGAGGTGTCCCTGCCCATGGCAGGGGGCTTGGAACTGGGTGGGCTTTGAGGTCCCTTCTAATCCAAACCATTCCATGTTTCCATGCCAAATATGTTATCTTGTCTTTGACAATTGACCGTGATTGATTTTATTTTGAGGACATCAAAAGCAGTGCAACCCAAGTGCCTCATCTGTTGGATGGGTGTTAATGAGCAGCTAGAGAAGTTGGAGTTGATAAGCTGGGCTCCGATTTAGCTAGCATTTGGATGTAAGTGTTTCTGAGGGAATGCTAGATAAGCCCATTGTACTTTTTGGAGCAGAGCATCTCCTCTCAAAGTTGCAATGTGATGGACCACGCTGGTCTGTGATGTAACTCCAGCCTAAACATGGTGATTCTATGATATTGTCCATGTCTCTGGTCCAGCGTGTTTGTCATTACAGGGCTGGAAACACTGCGACAGCGGTGCACGGCTGCAGTGCTGGTCCAGTTTGGTGCTTTTGTGGCATCTTGTCAGCTGTGGCTGTGAACTTGGCCACAGGGCGTGTGCTCACCTTGGTGTTCCATGGTGTTAGCTTGTTCCTTTGGGGCTTGTCAGTCTGTGCCATTACTCCCGGCCGCCCCGCGCTCCTCTCTGATTGCATCCCCCAAGGCAGTGGTGTCTCTCGGCAGTTCTGGATGTTGCGCTCCGTCCGGCAGCCCAGTGGAGCCTTTGTGGTCAGGCAGGGCCATCTGGAGAATGCTGCATCCTCGCTTGGTCGGTGTGACTCACACTTGGCTGGTTTGTTCCTGAGCCTCGGTTGTGCTGATCTGTTCTTTCTGCTGTATTTTGAAGCTGTGAGGAATTTGTGTCCCAGCTAACTTTGTGTTTATAGCAGAGGGCTTTCTCGGGGGGTCTTGGTTGCCTGGTGGTGATTCTCAAGCTGTAGTGCTCTTGAAGAACTGGAACCCGCGACCTTTTAGCTACAAGACCATTTATCTCCTTAGAACATCTTTAACATTTATAGTTTCTTCCTGTGGCTACCGTGGCATGTTGTAATTGAGAAATAGAAAAGAGTTTATCAAGTCCTTAAGAGATTTCTCCCTTTGATAAATCTTGTCCTTTTTTTTTTTAAGGAATGAGCCAGTTAGGTATAAGTTTCCAATAATGTCTTAGAGCCACTGGATTTTAACAGGAAATGTGCTTACCTTAGAAAATACCACGTTAATCAAATTCCCTTCATATCTGCACCTCTTCTTGTCTTTTGTAGAATAGGAAATCATAGAATCATGGAAGAGTTTGGGTTGGAAAGGACCTTAAAGCCCATCTCTGTTAGCAATGTGTCATATTAGAAAAAAGCACTTTTGCCACAGCTGGTTGAATGGGAAAGGTGAGAAATTAATGAAGCTGTGGTGGGGAAGAGCTCTTTCTCTGTTTCTAACCACCCCCCTTGGCTGGTACTAAGCTTTTGCTCAAAACGAGGTTAAAATATAAAAAAGCTTGTGCTTTGTCTCAGGAATATGGTCAGGAAGAAGCTTGCGTGTAACCTTCAAGAGAGCAGAAGAATTCAGTAAAATTGGGGTAGCAGCTCTGAACAGATTGATACTTCCTCGTTAGCTCGGTCGCACTGATAAGAGAACTAGGTCAGCTCTGTGGAGAAAGTATTTTATCTGCATACTTCTTTTGACTGGAATCCTGACGCTGGGCTGTTGTAACAAGCTTGCTGACTTGCAGCTCTGCCCTGGGGGTTGTGCTCCCAGTCTCCTGTTTTCCTGGGGGTCACAGTGTGGTCTGAAGCCCTGGTGCTTTCTTTTCTATAGCATGTGCTGCTTTTACTGGGGGATGATGCTGTCGGTCCCTAGGGGTGTAAGTAGCATCTTCCATCAGCTGGTGTAATGTCTCTGGCTGGAGTTCATAGGGCTGTTGATCTGCTCTGGAAGTGCATTGCGCAGCCTCTTGGCAGTGGATGAGGGTGCAGTGTGCAAAGAAGCATCTCTGGTGTTTATTCCAGTGGAGAAAGTAGAGGAGAAGGAGAGCTCTTGGAGGGGAGCATATGAAATGCTGTGGCCTTCTGCGGTCAGCTGCTGGAGCAGCGGTGTCTACTGGCTCCTCCAGTGCGAAGTTTTCCTTTCTGCTGTAACTCCAGTGGCAGCAAAAGCAGGAGCTGAAGTGCAGATGCACTTGGGCAACTGGGATGCTTAAAACACAGGTACCCTAGTCCTCTCTTCCCCATATATTCTCTAAGTTACCTGCCTCTATGAGGTTTTGTCCTGGGCTGCAATGCTTGTTTTAAATGCAGATATCCCCAAATACATTGCATATCATTGCTGATGAGGCTGGCAGCTTTAGTGCTAGCTGACAGAAGAGACTATAGAATTATAGAGTCATGGAGGCTGGAAAAGACCTCTAAGCTCATCCAGTCCAACCATCAGCCCAGACCCACTGTGCCTGCTAAATCATGGGAAGAAATGTTTTCCTGTGAGCATGGTGATGCCCTGGCCCACGTTGCCCATAGATGTGGTGGCTGCCTGGTCCCTGGAGATGTTCAAGGCCAGGTTGGATGGGGCTTAGAGCCCCTGATCCAGTGGGAGATGTCCCTGCCCATGGCAGGGGTGGAACTGGATGGGCTTTAAGGTTGCTTCCAGCTCAAACCATTCTATGTTTCTATATTGTAAGGGTTTAAGTGTGATTGTTTCAGGGCACAGCTCTGAAAAGCGGAATCATATCAAGTATTCCACAGATTAGAACCAACACCTTGCACTTTGTCCAGAACAGAAATTTCGGCTTATTTCAAGTTTGGGTTGTGTTACGTTTTTGAATGTGCTGGACTCCCCAGTTGAGATATAATCAAATTCCCTAGTAGTCTGTGGTTTAGGTTCCCATCCCAAAATAGAATCCCGCCAGCGGTAGAACAGCTGGAAATTTCAGTATTAAGTTCATATTCCAGCTTTTTGTCTTTAAAATGAAGTGAAATCAGATGGCAGGGTCTTGCTCAACCTAGACTAAAGTAACCAGAGACTGAAAATAATCTGTGCACAAATATGATGTATTTTGGAATTGTGACCATCTGTAGTAGTGTTCGCCCTGGGTTTAAATATCTCTGAACAGCTGAAAACAAAAATTCTGTCAGCAATGGACTGAGTATGGTTTAATTTGAAATGGTAAACCTGAGAGGGAAGAGCATTATGGTTAAAAGTAGAGAACGGCATCAAGTTATTCATGATTGTTCCCTTTTTTCTGCCATGTGAAGTCGCAGGGTGAGTTGAAATTTTTGTGGCCATGTGATTTTTTTTTTCCTCCCCCCCTTTCCTTGCCCAAGTATTGCAAGACTTAATCTCATGAGACTGAATTCATTGATTCCCTTTGTACTTGAGAGAGGGGATGAAGTCTTCGCTGGTGACACTGGTTCACCTCTGCCAGTGGTGGCAATTTACTGCTCCTGTGCTCTAATGCCCCTGGAATCACCACAGGACATGTGCTCAGCTTGGTCTCCTGTGGTGATTGGGTTGTTCCTTTGGGGGTTGTCAGTCTGTGCTCATCTGGTTTCAAAGGATGAGTGGTCTTCACTGTCCTTACTATCTGCATGGCTCAACTGGTGGAGCCGGCAGCAAACGCTTGCCTGCTTGCTTCCCCCACGGATGTGTCTCACTTTCCTTCCTCTGCCCAAGGTGTGCTCAAAAATACTGTCCTTAAAATGATCCGGCAGATGTTTCTTCTAGATGAGTGAGTCTTCTTGGATGTTCCTAAGCTTCTGTCCTGTGCGCTATGGTGAAGCTGTAAATTATTTACGTTAAAAACGTGTGCAAGTAGACAAGGCAGAGGGCAGTGTCTGTCCCCAAGCACGCTCGTGTGTGTTTGTGCTGGTGTGCAACATGCTGTGCACATGCATGGGTTACAGAGAACCCACGGAGGTTGCACAACCAAGTGCTCTGAAGTTAAGAAATGCCAGAAGTGAGCGATTAGGAAATAACCTGGGTAATATCTGTTCCCTTTTCCACATGCAGTGGTTAGCCCAGTCCCCTCTCCACCAGCCTCTTGCTCTGTTGGGCATGCAGTGATGGCCACAGCGGTGGGATGGAGTCCTCCTTGCCATGTGGAGCAGGAGGTGTGATGCGATGGTGGTCTCTTCGTGGCTTTGAAACCTCTGAATGCTTATATCCTCTGTTCCATATGCAGCTTTTTACCTTATCTACCATATGATGTTCAAAGTGCTCTGAAAAGTGAATTACTGGATTCCTGGTGGGCTTTTTTCTGGTGCTTATCTTCATGATGACCAACTGTTCCACAGATGTGGCTCAGCCCTGCTGTGAGGGTGTTTTTTCCATGCTGGGGGCACTTAAACCTCAGATTGAAACATCCATGGCCTGACTGTTGGCTTCAGATTATAACATACTTTCTATTTTTTATAGGAAGTTTTCAGCTCTGAGCACTCCTCCCTTTTGCAGATGAGGCCTAAGCATCTCAGGCGTTCAGAAAGACCTTGGGCTGCACAGTCAGTGCATCCATTTATGAGGAATCTCTGGGCTTCCCCTGCATCTGGCACCTGGGCTATGGGCTGTCCCATGTTGTGGTTTCACCAGTGGAGCTGTCATAGAATCATAGAACCATTAAGGTTGGAAAAGACCTCTAAGCTCATCCAGTCCAGCCATCAGTCCAACCCCACCGTGCCTGCTAAACCATGTCCCAAAGTACCATAACTACATTGTTTTTGAGCCCCTCCAGGGATGGGGACTCCACCACTGCCCTGGGCAGCCTCTGCCAGTGCCTGAGAACCCCTTCTGTAAATAATTTTTTCCTAACATCCAATCTAAGCCTCCCCGGCTCAACTTGAAGCCACTTCCTCTCATCCTATCACTTGTCACTTGGTTGAAGAGACCAACACCCACCTTGCTCCAACCTCCTTTCAGGGAACTGCAGAAAGCGATGAGGTTGTCCCTCAGTCTACTCTTCTCCAGGCTAAAAAAAAGCCCAGGTCCCTCAGCTGCTTCTCGTCCCCTCTTCCCCTCTCCCTGCCAGACCCAGCACCATGAAAAATGGGGCAGTGCCCCCGACATTAATCATCATTCATAACTGATGCTGGTGGCATTGCCTGTACGCTATCTTGATCTTTTTTACCTCCTCACCAGCTTCTCATTTATTAATAGTTATCTGAGACTGTACATTTCTTCCAAAGCTGCCGTTGAAGTGGATACGCCTCTTCAGTAAGGCTTTAATTCTGAGTTTAGGGGCTCACCGTCAACAGCTTCAACTTCTCCTGATGCTTTTGACGTACAGCAGGGCTTTTGCAGTCCCAAGTATCACTCGTTTATAAGCGTTGTTCTCCCTATCCAGTGGATTTGTATCTCCTCACCCCTCTTTTACAGTACCCTGCAGCTGCCTGTGAGTTGAGCTAGCCTTTTATTTCCAATGTCTGTCTTTCCAGAAGGGATCACAATCACATGAGCTGAGCAGGATTTTGCCATTAGTGGGGGGTTTTCCTGTAAGTGTTCCCTAGCAGGATGCGTTTCCTCTTGCATAAGCAGGCTGAAAACCCTCTGAAGCCACAGAAATACAGCTGTTGGATTCCTGAGACAGATAAACCCTTTATAAACAGGAAAATGGGCAAACTCATGCTAACTCTTGTGACACATCATGATGGGAGATCAGAAAGACATGGAATGAAAAGTATCCCTGTGCAAGCATGCTGACGGCATCCTGCATTTCTAAGGCCCCTTTAGATGCTGACAGAAAGGCCAGCGGCTGAGCTGTACGGTGGGCACAGGCAGTGGGTAATGGAGTTCAGTGTTTGGTGAAATTCAGCTGGAAGTCACTTGACATTTGGGGGGTAAAAAGAAGAGTTGTGAGGGCTTTTTCCTGCGTCCCCATGAGGATGTGTAAGATGCTGTGTGTCATAGAGTGGGATCCAGGAGATCAGCGCAGTGGTAGATCTGTCAGCACTTCTATTGTAGTGATCTTTGCAGGGTGTCGAATGCTTCTGTTTTAATTTTGCTGAGGGCTGTAACTCTGGCACCATTTAAATTCCTTTCAGCTCCCAGTCGTGAGGTTTTAAATCCTCCAAATTTGTACTTTATAAAAACAAAAAGAAAATATTTCCTGTCTAGCAAGTGTATGGAGATTGTTCCAGTTCCTTAGCTAAGATTTAACAGCGCAGACAATGATCTAATTAGGCTTCCTTTTTTAAAAGTCAGACTCCAAGTCTGCTTCCAAAGAGTAAATCCCTAGCACTACCCCGCTGACCATGGATGCACTTTTGTGCCCGCTCAGGTATTTCCAAAGGCACTTTGCAAAGGTTCCAGGTCACTTTTGTATGTATGACAGAAGCGGAGTCAGCCTTTCCTTATGGTGAGTCACCTTCAACGTTGATGTCTTGCTGGATAATGCCAGAGGTTGCCCAGAGCAGGGGTGGCTGCCTCATCCCCAGAGGGGTTCAAGGCCAGGTTGGATGGGGCTTGGAGCCCCTGATCCAGTGGGAGGTGTCCCTGCCCATGGCAGGGGTGGGACTGGATGGGCTTTGACATCCCTTCCAACACAAACCATTCTGTGATTCTAAGTACCCAACATGGGAGCTCCTGCCTGCACTGCTGGCTCCTCATGGCCCTGCACAGAGAACCTTTGGCAACCAAATTCTGCTGCGGTTTTCTTGCAAATGGTGGAGGAGGGGAGACCCTTTGCACTGCGAAACAAATGCGGATGCTGAATGCTCTTCACTTTTTAACTAGAGGCTGGGGTAGGGAGAAGATGACTTTTTTTCTGGTGCTCAGATCATGCTCACCCCGTTTTGTTTTTCACCTGCTGATTTTCATTGGTGTGCTCAAAGATCCCCACTTGCTGCTCTTTATAACCAGAGCCTGCGTTTCCTTCCCCCTCTTCTCTCTGGAGACCAGCCAGATCAAAATGGCTGTGATCCAACGCCAAGAATCACTCCCTTTGCTATGGAAATGAGGGCTTGGAGGCTGCTCACCATGTGTTCATCAGGGAGTTGCTGCTAAGGATTGGGAGCTGTAGGTGGGGAAGAGGGCAGCAAAGGTGTACTTGAGCAGATCTGCTTGGAACAAATCAGGATATTTTTGGATATATTTGATTCTTTGCATTTTTAAAGTAATCCTTTATAGAAAACCAAAAAGAGTTACCCTTTACATCAAATTTTGAGGATGAAGGAATTAAAGGAGTAACATTTCACCATACGATAAAGGGTGTTTCCCTTCCATTAGAGCAAAAAGGGTGGGAGACCTCCCAGTATCTGATATTTGAGATAAGCACGTTTTTTGTGGTGGTTTGGTATCGATCAAGCGAGGGAAAGATACAATTATCCAAGCTATACATATAATCCTTCTTCATAGCTATCATATCCACATCCCCGGCACTAAAGCAGATGTAATTGCCAAACCCCTGGGTAAATGATATGTTGACACCAGGCAATTTGCTGCGCATTAACTCAGCAAGGGAAGTTAAAAACCTTCGCTTTACCTTCTTCTAAACCATCAGATTTTAATCTTGATGCACAGCGGGATGGGAACATTGCCAGTGGGTGAACCGGCATGAAAACTGACTGCACAAAGCAGAGGACTTTTCCCTCTTCCTGGATGACTTACACACCCGTGTTGGGGTTTGCTGCAAAAAGCCCTGCGAGGTGTGGTTGCAGAAGGAAAAGGGCTGAGTGGTTTGCACGCTTCCTGGGGTGTTGCAGCACGTTGGGCTTTGCAAGGACATCCCTGCTTCTTCAGGGTGGCCTGGTGTCACCTCACGTGCTGGAGGTGGCTGGGAGGGTGGAGGAGATGCTGCTCTTGCACGGTGCTGGCTGCAGAACGTGGCAGAACCAAAGCTGTGGATGCAGAAGTCTGGGCAGCAGCGCCCAAGCAGCGTATGGCTTGGGAGGAGCTCTCTCGGGATGGAAATGTCTGACAGGTTGCTGAATGAGTCTGCAGAATAAATTAGTAACTGGGTGTGGAACTGCATTTTTTTAGGATGTATCTTAATTGGGCCTCAGGCAGCTCGATAATACTGCATCTCTTGTCTTTCAGAGACTTTTGAGTTGAAATTCACCTTTTCTTTGTGAGTGATTCAATGGGGCTTGGCTGGGATCATGCTCTGAATGTGCCTAGGGAACGCGGTAGCCCTGGATGGAGCTGTGCTCCTGCCTCTTCCACTTTTCCCGTCGAGGAAGGCCACGCGTGCATCCCTGGGGAGCCTGCCTGGCCGCCTGTGCTGGCAGGACTCCACCTCTGGGCACCAAGGGCCATCTGCTTCGGCACAGCTTCTCCCATCCATTTTGGATAACTTCATCTCTTCCTCTGCCTGAAAACAAAACCAAACCCCTGCATCACACTGTGGGCAAAGTGGTTGTATTTCCCCCCTCAGAATGGGTGATCACCTGCTAGATGATTCATTATCCATCCTGCGTGTGTAATGGTTTGCTCCCAATATTTCATGGTCCCACTCTATGAAAGGCTCTGTCTGCCCTGTGGCTTCAGCTCCTCCATCCGGTTATAGAGCCGAGCGTGAGCTCTCAGGGTGTTACTGTGCATTAGGAGCATAAGAACTGGATTTTGCACTCTTACCTGCTGGGTCCAGCTGGGGAGCAGCTCCTGGTTTATGACTTCCCATTGCACTGGGTGTGTTCAGCGTGGAGCAGGCCTTTTGTTTGTGCTGTAGGTGAAAAGAGTTGGCAGAAAATGCATTATGCAATTATATTGACTGATGTTAAGTACAGGGGAAGCCTAAATTCATCTGTAACAGGACAGTAATCGGCAATAATTTATATATAGCTTTTTTCACGTGGACACATTTAACACCCCAAGCATTCATCAGCTTTTGCATTTTAAACCTACGCCTGATTTTCCTTAAACGATACAAGTTCTTACTAAAATGGTGTTTGTGGCACTCACTAGCTTTGAAATGACAGCGTGGATTTGGGAGATTGAAGAGCCCATCAGTACAGAAATGGTACCACGAGAAACTGCAGGGAACAGCCACCCAGTCGCCGGGGCTGGAAATCAATGCAGAGTATTTCACGCCGGTGGCAGCCACTCTGGGGAGTTCAGGTGGCCAAAAGCCATTGCCAGCTGGTTGGGTCAGTTGAAGGGAGTTGGGGACCTCCATCCCACACTGGGGGACAGACGCCCCCATCACAAAAATGACCCTGTAATGAGGGTGTGTGTTATCGGTGTCTGCAGAGCAGCTGGCGAGGCTTCTCCCTCAGCAGGTGACCCTCTGACTCTGCTCTTACCCTGTGACACCGATGGCACTGCCACCTCGGCAGCAACTGCTCAGCCTGGAGACAGAGCCGCTGTGGCAACGGCCAGTCCCAGTTCCCAAATGCTTCAGCTGGATGCGCTCAGGGGGAGGTGGTAGAAAACAAACACTCTGATTCTTTTTCCTTATCTACCCCGAAACTGGAGCATTTCACTCCAGAGCTGTCTGTTGCGTTAATGTAACGTTTTTCTCCTCTCCGAACATATTCCATGACTGCTTCCTTCCCAGCTCTGATGAGCACTTTCCTCTTGTTATTCAGCTTTTTACTGCTGTTAATTTTCTGTTTAACCTCCAAGAGTACAAAACGGTGAACATGCTGAAGTCTCTTTTCTGCTGTGTCTTCATGCAAAGCCTTTGCAGTTCGACAGCCGTACACCTTTTATCACTTTTCCTGCAGACAGCCTGTGCAGAGGGAGCCGCGCTTGGAGGCTTTCGCTCCAGAGCATCAGCCTGGCAGGTCTGGAGCAAGAATCTCCATGAAGCTGAGCCATTTTTCCCAGCCTCTGCATGTGCTTGGGGACTTACTGGGATGCAGGACAAGAGGCGGACCCTGCTTATTTTCATTTTTTATATATATATTTTTTTTTTGCTTTCCCTAGAGAGCAGAGCAGAAATATTTTTCTCATATGTAAAAGCAAGATGCTATATGGAGGCTCCTTGTTCTTCTGCGAGCCCTGAATGAGGGAGAAAAGTCTTGTATCGTATAACAATTTGTGTTGGAAGGAACTGTGAAGGTCATCTAGTCCAACCTCCATGCAGTGAGCAGGGATACCTTCCACTGGATCAGGTTGCTCAGAACCCCATCCAGCCTGGCCTTGAATGTTTCCAGGGATGGGGTATCTCCCACCTCTCTGGGCAACCTGTGCCAATGTTTCACCATCCTTGGTGAAAAGATTTTCTTCCTAATATCTAGTCTAAATTTCTCTTCTAGTTTAAAACCACCATCCCTTGTCCTATTGCTACAGGCCCTGCTAAAAAGGTTTTTTCCATCTTTCTTATCAGCCTCCTTTATGTACTGAGAGGCTGCGATAAGGTCTCCTCAGAGCCTTCTCTTCTCCAAGCTGGAAAACCCAACTCTCAGCTTCTCTTCACAGGGGAGATGTTCCAGCCCTCTGCTCATTTTTGTGGCCCTCTCTGGACTTGCTCCAACAGATCCATGTCCTCCCTGTGCTGAGGACTCCAGAGCTGGATGCAGGGCTCTTGGTGAGGTCTCACCAGAGCAGAGTAGAGGGGTGGAATCTCCTCCCTTGCCCTGCTGGCCGTGCTGCTTGTGATGCAGCCCAGGATACGCTTGGCATCCTGTACACAGGAAAAGTCCTTTCCAGATGTGAGGGCTTCACACGTTGGATACACAGAGGGCAGCACCATCACTTGCTACCAGGGTTGGCATTCACATGCGATGTTGTGTCCATGTCTTCTTCCAGGGCTTCAGGGGTGCTGTGTTCTGCCCATGTCTTCTTCCAGGGCTTGGATGTTGGAATTTTCCACCCCAGTCCCTTCCCTTCTCTTTTAACACAAGCCTTCTTGAACATGATTTTTTTTCAAGAGAAGGAAAAGTACTACAGACACACTAAGTTAATTGGAGTCATTAGGTTGTTTCCATTACTTCTTTCTGCCTAGGAAACCAATTCTATTATTTTTTTAGTGAGATTTTGGAGTTAGAAGAAAGAAATGGAAGCCAGAGAACATGTGGAACCACTTCACAGGAACACCGGATTTTGAGAGCTTGCATTTTTATTTACATCTTCTGGACCCCGTCTGACTTGAAAGTAAACAAGTTCTATCCAAGACCAGATTTATCCCTGAAAGTATGTGGAGACTTGTCTAAAAACTGCCTTTAGGATTAGGAACTTCCTTTACTTCACATTTACAATGGGAAAACTGATGCTTAACTGGCGAATTCCTTCTGTACAACACCCTTGGAAGTGCAGTTCAGTTGTGTTTGGTACAAAACAGCATGAAACTTTATTTAGAATTTTTAAAAAAGGCAGAACTGGCTGAGAACTTAGGTCTAAAGCAGGATGGAGGAATAGTAGGTGAAACTATCTTTCTGTGGGGTGATGGTACAGATGAGCAGGTCCCTGCACCTGTAACTGATCTCCTTCTCTCGATGTTCCTCTTCTCTGCAGACACAATGAGGCGAGTGGTACGACAGAGCAAATTTCGGCACGTCTTTGGCCAAGCGGTGAAAAACGACCAGTGTTACGACGACATCCGCGTCTCCCGCGTGACTTGGGATAGCTCCTTTTGCGCAGTAAACCCCCGATTCGTTGCAATCATCGTAGATGCCAGCGGCGGCGGAGCATTTCTGGTGCTGCCTCTGCACAAGGTAAGTGCTTTTTGGAGGATTCTCCCTACTATGCGCTCTGTTGTCATTTTGGCCCTCGGTTATGGGTAATGCGCAGGCTGTGGAGCCCGGGCTGTGTTGTGACAAAGGCTGCTCGGCAGTGCTGTGTAAGAATCCATTTAATGCCTCTGTAATCAGCATGATGCTTCCCGTACATTAAACACAGTAAATAACTGGTTTGCTGGACTAATCTGAGCCAGTTCCTTATGGCAGAAGTTTCCACATAGAATCATGCCCCTAATGAAGCCTCTTTGTTGATGATAGCAGCGGTCAGGGTTTTGCAGTGGTCAGGTTTTTCGACTGTCAGGGTGCAGCTTTTAGGGCTCTGTGAGCGTTGCTTCCTTCAGGAATGCTCCTGAGCCAAACCCCTCCTGGCAGCCCAGGATCAGATGGATGCAAAGGAGTGAGCTGGCTCTAAGATGGGCATTTTCATAGTCGTGGTGGCCCTGGCATCCCAGCTGGGCCAGGCTGCTGCCAGCCTCTTTAATCTTTAATCTTCCAGTGAGCCCATATATACACTCTTATCTCTTTCTCTTATACTTTGAATTTACTTTGCTTTGCAAGACACACACAAGAGGTAGGTTCCTCTCCATCACCAATGAAAACTGCTGGATCAAAGGTTTGGAGGGAGGGTGAAAAGATGGGTACAGGAGCCTTCCTGGGCATCTCTTATAGTGCTATGATATAAAAGTACACGAATCATAGAAGGGTTTGGGTTGGAAGGGACCATGAAGGTCATCCAGTTGCTCAGAGCCCCATCCAACCTGACCTTGAACTTTTCCAGAGATGGGACATCTACCACCTTTCTGGGCAGCCCGTGCCCAAGCCTCACCACCCTCAGCATGAAAAATGTCTTCCTAGTATCTAGTATAAACCTCTCTTCTTTTAGTTTAATACCATTACCTATTGTCTGATTGTTATAGACTCTGCTAAAAAGTTTTTCTCCATCTTCCTCATCAGCCTCCTTTAAATACTGAAAGGTTGCAATAAAATCTTTCAGCCTCTCTTCCCAGGGTAGACGTTCCAGCCCTCTGCTCATTTTTGTGGCCCCCTCTGGACTTGCTCCAACAGATCCATGTCCTTCCTGGGCTGAGGACTCCAGAGCTGGATGCAGGGCTCTTGGTGTGGTCTCACCAGAGCAGAGTAGATGGGCAGGATCACTGGGAACAGAGCCTCAGACTGATAAAAATTCCTGTCGCTCCCTGATACTGCATGGAAAAAATGACAGAGCATCTTTCGTCCACCCTTTATGGAAAGCAGTGCTCTCATATCCATTTCTGATGCTCCACCAGCAACTTATTTTTCTTTCCCTTAACTACACACTTAAAATGTCCTCAGTCTGTCATCAGCCGTGTCCTCTTTTTCCTCACTCAGCTTGAAGATCTGCCCTGTTTATCTCTAGAAATAGTGACCAGAATTGAACACAGCATCCCACACGGCGATGTGCTACAGAGGCAGAGCAGCGAGTTCTCACCGATGCCTTGGCGGTGCTAAGTGCAGCAAGCCAAGCCCCTGCCCTCCTTAAGGAGGTCTCCATCTCCATTTTGCTCATCTTCTGAACAGCCCTTCTTTGCAAGCATTCTGATTTGTGCTCATCCCTGGGCCATGTGTCCTGCTCTTGCCCAAGCCATGCGCGATGGCACAGATCTTGATTAGAAATCCCTTGCTCAACACAGTGCGCGGTTGCGCTCGGGGTTGCATCACAGCACAATCAAACGCTGGTGGCAGGAATTAGGCACCCTTCTTTCTCTCCTAATATTTTCTCTGACTCTGGCAAGAATTCCCACTAATTCCGAGTGCATTCCTTTGCATATTTAAGTGATATCTTGCATTTGCAGGTTTTTTAATATGCATCTATTTATTCCTCCTGCCTTCCTCTGTACTTGCCATTGCCTTTGTGCCCTCAACGAAGTTCCTGACTTGTCTAACACAGCTACTTAATTAATATTCAGATATAATGAGGTTTCCTGCGAGGCCGGAGCAGCTCCATTCCTGAACCCCCCAGCCTGACCCGTTCTTTTGCAATACACCGCGTTGTTGGCGTTGCTCTACCCAGTTCCTGTGTTCCTCATTTATTTTTATAGCCCTGGCTGATGAAATTGTTCCTTCAGCACCTGAATATTTTGAGTCCCTGGAGCAGAGGAATTCAGAGTCCCCACTGCAGGATCCTACCTGTTGTATTCAGGGGGTGTAAAGGGGATCAATTTTAAACTAAGGGTTTGGCATGATGTTAAAATTGAGCCCTAACCACACACACAGTTGCTGCTGCTGCTGGAATCACAGAATAACCAGGTTGGAAGAGACCCACCGGATCGTCGAGTCCAACCATAATCCACAGGAATCCACAGGGAAAACGTCCGTCTGATAACTTAAAGGCATGGTGACCGCTGGAGCCCAGCGTGGTACGGGTCACTGTGAATTCCTGCTCGTGTAGCTTGGCCATCTGCAACCCTGTGCTTCAGAGAGCCCAAATCATCCTCGAAAGGGCCTTTTCCCTCCTTCTGAGTGCCTTTTCCCTCCTTCTGAGTGCCTTTTCCTTCCTTCTACATGCCTTTTCCCCCTTTTAAATACTTTTCCCTCCTATTAAGTGCCTTTTCCCTCCTTTTAAGTGCCTTTTCCATGTCCTTTCCCCTCAATTTAAGTCCCTTTTTGCTTCCCCGGTCTGGGATCGCTGCCCTTGCCCCTGTGGGGGGGTCTGTCTGGGTGCTTTGAGGAGGGGAGGGAGGGAGGGAGGGAGGGAGGAGGGAGCGGCCCCGCCCGCCCCGCTCCCTCCGCAGCGACACTGCGGCGGCCGCGGCTTTTTACCATATATGGTCACGGCAGCGCTCGCGGCCGCCGGCCGCCGGCGCGCTGATTGGCGGAGGCGGGGCCGCGGCGCGGCAAGTGCGCGGCGCTTAACCCCTGCGCTGCCGCGGCCCCGCCATCCCTGCGGCGCTGCCCCACCCCTCCGGGAGCCTCCTGGGGGGGGGGATGCTGTGCGAGGAGCCAAGGGGCTGCATCCTCCCTGCATACCGGCATCCCCGCATCCTCCATCCCCAGGGGCTCCCTGCATCCTCCCTCTCCCTTGAGTCCTTGCGTCCTCCCTCCCCAAGGGCTCTTAGCTTTCTCCATCCATCTAGGTTTCCTCCGTCCCTGGAGGTTCCTGGCATCCTCCATCCACAGGGGCTCCCCACATCCTTCATCCTCACATCCTTCATTCCTTTTGGCTCCCTGCATCCTCCATCCACAGGGGCTCCCTGCCATCCCTCTTGGCTCCCCACATGCTCCATTCCCCCTTGATTCCCCGCATCCTCCATCCCTCTTGGCTCCCCGCATCCTTCATTCCCCCTTGATTGTTCACATCCTCCATCCCTCTTGGCTCCCTGCATCCTCCATCCCTCTTGGCTCCCTGCATCCTCCATCCCTCTTGGCTCCCCGCATCCTTCATTCCCCCTTGATTGTTCACATCCTCCATCCCTCTTGGCTCCCTGCATCCTCCATCCCTCTTGGCTCCCTGCATCCTCCCTTTCCCTTGATTTCTCGCATCCTCCATCCCCCCAGGGCTTCCCGCATCCTCCATCCCCCTTGATTCCTCGCATCCTCCATCCCCCAGGGCTCCCCGCACCCTCCAGCCCCTGGGGCTTCACGCAGAGCCCAGTCTGAGGCAGCAGCAGGGGCTGGTGCAGCGAAGCTGCTTTTTCTGGCTGTGGAAATGCTTTGTCTGAGCTTCCTGTTTTCTTGCGTGCACATGTGGAAGGGCTTTGCCAGGAACTCGCCATTCCCAGGCTCCAGCGAGAGTCGCAGCCACCGTCTGGGTTGATGAACATTGCAATTCCCACAGGTTTCTTGGTGTGCAGAGAGGTAGCCTCCGTTAGAACGAACCATGTATTTTTAAAAAGCTGGATTTTATGGCGTGCGGATGGTAAGAGGCAAGCTAATCCGTACACACCAGGGAAAACCACTGGAAACATGCCTGCTTATTCTGGACCAGATGACTGGAACTGAGCAGAGTGTCAGTGCAGAATGTTGCTGTTAAGCTGGAAGCTTGCAAGTTTTTAGAGCTGGTTATCTTTGAGCCTTATTCCAGGCAAATTAGTGAGTGCACAGGGAGGGAACCCCAAGATAAAACTCTTCAATCCAGTGATGCATCCTTGCTGGTGGGCAGGTGCTGCTGGATGTGATGGAATCATCCCCAGTGTAGTGGGGAGTTAAGGGAGAGTCAGGCAGGTAAGGGACAAGCGATTCTCCTGATCGCATTCATGATCTGAGGACTGGAGCAACTCCCACCCGAGGACAGGCTGAGAGAGTTGTGGTTCTTCAGCCTGGAGAAGAGGAGGCTCCAAGGAGACTTGGTAGCAGTTTCCAGTGCTGAAAGGGGCTCCAGGAAAGCTGGGGAGGGGCTCTGGATCAGAGAGTGCAGGGATAGGTCGAGGCGGAATGGTTTTAAGCTGAAAGAGTGGAGGCTGAGATGAGATCTTAGGGAGAAATGGTTTCCTGTGAGGTTATCCTTAGCACGTGGATCAGGTATTGGGTATACATTCCAGCAGGGCCGGATACAAGTTTCTTTTTCCATCCACAGAAAATCTTTGCAGTTTGTATCTGCAAAGAAAAACACTGCTGCAAAGGGTTTGCTTTGTTTGAGTTCCTCTATAAAGATGTCTTCAGCTGAAAGTTGTGTTCCATAAAGCCTTTAGAAGAGGCTTATTGAGTCCTCTTTGGATCTACCTGTTGTTATAGCTTCCATCTGTGTGCCTGACTCCTTTCACATCGGCAGCGTTCCTGTAGGAGCTCTGATCAGCCCTGAGAGGCAATTAGCACGTGAGTGAGTGAGCGCACACCTCAGGAATTATCTTCTTGAAAGAATATGTTGTTCTGCAGGTGACATGCCTTCGTGCTCAACCACGGCGTATGTAAATTGTTAATTAGCTGTCCCAGGTTGTGCAGGGACGTTGTGGCTGCCCCATCCCTGGAAGTGTTCAGGGCCAGATTGGATGGGGCTTGGAGCAATGTGATCCAGTGGGAGGTGTCCCTGCTTTAAGGTTCCTTCCAACCCAACCCGTTCTATGATTTTTTTCCAGTGTAAAACGTCCTGCAGTTGCATCCAGCTCTGATCACCCTGTTCTCCGACGAGCTGCAAGCGCCTGGTGCAACCCATGAGATCCCTGGGCTCTGCAGCTCCTCTTCCAGCAGCGTGAGACAATCCTCACCGCTGCTGCCTGCTCCACCCAGCTACCCACACGCCTGAAACACTCCAAACTGTGCCTCGAGCTGCCATCCCAAATCTGCTGGGGCCGCGTGGTGCCGTGGTTTTTAAAGCCCTGCTCTGTTGGCTTTGTGCGGGATTCCTGTCTGTCACCACGGTTTTCTTCCCTCCTCTTTGTGCATCCATTTAGGTCTGGGCACTCCGGAACAAGGACCTTTGTCTCTGTTCTGAAGCAGCCTGTAATGCCCTACTGTAATGTCACAGCCCCACAGCTGCTGAGGTGATAAAACAGGAGCTGAGGAAGATTTGGAGGGCACAAGCTGTGTTCATAGTGGTCCGGTTTGAAAGCAGAATGTAGTTATCAATGCCTGAAAGTCTCTTCTTGCATGGCATTACAGTAGAGCTTTGGGGAGTGACACTTTTTATAATCTCCTGAATTAGTTATGGATGCCTCGATTGGTTTGCGGGGTGACTAATGGCTGTTTGTCACGGTCACGAGAGCAGAGCAAAGCACTTTCCTTACATCCTACCACGATGGTTTCTGCCAGCTGCCTCCTGCTGCTGCAGCCAGAGGTGGAGTCTTGGTGGCCAGGGCACAATGAGCTTCACTCGGTTGGGCTTTGTGAACCTGGAGTTCGTTGTAAGGACAGTTTAACTAAAGAAGACACAGTTTAGCTAAGGAAAAAAAAGGAATATTTTCTCTAACAGAGGAAAGGTGCTTGTTGGGTTGTGTTTCAGACTTTGAGGTTGTGACCTGGTTTCCTTCCTCAAACTTCTGTGAAGCGAGGGTGGGGGAACTGCTGTTGCTTGTGCAACTCGATGCCACTTCCCTATTTTCAATGGTGATTTTAATGAGTGCAGCCATGGGTTGGGGGAAGCAGCTGTTCTCTGGGATATTTTTACCATAATCCATGAGCTGTTTCCTCCAACCGATTGCCCTTTTCTGGCAGAGAAGCCGTTGTAAGATGGTCAGTTCATAAAGCTCCCACTTTTAAAACAGTTTACCTGTGATGCTTCTCTGTCCCTTCTGGATTTAATAACAATTTTTCTTCACACCTGTCGTTTTTCTTCCTTTCACTTCAGTTCTGGAGTCTTCAACTCAAGGAAGACTTAGATCTAGTGGAGCGAGTCTGGAAACAGCCATGAAGATGATCTGAGGGCTGGAGAACCTCCCGTATGAGGACAGGCTGAGAGAGCTGAGGTTGTTCAGCCTGGAGAAGAGAAGGCTGCGAGGAGATCTTAGAGCAGCTTCCAGCACTGAAAGGGGCTCCAGGAAAGCTGGGGAGGGGTTTTTGATCAGGGAGGGCAGGGATAGGATGATGGGGAACAGTTTTAAGCTGAAAGAGGGAGATTGAGATGAGATTTTAGGAACAAATATTTTCCTGTGAGTGTGAGGAGTCCCTGATGCAGGTTACCCAGAGCAGGGGTGGCTTCCCCATCCCTGGAGGGGTTCAAGGCCAGGTTGGATGGGGCTTGGAGCCCCTGATCCAGCAGGAGGTGTCCCTGCCTGTGGCAGGGGTGGGACTGGATGGCCTTTAAGGTCCCTTCCACCCAAACCATTCCAAGGTTCTCTTGATTTTTCCTCGTCTGGGATGTGTGAAAGCACAGCATGAATTAATTTGGTAAGGTCAGCTTCCAGCCTATTAATGAACCTAAACATTGAGTACACTTCTAGTAAACACTATCCAGCATATTAGTAATAAACCTCGAATTCACCTTTTTGGCTAACTTTTTATGAAATACAACTCTGCGTTTCAACAGTTGTTACTGTGATGTGTTGCTCAACTAGACTCATAATGGATTATGAGAAGGATTTAATTTCTTGGAGTCGTACCGAGTTAATTTTAAGCTGTGTGTCAGCACTTGAGATTTATTTTAAATCCTTAACTAATTAAAGTATTACATTTTAAAAATGAATAAAGTAATGCCCAAACCTGGGAGTGTTACAGGAGTGTGAAAATGCACCCATTTGGCAGCAAAGTCACAAACTTCGTGGTGTTCTCGGGGCAGAAGTGTTTTTTTACAAGGAATTGTGTTTAGAAAGGTTGAGTTTGGTGATTTTGCAGGCTGGCTGGTGTTTTAATACCATACTGCAGGCTTTCTGGCCTTTCCCTTTTGGCAGAGCCCCCCAAATGTTGGTTTTAAAGCTCTCCTGTGCACAGCTAATCCTGCACGATGCTGGGAATGTGGGTCCCCTGCTCCAGAGAGGGAAACATTGCTGGGAGGAGGAAGCTTGTGGTGTAGCCTGTGTCGATGGTATTTACAAAAGTGACTTAGAAAGGTGTTAAAGCAACGTTTGAGTTAAACCCAGCTCATTTCTTACCCAGCTGGGTAGTTGAGAAGATGATGTGCTGGGTCAGGCCCTGGGTTGGTGACATGGGTTGGTTTCCTCTGACAGCCCCCTCTCATCCACTTTGAAGGGTTTGAAGGTTTCTAATAGAAGTGATTTTATAGTGGAGCAGATGAAGTGCATTTAGAAGCTTGCTGAGGAGAGGTCTTGCTCTTTGTTTTATGTCCAGGAAAGCACCGTTATTTCCTTTGCCCTACAAGGCCAGGTTTGTGTCTCTGACCACAAGTCAACAGCTTCTCTGAAACTGGCTGGGCTTCTGGCTGGGCTTCTGGCTGAACTGCAGCTTCAAACAGCACTGCAGCCTTTTACAGTCACCCCTTCTTTCCCCTCACACCCTTATTTATTCTCATTTTGCTGTTTTGATACTACTCTGTGAGCAGCTGAGTTGGCCCTGCTGTGCAGCAGCGCCATGGCCACTCGTGGACATCGATGCTGCTGGGCTCTGCATCTCTCTTCACGTTGTCTTCTGCCAGGACCCAGGAGGTGATGTGTTTGTGAGCAGTGTGACATCTCCTCCTTTGTGCTCCGATTGCTTGGGTTTATAATTTTTTGTGAGTAAACAGGTTTGAGGTTGCTTGAACTTGCTGCATCTCCTACTCTGCTTCCAAACAACATCTCGTTGTTCCTATCCTTACTCTGTTTTCTTGTTAGAAATGGCTTTATATGTCACTGTGTACATCCAGGCAGGAAAAGGGTGCACTTTACAGATGATGCTAACCTTTAACATGGGGCAAAGATATTTCTGTTGGGTTTGGTTTAACTTCCCCTTTGTGCATCTGCAATTTCCTCTTGATCCAGATGACTCTGTTCTGAGAGATGGGTGATGATGTCCTTGTCCAAAACAGCTCTGGTGCATCCATCTCGAGTTCCTCAGCTTGGCAACAAGACTGAGCTTTATTCTTGCTTGGTAACAAGACTGAGCTTTACTCCAGCTTGTTGTTTCTGCTGAGGATGGGGACTCTTCTCCCGGGAAGCCCATCTCTGCGCTGGTCCCTTCGTTGGGACATCGAGAGCTCCCTTTTACCGCAGGCTCACACGGAGCTGCCGTTGCCTCGTTTTCCTCGGCGCTCTCCAAACGCTGCCGTTTATGAGCTAATGGAGATACAAGATAGCTGGTTTAAAAAATGAGCTCTGTTTTAGGTGATCAAAAGCAGGCGGCGGGGTTGCTGGTCCCTGCGGTCAGCCGGCTGCCACAGGCAGTTGGCCGCTGCTGCTCCTGCTGCTCAGGTTCATCCTGATCAAAACAGAAAGGTGAAGTTTGGGGTTTAATTTGTTCAAATGGATTTTTTTTAAATCCTTGCAGTAATAAGTTACTGTAAAAACCCTAAACTGAACTGACAAGCGCTGGTGCAGCCTGCAAATCGTTACCATGGGCTCCTCGTAGAGGACTGCTCGAAGCAGAAACAGGGACTCACTGACATCACGCAGTATTAATCTTATTTTTCCTTTGGTTTAGGTCTATATTTGTATTTAGCCTGTAATATGACTGCTGAAATACTTTCGTGCGCATACGCTCTGCATGGTTCTTTTTTAATTAGGTAAATTAAAATGGATGAACTATACATGTCAGTTGAGTGTATTAATTTTTTAAATCCTATTTCACATTATGGCATCCAAGAGGGATTACACAAGCTTTAATTTTTGAATGTCTGGTTTATGGCTTTTCATCTACAACATTTTCACTTTCAATAATTCCAGAAGCATTCGAATCACCGTGATAGTCTTTTTTTTGAAGGCTAAATTAGACTGTTTAGGAAATAGTGGTTGTTTTTGTAACTTATTCTATTTGAATCTCTATCTTGTTTTGTTGCTAGTAGAGATCTTCAGGTCAGCAGCCTTCAACAGCCAGTATCCAGCATTATTCTGGTCCTTTATACGTAAGACAGTGTTGAATAGGAAAAGCTTTCTGCATGGAGCTGGGTCGGAGGCGTATATTAAGGGATGTAACCTCCAAGGTCGAGGAATGTTATCACCAAATGGCAGGAGTGAAATGCCAGCCATTTCTTCTGCGTGTTTAACCACGAAAGAAGATGACCCCATCCCAGACCTTTCCTTGCTGTCTCTCTTCTCCTATCACTTGTGAAATGGCATTCCCTGGAAGAAAAAGCCTTTGGAGCGGACCTGAGTTCTGGCCCTGAAAGCGCAGGAGTCTTCTGCTCCCCCTGCCACAACTGTTATGTGTCTTTATTATGTTAAATGTTGCTTTCTGTGTGTGCAAGGCTTGACCAAGAGAGATGACGATGATTAACTGGATTGATTTTAATTCCCTTTCACATCGAGGAAGCTGGGGAATTAGGTGCATCAGCAGGTTTTGAGGGGTCAGATGTGTCAGGTTGCTATGAAGCTTCATCTGCAAAATGTAGACCCAGTTGGCAAAGTTGGTGTCTTTGCAACGGTTTCATTGGCATCACTGGATTTGCCTCAGTTCAAGTAGAACATCTCATTAACTTCTTTTCTTAGAAAGTTTATCTGTGCAGGATGCTTGTGGCCTTGGTCCTCCAGTTGTGGAGAGGCAGGTATGGATCAGGGAGGTCTCGACAGTATTTATTCCTGAAAATGGTATTTTACTCTGCACAACCATGTCCTAGAAACTTGCCGTGTAAGCAGAATGCTTCAGTACTGGAGAAGAGTCTCTCATTCATTTCCTCTGCTGATACAGGAGATGATTCAAATTTCATGGAATTGTGGATACTGAAAGAGCTAATGTAGAATTAGGAGGCCTCATCCTCCGCTCTGTGAAGTGTGCTCTGTGCTGTCTGTGTATTTCAGCTTTCTTTCTTGTTTTCCCCCTTCAGACAGGCAGAATTGACAAGTCCTACCCGACAGTGTGTGGCCACACGGGACCAGTGCTGGACATAGATTGGTGTCCTCATAACGACCAGGTCATCGCCAGTGGCTCTGAGGACTGCACTGTCATGGTAAGTGGGTTTAATTTCTCTTACGTTTGCTTTACGCTCAAAATGCTGCACAAGGCAGCAAGGTATTTCTAAAGACACCTCCTGTACTGATGCCGAGGGCAGAGTCCTTGCTGATGTGAGAGTGGTCATGGGTGTTCTGCAGATCGCGTTTGGTCTCGGCTTAGGAAATCATGATGTCTTGGCTGCAGGACCTAGTGAAAATTTGGAGCAGGAGTGAGCTTTATTACTTGCCTAACAGCAGAATTTGAACTCCTAACTAGGACTTTGTTCTTAACCTTCTGTTGGAAGAGGTGCAACCTTGAACTTCTGAGAAGAATCTCTTCAGTATTTTGTGTAACGGGCTTGGCCCGTGTCTTCCTGCCTTTGTATTCAGTTGCTCTTCCATTTCTTCTTCCCCTGGGGATTTGGCTGACGTTTGAGAAGAGCCAAGTGAAGGAGGAGTGCCAGTCAGTGGTGAGGTTTTTTGATTTGTAGTGCTTTGCAGAAGGCTGAGATGGTTCCTTACCTCAAATGTCCTAGTGGATGTAAGAGGTGGCAGCTGGAGGGGAGCCGGCAATTTCAGAATTGCTTCAGGCTTTGATTTAAAGGTGACACTTCAATTTTTTCCTATATATACAGCTTGTGAGTGAGTGTCAAAAGGGCCTTTTTTGATAAAAAAATAAAAAATAATCCAAATTCTGCACCTGCCAACCTTGATCCTGAGACCTATGTTACCTCAGTCAGAGCCCACTGAACAATAGCCGACCTTGCTCCAGGATGGATGTGGAATCCCATGTATGCAAACACAGCAGAAGAAGTGAAAGAAAATCCTTGTAAGATGAAATAATGCCAAATAACTTCAGTGATCTTTGGCCATATTTAGAAATGCTGTAGGCTGAATGTTATATTGAAATCTTATTATAGATCATGTCAGATAAATTCCTTTGCTTCTGTTCATCGTTAAAATGTTTGGGAGGGGATTCATCCCAAGGGGCTTATCTTGGGACAGCTCTTGCCTGTGATCTCTCAGTCTTGGAAGCTGAAGCATGTTAACAAATGTACTATATTTAATATTAAACAAAACAACGAGCTTCTGTGTTTGTAACGTTCACTACTGGGCCAGAACTAAGCTTTGAAGGATGCAGGAATTTTCCTCCAGAAACCAGGGTCCAGAAGGGCTGCGAGTCAGAAGAAACGGTTTCTGAAACTTGAGCATCAACAAAAGCAGGCGACGTGAAGGTCCATAAAGCAACATAAGTCTCTAATCCAAGCGCAATGAGAAGTATGTTGTGAGGCTCCAGAGGGATTGAATTATGTAGAAAAACCAACAGCGTTCAATTACAAGTTGTCCAAATGCTCCTCATGGAGCCACAAACTGACTGTGAGTGTCTGAGCCTCCAACTGCACAAACAAGCTTTTTGGGGCGGGGGTTCGTGGTGGGTTGTCTGCTTGGCAGTTGCTGCTCATCCGCCCCAACTCTCTCAGCCTGTCCTCATCTGGGAGGTGCTGCAGCCCTCGGATCATCTCCCTGGCCTCCTCTGGACTCCCTCTAACAAATCCATGTCTTTCCTGTGCTGAAATGATGTGTCCCAGCTCACTTGGGACAGTTGTTAACTGGGCTGGACAGAGCCGGAGTATGTAAAGAACAACCCTGGCCTGTTTGGAAACAAACTGGATGAGCTAATGAGCCTTCCCATTTTAATTGTTTTTCTGTTCTGGCACGGATAGTTTAGCATCCTGTTTTCTTTGATTTTCTTCAGTAAAGGTTTTGGAGTCCTGCTTCCTGAGCAGCCTGTCGCTGCATAAACTCATCTTACTTTAAAGGATATGCGGTTGCTCATCAGCTCTGAACTCTTTATCAGCCTACATGAAATGAAATGAGAAAAAAGTGATGTGGTAGAGGAAATCACGTGGCTTTCTGCAGAAGTGCCAGCTGCTTTTGAAAAACTACCTTCTGCTTTTAAACACCATCTGTGCCTTGGCACTCAAGGGTTTAGGATCTTACCCTCTGCCACAACAGGTCTCATCAGCATCAACTGGACAAGTATTCAGGGAGGGAGCATGGCCATAAGATGCTATCTAACCATCGTCTCTGAGATTAAGAGATCTGAGTCCCTGCGGCCCTATCTCTGAACTGTCTGCAACCTTTGTGGTGTTGCACAAGGAAGGCTCGCTTGGCCCTTTCAGAAGCTAAGAGCATTGTAAAAGGTCAGATTTGTAGAAGGTGGAAACACCCTGTGAGCTGCATATAAACCTTGAGCAGGTACCGTATTTGAGATCATGAGAGTAGGAGTTGAACTGAGGGACAGGGAAGGATCTTTTTCGATACTACTGGGCTTTGTAGCTGGGACAGCTTTAGAGGTTAAACTGTGTGCGGCTGCATTGAGATGTTCTTCTGATGAAATGCACTTGCCAGGTGTGATCTGACTGCTTCAGGTGCTACACTCATTTATTTTCATTTTCAGTACCTGAAGGGACTAAAAGAAAGTTGGGGAGGGACTGTTTACAAAGTGTTGGGACAAAGGGCAGTGGGTATAAACTGGAGAGGGGCAGAGTTAGCCTAGACATAAGGAGGAATTTCTTCACGATCAGAGTGGTGAAGCCCTGGCACAGGTTGCCCAGGTGGGTTGTGGCTGCCCCATCCCTGGAGGTGTTCAAGGCCAGGTTGGATGGGCCTTGGGCAGCCTGATTGAGAGGGAGGTGTCCCTGCCCATCACAGGGGGTTGGAACTGGATTATCTTTAAGATCCCTTGCAACCCAAACTGTTCTATGATTATGATTTTGCTGTCAAACCTAATGCATTCGTAAATGATGTGGACATAGGAAAGAAAAAGATGTTTGGGGCAATATATAAGTTATCTCTCCCTTATTAGACCTTTGTGCGGGTCATGGTGCTGGTGAATAAAAGCGTGTCACCAAGACTAGCAGAGGAAAAAGTAAAATGGACTCCTCCAAAACACCGCCTGCTTTCTTCTCTGGCAGAGCGTAGGCTTGCGGAGGAGCGGATGCTCTTCCTTCATCCCACGCTGGGTATTCCTTGGACACGCGTTGGCCTCTGTCCCCTCCTGCCCTTGCCAGTTGGAGTGCAAAGCCAACAGATTCCTTTTGAGTTGGCAAATGCGACTCGCTTGAAGTGGTTTGAGACATAAAGAAACACTTGTAGTCTGCAAGGATTTCAGTATTTCCTCTTTATGCCTTGTTCTCCAGAATGTGGCCCATTTCGTGTGTCCAGTGTAGCACGAGAGCCCTAAGCAGAGCAGCGATGCGATGTGGGTAACGGCAGCAGCCTCGCTGCCCCATTTCCTTGCTGAATTTCTTTCCTCTTTTGCAGAAGAATGGGACGGGGAGTCCCCATCTCCTCCACTCCAAGTTGCTTTCAGAAGGACCTCCTTTAAAGCATGCAGATACCTTCTGTCGTCTTCTTTATGAAGAATGATTTTCTTGTGCCAACAAATAAGGAATTACTTAAATATTCGTGCTTGATGTTCTGCTGAATGACTGTAATGCACTGCAGGGCTTTTAATTCTGCTGGAAAGGGTTTGATTCTAGAAAGGCTTTAGATGGTATCAGATGGCCTTTCTCAGGTATGGAAAAATTACTTCATCAGAAGGTGAATACTAATGAGTTTATGTGTAATAGCCAGAGTTGAGTTCTTTTGATGGAGAAAATTGCTTCAGTAATTAAACCAGAGCCTTTGCAGCGACCTGGGACACTGACCTGATCGCAGACAGTTAAGACGTGGTACCGGGACAGGATGAACAAGGACTGGTTTGCTCTGGAGAGGGTCTTGCATCTATGAAAGAAAAATGGATGCGTAAAATGCCTTTTCCTGCAACGATATAAAAGCAGGGATGTGAGGAAAACCCAGGGCTCACACTCCTTTGTTTCCTCATGTAATGTGGATGTAGGAATTGGTGTCGTTTCTAGAATTTGACTTACTCTCCTCTGCATGTTGGTGCAGGGCCAGAATTTTGATTCTCTTTAAAGGGTATTTAAAAAGTGCAAGAAAAGTTTGGTTGATTGTCTTTCTCACACGCTGTTTGTGCATAAGCTTGCCCTCCTGCTCCTCCTCTGAGACCCAAACCTCTCCACCCCACTGTGACTTCACTTCCTCCATCACAAACAAACCAGCCACGGTAACTTAAAAGAAACCCACAAAACTAAAATAAACCCCAACAACCTGAAACAACTGAGGGAGCTCAGAGGCTGTTAGTGATACCCACGTAATCTTGCACTGTTCCAAGGTTTCCTTTTTGTCCCCCTGTGGAGTCCACTCCTCCTGCAGGCTGAGTCCAGCATCCAAAGGGAGAGTTCCTTCCTTTGCCCTGCGCATGCGATCCCATCCCACGCAGAGGGCAGGCACCCCTCCCCGCGCAGGAATGAGTGGGCCAGGGCGCTGGGGAGCACACCCCGACCTTTCACACTCCTAGCTGCTTTTTGCAATCCCAGGCAGGAGTATTAGGTCAATAGTTTCTGTAACCTGCAGAGGATTACACTGGTCTGCAGCTGCTGTAAACTATAGGGGCTTTCCCTGAGAGAAAAAAAAAATCTGCCTGTCCTCCAGAGAATTTTTAAAACTCCTTTTCATTGTTTTGGTTTTTTTTTTGCCTCTGATTCCTCCCTTTCCTCTCCCTGCCCCTGCGCTCGCTGGATTATGTTTAAACTTGGAGGTTTCTGGCATGCAAGACACTTTATGATGAAGTTGTGCTTGCAGAGGAGATCCCTGCACCATTCCCAGCTGGGACAATGGAAAACAGGAACGGGAATCGCTGGGACCCCATCCCTTTGCTCTGGCTGCCCCTCGGCAGGGAGGAAGGTTGGCTGCAGCTGCAGGTAGAAGAGCTGCTCCACCCCAGCTGCTGTCCCTGTGTGGCTTTTCACAGGTCACGCTTGGCTGAGAAGCTGCTCTTTTTGTGAATAAATTCCATTTTCAAAGCTTCCCTCACAAAGAGGGGGAGGCTGAGTGAGTTGGGGCAGGCCAATTTATCACACCACTTCTCTCAGGGGCAGAAATGGCTGTGTTCATCAAGGCTTGTGTTTTTAAGGGCTCTTCAAGACTCTGGAATAACCAGATGTCTGGCTTCCTACTTAATCCTCAGTGTAACACCAGCTTACATAGGTCAGTCCTGACTGTCACGACCTTTTCATCTAGTGGAGAAGTAGGTTTGGTGTTTTAACCGTTTCTCATCCCCATGTCAACTGTCCCCCAGCATCTGCCTGCCAGGTGGAGCTGTTAGACCCAAGCTGCTCGTGTGGAGCATCCTCTACTCCTGCTCTGCTGAGCATCTCCTGGCTCTCCTGCATGGCCTCTTCTGCTGGGGCCTCCCAGCTCTCATGTTCTCCTTCCAACTTTCCCACTGGTTTGGGTAATACCAGTTTCCTGCAGCGTCGGATCGATGCTTCCAGCTGTGAGGGGCTGGAGGTGATCCAGCAGAGAGACCCACGTGCAGTTGTGATGTTAAATTGTGATGTTAAGCAGAGGTACCGATTTTAGCATTCAAGTTCCCCTGGCAGCAGACGTGTTTTAAACTGTTGCTGCTGTCAGGTTGTTGTTCCCTGGCTGGTAAGAAGAAAGCTGCTTCTGTAAAGCTCCTGTGTGGCCAGCAGGGCGAGGGAGGGGATTCTGCCCCACTGCTCTGCTCTGGTGAGACCCCACCTGGGGTCCTGCATCCAGTTCTGGGAGGATGTGGACCTGTTGGAGCGGGACCAGCGGAGACCACGGAGATGATTTGGGGGCTGGAGCACCTCCTGTTTGAGGCCAGGCTGAGAGAGTAGGGGTTGTTCAACCTGGAGAAGGATGCAGAGAGAACTTAGAGCGGCTTCCAGTGCTGAAAGGAGCTCCAGGGAAGCTGGAGAGGGGCTCTGGATCAAGGAGGGCAGAGTTAGGACAAGGGGAATGGTTTTAAGCTGAAATGGGGAAGATTTAGTTTAGATATTGAGAATAAATATTTTGCTGTGAGGGTGGGGAGGCGCTGGCCCAGGTTGCCCAGAGCAGTGGTGGCTGCCCCATCCCTGGAGGGGTTCAAGGCCAGGTTGGATGGAGCTTGGAGCCCTTGATCCAGTGGGAGGTGTCCCTGCCCATGGCAGGGATTGGAACTGAATGAGCTTTAAGATCTCTTCCAACCCAACCCATCTATGATTCTGTGATTCTATAAAAATTGATGGCTTTGTAACCCTGTTTTATCTTGTAATGAGCAGGTGAAATGACTCCTTGCAGTTGGCGAGGCGCGTGGTGTTTCAGCACAGCCCTCCAAGAAGTCGCTGTGGCTGCAGCCGCTCACAAAGCTGGTGTCGAGTTGGCAGTGAGCAGGACAACACCCTGCTTCTCCTGGCTAAACAGCTCCGGTTTGCAACCCAGCTTTTAAAACTTGATTGCTGGTTAAAGCCTTGGTTTATGTCATTTTGTTGCTAGTGCTGTTCCATCAGGAAGGAAGAGAGATTTTCTGCCCTTGGAGAGAAATTGCCTATGAGATTGTGTGCCGATCGCAGGTCATTCCTCCTGGAGTGCTGAGGAGACCGAGAGGGATGGCATTGAGAGCTATGTCAGTGAGAAGTGAAATCATTTTAGGGTTATTTAGAGGTTGAGCTGGTATGTGCTGAGAGTTTTTGCGTCTCGGTGGGGTTGATTTCAGCAGCAGCCAGCCCTGTGAGAAGGAAGAAACTGGGATTAGTGCAAAAATCCATGTCACCCTCACGCATGTCTGTCTGCCTGGCTTCCGAAATCCGCTCTGGGCTTGCATCTGCTGGCTCTGACAGCTTGCTTGGGCACCGTGGGCAGGGTCTGGCAAGCCTAGTTCCCTAACTCCAGGAAATCAAACAATAGGAGACACAGGAACTGTACTCTGATGCTGCCACCTATCTATAGGCAGCTATAATTGCTCACTGATGAGCCCCCTATTTAAGTTTTTACTACCCTAAGTGTAGGTCAAATTCAGTTCAAAGATGATTCTCCAATGCTGAATTGCAGGAATAGTTTTGGTAGGGCTGATCCTGCCCTGGAGCATGGGGTGTTGGGTTTGGTCTCTCCCATCCCTGGTCCCTGCCAGGTGCAGAAGCTGCCTCCTTCAGTGCATAAACCTTTGACTCTGCAGCTGGAATTCCAGTGCTCTGCGATGCTCAGGGGTCTGTTCCTCCTCCTGGAGGTGCTTGTAGCAGGATTGTGTAACCGAGCAGGCAAGGTGGTTTTTGCTGCATTCCTGCAATGCCACCCTGGGCTACTTCAGCCTCTGCCAGGACCAGGCTGCTCTGAAAGGAGGCCCTAAATGTAAAATTAATTGCTAGCATTTCTAAAGAAATAAAAAATCAGTGCCAGTATAGCTGCAGCATTGCTCCTCCAAGGGACAAGCATGATTTGAAAAGACAGCAGCTCGTTCTGGTGGAGTTCAAGGTGCAAGGTGATTTGAATCCGTCTCAGGCAGCGCCTGACAGGGATGGATCTCCGGACACAGCGATAAAGGGGCATTGTCAGAGTAAGTAGCCAGCGGTTCTGTGCTGTCAGTGTGAGGTAGGAAAGATGTTGCACACAGATCAGCCAAAGGTTTATTGGTAGCTGGGAATGGTTCCCCCCCTGCTTCTCTCTTCCTGTTTATATCGAGAAGTGACAACTCAGACTTCTGTCGTGCAGCAGGATGCAGGAAGCAAACAGGTAACGTGCTCTTCAAAGAGGATGGCCCTTGGCTAACCGTCTTTCCTTTCTCCTTTCCAGGTGTGGCAGATTCCCGAGAATGGGCTCACCCTGTCCCTGACAGAGCCGGTGGTGGTGTTAGAAGGCCATTCCAAGAGAGTCGGCATTGTGTCTTGGCATCCCACGGCACGCAACGTGCTGCTCAGTGCAGGTACGGTGTCTCAGCGCCCTGTGGTCAACAAGCATCTCTCCCTCACGCTTTGCTTGCACATCAGGTGTTTTGGAGAAGAGCTTGTTGACTCCTTTTCCTTCTTTCCTCTCCTAGCTGCTTAGGGCCAGTGAATCTCAAGATAATGGCAGTGAGCACCGGGGCATGTGGCTCACTGCCCCCTCCTTACCTTGGCCTTTCATTACCTTCAGCTGACAGGGGCGAGAACCAGGAGATTGTCTGGAGGCATGAATTACAGTAATAAAATTCTTCCGGACTTTATTTGATCTGCAGGTTTTATCCACTCATAGCTATGTACATCTGCACTCTCCTCATCCCTGTGTTTATATACTTCTATAAAAGACCCAACTGTTTCTCCTTCTCGCTGATCCCTGCAAAGTATCCCAGAGTCTGGCTGTTCCTCCCACGTGCTTCCATTTTCAAAACTGTTTGCTTGACTGTATGGTCTGTGCAGCGAGATCCTTCTGACTGCTGTAAAACAGTCACCTCATTATGGAAATGAAATGGAGAAGTCATAACCATTAGCATAATCTGAGACTTTCATAGCGTGACCTTTCGGTTGGAGCCCAATAAAAGGAGTAAATCCTTTGAGCTGGGCTGTCAGATGAGCTGGTGTTTTCTGGGGTTAAAAATACCTCCCGAGGTACCAGTTTGATCTGGTTTCTCCAAAAACGTCCAACTTGCAGATCTTGTGGCAGGCAATGTGATGAAACTCAGAGTGAGAATGTGCAAAAGGAGGAGAAGGTTCTCCCACAGCTTCCTCAGGCTCAAGCATCAAGATGTGTGTGTCCAGGCACTCTGGCCAGGGTTACTCCGGAGAAACACAGAGGAGAGGGGATGCTGTCAGATCACTGCAGTCTCCAGGATCCCTCCTGGTGACAACAAACTGGTTTGGGATGTATTTCATGCTCTTTGGGAGTTGAGATTGTTATGTTTTGCTTCATTATGTGTTTTCAGCCCTCCAGAGCCCTAGGAGAAATCGCTCAGTCACACATTGTGCATTCTTCCCTTACGTGGTCCTCCTATCCCGTTCTTTATTTTGCTCTCATCTTGTCTCAGGCTTTATTCTTTGTCCTGTCTGGTCCTTGAACAAAACCACCTGCCCGATGGTTGTAGTCCTTGTGAAACTGCTGACCTCAGCTCTTGCTGCCTGCCATTCTTCTTTTCCCATTGTTCTGCTGTTTCTCCTGCTGTCACTTCCCTATTCTCCATCCGTGTCACTGTTACTCTTTCTGCCACCAATCTCTCTGACCTGAGAAGGCAGAAAGAGTAACAGTGACATGGATTGGCTGGGATGGTGACCATGTGTGGGAGCAGTGATCAAATGCTACGGCATAAACTACCTCTGGGGCAGCTGCAGCACTCTGAGAAGGGGCTCGGTGCTTTCAGAGAAGGAGTTTCATGCCCTCTCTGTCGGCTTCATCCCTGCTCTGGGCCTCTGTTTGAGTTGAGGATGTGCTACCTGGGGCTCCGCGTACATAATGGTGCACAGAGCGTGTTCGGATCAGCGTCTGAGGCTTTGGAGCTGCAGTAGATTTTATCCCTTGTTCCCTGCTGCGGCTTTTTTCCTACTGTATAAACCAGAGTTGTGACTATAGCCGTTATTTTCTCTTCTAGGTTGTGATAATGCAATCATCATCTGGAATGTGGGGACAGGTGAAGCCCTCATAAACTTGGATGACATGCACGTGGATATGATTTACAATGTGAGCTGGAATCGCAACGGCAGCCTCATCTGTACAGCTTCCAAAGACAAGAAAGTTCGAGTTATCGACCCCAGGAAACAAGAAATCATCGCTGTAAGTTTAATTAAAGAAGCAACTGGGTTTCACTCCAGCAGAGAGTTATCAGGAGCATATTGAGAAAGAACGTTTTTGCCTTTATACCATGTTTTGTCATGTTTTTCAAAATGAGGGAAAAATTACAGAAGGGATGGTAGTGGCTGAAGGATTTGTCTGTGTTTATTTGGATTAGTGTTTGAACTAGGATTTTAGGGCTCAGTTTTAAAACCTGCAGGAGTGTAATTCCACATCTAATCCTTTTGTATAATTACAGTTCCAAAGTTGTGTATTGAAAGTGGAGATTTAGCAGCCTGCATATGTGTCGCAGCTTGCAAAGAAGTCTTCCCCCAGCTTTGCAAGGGTCTGATAGCCAAAGCTGAAATGAGCCAGGAACGACCACTTCTTTGGTAGTTTAGTGATTATTTTTTTCCCCCAAGCATAGGACAAAGATAGCTGGATGTTGCTCCGTGTAGTCGGCATCCTGAATGGAGCAGTGTGTCCTGCCCGGGATTCTGTGCAGCCGGAAGAGCAGCCCCCACCAGGTGGGCTTCATATTCCTTCCTAGAGGCTAAGCTGTAAATCTCTTTCAGGAGAAAGACAAAGCCCACGAGGGAGCCCGACCCATGCGAGCCATCTTCCTCGCTGATGGAAACATCTTCACAACTGGCTTCAGCCGCATGAGCGAACGGCAGCTTGCCCTCTGGAATCCCGTAGGTTCCTGTCCCGTTATTCTGTTGTAACATCTGTGGAGTTACGAGCCCAGACCTGCAGTCACCCACTAGTTTCATAGTTCATGTACTTGACCGTGTTCCCTCTTCCACCCACTGCCCGCTCCCGCGCGGGCTTCCCATGCCAGGAGGTGTTAGCGTTATTCAGATGTTCACTCAGTAAAGGAAATGAGTTCTCTTGTACCAATCTCTGCCTCCCCAAGAGCAGCAATGAAGCTGGGAGCTGAACATTTGAGGTGTCTGAGATGATGTACACAGCGAGCCGAGCGGCTGCGTGAAGGTCGCTTCATTCTGTACGTTATATCTGCAGAGCAGCTCAGCAGCAATCCCATCACCCTGGCACAAAACACTCGCTAACGTGACTATGTCATATCTCTCCCTCAACTTTGTGAATCGTCTTGGGTCCTGCTTTTATTGCATTTTGTGATCAGAATGTCCTTGGGGAATGAATAACATTTACTGCATTTGTTATGGTAACACAGGGATCCTTCTGGGTGGTGAAGACACCACAGAGTATTCCCCTAGCTACAAATCACTGTTAGTAATTTGGATGCAGCGTTAACATGAGCTTTTCCATTCCTTTTTAACATCATTGCTGTTGTTCTGTTTCCAGAAAAACATGGAGGAGCCAATAGCCCTTCATGAGATGGACACCAGCAACGGGGTCCTGCTGCCGTTCTACGATCCAGATACCAACATAATTTACTTGTGTGGCAAGGTAAAAAGAGACTTCTGGGTTGACGGGGCTTGTTGAGGGGCACACTCCCGTTGAATGAAAGATGCCTGTGAAATGAGTCCCCACGTGTCTCTATAACCAACAAATCAACACTGCTGCCATGGTCAGGGCTGCAGAAATTGGGCTGCTCTGAAATCGGTTTGGTCCTCACTCTGCTGGACCATCCAGAGAGGCTGTGAAGTTTACCCTGTGAAGGTCTGTCTGTAGCTGGGTGTTTCTTTGAGATGGATTTGCTTAGACAAAGCTGCTCTTCATGTAACAAGTCTGATACCATCATCAGAACATAACTTGTTGGTGTTGACCCAAACTATTGTACGTTAGTGTGGGAGGAAGGGACATTTCAGATGTTATCCTTTTTGTGCTTGAAGATAATGGAGCATGTGGCAACACTTACTGTAATTTTGTGGGGTTAAATAATAGAAAAATGGCATCACATGCTCCTTTCTAAAAGCAATTTGTAGGCATTAAGTGCTCTAAAGTGCCTGCTTCTGATGCCACAGCTTTGGACCTCATACAAATAGGAGCCAAAACCAAGATGAATGAGTAATTACAAAGCAGGATCCATAGAAGTACATTCAAGCATCCTATCTTTGTAGACAGCTAATGAGAAATACATGTTATATATCTGCGGCTTCTTCTGTTGTTCCAGAGATGCTAGCATTGGAGAATCGCCTGGAATCAGAGAGAAACTCATTTCTAGCCTTTCTGCCTGGCTGTGGCAGAACATCTAGTTTTTTTCACAGAGGAGGTGTGAAAGTTGACAGCCCCAGTCTTGAAGCAGGAGCTCAGGTCACTACCGCGGTGTTTTGACAGACAGCGCTGAGAAACAGTTCAGTGACTGTAGCTGGGTGACAGCAGGGATCTGCTGGTGCTGTGGGGATGGCGAGAACGCAGCTGGGTGCTCTCAGAGAGCAGCTGCTGTGAGCAGCCCGAGATGAGACGAAGTCAACTGGGAAGCAAGAAAAGATACAGCTTGAAAAAAAAAAATAGCTATAAGCCGAGCACTGCTTGGCTGAGACTGAAGAGTGAGGCTGGTGACTGCCTTGCAGGCAGACACGGGGAGCACTGGCTCCTCCAGGCTCTGGAATGATCCTCATTTCCTTTCTCACAGGGCGACAGCAGCATTCGCTACTTTGAGATCACGGATGAATCCCCCTACGTTCACTACCTCAACACCTTCAGCAGCAAAGAGCCGCAGAGGGGCATGGGGTTCATGCCAAAGAGGGGCCTCGATGTGAACAAGTGTGAGATTGCCAGGTAAGGAAGAGGAGCTGTCGGGGCGGGTGGTGGCGTAGCGAGACAGCCTGGCACGAGTTCAGCCCCTCAGAAATGGGGAGTTCTGCTGCTGGACCCCACTGTTGGAAAGACCTTTCTGCAGTGTTTGTTGGGACTTGGGACGTGAAGCGATGCTTGTAGTGGGCATAACGTGATATAATCTCAAAATATGCTGGGGCTTAGGCTAAGTCTGTTAGAAATGAGTGAGGGATGTTTAGCAGAATGCATTGTCTGCAGAAAACTTGGCATCAGGTCGGTTACAGCCTACGATGTCAAAGTATCAGTGATGAACTTCTGGTGCCTGATACCGGTCTGCAGCTTGTACACAGTAAGTGGCTTGGAAGCTGATTTCAGGAATTTAGAGAGTAATTAAACCAGAAAAGCAGTGACCAAAGTGCAGCTTTGATTCAGAAAACGTGGCAAAGGAAGAAGGCACCTCAGGAAAGGTGGTTTATCTCACTGCCGTGGCTCCTGGCACACCACTGGTAGGGAACGTGATGGATGTTGCTGCTGAACCCTTTAGATGCTCCTTCAATTATTAATGAAAGGGAGCAGAGCCTGCACTTGCCTGGAGCACGTGAATATTCCAGCATCAGTGCCTGGTGGCCAGGCTGAGGGTGTTTGAGTCGTGGCACTGGCCCAAAGCAGGACTGCAAGGGGTGACAGGAGTGTGGAGACACGTGCGAGCAGTGAGCAGGCTGGCTGGTGCGTAAGTCACTGCTGTGGTGCTGGTCTCGACGCTCTGAGCCGGGGCTGAGCCTTGCTGACAGCCCCTCCTGTCCAGAGTGTGACCCAAACCATTCAATGATTCTATGAAGTCCCCCGGTACCTAAGAGGGGAGCTCTGCACGCACTCAGGTGGTTTCCTCCAGCCCTTTCAAGTCCAAACACAGCCGAGCTGTGACTCCTCAGCTGCTCATGTTCCATCTCCTCTGTCTCCCAGTATGCTGCTGTGCAGGAGCAGCAGAACCGAAGCCTCCTTTGCACAACGTCTTGGCTATCCTTGCATCTCTCACACCTTCTCTTTCTCTTTGAAAGGTTCTTCAAGCTTCACGAGAGGAAATGCGAGCCCATCATCATGACGGTTCCTCGAAAGGTGAGCGCTACCTCCTGATTACGTGGCTTGAAGCTGACTCATGCCTGCCAGCTCCAAACCACCTGACCGATTCATTTCTTCTGGCTTGCAGTCGGACCTCTTCCAGGATGACCTGTACCCTGATACAGCTGGCCCAGAAGCGGCTCTGGAAGCAGAGGAGTGGTTTGAGGGGAAGAATGCTGATCCCCTTCTCATCTCCTTGAAGCACGGGTACATTCCAGGCAAGAACAGGGATCTGAAGGTGGTCAAGAAGAACATACTGGACAACAAGCCTGCCGCAAACAAGAAAAGCGATCTCATAAATGCTCCAAAGAAAGCAGCTGATGCCTCAAACACCGTGAGTAAATTCGCAAGCTTTTGGGGATGGTGGCCTGAAATGTGATTATCCGGACTTTGCATCTTCAGAAGTGGTCATAGCAAAGCTCAGGCTTGTCTGGTTGGTGTTCAAAGCCAGGTTGGATGGGGCTTTGGGCAACCTGGTCCGACGTAAGGTGTCCCTGGCCGTGGCAGGGGGGTTGGAACTGGATGATTTTTAAGGTTCCTTCCAACCTAAACCATGCTATGATTCTATGAAGTGATGCTTATCAGTCACGTAGGTCCTTACACACTGTTAAAGAGCAGATACGGGCCCGGGATGTCCTTCAGACTTGCACTGCTGCCTCTGCAAATGCTGGTCCATGCCCTGAGTATCGCAAACCATCCTCACTCTGGGCACAGAGCTTGTGAAAATCCCATTCCAAGGAGCCCCTTGCTTTGAAAGCTCCCGCCTGCAGAGCGTGTGCTGCCAGCTCTCCTAACCAATACGCCTGTTGTCTTGTCTTCCAGCAAAATGAAGCCAAATTGGATGAGATTTTGAAAGAGCTGAAATCTATAAAAGACACGATCACCAACCAAGACGAGCGCATTTCCAAGCTGGAGCAGCAGATGGCAAAGATCGCGGACTGAGCAGGGCGAGCGCTGGCCCCGCTGCCAGCCCAGGCACATTCCAGTTTCCCAGTTCGGCAAGCAGCAGCGTGCAGCATTCCAGTACGAGCTTTCCTGTTCTCCTAAATTCACGTCAACGAGAGACGATGATTAAAAGCCAAGCTTTTTAGTGAAAGATTTTTTTTTCCTGATGTTTTAATGAATTTCTGTGACTGTGTCAAACAAGTCAAAAAGAATAAGTGCTACTTTTACAGTCTTTTTTTTTTTTTCTTTTTCTCCAGATGTTATGAATTCTTGAAAACAAATCCATTCTGACTTTCAATGTTGTGCCCAAATATCTTTTTCTAGATGTAGGGACCAATGCCACATTTGTTCTTAACCATTTTTTAAAGTTGCCAAAAAACCACGACAAAAAAAAAAAAAGTTGCTTTTTATTTTTCTTATTTGCCACTTTGCAGTATTTGTGTTTGGAATGGAAAGGGACAGCACTGTGTGTGTGTGCGTGTGTGCGTGTGGTGGGTGTTTATACTGTGCAGAGAACAAAACCGAAGCTATTTTGTACAAATCTTCCATTTCGAACAATCAGAGCAGTTCCCTTCGTGGTGTGACCGAGGCTGCTGCTGGGACCCCTGCGACATCGTCCAGGCTGCCTTTCCTGCCTCCCCAACCCATTGTCTGACAGTTTAAAAACAGAAAATAGTTCTGAATGAGAGGATTCGTGCCATAAAAAGCCTCTTCTCCTTTTACACCCTGCAGAAGGTTTAAACTCACATCATGTTTACCCTTTTAGAACAATCCCATGGTTTGGATTCTTCTGCCCATGTCCAGATGGGGATGTTTGATTTGCCTGTTGTTTTATTTTAAGGTAGAATATGGCTTTTTTTTTTTTTTTTACATTTATCCATGGAGTGCAACAAATGTTTTGATGTTTCTCCATGGCGTACAGAGTTCGAGGTTTGCTGTGGGAGCCGGGGGACCCCGGTGGTCACCAAGGTCTCCGGGGTGTCCCCTCCAGCCCTGCGCCTCGCTGTAAATACTCGTTCAGAGCTGCTCCACCGCACCCCTCGGCTTCGAGAAGCTTTTAAAAACCTTGTGAGCTTGCAACTCTCTGCCCCCTCGTGTTAGTGCTGATGGTAGAAATTCAGACTCTGCTTCCAAAGCGGCGTTAGCTGTCGATGGGTGACTTTATCATCACGGTTCTTCAGAAACAAAATTCCAGTGTTATTTTTTTATGGTCTTTTTTTTCCCTCTCTCCATCATTCCCGCCTCCCCACGCTGTAAAACTCTGCAGGAAATTCCTTGTTCCGGGATGAGATGAGTGACCTCCATCCCCAGCCGCCCCTGCGCTCCCAGGCCAGAGGGACTGGGGAGGGTGGTTTCCATCCCAGTTTGGAGAACTGGTTTCTCACATGATCCTCAGGGAGAGACCCTGTGAGCATTCTGGGATTCCTTGGATGCCTCAGCTTGGCAGAGCCTCGCTGGGGTGGCGTCTCCTTGCGAGGGGGTGTCTGGATCAGGGATGGGACCCTCCTCCAGGCTGTGTCACCAGGTTCGTGCCGCCCCAGGCTGGATTGGTGCTTCCCAGCCCCCCAACCCCTCGGTGCCAGGGCACTGGGGATCCGGGTCGAATCCAAAGGCGGGCAGAGGCTGTCAGGGGTCCACTAGCTGTGGATTGAGGAGCCTCCTTACCCTTCCCAGCTGAGAATCGGTCCCTCACTGCATCCCCACGCGTGTGCATGTTCGCTTGGGAGCCGCCGCACCAGAGCAGCCTCTGCCCAGGGCAGCGTGTCCCTTTGTCCGGGCTGAAGTCATCTGTTTATTCTTTTCCCATTAGGTTAGCTAGAAATTTTCAAATTCTCCATTTTTTTTCCTGGTGTTTGCATGTTTAAAACTTACACCTTAAGGATTCTCTGTTCTGGAGGGGATGTGTGTGCAGGAAGGTGGAACCACGCCGTTGGGAAAGCCAAGTGACCTAGCTGGAGAGGCACAGGAATGGGACAGGAAAAGCCAGAGGATGTGTTAGACTTGCATAGCATGAAAGCTTCATAAAAAAGTGGATTTTCTTTGTTTTAAGTGGCAAGCGCAGCAGGAAGGATGAGCATCCCCTGCCCTGCGACCGCTGATGCTGGATTCACAGTCCAAACGCTCCGGGTTATTTGAATGTTTGGTGCTGTTTTGTATTGCAGTAAATGGCTGAGATGATGTGTATTTTAATTATAATTTTATTTCGAAGACAAACCCAAGCGGAATGCTCCCCTAAGCAGTGATCTCTGTGTTGATTTGTATGTGTGACTTCAGGGTTGTGTGCTCGGGGACCTGTTGTTGTTTGGAATTGGAGGGACATAAGTTTTCTGAGACACTGGATTGCAATGCTCAGAGATCGAGGTGTGGTAGACGGTCCAGGAGGGCGGAGGAAAGGCCGCCCTGGTTCTTAGTTTATAGCCTGTATTTTATTTAAATGAACTGATGCCTAGCCAGGCTCAACCGGAGTCAGTGCCTGAAGCTTTTTGTAGCCGTGATATCCCAGAAGAGAACCAGCGAAATCCTGAAAGATGCGCTCTTATAGAGCGGCCATAGTATCTGTCCAAATATTTGCTTCCATTTTCAAAAGATAAAAAGTCATTGATTATAAACCTCCTCTGGTTTGCTTTTTCTTTGCTTCCCTGCGCCCTGCACCCCCTTAGCACCCGCGCTTCAGGTTTTGTCGATAACCAGGTTATTAAGCGATAGCATCGCCCCCGTGATAGAAACCCACAGGGTTGTGGTTGAGAGGGTTCTTTGCTCTGGGACCCCTCTGCTCTGTCCCCAGAGAGAAAGGGCCCGTCCCCAAGGTCACGCGTGGACTCGCTTCCCCTGCAAGTGAACCCATGAGCTTGGCTGGACGTGGGTCTCGCTGGCAGGGATGTGCTGGGGGTCCCAGGGCGGCAGGGACTGGCGTGTCGTGGTCTCTGGGAGGAGCAGCGCCAGCTGGAGGCTCCCTTGGAGCTGGGGAGCTTGTTCTCCTCTTCCCCACGTGAAATCTGCTTCTAGGGTGCAGGAAACGCTGCGGTGGGAAAGAAAGCTGGGAAATGGCACCACTGGCCCAGCCCAAGTTTGAGAGGCTCTCCAGGGCCGCGGGGATTCGCCCTGCGTTTCACAACCACCTTCAGCTGCCTCCGGAACATCCCAAGCCCCGCACAAAGGCTTGGGATGGGATGGGGATGCTCTCAGAGGGGCGATGCTCCCTGGCCCCCACGCATTCCCTGGACCAGTCCCAGGGAGGGATGCTCATTCATCCCTCCACCCTGCAGCAGCTGCTCCTGCAGACCCGAGCCCCTATGTTCTGTGCGTGTTTTCCCCAGGATTGATCCTCTTCCAGCCCCCATGGCCAGGAGATAACGAGAAGGGATGGGGTGAGTCCAGCCTGCAGCAGGGAGGGAGGGTTCACGGATGCTGTCGGGGGGCAGGAAAGCGGGGGCGTTGGGGCTGCGTACGGCCCTGAGCAGCAGCCGCAGGGTGTTGGCTGCGGATGTGCTCTTGCAGCACCCTTCCTGCGGCTGCACCTCCTGCCTGCTGCCGTGACGAGGGCTTGCGGTCGGGGTTGGGTATTTTGGTGCTGCTGCAGCGCGATGCAACAGGGCCAGCACGACACCCAGCAGCCCACGACACCCAGCAGCCCCCAAGGGCTCCTCAGCCGCCTGGAAAACTGGGCACCAAAAGAAGGACCCTGATGTAAGGGTCCTCTGCAAACGCATTGAGCCAGGCCCTCGTCCTCCTCCTCCTCTTCCTCCTCTTTGCATGTGGAGGCTGCTTCCCAGCTGCCTCTTGGGGCGCCACGGCCTGAACCCCGACTCGTTGGTGCCCGCGGCGTGCCAGGGGGTGGCAGCTCTGGCACCAGATTTGCCGTCACTTCTGCTTTCGGGGCGGCGCGAGCCCTGGCGCGCGGCTCAGCGGAGCTGCTGGTGGAGCCAAGCTGGCCAGGAGGCTCCTCCAGGGCCCCCCAGCTCAGCGAGGAGGGGCACGAGGTCCCTTTTTAGGGTGCATCGCACCTTCCATCCATCCTCGCTGGCAGGTGGACGCAGCCCGTGGCCCTCGGTGGCCCCGCTCCTGGCGTGACGTCCTTCCAGGCTCACTGAAACCACAACCTCTCTTCCACGCCCGCCTTCCCTTCCCCACCGCAGCTGGGGGCGCAGGCGGAGGGTGACCCGCGACACCCCTCGATTTCAGCGGTTGCCCGGCCCTGGGGATGCTCTCGCGCCCCGGAGCTGGTGCAGCTGAGCCCTGGCTGGTGTCCCCCGGCAGAGGTGAGCCCGGCGCGGGGTGCTGGTCTGGGGCTCAGCCCCAGGGGTGCTGTGGGTGCAAAGGGGATGTTTGGGGTCCCCCCTGGGGCACGCAGGAGTCCCCAGGGCAGGCCACGCTAAATGCAGTGCTGGCCCCTGGGGTGCTGAGGAGGCAGGCGGCTGCTTGGAGGATGTAGGAGCCTCCTGGGGATGCTCGGTGCCGGGGGCGCATGGGTTGGCGTTCGAATGCTGTTGGGCACAGGGTCGCGGGGACCTTGTTGGCCTCCACCCACCGGAGCTGTCAGCGAGGGTGGGTATCGGTGATCAACAGACGTTAACGGGAGGTAGGTTTGGGGTGGGTTTGCTTCTCCTCCCGCTCCAGCACACAGGAACAGGTGCCTGGTGGCCTCAGCCCAGGAGCTCTGCACCAGCCCGGCCGGTGGAGGGGGAGGACAGGCAGACCGGGGGTTCGACTGAGATGTGTCCAACATTGCTGCGGTTTCAATTCTCCATGGGGAGTCATCCAGCGACTGCGGGTCCCCCAGCAGCCATCTCCATCGCGGCTCATTTCCCATTTGCAGGCACTCAACTTCCTTTTCAAAAGGTTCTTCTCCAGCCGAGCCACAGGGGCTGAGCTCCCACAGGTGGAGGCAGCTCAGCTCCACCGGGCACGGCTTGAGGAGGTTGGGTTTCCCATCTTTCAGGGTTCCTCTCTGGGAGGGGAGGAGGATGCTTTGCTCATGTGCCATCTCTCCTTGGAGCCGTCTCCAGCCTGAACGGTGGAGCTCAGCATCCTCTCACAGGGACCGTGACCCCGGTTTCATAGAATCATAGAATGACCGGGTTGGAAAAGACCCACCGGATCATCGAATCATCTGCCCCCTCTGTTCCCCCTGCAGGTCCGATGGCGCCAGGCTGGGCACTGCTGGTGCTGGTGCTGAGCGCCCTGGGGGCGTGCGGGGCTGTGCCGCCACCGGAGCAGAGGCAGGACCGCGGTCTGCAGTGGGTCTGGGGGGCGGCTGGGGAGGTGCAGGACGAGCCCCTGCCGCTCTCCCGCGGGAAGCGGGATGATAACGGGCAGCAGCCCCGTGCCACCGCGGTGCCCGGCAGCGACGACATCCACTCCAAGCCCGACCTGCTGGGCTCAGTGCCACCACCAGTCCCCGGCACCAAAACCAGCCTCCAGCGAGAGCTTGCGGTGCCAACCACAGCCGATCCCCTGGATGAGACTGATGGACCTGACCTGCTCCAAAGCACAACACCACCACCTACCACCAACACCAGCCTCCAGCAAGAGCTTGCGGTGTCAACCACAGCCAATCCCCTGGATGAGACCGATGGCCCCGACCTGCTCCAAAGCACAACACCAACCACCAACTCCATCCTGCACCGAGCACGTGTGGCTCCAACCACAGCCGATCCCCTGGATGAGACCGATGGCCCCGACCTGTTCCCAAGCACAACACCACCACCTACCACCAACTCCATCCTGCACCGAGCACGTGTGGCTCCAACCACAGCCGATCCCCTGGATGAGACTGATGGCCCCGACCTGCTGCCGGGCTCTACGACACCGGTGGAGCTTGGCACGCAGGCAGCGCCCCCAAACAGCGTCACCACCATCTCCATCCAGCTCCTCTCGCTTGCTGAGGTGGGGACGGCGGCCAGCAGCATGGCCAGCAGCTCCTCTGCAGCAACCTCCACAGTGCTCGGCTCCACCACCACAGCTTCCAAGAAAATCAAGGAATCTGGAGCTTCCCCAGCGACGACTCCTTCATCCCCATGGGACACGACGCCCAGGGGAACGGCGGGGCCACCACCCTGGGACCCCAGCAGGCTGATGGGCAAGTGCCTGCTGGCCATCCTGCTGCTGGCGCTGGTGGCCGCCACCTTCATGGTGTGCACGGGGGTGCTGGGCGCGCGGCTGTGGCGACGGGCGCGGACGGCTCGGCGCCAGCTCAGCCACACCGAGATGGTCTGCATCTCCTCGCTGGCGCCCGACGGCGAGGCGGCCGCCAACGGCCCCAGAGCCCGGCGGCTCAAACCGCTGCTCGACGGCGGCTCCGACTTTGACGGAGACAACCTGACTCTCAGCAGCTTCCTGCCGGAGCACTCCTGAGCCCAGGACACGGCCACGCGGGGCTGGAGAACCCGCCTGCCCCTGGATCCGTGTTTTAACTTGGACTGGTGTGATGGGGAGACGCTTTCCCCCTGAGCTGAGCTCAGCCCGCGAGGCCAACCCCATTAAAGTGTTTCTTGGACATGGTGGGCTCCCAAGTGTTAGTTGGACACCCTGGAGTGTGTCCAGAGAAGAGCAATGAAGCCGGGGAAGAGGCTGGAGAACAAGTCCTACAGGAGTAGGAGCAGGGGGTGTTTATCCTGGAGAAGAGGAGGCTGAGGGGAGACCTCATTGCTCTCTCCTGAAAGGAGCTTGTAGAGAGGAGGGAGCTGGGCTCTTCTCCCAAGTGACAGGGGACAGGACGAGAGGGAATGGCCTCAAGCTCCACCAGGGGAGGTTCAGGCTGGACAACAGGAAAAAAATTTTCACAGAAAGGGTCATTGTGCCCTGGCAGAGGGTTGAGTCGCCTTCCCTGGAGGGGTTTAAAAGACAGGTAGACGAGGTGCTGAGGGACGTGGGTTAGTGATTGATGGGAATGGTTGGACTCGATGATCCTAGAGATCTTTTCCAACCTAGTGATTCTGCGTAGTTCTGTGACTATTCCTGGTGATTCGGTGCCCACCAGCCCCCGCTGCCTGCCCACATCCCCCTGCTGAAATTTCACTTCTCCCTCCTCCTCCCCCAGCAGGAGACGCAACGCCTGGGGCAGGGGGAGCAGAAACGAAACCCGCGGCCACCCCGGAGGTGCAGCCAGACCCCGGAGGGCTGAGAACCCCAGCCCCACGTGGGGCTCGGCCTCGTGCGTGGGAGCGGAAAGGGTGGTGGTGCTGAGGCGGAAACGTTGAGGAGGGGATGAGGACAGGCGTGCTCGTGGCGTAACGTGTTCCTGCCCTGCGGTCACCCACAGCGAGGTGAGGAGACGCCTCCAAGACAATCACCACCCGCTGAAGGGGCCGTGAGCTCTGCCGCTGCGCCCAGGGCTCATCCCCAGTGAGTAAACGGTGGCTTTGAGCTCTCGGTCTCATAAGGTGGTGATGGCCAAGGCTGTGGCTGGGACTGGAGGGACAAGGAGAGCAAAACCATGAGCGGCCACCGCGTGTTCCCCATCCTGCCCAGACCCAGTGGGCTGAAGGGGGTTCCCAGGTCCCACCTCACCCGGTGTGCAGATATCAGTTGTCCCTCAAGCCACCAGCTCAACCCACATGTGTGGATCCACGGGAGTCACCTGAGGGAACAGAAATGGCCCAGGACTGTCCCTGCCCTCCCAGGCTCAAGGTCCCTGTGTTCCCATCCCTGCCCCAGCCAGGCTCCGCATCCTTATCTCCCCATCACCATGTTCAGCATCCTTATCTCCCCACCACCATGCCTCCTCTGGCTCCTCGCCCTTAGGTTCAGCATCTCTTCATCCCCTTCCCTGCCCCACCATGCTCAAAGTCCCCATCTCTCCATCTCCCCTTCCCTGCCAGGTTTGGCATCTCCATCTCCCCATCCCCACATTCCTGTCCCCGCGGCATCAGGCTTGATGTTTGCAGCACAAATTCATCAGCTCAGCCTTTCAGACTGTGCTCGAGGCATCGCTGTGCCACCCTGGCCCCAAGCTGAGCCACCTGGAAAGCCACTTTTAGAGGTGTCCGTCCCACGTGTGGGCTGGCAGCGCAGTGGCTCACCTGCACCCCGGCCCCAACGCCTGTTGACGTTCACACTGTGCTTCAGATATTTTCCATCCGGGGCTAAGCAGCCTCTCCAGCCCGCTCCCTCCTGCAAATGTAAATGTTTACGGGTGAGTCAGCAGGGGCGAGGAGATCTGCAGCCCTCAGCGATGCCCGATCCCTGGGTTGGACACCCCAGCTGCGAGGTCCTGGGTGCTGCCACCCTGCTCTGCCCCCACCACGTCCCCGCACCGTCACAAACTGGGTGCCAAAAAGCAGCTGCAGTAGTTGGTGGCTCAGCCGTGATGGGCACAAAGGTTGATGTGTCTCAGGAACGGGAGGCACGGGGACCGCTGTCACGCCCAGCCCCACTTTCATCTCAGATGCTCCCATCGTCCTGCAGCAGCTTGTCCAACCTCTGCCCCCGGTCCAGGTGAGGATGGGGCTGGCAAGTCTTGAGAAGGTGGGTGGGGGCAGCTGGAGGGATTTCTCCTGCTCTCCCCCAGTCCCATCCCTGGTGCTCTGGAGCAGGAGCCTAGCAAGGATAAACTTTTTTCCACTGTCGGAGCTCGAGCCGGCTGCCAGGAGCCAGGAATCGCCCTATTTGGCATAGTCAGCAGGTCCTGTCCAGCTGCCATCTCCCAGCTCACGGCAGAGGAATCCGCAGGAGCCAGAGCTGTGTCACAGCAGGATCCTCGGGGCACGTTGTCCTGCGACGCCTCTGGGGGGTCACCGGGCTGTGGGTGGCACGGGGCTGTGCACGATGCTGCATGTGATGCTTCGCACGCCGTGGTCCAGCTCTGCAGGATCAGTCCCCTCAGGCTATTTCGCTGGCACAGCAAAGCACAACCCAGAGGAGCAAATTACAAGCAGAGCAAGGCCGGACTGCCTCAAATTGCAGGTTACCTCGGGCTGGCTGTGCCGGGGAGCCAAGCCCTGCGGGTTCTCCACGTTCCGGCTGCCCCAAATTACAAAGCGGGGCCCGGGCGGCACAGCCCTGCCCGGCACCGAGGGGCTGAGCCTCCCCAGCCACAGGCAAAAACGGCATCGTAATGGGTGGTGTGGCTGGCCCCAAGCCTCCTCCACCCCAGGGAGAGCCCAGGGATGGGACCCCGGACGGGAACGGTGGGGAACATGGGTGGAGACCATGGATGGGGAGGCACGGGGATGCTGGACAAGGAGGGATGGGGACCCAGGACAAAAAGGATGGAAATTCTAGTCAGGGAGTGATGGGGACCTTGGCTGGGGTGGGTGGGGATTCTTGGACAAGAAGGATGAGGATGCTGGTGAAGGAGCGATGGGGACCCTGTCCAGGATGGGACAGGGAACCTCAACAAGAAGGGGTGGGGATGCTGGTGAAGGAGCAATGGGGACCCCAACAAGAAGGGGTGGGGATGCTGGTGAAGGAGCAATGGGGACCCCAACAAGAAGGGGTGGGGATGCTGGTGAAGGAGCAATGGGGACCCTATCGAGGATGGGATGGGGACCCCAACAAGAAGGGGTGGGGATGCTGGCCAAGGAGCAATGGGGAGTCTGGAGAGGATGAGATGAGGACCTTGGCCAAGGAGGGATGAGGAACCTGCCCAGGGAGCTATGAGGACCTTGGTTGGCCAAGGAGGAATGAAGACCTTGGCTGGGAAAGGCATGTGGGAGGCATGAAGATCCTGGCTGGGCTGCAACAGCGAGTCTGGATGCCGCTGGCTCTCCTCCAGGCTTGGCTCGGCAGCACGGCCACCCTCACCTTTCCCCCTTTCCCCTCTAAGATTTCAGCGCTGATCTCTTAAGGCCGGGAAAAGCCTCCCCAGCAGCTGCTCGGAGCCACCAGCTGCAGCCAGGCGGACAGACCCGTTATTTCTAGGAGCCACGACTACATTTTGCAACGCCAGGAGAAACCCAAATGGCACCAATTCCTCTCCATCTTCCTGGTGCCGGTGGCAATGGGGACAGGCACCCTCAGCCCTAGTCCCACGGTGGTCACGGTCCCCGAATGCTGGTGATAGAATTTTGGGGGGGTTCTGTGTCCCCAGGGAGGCGCGGGGGGGAATAGCGAGAGGATGAGGTCACATCGCAAGGGCTGCAGCCTCTTGAGCAACTTCATCCCCGGCGGAGGGGACGGAGGGGGTGGGCAGAGCAATGCCAGGTGATGTCCCTGGAGCCCCAGCCTGGAGGCTGCACCGAACATCAGCCTTGGAGCCCCGGGGGTGGTTTCTGCACCCCAGGGCAGTGGTGCCCACACGACAGCATTTCCAGGCTGGGCTGCACAAAAATGGTCTCCTCAAATCAAGACGCGGGGTGGGATCTCGAGACCTCCAGTGATGCCGAGACACTGACCCCGTGCCCTCCCCGGTCCCTGGGCACCGCGTGGCCTCGGTGGCCGTGCCCCAGCGGCTCCTGGTTGTGCCCCGCTGGGTTTGCAGGGCTTGCGGGGCTCAGCACAGGGGTTGCAGCTCCCGGTTGGGGTGCTGAGGCCCTGGCACGCAGTGAAAGGCACTTGGGTAGGAGCTGCTCCCAGCAGGTACCAGCGTTTTTGGGGTGCCGGCATTCCCAGCCCACCAGGGCCGCTCAGCCACTTGGCCACAGATGGAGTTTTACCTCTGTCCTCATGGGCAAACCCACCCTTACACCAAACCTCCTCGGTGACCCCCTTCCTCACTTGCACCCCAGAAAACGTCCCCTCCAGCCGTGCTGCTGGGGTGAAGGGGGCGCAGGGGCAGAGCAAAAAACTGGGAAGCTGCCCCAGCCCCCAGCTGGATTTCAGCTGGGAGGGGACTGGGGGCCGCCTGCCCCTCGCCGGCCTCCCGCGCTCCCTCCCCAAACCAACCCTAATGAGAACAAGCTGGTCCTGGGCTGAAACGCAGGAGGAGGAGAAGGAGGAGGAGGAGGAGAAGGAGGAGGCTTCATCCCAGCCAGCAGCAGAAAGGGGTGCAAGAAGGCGAGGCGAGAGGGAAAGACCCCATCCTCGCGGCTCCCTCGTGCCAACGCAGTGGCTACAGGCAAGGTGAGGATCCCGTCGGCAACTCCAGCCTGCCCCTAATTTTTTTGGGGTGGTTTCCTCACGGCTGGGGCCGCTGCGGCGAGGGCAGAGCATGGTCCCCGCGGCGGAACGTGGGACGGAGCTCACACACGGTTCCGAGGATGCTGCGTCTGGACAACATCAAAATCGTGACTCTCCTGAACGTTTGGGGAGCGGAACGGAGTGGGGTTCGCCTGCCTGCGGCCAAGGGGATGCGCAGTGGGTCTGGGGTGGGGATGGATGGATGGTGGCGGCTGTGAGGACGAGCCCTTCGCTTGGCACCGATTTGGGCTTCACTCAGCCCCTCCACGACCGCGGCTGCTCACTGACCCCCACTAACAATGAATTGATGCCTTCGTCCTCCCATCACGGTTGAGGGACCCCTCTCTGCAGCGGAGGTGGTGGAAGGGAAGCATGATGGGTCTCGTCCTGGCCCTCCAAAACCCCTCATCCTGGTGGTGCGGAGCCCGCAGCAGCAGGGATGCCTGCGGTGAGGCGGAAGGTTGAGGGTCTGGGGGGGCGCCTCCTGCCTCTGCTGCCGCCGCCGTTTTGTTTGCTCTAATTTAATGTAAACCAGATCTTGCAGCTGGGAAGGAGCGTGAAAGCCAAACCCCGCTCCCAGAATCCCGCCTGGTTTGCAGAGCTGCTGGGTCGGGTTTGTCTGGGGGGAAACTGGAGGTGGGGGGCCTGATGTTGGGGGGGTTCCTGACAATGGACAAGCTCTGCCAGGGGAGGTTTAGGCTGAAAATATGGAAAAAATCTTTCACGGAAAGGGCCATTGGGCACTGGCAGAGGCTGCCCAGGGAGGGGGTTGAGTCACCTTCCCTGGAGGGGTTTAAGGGAAGAGTGGACGAGGTGCTGAGGGACATGGGTTAGCGATTGATGGGAATGGTTGGACTCAATGGCCCAGTGGGTCTTTTCCAACCTGGTGATTCCATGATTCTATGATTCTATGACTTGGAGAGCTGATTCATGAGACTTCCCTGCGGGGCTGTGTGGAGGGGGAGAGCTCTGGTGATGGTGTTATGTGGCGAAACATCCTTCTGTCCCTCAGGAACTCACCACGACGCACTGGGACAGTCGCAACCCGCTCCCAAACCCTTTGTGCGTGCGGAGCCTGGATGGGTCTTACCTCGGCTCCCCATTTTGAGCTGCGCGTGGGGATGAGAACCTCTCATCCCATGTCCTACCACACCATGGCATGGCAAGGGGACAGAGCTGGCCTTCACTCTTCACTAGGGATGCTTGGGTTACTGGAATCCCCAGGACTCCCTGTTCGCTGCACCCCAGCTCCAAGGATGCCCCTTTTCCAAGGCTCTAGGGAGCCCTCAGCCCAGTCCCCGCGCCGCTCGGCCACCACAGCGGCACTGGGGTGAAATCCTGCCCCAAATCTATTTTTAGCCATGCTCAAGCTGGGAATCATTTGTAACGGTCTGCGCCGGGATGAGCGGTTGGGAAATGCCACTCGTGCCGGGGGGCTGGCCCCTCTGCAGCGCTGCCTGTGTCAAAGTTTCCACTGGAAACCTCAAGGTTTAAGGAATTTTTCTGATCAGCCAAATGACCGCTGTCTGAAGCCGGTTCTTGGCAGCGGCCCCGGTCCCCTCGCCGCACACACAGCATCCCCCAGGCTTAAGCAATCCAATTCAGCTGCTTTCCATCTATTTTTTTGCAGCGCCTCATTGCAAAACAAACACAGACCCTTGCTTGGCGTCAGGGTGAGGAAATAGGAGCTGCGTTTGGCTTTTCTTAAGGAAACTCAGCCGAGTGAATAAAAGGAGAGCCCAATCCTGCTTCAACGCTTGCGCTTGTCCCTCTGTGCCGAAGCCACACGAAGGGCTTTGGGCGGGTGTGTCGTGGGGCTTTGGTAGAGCAGGGCTGGAGGGTCTCAATCCATCGGGACAGAATCATAGAATCACCAGGTTGTTCAACCTAAACCTCCCCTGGTGGAGCTTGAGGCCATTCCCTCTCGTCCTGTCCCCTGTCACTTGGGAGAAGAGCCCAGCTCCCTCCTCTCCACAACCTTCATTCAGGAGAGAGCAATGAGGTCTCCTCTTCTCCAAGATAAACACCCGCAGCTCTCTCAGCGTCTCGTCTTGTTCTCCAGCCCCTTCACCAGCTTCGTTGCTCTTCTCTGGACTCACTCCAGAGCCTCAACATCCTTCTTGTGGTGAGGGGCCCAGAACTGACCCCAGGATTCGAGGAGCGGTCTCACCAGTGCCGAGTCCAGAGGGAGAAGAACCTCCCTGGACCTGCTGGTCACCGAAGTCCAGGAAGATACATCCACAGCCTTTCCCTCACCCAGCAGTCGAGTCACTTTATCATAGAAGGCGATCAGGTTTGTTTGGCAAGACCTGCCTTTCATGAACCTTTTCCCTCCCCTCTGCATCCCACAGGCCGCCGCACACGAGCCCTGGGGGAGATGGCGACGCGGGCAGCGACGGGCGCCTGGCTGCTGGTGCTGGTGGTGCTGGTGTCCCCGGCGCAGTCGGCAGCGCCCCGGCGCGCGGCGGTGCTTCCCGACGGCGGGGGCAGCGGAGACGGCGAGGAGGTCTCGGCCACACCGCCTGTCCACCGCGTGACGCCAAGGACCGGCCCGACAGTGGCGGATGCGACGGGGACCACGGTGACCAACAGCTCGGCGCCGGGCAGCGTGCTGGAAGGGCTGGTGGATTTCTTCAAGGAGTACATGCTGGTGGTGGTGGTGGTCGGCTCGCTGGCCTTCGTCCTCCTCTTCATCATCTGCGCCGCTGTCATCGTCCGGCAGAAGCACAAGGCGTCTGCCTACTATCCCTCCTCCTTCCCTAAGAAGAAGTACGTGGATGAGCGGGATAAGGCGGGAGGAGGCTGGGCGTTCAGCGAGGTGCCCGAGAAAGCCCCCGACCCCGGCGCCGAGGAGCCCCTCGACAGCAGACGGCAGCTGCAGGCAGACATCCTCGCCGCAGCTCAGAACCTCAAATCGCCCCACAAGACACCGCTGCCCAACGGGGCCCAGGGGGAGGAGAAATCCCCCCCAGAGGAAAAGGAGGAGGAAGGGAGCAAAAAGTCGGGTGCTGAGCAACCTGCTGAGCCCCCTCCCACAAAGGCAGGTGCTGAGGAAGCAGCGGGGGCGACAGGAGCCGGGGGTGATGGGGTCTCTGATGCGCCTCAGGATGGCACACGGGCCACCTAGGGCAGGAACCGAGTCCTGGGCGAGCCCAGGGAGCTGCCAGCCCTGCGCACACGCGATGGACACAGGTGTTTGTTGCTCTATACGTACGTGGCGGCTCGAGGAAGCCCTGAAAAAGATCTCTCCCTGTTCCCCCCCTACGTGCCCCTGGGGCCCATCGACCGCTGCACCCTCGGGACGCTGCGGCCACATCACGTTTTTCTAGCAGATGCTGGTTTTTGGCAGTGCTGGAGCGGCATCGCTGCTCAAAGGGTTTGTCCCACCCCGAGGCACTGGGTGGGTGCTCCCCTCTCAGCTCCGGCTCTGCCCCCAGCGCTGTGCTGGGCAGCCCTCGCCCATGGCCATGCTGCCAGCTTTCTCCCAAGTGTAATTTTACTAATTAGTGGTCTGGAAGCTGCGTCCTCTGGGCAGAGGGACGGCCCTGCAGCTGCGGGAGGGTGTGCAGCCGTCCCTCCTGTGGGGAGCAGGCCCTGGACTGGCTTTGCTGAGCACCGTGACCACCAAGGAGAGGAGATAGGGTGACCTTGGCCATCTAAGGGGAGAAGGGAAGAGGACTCAGTGGCAAGGACCCGTCCTTTCATTTTTCTGACCTGAGGGCAGCCCAGAGCCCAGCTGGACTTTCCCCTTGTTTTCTTAACCTCTTCAGCTAATAATAAAGACATTTCCTACGCAGATCTCCTCTCCAGTGTATTTCTGCAGCTTGCAAGGTGGCCGAGGCGTAGTCCCAGTACGGTTTGCTCCCCCTTCCTTCGGGTCCCTCCCAGCACCGCGCTGGTGTTGGGGTGCAGCCGGTTTTGTCTCTGGCCCAGCCGGCCTGGCTGTGCTTCAGGGGGAAGGTTAATCGTGCAGGCAAAGCCCGGGGAGCCAGGGACGTGCTTATCATCCACAAAATCTGTACAGTAATGCTATTTCTGGGAATCTTTTATCTTTCCCTGCAGCCAAGGGTGCGGAGGCTGCAGCGCTGTGGCACAGCTCGGCACCAAAACATAACTGCACCCAGCCGGGGCGGCAGGAGACAGCGAAGGCAACACCCCCTCCTATCGCTGTGACCTCGCGTCTCGTCCCAGCCATGGACATGCACAGATGTGCCCTCATGTCCTTCCATCGGAACAACTTTTCCCCCTTGGGAGAGCATGCCGCCTTTTATCTCCTCCTTCCATTTTGTCAAAGGGCTTCCCTGCTTTTTGGGAAACCACGGGACTGTTCCCAAGGACTGAGGCACATTCCTTGCTGCTGGAGGGCGGCAGGAGGCTGGGGCCATGTGGGTTGGTGCTGAGCAGAGGTACCGCAAGGAAAGTCTTGTGAGTGACAAACCACAGCAGCAACACGTGGCCTGCTCTGCATCCAAAACCAGCTGCGGACACATGCATCAGAACGAGCAACTTATATTTAAACGTGGGTTTTAATGGTTTTAAAACACCCTTAGTATGAAAAAGGCAAGTTTTCTCGGGTGCTTTAAAAGCTTAGGAACAGGCAAAGCTTTCAAATGTATTTTCTGTTTGGTTTGGAAATCTACGGGAATGCTTCCCTGAAAAAGAGAAACCACAAAAAGGCACAAGGAGCAGCAGGCAAGCAGGGCCACATCACTGAAAAGCGTTTAACTTCCAAACACTGGTGTGCGCTCGGCTCCGTGGACTTAATTAATACTCCTTGGACTTAGTTAATACTCCGTGTGTGAATCCTCGAGTGGATGAAAACCACCCACGCTCTCCCCACCACACACTCCTCTTTCAAAGCCACCTGAGCCACTCAGTGGAACCGCATCCCGCAGGAGAACAGACCCATCCTGCTTCCCTGGGAGCGCCCCCTCACCTCTGAATCCCAGCCACACTATTCCCCTCCCTCCGGGGTTCAAACCCGAGGGTGTATGTCCTCTAACAGAGTATTTGGCTGGTCCAAGGGTTCAGTTCTTACAAGACATCCCAAAATTAAGACTGTTCCTCTAGCGAGAGCTTCAAGAAGCACAGCTGGGACAGAGCGCAGGCAGAAGCTGGAGCTGTGGTTCTCTGCATGCTCCTCCTCGCCTCCCACCAGCACTCTGTTAGTGCCCTCTGGTGCCTCCTGAAGCGTCCCAGCACCAAGAAAGAAGGAACTACCGCACAGATTGCGAAACAAAACTCCGACACAGCTGCAGTTTGTGGGCAGGAGCACTGCCCCCTGTTTGTATACTGCACTGATACACAGACCCACCTGCAGTTCTTACACAAACATTAAGACCAAGGCAAAGTTTCCCACTAAAATCTGTAAAACATTAGGCAAAACTATACAACTTCCAAAAAAGTGCAGCCCTTCCAGTACCGGAACAGTAGGATTTTCTCTCCATAGAGAAGCCACCGAGTTCTCTACAGCTGAGCAGTCTTCTTTCCTCCAACATTTCAGACACAGTTATACCAGGACACAGGCTGCTAGAATACCCACATCCCAGTTATTTAAGCACTACAAGAGTGGCTGAACACACAGGAACAGTGACACGTTGTGCGTACGTTGTGCGTATCTTACAGCTTCATTTCGTAGTGCGCAGGATCTTACTAACAGCTAGAATAATTGCACTGCAAATTTAAGTGGAATGAGAACAAGCCTCACAGTCCGTTTAGGCATTGTTCGCTTTCTTCTCTGACTCTTCTTTGTTTGGATCTTGCTTCAATTTGTAATCAGCCAAGGCAGCCTTGATGGCATCTTCAGCCAACACTACAAACAAAACAAGTATTACAAGGTCAAGAAAAAGTTGTTTACAACAAAAGACCCTGTGGGAAAAAAAAAAAGAGCATCCAGCAGCAGTGACCACCACTGCAGACAGGGCCCGAGTCTGAGAGCTCAGTCAGTACCTAGGAAGTAGCGTGTCAAAATCTGAACGCTCCTTGTCAGTTTGCTGAGCTACAGATTCCAAAACATGAAAGGGATCTGAAAATAACCCTGAAGTCTGAGCATAAGCACGTTTCTCTTGTGGGCCAAGGTTAGCTGTTCCTTGTGCACAAATGTTATTTGAAAACAACATTCAGAAGCATCTGCACCATTCCCAGAAGTCTCCCTCTCAAATAGGAGTTTGTGTTTGGACTTCCCCCGTGTTCCTTTACTTACTGGAGCAGTGCAGTTTGACTGGAGGAAGGCAGAGCTCCTTAGCAATATCCGTGTTCTTGATTTTCAATGCTTCGTCAACCTGAAATGCAATCAGTGCACAGTCACTGGTCACAGGAGGTTCGATGCAGCTGCAAAGACATCTGCTCTAAGAGTGCTTTAACGCTTCAGAGCCAACAGAATCCACATGGAAGAACATCTTGACTACGAAGAGCAGTGAAGGAATTAAGGGCCAGTTGGAATTAAGGGACATTTTGGACTGAGGAGTGGCAGGAATGAACCTCACCCTTCGGCGAGGCCACTGCAAAGGTTGCCCAGAGAAGCTGGAGGTTTTCCATCCCTGGAGGTTTTCAAGCCAAGCTGGATGGGGCTTTGAGCAGCCTGATCCAGTGGGAGGTGTCCCTGCCCATGGCAGGAGGTTGGAACAGGATCAGCGTGAAGGTTCCTTCCAACCCAAACCATGCTATGAAACCAGTGTTACAAATAAACACTGCAGGGATTGTTTCATGGTCACTTTCGATCAAACTATAGAAATGTATTTCTTGCCTGACACAAAAAAATTGATAAATAATACAGACACTCCATAGGTAAACCTTCTTTCAGAATCCATGTTTACCAACTTATTGCTTTCTGCGTAAGACACAAAGGACCTCCCTGCAGGTTAACGGGAGTTCTTGGAAAAGGCAACTGTTGCTCTGGAAGCCAGACCTCTAACAGTGCTGACAGTCTCTGTACTACAGTATAAACTACAAGTCACCTCTGGGATTCCCAGGCCTCCACTTCCCAAAAGTCAACACAAGCAGGTCTTATGCTCTGAAGCCCTTCCGGGGTGTCGCCTCTGATTCCGGCGGGGACCCTTACCGTTTTCCCTTTGACCCACTCCGTCGCCAGTGAACTTGACGCGATCGCTGACCCACAGCCAAACGTTTTGAAACGGGCATCAACAATCTTGCCATTCTCATCCACTTCCACCTGCGAAGAGTGTCAGCACCAGCACCTTAGCGGCCAGCTTGGCTCAGCCAGGGCCCCCAGAGCCAGCCCTCAGGTCCAGGCAGGGTCCTGGGGAGCAGGATAGAGCCTGCCATCCAAGAGCCACCCTGAGACCCAAATGGAGCCCTGGGGAGCGGGACAGGCCCTGCACCCTCAGAGCCACCCTTGAGGCCTAAGCAGAGTCCTGGGGAATGGGACAGGCCTTGCCCTCCCAGAGCCACCCCTGAGGTCCAAGCAAGGCCCTGGAGAGTGGGACATGGCCTGCCCTCCCAGAGCCACCCTAAAACCCAGGCAGGATTCTGAGAAGCAACAGGAACCTGCACCCTCACAATCACCACTGAAGCCCAGACAAGGCCCTGGTGAGTGGGACAGGCCCTGCACGGGGCCCCTCAGAAGTGATGGAAGACCATGCTGCACCCCTGAGAGGACGGGGAGCGGGTTGGGCCCTTGCAGCAGCCGCACACCATGCCCTCCCGCGGTGCCCAAGGTCACCTGCAGCTTCATGACATCTCCGCAGGCCGGGGCGCCCACCAGGCCGGTGCCAACGTTCTTAGCGTTGCGGTCAAGGGAGCCGACGTTGCGCGGGTTCTCGTAGTGATCCACCACCTGCCAGGGCAGCGCGTTAACACCCACCGCCTCCCCGAGGCCCACCCCACCCCTCACACAGCCCTTTGCCCCTTCACCTTCTTGTGGTAGCCCAGCCTGGCCACCTCCCCCCCGCGCCCGGGCCGCAGCAGCAACGCCCCCACCGCCCTCAGCGCCGCCATCTTGAGACTGAGGGGGGCGGGCGCCTCGCCCCCCTTCTATAGACTCGGTCGGAGAGACCACGCCCCCAAACCAGTCCCAGCCAATCACAGGTCACTCTCCTTCCGTGACCACGCCCCCTTCCGGACACGCTCCTCGCCCGGCCTCGGCCTCCGCGCCCACGTTTTAGCTCCGAGCGGGCGCCAAGGAGGCGAGCGCTGAAGGCCGCCTGCGGAAAAGCAGCCGCGCCGTGGCTCAAATGATCAATAAATGTTATTTCCCATCACGACGCCGTTTACCGCGACACCCGCGCATGTGCACGCCGCAGCGGCCACACTCACTATGGCGGAAGGGCGCCGCGGACCTCCTCGGAGGCCCTTTGGCCTGGTAGGACCCCATGTGCCCGCGGCGCCGCCTGTACCGCGGCCAGGATAACACAGGGCCTGGCCCCGGCGGCGCTCATCGCAGCGCGGTCCCAGCGCTCAGAGTAGCTCGGGAATCTGCAGGAGACTCATATCGCCTCTTCTCGCTGTGTTTAGCCGTCAGGATTTGGCGGCAGCGGGACAGGCACCGCGCGGGACAGACCCCGCGGGCGGCGTAGCGCGGCTGGCTGTGAGGGGAGCTGCATAAGATGGCGGCGGCGGGTGCCGAGGCGGCTGCGGTGGCGGAGGAGGAGGATGAGAAGAAGCGGCTGCCGGAGGACGACCCCGAGTCGGGGGGCGACTCGGAGGATGAGGGCGACTCGGATTCGTCTGGTGACGGCGAGGATGAGGAAAAAGAGAACGAAGCCGAGATCCAGCGGCTGGAGGAGCAGGTGGGGTCCCGGCCCTGGCCCAGGGCGATAGCGATGGCTCCGCGGTAGCGGAGTTTGGCATGACTTTGTGCAGGAAAGTCGGTGTTGTCTTTGCTTTAGGAACACACAATGAGATTTGTGTGGCGCAGAAGACAGCATCGCATTCTGTTCTGCTACACCTTTTGTGATTTCTTCCTGCTTATTGCTTAAGACTGCTTTTAAAAAAGAATTTGTTTTGTTTTAAAGCTTTCCATCAACGCGTTTGATTACAACTGTCACTTGGATCTGATAAAGCTGCTGCGCCAGGAGGGAGAATTGATAAAGCTCAGAAGAGCTCGCCAGAAGATGAGTGAGCTCTTTCCGCTCACTGAAGGTACAGAGCATCTCCTGCTCGTGTTGCAGCCTTAAGCACCAGCCGTATAAAATACCGTTGTTTGAGTAGTGAGCCTGTGCCAGGCTTCAACATTAATCCAGAGAAGCCTCAAGGAACAGGCTTGGGTCTTTTTAAGCTCTGAATTCCGCTGGTGTTAATGGCCAGCATTGAGCTCGGCCTCTGGCAGGTGCAGGGTAGCGAGCTTGTTGTGAGAATTTGAGTTCTTCCCACTTGCAACTGTGCTGTCGTGCCCTGCCCTCTGCCAGAGGCTGCTGTGGGGTGGGACTGGTGTGGGGGTGTATTTTATGTGCTCATCTATTCCAGCCTCTCTTCTGTAAGTCTATTAGCTGCAGGAATTGCTGCCAGGACACGACCTGTTGTAGCTGGGGGACAAGCCTGTGTTTGCTTGTGCCCCTGTTGCTGTAGGGCTGGTAACAGCAGCACTGAAACAGCTCCGGTCCCTTGGTCAGTAAATGTGACTCAAATTTTGTAGGCAAGCAGCAAAAAGTATGATGTTGGTGGAAGCGGCAGGTAGCCCGTGAAGTGGGTGTTCTGTTTTTACTCATAACACTAAGGCAATGTCGATATTGCAGAGGCTTTTCCACTGGTGTGCTTGGCAAGGGAAGGTTTCCTTTGATACATGTGGAAACTTAGAGCCTCTAAAGCCTTTTGCTATTTCTTGTAACGGAGAGAAGAAAGGTGTCCCTTTTTTCTTTTAAATGAATTGAGTGGTTGTGGAGGCTAAATTGCCTTCCCATTTTTAAGTCTGTTAGTAAAAACTCTCATAAAAATTCAGCAGGTGGATTTAACTTATTCTTTCTGCACATTGATGTGTTCTAAACCTCTTCCTTTCAGAGATTTGGCTGGACTGGTTGAAGGATGAGATAAAAATGGCTTCTGAAAGCTCTGAGCGAGAGAAAGTTTATGAACTGTTTGAGAGAGCTGTGAAAGACTACATCTGTGAGTTGTTGGTACATGCTATATGACGTGTTGTGTTGCTTTTGGATTGTGGCTTTCTTTTTCTAAGAATGTTTCTTCCTTAAGTTGTAATACAGAAATTGGATCAAAAATATTGATGCACTGTAATCCTCAGTTTTTCTGAAGCATTGGAGCTAAAGGCAATTCAAAGGCAATGCTTTTATTATTGAGTCTTTAAGACGTTTTAGATGAAGGTTGTAAAAAGCTTTAGATGCATATATTTCACTTCTCTGATCTCTACAAGCAGCAGCAATTGTGCTCTGCTAGGGAATACTTTCTCTGTTACCCATTATGCTCTTTCTTTGAGGAAAGTGAATGCTTTTAAAAAGGCTTATTTCTCCTCCCAGCTTCTGTGTTGGTTTAGCACTGTCTTTACTGCTATTTCCACTATGGCCCAGCCTTTGAGAACGTTGTTAATGTCTGTGAGGCAGCGTTCTTAACGTCCTGTGAAGAAGGTAACCCTGACCGTGCTGCAGTGCCAGGCTCCGATTGTGTTTGTTGCAAGTGAAGGAAGTATGTGCAAGTATTGCCTTTCCGTTTCTCAGGAGCTGCTTGCAGTCATAGCTTAAAACTTTTAGCTTATAGCACCAGGTAACTGTGTGCTCTTTGAGCCTTTTGGTGAGGTGCTGAAAACACAAAGCCTGAAGGAGGAGAGAGTTTGGTAGCACTGAGACGAATCCCTTGCAGAAACTGTATACAAAATGTCACGTTACAGCAGCAGCATAGCCAGCCTCCCAGAATGGTGGTGACCCCTGAGGAAGGAATGGAGAGATGAGGAACTAAGAGGGAGTATCTTCTGTATCTGCTGGATGGAAAGCGCTTAGGATTGAGAAAGACTTCTTCCAGAACTTGAGGTGTGCAGTGTGACATCCCTGTCTCTGCTGGGCATCCCTGGACCTAATTTGCTCAGATGCTGCTCTTTCAGGAGACAATTGCAGCAGCTGGTACTGAACCAAACGGAATAAAATATTTGATTTTCTTCTTTACCGCATTGGATGGTAAAGAAAATTGTCATGTGCTGATCTGTCTGTGGATGTTTGGGAAGCAGAGAGATGCCTTTTTCTTATTTTTTGAGGGGATGAGGTCAATTGTTTCTCATAACTTTTTGTTTAGGTCCTGAAATTTGGTTGGAATACGCCCAGTATTCCATTGGTGGCATTGGTCAGGAAGGAGGAATTGAGAAGGTTCGCTCAATATTTGAGAGCGCGTTAACTGCGGTGGGACTGCATGTGACGAAAGGCACCGCATTATGGGAAGCGTACCGTGAGTTCGAGAACGCCATCCTGGAGACGGCGCAGGTAAGGCCACTCACCTGGCCTCTGGTAAGAAAGAAGCAGTGGTTTAGTTTCTGAAGTCATCTTGTGCTGCCCCCTCATCGGTTGCTTCAGAGAGAAGTGTCTGTAGTGTCACACAGTTGTTTGTCTTCAAAAAAAGCATTCTGTGTGTTTAGTTAATACAGTAATGAATTATTTGATCATAATATCTCCTATCTAGAAGCAGAGTTTCACTCTGCAGGAGTGGGATGGGGTTGAAACTAGATGGTCTTCAAATGTCCCTTCCAACCCAAACAAAGGAGTAACAGGAGAAGATCCTCTCATTCACAAACAGAAGAAGCTGAAACTCTTAAATCATCTGTTAATACACCAGGGATTTATTTAAAAGCTATTTGGCAGCCCAGTGGGGTTGTGAAATGGCACAATCTTGTGTAGGTTACTTTTTTTTTCCTCAGGTTATCATTTCCTTTCAGTGTGGAATGCTTTTCATGTTCATCCAGCTTTTGAGTCTAGCAGTTCCCAAGTTTTAGCTTTCAGAGCAGTGACCTGTGTCTGTCCTGCAAGGATCATGTAGTCATTTGGAGCCCAGACCCCCAGCCCGTGAACAATACCCTCTCGTGTTCATCGGCCGAGGCTGGAGGGAACTGATTAAATTTCAGTCTTTTTGTTCATAGCCAGCTCCTGGCAGCGTTCCATCGCCTGAGCAGCAGCAGATGCTCTGCAGTCAGCTCGAGAAGATCCACACGCTGTTCCGGCGCCAGCTGGGGATCCCACTGTTAGGTAAGAGTCGATGCACTTGGAGAGATGGCTTGGATGAGCTGTGTTGTGGTAATCCAGGCCTTAGTCATGATGATTCTTTTAGTAGAGCCCGACGAATTGTGGCTGTACTATTTGTGAATTCTTTATTCAATGAAACTTGCCTTTCCTCAGGGCCTTTTGAATGACGCACAGATCCCTTTCGTTAGAAATAGTCTTAGTCATTGAAGCTTGGTTTATCTGTTTCTTCAGTACGTAATTTGAAGCTATTTAAAGTACAAGTGATGAGCACAAAATGTGACCATTAGGAACTATTAATTCAGCTGTGATGATCATTACATAAGAACCCTAGTTCGTAGGGAACAGTACATGCTGACAGTTGGATTGTTAGAATTCTGACATCTCTGCTTAATTCTTTTAACTTGAGTCCCTTTTCTTGTGACTTTGCTTATAGGGGAAAGTTAAACACAGCGCTTTGACTTCTTCACTTTCATATTGTAAGAGTTTGTGTTGGTCTTTCTTCTTTAAGGCCATGGGAAAATCTTACTACTTTGGTTTTCTAAATCAAAATAAATAGCTTTAATATTAACTTGTGGTAGTGCACTGTAAAAGATCAAGTGTTTGAACCTTGTAAGCACTTGGTAGTGGGACAGTTGAGATCTAAAGGTATAAACAGAAATGCGAATGTGTTAGAAACAAATACAGGTTGGATATCGATCATTTAGTGGAATAAGTTATTGATGGGTTTTCCTGCATTTTAATAGATATGGAGGCTTCATATGCCGAGTATGAGGAATGGTCAGAAGAACCGATACCAGAAACAGTAATAAAGAATTACAAAAAAGCTCTACAGCAACTGGAGAAGTATAAACCGTATGAAGAGGCACTGGTAATGCTCTCACTTATACCTTCCTTTAAAACTAAGAGTTAATTGCTTTGGGGTGATTTTTTTTTTCCCTAAGCTGTATTTTTTCTAGTCAGAGATAAAGCAGCTGTGTATTGAGCAGTGACTCTTTTAATTGTGAGAAATGTGAGACAGAAAGCAAGCCTCACAACTGGATGTACTGGAAACTATTGAATCCATTGATCACGTCACGCCACCCTGAGGTGCATATGGGTTCTTTCTCTATTTCTTCCAGCATGGATGAGCCTGCTGGGCTAAGAGGAGCAAAAAGTAGAAATCTGAATGGCTTCAAAACCAGAGTGGTGTTTGGAGAAATGCGAAAATCAAAAGCTGTTGTTATCTAGAGGCCAAACTCTTGTGCTTTGTTCAGGAGATTTTAGTTTTCTGTATCTGTTTGTTTTATAGCTGAGTGCTGAAACACCGAAGCTAGCAGAATATCAAGCTTACATTGATTTTGAAATGAAAGCGGGCGATCCAGCTCGCATTCAGTTGATCTATGAGAGGGCGTTGGCTGAGAACTGCCTTGTGCCAGATCTTTGGGCACGCTACAATCAGTACTTGGTAAGGAAAAAAACCCAATAGATATTTTCAGTTCAATTTTCTTAACTTTTTTTACTGGCTAGTAAATGAACAACCAATAAGTTCTACCTCAGTCCCTGTCCCTTAGTAAGCTGGTATTTGTCTCGGAGAGTCTCTCTGCCAAACAGTAACTGAAAACTTTGTGCGATTATTTCAGGATCGGCAGCTGAAAGTGAAAGAATTGGTGTTGTCTGCTCATGACCGTGCTGTTAGGAACTGTCCCTGGACGGTTGGGCTGTGGATTAGGTATCTTTTGGCGATGGAGAGGCATAGAGTTGATCACGGCATTATTTCTGGTAAAGAAAGACCATCTCAGCAAAACTCGGAATAACGTGTGACGAATGGTGACTTGTAGGATGCTGTAGAATTTGTTTTCATCCAATCTTAAAGCTGATGAAATGTACAGTAACGTTTAGAGCAAAGCTGCTTTTGTTGAGCAGCTTCAGTTTGGAGCAAGATGAACTTTGCGTGCATGTTACTGAGTTTAAGTGGCTTTTACTTCCTAAACCAATTCACCATATGAAGGATTTCTTGAACTTTCCTATCTTCATAGTAATGTAAGGTGCATGTACTTCTGTGCTGTACTCTGTAGCTTGCTAACTGTGTCCGTATTTGAAAGCTAAATATACTTGTGTGTGTATTTTCCTCCATTTCTCTGCAGAAATGTTTGAAAAAGCTCTGAATGCAGGTTTTATTCAGGCAACGGACTATGTAGAAATCTGGCAGGCGTATCTTGACTACCTGAGAAGAAGAGTGGATTTTACACAAGGTAGATATGATATATGTGTGAATAAGTATTTAAATTGTTCTCTGTGTACCTCTCTGAAACAGCAGTATTAATTTAAAAAAAAAACCAAAACCCCAGACAATAGTCCCATATCTTTCACAAAAATTACTTCTGGCCAGTTAGTGTCTGTAAGATATATGAACTTAGTTGGTTTAAAGCAGCTCCTTGCTAACAGAACAGATTGCGCTGTTGCAGACACGTCCTGCCTTATATTTTAGGTACTTGGTGGGTATATTTATGATGTGTGTAGTGAGTTTTACTGAAGTAATAAATTTTGGCTGCCCCTACCCCCCAGTAAAATCATTATGGGTGTATCGAAGAGGCTTTAGTGAATGGGAGGTGAAAATGAAATCATTGTTTAAGGCAGTTCTTTCTTTCTTTCTTCTAAAGACTCGAGTAAAGAGCTGGAAGAGCTGCGGTCTGCATTTGCACGTGCTGTGGAGTACCTGAAACAAGAAGTAGAAGAGCGTAAGTTAAATCATCCAATATGTTGTTTTCTCTTGGTGTCTTAAGACCAGTTCTTCACACAATGTTTAACTTCTCTTTAAGTGTCTCGAACATTTTAAGGAAGCTACAGATAAACATTTTGCTTGCAGTGTAGAATATGTTTATTAAACACTTTATTTCCCAGACCCATTCACAAACAGTACTTTATTTTAATTCCCAGGATTCAGTGAAAGTGGAGATCCGTCCTGCACCATCATGCAGAACTGGGCGAGAGTTGAGGTGATGTTTCTAACTGCTTTTTTTTAAATGGCTAGACGAGAGGGAGTTGGTCGTTTTAACATTCCAAGCACAGAATTAAATCCTCTTGTACTTTGGCATTTTGTTAGGGTGACTTTACTGTCGGTCTTTACTTCAGAGTAAATCTTTCTTCTTCCCCTCCTGTGTCTGGACTGGTCAGGTATATAGTGTGGCGTGAGGCTTGAAGCACGAATCCCAGGGAGGAAACAGTGTTCTTTTTGGGAGAGCTGTCAGGACTGTTAGTGTGTTTATACTGCTGTGACTGCAGTGTGGCACAGGTGTGTGAGTAACTTGGTTAGCAGTCTAGCCACAGGGGCTTGGAACTGAACAGTAAGTCCATAAACTGCCTTGAATCCTGCCTAATTTAGTGTTGCCTACGCTATTGAGCTTCAAACTAGTACAGATATCAATTTGCTGGTGCAGGTGCTGCCTGCAAGTAGATGTTTTATTTTCCTTCCTTTGCCACAGGCTCATATAAATCTCGTTAAATCACGTTGCATTTGCGCTGTCACTTGTCTGGATTGCCAAAATCTTGGGCGCTGTAATCCTCCCAAACAACGTGGGTCTGAATTAATTACTTACACTCTAATTACTTTCTGTCCACGTAGTGGAGGAAGAAAGTAGGTGCATCCAAGTGTGATTCAGCTAAGGCAGTTCTAATAAGTCAGCTGTCTGTGTACTCGTGTACCTCTGCAGTTAGGTCGGGTAAAACCCACTTGGGTGTCTTAATCCCTTCCTGATCGCTTCTCTTAGGTGGAGGACTGGTTTTGTGTGTAAGTGCTCGATTAGGTACATTCATGAATAATGACAAAAGTTAAAATTCGGAAGCCACTACCTAATATTTTTGTAAGGACCAAAACGAACTGTATGTGGGAGCCAGAAACTGAGATTAATGTAAGAAGAGGGCAGGGAAGCATTATCCAGTAGTTTTGCATTAGGTGTTTACTCCAGCCCCTCTGAGGAGGGACCCAGGTATCTTTTTGGGGCTGTGGACATCGTCTGTTGCAGTTTCTAGTTTGAAGGGCTGGGGGAGGCAGGGGGAAAGTCATGTTGGACAAATAATCCTAAACTATATCGAGTACCTTGGATGCTGTTTCAGGCCCGGTTGTGTAACAACATGCAGAAAGCCAGAGAGCTCTGGGACAACATTATGACTAAAGGAAACGCCAAATACGCTAACATGTGGCTGGAGTATTACAACCTAGAAAGGTAAGAGCTAGGCTGGTTGGAAGAGATAATTCACTTTTCAGTTTCCTCATCTGTGTGAGACAAGACTTAACTGCTTAGTATGGGTGTACTTCATGCGGGTTTATAACATGCTGCTGAGGTTCTTGCAGCACCTCTGCCGTGTATTTCAGAAGCATTACAGTGACAGGGTGTAGTGCAAGGTTGCTGGGGAAAGAGGGAAAACATTTGCATGCTGTTGTGTAACCTTGATGTGAAGTTTTGGCTCCTCACTGCCATGGTTTCCCTGCTGCAGAGCTCACGGTGATACTCAGCACTGCAGGAAGGCCTTGCATCGAGCGGTGCAGTGCACGAGCGACTATCCAGAGCATGTCTGTGAGGTGCTGCTCACACTGGAGAGAATAGAAGGTAACTAACTGTACACCATCTCATCTTACCCACTCGAGTTAGTGTACGCTGATTCAGAGTGAATTTTGATCTAGCATTTTGTCTTCTGCTGAGGGCTTATTTTCTTTTGATTACTGTAGCACACAAGCACCTCTTTTTTTTCTTCTTTTCTGGCCTACCTTCGAGCCTGCAGAAACTGATTGGGTTTTTCCATGCCTTTTAGAAGTGTTCTATTATAAATGAGATGTTTCTCCTCTGCTTAGTTTCTTTTAAAGCCTATTCATTATATTTAGAATGTTAATACGTGACATTAAGTTAGCATTAAGAGTGAGTTCCATGCACTCATTGACTTATTTTTCCAAAATTGTGTTTTCAAATTATGGGAAAGATAAATACAAGGCTTTTTTTTTTTTTTTTTTTAACATATATTGTTTAGGAACATTGGAAGACTGGGACGCAGCAGTTCAAAAAACAGAAAACAGATTGGCTCGAGTCAGTGAACAAAGAGCAAAGGTCAGAACTCTGAGAACTATCTAAGCAGTTTATTGGAAATTCCTGTCTTAAGGTTATGCTTGTCTGAATGTCATATTTCTAAGTTGGTTCCTGTAGATAAGCCTGTGTTATCTTAAAGCCTCAGAACTGTTGATTTTAGTTTGAAATGTCTTTTGGTGCTTTTTCTTTCACTGTTTGACCCTTGGATGGATGTCAGTGTAATCTGCACTCCAGGAAAGTTCTTGGAGCAAACAATCGAAATGTGCTTTAAATGATAATCCCTTTAGCACTGTTTAATGTAGCTTAGGAGAAATCTCTCTAAGATCAGTTTATAGAAAATAGCTGGTAAGAATTCTCTGCAGTCTCCAGTCACTAGTGAAAATATAATCTTGAATACTTGTAGGCTGCTGAGAAAGAAGCTGCTCTGGCGAAGCAGGAGGAGGAGAAGGCTGAACAACGAAAGCAGGCTCGGGCAGAAAAGAAAGCTTCCAAAAAGGCTAAAAAAAACAGGACTGGAGACAAGCGCAAAGCAGATGATGATGATGAGGGCGAATGGGGACAAGAAGAAGGAGGTAAAAAGTTAAGACTTAAGACTTCTGGCAACAGGGTTATCGGTTGCCTCCCTTCGGTTAGAGTCACATGAGGGAGGGACATCACAGATGTCCTAAGAGTTGCTGTCCTTTCAGGGTCTCTTTCTTATAGGAAGTCATCAATGTGGTAATGAAATGAAAGCAAGACTAAATGATTTTGACTAACAGATGTGTAGGGTGATAAGAACTATAGGGATTTTATTTTTTTTTTAGGTTTTTCTTGTTTCAGAGAAATATTGTGAGTTTTTGGGTTGCATTTTTATTTTGTTCTGAAGTTAGTAATTTTCCTGACTCATCAAGTGATGCCAAGGTGTGTGTCTGAATGAGGCTATTCAGCGTTGTAGCAGCCTGTTGGAAGGTGGTAGCAGAACACTTAAAATAGGTTGCTGCCCCTGAGAGTTTTTGGAGCTTTTAGGTGCTTGTGTTTGTTCCAAAGTAAAAAACTCATCTTTTAAACAGAGAACATGAATTAGTAGCTGTAACTGACAGAAAAAAGGGAAAAATATCTCTGTTGCTTTCATCTAAATACTTGCTGCTGCCTTGGTCAAATAATCTGTTGTTACTTTTTCTTGAAAACCTGAGAGATATTTTTTTTTTCCTGTCTCCTAAAACCTCTTATTGTATTTGTGGTTTTATGTGCTCTCTCTAAACTCCATAGTGGTCATGGAGGACAGCTTAATTTCCTCGGTGGATGAAATGATGTTGTTCTTTCTAATAAAGAATATTCTTTCTAATATTCTTTCTAATCATTCTTTCCATTTCCTTGGTCAGCAGAGCAGCCCAGCAAGAGACACAAGGGAGGTGGAGATGGTGATGGTGTGCTTCTTGAAGACATGGAGGTAGAAACGGGGCTGTTTGGAAGAAGTGGACCTGAAAAGCCAGATCACCCAGCAAACCAAAAGGAAAAGGCATCTACCAGTCGAAAAGACATCCCCAAAGTTTTACATGACAGCAGTAAAGATAATGTCACTGTCTTTGTCAGCAACCTTGCCTACAACATGACAGATCCTGAAGGGAAACTGAAAGAGCTCTTTGAGAGCTGTGGGGAGGTAGCAGAAATCCGTCCAGTATTCAGCAACAAGGGGGCTTTCCGGGGGTACTGCTACGTAGAATTCAAAGAAGAAAAATCTGCTCTCCAAGCTCTTGGCTTGGATCGTAAAGTTGTGGAGGGAAGACCAATGTTTGTTTCTCCCTGTGTTGACAAGAACAAGAATCCAAACTTTAAGGTAAACTTTTATTCTTTCAAGTAATAGATTGAACAGTGGGACTGCTAGGAGAGTGTCTTGCTTCCTGAGGGCTTGATTCTGTTCATGTTGTGCTGGTTTGGAATGGTGATGTTATGTCTTGGCAGCAAAACTGTTTTCTGGGAGTTCTTGCATTTTGTGTTACTTTGCAAATGTCAATCCTGGTTTACAGCAGATTTCTGCGAACCTTGAGAAAGCCAATCTGAGCAGCTCGTTAATGGTGTGAGGTACTCGGATTCCTGCTTGAGCATCTCCATCTGCAAAGTGCTTTTTTGGTTGAGTCATACAGCTGTGGGCGTTCATTACACAACCCTCTGGTTCTTGTTAATGACCTGTACTGAATACCAGTTGTATAATCAGTGAGTTTCTGCACTGCAAAGTTATTGTCCAGGAAGATTTAACGATTCAGATAGTGACACCTGGGCAAGAAGACATTATCAATGGCCCTTTTGTTGTGAAGGAGACATAGGCGCTTAGAAGCGTCTCAGTCCTTAGAATTGCTTGCAAGTCCTTGGTGTATGCCTGTAAGTTTATATGCAAACACCTTTCAGGATACTGCTTGTGTCTTGAAAGTGTTTTTACATCACACAAAGTGCTCTGGTACACTTTTGGAGGCCTAATAGCTTGAAATCCTTGGATTCTCTGACTGATTTTGGTATCTAACCACCTTTTAATTTCTTCAGGTGTTCAGGTATAGCACTACACTGGAGAAACATAAACTGTTTATATCTGGTTTGCCATTTTCCTGCACTAAGGAAGAGCTGGAAGATGTGTGTAAAGCCCATGGAAATGTGAAAGACATCCGTCTGGTCACCAACCGAGCTGGAAAACCCAAGGTAGGCATCTTTAATGCATTCTTAATTTCAAGAAATCCTTCAAAAAGAAGCTTTTAATGAGATTTGGATACAAAAAGAAATCTTTGTATTTTAGAAGTTGCCAACCTGGATTTGCTTTAAAACTTGTAGAGATGCTTCAAGTCACATGGCCCAGTGTGACTTTGTGCCAACAAATAAGAGATAGGAGGGGAGGAAATTTTCCAAAATGCTCCTTAAGTTGCACAAGAAAGTGTGGTGTAAATGAGAGGGAGGGGAAGATGTTTACAGCACTTTCAGTATAGTACAAATAGACGGTAGCAAGTCTGTGAATAATATTTGTTTCTAAAATAACTAAGTTGGGTTCACCTGGAATAACTGATTCCCCTCCTTCCTCTCTTCATTTTCTTGAGCCTATTGTGTATAACACCTGCTGCAATCGTAGATGGGCCGGTGAGAAATAAGCCACCTCTCTGACAAGGCTCATTATTTCCATCCTGGACTAAATGACTCCTTGTTAAATAAGAGATTCTAAACTAGCTGCTACTCTGCCAAGATTCTACCTGGCACCTCTAACCGGTGCCATCCTGGTGATGAATGTCATTTAGAAGACTGACAACAACAGAATGGGGAGGTGGTGCCTCCCAATTTGTACGCTCGCTATAGGAGCTGCCATAGCAAATGCTGGGGTTGTCCTGTTGTCCATTTGATGGAAATAAGACCCCATTCCTGAAGGTGCACCTGCAGCTTTTAGCAGCTGGTTAGCAGCTGTTACTTCATGAAGTCTCTGCAGATTCTTTTCCCATAAAGAGCACTTTTGTCACCAGTCCCTGTGTTCTCAGGCCAGTAATGCCAGTCGTCTCAGTGACGGTGCTTGTCAGTTCTGTTAGAGCTGCTTTGCTTCTGAACACAATGACCCTCTGTTAGCAGAGTTGATTCCTTAAGTACAACTTGTAGCTTAGTGAAGAATCACAGGAGAGTGTGTGTGGGTCTTTCCGTTCTAGTTCAATAGATTGATTTATCTTTTCTTCCACTATGAATCCAAAACTGTCCAATACCAGATTCAACTTGAATGTACAGATAATATACACTAGTGAAGACTTGCCAATGACGCGGTACTTTGTTATATTTACTTTACTAGGATCTTGGTTTTCTTATTTAATACTTCTTCCACAAACTAGGAAATTGTGAATGAGATTTGAGAAATGCAGGTTGAAGATTTGTGTAGAGCAGAGCTGTTTTAGCTAAAGAATACTGAGACTTTCAGCCATGTTTAGGTCTGCTTTCTATATATATGCCATCATTAGCAAAAGCTCTCACGCATAGGAGGAAGCACTAAAGATAATATGGGTTACCTCCTTTCCTTATTTAGGGCCTGGCCTATGTGGAATATGAAAATGAAGCTCAGGCCTCGCAGGCTGTGCTGAAAATGGATGGCCTGACAGTTAAGGAACACGTCATCAAGGTGGCAATCAGTAACCCCCCTCTCCGAAAGGCGCCGGACAAGACTGAGGCGGGCAAAGCCTCGCCGTTTGCAGTACCACGACAGGTTTATGGAGCGTAAGTATTAGTGAGGGACACTGCTTGGAAGCGCTTAAAACAGAAACTGGGTTTCTGTGTACAGTAAAATATAGGAATCTCATCTAGAATATGCGAGAATGCTTACAAGGTGCTGAACTGCACAAATTTGCTGGATTGATGAATTCCACATCCTTCCATCTAGTGTTCGCAGGGAGTGTTAAGGTTGTTCTTTCATCTTATGGGGTGCTCCTGCTGCTTGGCATTGCTTTGGCTTTGTGTTTTTTATGCCCTGCAGATAAACCTGGAGCTTTTGGTTTCTGGGGACTGCTGGGCTGTTGTTTTCTGCCAGGACTTAGGTGTCCTGTTTCAAAGGGCACCCACTGAAAGCTTTGCACTAATTTCTGAAACAAATGACAAGAACAATATTTAAATGTGTGTTCCTTATAGTGAACAAAGTCCTCTTTGCTTCCCTGAGCTAAAACATGACGCTCAGTGAGCACTGGGATATTTTTAAATGTTACTTTCCGCTCTCCAGGCGCGGGAAGGGAAGGACCCAGCTTTCAATGATGCCTCGTGCATTACAACGGCAGAGTAATCCTGTGGCTAAGGCTGAGAATGGGATGGTCCAGAACTCACCAGCAACTTCATCCGAATCCCTGGAGGAGCCTAAAAAGATGTCCAATGCTGACTTTGCCAAGATGCTACTGAAAAAGTGAGCAAAAAGTCTGCAATCAGCGGGTCTGGTAAAATGTGAAATGCCTTTATGGAAGCCATGTTGTGTCCTTATGCTAGCAAGGAGAGAACGCCAGTCACAATCGTGTGTAAATACTGCTCTGGACTACTGCATTCATAGAGATCAGTGTAGGGTGGTACAAATCCAGGTTTTCTTCCTCTGTTTCTAAGAGCAAAGAGTTGTACTATGTTCTGGTCAAACAGCGTTATATGATTCCTCATATTGAGGGTAACGAAGGGGGAAATATTTCCTGTACAGGTTGGATGCCACATAGAGTTTTATGAATAGTTTACAAATATTTCTCTTTCATTAATGAACAAGACGTGGTGTGAAAGCGTAGTGATAAACTTGTCAAGCTCCACTGGTCGGTTCAGATTGTGATTGCAGTCATTCTCTCTGACAACGAACCCATTTTACACCCAGACACCCCCACACAAGGACATTCATCTCCTTCCATTAAGAGTTAAACGGCAAACGCTAGTAACCTCACCACAATGGCCTATTTTAGTATTGGGAGAGTTTCTATACATCTGTGTGTATATGTATATACACAAATATACATATATATGTATCCAGTTAATGTTCTGTTTGAGTTGACTTGTTTTTTATATTGTGTATTTGTAAAAGACATTCAAGTTATTTTTAAGTGTCATGAGGTAACACTTGGATCTGGTAATTTTTGTTTTCCCATAAAAGCTGTACATGCTGTTGCTAAGGACCACTTGGTTTTTTTTGTTGTTTTTGCTAGCTAGCTCATGTGTCCCTTGCAGGTGGTTTCTGTATGGTTTTGTACAACTGTGACGTGCAAGCTGACGTTTCTTAGTTTATTAAACTCAAGTTCTCAAAGGTTTTCTATAAATACTGTTGCTTTTGTTTAAATGTGGGTGTTGGAATTGCACTTATCCTATGGCAGCTGGAAATACTGATGTACCTCGCCTCTCGAGTGCACTGACGGCAAGTGTCACTTGCATACCTATAAGTAGCTCATTCCATCTAGTATGAATATCCTGAAACCACTTTAGAATGTGGTACATGACCTCGGGTAGAAATACTACTGCTTGTCTGACTAAACCGCTGCAAACTCTGCAAGTTGGCGCAGGTGGGGCTGAACAGGAGGGGGCCCTGGTACCATGTTCATTTGTGTGTCACAGGCACTGCTGCCAATAAACACTTCTCAGTGCTGACATCCTGTGCTGACGTGGCTTTACTTTGATGGAGGAGTCTGCTTCCTAGCTTTGAACCACCTAACAGTGGCAGTTATGGTGATACGGCAAGGAACCAAGCTCTGCCGGTGCCCGTTCACAGCACGGCCTGCAGCCTCGTCTGTGCCAGGGCTGGCCTTCCACTATTGTACTGGTGATAGGGTAGGACTGTACCTCAAAATCAGCTTAGGAACAGCCTAGTAACACTTCAGTATGAAGCTGCAATTTGTGTGTGCAGTTGGATGCTTCCTTACCTGGCTGTGGCACTAGGGATGATTTGGATTTCCTTTGGCTGTCGGGATTAGAGTTGCTGGTTGAGAGCCCTTGGCTACACCTCACGTCTCAGGACAGTTGTAAGTGGCCGAGGGAGCTGGGATGTGCGTGCTGTGTAACAGCTGATGGAAACTGCTGTTCCACAAACACGGCTGTAATGATTTCTTGACTTACTGCACAGAAAAGTGTTTTGAGAACAGCCTCTGCCCTCAACTTGTGCCAGGGCAGGTTCATATTAGGTATCAGAAAAAGTTTCTTCACTCAAAGGGTTTTCAAGCACTGGCACAGGCTGCCAGGGAAGTGATGAAGTCCCTGACCCTGAGGTGTTTAAAAGATGGGTCAATGGGGTGTTAGGGATATGGTTTAGTAGTGGACAGGTATGGTTGGGCTTGATCTTAAAGTTCTTTTCCAACCAGATGATTCTATTCCAAACCACAACTTTAATATTAAAATAGTTTATTAATCTGTTACTAAAATAACTTCCCCCCTCCCAATGATCTAAAGTGCAGACTTTATTTGCGCTCACCTTGCACTACAAAAATAAGCATGCTTTGTAAGGACAGAACAACCCTCATTTATCGTTTGCTTTTGCTATCAGCAGCTGTCAGTACATAAGCACGGAGCGGTGTTGCAGGATAGAGAACACCCAGTCTTGTCCTATTGCCTGCTTGTATAAAGTGTCATTACTACCTTGCAGGTAAGAGAGGGTAGAAGGAAAGAAACTTAATACTGGCCTGGGACAATGTAAGGGCTTACACTGTTCTGCAAATGGTTTAAGCTTAACAGCACTTTAAACTGGATTGAATTTAGTTTTCTGAACTTGGAGGTGTTGGGACACATTATGCTGTTGGGCGGGGTGGAGGGAGCTATTCTGTGTTAGGTTGTGGGTGCCTTCACCTTAAAGCAAAGATAAAGTATGCTGCTTAGCAACTTCCAGGTGCTACACTGGCTGCTGCTGCAGCACAAAGAGACCTCGTGTGGTTCCTGACACGTTTATCACAATAATAATGTGACCTGGTCATTAACTGTGCAGGGTTTGGCACACCCGCTTCATGCATTCTAACCAAATTGGCACAGCTGGTAAAGGTTGTCCTGGTTATGTCTTGCCTTTCTGCCCAGGGTGATGCAGAAGCTCTTCCAAAACCCTGAACTGAAATGTAGGCAGCTCGCTGTAATTGCCCGGGGCTCCTGCTTGATGAGGTGGATCTGAGGCAGAGCCTTGGAGCACAGGGCAGTCCTATGTACCAAAAGCACCTCACAGCTCAGTGAAAGCAGAGAGATTTCCTCTCTTGTTCCATTCGCATCATCTGTAATCTTAAACAAATACTTGCCCGTAGTTGTATGAGACTTGCCCTAGGAAAGGCAACTGAAAGTAAACATGCAAAGTGCTACTGAAAACAGAAATGGGAGGGGAGAGATGTCTTCACTTGGAGTTTCGCCTCTTTCTGACTCTCTACTGGCTATGACTAACAGAAAAGTCTGATTAACATAGCTAGGAGAGTGCTGTTCCTGCTGAGGGTCTGGAGTTTAGGTTTTTTTTGTACAACAGGGAAGAAGAGGTAACACAAAAGCAACACCTCTGTTAAGATGCTGTCTTGCCTAGCAGTTCCTGGGCAAGGTAAAACAATGCAATGACTGACTAGGTGAAGGGCTGTAATTGAAGCAGCTTCTCAAAACCTAATTTTAGGGAGAAATTAAATTCTACTTCAGGTTGTTGAGCTCCTCTGCCAACTCTCCCTGCCTCCTTCCAGTAGCACAAGCAAGTTAATAGTGCACACTCACCATCAACAGTTCACATTTCAGCTTGGCATAATGTATATAAATAAATTATATTAATTTAATCAAATGTAAGACACTTTAAATAAATGAAATGCTAAAGAGTGACACCTCCTGTCAAGTTATTTCCCAGCAGGAATACTGAGTGGCTTGGCATTTTGTTTTCCCACACATTCATTGGCTTCTGAACGTCCACAACTCTCAAGTCTTGACGGGGATAGTTTGTTTGTATCCAGCCGTGCTGCCGTCTGCTTCAGGTAAGCCCACAGAGTATTCTGTGGTGGCGATGAGCAACATGTCCAGGGTTGTCTCAGTACACTTGGCAATAAAGCGTATGAAAGGCCTCACATCGCCCTCGTTGGCTACTTCCAAGACGTGGTAATACTCGGCGCGTTGCTCCTTGCGGATTGTGATCGGGGGGTACCCTGCCTGCATCAGTATGAGGTTCATCAACAGGCGTGAGGTCCTTCCGTTGCCATCTACAAAAGGATGGATGTAAACCAACTTGTAGTGGGCTAAGGCGGCAAATTCCACAGGGTGCAAGCTCATGGCATCTTCCGAGTTAATCCACTGCACAAACTCCTGCATCTGTTTCTCAACATCCTGGGGATGGGGTGGGATGTGGTGTCCTACAAACACCTGAGTAGTCCTGAACCGCCCTGCTTCTACGGGGTCAGTGTAGCCCAGCACTCTCCGGTGTATCTCTAAGATGTCACTGATGGTCACGGAGCCTATCCGTGATACCAGCGTGGTGTTGACGTATTTCAAAGCCGCGTGCATGCCTATCACCTCATTCTGCTCCACTAAGCTTTTTCCGGGAACGGCATATCTGGTCTCAATGATGTGTCTTATTTCTGACAGCGTCAGGGTGTTCCCTTCAATGGCAACCGTGTGGTAGATGTGGTGATAATAGGACTCCTCCATCACTCGGCGAAGGGCAGAATTGCCTTTCGGGATCGCCATCACTTTTTTAACCTTGCTGTCAATGATGCTAAAATACCTCTGATCTATCTCCTCAACTAAAGGCAGTGTCCGGGCCCGATTCATCAAAGCCTTCTCATTGCAGGGAGAAATGGTTAGTGCTTTGGAGTACAAGTAGTCAGCTTGAAGAATGTCTTTTTCCTCCTCTGAAAAGATACCAAATTCATTCAAGGCATCCACATAATCAGGGTCCATTTTGAGGGCATACACGAAGAGTTTGTGGGCTTTTTCCCGCTTTCCTTGGCGTTTCATTTCAAGGGCTTGATTGAGCGCTGCTTTGGCTTCTAACTTCACTTCTGAAATGCAACAATAATGATTAGTAACAGGGTAATAACAGGGTAGTGAGTTCTACTGGAATCTGCTGTAGACTGGCACTGCTCACCCATATAAAAGTTATATAAAGCCAGCCTGGAAGAACTGTAACACTGATCCTATATTCCAGCCTTTACCAGGCTACAAGCGCAGGAGCTCATGCCACGTTTACAGGCTGCAGAGCTGCTCCTGGCAGCGCGGTGAGGCAGGATCTGGGAGCAGCAGCCTCAGGCTGGCCACAGGCGTGCAGCCATCCCTGCAAAACTCGCCTTAGCCACCAGACTGCTTTGTGTGTGAGGACACGGACACCTGAGCACGTTCTCCTGTCAATAATGACAGGTCTCTTACCAGAAGCACAGCCTGCAGCTGCTAACAGCACTTCTCTCCGCTGTTTCACTGAACTATCAAACATCTTAGAGCAACTTCCAGTACTGGAACGGGCTCCAGGAAAGCTGGGGAGGGGCTCTTGATCAGGGAGGGCAGGGATAGGACGAGGGGGAACGGTTTGAAGCTGAAGGAGGGGAGATTGAGATGAGATCTTGGGAAGAAATGTTTTACTGTGAGGGTGGGGAGGCCCTGGCCCAGGTTACCCCATCCCTGGAGGTGTTCAAGACCAGGTTGGATGGGGCTTGGAGCCCCTGATCCAGTGGGAGGTGTCCCTGCCCGTGGCAGGGGTGGAACTGAATGGCTTTTGATGTCCTTTCCAACCCAAACCATTCAATGATTCCGTGATCTTCCGAGGAATAACAGCTTCAGTGAACAAAGATACAGTGCTGGAATTGTACTGATTCCTTTTGAATGTTTTCCCAATGAGTGTCCTGGCCGATAAAGGCAACGACCCCAGCCTGTCATTTATGCTCTGTAACAGCCACGATTTTGGGGTTAGTGCCGTACATCCCAGGTTACTGTGCATGGAAACACCACTCTCTATTCCAATTGCCTTAACAACTTACTAGCCCTGAAAGCATGAGGAAAAGCTTCAGAAAAGCAAAGCAGCACTAAGAGAATGCCAGCGCATCGCCTTTCCCACACAGGGCAAAGGAATGCAGTCAGGCTGCTGCCAGCAGCCTGCTGGTGATGACACATCTGACCTCTAGAGCATTTACGGCTGCTCGTAATTCACAGCTGGGCAGTGAGAGCTCATTATGGGTTACAGGACATCATCCAGGAGCAGGGCAGATCTCCAGATGCGGCTGTTATTACGCAGCAACTGGGCTGTTCCCTTGCACCCACCTGAGGACACTCTTACCTGGGGGGGCTTTGCCTTTCAGCACCAGCAGCTCCAGCCCATTGGAGGCGATGCTCAGTTCGGTGGTTTGTCCTGTGTATCTGGTGACCCCAGAGGAGCCTGCACCCAGTTTACTTTTCAGGAAGGAAAGTCCTTTGAGCACTGCGTGGCACGGGTCTTCCACAGCAGCCAGCGGGAGCAGGAGCATCACGAAGGAGCCCAGGAGCAGCACAAGCGTGGCCATCCACCTGACGCGGGCCCACAGGGTTATCCATTTCAACTCAGGATCTGTTGCCATAGACATGAGATTCATCCTGCTTCCAGCATAGAGATGAGGAACATCTCCTTTCCCGCAGCTCCCACCTAGGAACAGAAACAGCTTTAGCCAGAGCTCTGTGTCACGGGGCAGATGCGCTGCTGGGGACGTGGCACCTGAGTGAGTTCAAGTGTTCGTGCTCTTGTGTTTCCGTCACCACTGTTAGGGGTTATCCCATGCACCCACCTTTCCCTGCCACCTCTAAGCGCACCAGGGCAGGATGCATGCGCTATTCAGCATCGCATAAATCCTTAGGGGTTTGCTATACATTAACGTGACACCAGCAGCACCAGAAGACATTGATGCCCAGGAAGAGTATGGCCACTGGGCTCTGTGGGAAGAAGGAACACACTAATGGCTCCTCAGCCCTGTTTCCCCCACAGCTGGAAGCTCCAGCCTCCTGTGCATTCAAGCTGGGGTACCCCTCCCCAGAGCTCCCCAACTCTGGGCTCCTACACACCCACCTAAGGCCGCGATCTCCCCCTGCTCCATGTCCCCGCAGCCCCCAACCTCAGACTGGGGTCTCCCCCTCCCCAGAGCTCCCACCCCAGGTCCCTGCAGCCCCCACTGAGGACTAGGGTTCCTCTCCACCTCAGGACTCACCCCAGTCCCCTCCTCAAGCTATGGTTCCCCATTCCCCACAACTCCCAGACCTTTCTCAGGCTGGGGTACCCCCACCCCTAGGACCCCCTGAGACCCCTCAGGCTGGGTTCCCCCCTCCCCAGAGCTCCCGTCCGGGGTCCCTGAAGCCCCCAGCTCCCCTAAGGACTAGGGCTCCCTTCTGCCCCAGACTCCTCCAGTCCCCTCGTCAGGCTGGGGTACCCCCTCCCCAAAGCTCCCACCTCGAGTCCCTGCATCCCCCAGCCCTCCCCAAGCTGGGGTTCCCCCCCACTTCAGGACGCCCCCAGCCCCTCCTCAAGCTGTGGTTCCCCCCTCCCCAGAGCCCCCAGCTCCCCTCTCAGCCTGGGCCCGCGCCCTCCCCAGAGTTCCCACCCCGGCTCCCTGCATCTCTCACCCCCCCAGGCTGAGGTCCCCCCTCGCCAGGGCTCCCCTCACCTCCCCTCCAGCCCCGGGCCCCCCCTCGCCTTTGCCGCGCCCGGCACCGCCGCCGCCGGCTGCCGAAGCTCCGCCCCCCGCGGCCCTGCGCTCCGCTATTGGCCGAGCCGCCCCTTTCCTCCTCTCCCATTGGCTCCCGCGGCGGATCCCTCGCCCTGACGCCCCGCCCCCTCCCTCCCCTCCAGTTCCTCTGGCGTCTTCCGGGTAGCGCCGCACCCCCGCGCGCCAGCGGCTCGTGGAGGGCGGCGATTGGTGCGCGGTCACGCCAATCACAGAGGCGCAGCCAATAAGATGTGTCCATTCGCACATAAAGCCTAAGAGCCCGCCCTCTGGTTGCTAGGCGGTGTGAGGGGCGGTCGCCGTCGTTGCCGACCAGGCTGGGGCTGGTTGTGCTTGGGGTGCAGCGCTGGGACATGGGGTGTGGGTGCTCCAAACCCCATCCAACCCGGCCTTCAACACCCCCAGGGATGGGGCAGCCTGGGCCAGGGCCTCCCCACCCTCGCAGGAAACGTGGGGTTTTTTTTTTCAGTGTTTTTCCAGACACTTATATCTTGTGCTCAGTGCAGTCTGTGCTGAATAGAGGGTTTTTTTTTGCTATCATCCCCTCTGTTTGCAGCCTTTCCCCGCCTCAAATGCAAGGTTGGGCAGAGCTGGAGCCAGATCTTTGAATTAGCAAGAGGTTTGGCTCTTGTGAAGTGGATAATCACATTTAAATGAGTTCTTGGAAGGTAATAGAACATCCATAACATTTCTGGAAGTGTTGACACACCTGTATGGGCATGGGAAATAGATTGTGTCCCCAGCTCATCTCACTGCTCAGGACTGATGGAGATCACTGCCTCGTATACCCAGGCCTGATGAAGGCTGCTTGCTTTCTAAAACTCCAGAAAAAGCCTTAAAGAGTTTATTTGCCAGCATTTTTGGTATCGCCGTCCCCGCACTCCCTGATCCAGAGCCCCTTTCAGCACTGGAAGCTGCTCTAAGGACTCCCCGCAGCCTTCTCTTCTCCAGGCTGAACACCCCCAGCTCTCTCAGCCTGTCCTCGAACGGGAGATGCTTTCCAGCATGACATGCTGTGCATTGCAAAGCTTTGTAGGTTAGCCAGCTCTGAGATCCATCCTGATGCGTGGGGCGCAAATGCAGCATTCTCTCCTCCTTGGAAGCTGTTCCTCACCTTGCATTTGGGAACGCCAAGGGTCCCTTTTTTGAACAGTGGCCAAACCTTTCAGAGCTGCTGCTCCGTGGTCTCTGTGCATGGTGGGCTTCCAAGGGCAAGAAGAAGCCACCTTTGTACCTGAATGATCAAGGAACGTGCTGCCAGCACCTAAGGAAGAGCATAATATGAATCGTGCTGTCTGCACAGCATCCTAGTCCCGGTTAGCTTTGTGCTGCTCCTGTCACACTCTCCTTCCTCTACAAATAGCTCTGGACTGGGCTGATGTTGTGCTACGTGGAGGTTTCCAGCGACAGCCTTCCTTTTCTTGCTCATTGTCAGTGGGAAAGGCGGTAACCCCACTCTCCGTGCTGGGGCTCTCAGATGTTTATTGATTTTACTGGGATTGACAAAAGCAGCTTGATGAACTCGGTTCAGCCAGCATCCTTAAAAAGACACTGACAGCACCTTAGCTCTGAGACCGCTTGGCAGCAAATGGAGCCCAAGGCGATTCCTGCAGTACAAAATCACTGTCCTTCAACCATGTGAAGCCTGCCAGAGCCCGTTAATGCTGAAAGATAAGTTTGGGGGATAATTAGCATTTGAAGGATGAGCAAATCTATCTGCCCTTCTAGAGGAAGCTTTGACAGAAATGTGTATTTTCCTCAGTGCCAGTGATGTGCCACCCAAGCCTAATTATGGAATAATTATAGACTGATGATGTATTTTCCTTTTAAAAATGGTGAGGAGCACATTTAGAATCTGTTCACCAATTAAATACAATCCAACAGAGAGAACAGAGATAGCCAGGAATGCCTGGCATCTCATCCTGGCTTTGATGCCTCTCAGTAGCCTGGGAGCGGTACTTTTTTGTGACTGCAGTGCTAGAGCCCAATGATGTCGCGCTGTCCTCGGGGATGCCAGCAGTACTGCTCATCCTTGGCATTTCCAGTTCTTCTGGGCCAGCTCAAGGTTTGCCATTGCCGGTACATCGCGCATCACAATTATTTATGATTTTTCAGGGGTAGTGAAGGGAGATCCCAATGTAGATGGTACGAAAGAGTCAGGCTGTGAAACACTGGAGCTGTAGCCCTGGGTTGGCCCCCTGGTCCTCCCTGGCAGCTCTTGGTGTGGTTGGATGTGGACACGTCTGGTTGTGTCAAAGGGCTTTGATCTGGACCCGTAACCTCTAGAAGGAATTTGCATTTGGAACGGTGCTTTTGGTTTTGGCATTGCAGAAGGCTGCTGGAAGCATTAGGGTTGTGTCATGGGAGAAAATGTTAAGAGGCTGGTTCTTATTAAATATTTGAGGCTAGATCTGGTGAACGAAGAAGCAGATGGGTCCCTGCAGCCGGCAGATGGCACTGACTCATTTTGCTGCTCCAAAGAAACCTCCCAGTGTGCTGCAGTCTCTCTCCTGGACCTTTATACCTTCTGCCTTTAGAGGCAGTGATCATGAAAAACATATTTTAGGGCTGAGTAAGGCTCTGGCTTCCTTTTGGAACTATTTGTACTGGGATAAAAATTGCCTTTCTGTGCACTAAGAAGGTTTTGGGGATCTGCCGCTGCTGAGGCGTAACTGTGGCTGGTGGCACAGAGCTTACATTTCTATGAAGCTCACACAGTGCTGTGGCTGTTAGGCTGATCCCTGTGATAATCTTACTGGACATGAATTTGGAAGGTGTGGTAAGGCAGAAACATCAGTGTTGTTTCTTTCTGGCTTTCCTAGGCCACATGTTAAAAGGGAAAAAATAAACCTCCAGTCCAGCCGTGCTGGAGGATGCTGCAAGGTCAGTATCCCCATGAGCCCTGCCAGGGGTCTTTTTTTTGTCCTTCCTAGCCTGGGTTTCGTCTTTTCCTACACTCTTGGGCAGTGGTGTTGGTGCATGCTGGAGACTGGTTGCCCTTGAGTTGTTAGGTTAAACCAAGGCAATGAGGAGGCAGTGATCTGCTCGAAGAGCATCATTTGAGAAAGGTTCCTTGTCTGTATGAGGGTCTTGTTGTCAGGAGAAACTACTGGATGTGGAGACATAATTGCACATTGAAGTGTGGGATTTTAATCAATGAACAGATGGGCAAGTAAGAGATCAAATGCCTGGCAGTAAAGCTGTCACCCAGGTCAAAGCAAGGTTGTCATGAAAAACGGTTTTGACATTCTGGGCTGCACTGTTTGCAAGGCAAATGGAAACCACGTCCCGGATCCAAGTGCAAGACCAAAGGGATTTTTAATTAAAGAGAAAATACAAGGGTAAGCAGAAACCACGAGCTGGATTGCACTGTGGTGATTACTTCTAGCTGCAAACCAAAGGAGGTGAGTGAGGGGGTTCAAGGCTAAGCGAGTGATTTAAAGCTGTTAGTACAAACATTGAGAAGAACAAACAGAGGACTGAATGGAGAGCTGAAAACAAAGCTCTGAGAGGGTGTAGAACAGAGAGCTTTGTTGTCTCTCTTAACAAATAATGAGGAATGAGCTTCTCAGACAGATTGGTTTGCTGCACTGGGAATAAATGGACAAAAGGAGAACTTTCAAAGCAATACAGCTGAGCACAACGTTGTGTCAGCTAAGCTGGGACAGAGCTGTTCTAACATCAGACCAGTAAGCTTGTTTCAACCAGGAGGTTCCAAGCAAAGCCACTCTGCAGCGTCTGGGTATAATGAGGAATGCAATTTAGAGGAAAGAAGGGAATAAGGAGTCCCATTTGTGTGGAAGAAAAGCTCTTTCATTATTGCACTTGTGTTCAGCACAGTTTTCCAATCAGCTGTGCATCATTGCTGGTTTGAAGATCTGGAAGGGCATGGGGCACAGAAATAACCATCCAAAGGGAGCAGCAAATGCTGCTGGGCTGGCACTGTCCCCAGGCAGGGACAGAGGTGGAAATGGCAGCGCTTGGGATGCCTCCCTCTTCTAGTACTTGTGAAGAGTTTTCAGGCATGGTTCTGGGAGCTGGGGATAACAGGGAGCAAACCTGAAAACTCTTGGGGAAAAAAGCAACATATTTTGTGGGAGGAAATGCTTTTTCTCATGACAGTTCCTGTTCATGCTGGCTGTCCTGCCTTAGATTAAGAAACGTCATCTTTATGGAACTTGAGAGTGTTAAGAAAGCCACAGTCATACATGATGCCAAGGCTGAAGATGATGTTTCTCTGGGACCTCAGTCTGTTCCTACCACTGAGCCTCATTAGGGACTTCTCGGCCCTTTACTCAAACACTGCGGGACCCCTGCCTCGGAGGGGACCTGGGAGAGGGGCAAGGCAAGTGGCTGCATGCTCATTTCCAGACTGTCCTTGAAGCTGAGGTGGAAACGCTGACTCTTATTATAGCGTCATTTTGGACTAACTGCCACATATACTTGACTAATGCGACTCTGTGCCAGGCAATCTGGAAATATATTAAACCTGTGAGCTACTGCAGTGATGATTCGCATGTCAATAACGGAGGGGAAATTGCCTCCCCCAGTCTCCTCTCTAGGGTTTGATCCTGTGAAGTGCCAGGTACCCCCAGCTCCGGTGCATTTAATTGATGGCAGGAGGCAGTGGAGACCTCCTGGGATAACGAGAGCTGCTCTGCTAATCTCTTGCTTTTCCCTCCCTGCTTGTCTGGCTGAGTGAGGGGCGAGGGGGATTGGGGGTTCAGCTAAAAACGCACAAACCCGATGCTTGTTAAGAGGGATTAAGTGTCAAAGTGAGTGTGGGTTAGGTGAGTGTTCTGGCTGTCCTGGCACGCTCCACGGAGCTTAGTCACTCTTTGAGTGAATAGCGGGAAGCTAGCTTAGGACACAGCACAAGGATGAACAGCTTCCCGATAGCCACGCAAGGGTGAACACAACCTCCTGATCCTTTCCAGGTGTCATAGGAGTGGTCAGATCAGGGCAGAGCTCACAATGCTGCCTGGCAGAGAAGAGCGGAGAGCTGTCTGCACTGCAGCAGAGACCTCTTCTCTGCTGGAGATGCACTTGCGAGAGGCACCATTTAATAGTTAAAACTCTGCAAGACTTTCGGTCTCCAGGGCTTGTAATCTAGGACAAGGAGGGCTAAAACAGGCAAGAGGGTAGGTGTTTTGTAGGAGCAGATTACAAAAGGAGCTATTTTACCTTGTAAAATTCTCAGCTCGCCCCTGCTAAGACACTGACAGCTGTCAGAGCTTGGCAGAGGTCCCTGCAGAGATTTGGAAAGGCAAAGCAACAGCTTGTCAGACTTGGTGGTGACACTTCTCCTTGCTAGTGCAACAATGGGACAGACTTGGCTGAAGGTGGTCCTTCCTGTGACGGGGAGCAAGAAGTTGGCACCATCTGAATGTGCCCAGGGAGATTTTGATGCCCTCGGCTGGAGGCAGCAGTGGCCTTAGGTGTCACGGGCACCATGCTGAGACGATCTGTGCTCAGGGATCCTGTTCTTGTCTTGGATGCCCTCAAACTCTTCCGTTCTTGGACTTCATTTAAGAAACTCACCTCGTTTAGATCTGGAAGGATCCTCATTACGCGTGCCATTGTTTTTTTTCTCAGTGGTGTTCAGCTGCAGGAGGCTCTTGGCAGCAGGAGAGTGAAGCCAGCAATACTGTCCAGCTGCAGGCGCTTCCTCACAAGCATCTGTCCTGTCCTGCCCACTTTGGCCTGGGAGACTGGGATGCTCTTCAGCTGCCTGCCAGGGCCCTGGGTGCAGGATGTGGCTGGGGCAGAGGCAGAACTGGGGGGCGGTGTGGGGACAGCGGTGTGTGAGGGACACCACGGGCGGCTGCTGAACAGGGGGACATTTTTCCTTAAAGGTGCAAGGAGGAGGGGATGATGCTCGGTGACCATGGCAACTGCAGCCAGTGCAGGGATGCTGGGGAGGCAGCGGTGTGTCCTGGCAGAGGTGCCAGGGGATGCTCAGGAGGCCGTGAGTGAGCCTGGTCCAGGCTGGGCTGCGTGTTGGAGGCTAACATGTCCTGGATGCGGGCTAACTTCCAACATTGCAGTCTTTTAGTCAGTGCTGACTGCCTGGGAGGGTCTCTGCTCAGCCAGGACTGCCCTGAGTTTGATAATAAGGATGCTCTCTAAGAGCTAGTTAAGTTCCTAAATGCCAGGAAGAGAAGCAGGGCCTCTAGAGCAGAGTCCTTGGTAACAGCCTCTGTGGCTTTGCTTCTTCATGGATCCAAGTTTCCAACAGCTCTCGGAGCCTGGGAGATTCAAATGACTCTTTATACGTGCTGATTGTTAAAAATACAAACCAAAGCAGGTGGACAATCCTTTGTAAATCACAAAGCATCTCTGGTCTATAACATTAACACGGAGATCTGATCTCAGGAACTTGCTCAGAGAGCATTCTTAGCACCCAAGCAATACAGGAGATGGAAGAAATGTATTTGCAAAGCAATCTGCGCTGATCTCAGCTGAGCTCAGCCACTGACTTGAGACTCCTCTTGGAAATATGGAGAAAGCACAAGTGTAATTTACAGTTTTCCATGATGCTCCGTTAATTTTTCTGCATGCTGCTAGATAAAATGCATCCTCTGAAATTCCTCAAAATTAAAACTTGGGCTCCCTTCTCCCTCCTGCCAGTACAGGTGCAGAGACCAGCAGTGTAACTCCATCTTTATCAGGTTCCTCCAGCACTCTGCAAAACTCGGAGTTGTTAAACATTTCACTTTATACAGCTGGATTTAATTACTTTGGAGGTGGAATGTTAAATCTCCTCTGCTGGGCTTTATGGCTTTCAACAGGAAGAGGCTGAGCTGGAAATGGAGCCGCGTGTAAACCGCTCTCCGTTCTGGTATGTAGGGCAAGCACCGCTAGCTGCTTTCGCAAGTGCTCGACGTTGTGTGGAAGCTCCTTGCTGTGCCGTACGTATGCAGTTCTTCTCTGCCGATGCCAGCAGAGCCCCCGCACCACGCTGGGCTCAACTCGGCTGTTCCTGAGCCCTCGCTGCTGGCTGCCTGTTCCCAGATGGGGGGATGCTGGGATGGGGTGTGGCAGGTTCCTGTTTGGGCTGAATAAAGAGGTGGGAAAAGCTGAGCGTGGTGTTCTGAGTTCCAGTGCTGGTTCCATTGAAGCCTTGTCCTGCAGGGCCTGGGTGCAGTTGTGCCATTGGAGCAGGACTGAGCTGCATCTTTCCCTGGGAACACAATGCAGACTGTGGAAATAAATACAGTGCAGCCAGGGTGAGCACCCACGGGCTCCTGCCTTGCCTGTCAGCTCAGGTGACTTGTCTGAACCCACTTGCCATCTCAATGGTGCAGAAGCTTTTCTGATAAAGCACTGTTTTTATTGTTTCTTGCCTCATAGCCAGCTTGTTACCTACTTTTCTGGGACTGGAATCTCACATCTGCGGCCCTCTGCGTGCCACCCCCTCCCTGCAGCACCTCAGCAGCGATTGTCAGGCTGAGCTCAGACTCTCCATGGCTTCCTCAGCTGCCTTTCACTCATCTCTAGAAGCTGCAGCTTCCCTCCGTGCTCTTTGTAGCTAATCATCAGCTACTGCCAGGTGAGCCTAAACCCCAGCCCATGGTGTTGGCTGCTGGATGCATTTCACATCCTGAAAGTGTTGGCATATCTGTTGCTTTTGCGGGCTGGGCAGGCACTGTGCCCTCACAGAAAGCTGCGAGGTGCCTCCCTTTTCTCAGACATCTGTCCATTTTGGATGCAATTAAAAGACTGTTGTTTCTCCCAGACATGGCAAATGGCTTCAGGCAAGAGCTAAGAGCTCTCTGGAATTACTTCAGTGGAGCTGATGCTTGCTGAATGTTTCAGTAAATGGCCAATGCTGGCTCATAATTCAGTGCAGCTCCTCCGAGGACAGAGCCGTAGTTCGTCCAGCGGTGCTGCATGGCATAGTTGTGTGCTCAGGATGAGTGCAAGCCAGGACGATGCTCTCTGCTTTGGTGGGGGTCAGCGTTCAAGAGCTTTTTACTCTAGAGGGAAACAGGAATGATTCTCCTTGCTCTGCATTCATAGACTCTTGGCTGATGGCACATTTGTGTCATCTGTACAAGGCTGCCAAGGAAGAGAGAAGCTTAAGGATGGAAGTGGCCCATTGCTGTCTCACTGAGTTGCGGTCTGGGAAGATGCCTGGTGGCTGCCTCCTCTGCCAGGAGGGCTGGCTCACTCATTAGTCTGGCTACCAAATTAGTGACAGTCAGATTGTGCAGAAAACACAAGCTCGCCCGGGAGTCCTTAGATGTCAGGAGTAAGTAGTAGCCTTGTCTTTTATAGCTACTTTATTTGCAGACATTCAATAGAGGCTCCTGCTGACATTTGGGTTATGTGCCTCGCCAGCCGTGGGCGTTAGGCTGGGCCGACTTGCTAATAAATGGGCTTATGCAGAACCCAATCTTTGCTGCATTTTTGTTCTTGTTTAGTTATTACATTTAGTCTCTAGTGACTACAGAGCTGACAGCTGGTAAAGATTTGCATATGGCATGAAATTAAGTGAGTTCATTTTAATGTCTAATCTGTGCAAAGCTCAAATTTGGTTCCTAAAAGCTTTGCTTTGCCTTATCATTGCTGGCACATCTGCTTCATGCATTAGCCTTTGATTTCTATAAGTTTATTTTCCCTGTGTTTCCCCAGGATGAACAATTAGAGCAGATCTTTGCAATCTTTCTTAAACGCTTTAGCACCAGAGCTCAGAATCCTCTAGGACACGCAGCGAGCGCTTTGCCCAGCCTTTTAGGAACATCCTTTGTGTTTCCAGCATGCCTTTCTGCTGGACTCTTCCCAGCAGTGATCTGCTGTGAGAAGCCCCCAAGCCCTTGCTGCCACGACGTGTTTTGTGCCATACTTGGATTACACAACACGAGGCGTAAATGGGCTCCTTCCAGCCAGCACCTCTTTGATCAGCTTCCCTCCAGTGGGCAAAAGTTAACTTCCAAGCCTTAGCTTGTCTTCAAAGCATGAAGCTGCCTTCAGAACTGGGCCGTGATATTTATTCCAGTTTCTCTTCGGTCTTTTCTTGTTCACTTCTTGTGCAAACGGATGAGAGGGAAACTAGCTGTGCCCAGCATGGGGTATGGTGGGGAAATTGCTCTTAGACCTTGTCTGCATTCAGGGAATACAGACACAAGTTCTCAAATGCGGGGAGCCCTGGAGTAGCAGGTCCTGCTGCTCGTAGCATTCCCTCTTCTCTGTCCCTGAGATCAGAATGTGCCTGGTCAGGGCTGGTTTGGGGCTCAGGGATAAGGCAGCAAGTGAGAGTGATATATGAGAGGCCAAAAGAGCACAGCAGCTGCCAGCGCCGAACCAGTGACTTAGGCTGGAGGAGAGAAGGCTCCTGGGAGACCTTAGAGCAGCTTCCAGTACTGAAAGGGGCTCCAGGAAAGCTGCGGAGGGGCTCTTGATCAGGGAGTGCAGGGATAGGACGAGGGGGAATGGGTTTAAGCTGAAAAAGGGGAGATTGAGATGAGATCTTGGAAAGAAATAAGGGTGATGAGGCACTGTCCTGGGCTGCCCCGAAAAATTGTGGCTGCCCCATCCCTAGACGTGTCATTCAGGCATCAGCTAACCAGCTCCTTGGCACGTCTCTCCTTCTTCACCTGCCTTTTCTGGTGGTGCAGGTGAAGCCCCAGGGTGGGGAAAGGACAGACTGTGGTCACACAGCCTTGAAGCTATGTCAGAATTCAGCTGGTGTGGAGTGCTCTGCCGCAGCCCTAGCGGCCCCGCATGCCCCAGATATGTGGTGTCTGCTTGAAAAGAGGCAGAATGCAGACACAGGGTGTGGATTTGACAAGAGCACAGTAGTCTCAGGTCTGTGTAATGAGCTGGAATTGTAAACCTTGTGAATCCAGCAATGAGAAAAGAGTAGAGTGCACTGCAGTTGTCACTGTGGGAGGTCTGACATTTCTGAGCTTGAAATTCAGGACTGAGAAAGCAAAATCCTAGCCTTTTGGCAAATGATACGAGTTTTCCTCCAGACCATCTGGAATGGAGCTTGGGGTTGCTTTGGGGTGGGTTTTTTTTAATTTTTTTTTTTTTTTTTGCTTTAAAATGTCTTATTTTGCAGGCAAGATGGCTAGAGACTGGACAAGGAATCAGGCAAGAGCAGGAAAAGCAGCAGGCCTGCAGCTCATGCACAGAAGCCGTAATGCTGCCAGCCTCTTGCGAGAAGCCCAAGGGTTCCTGCCTGTTCTTCAGTGTCAGCAGGAAGCTCTGTCCTGTCCCTGCCATGCCTGGCCCTTGCAGGATGCCACCAAGCAGCCAGGTTTGCCTTTTGCTGACCAGAGTTTGCAGTCTCCATCATCCAGTGCTCGCTAGGGACTTGGGCTGTGAGCTCTGGCATCTACGTAACGCATGGACAGGGCCAAAGGGAGGTGCTGGGGGAGCTACATGTTGGCATCAGCGAAGGCTCAGGGCAGTGAGAGGTTGGTAAACCTCGCATGTGGAGGGCAAGCAAGTTCTGTCAGAGCTGGGATGTGCCTTTGTCTCACCCAGGCTGCGGTGGAGTCCTGCACACCTCCTTCTTGCTGCTGTTTCTTAGTGCTGTTGCTCAAAACATCCTGGTGTAAATAAGGCTCTTGGCTCAGGTGGCTGCTGAGTTGAATCAGTTCACAGAATCATAGAATCGTTAAGGTAGGAAAAGACCTATAATATCATCCAGTTAATTAAGTTGAACTGTGTGGTGGTGCGATATGGATGCAAAAAGCTGTGGCAGAGAGCTGTAAATCCTGCTTTCTGCAGCTCTGGAACTGCCTCTGCACTTGCTACCTTCCTTCCTTTCTCTGAAATCAAGCCCCTTCTCCAGCTCCCTCCCTTGTCCTTGATTCTACTCTTCTTCGGGAGGAGAGGCGGTTGGCAGGGCAAGGATTGCAGAGCAGGAAAGCCAATAAATCGTTGCTGTATTTTGCATGAAGAAGCCCCATGGGGCCGCGAGCTCCCACCGTGGGCAGCGCAGTGACCTGGACGCCACAGAACCAGCTGCCTGGCCATGCTGAGCATTGTCTGCTCCTTGCCTCATTCCAAAGAAACACTATTTTGGTAGGGGTAATTTATTTTGTAGTGGATTGCACGATGTATTTCCCGTTGATCTCAGTTTTGTTTGAAAGCAGCTTGCCTGCCGGGTTCTGCACATAACTGCCACTGTGGCTGGCTCCCTCCTCCGCCACGACTGAACAAAACACACAAACAGCTCCTGGGTTAATTAGATTAAATGTATCCAATGGAACATCTCGCTTTGTCTGGAATCTGCTTCTTGTCCAGGCACTATTTAAATCTGTGGTAGGAGACGTGAGGCTTTTCAAGTCCGCCTCTCTGAGGGCACCATCTCTAAGTTTTGGTCTGAAGTGGGGTTGCAGTTTTCCCTTTGGGCTCATCAAAACCTTCCACGATGCTGAGCCACGCTGGCGGCCAGCTGATGGGCTGACCCTCCAAACCCTAGAGCGCTGGCTCTAAGGCTGCTGGTACCTCCCTGTGGCAGCTGAATGGGAGGAGGGGGGATTTGAAATAAGCACAGCAGGGAAAAAAACCCCATGATCTAAAGCAAGCAAGTGAAATCTCATTTTCTCCTTGAGTTTCAGAGAGCTGAGCAGCGAACAAACAATTATTTCCCCCCGATTTTGCTAGGTAGGTCTATAATTCCTGAGTGACAGGGGACCAGTGCTCGGAAGGTGAGCTGCTGGCTGATGGATAACGGGTGATGGCAGGGCTGATGATCTGCTGGCACAGAGCGCTCCCACCACCTGCTGCATGGTAAATCAGCGTGGCAGGGACCCACCTCCTCGGGGCTGCAGAGATGCCTCCGTCCCTCATTCCTGGCACCCATCACGGCTTGCTGAGCCTTGGAGATGCAGGCCGAGGTGATGCTGTGAAGCAACGCGTGGAAGGAGCAAGCGATTCTGTGTTGTTTTCCCCCCCTTTGGTGCATAGAGTTTTATGTACTGTAAAATTTGTTGTGTTATTGGAAATGGCATTTTGGCTGGGGTTTGTACCAGTGAGTACTGCTACATATAAATAAAAGACAATTGTTATTTCTTTCAAGCATAGCTTTAATTTCCCTCTAATCCCATGGCACAGAAATTCAAATGTTCTTTTGCGGGGAAAGAAGATGCTGTTTCCCCTGCCTCTCTCAGCAGTTGTTTTATAGAATTGGAGATAAAACTGAGTGATTCCATAAGCTTGCTAAGGGTGGGCAGGGGCCAGGTTGGGAGCAGGGCTGTGCCCTCATCTCCCAGGGGCCAGCAGTGCACTGCAGTCCAAAGGAATGGTTCCAGCTCTCTGTTGGAGCCAGCAGCAGCCTGTTGCAGTTTTAATTTCCTACCAAAATCAGCAAAAGGCCCCCTCCCCCCCAGCCCAACCGGCTCTTTTCAGGTGATGTTCAAGTCAATCCTCTGCCTAATTAGCTTGTAAATATTGCTGCAAGGCTTTTTTATTCTCTGTTTAGGCCAAGCACGCTGCATTAGACAGTAAGGGGAAGGAGAAACATGTTATGCAAACCGTGAGGCAAAAGCATCTGTTTCCCTCTCTCCCGCTCCCAGCACAACCTGCCGCCTAAATGGAACAAAGACACAGCTCTGAAAAGCACCTTTTCTTTTTGGGAAAGAGAGAGATGCTTCAAGGTGGTGGTACTGAAGTTTCTCTCAAGATCTATGCAGCTGGAGCATAAAATATGTTAGGAACCCTGGAAAAGGGTGGGAAATGCATCCTCTGTGTTAGCAGAGGGGATGCTTGCTGAATGTACAGCACAAGACTGAGGTGAATCATAGAAGGGTTTGGGTTGGAAGGGACCTTAAAGATCATCTAATTCTAACCTCCCTGAGATGGGCAGGGACACCTCCCACTAGACCAGACTGCCCAAGGTCCCATCCAACCTGGGATGGGGCAAAAATGCCCCAGAAGCTGCATCAGCCTTAGTAAAAGTGTTTGGTGGTTGCAGTCCAGCAGGAATTGGGAAGACGTCCCTATATCAGCTGAGTTACCTATGACTGACAGTCCTGGAGAACAGAGCTGGGATCCCCTGGGTGCTGCCCACCCACACAGAGCATCCCTCGCTGCTGCCCCTGCATGTGATTTTCACCAGGGAGCCGCTTCAAATGTGCTTGGCAGGAGAAAGCTTGGCAGGGCTGAGGCTGCACCTGGAGATTGAGGCTGGAGAAACGCGATTTAGCACCGTAGCTTCTGGTTAAAATGACATCACGGGGCTGAGAGGGCACTGGCAGAGGCAGAGCTGGCAGCGTTGTGTCCATGGGGCTGGCTGTGGTGGGGGCAGATGGGGATGAAGAGTGGCCTCAGACTGCAGTGGCCTCCCACGCTCCTGCCCCTTTCCCAACAAAGCTCTGAGTCTGGGCAGCTCTTGGCTTCTGGAGCCTTTGGAGAAGCTGTGGTATTTCTTGTTTTTAAGCTTAAAATAGCCTGGAATTGTCTCTTCATGTTTCCTGGAGTCTGCTTCTCTTTCCAAACTTAAGTGAGGGTCACTACGACGCAAGCAGGAATTAAAAGCTGTTGCAAGCCCCGCATTGAAGTCCGTGTGTGTTTTATGGTTCTGTGACAGCTAATGCAGGAGCTGCTCCCCTGATAAGCATTATTTTGGATGACAATAAAAGCCACGTCAGATCAAGGCTTTTGATGAGACTCATTTTATGGTGGTTGTTAAAAGGCTGAAGTGAACTGCTTGGGGATGGGCCCCAGGGTGCATCAGTAAACAGAGAAAGCAGAGGATCAAATAAAATGAGCCGTGTCTTGGGTCTCTGAAATCCATCTTTAGAAAGAGCTTGGCATTATTATTATTATTTTTCAGTCTAATGTTGTTTTCTGCCTAAGTAATGTCGGGGAAGCATCTTGAATAGCTTCCTAATTTGCGAGGGTCCCAAAGGCATAACATTCGGAAGGAATTGGATTAACACTTACGAAAAATAAATTACAGGCTGAGTGCTCGTTAGATGATTTTGAATTAATTTATTGATCTGAGGCTGGAGCGTCAGAAAACAGAGGGCAAAACTAACTGACGGCACTTTATCCCCAAACAGCCACGATCCTTCTACTGAATAAACAAGGGGATCAAGCAGCAGTTTGCTGGTGAGCCCTTTGATTTGAGGAGCTCCTCCAGCTGCATGGAGGGGCAGAGCTGCTGGGTTTGGGGCTCCTTTGGACCCACTGGGGTAGGTGGAAAAGCCTAAGGGACTTCCCTGACTTCAGCAGCCTGCGATGGCCATGAGGAAGAGCAAGATGCTACAGAGTGTTGTGCCCGGCTCTATCACACGCAGCAATAAATCCCCCTCCTGAGAACGCTGTCATCCCCCTTGGAGTCGGATGGTATGGAAGATGGAGACAGCTTCTCCTTGGAGGTGCAGAGTGAAAGGCAGATGGGAGTATGGAAAAAAAACTCTGTTGTGGTGGGGGATCACCCCCGGGATGAGGGCAAGAGCAGTGGTGAAGTTCTGGACTGCCCAGAGTACTGCCAGGCTGGCCCTGCTTTTCCCATTCAATGCAATTTTCTCTTTGATTGCTGCTTTCTCACACTGAATGAGCTGTGCCCTCTCTTGAGATGCTTTTGGCCTATTGTAGACCTGCTGCTGTGAAATAAGTTTCAGTGAAAGCTGGAAACTTGGCAAACTTCTGCAGTATAAAGTGAAGCCGGTGTTTCTTTTTAAAGGCTGAACGCAAATACATCCCAGGAACCAACAGTCCATTAAAAACAAAGATAATGGAGTTTCTGAGTGCCGCTCTGCTGGCAGTCGCCTGGCTTCCCATATTTACTTGATAACGTGATGACTAGCATGGCAGGCACTGATATCTAAGAATAAAGGAGGGAGTTGTTCTTTTGGGCTCTGGGTTGATCTGTTTTGGGGGAAAATGGTCTGTAGTGCAAGCACAAGAAATCACACCACTGTTTTTTTTAATGTAAAGTGGGACTTAGAGTATTGTGCTGTATAAATTAAGAGTGTCCGTAATGAGATTTATCACAGGACACACGGTGTGCTTTTCCCTGCAGGTCAGTGTGGGTGTGCGTCCCACCATGCTGCTCTTACTGGTGTTACTGGTCCTGCTCTCGGTGAGGTTTCAATTCCACCACACTTGTTTGGGGTTGCCTGCCCTGGGGTCAGCGTGATCCCTTCTGCCGTGGCGTCACTTGGAAGAGGTCACCAGTGCCCACCCAAACTCAGCACCATCCTACTGGGTTGTACTGGGAGCAGTGGGATGAGGTTGCTGGGGATGGCTGTGCCTGTTGCCTTCGTTCCTTGGTTTGTTCATTTGCTCGTTCCTTCCTTCTCTTCCTTCCTTCTCTTCCTATTTTTCCCCCTCTTTCCTCTCTGGAGGCAGGTTTGGACTTTGTCAGTGGCAGCGGGCAGCTCAGCTGCGGGGATTTCACACTCTTCCTCAACACTGCACATAAATCCTCCTAAAGGAAAGGGAAGGAGAAATATGCTGCTGCCAAGCTGCTGCCATAAATCCCAGGGTGAGGAAGCCAGGGCCGTGCCAGGAGCCATCCCATGGTGAGTGGCGCTGCCAGGACGGCTTTGGAGTCTGTGCCTGGGTGCGAGGGAGACAGGGGAGGTCCTGAAGGAGGAGCAACGCTTCAGATTAAAGGATTTGCCAGCATCTAATGAAGCAGGAGCCTCCAGGCTTCCATTAATTAACAAATTAGCTCATCAAGAGTCTCCCTAATTTGTCGAATATAAAGCTGCCCTATTAATTAAACAAGAGGACAGATTTTAATTTTCCTGGCAAAACCACACATTTAATTGATAAATGATTCATTTCAACTGTTCTTGGTGAAAGTTTCCAGAAGCGGGGCTGGGAGATGAGCGAGGTGTCGGCTCCAGGCTCGTCCAAGCGAGCAGAGCCCGTGGCCAGGGTGCAAGCCGCTGGCTTGGTGCCCACGCTGTCCTGTGCTCCCTGTGTCACCGGGGCTGGGGGACCACTGCCCATCCCCTGCCACTGGCCACCATCCTCCTCCTGCCAGCCTGCCCTCCTCTCCAGCTCTGGGCTCTACTAGTGCTTAATTGACTCAACCACTAATTGGGTCTGATTACATCCAACTGCTTGTTCCTCTTCTCCCAAATCCACTTCTCTCTCGCTCTTTTCCACAGCTGGAAAATTATTTAGCAGGATCTCCACACCAGGTCAGAATCCTGGGCTTCGCCGGGATGGCAAGGATGCCAGACTGGGAGCGGCGGATCCCATGACACTTGGGAAAAGCACTGAAGGATGGGATGCCCAGCAAAATGCTTTATCTCTCCCTTGGGAATTACAACCCCATCGTTCCTCCTTGAAGGCAGCTTCAAAAGACGACGCTGGTTCACGCTCCCTGCTAGCAATGAAAGCAGCTCTCCGCGGTCACTCGGCCCTGCGGCTGGAATTTCTTCTTCCACTTGAAGGACAGGGGAATGAGGTCGCATGACATTCAAACGATCTCTGCTTGGGGTTAATTGCTCGCACAACATTTACCCAGCCAGATGTGCCAGGGAAGCAGTGCTGAGCTGGGCTATTCCATGTTCCCCTTCAACAACCTTTTTTTTTTCAACCTAAAAAGTAAAAAGAAATTTTAAGAAGAGAGCAGGTGAATTATGTGGAGTCCTGCCTGAGTTTTCAATTTAGCTGTATTGATTTATAAGGTCTTTTCAATTACTGACTCCTCAGTGGCAGCATGCGGAGCCGCTGTACGTGAGCTTCATACTCCATCGGGCCGAGGGCTGTGGTGGAGACCTTCTGCGTCTGCTCCGGCCCGATCGAGGCACAAATAATGAGGATTTCCTCTGCATCATTTAGTAAATAAAACTCAGGAATTCATTAGCGCAAGAACTTGTCTTCTATGAAGAAAAGACTGGATGAAAATGGGGAGTGCAGGACTTATCATGAACATAATATATGAAGCAATTTGAATTCAGGAGAAAGCAATTTGAAATCCTATTAAATTCTTTTTTTCTTTTTTATTGTGTGGGCATGGTTGGGTGATTTCTGAGGGAGCAGGAGATTAAAAAAACACATAGACAAGAAGAAGTGACCTTCCCTCACTGCTGGGCTTGGGCTGTCCCACTGCTTTGTGGCTCCCAGATGGGATCTGCTGGCTGGGAAGACAGAGAATCATAGAATGGTTTGGGTTGGAAGGGACCTCAAAGCCCATCCAGTCCCACCCCTGCCATGGGCAGGGACACCTCCCACTGCATCAGGGGCTCCAAGCCCCATCCAACCCAGCCTTGAACCCCTGAGCTATAAAAAATATGGGATTCCCATTTCCTGCCCCAACTGATTACGGAGACAGTAGATGTAGCTTGTGTGTAATTCACTGCTGTGGCTTAATACCTGTTACTGGAAGGTTCAGGTTAGAGTTCTTCCAAAGTAAAAAAAATAAAACAGCAAAATGGAAGTAATTTAAATAGACAGTTTATGCTGTTGGTGTTCCAGCAGCATTCACCAGCTTTGTTTGGTGCACGATGTGTTATTTATGAGATTTCATTAATATGCAAATCTGCACCATTTGATTGGCTCTCCTGGCATACTTCCAAGGCCCTTATGAATTCTATAAGTGCCCGGCCGCTGGGCTCCCTGCCTCGCTGGAGCTCTGGGATCCAGCAGCCTGAGCCAGTGCGACGGGGCGGCTGCTGCCCCAGCACCGTGTAGCCACGGTGGGAGCTTTGTGCTTGGCTGGAGCTGTCATCCCCAACCCTGCTCGCCTCCTGCCAGCCTGGCATCTCCCTTATCCCCTGCATTTCTCTCCCTGCTCCACTCTCTTTGCAGGCAAGCACAGGAATTGGCACTGCATTTTCCAAGTCATGATATTTAGGGGGGCTCAGGCTTGTCGGGTCACCTCTGCCATGGTGTATGAGCAAGGTGGTGGGAAGCCAGTGATCCTTCTCTGCAGAGGAGGAGAGGAAAATCCCATTAAAAACTGGGGCTGGCACCAGTGCTCAGCGGTTTCTCTCCCAGTCCCAGGGCAGTTTGTTTTACACAGGCTCCTACTAGTAAGCAGCAGAGAATTACACCTTGTCTCTTGCATCCAGGATAAAAGATGTGATGCATCTGCAGGTTAAGTGCGAGCAGGTTGCCCAGTACAAACCCCACGCTTCCAACCCTGCAGCCACGAGAAACCTCCACTGGCTCTGATGAGGGATGGGGAAACATCCTGAGAGCCCTGGTCCCATCATCTCTTTGCTAATTTTCTGCCCACCTGCCAAGGTGTGAGCAGGACACGGCAAGCAGCCCTTCCCCTGGCACTGGAGATTCCCAGGCTCTGGAGGAAATGTGGCTGCGGGAAATTAAAGCTGAATAATTGTAGAAGAGCTTTGGTAGGGCATGTAATTCAAGTGAGCGTTTGACAGCGGGTGGATGAGGGGGCCTCTCCCAGCTGGGCCAGAGGTTTGGCAGGATGAGAAATTGCTCCGATGCCCTTCATTTCACCTCCTCATGTCGCCCAGATGAGTGGTGGCAAGGTCCTCACGCAGTCCCCAGGATGTGGCTCCGCTTGGCAGGCAGGAGAGGAGCTGAAATTCTTTTTGCAGCTGGAGGCTATGGCGTGCAACCCTGTTGATTCCCTGGCAAGGAGATGCTCGTAGCTTGATTAAAACCATGCTTTAACGATGCTGTCCCTTTTGCCCCCAGTTGCCTTCCTGCTGTCCCACACGCCCTATGCCTGTGCTTTGGTGCTGCTGGTGGGGCCCTACACAGGAAAAAAACTGGGAGAAAAGCCCTGAAAATGTGACTTCCACATGGCAGGGACTGTGAGAAATGCTGCTGGGACTGCCTGTCCCTGCCTGCATCACAGCCAGGGACTCCTGAACTTGGTCCTCACTGGTAGCTGAGGGCTTTCCCACTCTACTAGGGGATGCATTTATGCTAAATTCATCTCTGTCAAATGAAAATGGTGATTTCCCCACCTGGCAGATGCCCCTTTGACTGCAGGTCTTGTGGCAGGTAAACATTAATTGCAGGACTCCTTTAAATAGGAAGCAAAAGTGACAGGACTGAATTACTTCGCTCCGTTCCCCTGACGCCAAGCCGTAAATCATGTGCTAGAGTTTATAGAGACTTTATGTGTCTTGGGCTGGGCAGGATCAAAATTTTCTGAAGAATAATGACACGTTAATAATAGCCTGCCTCGGAGATAAAATTAGCAGAGGGGTGGTTTTTTTGCTTCTATTAAAGTCAAGGTTGGATTCTTTGATCTTTATATCAGTCTTTTACATGTAGAGACATCCCTTGGGGGGCTGGGTGGAATGATGCTGAGCTCTTTCCAGTGAGTTCTCAGGATGGATGGACAGCTGGACAGACAGATAGCATTGGGTGCACAACCAGGAGGGTGAGCCTGAACGGGCTCAGGGTGGTCCAGAGGGATGGGTGATGTTGGAGTGATCTGGACAGAAGGACAGAAGGATGGGTGATGTTGGAGTGATCTGGACAGAAGGACAGAAGGATGGGTGATGTTGGAGCATTCCAGCCAGCAAAGGACACTGACAGCCAGAGCCAGCAAAGCAACGGTGGGATCACATTTACTCTTCCCCACTCTAAATCTGCTTAGCAACAAGTGATGGGTTTTATTCCTAGGCTGTGGTTTCCACCTGGTTGGAGTCAACTCTGCACCTGGCTGGAGCTGCAGCAAACGGCTCCCAGTGCTTTGAAGATCAGAGCCATAACAAGGCAGGGATTTACGGCTGCCACCAAGAGAGGCGAGGGGCTCTGCTCCCCTCGAAGTCCCCCCCTGGGTTAGATTAGGCTGTCTGCAAGGAAACTTAATTGATTCTTTAGGTTCAAGCCTTTTCATCTGCACAGACGAGCCTGAGCATTAATTCTGTCTAATGTGACACGGAACATTTGCGTGCAGCTCTGCAGCATGGCTTTCCCTCCCCGTGCTCCCTTTTGGGCTCTGATTTGTTTTCTTTCCAAGGCAAATTTCGAATCTGCCTTCCGTCAGCAGCACTAATTAATCCCTTCTGATAAATCCCAACATTTATTTATTTGCAATAATAAATGGTATTTCAGGTACCGAGTGCATTTTGGGAGCAGGCTCCTGCCTGTTGTGCCAGTCCTGGGGAGAAGAGCATCCAGCGTGGGCTGAGCTTTGGACATCAGGATGATGGAGCAGTCTTAGGATGCTGGAGCTGTGTCCTGCCCCAGGAAGAAGCTGCAGGAGGACCTTGGCAAGGGCACAGGTAACCCTGCAGCTCCTCCAGCACTGCCGAGTGATTCTCTCATCGCTCCAGGAATAGTCCCCCCGCTGGCACAGGCTCAGGAATACAGCATATTTTGCTGTTATTTTTAACAGTGCCGGGAGAGCGGAGCCCCGGGGACCTGCACCAAGGCCACTTGTTGGTCAAAACGAGACCGAAAATGGCATCACTTGCTCAGAGCTGGCTGGGGCCCAGCAGGGATGCTGAGCTTTCCACAATGAAGCGGTGACCGTGCCCCTCATCATATCACTCCAAGACCTTGGAAAAAGTTTCTCCTCAGCTTTCCTGGAGCCCCTGTCAGTACTGGAAATTGCTCTAAGATCTCCCTGGAGCCTTCTCTTCTCTAGGCTTCTCGTCACTTGTCTCTGCAAAGCCTTGCTCCGTGGAGCACTGATGCCTAGAAATTAATTACAAGAAAAACTGGCTTTATATGTAAAAAGCAAAATCATAAAGATGAAAGGTTTTATTATTGGGTTTGCACAGTTGATACCCTTTGCTGTTATTAAGACAAATCCAGCTGGTGGCTTAAATAATTGGGTATTTCCTGAGGGGGTTATCAGCTGTGTCACATCAATGGTTCTATTTTTGCCGTGAGATTACAGGAACGCTCGCCTCTATTTGTGCTTTTTATCTGGCCTCTGCGGTCCTTGCACAGGGGACACTGGTGGGCTGGGGGAGAAGCCCAGCCTGAGGATCTTTAGGGTGGTGTAGCATGAAAGATGAGCTCGTATTAAGCTTCAGCAGTTTTGTAGCTAGTGTAAGTGATTAAAGACCTGTCAGCATGCTCTGTCTCCCCAGTGGGATGCTTGGCATCCAAACCAGGAGCCCTGGCAGGGCTGCCTTTAAGTCCTCTCCATCCTCAGTTCCCACAGGACCAGGGGCTGGTGCCTCTGTGCCAGCAAATGACGCGAGCGGGGACCTCAGGTCAGGGCAGGGATGCTGACACCAAGCCGCATCCTTGCACCCACCGAAGTCCAGCGAGATTTGCGTGACCACAAACGCCCAAGTCTTCCTGTTTTCTAAACCCAGAACTTGTGGGTTTTTTCCTTCTGAGATGCAGACACCAGCAGACCTGGCCTGAAGTGGTTTCCCACAAAAGATGCCAAGTTAAAAAAGTCTTCTCTGAGTCAGAGAAAACGAGACTAATGCCACATTTTCTGCAGGGAAGGGTTTTAGGGTGACAGAGAGTCTGGAGGAGACAGTCACTCCAGCCAAAATTAACAAACTGGAGGTAAATTTGGGGGTGCAGAGCGGGGAAAACCTGTGCCACTGTCAGGAACTGCCTGGCCATGAACCTGTTTTAAGGATAATAAAGCGCACACACCTGCACAGCATCCCTGTGTGCCAGCTTGCTCTGCCCATAGAGAGCCATGGAGCCATTCCCTCCTGCCTCTGCCAGACAGCTGGGGGATAAAAATCCTTAAAATTAGATAAGACCGTGAAATGAAGGGACAGCAAGCTTGGAAGTTCAGCTTTCTAGCCCTTGTGTGTCCAAACCACCCTCCAGGAGCAGAAGAGCACAGTTTGCTGCACTGCAAAGGGCCCAGGGAAACCTGTTTGTGGCTGCGAATCCCAAAGGATTCAACCGTATGCTCAGTCTCTGAATATTTATGGAAAAGTGCTCGTTGGGGCTTTTTCTAGATTTATCGCAATGTCCCAAGGTGAAAAATGTGATTTTGTATTCGCCATTAATCTCACACAACAAAACACATGGAGAGGACCCTGCAGGGAATTCAAATGAATTGATGGAGGTGGTAGGAACTGATACGTGACACAGAAAGAAGCTGAAATCGTTGTCGTTTTAATCCCTTACTTGGCAGCCTTGTTTCATGGTCCCCATAGCATCCATACAGCCGTGGCGGGATGAAGGGCTCGCAGGATCCGTTAGCTCTGGCCACCTATCTTTGCTTGATGGGAAAGAAAATAACCTCATTTTCTCCTTTATTAATGAAAACCAGGCAGAATCAGGCCTGTTCCCTGGGATCTTCTTTCTGTTCATAGGGGTTTTAGTCAAAGAGTTCCTTATTTTTACAGATGCTGTATGACAAAATGGGAACCCAAAGATGGGAATTAAAGGAACCTCTTTAAAAAAATAAGTGTCACATGAAAATGTTTGTGTATTTAACCTCAAACCTCATCTTATGGATAGGCAAGGTCTCCTATTGTGTTGCCCCTCAACACGCCCGCCTGGGACCACACCAAAACCTGCCAGCTCACAAGTCTCCTCAGCTGAAGGTTTATCCTGAAGCATCTCCAGCAGCTCAGGATTTATTAAGGATGGGTCTGCCTGTGTCCTTACTGCAGTTTATGACCATGTCATTAAACTTCCAGAGATTAGAAGCATGAGGGAGAATATAAATGATAAATGAGCTCCAATGAGCCGTCTGGTTGTGGGACTGCCTCCCTGGGGGGGAGCAGAGTATTTCAGAAGCCGGAGGTGTCTGAGCACCACTGAGAGGTGCTGGGTTTACAGCGAGTGAATCAGGGACCCTTCGGAGCAATGCTGTCCTGCAACAAGAAATAAAGACAATTTGAGAAGACAAATACAACGAATTTTATTTCTCCAGCCACTCTGAGCAAATAGAGATGCCTGCTCTAACAGCACGGGTTTGGGTTGTGAGATGGCTCTGGGGTCCTGGGGTGTGTGAAGATGCTGCCACTGTAAGTGAGGGTTGGGGAGGGAAGGCAAAATCCAAACCAGTCCCATGGTTTTGTAATAAATCAAGCTGCAGGAGAGAGAAATGCGGACTAAAGCTGTGCAGATGCTCCGTGTGGACACACCAAAGCCCTTAGCTGTGTCTCAGGAGATGGATGAGGTGAGCCTGGCTCACAGTTTGATGACGTGCTCGATACCAGACTAATTGCTTCCTTGGCCAGTGTTAGAGGCTGGTGGGCGTGAGCAGGGCTGGGTCACCCGCACCTCTGGCTGGGAAAGCTCTGCCTGTGGCTGCAGGCAGGGAGCCCAGGGCAGGGTGCCCTGTGACACTGGGGACATTTCATCTGCTTTTCATCTCAGCTGCAATGTCCTCTAATTCCTGCTGAAACTTATTGAGTGCCCTGAGCCGCTAACGAGCCCCAGGGGATGGAGCACTGTGTGCGGGAACCTGGTGCTGCTTCTCATCTCTCCCTTTGCAAAGGGAATTGTTATTCACCCATGGGTTTTACTGGTCTAAATAATTTTTTAGCTGAAAAGTTGTAGGAAACTCTTGCTTTCACCCTCTCCCACGTGACTCTGAGCAGAGGCAGGGTCTCCCGTGGGAAAGGAGTGAAGCTGGTTCCTGCTGAGCAGCTGCCATCCCACTCATCCCAAACTTTTCTTGCTGTTTTGGGGATGAAAAGCAGTGCCTGGTGAGGAGAAGCAGACCCTGGAGTGCTGCTGGATCCAACCACCCCAGGCGTTGATACTCCCCATGCCTCAAAAGAAATCCCCTAGAAACTCAGCTGGGATTTGATGTCAAGACCCACCTTGTAAATCCCTGTCCCAGTGACATCCTGTCTGTCACCTCCTTGGGGGCTTGAAGGCAAGAAACAAATGACTTGATAACACCAGAAAAGATGTGCTGTGCTGGGGTTTAAAAATAAAACAAAGTGCTCGTGCCCGGCAATCCCTCATCCCTGTGCCTGGAGCTGTCGGTGGCCCTTGGCAGCTCCCCTGCAAATCAGAAACTGCCAATAAATCACCCAGCTCAGGCATGTCCATCCCCTCCCCTCCATTCTGGTGGGCCCAGCCGCAATCCCCAGGGCTGAGCTGTCACCCATCTGGGGATGGATGCAGTTAGGTGGCAGCCAATGCGTGGGGCTGGCTGCCCACCAGGGCTATTTGCAATCTGTTGCATCAGCCCTGCTCTGCAAAGGATGTTTTTCAGGTGCTGAGTGGGGAGAAGGGGTGATGCTGGAGCTGTACCCCAGCTTGTGGAGTGCAATGCTCTCCTGCACGTGCTACTCGTGTTCCTGAGCGCAGCTCAAGTACCTGACAGTGCTCTGCAGAGCCCTCGAGGATGCTTTACCTGAAAAAGGGGCTGTAGAACCCATGGCTGATACGCAGGCTTTCAAGCTCCCTCTTTTATATGGCATGATAGGCACAGCGTCATAGGAGCATTTACTGTAGCTCTTCTTCTTAATGAGAGCGTGCCCTGCTATGGACACGAAGGAACAGAGGACCCCACCTGCTCTAAAAGCCAATGCAGAGTGGTGGCCAAGGTGGTACAGCGGATTGCAGAATCCTAGAATCATTACAGTTGGAAAGGACCTCAAAGATCATCAGGTCCTTTCTCCCCCAAAGAGGCTTCCAAGAGCTGCCCCGGGAGGGAGGCACAACTTGGGGACAAATGCTGCAAAACTGGAGACAAACAGAGGTGGGGAAGGTGCTGGGTGGTGCAACAGGAGGGCGATGGTTGGACTCAGTGATCCAGTGGGTCTTTTCCAACCTGGTGATTCTATGATTTGGGGCTGGAGAAGCAGCTCTATGTACAAGCCTTTTGTGCTGCGGAAGGTGCAGGGATGCCCTGGCCAGCTGACCCTGTCCTACCCACCCTGGTGGTGGCATGTGGCGGGACACGGTGTCCCCATCAGTGCTGTTTCCAGCCTTGGGACCGCAGCGGGTCCTGGCAGCGCCACCCCAGCGTGTGCGGAGTCCTGCTGTGTTCCTGTGCCACGTTGCTATTTATAAGCCCTGAGTCGTACAAGGTTGGGACTGTTCTTTTCCGTGATTGTATCAAATCAACGAAACAGGGAAAGCGTGCAGTCTATTCGACATCCTGTATGTGGGCTTTTTATTTGTGCAATGAGTTTTCATTCCCACTTGGATGGCGAGGCAGTAACGGGAGACGTAGCTCATCCCCACAGTGGGTTGCGAAGCCAAGAGCAGGAGGGATGAGCTCCCCTCAGCTCTCCCATGGGAAACATAATGGTTATCTGCGGGGATAAATCCAGCTTTGAAACGGAGCAGGGTTTGGGGCTGGGAAATGCAGTGGGAGCCCCATGTAGTGTCCTTGAAGCTGAACCCAGCTCCCTTTCTGTTCTGTGTAATTTTTCCCCACGGCTCTGCCCAGAGTGAGGGAAAGCGCTGCTGAATGATGGAGAAATCTCCCCCTGCGAGAGAAAAGCTTCATGCAATTTCTTCCACATTAAGCGTGACATCTGTTTCGGAATGACTCAGGCGGGTTCCCACCACCCGCACAGGAGAGGAGAGGATTCTGAGCACCCATAGCAACTGAGTGAGACCTGCTGGGCTCAATCCTTTCACCCTAGCTTGGCGGGGAGGTGTTCAGGGGCTTATAATAAGCCTAAATCAAGCAATTCCCAATACCACTGAATTTAGAGCTTTAATCGCTTTGCTCAGTGTGGGTGGCACTCAATGCGCTTGCCAGGGATGTGATGGAAGCCAAACACTCTGCTGGCTTTTGTGCCTGACATTGCCGTGGGAGCTGTGGGCCCTGTGCACCGAGCTCTTCTCCACGGCTGATCGGCACGGCCACGGTGTTTCTGTGCGGTCACTGCCCCTGGGAACAGGGTGTCTGTCTGTCCATCGCCTGCTTACGGTGGTTTGCTGAGCAGGCGACGCTGAGCGCCTCGGAGGGAAACCTCAAACCGCAGCGCAGGGCAAATGCTAGGGATATGACATTTTATTCCATGTCAGCAGGTTTTTAACCTCAACGTCTTGCTAAGCACAGGAATAAGTGCCCGTGAGCAGGATCTTGCGTCCTGCCTTGCCCAGTGGAAGCGGCAGATGCCTTGGAGAGGACTGAGTGGCAAGGGGACGGACTGATCCTGCCCAGGCACGTTGCTGGGCTCCTGCCCGAGTGCTGCGGGGTCTGCAAAGCTCAGCCTTGCTGGGAAAACTGAGACTGTGCTGGGTGTTGGCTCAGGACCCCTCGGTGCCGCTGGGCTGCCTGTCATCACAGTCCAGCGGCGCTGCGGCGCTGCGCTCCGAGGGCAGCCCTTGGCACGTCCACTCTCAGCAGCATCAGCGGCTGAGCATCCCCAGCCCCACCACATCCTGCAGTGGTTTTGGGGAGCTCCCCCCACACACCCTGCTGGGTGCCACCTGGCGCTGCCTGGGCTGCGCTTCTCTTCAAGCCTCCTCCAGGAGCTGGGTTGCAGCCCCACTGTTTGACTCTAAACACGCTAAAGGAGATAACATTTGTTTGCAGTTATTTCCCACACCCCTCAATGGCTTGGTCTGCAGATGCTTTGTGGGCTGTCTTTAACAGCTGAGGATAATTAATTGACCTTAATTAGTTACCCTTAATTTACTAACTTCCTCTCTGCTCAGGAGATGGGTGGCAAGCCCGAGGCAGTGCTAGTGCATCCTCACGGAGCAAATCCTGCTCCTTCCCTGGGCTGTGCTCCTGCCAGGAGGGGTGTAAATGGGCCCATTCCTCCTAAAACTTGAGTTTCTGTGGTGATGCCTTTGCACCCAAATCAGGGGGATGTGAATCCTGTGCTGGCTCTTCTCGTAGCTGGGTTAAAGCCCAGGACTGAGGGTGGCTGTGGGTGAGGAGTGTGGGGGCTGCACAGGGAGGGAGGGGATTTTCTAGGTGCCCCATCAAGTGTGGGGTTATCAGAACCTCATGCTCTGCGTGGGTTGGGCTTCTCAGTGATCCCATACCGGGGGTTACCCTGGAAAGCCTCCTGGTCTCCTCCCTGTGTGAGTTTGGAGGATAGGAGCCCCCTCAACCCCATCCCTGCATCCAGCCTTGCCTGTTCCTCCTGCCTGGGGGAACCCAGAACCTCTCACAACCCCTTGGTGCCCCTCAAAAGGTTTTCTGTGCATGTGTTAGTGGGGCTGGGGATGCTGCCTGGGAGCAGCTGCTCCATCCTGGTGCTAATGAAAGCCATCGTGGAAACCAGCCCCAGCAGCAGCCGCCGCAGCGTTTGGGAGCCAGATTTGACGAAGGGAAGTGACTCAACGTCTTGGAAGGGGTTGGGGGCGGTGGGAGGGGGGGGCAACAGAGGACAGCGGGTGACCCAGGGTGGGGACAACGCGGTGGGGTGGCTGGTGGACACCTGCCTCCCCTCAGACTCCCTTGCCAGGGCCAGCATCGCTCCGGAGCCCTCTGCTCTTGGTTAGCCCTCGTTAGGGCGGTGTGCTCCCAGCCGGGGTGGGATGGGACAGGAAAGGAGGCCCTTTGGGAAGCAGCTTGTTGCTTCCTCACGCTGGGTTGCGGCAGGATCTGGGCCAAGGTTCCCAGCTCCCGGCGTCACACCCTCTCCCAGCTGTTGCTCGCGGAGCATCGTGCTGCCAAGAAAGCCCCGGTGATGGATGCTGCCGCAACTCCTTCCCCCTCCCGTCACCCTTAAAACCGGTGGGGAGTGACGCTGTGCCTGAGCTTGGCCCCTCAGCGCCAAGGTCCGCGTGGGGATGAGAGCCTGCTTGTTCCCAGCGAGCCTTCAGCATCGCGGCTGGGCTGAGCGGCTCCTCTCCCTTGCGGGGTGCCCTGGCACCTTGGCTTGCTCCTCCCTGGCACGGAGCAGCAGGACGGCACAGCACCGCACCAGGTATTTGGAAAGGTTGCTGGGGGATACTGGGAGGACTGGGTGGTGTTACCATGGGAGAGGGCAGGATGGGTCCTGTCCCGGCAGACCCAGCCCGTGCAACCGACCCCAGCCAGGGCCACGTTTCTCATTTTTTATTGCTTTTGGAGGCAAAGTGCTTTTACCACTGCTATGGGGAAACTGCTTTGCATCAGGGTGCAAAGAATTTACGTCCCACTGGGGACCCTGCTGCAAATTAGGCTCGATGATCCGGTAGGTCTTTTCCAACCTGGTGATTCTATGATTCTAAATGCCACACGCACGATGTACTCTGCTTGGCTGCTGGCACCCAGGGGAGCTACTGCCCCACCCTGGGGTCCTGCAAGCCCCTGGAGTGGGACACCAGAGTGCTGGTGGCGAGCTCTGTTGATTGGCACATCCTCGCCTGGTGCAGACAGCTGGGCTTTTTGTGCCTCTTCTCCTTTCTTTTGCGCTGGACCCGCTGATCTGAGCGCATCAGCAAGTTTCCTCCTGATTCAGCCGTAGAGGATGTTGAAACAGGGCATTGTGCAAAAGTGGGCATCAGCCCGGGCTCCAATTCCTCTTTTGCGGCTCCAGTGGGAACTCGGCCACACGCAACAGGGGTTTCTGTCCCACCTACACAAGGCAGTGGCTCCAAGCTCCCCAGAGTCATCACTCCTCGCTGTCCCCTGGGTCACGGTGGTGGGATGGTTTTCCCATTGCTTTGCCAGTGGCTCCAGAGAACTTGAGATTTTTCCCTTGGGAGCAGCTTAAGCCAGGTCCTGGAAACCAAATGGATATCGGTGATGGGCAGCAGGCAGGGGCTTTGCCCTGAGCTCGCTGCTGGCTCTGATTGAATGTGATGCTGTGGGTGCAGGTGCCTGGCACAGGTGCACAGGGGTGAATTTTGGTCCATTTATTGCGTATTCGTGTATTTTTAGTGTATATCTCCCTCCAAATGGGATTCCCAGCGTGGGTTGGAGGTTTGTGGCCTCCCTGGCTTGATCCATACTGGATCACTGGCTGCATGGCACTCGCTGCTGGCAATCACCACCGACTCGCAGGCACAGGGCTGAGGCCAGGCTAGTGCTCGGCTGCTGCCCCTCTGCCTGGGGTCCCAGTGCAAACCAGGACAGGCTGATTCATCCCTGGGAACTGACTGCCGGATCCAGATCCACCTCAGCACGTAGGGCTCAGCTGGACAGACAGCTGGGAACAGGCAGGAGCTGGCAAGCGCGCTGGAGGGGGCGGCACGGCGAGGCGGGGGGACGCGCTCCCCTGTTGCCGTGCACTGCGGGGATGCCTTTGGGTGACTCCTCTTCTGCATGTGCGAAGCCAGGTGGTGGGGCAGAGGTGTGGGCACCCTGGGCAGCAGGGACTAGAGGCAGCCAAGGGTGGAGGGGCCGCATCCCAGATCACAGGGAGCCCTTTAGCTGCGCTCACCGCTTGCCAGGAGCAAGACCACGGCTGTTTTGCATCGCCAAGGGATCTCCAAACCCTGCCCAAGAGGTTCTGTGGGACTTCTGAACTGACTTTGTGCAGCACGGGGGCCGCGGTGGATGGGACAGCACCGAGGGCAGCCGGCTGCTCCATCCCCTCTTCATGTCCAGCTGAACCGAGCACGAAAGCGCCTCTGCCTAAGGTCCAAAGTCCCCACATCCTGCTGTTGAGCATCGCTTCCCCCTTTCCAGGCGCTGCCCATCGCTGTGCTGAACCCAGCAGCTGGTTTAGGCCACCAGCTGTGGTGTTTTTACTTGTCCCCGCATCGGCAATATGTGCGCATCGTTCATGGGATGAGAAAGCTCAGCACTAACTACAGCACCCACTGCTCAGATACTAAAATGATGTAACCCTAAGGTCATTTGTGTGCAAGCCCTAATGAGGTTACAGAAGTAGCAGAGACGTGTAGTCCTGCCTCTCTGCACTCAGCCCCCGGGGATCTATCAAACTCATGTAAGTACTGGATTTATATATATATATATATTTATGAATATATATATATTTATTTGGGAGGGAGGGGGTTGCTACAGCTGTTGAAAATTATTTCTTCGCTCAAGGGATTTGCTTCTGGTGGGCTTTTTTTGCTTCCCTGTTATCATAAAGCAGGTTTTGGGTTTGGCATAAGTGGTGGACAGCAGGCAGCAGTGACCTCTGAGGTCCCGACACCCGATGTGTGTTGGTACTCCAGAAGTCACTGCCACCTGCTGCCCCAAACCCCTGTTTTTTTAGTAAATGTCCATAAAATCTTCAGTTTTTGGAGATGGGATTTGCAGCCTGCAGCGGTGGGAAACCCTGCGGTGGCTTTGTGCGTGGGAAAAGTGCATGGAGGGGGCAGGAACAGGATGGGAATTTAAGGGGGATTGTCCTCAAAGCATGGCAGTGCCACCTCGGTGGGGACAGGGAGAACAGGGGACTTTTCTTTGCCGTGCTGATCTGCATGCAGCTGGGAGCGCGGCACGCAGCTGCGAGCTGGGGGCTGCAGGATGCTCCTCTGGATCCGGGGTGACTTTCTGACTTTGAGGGGGGGTTGAGCTCTGCCAGCTCTGACCTTCCCCCGTTGCTGGTGTGGTCACATCTGTCCCTCTGGCAGCAGGAGGAAAGACCAGTTTCCTTTTCTTGGTTTCCTTCCTCTTTGTACCCTCAATCCCCAGCAGTCGAGAGCAGCTGGAGCAGCCCCACAGGTGGCACATTCCCCTTGAAAGGGTGTCCCCAAGGCATGTGCTGGCTTTGTCCCCAAGCAGCCTGTGACAAAGGCCAGGCCATGGTTAGGGACACCCTCTCTGGGCTGAGGCAGGTCCTGAAGCATTAAAGGGGATGCAGCGTTTCGTGCCCCGTCTCACCTACCCAGGCTGGTGAGAAGCAGCAGGGAGGATGCTCAGAAAAAAGGGAGTTTTATTGGCCTTTTTATTGCCTTCAAAGTACCAGGAAAGCCTGGGCTTAATAGCAACCTATATATATATATATATAAAAAAATAGAGAGAGAAGAGGAGATGAAAGAACTTTTATTATCTTGGAAGATGCTCAAGTCATTTTAAGCAGCACAGAAACACAAACTGCCCTTTTAAAAGAAAATCCTTGCCTGTGTAGGTACAAACGCCCAAGATTTTCCCCTTCAAGACTCAACCCTTCACAAGAACAGAAAGAATGAAGAGCAAAGGACTAGGGCTGGGCTCTCACTAATGGGGTGGTTCTGAACAACCTGGGGACTTTGTGTTCCCTTTACAGGCTCCTGCAGGAGTTTTGCCCTGGGAAGAGCCTGGCACGACCTGTGTTTTGGGGTTAAACTCCAGTTTCTGGCTGGATTGGGCTGCGCTTTCCGTCGAGGTGACCCTGCACCGTGGCTGGGGGCAGCTCGTGGAGCCCCATCCCATCCTGACTGGTCCTGTCCTGCACTGCCCAGTCAGCTCTGCCCAGATAAACACTGACTCACGCTGTTATTCCGTCCCACCCTGGGCACAGTTGGCTTTTTGAAGGCTGCTTTTCCCAGCTATTCCCTTTTTTCCCCTGTTCACACGGGCGGGGTGCGAAGCCTTAGCTGGTATGCAGGGAGCGGACAGGGGAGCTGAAGGCTGCCAGGAGCGGAGATCCCACGGCGTGAGGAGGCGAGGGCTGCTCCAAGGAGGCAAAGCAGGGCTGTGTTTGAGAGCCACGGATGCAGGTAGGGCTTGGGCTTCCCTCAGTTTCCCCTGGGGCAGAGCTCAGTACCTCAGTTTCCCCTGATGGGACTGGCTTTGCTCCCTTCCTCTGCTTTGTGGATGGGGAGCTGCCAACCCAAATCCTCACTGGCAGGAGCCCGTGTGATCGGTGTCAGGCTGTCATAGGCACTCAAAGACGCTGCTGCTTCTCCTGTAGCATCCTGAACCCTGATCCCCTTTCTGGTCCCCTTCTCAGCTGGCTGGAGTGGGAGAGAGGGTTCGGGAATGGATTCAGGGTGCTGTGGCCAGGGAGCAGCGTTCAGGCTTGGAGTTTTGCAGTGAGGTGGTCCAAGCTCCCTTTTGATGGGCACGCAGCTGGTGGGCGATTTACGCCGAGGGCTGGGGCTCCATCTCTGGGCATCCTTGTGGGGACTGGGAGCTGTGCGGCACCTCTCCCTGCAGCAGCTGTTGCCATGGAAATTGCTAGTTAAAATTAGGGTGGATTGGAGCTGGGTACCCGGGGCTGTTTTCCCACACCTTCTGTTTTCTTTCTCCCTGCGAGCACTTGCAGCCTCTCCTGTGGGACTGGGAGCTGCCGCCACGGATCCTGATGAGGGCATCCCTTCCCTGTAACCCCAGGCTGGAAAAATGAGTGCTAGAGGGATGAATGGGGTGGCATCGGCTGCCAGCTTGGGTTGGGATGTGCATCTCTGTTCCCCAGGGTGTGCTCCTCCTCTCAGCAGCAGTTCACTGTGCTCAGGATCCAGCTCGTGGGGTGGGATGAGTTCAACCAGAGCCTCTTGGGACTGGGACCAGTCTCTGCCATGGGAGGGAAAGCCAGGGCTACGGAGGGGCTGGTGCTGGCAGGTCCCAGGGGACATGGAGATGCTGTTTCGCTTTGTGCCCTTCCCAAAGCAGCTCCAGATGAAGGGCCGTACCTGTCCCCCAAACATCTGCCTGCAATTCCCATCTCTCCCGGCACAGGGCTGTGCGCTGCGTGGGCAGCCTGGCTGCACGCCCCCGCCTGCCCCGGAGGATGTGGGTTTGGGTTTGGGGTGCGCTGAGACCTTGGAAACCGCTGCTGGGAAGGGAGGGAGGAGAAAAGTCTTCAAATGAGTAAAAGGCAGAGCAGCTGTGCAGGCAGCAGCACAGGAGCTGGCGGTGGGGAGCAGAGCCCATTGCTCGTCCGCCTGCATGCCTGAAGAGCTCATCCATCCTGCCTCTGGGTATCCCTTGCACCCTGCGGGCACTGAGTTTTAGGCTGAACATTAGGAAAAAAACTTCCACAGAAAGGGTCATTGGGCACTGGCAGAGGCTGCCCAGGGAGTGGGTTGAGTCACCTTCCCTGGAGGGGTTTAAGAGACGGGTGGATGAGGTGCTGAGGGACATGGGTTAGTGATTGGTGGGAATGGTTGGACTCGATGATCCAGTGAGTCTCTTCCAACCTGGTGATTCTATGATTCTATGAACTCATGATGCAGGCAGCTCAGAGCTTGGGCAGCACCCGTGCCCGATCAGTACCCGCTGCAGGAGGCTGAGCATCCCCTGCCTTCCTCGGGCATGGCCGTGTCTGGATCCGGCTGAGCTCCCTCCGTTTCCATGCAGCCCCGGTCACATCCGTCCTCCGCCCGTCTGGGTTGGCTAGGGAAGAGCTTTCGCCCAGAAAAGCTGGATTTGAACATTTTCTGCTGTTCTCTCCGTTTCCTGTTGCCTTCCCAAGAACAACATCCCTGACCTCATCCTCCCCCGGTGCGCTCCGAGATGCTGCCGATGCGCGAGCCGCCCGTCGGGAATCCCAGCCCGGCACCCGCGGGCCGGATTCAGCCTTCTCTGGGTACCAAGACAAATACAGCTGTGGAGAGGATGGGGCCGGCGGCGGCTGGCTGGACAAAAAGTCTATTTTAGGTAGATCCTGTGCTCTTTTTTTTGTTGAGGCAGGAGGACGGGGACGAAGAGACCAAGTGGAGAGCAAAGCGGTTTTGGCTCACGCTGGGTATTTTCAATGCAGAGAGGAACAGTGAAATATGATTATGTGGCTTTTTATCCCAAACTTTGGGATTTTTTTTTTGTTGTTGTTGCGATGAGAAATCGGGAGATTTCTTGGTTTTGGGGAGGATTTTGGGGGACGCAGGTGGGAATTTGCTGGATGATTTTGCAGTGGGTCTGGTCTCCAGCTCCCAGTACCCATCCTGTCCCAGAGCCATCCCAGGAGGGTCACGGTGGGTTTGGCAGCTGCTCATTTGCTGCCTTGGGTTTGCAATAGTTCAAACCCATCATCTGGCAAACCCTGTAAGGAAATAGAGCCCTGCCGTTCCCATTTCTCTCCAGCCACCCTCACCTCGTTATCCCAAGCAGGGATGAGGCTGCCCCCCTGCCCAACCTGGTCTGGGGTGGGTGTTCTTTTATCTCTGTCTGCCTTGAGAAGGGCAAATGTTAAAACCAAAAGAAAAGAAGAGAGGGGGAGAGCAAAAATAAACAGACAATTCAAATAAATAATCCATTAATACAGCTTGGAAATGTCAAGCTGAATGTCACTGTGCTTGCTGTGCTCAGCGATTAAAGAATGAAAATAAAGAGGGGATTTTACATTAAAAAATAAATAAGCGGGCACAGCTTAAGTGGGAAGAGGAGCCTGTAAAGCCACAGGAGTCCCTCCTGCCTAGCCTGGGCAGGGGAGCGAGGGCTGCTGCAGCAAATGTGGGGTCTGGCTGACCTCGTGCTCCATCCCCGAGGGTCCCTGCTGACCCCACTGGTGACACCACGGTGGGAACGGCAGGCAGGTGGCGTTTGCTTTTTCTCCCCAGTGACCAAGGAAGCCCTAGGAGCTTTGGGGCTTTCTGGCCCCAGGGGGTGGCATGGGATGGGTTGGGGTGGGATGGGATGAAGTGGGGTGGGGAGGACCCTGGGCTCTGCCCACCCCATCTCTCTGCAGCTTTACCTCGGGAAAGGTGATGACATGCAAACCACTGGTCCGTGAACACAGCGCTCAGGACGGCTCATTACCCAGGAACATTAATAGTCAGCGCTATAACAACCAGTTCTGCTGATACTGTTCCTTCCACCGGATCATCAACTTTAATTCATCCTTTCGATGATCAAGGTTTTGCCAGGGCAAGGCCTCCTTCCAGCTCAAACTAATTCACAAGCTTTGCTCTAAAACCTTATTTATTCTGGCCACTTATCTTCTCCTGGAGCTCAGGAAGGGGGGAGACGAGGTGGCTGTGATTTAAGCCCCTGGCCAGGAACTTTGCAATGATGGAAGCAGCAGCAATTGCAGGAAGGAACAGGAGGAAAAGCCCTGGGAGAAACAATAGGTTAGAACACAAATGCCACAGGGGTTTCAAAGCAGGACTGGTGGGAAAGGTGATGCCCAGGGGCACCTTTGAGCTGAAACTCGCAGAGGACAGGAGGGTGCAGCCTGGCTGGGCAGGGCTACATCCTTCCCACAGGGACAGGGTCGAGTATGATGCCCTGTGCTGAGGTCTGCACAGACCTCACCCCTCTTGCTGCTCCCTTCAGTGTGCTCAGGCTTTGCTAATTACATTTGGTGGCTCCTGGCTTTAACCCACTGTGATTATTCACAGGGGAGTGGTTGAACCCATTTAACGTGGGGCTCTAAGCAGCTGGAGGAGGGTGGCTCCTGATTATGGCAAACGGTGCTGTTAGTTATCGCAATTAACATTTTAAAATACGCAGGGCACCAATTCAATCAGAGAAATAACCCCCTGAGAGTCCAGGCACCTCACGCATATTTATGGCTTTAATTATTTGTAATAACATTACCTTGGGCTTGGTTGTAGGGTTCTCCGCACGTACCTGCTGATGCTGGTTGGCATCGGGCGCTTGTACTGAGTGCACGGTACAAGGTTTCTGTACTGGGTTATCCAAAAAGCTGTTGGGATCACAGCAGGACCCCAACTTCATCGGTTGGATTGCAGGGGGCTCCTCACCCCAGCAGAGCCCCCCGCAGCACGGGGCAGCCCCAGCCTAGCAAGGAGGCTGCACAGGGTTAAATAGTGGTGGCTGAGTCTCTGTTTCCTCCCTTCGCCCCACATCCCTGGCTTTTGTTTGATCTCAGCTTTAATATTGCAGCTCCATCTCTAGACTCACGTGGAAGGGACGCTGAACTGCTGCACGGCCACCTCTCCGCGATCCTGCCGGGTATCCAGGTGTGAGGCTGTGCGCGCCGGAGAGGTGAGAGGGTGTGACACCAGTTTTACCAGGTCTGCTGCATGCTGGGCTTACAGTCCTGCTTGCTGGATGCTCCAGAGATAAAAAAAAGAGAAGGGCCAGAATACTTTACAGATTGGAAGATCTCAAAGCTGTTAATGAGCTGCTAATAAGCATCATCCCAGTCTTTCCCCTCAAGTAGGCGGGTAATAGACATCTTTTTGCAGGATGAGGCTACAGCCACATCCTGCTGGAGACGAGGGACGGGACGGAATCCCAGCAGCTAAGGGAGATGATGTTGGGGGGTGGAAATCTGGTGAGGAGCTGCAGCAGCATCTTCCCTGAGGGCCAGCAAGAGGGTCCCCAAGGATCCCCTGTAGCTCTGTACCTGGTCCCCTCTCTCCATGGCCCCTTGTGCCCGTGCGTGGTGGGGACCGGCATCCCTCCCGTGGGCTGTGTGATTAACAACATGTGTTTGCTCAAGAAACACGCAGAGAAACATCACTGGCTGGAGAGCCCAGGGCTGACCAGGCTGTGGTTTGTTTACAGATGATGGCACTTTCCAATTTGTCCAATTACTTGGATGATGTTGATAACTACAGCGACTACCCAGATTACCCCTATGAGGACACCAGCAGCGTGTGGACAGAGCCATCCCACGACCCGAAGGACATCGCGAGGATTATCTCTGTCGTCATCTACAGCGTGTCCTGCGTGCTGGGCATCCTGGGGAATGGCCTCGTCATCGCAATCATAACCTTGAAGATGAAGAAGTCAGTCAATGCTGTCTGGTTCCTCAACCTGGCAGTCGCTGATTTCCTCTTCAACATCTTCCTGCCCATAAACATCACTTACACTGCCATGCGGTACAACTGGATCTTTGGGACAGTCATGTGCAAGTTGAACTCATTCCTCCTCATCCTTAACATGTACACCAGCGTCCTTCTGCTCACCACCATCAGCTTCGATCGCTACGTATCGGTGGTGTTTCCCGTCTGGTCTCAAAACCATCGGTCAACCAACCTGGCATATTTAGTTTGCTTGGTTATCTGGACCATTGGCATCATTATGAGCTGCCCATCTCTTGTCTTCCGAGACACGGCACAAGCCCGCAACTCTGTGATTTGTTTTAGCAACTTTTCCCTCTCCAGGAACAAGTCTTACCAAGCCCTGGCAGTAATGAGGCACCGAACGGTGAACATCACCAGGTTCCTCGCTGGGTACATCCTTCCCATAACGATCATCACTTTCTGCTACATTGCCATTGTCTTAAACTTGCGTCGAAACCGTCTTGCCAAGTCCAAAAAGCCCTTCAAGATCATCATCACCATTATAATCACCTTCTTCCTTTGCTGGAGTCCCTACCATCTGTTGAATCTCCTGGAGACAAAGCCCGACATGATCCCACACTCTGTATTTGAGATCAGCATCCCCATAACAACAGCGCTCGCTGCCTCCAACAGCTGCATGAACCCCGTCCTCTATGTCTTCATGGGCCAGGACTTTAAGAAGTTCAAGGTCACCATCCTTTCCAGGCTGGTGAATGCTCTCAGCGAGGAGATGGGCCACTCCAGCATTGTTCACAGGAGCTTCTCCAAGATGTCTTCAATGACAGAGAAGGAGACAACAGTCCTCTAAACCCAACCTGGATGCCTACAGGAGTGCCGTAGTCCTCTTGTGTTGCCCGTGCCTTGCACTATGACGGTGGCCACCCTTGCAGTGGCCTTTGGCGTGGGATAAGCACGATCCATTGCTGTCCTATGATGTATTCTTTGACTGGTCTTGCTGCCTGGGGGTTGGCAGGTGTTGGAGACCACATGGAGAAGATACAACCACCCTTAGTCTTTCTTTGTGATTGCCAAGATGATTGCACCAAACTAAGAAAACATTTCAGGGCATTCCTGTCTAATCTATGCAATGCCTGGCCTGGAAAGGGAATTCCTGCCATTTCCAGAGACATCGTTATGGGAACACTGGGCAGGGGATGTGTCTGGGAAAGCACCCACCCAGGTTCCCAGGATGGGTGGTTGAGTGGGTGCCCACCATGGAAGTCCACAACAGCAAAACTGGTGACGTTCTACCTATGTCCCACGTACGCAGATACCTACTTGTGTTAAAGTCCTGAAGTATATTGGTTCTGGCACAGTATGTTCTTTACTCTGTTGTGAGCACTTTGTACCCAGAGAGGCACTGGAAAGTGCCCACATGAGAGGGGTTTGAACATCCCAACCTCGATGAACCAGGAAATCTCACATCTTCTAAGTGATCCAGACCAAGGGCCACCTGCCACGGTTTTGGGCTCATGCCCAGGGTGACCAATATGGAAATCTGGGAGGAAAAAGAGAGAAAGAGTCCAATGAAGTGTCTTTGGAACAAACCCCATTTTGATGGGCACATTCCACATGGTACATTTTGCAGAGTGGTTTGGTGCTTGGGGCTGTGAGTCCCAGCAGCTCCTCCCAAAGTTCCTGGGTGGCACTAGGGAGCAGGTCCATGGGGTGTCCTGTCCTGTCCTGAGAGAGGACCTGCTGTCCCTCTTGAAGCCAGGTGGACCTGAGGGCTGGTTCCACTGATGGCTGCTCCCTTCTGTGATCAATCGGTCCCATGGGAAGACTTTTGTCTCTTCCCAACCAGGCAGCAATTGCCTGTGGGAGACTCTGCACCGCACACAAATCTCTGTGGTGAAGGATGGGCCGAGCCACTGTCTCAATCCAATTTCATGCACAGTTAAGTTGGGAGATCCTTCACCATTCAGGCTTCTTGACTGTGACACTGGTGTCATGCGTATTTATGTGCCGGTTTGTGTTACCCACAGCCTCTCAGAAGACTGAGGAACGACTGAGTCCTCTACCTGCACCAGATGCCGGAGCAGAGTCGATCCCTGGAGCTGGGTTCAGGCAGTCCTGGTGGCACTGGGGACGTTCTGGGGGGACCCTCTGGAGGTCACAGCCCGTGTGATGCTCAGGGAAGCTTTGTGCAGAGTCCAGCACACCAGCAATTGAGAGTCTGCTCACAGGTGCCTGTGAAGGCTGAGCTGTTTATTTATGGCTTCTTTTAGAAAGCAAGAAATGGGGGAAAAAGTGAAGAGGCAGCTCCCAGGAGAAGGCACAGAGCTATTTACAGGCTCTGTTGGCAGCAGATCGTGCCAGACGCAGATACAAACCGAATCACAAAGTCTCGGTAATTGAGCTGCAGCCCTGAGCTGTGGGAACACCACAGATAATAGCAGACGCTGCGGTGGGAGCTGGATTTCAGACAGATTATAAGGTGTCCCCTCCGCCTCCAGCACTGCTGATCTACCTTGACCTGCGTAACTGCGTTGGTGCAGGTGTGATGGGGAGTGAGGGGAGCACCTGCACCCCATGAAGCTGCCGCTGTGCTCCTCTCCCATCACCCAGGAGCAGAAGGATGCTGCCTGCAGATCCCTGCCAGCCCCTGGCACCGCCCGCACCACCCCTGGGACAGGGGGTGGCGATGGATCTGATGTATTTTCCGCAGATTTATGGGGCATGTTTGTCTCCTCAACCACGGTAAGACCACCCTGGCCAGAGTTGTGGGGGATGCTGCCCGTCCAGGCTGCCAGAAGTGGGATGTAGAGGGAGTGGAGGTTTATCCTGCAAATAAAGCTTGCACAGCCTGATCCTAGAAGGGGAGCAAAGCAGCAGGAAGGCAGCTTATAAGGCAAATTAATGGCAGATTGGTGACTGCCACCTGTTGGGTGCTGCTTTCAACGACACATGTGGCTGCAGAGCACCCAGTATCCAGCCACAGGCATCTCCCCTTCTCCTAGGAGCTGGGAATCGGCACTGAGCAGCACTGGCTGCTTTCCCAGGAAAAAAAAAAAGCTGCCCACAGGGACCATCAACACTTTTTTTCCCCACCAAACCTGTGCATGATCCACAGCCTTAGAAGGTGCTGTGACCAAGGATGCTGCAGGGGAGGGAGGGTTTGGTGATGGCAGAAGGCTCCCCTTGCTCATTTTACACAGCATTTAATTACCTGCTGAAAGGTCACAGGGTTCCTGTGACGGACAGGACAGATGGACAGAAGGGAGGGGACACAGAACAAGCAGAGGCAGAGCAGGAGGATGGTCCCCCAAGGACCCATCATCATGCCCCTCGGTCCAGCCATGCGATGCTCCCAGGCCGGGCTGGAGTGAGGATACTCCCCTCTCATTTTTGTGGCTGGAGTTTGTGATCCATCTCTTATGACTGAGAACAGCTTTCCAAGAAAAAAAAAAAAAGTGACGACTTGGTACAAAACCTCAGGTTAAATCATCATTATAATAACAGATTGAGCAACCTAATATTTGAGTTTGCTTTTGTAGCTGTTTGCCTATTTAATAAAAAAACCTGTTTTACATGCAAATACCCCCGGTACGTGCTGAAGCTTGTTCCATGGGGAGGAAAAGATCCCAGGTTTTTCAGTAAGCAGTAGCATCCTAGTCTGTATTTCTGATCCCTGCGGTTAGATCTGGGATTGCAGGAAAGGAGCTGGAGCAGAGGAGCTTGGGGATGTGGGGCTGGGGCTTCATGGCCAGGAGCCAGCGATTGAGATGGGAGTTTGGTGCTCCAAGCCTATTCCAAAGACGCTCTCTGTGGGTTTCCCCTTTAATTTCTCTCTGAAGAGGCCAAAAGCCTCTTTACAGGGGAAAAAAGTAGCTGTGCAAAAAATAAAAAGCAGCTGAAAGAGCATCGTTTCCCTTGTGCCCGTGTGTGGAGCTGAGCCCTGCGGTGGGGACCGGTTTCTGCTTTGTTAATCTGTGCACCGAGCACCCGCCAGCCTCTCCCCACAGGTTCGTGTCAGCCTGGCGTGTTCTCTGTCAGATAAGATCTGGCAAACGCTCCGTTATTCTGATTTGAAAGAGGAATTATTAATGCCAGCGCTGAGATGGGTCCCTCCTTGAGAGCTGTCTGCATCTTGCGTCAAGGAGGCTGGTTCCCCAGTCACGTCCTGCATCCCACGAGCTCCCTTAGATGCACCCGGGCTGTTTGGGGGGACGGATCCTTCACCTTGTGGGTTCTCTCAACTGCAGCTGCTCCATCCCCTCCTGCTGCTGATTCCAGCCATCCTGGCAGGGTTTGGGGTGAGGAGGGGCAAGAGAAGGGAAAAAAAACCCCAGCGTTTCACCCAGTGGACCCTGTAACCCAGCAGGCACAGGGCAAGCCTCCCCGTGGAATATGAGTGATTTCTGTTCCCGTGCCACCAGTTGAGGCAGGCAGGGAGCAGATCAAACAGGCAGCATTAAAAATGCATATCTACAAAACAGAAACAGGGCAGAAATGTTCATCACAAAACTTCAGCAGCAGAACCTCTCAGCGCACACGAGCTTCCAGCCAGGTTTTTTTCCCATTTTGGCAGAGGCAAAGAAATGCAGCTCACTCTTGCCTGAATTCCTCTGATATTGCCCAGTTTCAGGCTCAGGACCCCGATCCACGATGGCAGGAACCTGCTCTCCAGCTGCATCCTGCCCTCCTCTCCCTGCCCCTTGACTCCCTTGGGCTCCTGTGCGCTCCAGGTTCCGTGGGGCTCAGCACCCCCAGGTCATAGAATCACCAGGTTGGAAGAGACCCACCGGATCATTGAGTCCAACCATTCCCATCAATCACTAACCCATGTCCCTCAGCACCTCGTCCACCCGCCCCTTAAACCCCTCCAGGGAAAGTGACTCAACCCTCTCCCTGGGCAGCCTCTGCCAGGGACCAAGGACACTTTCTTTGAAATATTTTTTCCTAATGTTCAGCCTAAATCTCCCCTGGCGGAGCTTGAGGCCATTCCCTCTCGTCCTGTCCCCTGTCACTTGGGAGAAGAGCCCAGCTCCCTCCTCTCCACAACCTCCTTTCAGGCAGTTGTAGAGAGCAATGAGGTCTCCCCTCAGCCTCCTCTTCTCCAGGCTAAACAACCCCAGCTCTCCCAGCATCTCGTCTTGTTCTCCAGCCCCTTCACCAGCTTCGTTGCTCTTCTCTGGACTCGCTCCAGAGCCTCAACATCCTTCTCGTGGTGAGGGGCCAGAACTGACCCAGGATTCGAGGTGCGGTCTCACCAGTGCCGAGTCCAGAGGGAGAAGAACCTCCCTGGCCCTGCTGGTCACACCGTTTTTGGTCCAAGCCAAGATGCCATTGGCCTTCTTGGTCCTCACCCAGCACAGCCCTTCAGCAGCAAGACCTTCCTCCTCCCTCTCTGTAATTACGAGCTGCTAGCAGGGTCTTGAAATTTGGGTCTCATTTCACACACGCAGCTGGGAAATGACTCCAGAATATACCAGAGCCATTTCGGTGAAGAACATTACCTGCCTTAATAACTGTTCTTTTTCAATTAGCTGTCACAGCCCTGAAATAGAGCTGTGCTTTCCTTCTCTGATAAATCACTCCCTTTATTTGGAATTGGAATTATAAAAAAGAAAAGAATAACCGTGTTACCCTTTCCTTGACGCCAGGCGGGTTGGAGCCGTGTTTAAATTATCTCCTCTGCGCTCAACTGTAAATTTTACAGAAAATAGTAACGTTGATAAATAAACATGCTGCTTTTTTTTTTTCAGGCATGAATATTACTGCTGCTCTGATTTATAACTCACATCTCCCCTCCATTATTGAGCTTTTGTGAAAACGCTGTCGCAGCTACTGTATGATGCTCCTGAGGTGGGTTATTTCCATCGCATTCAAACAGCAGCGTGAACTTCATGTGTGATTTAATCTTGGGGGGAGCCCCTTCCCTCCAACCTGCTCTGAGCCCCCCAGCATGTTTTGCGTGGCTAGGATCGTGGTATTAACCAGAGAAGCCACAGATGCTCCATCCCGGGAGGTGTTCAAGACCAGGTTGGATGGGACTTGGAGAAACATGATCCGGTGGGAGGTGGCTCTCCCCATGGCAGGGGTGGGACTGGATGGGCTTTGAGGTCTCTTCCAACCCAAACCCTTCAATGACCGTTGTCCAAATCCCTCTGATTTCACCCCAAAGTGGCATCTGCTACCTTCGCTGAGGAACGGAGCCCTGGCCCAAGCCAATGTCCGGCATCATCTCCTCCACCGTCACCTCCTCCATGGTGGAGACCAGCCCACTGAGTGCAAAACCCACATGGAATTGGGGGAAATGCAGGGAGTTTTGGTGCAGACGCCGTTGCTAGGGCAACAACTCAGCAGCCCATCCGATTCGGGAGGGAGGATGCTGCAGCCTCCGCCAGAGCAGGACCAGAGAGGCAGGAAAACACTCCCGGGAATGAGAGATTGCAGAATAAAGATGATTTTTAATGCAGGAAGCAGGGGGAGGGTGGCCAAGGTCACCTCTTGGCAGTCTCAGCCCCACGCTGGGGCTATGTGAGCCGCCTGCTCCCGCCCAGGGATGCTTGGGGCTTGCTGGGGCTGAGTCAAGTGGAAAGATTCGCTGCTTTTAAAAGTCATCGTGGAAATGTTGAGTGCTGCCTACCCTGCCTGCACATTGCAGTGCTCTCCAACGAGCCGGGCTAATGGCATTAGGGAGGCAGCCAAGCAGGGTGGCTGTTACATGTCAAGAGCTTTGCACATGAAAATAATGCAGAAATGGTTGACTTCTCTTTCCGGGAGCAATATAAATGTTATCATCATGTGCCAGAGCCACACAGTAAAAAGAATGGCCCAGCGTTTAATAAGTAAATAAAAATAAAATAAAATAAAATAAAATAAATCGCAACATAAAACTTCAGCTTCTGCTCACGGCTTGGCTGTGCTCAGGGGTTGAACAGCCACCCATAGGACAGAGAACGTGAGCCAGAATCGAGGTGACGGCACAGACCCCCGTAAGCCAGGGGTGCGTGTGTGTGTGTGTGTGCACGTGCAGCCAGATGTGCCACACACATTTATGGGGAGGTAATGACTTCCAATTGCTCTGTTTCACAGCCAAAAAATAAATAATTTTTTTTTAAAAGTAGTTGTGGTGAGATTAAGGCATTAAGCTTCAGTCATCCTTAAAGCCACAGGGTGGGGAATAAGCTGATACCTCTGGTGCTCAGGGAGTTTCCTCCACCCTTTTGCTCTGGGCTCTGAAGGGGTTTGGTGGAGTGATGCTCCTCAGGCTGTGCAGATCCCCTCATCTGCACAGTGGGGTCCCTGGATTGGGGACACCCCCCTCCTCGCTCCTCACACCCCCTCTTCTGCCTTAGGAGCCACAGCCCAGGACCCGCTGGGTCTGCACGCAATGTTCTCTCTTGTTTTATCTCACAGATTGATTGACTTTGGGGGTTTAACAGCTTCCGAGGGACAAAAGGGGTCGTGGCCCCTTCTGCAGGAGATGCCTGCCAGAGCAAATCACACCTAACCTGTGCCTTGATCGCTCCAAATACCAACTCTACAAAAAAAAAATAGGGATTTTGCCAACTCCAGATGAGAGGGCAACTGGCCAAGAGAAAAGGAATAAATTGCATTGCGCCTCCTCCTGCTCTGGAGCAGAGGAAGGATGGGTGGCAGCAGAAATAAAGTCTGCAGTAAATGTCCCCTCTCCCACCACGCACCCGAATAAACCTGTCTTTAAAGGCCCTGTAAAGGTAATAAAACTTTCAAGAAGGAGCCGCTTTGGTTGAGTTATCAGAGGTTTAGATGTGGGGATAACACTAACGTGATTAGAGCTGGAGGTGGAGGAGCTGCCTGCCAGGTCCCAGGGGTATCCAGCCCTGGGCTGGGCTGGGTGGGGGATGCTGGGGTGCTCAGGCAGCCCCACAAACACACGGGAAGGCAGAATAGCAACAAAAACTCTCCTTTAATAGCTGGATTGACCTGAGGATTTGTTCTGACCGAGGTAGGCAGCCCCCAGGCCACTGCGAGCGAAGGAGCACAGGGGGAGCTTGATTCTCACTCCAGGATGGGGCTCACCCGCCCACCTAGAAAACCTCCATCAAGGGAAGAGTTAAAAACAGGACAGCTGCTCCCTAGAAACACATTACCCACCTCCGTGCAAAAAAACAGGGACTGGGAACCTAGCATCGCTGCCCACGTCTGCTCCGCACTCGCGTTAGAAAAATATATTTTATTTAAATTCTCCATTTTCTCCACAGAGTTTTCTTCTCTCTCTTTGAATATAGATTGAACAGTGTCTCTAGATTTAGACCTGTGCATGTATTTCTATTGATATCAAGAGTTTAAAAGCCAGTTGTTAGATACCTAACTCTAGAAAAGGCTGCGTACAATATATGGCTTTTGCACCTACATCCAAAGGGAACTTGCAGGTCGGAAGGACAAAATCGGAGCTCAGTTGTGGCAAAGCCAGGATGAGGACAGGCTGGGAGGGTGGCACAGGGGAGGGGACAGCTGGGGACCGCATGCAGCTCTGTACAAAGCCAGCCTGGCAAACAGCATCCTCCCAGTGCGCTTGGAGATCCTTTGGTTTCGCTTGCTCCTCGGCAGGCAGCGGGCGAGGGGGCATTGGGCAGGGGTCCCCCAGGTGGGATGGGGACAGGATTCACGCAGAGAGACAGCACAAAGCTCAGCCCTGGGATCTGCTCCCCGCTGCTGCGTGGGCTTCATGCAGCTGGGCTGTGGCACAACCCCAGCTTGCGGCCCCTAGAACTGCTTCTGGGGGGCTTTTCTGGCTCCTAAGCTTTGGAAAACAGGCATGGATGAGCTTGTGGGTTCTGAAAGCTCTTCTGTCCAGGACCAACGTCCTAGACTCAAACATCATCCTCGTGCGTGAGGTGGCTCCTACCTGCAGCCCACAGGTCAGGGTCATAAGCCACCCCAGGGCTGGAGCAGCAACATTACCCAGAGCTGTAACTGGGGGTGCCAGCCTCACCCCAGGGCGCCCCTCTGTCTCTAGGGCCAGAGAGGGTCCTCACGGAGCCAAGGGATGGCACACAGGGGACGCACTGTCTCCTTTGGAGACACTGTCTTCCCAGCACAGCTCCCCTCCAACTGGGATCCAGGGGAGCATCACCCCCACGGTGCCACCCGCCCTGGCTTCTCCTCCCATGGGAAAGCTGACAAGCTCCATCTGGGGACAGGCAGTAGCCTCCCAGGGCTGGCCAAGGAGTGAGGGGAGTTTGGGGATCTCTGTCCCAAGGGGAGCTCGACTCCTGTGGCATCACCAGCACTGTGGGATGCGTCGGGCACGGTACAGGTACAAATGTCCCACTGGATTCTTTAGAAGGGCTCTGGCAGCTGAAACGGGAGCGGGACAGAGCAGGAACCCTGGAGTGGAAAAGGCCCCCGCATCCTCTCAGCGGTGCCACCATACCCAGGTCTGCATCGGCACGGGCCAAGCAAGCTCAGCGATGACTGGGGACCATTCATTGCTCATGCAGGGGGTTGATTCACAGAGAATAGCAGCAGATGGAGAATTAAAAGAAAAGCCACCCACTGGGTGGAAGTAGGCAGAGGCCGGGAGGACCGAGCCTCTCCTCGCCACGCAGGGTCAGGTCCCCCCGCCGTCATCACCATCATCTCGGGTAGTAGTCGTCCGGGACCCCCGACAGATTGCGGAGTCTCAAGGCTGCGTCCACTGTTTTGATGTAGCCGCTGATCATCTTCCTCATCTCGGGGGTGTAGGGGTCGTACTCCAACTTTCTCAAGCCGGAGCGCTTGAAGTTGCCGTCCTTCTGCCCCTCGACGCAGAGCAGCCTGTCCTCGCAGGCTGTGATGCCCAGCAGCCCCACCATCCGCTGCAGCTGGACAAAGAGGTCCCGCTTCAGGTCCTCAAAGTGCACCACCAGCACCTTCTTGCCGTAGCGCAGCCAGTCGAGCGTGTGGGTCGCCCACCACGGGGCGTAATTGGCCACGAATTCCGGCCACTCTGGATGGAGCAGAGGACACGGTTAGTGGGTGACGTTCCCCACCGCAACCCCCAGCCCAGGGCCGCCGCCTGTGCTCCCTGCTGAAATCTTTCCATTATCCTTCTCGCTAATTGATCTTCCTATAAAAATCAGGTCATAAAAGGCATAATGAAACATCAATAATAAGCCTCAACTCTTCTGGCAGTGCCGTACACGTCCATCTCATGATGAATAAAAGCTCTGGGTATCTGCCTCTTCCTCTTGTCCTCCCCCCAGAAACCGATGCTTGATTAATAGCTTAACTGTATTTAATTCCCCAAAGAATCATTAAACACAGAATCTGATTCATTAAACAGATACAGGACAATTCACCTTGTGTAATCGTATCGCATAAAACTTTGCTTTGGAACTGCTCCAGGGATATTGTAAAATTAATGTCATGGAACCAAACAGGGGTTTCACGGCACCCATGGACTCTGTAGGCTCCACGCAGGGATGAGAACGGGGTGGGAGAAGGAAAATCCTCCCTAGTGCCAGCAGCTGTGAGCAAGGCTGTGGAGAGGGAATGGGGTGTTTTTTTCTCCATTTTGCCCCAAACATTAGTTCCAGGGAGAAGGGACCAGTTTGGAGAGCTGGGTTACGGGGAGCAAGGGGCTTTCTGCACAGAAGGCTGGGCATCTGTCACAATTACTCACCTTTAATCACTTCTGGTTATTCCTCTGTTTTATTTAAATTACAAAAGTGGCATGAACAAACTCCTATTGAGCTTTTGCTTCCCACACCGGTGGGAGGGCAGAGTGGGTGCTGATGGGCGAGTTGTTCCAATGGTTAATTAATCCGACAATTAACCCATCAGCTAATTACACTGTACATACACTGGGGAGAGTTTGGCGATGTATTTTGACGTGCACCCCAGCTGGACTGAGCTGGGGTGGATGGAAGGGTCCCTTTTGCCTGGTCCCCCCCTTCCCTTGTGGATATGAGGCGTGGGGTGGGTGGGACTGGCAAAGCCAGGAGGGTCCCACGGTGCTGGGGCTCCCGCGAGGGGATCATCCGGCATTCCCAGTCCCAGCTGTATCTCCAGTTGAAAGTTGTGCTTTGCGCTGCAGCAGATGGGGATAAAATCCAGCAAGAGGCTCGTACCCCACCACAGCAGGGGTGCTGCCAGCCAGGGGTGATGCCAGCCCATGGAAAAAAAAAGCCACGGAGGAAGCAGGTGGGCATTTCTCTTCCCTACTTTTATGGGATGGGGATGGGAAGAGCAGGGCTGGGCCATCCCCGGTGCTGCAAGCGCGTGGCGATAACGAAATCCAGGCACATAACAGCAACAACAGCAAAAGCTCCCCTTAAATAAACTCTGAATTAAGGGTAGCAGATGTTCAATCAAGCTAAATATTTTAACTCTTTCCAATGAAGTCAATTCCACAACAGCAATTTGTAAATTGCTATAATTAACAAGCCACCACAATACGCCTTAGGCATGGGAAAGGTAGCGTCTCCGGAGCAGCTGGGGACACAGCAATAACACCCTGCTTGGCCACAGGGACGGGCAGGCGGCTGCCTCCCCTCCCGCTGCTGGCAGCAGGGACAAGGAGAGCATGAAAATTGGCAGGGGGCTCCCCCCAGGCACTGCCCTGAGCATCACCGGGGTCCTGTGCCTCTGTGCTGGGGAAGGACAGACAACCAGACCTTGGGAAGGTCTTTCTGCTGATTAGAAATTCAGCTTTGGTGAGTTTCAGAACTCAGCCCACATCACCTCGTGCGCCCGCCAAGTGATGGATGAATCATAGAATCACCAGGTTGGAAAAGACCCATCGGATCATCGAGTCCAACCATTCCCATCAAATACTAAACCATGGGAAGATGTCTGATGGATCCTGCTATATTTTAACCTCTCCACCAGCCCAGCCAGCTGCCTTTGACCTCGAAGAGCTGCTCAAGGGGCAGAATTGGAGTCCTTGGGCTCACCCAACATATTCCCTCCCTGCTGGCACCAGGCTGCTGTTGGAATCATGCACCCAGGTGCTGCCACCTCTCTGCTGCTGCCCTTGCGACACAACACAGCACCGAATAGCTAAGCATCTCTTCTTCCCTACCCCATCCCATCCCATCCCATCCCATCCCATCCCATCCCATCCCATCCCATCCCATCCCATCCCATCCCATCCCATCCCATCCCATCCATGCCAGGAAGATCACAGAATCACAGAATAACCAGGTTGGAAGAGACCCACTGGATCGTCGAGTCCAACCATTCCCACCAATCCCTAAATCATGCCCCTAAGTACCTCATCCACCCTCACCTTAAACACCTCCAGGGACAGTGACTCAACCACCTCCCTGGGCAGACAGTTCCAATGCCTAACCACCCTCTCCGTGAAGAATTTTTTCCTAATCTCAAGCCTAAATCTCCCCTGGCGGAGCTTGAGGCCATTCCCTCTCGTCCTGTCCCCTGTCACTGGGAGAAGAAGATGCTGTGGGTCATGCTGGTTGCAAGCCCAGGAGATGCCCCACCAGCAAGGTGACCGCAAAGAAGTAGCACAGGCCAGGTTTTCCCCATGGAGACCCCACCTGGGCTTTAACAACAGCTTCATAGCTCCAGTAGATGTGCTGGATCTCACCCACCAGGGTCCCGTGGGAGCCAGGCAGGGGCAGCCAAGCCCATCCGCCTACCTTTGCCCTTCCAGTGGGCATGAGCTGCAAAGCCGATGTGCCCCCCGTATTTGCGGTTGAACTCTGCCATCAGAGCTTTGTAGGGGTTTCGGATGAGCAGGATGGCCGAATCGAAGGATTCGATCTCCTTCTGGCCGCTCTCATGGGTTTTGATACAAATTGTCCTCCCACTTCGCCAGTGGTCCCTCTCGCCCTTGAACCCTGAGAGAAGAGAGCAAGTGGGTGTCTGAGAAACAGCTGATGACAATGGTAGTAAAAATAATAAAAGGAATCGGAGAAAGGGAATGACAGGGAAACATCAGGTTGCAAAAGGCAGTTGGATAAAATTAGTTGAGGCTTGGAGTAGAAGCTGCATCCTTCTCTCAGATGGAAATAATTTATTAGCCTGAGTTATGAGTCAAGCCATGACGTAAAATCATGTACACGAGGGTGGGGAGCAGGCACAGGACCAAGCAGGGCTGTCTCCTCCCCAGCCTTTTCTCAGTGAGGTCGGCAGCAGCCCGATGCTGCACAGCCCAGCACATCGGCATTTATTAACGGCATCCTGCAATAAAGTACCTTATGCTTATATTGGTAGGGTCAAGAACACAATTTTATAGCTATAATCTCCCTGGCCACAGCATTTAAACCTTCCCAATAAATTAAGAACGGTAAAATACCCCCATCCTTGTGGGGCCACAGATGAGCCCGGGGGCTGCAGTGATGCCATCGGGGTCTAGAGCGGAGACCTTCATCCCCAACGTGCCCGGCATGGAGTATGGAAACTGAGCCTGGCATCCCTCCCATCCCCTTGGCACTCTCTGTCCCTGCAAAGCCCAACCCGAACTACCTGGGAACGGTGTGTCGGTGGCAGAGACGAGCTGAGGGGGAAGATAAGCTGTAAGTAGCTGTATTACATCAATTATAGACGTGTAATTTGCTTTCAGCAGCCACGCTGTGCGACGCAGGGACGCGATGGCTAATCTGCCAGTTGCCTGGATACCTCTGGACCCTCCGACGCGCTCAGCCTGGAATAAACACCAAGCCTGCGCTCGGTCGCATGAGGAGAACCTCAGCAAGGCTTTTACAGGGTGATGCTCCCCTCCGGGGGATTCTCGGTGTCGGCTGCACCCCATGTGGGTGCCAGCACCGGGGGTTGATGCACTCCAGGCTCCCTGACTCATCAGAAAGAGTCGACATCGCTGAACAGCTGAATTGGGCAAATCTCAAAGAAATGAGCATCCGAAATGTGCTGGGGAAACGGGGCTTTAGGGGTGTCCTGGGTGCAGACCTCAGCCCCATGTGCAGGTACCCCAGGTCCAGACCCCACCAGTTATGTGGGTACCCCAGCTCCCTCCCAGCCACCCACCAAGGAGGGAAGGAGGATTTCCTCTCAGAGTCACAAAAGGGGAAGGAATAGCAGGAAAAATCTCCAAGGTTTATGGATAAAACGATTGTAAATGGCTATAATGGAACTGGTCTTTTGCCCACCTCCCCCAGCAACATGGTGGGTTATAGAGAGCTCGCTTCTGCTGGAAAAATCTTCATGCCTGCTTCAAGCTTTTTTTTTCTTGGCTTGAAATTTATCCTCACTGCTTAATTCAGGGTCTCTAAAGCCCCTGTGCCACCAGCTCTGGCACCAATAAGGGGGGCACAACGCTGCTGCTTTGCCCTGGAGCGCACAACAAGTGGGAATGACAGTATCCCTTCCTCATTAAATATTTACTGGGCGACTATCTGTGTCACCCAGGCGGGGAAGATGGATCTCTACCAAATCCTTCTGCCTGAGGAAAACAGGCGAATGAGATCAGCTCCCTCCTCCATCCACCCCATGAGCTCATCAGTGCTTTTTTCGCACTGTGAATATTCATTAATTTGGGTATTGGTTTTCCCCGGGTGCCCTGATGTGTTGCTATTTTTATCTGCAGCTACTCGGAAGCACATGGAGACATTCGTCCTCCAGGATACAGGTGCCACCAGCACCACCCACTCCCAAATCCTGAAGGTTGGAGGCTGCCCCTCCTCACCGCACAGCTGTGACTTTCTTTTGCTTCTCACTTAATGCATCCTGGGACAAGAATGAAAGGATGCGAACATCAGTTCTTGGGAAACCTGATCAAAAAAAAAACCCACCACCCTTTTCTTCTTGCAAAACCTGCAGGATTTGCCTTGTTTGTCAGGACTGGGGTCACCCTGGTTAATTCTCAAGATGATTCCAACCCCCATGGTGGGTCAAACCATGGTGGGGAAACCCCAATCCTGCCTCAAATGGGTCCTTGCCAAGGTTAATGGGCAGCCAGGGGAGGTTACAGGCAGGGCACACGTGGTGTCGGGTCCCTTTGACGCCTTTCGAACCAGGATGCATCAAGCTTAAACCATCGCACCGAGCAGCATCGATGGTAGCTGGCTCTGCCACCCCTTCCTGCAGACCCAAGGAGCGGTTCCAGAACCTACCCAGGTGGGACTAGCACATCCCCAGCAATGAATCCCTCTCACCTTTGTTGTAGAGAGACCCGTCGAAGTAGTAGCTGCCGGTGTAGAAGCCGGTGGCCAGCTCGATCAGGTGGCGTGCCCAGGTGTTGCCGGCACCGGGGAAGCTGGCCAGGGCCACGAGCTGCTTGGCACGGGTCGGGAGAAACCTCCTGTCCATGCAGCGGTTGTCTGCAGCGAGAACCCCCCGAGGCACATCAGGCTGTGACACGATAATGCACTTTTCCTACAGAGATATCCCCCTTCCCTACGGCTTGCTGCTGGCTGGCAGGAAGGTGCTGGGGAGGGCGTGCAGAGGGAAAGACACCCTGCCTGAGGCACACCCTAAAGAGTCCTAAACACCCCAAAAACTCCTAAGAAGAGGGCAGGAGGTGCTCTGCTATTTCCAGCTGCCTGATGAGGAGAGAGCAAGAAACTTAGAATCATAGAATCACCAGGTTGGAAAAGACCCATTGGATCATTGAGTCCAACCATTCCCATCAATCACTAACTCATGTTCCTCAGTGCCTCGTCCACCCATCCCTTAAACCCCTCCAGGGAAAGTGACTCAACCCCTCCCTGGGCAGCCTCTGCCAGCGCCCAAGAACACTTTCCGTGAAATATTTTTTCCTAATGTCCAGCCTGAACCTCCCCTGGTGGAGCTTGAGGCCATTCCCTCTCGTCCTGTCCCCTGACACTTGGGAGAAGAGCCCAGCTCCCTCCTCTCCACAACCTCCTTTCAGGTAGTTGGACAGAGCAATGAGGTCTCCCCTCAGCCTCCTCTTCTCCAGGCTGAACACCCCCAGCTCTCCCAGCCGCTCCCCATACTCGGGTGCATTTGCCAAGCAGCGCTCATGCTTTTTGTGTCCATGAATCCACGAGCGTTTCCAGCATGGCCTCAAGTGCTGAAGCAGGGACCATGTCGAGATCAAGCCGCTCTGAAGCAAAACCACCTAAATTAGGGTCCTCACTTGTTTCATCGAGCTCTTTTCCAATAACAGGTTTCCCCTCACCTTGTGCTTCCCTGTCCATGTCGGTCCCTTCCTCCTGGGAGACAGGAGCCCTCTCTCTGCAGCCCCCAGTGGGATTTCTGCCTGTTCACAGCTGGTTTCCCCCATATTTTGCTTTGGATCCTGTACCCCCAGGGCTGGCAAAGCTCCGGCTCGCCGGTATTGCCATCAAACAGGGACAAACGCCGTCAAGGAGGGATCCTGCCAGAGGCAGATGGCAAACTGCTCTCTCCTGCAGCTGAGTCAGGCAGTAATTAAAGCTGTTTGTTCAGGGGAGGATTGATTTCCCAAGAAATCAAAATAAATGGTAATTTTTAATGACAGCCAACTAGATGCTGCAAGCTCACGCTTACTTTCTGCTGGTGTCCCCTAAAAGGAGCTGGAAAACCAGTGCTGGCAGGCACTCTGGAGCTGTCCCTGCCCGTCCCCTGCCCCGCAGCAGGCAGGGTGAGCCTGGCACCCGCTCACCTTGCACTTGGGTCTGGTAAACCAGGAGGTATTCGGCGGTGCCGCAGCTCTCGAAGTCCTCACCGGCGCATTTCTGGGCGCAGAGCTGCTCGTCCTCGCGCTCGTGCAGGGTGAAGAGGGTGGTGGGGAAGCCGCAGTGGCAGGTGGTCCCGGCCAGGGCCGACAGCGGGTACTCCTGTGGGATGGGTGGTGGGAGGGCAGCCAGCAGCACCAGCACCAGCTCCCACTGCGAACCCTCCCTCTGCCCCTCGCACCCATCCTTGCTGTGCAGGTTTGCAGCATCTTTCCCGCTAGTTGCAGCTTCCCTCCAGGACATTGTAGCTCCTTGCAAACACCCAAACCCCAATTTTTCCTGCATGGCTGAGCTCCCTGCCCTCCTAGGCAGCAAAGCAGCCAGGTGCTTGTGCTCCCAGCAGAGCCGCAACTCTTCACGTGTGAGTTTGCCACCCACACCGAGGTTACTAGGAGCCATCGGGCAGCCCCACTGCCCACTGGCAGCCTCGCTGGCATTTCCAAGCCTGGAGTTATGAGGCCCATTTGGCAGCTGACAGGTGATTTACCGCCAGGCTGCCGCAGCGCCGGGTTAATCGAGGGGCTCCGGTTATTTACACCTCCCAGCCCCAGCTCTCCGGGCAGTGATGGGAAAGCGGAGCCTGCGATGGAGCCACCACTCACATTTAAGCGGTGTGATGTGTTTTTCCGCATCCTCTACTGGGGAGGCCACGAAGGCAGGAAAAGACAGTCCCCACATGCAGGTCTTTTTCTCCCTCAGCCTGATAATTTGTCTCATTTTAATTAATAAATACTCCAGCAATGCCCACTGCCAGCCTGCTTATAGGCAGCACGCCCAGGAGCAAACTGCACTGCAGCATCCCTGGACCAGGGTGCAACAAATCTGTGCCTGCAGCGGGGGACAAAGCCATGGGGAGCTGCAACCCAGCCCCGCCCTGCAGCAGGGACACCGGCAGCCAATATGATCCTTTGTAGTATGGATACACATAATTATCACATGAGATCGGATTCAAATTTACCCAGTGTGACGCTTTCTGATGATGAAGATTTAGGCGATTTAAGTTTTCAGCCTGCATCCCCCGCCCCTTCCCGGTACCTTCTCAGTGCAGAAGTCCACGCACTTGTCCACTGACATGTTCAGCATCAGCTGGTTGACGGGCAGGGCGATGGAGACGTTGTCCGGCCGGCGGAAACACCCTCGGAATATTGCGCTGCCGTCTGCGAAGAGAGAGGCCACAGCGGTGCTGGGATTGACCCCACCCTGCCTACCCCGGTGTCCCCATCCCCAACCCCATTCCTCTCCAGACATCCACGGGCACAGCAGCTGCTTTTCTCCCCCTCCATCTGCTAACGAGCAGCTGCTTATGGCGCAAAGTCAGAGCAAAAGCCCCAGCAGCAAAGTCAGGGTTATTTCTTCCTCCCTCTTTTTATCAGCTTGGTAATCCCACGCTGCAGGAGGGATGGAGCCAGTGAGTAGAGCTGGGTTTGGCCTGATCTCCCCCGGAATTGATGCCCAAGGGGTCTCAACTGCGTCCTCCTCCACCACTTCATCAGCCCTTGCACCTCTCCAGGGCAGCCACTCCAGAGGGTGCCTGGTGGTGGGAGCTCCAAATGCTCACCACCCTCTTTCTCATTTCTTGGGGGCTGAAGAAAGAAAAGCAGCAGATGTGGGTAATTAGAGTGCTGCCTAATTGGGAGCCAAATGATTGCTTCTGACAGGAGCACCCTCGGCTCTTTCTGGAGCTCCCACGCATCCTTTCTCCCACAGCCAGCTCTGCTGGCACCACTCATTGTATATGATAGCAGTCCTGCTTGGCTACCAGGTCTTCACCCAAAGTCCCCAGAAATGTCCTGAATTCCCAGCAGGATCCTTGGGGCTTCCCGTTCCACCCATCCCCGCTGGCGGATCCCTGCAGCTCACAGGTGCAAAGGTAGCCCAACCATGGAGCTGAACAGCTCTCAAGCCACAGCCTGGCACCGACGCTGCCAACTTACACCTCCTGGCAGACTCCTGGGCCAGCTCCAGGCGGTAGATGGAGAGGCGGTTGACGCCACCGCAGATGTTGCTCCTCTCCCCCTTGCACTCCATGTTGCACTCAGACTCGCTGGCGTTTGACGCCTGAATCTTGTGCCCGCAGTAGCACTCCGCACCGAATTCCAGCCCTGCGTAGAGGTAACCCCTGGGGAGAGGGAGATAGAGGTGCTCAGCACATCCCTGAGCGTTCCCCTGGCTCCAGACACTGGCTCACGTGATGCCTGTGTGGTTTTGTGGGAGCATCCCTGCTGCAGCCAGCTCACACCCAGCACTGGAAGCATCCCTTCCTCCCAAAGATTCTTGCGAGTGCCAGAGGAGCTGGAAAACCTCTGGAGAGGGGCAGTGCCTGGATCAGCAAGTCACCCCGTGGGGCTGCAGGAACTGTGGGGACGCTCTAGCACGGAGCAGCCCTGAGTGGGCACCACCAAGGATGTTGGCTTGGCTCGCAGCACACGTTTTTCACGATGAGCATCCTGCTGAGGTGCATGAACCCTGCATAGGGGATGCGCCACTGCCCCAGTGATTGGCGATGACCCCTTGCAGCATCATTCCCAGGTGCCACGGGATGCGAAACAGACTTGGGCTCGGGGGGAGTTTGGATGGAGCAAACTGTTTAGCAATACCACGTAGACCATGTTTAGGGCACACGCTTTGTGTAATGCTGGAGAAAGGAGAAAACTTCCCCAGCAAGGGTTCCACACGTCTGCAACTGCTCATGGATGCGCTTTGGCTGCTGGGAGAGCCTGAAGAGGGTGTTTTGGTGGGGGACAACATTTTGGTGCAGCCATCCCCGGGTGGTTGGAAATGCTCAAGGCTCCCCCCAGCATCGAATCAGAGCCCTTATACCTCCCTGCCCCGTATGAGGATTCAGCCCTCATGACCTTTTTCTGGAGGAGGAAACTGGGGAAATTGGTTATTAAATAAATCTAGAGCAAAAAGAAGGTGGGAGGAAGAGAAGCAGTCAGGGCAGGGAACTGTGACAGCAGAGAAACGCTGGCGGTGTGTGGGGATTGATGAAGAGACGGTACCCGTCTGCTGCCCTACCGTTCAGCACAGTTGTCCTGGCAACGGAAGACTGTCATCTTCTTGTAGTCAAAGAAGGACACCCCACTCAGCGTTCGACGGTGAGTGTTGTCCACGTAGCAGCCGATGTATCTTGCTGGGGGCAGGGAAAGAGGAGAGGGGGCTAAGGACCAGCCGGGGCAGAGCTCACTGAGTTCTCAGCCCCACTTTTAATTATTCCCCAAGCAGGGATGCCCTGTTTGTTTGCTTTAGAAACATGTGTTGAGGGTATAATGTGCAACTCTGCAAATGCTGCGAGGAAAGGGGGGTAAAGCCTAGAAATATTCACTATGGATAGAAAGGATGCTGTGGCTCTGCACTGAGGCTTCTCCTCTCCATCCTTTTCAGTCCCATCAGCTTCAAGACTGAGCAAAGTGTCTCCAAAGTGATGAGTTACATTATAAAATAACCCATCCCTGTCACTGTGCCCCGCCAGGAACACAGAGACGGGTAGGAAGGAGGAAAACAGTTTAAAACACATTTTCCTCAGCCAGCAGCCCATTTTCCCCAGCCCCAGACATCGATGCAAGAGGATATTTGCCCAGCACTAACATTTGGCAAAGTAAAGGCTGATGCTTGTGCTGAGAGCAAATGAAGATGCCAGTAGACAGGGAATAGAGCAGAATAAATAGTTATGATTAAATCATTTGTTTGACAAATGTAGCCTTTCCCAAGAACCTGAAAACAAACAGCCGTCTCCTCGCCTGCCTGCCTGCCTGTTGCAATGCTCTGTGTGGGCTGTGGGATCTTGTTAGGGGCAAGCTGGTCCATAACCTATCCCCAGCACCCACCCTGGCCCTTCTCAGTCTCCTCTCCCTCATTAGTGCCCTAATTAGTGCCCTGCTCCTGCTCCCCCCAGACATTTGTTGCCGGGAAGATGCATTGCTGCTGACACTGGGATGCTCAGCATCCTCACTGCCACTGCTGCCCAAGGAGGGGAGGGTTTTTAGGAGCTGGTGGGATCAGCCATCCAGTAATCAGTTAATGAGGTGTCTGTTAATGTGTTCTGGTAGATGATGTGCAAGTTGGTCACCCAGTGGGGGTGTCCCAGGGAGAGGGGAGGGCAGCCCTGGGGACCAGTGGCCAGGTCTTACGACCCCACGGGCAATGGAAAAGCTGACTTGGAATCCCAAACCAGCCTGGTTCAACTCGCTCCCTGTTTCAGGTGCCCATCCTCAATGAAGATAACAATACTCTTTCACTTTTCATTATCCTGAAATATCTGCCCCGCTCTCAGAGCATCTTCTGCAGGATGCTGGAGGAATTCTGAGCCTGTGCGGGGGCCACTGGCTTCTGGCTTTGAGCTGCTTCTGAACTGCTACTGCCGAGTCCCAACAAGGGACGAGAAAAGGAGAGGCTCCTGTCCCTTCAGGGCCACTGGATCCCAAGCCAAGGAGCTGTGTTTCACAGCAGCGAACAGCCCTCCAGCTGTGCCTACCAGGGGCTTTGGAAAAACACTGGGACGTGCAGCAGCACAGGACAGGGCAGGAGCAGAGGTGAGGTCTGATCAACAGTGAAGCCATGGACCCAGGTGGAACTTCCCATATGTGGTTCCCACCCAGTGTCTCTCATTCCATCTCCATGTCTCCATCACACACTAAATTATCCCTCCAATAACGCACCCTCTCCATACAGAATCATTAAGGTTCAAAAAGCCCTAGATGCTCACCCAGTCTAATCATCAGCCCGACACCACGTCCCGAAGAGCCACATCTACGCATTTTTTAACCCCTCCAGGGAAAGAGACTCCACTGTTGCCCTAGGCAGCTTGTTCCAATGCTTGACACGTACCACTCCAATACCAAACCACACTCTGGACTAACACTTCTCACCTCCTGCTTGCATTTTGCATCTGTTGGGGGGTCCTTGAACCAAGTCCATGTGTCCACCCCCTCGACGGTGTCCCCCACACATGGACCCCCACCCTCCCCACCACCCACCAGCACCTCAAACCGACTTCCCCAAGCCAGGCAGGAGGAAGGTGGAGGAGAAAGACTAAGAGAAACGTGCCCGATAGCTTTAACCACCAGAGCCATAACTCACTGCTCCCAATTGCTCTCAGCACAACGTGGCATTTCCGCAGTGCTGGGCAGGTTTCGGCAGGTCAGCTGGCTTTGGTCGTGACAGATCTAATCGGTGCAGGATTACTCCAGTCATTTGCACAGAGCTGGTGACTGATGTGCATTACCTTCAATCCATTGCTCTTGACATACGCAGGCGACAAATTATTAGGAGGGCGACTGGAATAATTAGGGCGATACGAGGACAATAAGTGAGGGAGGAGAGAGAAGGGGGAGAGGTTGAAAGGCACACGGCCAGGTTAGGCGCGGCTTGCAGGAGGGTGCTGAGCAGCAAAGGGGGGACTCAAGGACGCAGCTCTTGCAGGATCAAGAGGAATTTGGGAGCACGTTGGAAACGTGCATGAACAGCCACACAGATCCCCCCGTTGTACTCATTAAATTCCCCAAACGTCTCGCCCTTCCAGGAGCCAGGCTGGTCACTGGGACCCATCGGCATTGTACATTCATGTTTAATATCTTAATGTAAAGCTTAATATCATCTTCCAGAGAGAGTACAGCAGCTCTCGGCTGTGGCGCAGCACGCGTGCACAAACCTCTTCGGCACTGGGGTCCTGGTGGGGGGCAGGCACCGGGTGCAAGCAGGGCACCCCTGGGCGATGCCCCCACGCTCGGGGAACCTGCTCATAGGGGCAAGCGAGTCGTCCACCTGCAGCAAGCACTCGGGGCTCAGCTTGAGTCAGAGTTGCTAAACCAGAGCTGATTTTAGGAGCAGTATTCCCTTCGGATTTGTTTCGTGTGGCAGAGCCTCCACAGCCGCCTTGTTCAACCGAGCCCTGCTCCATCACCACCACCAGTGACATCTGCCAGAGGAGCATCAGGAGCTTCGGAGAGGAGCAGGGACACGAGGCATGTGTCAGCTCCCATCCCCTGAGGCTCCACCAGCCCTGCAGGCACGCTGAGCTCAGGGGATTTCTCCATCTGGAAAATTTCTCCACACCATCCTGCTCAGGAGCTGCTGAGATGCTTGTGCAGCAGCACCACACCCCTCCAGCTGCTGGGTCTGCCACTAACTACTGCCCGCACCAACCCCTCTCGTGGAGATTAAAATATTCTCAGACCACCTATGAGCAGTTAAAGCCACCGATGCCCTGTCCCAGCATCTCTTTCCCATCCCTTGCAGCCCCCGCCGTGCCCAGGCAGAGGGAGGCAGCGGCCCCAGGAGAGGTTAATCGTGGTGGACACGCTGCATATGGCCAAGGACAGGAGCGCTGCTTGGGGTTTTCGTGGTGACTGACAGCTTGGGTTTGCAAACCATCTGGTGAGGATTTGCTAAACGTCAATTCGCATTAATGGAGCAACAGAGCCAAGCACGCCTCCAAAACGCTCCCGGAGACCCTTCTGCACAGCAGCATGGTGGGAAAACCCCCTTTCATCTCATTTGAGCGTGAGGAAAGCCCTTAAGCACCATGAGCCATTTTAGCTCCCTCTTCAAGCCCTGGACCATGCATCTTCCCTGGAGTGAACGTGAGCACAGAGCTGCCACAGGGCTGCTGGCTAGGGAGGAGTCCCCCACATCCAGGAGCAGCCACAGTGAGAAGGACCAAGCCTGGCTCAGCACGGTGACCCCTGGGGAACCCCCAGTTCACCACAGGGTTAGAGGGTCCTGCTTTTTCCTAAGCCACAGCCCCTGCTCCACCAAGGGTCTGAGGAGCGATTGCTGGGATGCTCAGGGAATTACACGGGGCCCCCCTGGAGCAGCTCCAGAGCAAGCCCAGCCTTGGGCACAGGCTTGCTCATGCAAAACAGCCTTCATAGGATCGTAGAATCACCAGGTTTGAAAAGACCCACCGGATCATCGAGTCCAACCATTCCTATCATGAGCACTGGGCTTCAGACACGCATCCCCACACCTGAGATTTCACCCACCCAGGGGCTCAGGTGAAGGGAGCAAGCAGCAACAGGTAGAGGAGCCCAGCAGCATCCCAACAACTCTCCAGCAGTTCCTCCTGAGTTTCCTCACCCAATGCTGCATCTTCTACCCTGAACGCTGAAGCAACCATCACACTGCTACTGGAGCAATACGCTGCATTGCATCGACGATATATTAAAGACAAGAATTCATAACGGCTTTCGCAGTGGCTGAAGGCGTGAGATGCTCTGTCACCGAGGGGCTGCAGAGCCAGGAGAGGGGACACAGGGTGCATTTGGGTGAGGTTTGCTATCACTGGGTGCTCCCGGGTGCCAGGGAGGGAGGTCATGAGCTGAATATGCTTCTATGATTCTATATGATTCTATATGATTCTATGAACAACCCCTGAGATGCGAAAGCGCTGACGGGCAGCTCTCAGCCACCCAGGCTCCGAGCGCGCACGCAATTCTGCATACAGCTGCCTTCAGGATAAATGGATGACATTTTAAAAATCAATGAGAACTACTACGTTCGCTTAGCCTTGTTCATTAATAACGCTCCTACTTGACAACACATCACACACCCCAGGCAGCAGGCAGGCAAGGATCTCCTGACTTGAAAAGTCAAACCCCAGCCCTGCCTGCACTTCAGTGCCTGGAAGGCAACCACAGCCAGTCCCTGCCTGAACCTCAGTGATGTAAACGACAGGAGATGAGCAAATCTTCTTTTTAACATTCACTGGAGCCAAGAAAATTAATGCAGAACGTAGCCCATGGATGAAGGGGGGGATGAAGAGAAGGTGCAGCCCTTGCGGGCCACTTCTCCCCAGCTGGCACCCCCAAAAGCATCTGTCCCAGCAGGGCACAACTCGGAGCTTGACAATGAGCAAGTGGGAAAGAATGAAAATGGGAAAATGAAAGTAGAGAATTGGCACTTGGAGAGGGAAAGAGAAAGATAAAAAGGGAGGAGAAGATGTTTCTGAGAATGTCCTCGGGACCAGTGGTCTCTGAAGCAGGGTGCTGTGCACAAGGCAGACTCTTGGGGCATGGGAAGAAAATCCTAGTGCTTGAATAGAACATTTACAAATAAATAAATACACATCAACTGAGGACACATGCTCAGAAATTTGTTCCTGTTGGGAATGCACAACCAAACCAGCTCAGAGACCACTGCCTCACAGCACAAGACTTTTCCTCGTGACTTTCCCCAGCCCTTACCTCTGTCCTCCTCCTTCTCGCGGCCGCTCCTGCCCCTGAGTGTCCGGCTCCGGGTGCTGCCGTAGTCTCCAGATTTGCCTCTCTCTGTGGGTTCCTTGGAAATGTTTTTGAAGCGGGGTCTGTGCCGTCGTCCCCCCTCCGGCATCGCTGCCATCGCCTTGAAGCCGCGGCTCAGCTGCATCACGCCCAGGTAGGGCAGCCCTGGCCCCTCGCCGGCCCCGGGGCTCCGCTGGCTCCCGGTCACCGTGGGCTCCCCGGTGAAGCCCGAGTGCAGGAAAACCAAGCTGCCAGCTGCCAGGTAGAGAGCCAGCAGCGTGAAGAAACGCACGGGTTTTCGCCGAAAATATCGTTGGAGTTTTACCAAGAATTTGGCCATAGCGTCTTCATCCCTTCCCCGGCAGCCGCGGGGGAGCTGCTCTCCGGCCCCAGGGATGCTCCAGAGGGGAATTTGCCCACCCTGGGCTGGAAGAGGCTCCTGGGGTGTCCCAGGGGAGCAGGTGGGTGCCCTGAAAGCACAGCGGGGGCTGCAGAGAGAGGCCGTACAAAGCTAATGCCCAACCCTAAAAAGTCCAGGAGGGCACAGGGGTTTCCTCCAGCGGTGGCCGTCACCACCGTCCCCACTTTAATCTTCTCTGGGCAAAGTCCCTCGGCTGTGCCCCCGAGACTCTGCTGATGGAGGGATCATGTTAAGGAAATCGAGGGTTTGAAGGTGATTTGAAAGCGGATCAGCTGACGCAGCTCTTCTCGCTCGCCTTTCTGCTGGGCGGCCCCGGCTCTCTCTAGCATCGCTTTAATGGAAACGGCACCGTTGCCCTTTCAAGACAAAGAATGAAAAGTCCCTGGACGCGTCTTGGGGCCTGAAATGCTGACTGAGACCCTTTGTCTGGTGAAGCCTCATTCATCTCACTCCCAGGGCAAGAACTCTCCACCTGCAAGTCAAAGAGAAAAGCACACTTAGGAAAGCATCCCAGGATGTGGGGGGATCACAGTCCCCATCCCCTCTTGAGGTGAGTAAGGATGGTCAAGGCTCTCCTTCACCTTTCAGCCCCACAGAGGGGCAGTTCAACCTCCTCCTGGCAGCTCAGCCTCCCCCCAGCACAAGGATGCGGGATGGGCAGGAGATGCTGGTGTGGTGGGAGCGATGCTGGCTGTCAGCAGGCTGGGGTTAGGGACAGGGATGTGGGAGCGAGTCCAGACTCTGGAGCCCCCAGGACTCTGCCTTGTTGTTGTGCAGGAGAGGTGCTACAGGGAGGATTTCTCATTTCACCCCCAAAGGGATGAGCCCTTGAGTAAATAAATCCACACATTTCTGCACGCATATGCAGGCATGCACACACATCCACACACCAGGGCACACACACTCATGCACGTGCACTTCACCCCTAGATCTCAACATTTCTATGCACCAACCAGCCTCCAGAGAAGCCCCCACCAAGCAATCCCCTGTTCTGAGAACTGGGTGGGGCAGTGGGGCAGGAGGCTGGATACTCATCCAGGCTGGGATGCTCCATGGGAGCTCGTCATCCCCACATCATCCCCAGCGTGGCTTTCCCAGGTACCCCTGTGGCTGCATTTCAGCCCGTTGTGCCCAAAATAAAGCTTTTTAAAATCTCAAGGCAAGGGCACCCTCTGATCTCCAGCCAGAACTGGGGGGTTGATCATCCCCTACGCACCCTGCAAGCTGGGGTTGACAGGGCTACCTGGAGCCACCCCTGGCAGCTCAGCGTGGGTCTTACCTGAGCCCAGGGAAGGGATGGTCCCCTTCGTCCCCTCCAGAGGTTTTTCCCTCGAGGGGATTTCACCCTTCCAAACCCCCCAGCTACAAAGGATTCAATCCTGCTCGGGACGAAGCCAAGTGAGGTTGCGTGGGAAATGGCACTGCCAGCGGCGAGAGGGACAGCCCCATGCTCAGGGTCCTCTCCCTGTCACAGACACATCTTCTTTTAGGAAAGGAGAAGAAAATAAATGGAAAGACAAAGTGCCATTAGTTTAATGGCCTTTATGTTCCTGCCATCTGTCTTCAGTTGATTAAATAAAAAATATTGGAGGAACATATGGCATGAATTATACATAAATATTTTAATTTGGGTTCCCAGAGCGGTTATCTGAATACCTCTGGCCCCGCCAGGTGAATTTTTGAGGAGTTCAGGGCTGGGTAGGCTGCAGAGGGTGGGTCACCAGCAGAGAACAAGCCCCTCAGGATCCCCCAAACCATCCCTTCCCCAGCCACGCTTGTGGCTGAGTAGACTCAGAGGAGAAGCTGAGCAAGAAGACTGCATGAAATTTGGGATTTTGCTCATGCAGGCTCCTCTGTGGTGGGAGAAATGTGCAGGCAGCACCTGACACAGCCAGAGCGGGTGGCGTGGCACCCGCTGCGGTGGGTGAGCATCATCCCACCTTGGCCATCACACCAACCCATCGGTGCTCGGCCGCTCTCCCGCGCTCCCTGCCCGGTGGCCAGCGAGGGAGAGCTGTGGGAACTCACGGCTTCTCCTCTCGCGCCTCCACACGCCGCTCTTCTGTGCTTCCCCCCACCTTCCTGGGGCTTTATGTAGGTGCTGAATAAGGGGAGGTTTGAGATGCTGCTGGGGTGCAAACAGGACACCTCCAGGGCTGTCCCCAGCCCTCAGCTCCTGCCTGTCCTCCTTCTCATCTGGCTCGGTCCTGCCAAGCTACGGCAAGGAAGCACGGCATATAAAGAAGGGGCTTAAATTACTATCATTAAGCCATCTGGAGCTCATCCTTCTCCATCATGAACTGTGGAGTCGCAGGTCAATTACTGCACATTTGCATATATTCCATTAATGCTTCTGCTAATTGTCTGAAGGAGATAATGTGCTCGGCTTACGGCTCCCTGGCCGGCTACGGTTTACAAACAGCGAGTGCAGCGAACAGAGCAGACAGTGACGCTCCCTGTGTCGGCAGAGGTTTGGGGCATTGAGGGGGTGACTGGGAAGCTGATGGGGGGGGAACGGGGGGCTCCCACCTTGCTAGTGGCCACCCAGGAGGGGAGATGCCCTGAGCCTGCAGCACATCCCAGAAGGCTTATTTTATTTAACTAAGCTGAGTTAAGCAACTTTAACTCCATTTTTAAATATTACCACCTTTGCTATTGAGCTACCGAGGACTGCAAACTCCCATGAACTTCCCAGACCCTTGCCCAGGGGATGCTGATCCAACCCAGGGAGCCCCATGATTGGAAAATTCCCCCTGGCTGGCAGCACTGGGGCATCTCTCCCTGCACCCAGAGCCAAAACGCAGTGGAGCAGATCAGGGGCATTCCCCAGGCACTTTGCACCGTTACAAGCAGGCTGTGGGTCCATCTGGGATAGGGGAACAGCAAGGGCTGGTTCCTTGCCTACCTCCATCACCACACTCCTGCCAAGAGCCAAAAATCCTCATCCCAGCAGTGGGATGCCTGGCTGAGCATCGCTCCGTGCTCAGCCCGCCTCCCTCTTAAGAGGCAGCGGTACCAAGGCTGGCAGAAAACAGGAGAGCTCTGCCCCACAGGTTTCAGGCTCTACAACTACTTGCTGAGCTGAGAAAATCCTTATTAATTTGCAAGGTTCATCTTCCCCCCTGAGTGGAGCCGGCACGCTGGGAGGTGGGTGCGGGTCCCCGAGGGGCTCTGCTGAGGAGCACAAGCATCTCTGTGACCACTGGTCACCGGGATGAATGAAGCGCCAATAAATTATACATTTGGGTCTTGTCTCCAAATTGCTTTGCAATTATTGAGCACCAAGGTTCAGTTGCCTTCAAGCACCACCTCACATCTGACCACTGCGAAACACACTGAAGGGCTCACGTGGTTCCCTCCACACAGGAGAACAATCAGCCCATTAAAAACAGCAAATTAATGAACACAAGAGTTCCATTAGGAGGAGAAGGCGACCGAAATATCCAATTTCATCACATCATTAGCATTTCTTATCAGAGAGACAGGGAAAGAATAGGGCTTCAAAACACAGAGGGATGCGATGGAGTCTAATGACCACAACATGGCATGGTGCCTGGGGGCCCTGTCCAGCCGTGGGGCTGAGATGCAGGCACTAATCTGGGTCCCACACCACGGGGCGGCCCCGGCTTGGGGGTGAGGACAGTCCTGCACCCTCCTGCTGAGCACCATGGGGTGCGCAGCGCAGGTTCTCCCCCAAATGCTGCTGCTGAGACCTGGAAACGCAGCAGTGTCCAGGACCTGGTGCGTGGCATGCAAGGACACAGCACACACGATGGTCCCTGCACCTGCCATCACCCAAAATCTCCCCCTGTTGGTGTAGGGACCAGATGCCTTCTCAGAAAAGCCCTGTGTCCATCCATCCCCACCTCTGGCTGCTGCCACAGCAGAGCAGCTCCTGCAGCTTCACAGCCTCCCTGGTGCAAAGAGAAGGTGACGGCACCAGCCAGTGACACCAGCATAAACCTCCAGAGACATCAGGCTGGCTCCCCTTGAGCCTTTCAGCTTCCATCCCTAGGAGTATCCTGAGGTGGGAGCTTGGCATTGCTCTCTGAGCAGAAGCTGGGCAGCTCAAGCTCCCAGGCACATCTCCCTCTGCCATCCTCAGCTCCATGCGAACGGATTTTCAGCCTTCCTCAATTCTTTAAAACAGAGGCAGCAAATGAGATGCATCAGGCTGAATTTAAATACCATTACTGCTGGGAACAAAACTGAGCTAAACTGGGCCATCGGAAATTGAAACTTCCATCACAGCAGGGCACATCTGGACCATCAAACTCACCTCCCCTGGAGCACCCAGGACGCGTCACTGCCTCTTCCAGGGGTGAGCCAAGCACACCAAGCAGTCAGCTGCCTTTAAACTGAAGCCAAGTTTATTTATTCAGCTGCTCCCTGCCTTAATTTTGCTGAGAAACATGTCTGTGCATCCACTCCGCTGGGAGGGGCGTGCAGGAACGGTTGGTGTGTGCTTAAAAACAGCTGACTAGGCAGCTTTTGGACATTGCAGCCAGCAGTGGCTGCTCCATCCCTGTCCAGAGAAGCTGCTCATCCCACCAGGATTGGCACCTCTTCCTCCATAGTGAGATATTCCCCAGGCACGTGCTTTCCTGGGGATCTTTTAAATCCCTTCTGTAGCCCAAACCACCAAGATATGCAAAGGAAAAACCTCTTATTTAGGATTTATTGGCCTGATTTGCAAACCCAGAGCAGGACTTGCCCATCTGCTGATAGATTTTTGTGCAGGATTTCCAAGCATATTGAAGGGTTTGTAAACCTTCCTCCTCACTAGGAACCGATGGAGGGGTTTAGACTAAAATTAGGCAGCTGACTTGCTCACTTATGGGCAAAAACTGGGTTTTAAATACTCTGAAGAAGATTTATTGGTGGTCTCAGGACTTGCCCAGGGAGAGTGGAAGCCACAGCCACCAACCCAGCTGGGCACAGGGCACCAAGCTCAGGAAGTATCACAGATCTCAGAGGGACAGTTCTGCCTCAGACTAATTGATGCCCTCCAGAAACGGGTCCGTGCTAATTGAACAGCCTCCTATTAGTGCTCCCTCTGCTCTCCAGAGTGCACCAGCCCTGGTTCTGCAAGGACTGAGTTATAAATAAATGCCAGGGCTATGTGCTGGATCCTGTCTCAGGTTATTCCAATGCACCAAGAATGACCAACCAGTGCTGTGAGAGAAGCCCAGAGCCTGCAGCACATCCCAGAAGGCCTATTTTATTTAACTAAGTTGAGCTAAGCAACTTTAACCCCACTTTTAAATATTACAAGCTTTGCTGTTGAGTTATCAAGGACTGCGAACTCCTGTGAACATCCCAGACCCCTGCCCAGGGGATGCTGATCCCTGTCCAGACCCCACAGACACCAGATGGGGCTCCCAAAACGACTCCAGACCAGGGTACAGCAGGGTTTTGCAGCCCCTGAAAGCAAAGAAATGTGGTTGCCTTCAGGCCAGTGATTTCCAGGTCGTCCCACCTCTGCAGCCCACAGGAGTTTGCGGAGCTCTGCTCCTTCCCCCACGTATCTTGCTTTACAATGGCCCAAGCAGAGCCATAAAGGGGTTTTTTTTTTGCTTCACGCTCTATTCCTCCGCATGCAATTACAGCAAAACCCGTTCCAGCCTCTTGTAGGATGAATTCCCTTTGCAAGTGTGAAAGCGGCTCATAAAGAAAATGTTTTAAGCTATGAATCACTTAAAAAGCGCACGCCACGATGCCGAAGGCAGGGAAGGAAATTGCTGCGTATTCCAGAGATTTAGGCAGGCAGACAATACTGGGGAAGCGGTGGGATGATTTAAACGAGCCGGCACAGCAGAGATGCTGCAGCCGCCCTACCTGGCAACCAATCCCAGCTACCAAAATGCATCCTGTAGTACAGCATTATTATTTTTTAAATCATGTGCAACAACCCTAAGTGTGTGTGCTGACTCTCTCCATCAGCGTTATCCCATCTGCCGGTACCTGGTTCCCTTTGGCAGGGCTGGTGTGTGTTTGGGGAAGGAGTGGGGAGCTCCCTCATTTGCTACGATAGCTAATTGCATTCAGAGAGCAACGCATGGAGAGGGTGGTGGGGAGCAGGCAGGATCCAACACTGTTCTCAGCAATAGAAACAACCAACCAGCACAACCCTAGCTCGTTACATCCCTGCTGGCTCCCAGCATCCCTCTCTGAGCATCCCTGCTGTCCCATCCTCATAAGCACTGCTGGGAAACCTCTATTTCCCCTTATTATTTCCATGTTTTCCCTTGGAAGACTAGGACAGGAGCTCTGTTTGGATGGCGACAGGGCCAGGCCTGTATTGGTGGTGACATACAGCAGAAGTGGGGAGAGGTGACCCTGGGAAGGACTCGGTGACAGCAAGGGATGGTCCCCAGGCTGCTGCAGGGTCTGCGCTCCCTCTCCCAATTCCTGCCATCCTTGCCTGTGCCACCCTTTCAGCACTTAAGCCCTGTGAAAAAGGTGATTTAGCTCAATTCAGACGAGACTGTGCATCTGTAAATGGGCTTAACCTAATGAGGTTTAATACATATTATGTTCTAGGTATTTTATGCCCAGTCTGCAAAATCCAGTTATGATTTTCAATAAGACTTAGTGAGCTGAGCCATGCACCGGAGGGGACGCACGCTCGCAGGGGGCTGCTCTGAACTGAAAGGAGGAGGTGGGAGGTGGGAGGAAAGCAGGGGCTGTCCCCAAGGAGACACAGCTGAATCCCAGCCAGCTGCCGGCCCAAGAAGTCCTGGAGGGTGAGGTTTGAGATAAAGGGCTGGACTCTCTCAGATGCAGAGCTGAGGTTGGCCAAGCTGGGGAGAGCGCTGCTGGCTGCATTGCTCGTCATCCACAACACCTTTTGCACTCGAGCTGCTGGCTGGGCTGTATCGTGGTCCAGGGAGAGCCTGGGGACCTGCTGGCCCTACCAGCATCTCAGCCACCCCGGTGCACGAGGACACCCGCACCGCCCCTGCCACCGTCAGATCCAGAGCCTGCGGGCTCCGCATTTCCAAGAAAGTTGTAACACTTCACGGTGAGGAACAAGCCCTCAGCCAAATGGCATGGTTTTCCCTCAAGGTTTTGAGCACCAGAGCCAGTCCTGGCTCCTGGATTCATGGGACATGATGAGATTCAGCAGCCATGCACCCAAGATCCCCCGAGAGCAAATCCAACGCGGAGCAGCCTGGTCTGTGGGGAGGTGTCTCTGCCCATGGTGGGGGTGGAATTAGATGATCTTTAAGGTCCCTTCCAACCCAACCTATTCTATGATAAAGCAGCATAAATCCCATACAGACCGTGACAACGTCCACAGGGGCCATCGATTGAGAGCTAGAAGGTGTGACAGCCCCAAAGACAGGGTGGCTCAGCCCCACTGAAACGTCTTCCGTGGGCACTACAAGAGGGCACAATTAATCCCCACTGGCCTCCCAGGCTGGGAAGAGCCAAAACTAATTTGCCTGTAAAGCTCCTGCAGGTCTGCCAGAGGCTTCCCTCAGCCCTCAGTAATCTGGGATTATACGCAGTGCTGGGGCAATTAAGAAAACCAGCTTTTCAAGCAGCAGACAATGCCTTCTGCAGACTATTTAAATTAATACAGTGAGAAAGATTATTTCTTGCAGCCTTTGGTTCAAAGCCTCCTTTTCCAGGGGTGCTGATTCTTTCCTTTCCTGCACACCCAGCAGAGTCGCATCCCGCTGCAGGAGGGAGACAGAAGCCCAGTTTGGGAAGAGAGCATCGCTTTGGAGCAATCCCCAAAGTTACCCAGCTGAGATGGAAACCCTCAGCTGTGCTTTGGGGGCAGCAGCCCCCACAGTCTAGGGGAACTGGTGGGCACTCCCCAGCAGAGGTTGAGCCCAGAAATCACTGCAGAGAGAGCAGCCTGGTCCACACATCACATCCGAGCCCTCTGATGCATTCCTCTGGGTACCCACACTGCTCAAAATCGTGCTAGCAAGAGCCACCTGCTGCTACCCCTGGAGATCCCTGTCCCACCTGGGGCCAGTGGCAGGGTGGGCAACGCACCGAGCAGCTCTGTCTCTCCACCTCATCCTTGTCCCCCTGCCTCAGGATGAGCTCCAGTGGGGACGGGCACATCATGAAGGAGGTGTCAGAGCACAGGGATTTCTATCCTGGAGCAGAACCAGCTCTCTTCACAGCTCAAGGCGATTGACAACTTGGCAGTCCCGAGAGGGACAGAGAAGTTTGCCTGGGGTCTGCTGGAGATGTTCGTCCTGTGGGGCAAAGGTGGGAGAAGGGGATCCTGCCTGATTTTGGGTGGGAGATTGAAGGGATGAGGCTGCTGGGGGTGGCCCTGGGGACCCAGCCCAGCCTTGCATGGGGACACAGTGCTGGGCAGAGGCTGGGCTCCAGCATAAGGCTGCGGCGAGCGTATGAAGGAAATAGAGGTGAATAAAACCTCAGAGTGTGGTGCAGGTGGAAGCTGGGAATGGGGTAACCGCATCCCATGCTGGCTGGAGCCCCTGGGCTGATAGCCAGGGTCAGAATCAACGTCAAGGAGAGAGTGAGGGCAGCTTGCAGTGGCACCGCAGGGCTGGAGGCACCCTCAGCGGCTGCCAGGGCTGGGAAAAGAAGCCCCATGAAGGAAAAAGCTTTCTTCTGGGAGAGGAAAAACAGCCGCATGCTCTGACTGAGCACAGAAGGATGAGGGCACCGTGGTGGTTTCCTCATCCACTCAGCCAGGCTGCAAAGGGCAGTGTGAGGACCCCACACATCAGGAACCCTGAAGCCCAGCGGGAAATTTAAGCAGGGATGAGCTTTTGGGTCCTGCTGCCGCACGCAGGACTCGCCTTCTCGGGCACAGGGCTCTGGGAAAGGCATCCTAAAGCTGAGCAAAACCCCACGGGAAATCCTCCCCGGCCACACGCTGCTCCCCCCATCAAGGCCTGTGGCGCATACAATAAATAATAACCACTAATGAACCCTGGTGCTTGACAGCGCCAGGCACACCAGGGGCCAGCCAGCACTTGCCACTCAGCCAGGCGAGTGGTTTCTCAAACCCAGGGGTGGGATAACTCACTAGAAGGGATAACTCAGCACAAATCCCCCCAGGCTACAACACCCACAGGGTGGAAGGTGGCTGGGACCAGGCTGGATGGGGGCAACCCAGGGTGGGAGTTCTGTCCCCGCTGCCAGACCATGCTTGTTGTCTCAGGTTTGCTGGGAAACTTTATTTAATCCTGCCTTCAAAGAAGAAAGAGTTTATAATGCACAGCTCAAGGTAACCTTCACACGTTATCTCCAACTGCCTCTGCTTTTCCTGCATACATTTTTTTTAACTTTATATTAAAATATTCCACTAAGTTGTCAGCGTGGCCATTGAAAGAACAAAACAAACAGGGGGGTTGGGGCTGTATTTGGAAGGATTAGGGGCTCTCCCCCTTTCCCTAGCTGAGGATGCTCCTGCACAAAGTCTCAGGAGGAGGAGGAGAGCTCTCTCCCTGCCTGCCTCTCCGAAGCAAGAAACCCTCCCGAAAGCAGCAGAATACAGAGCGAAAAATCTCTGCCAAGGCGAGAATTATTAACAACTCCTGAAAAGCATCCTTAACCCCTGGGCAGCCGGCAAGCTCCCCTACCTCCTCCCTGAATTCCCACGCACATCCATCCTCTTCGAGCTCAACCCCTGCCCCTCGGTGCCCACCGCCGGGGTCCTTAACCTCTGAAAAAAAAGCATCCTTAACCCCTGGGGAGCCGGCAAGCTCCGCATCTCCTGCTTAATTCCCCGCACACGTATCTTCCCTCGCACATCATTCCCCACTCCCTGCCCGGGGTTGGGGGCTCCCTCCGCTTCCCCCTCACCCCTCGAGATGCTTCAGGAGTAGCGCTTTCGGCCTTTTTTTCTTTAATTGACTTACCCCCTCCGTTTTTAACCTCTTCCTCTCCCCCCCCTCCCCGCCCCCCCGCCTGCAGCGCTGATGCCCCCTCTGGCACCCCGAGTTCCCTCCCCTCCATCCCCCCCCCATCCTCGCATCTCAGTCTCGCTCCCCTCTCCGTTCTCAGCCTCCCCTCCCTCCCCTCTCTATCCCCGCATCCCAGCCTCTCTCCCCTCTCTCCATCCCCTCATCCCCTCCTCTCTCCCCTCTCTCCATCCCCGCATCCCCCCTCTCCATCCCCGCATCCCCTCCTCTCTCCCCTCTCTCCATCCCCGCATCCCTCCTCTCTCCCCTCTCTCCATCCCCGCATCCTCCCTCTCTCCATCCCCGCATCTCCCCTCTCTCCCCTCTCTCCATCCCCGCATCCCTCCTCTCTCCCCTCTCCATTCTCAACCTCCACTCTCGCTCCATCCTCCATCCCCGCATCCCCCCTCCATCCCCGCATCCCAGTCTCGCTCCTTTCTCCATCTCAACCTCCCCCCTCCATCCCCGCATCCCCTCTCTCTCCCTCCTCCATCCCCAACTTTCCCCCTTCTATCCCCGCATCCCCCCATCGCTCCCCATCTCCATCCCCGCATCTCCCCCCTCTCCATCCCCGCATCTCCCCCCCCTCCATCCCCGCATCTCCCCCCCCTCCATCCCCGCATCTCCCCCCTCTCCATCCCCGCATCTCCCCCCTCTCCATCCCCGCATCTCCCCCCTCTCCATCCCCGCATCTCCCCCCTCTCCATCCCCGCATCTCCCCCCTCTCCATCCCCGCATCTCCCCCCTCTCCATCCCCGCATCTCCCCCCTCTCCATCCCCGCATCTCCCCCCTCTCCATCCCCGCATCTCCCCCCTCTCCATCCCCGCATCTCCCCCCTCTCCATCCCCGCATCTCCCCCCTCTCCATCCCCGCATCTCCCCCCCCTCCATCCCCGCATCTCCCCCCTCTCCATCCCCGCATCTCCCCCCCCTCCATCCCCGCATCTCCCCCCTCTCCATCCCCGCATCTCCCCTCTCTCCATCCCCGCATCTCCCCTCTCTCCATCCCCGCATCTCCCCCCTCTCCATCCCCGCATCTCCCCCCTCTCCATCCCCGCATCTCCCCCCTCTCCATCCCCGCATCTCCCCCCCCTCCATCCCCGCATCTCCCCCCTCTCCATCCCCGCATCTCCCCCCCCTCCATCCCCGCATCTCCCCCCTCTCCATCCCCGCATCTCCCCCCTCTCCATCCCCGCATCTCCCCCCCCTCCATCCCCGCATCTCCCCCCTCTCCATCCCCGCATCTCCCCCCCCTCCATCCCCGCATCTCCCCCCTCTCCATCCCCGCATCTCCCCCCCCTCCATCCCCGCATCTCCCCCCTCTCCATCCCCGCATCTCCCCTCTCTCCATCCCCGCATCTCCCCTCTCTCCATCCCCGCATCTCCCCCCTCTCCATCCCCGCATCTCCCCCCTCTCCATCCCCGCATCTCCCCCCTCTCCATCCCCGCATCTCCCCCCTCTCCATCCCCGCATCTCCCCCCCCTCCATCCCCGCATCTCCCCCCCCCTCCATCCCCGCATCTCCCCCCCCTCCATCCCCGCATCTCCCCCCCCCTCCATCCCCGCATCTCCCCCCCCTCCATCCCCGCATCTCCCCCCCCTCCATCCCCGCATCTCCCCCCTCTCCATCCCCGCATCTCCCCCCCCTCCATCCCCGCATCTCCCCCCCTCTCCATCCCCGCATCTCCCCCCTCTCCATCCCCGCATCTCCCCCCTCTCCATCCCCGCATCTCCCCCCTCTCCATCCCCGCATCTCCCCCCCCTCCATCCCCGCATCTCCCCCCTCTCCATCCCCGCATCTCCCCCCCCTCCATCCCCGCATCTCCCCCCTCTCCATCCCCGCATCTCCCCCCTCTCCATCCCCGCATCTCCCCTCTCTCCATCCCCGCATCTCCCCCCTCTCCATCCCCGCATCTCCCCTCTCTCCATCCCCGCATCTCCCCTCTCTCCATCCCCGCATCTCCCCCCTCTCCATCCCCGCATCTCCCCCCCCTCCATCCCCGCATCTCCCCCCCCTCCATCCCCAGCCTCCTCCCCTCTCTCCATCCCCGCATCCTCCTACCGGCACCGGCCGCTCTCCCGGGCTGCGCCGCTGTCTCCCGGGACCGGCGGGGCCGGGGGGTACCGGGGGGTCCTCGGGGGGCTCTGGCAGCCGCTCGGCCCCCTCGGTGCCCCTGCCCGGCCGGGGGGGAGCCGGGCGCGGCGGCCGCCGCTCGCTGGTACCCGGAGCCGCTCCCGGGCGCCGTTACTTAACACTTCCATCCAGCTCGGCTGCGGCTCCGCTCCATCCGCCGGGCTGCAGCGCTGCCTGCCGCTTAACCCCTTCCCTCCCGCCCCTTTCGCTGCCTCCCGCCTCTAATTCTCTCTCTTTTTTTTTTTTTTTTTTTTTTTTTCCTGTTGTTTTTTTCCCTTCTATTTAGATACGAGGTTGCTCCCGGCCAGCCGATGCTCTCAAGGGATGCTGAGTGGGATGCTGCCCACCCAGCCCTTCCCAGGGACCCGCCGTGGGTCTCGGGTCCAGCCAGGGATTAATTGAATGGGCCGAGCAAGAAAAAATAGAATCACGAATCGTTAACGTTGGAAACGAGCTCTAAGTCCATCCAGTCCAACCATCAGCCCAACCCCATCGTGCCTGCTAAGCCACGTCCCAAAGCAACACATCTGCAGGTTTTTAGGACCCCTCCAGGTTTTTAGGACCCCTCCAGGGATGGAGACTCCACCACTGCTCTAGGAAGCCTCTGCCAGTGCTTCATCACTCTGTCAGTAAAGACATTTTTCCTAATATTCAATCTAAACCTCCCCTGGTGCAACTTGAGGCTATTTCCCTATCACTGGTCACTTGGGAGAAGAACCCAGCACTCACCTCACTCTAACCTCTTTTCCAGGAGCTGCAGAGAACGATGGGGTCTCCCCTCAGCCTCCTCTTCTCCAGGCTAAACACTCCCAGGTCCCTCAGCTGCTCCTCATAAGGCTTGTTCTCCAGACCCTTCCCCAGCCTCCTTGCCCTCTGGACACGCCCCAGGAGCTCAACACCTTCCTAGTAGAGAGGGACCCAAACCGAGCGCAGGATTCGAGGTGCAGCCTCACCACACCGAATACAGGGGCACAATCGCTTCCCAGCTCCTGCTGCCCACACCATTTTTGGTACAAGCCAAGATGCTCTTGGCCTTCTTGATCACCTGGGCAAGATCAATACAAAATTAATTTGAAAACTTCCTTTCTCTGAGAGCAGGAAAAGTTATGATTGTGAAGTCATTAATGTGAGAGGGGATTTTTTTTTTCCTACCTCTCTTCTACCGAGCACTTTAATCACTTGGTGGGGGGGTTAGAGCTGCTGGAAGCCCTGTGCCTGCTGGGTGCTGCCTCCCACTCCCCTGGCCCACCAAGTCCCTCTAGGTCAGGAGATAATTGAAAAAGGATCTAGAGACAATCCCCCCCCCAATTAGAGTGATTAATACAGGTGCTGTGGACCCTTCCCCAGCCAGCACCTTTGCTGCAGACAGGGGTATGGGCTTGGAGGGCAGCATTTTTTTGGATGATGCACCCAGAGGAGCAGGGAACCCCAAGAGGTGTGCACCCCAGCAAGAGGTCTCTGCACCCCAGCACCCCACTGGCAGCCCCCCCCTTCCCAGAGCCAAGAGTGGGGAGGCTGGGAGCTTCGGGAAAGCATCAGTTGAGGAGGGGGTTGCATCCTGCTACTGTCTCCATAGAGGGAAACTGCAGCCCCAGCTCCATCCCTGCTGGATCTGAGAGCATCCATGTGAGAGGAGCCATCTGAAACTGCCCCAGGCAGGCAGGACCACAGCCACTCGTTTCCATAGGAAACCAGGCTGGAGAGCGCTGCCTCAGCTCCAGGCTGGAGGGGCTGAAGAGCCGTTTGTACTATTTTTATCCTCCCGGTACTGGGTTTCTTGGGTCTGGCCATGCGAACACCCCAGTGGCGCTTCCTTCTTCCAACCAAGTCTGGGGGGGGGGCTTGGGGAAGATGAGACCCATCATGGGCTGGGGACACCGCAGCACCCATGCTGCCCAGTGGATTCCACCACCCCAGGGCCTTCCCTGCTCCCAGACATTCCCATTATCCCCACAAATCCATCAATTCTGCCTTGTGTTATATAAAACCAGGAATGTTTTCTCCACAGCTTCCCAACACTGCTTGCAATTCCAGGTCTGCTAATGGGATGCGAGGTGCCTTCTCCTGGATGAGCATCCATCAGAACAAAGTTTGCTTCCTGCAAGCGTCTTGTCCACTTCTTTTTAAACCCTCTTCTCTTTAAGCCCCCTCCTGCACCACAGGTTGCTCGGAGCTAGAAAATGCATAGAGGCAGGTGAGGGGCAGCTGTGAGGGAAGCAGTTGAGCTGCTGTGGGTTTTTGCAGCTCACACAGGCTGGAGGAACAAGAATTCTGGCCAGTTCTGGAAGAACAGCCGCTCAAGAGTCATTTGGACGGGTGCGAGGGAAAATTTCGAGTCATTGGTTTAAAATAGCACTTGCAAAAATAACTTTCAAAAGCTGTTGTATTTTGCTTTTTCTGCCTAGTCTTGCCCCAAGAGCAATCAGGGATCCTCCTGAAACAGCAAATACCTTTTCTTTCTTGACCGTGATGTAAACGAAGTGACTCCAGCAGCCTGAGCTGCACCATAAGGACGCAAGCTCTGCAGGGCTTTAAGGGTGTTTTTCACCCCAGAGACCTCAAGGTTATTGCCAGGGGACTTTTTGACATTGGCCTTAAGTGGCCCCAAGTATTAATGTCACCAAATAAATCCCTACATCAGGGACGTTGTGTTGTGAGCCAAAAGGGACTGGTTAGGTTTTTGCAGACAGTCTTATCTCAGGGAGCGGAACCCACAGTTCTCTGTTCCCTGGACACCGGGGTGACCTTCATTGCATAAGGGTGCAGCGTAAACACCAGGTCCCTGCTGGTGGGGACACTGGAATGGCCACATCCTCCTCCTGCTGAGGCAACAGGTTGCAGCCCTCATTTATGGGTCTTTTCAGAAGCTTCTAGTTACCCAGGCTGTCTCTGGATGGCTCCTCATTGGGGGAAAAAAGAGGATGCTGTGCATTATTACAGTAAAAAAGGCTGCATCAAATCTCATTTTGAGGATTATGAAGTGCCAGCACCAAAAAAAAAAAAAAAAAAAAAAAAAAAAAAGCTGTAAACAGGATGTCTGAAAAGATCTTAAGCATAAAGGTCAGAATCTACAATTTAAATGGGTCGCTTGTTGCTTTCTAGCTCTGTGCCACTAATGAGCTGGGATGGAGAAAAACAAGTTTGGTTTTGAAGCCACATTTTGGACCCTTTGTGACTGGAAATGTCAACTTTTAGCAGTAATTTTTTTACCCAGAGGGGTCCAGGGGTGCAGCTGTAAGGGGTTTCTCTCCCCCTGGATTCCAGCATTCCTGTGGTGGCAGGAGGATGCGACAAGCAGGGACAAGGATGCTGGACCCCAAGGCTTTTGTGGGCAGGTGATGCTGCTGCAGCATCCCAGCCTGGCACCCGAGGTCACCCGGCTCTGCCTTCTGAAACAAAGAAACTTATGTTTAACAATTTAATTTAACCATTAGGGCAGGTTCACTTTATTCAGCGCTGGAGAAGCCTCGGGATTTGTCCTCAGAGTGCTTCTGCCAAGCGGTGATTTCACAGAAAATTTATACACTGAATTGTTTTCAAATTCTTTTTTTCTTTTGCCCCAAAATGACAAATGTACTTTACTCCCAGAACCTCATTGCATATCAAGTCAGCTCAGAGTCGTTGACGTGTGGCCATATCGGAGTGGTCAATCTCAGTGATGCTGGGCCACAAGATGATAAGGGTCGGTATAGTTATCTTCGCAGTTATCTTGTTTCTAACACATTACAGTTGATGTTTCATCCCACCATTTACAAATCACCATATCATTTTCTCTTGAGGATGAGGCTGGCACTTGTAGACGTGTCCAGACACCAGGAATAGCAGGACAAGGAGCCTCATGTGACTCATTTCTTCTTTATATCCTTGCTGAACCCCCTCTTTGCTCCTCCGGGAGCTCCAGCCTTCTGAGGGTGCAAAATGTGCCTGCAATCCCAGTTTTCCCATTGGGGAACCGGACCGGCTTATCAGGGAACAGCTGATTAACAGCTAATATTCAGCAAATCTCATGCTCTGGCTGCTTGTCTCCGCTTTGGCCAACCTGAGCGATGAGAGACACAAAACAGAGAGAGAGAGAGCCCAGAAATAACAAACGGTGCAAACTAATGAGCTTCTGCTGGCAATGTGGGTGCCTTTCCTCCTCTTCTTTTTAATTTACATTTTCTATCATTACAGCTTTGGCAGGAGCAAGACGAAGCAGCTGAAATGAGGGCAAGGCAGGGTTGCCCCAGTGGTTTTAATTGCTTGCAGGGACAAGATTTGGGGTCTCGGTGGTGTCTGAGGCAGGAGATGTTTGTGAGCTGCGGTGCCCTGAGCATCACTCACATCCCCAACTCCATCCCAGGCACTGGAAAGGCCAGGCCAGCCCTTGGCAACCGGGGGGAATATTGTGAAGTGGCCCTGGTGTCTTTTTCTCATGGAGAACCATGCCCTGTGGTCCCCATCCAGCAATCACGAGATGCTCGAGGCTCCTCTCCAAAGCTGGCATCTCCCAGAAGAAAGCTGCGTGGCCATGGCCCCCTGGGACACGATGTGCATGAACATCTCCTGGAGAGTACATCTCCCAGTAACCATCCCCTGAGGGCTAGCACCTCTCTCGCCCTAATTTTTCTTAATTAACTCATTAGGATGCCAGCAAAGGTGATGTGAATCTCCCAGGAGGGACCAGCTCTGCTGGTGCAGGCAGAGACGGCTGCGCAAGCTTCGCTGCCTTCAAGCTCAAGAAATGCCCTGCAGCTGCAAATCGAGGGGGTCACTTTAGGGTAAAAGAAAGGGGGGGAAAAAAGGGATAGAGATGTTATAACACTCACCAGAGCTGCTGGTCCAGGAGGATGGACATGGACCTCCAGTGTCTTGGTGTTGGTTTTGTGATTATTTAGAGAGGAGGGAAATTAATAATAATAATAATAAACCCAAACAAGAAAGAGGCAACCATGTGGATTAAAGCTGGAAAGAAGAGGATTAAGAGATTGAAGGGAAAAGAAGTGCAGAAAATGCAGATGGAGGGGATATTTCCCCTTTCAGCCATTCTGCCTTCAGGAAAAGGTGGGGGGGGAAAGATTTTGATAAGCTCTTTAAAAAATTCATGAGGTTTCCATTTCTCTGTTTATTTATTTGTTCCCCAGGATAAACTCCTGAAATACAACATCTCATTTGTTAGCAGGTCCTGGGGGAGCACGGCATAAATCAGATTGCCCAACTAATACATTAGAAAAAGCCAACGTGCTGCTGTGCTGGCCTGGGGCAGGAGGGGACAGTTGGAGGCAGGAGGGGATGATTTATGGGGCAGGAGAGGACATTTTGGGGCAGGAGGGGACACTTCAGGACACGAGAGGGTGGGCAGCAGGTCTGCAGTGCAGGGCCCTGCAGGTCATGCATTTCTAGCTGGATCCAACCATGCATCCCTCAAAAAAGGGAAAGGGGATGAGAGCCCTACAACCCCGGAAAGGCTTAGGAGGGTGGCAAGGGTGGGAGATGATGAGGACCTGCACGAGGTGGAAGATGCTACGCTAAGTAGCCCAACCGTGAAGCATCCTCTGGAGATGTATCCTATGTATTTCCCCTAAATACATTCCAACCTAGAGTTATAAGTGCTGCAAGAACTTACCAGGATGCGTCATTTTGCGATAAAATGCAGATGAAAATACCTCCCGGGGCTGTTCTGAGGCTCAGTGATCACTGGAGAGGTGTCCTGAGAGCAGCGCTGCAGTCCGCGTCCCCGCAGCCTATGTGGCAGCCCAGCACCGCCTGTCAAAGTTCAAAAAGAGATGGAATTTTAATTTCTTCCCACTAATTGGGTGCCAGGCTCTGGTTGTGCCACTGTGGTGCCACAAGGCTGAGGTAGCCAGCATGGCCAAACCCTATCTCGCAGCCCCCAGCTTCTCCGTGGTGAGAATTGCTTCCTCCCCTGCAAACCTCTGGCTTTTGGGGAAAAAGTGTTCAAGGGAAGGGATTTCCATGCCTTTTGGAGGGTTTGCAGGGATGTACCCAGGGTCCCCTAGGAGCACCTACACCAGGGACGTGCTCCACGCAGAGGGAATGGCAGGATTCAAGCCATTAGGATGAGGGGAAATAAATCATTGGGGTTGGAGTGGGGCTGCAGCGAGTCCCACGGCAGCACAGGTCTCGGGTCACGCACTAAATGCCTGTGGGGCCAGCGATGGATGTGCAGAAGGGCTGGGGCACAGGAGATGCTCTGCCTTCTGCCCCATGGCAGCAGCTGGACCCAGCCCAGGCAGGGTCAGCTCCACAGATCTTCAATCACGGATGGAGATGGAATACGTAAACTCGATGGTGACTGGTTTTTCCCTTGCTCCAGAAGCCCTGAAGCTCCGCGTGCAGCTACGCCTGCTCCTGGACATGACCCTGGGGGTGGGTTTGCTCCATCCCTAGGGTGGCCAGTGGGTCATGGCATTCCCAACCTGAACAGGTCCCCAAACCCTTGTGACAGCAGGGGAGGCAGCACAGGGGCTGCTGCAGGGGAGGCAGAGCAGGGGTTTTGCCAGGAAAGGAACGGAGAAGCCATCTGCACATGGGGGTTTGGCCTGATGCTTCAATGGAGGAGCGGATCCTGAGGCAAAATTGATTTGCGTGGCTTTGGTACAGGGTTTCGGCATCTCCATAGAACGCTGGCTATAAATGAGCCGGCTGCTCCCCCGTGCTGTGCCAGGCGGTGCCGAGTGCTGCTGTGACGGAGCAGCAGAAGCCAGAGATACTCCTTGCCCTCCCTGGCTCCGGTTTGCACTCAAGATGCCGCTGGTTGGGGAAAAGATGGGGCACAGTGAGGTGACCCCAGCCTTATTCCTGCTCGGAATAGGAAAACTCATGAAAACCTTCAAAAAACCCCCATTTCACCACGTTTTTCCATCCTCCCCCAACATCTCCCGCATGGAAATGGTGAGTGATTGATGCTGGCAGAGAGATTTGCTCCGACCTCCTTCTCATTGGCAAGGAGCATCAGAGGGCTGGGATGAGGGCAGGGGGTGGCTCCCAGGGGGCTTCTCCCAGCCCAATTTTAGGAATTAGAATCATAGAATCACTAGGTTGGAAAGGACCCACTGGATCATCGAGTCCAACCGTTAGGGCTGGCACAGGGATGGAGGAACCGCTTGGCAGAAACGCAGCTCTCTTCTCCTTTCTTGCAAAAGAAACAAGCCTTGTCTGTGCCGTTCAGAGCCATTCCCCTTATCTCCAATGTGGCCGTTGTATTTTTGTTATTGTTATTATTACTATTATTATTACTACTAGTGTGACTACTACTATGCACCTAGCTACGAGCAGACCTCGGCGCCAGCTGCCCTCCTTCAAATGATGCCTGGGAGACTCCTGTAGATAATTCTCATCAATGTTAATACATTGAAAGGACAATAAAGCCCATAAAGTCCAGGTCTGCTTGCTACTGTACGAAAGAAAATTACTATTTCAAGGCCAACGGTTCCTTGCAAATGAACAGCTGGTAAAAAGTCCCATGCCAGAGAGCAAAGTGGCTTTCAAGGACAGCTGGATTGGAGACCAGCGTGGGAGTAGGACAGGGTGAAGGACAGCATAGGGTCCACTGCAGGCACACAGCACCACTGACCCTTTCCATGAAATATTTTTTCCTAATGTCCAGCCTGAACTGCCCTGGCAGAGCTTGAGGCCATTCCCTCTCGTCCTGTCCCCTGTCACTTGGGAGAAGAGCCCAGCTCCCTCATCTCCACAACCTCCCTTCAGGTAGTTGTAGAGAGCAATGAGGTCTCCCCTCAGCCTCCTCTTCTCCAGGCTGAACACCCCCAGCTCTCTCAGCTGCTCCTCTTCTTCTCCAGCCCCTTCACCAGCTTTGTTGCTCTTCTCTGGACTCGCTCCAGAGCCTCAACATCCTTCTTGTGGTGAGGGGCCCAGAACTGAACACAGGATTCGAGGAGCGGTCTCACCAATGCCGAGTCCAGAGGAAGAATAACCTCCCTGGACCTGCTGGCCACGCCGATTCTGTTCCAAGCCAAGATGCCATTGGCCTTCTTGGCCACCTGGGCCACTGCTGGCTCATGTTCAGTCGCTGTCAACCAACACTCCCAGGTCCTTCTCCTCCAGGCAGCTTTCCAGCCAGACTTCTCCTAGTCTGTAGCTGCACAGGTTGTTGTGCCCCAAGTGCAGGACCCGGCATTTGGCCTTGTTAAACCTCATCCCATTGGTCTCAGCCCAGCAGTCCAGCCTGTTCAGATCCCTTTGGAGCCTCCCGACCCTCCAGCAGATCCATCGTCCAAAAACTTGCTAAGGGTGCACTCAATGCCTTCATCCAGGTCGTTGATAAAGACATGGAACAAGGCTGGACCCAGCACTGAGCCCTGGAGAAACCGCAGGCACAGATACCATCGCAGCAGGGTCCTGCAAAGCCCTGGTTCTACAAAAACACTGAGGTCCAAGGGGCTCCCAGGGATATCCAGCCCCTACAGCCTCCCCCTGCTGCAGCTGAGCTGCTCCAGCCCTGGATCCGGAGCCCGTGGAATGTCCAGGTTCTCAACAAACCCTCACCCACCGCTCTCTGGCCAAAGGGCTGCGGGCACACAGCGTCCCCAGCCCCGAGGGATGGCAGGAGATTACTGTAGCTTTGCAGCAGACACGTGTAATGGCTGTGTCCTAGTTTTTGAGAGCAGAATCCAGCATAAAAAAAAAAGAAAAAAAAAAGCCACAGTAATGGTGAGAGCAAATATAGTAACGCCCTCTCACACCAGCTCTTCTGGGGTGTCACTAGCAGTAAAGCCGGACCAGGGTCACATCATTGAAAGCTGGTTTGTCCCCTAGGAAAAAGGAAAACAGTTGGTTTGTCCCTCATGTTCTCCACCCGCCTAGTGGAGACACATCTCCAGGCACGTTTCTGGCATGACCATGTGGTTGTCTCACCTCTTTCATGGTCGGTGGCCAAGCTGCCTCCTTGGCAGCATCCTCGTCTTGTCCTCGTGCCCCTTCCCATCCTCATCCTTCTTCCCACTGCATCCCTGCCCTCGTCCCCATCCCATTCCCCATCCCCACCCATTCTTCATCCCATAAGGCACAGCTTGTAAGTGTTAAACTCACCATTGTCGCTAATTACCAACTAGTATTTACTAATTACGAGTCTTAACTGAGAGCAGAGGCTCCTGGGAAGGCACAGGTGGGCTGCACTCTCATTTTGGCTCAATCCCACCCAGAAATTTAGCTGGAAGCATCACCCACCCTGCCCAAACACACGTAGGGCAGTGGCTAAATAACATTCTCACCTGAACACCCAAAGTGAAAGACTCAATTAAAGCCAATTAATCACTGACAGGTGGCAAAAGGGAGCAGGGACCAGCGGGAGCTGCTGGAGCGCAGCCAGGGTCCCCCCAGCATCACCTGCTGGGATGCTGTCACTCAGCCGAGTGTGGATTTACTGCCTCTGCTCCATTATCACCAATCAATATAACAGTTATTACTTAATGGGCTAAAATTGTCATGCTAATGTCCCAGATCTGCGTGTTACGGCGTGGCTAATTGGTACAGAACTATTTGGGGGCTTAATGAAAATGTAAACTCAGGTACATTAATCAAACAACTATTTCGTAAGCATGAGACAGACGGTACTAAACCTAATTAAGAAACAAACAAAGTTAATCAGTGAACAGAAAACATTTACTAATCGTGTAGATATGCTGCAAGACAGAAATATTAGGCAATAATTTATTAAAGATTCTCAAACCTGCTCCTCTTCTTAATAACCCAGTGCTCTGGCTTCCAGGAAGCACCGTCTCGATTTTATTAACGCATTTGTTCTGCTTTAAGGTCTGCTGGGCACCAGAGAACAAAAAGTATATTACTGTGCAAGATGAATAATTGCATCAATTTAAGATAATAGGGCTGGGGACCGAATGAGGGTGTGTGGGTGACACCTGACGTTGAGATCGAAGCATTTGGGGCTTAATTATCAGCAGTTAATGCTTTTTCAGCTCAAAAGGTAATTCTAATTCAGAGATAAAAATTGCAAAAAGACATAAAGATGAAAGCCGGTGGCATTTCTCTTTTCTCTGCCTGTTCATGGCTTCTTGTCAAAACCTGCTTGGCTGGCACAATTTCTGTACATATATGGGAATATTTCTCCCCAAACTCCCTTCTGCCCGGTGCCGATTCCGGCTGTGAAGTGATTTGAATTCCTCTCAGCATCACTCTGCTTCCCACAGCCTTGCAAGACCGCTCTGAGGCCGCGGTGCTCCCACCGCCGAGCATCCCAGGGGGGCAGCAGCTACTGCATTTGCTGCATCCTCTAAACCATCCCAGCCTTGGCCTGGGTCTCCATTTGGATGCTGGTGGTGGAACTCTGGGTGCCCACATCCCCAAGGGTCATAGAATGGGTTGGGTTGGAAACAAGTGTAAAGCCCATCCAGTCCCACCCCTGCCACGGGCAGGGACACCTCCCACTGGATCAGGGGCTCCAAGCCCCATCCAACCTGGCCTTGAGCCCCTCCAGGGATGGGGCAGACACAGCTTCCCTGGGCAACCTGGGCTGGTGCCTCACCGCTCTCATCGTGTAGAAATTCCTCCTTATGTCTAGCCCGAATCTGCCTCTCCCCAGTTTATCCCCATTGCCCCTCGTCCTATCACTACAAACCTTTGTAAACAGTCCCTCTCCAGCTTTCTTGTAGCCCTTCCAGGTACTGGAAGGTAGCTATAAGGTCTCCTCAGAGCCACTGCCTCGGAGGAACTCTGGGTAAGCAGGAGAAGGGCAGGGATGCTGCAAGACACCCTAGGGTGGCTCAGCTCTCCTCCAGCATCACGGGCACCTCTTGGACTGCAGGGGCCAGGACACGGGGACAAGGTCTCTTTGCCCACCAGCCCCCTGCGTGCTCCTTGTCTGAAAGAGCCTCGTGTCATCACTCCTGCCCCCAACGCCACAACATCAATTGTATATCATAGTAGGCAGCCAGGAGCAGATTTTCTGTGCCAGAACCATACCCTGGACCAAGCATCTTGGCTCTCAGGGCTTCAAAACGCAGTTTAGCTCTTCTTCCTGGAAAGGGGACATGCTCAAGGGGTTGAGTGGCATGAGTTGGCCAGGGAGGGAGGATTCAGTCTTCATCTTTCTGGGCCCAAACGACAGCTGCTGTTGCTGCTCTGCAGCAGTGGCCTTGTTGGCATTCTCTGGCAGTGCTGCACGCCCAGCGGGACCAGCAGTCGCTGCAAAGCCTCAATTATTTAGCTCAAGCAGGACCCATTTGCTGATGGTGCAAGCAAGGACTCATGAGCAGGACCGAGTGCTCGGCTGCGTTGGGAAGATGCTCCTTGGGAGCAGTTCTCTGCCTCCCTCCCTCCTCGTGCCACGTGGGGCTGGTGTTATCCTGGTCCCTGGTCCCCAAGCTGGTCCGTGGCACCATCACGATGTGCGAGAAACCCCAGATCTGCTGCCCACATGCTGCTGTCACGAGCTGAGCAGCAAGTGATCCACGGTATCAGTCATGCCTTGCCCTGATAAGTGTCTATCTAAAACATATAAATAAAAAGCCAAGGGGAAAAGATGTAAATAAAGGGATAAGTTTATAAAGTCCCTTTTTATGCTGAGGAAAAAAAAGACATAAATAAGTTGGCATGTTTAAAAACGCTCCTTTCCACATTAATGTTTAAAAACACCCCCCCAGTGCAATGTGTGCCTTGTCCCCATCAGAAACTCATCGACATTTAAGGAGGCACAATCTTAGGTCACCACAATCACAAAGAGGCAAGGACTGACCTTTCCATGAGCTAAAGCAGGGTGATGGGTTTCCATCCCACCGTGGGTCCAGTCCCCCCAGCCAAGACGTGGGTCTCTCACCAGCGCTGCTGACAGGTCACTCACTCATGGCCCCACGGCCAGGTCCCCAGGGGAAGGAGAAACAGCCATGAAGCAAACCCCACCCCAATCTTCACCCCAACAGCCCAGACCTGCTGCCCCAAGGAGGAGAGGGACCGGTGCCGTGGCGTTTCACTGGTGGCCTTGAAGTTCAAGGTGGCCTTGGTGGCACCTTGGCACGTACCAGGTTGCCAAGCCCCAGCTCTGCTAGGAACATTCCCAGCTGCACCCCAGGATTTATTGGGACGTGCTCATAATAGATGACATGAAAGGGCTGAAAATCAATCCAGGCGAGCATCTGCCAGGGTCTGGCCTGAGCTGCTAATTCACCCAATTGCTTAAATGGCCGGCAAACGTCACTCTGGCCCGACGGAGCTGGAAATGCTGCAGCTGGGAAGAGAGGCTTTTAAAACCATTTTTTTGTCAGCCTAATGCTATTAAGGTGCCTGGTAAGAGAAGGGATGGCAGCGGCCAAGTTAGCCCCATCTGCTAGCAGTTCCCATCAGGGCACGTGTACCCCCAGCACCCTTGTTGTCCCCAAGTCCCTGGAGGCGGCTGGCGAGTCCTGGCTTGCAAGCGAAGACAAGGACGTGTCCCCAAGCCCCTCCCGTCATCCCCAGAAGCCCACGGTGATGCTCCTGGCTCACCTCGTTTTACTCCTTGGAAAGGGGGTTGCAGGTTTGCTGCTCAGCTACTGTCACCTCCTCTGTCACCCCGGGGATGCCATCCTCTCCCCTGGAGAAAGTGTGCAGGTGGGGACAGCCTGCCAGGGCTTCTCCCCAAATCACAGAAGATGTTGGGGAAGCTTCACCTCCAAATATCTACCAAAACTCGGGGGCACCATGTCCTCCTGCTGGCTTTAGTCCCCACCTTTGTGGATCTCCTGATACCCAGACAGGGCTGAGCAAGCACGAGGAGGTCAGTCGGGAGGAATAAAGGGAACGGAGGTTTCTGATGTGTGCTGCAAGGCTTTTTTGAGCAAGGATAATAAAAGCCCCATGAATTGGACATCTCCGGGGTGGAAAAAAACAACAAGAAAAGGAAATGAAGTGGAGAGAGGGAGATGCTCTTCATGTGCCGGTGGCAACAGAGGCTAAAGAGAGGTGCCACATCACGGGATGTAAGTGGAAGTGATGGTGGGATCCTTGCTGAGCTGCTGGGGCAAAGCTGAAGGAGGGCAGAGGGGGAAGAAGAGCAGGGGAAGGACAAGTGCACCTTAACCTGGGATGAACATCCCCCTGCCCCCCGGGGATGGACCAGCATCCTTGGCTGTGGCTGCAGTGCCAGCAGTGTCCCCCCAGCTCCTGGCAGGACCCCAGCCTGTTGATCAGCACCTCCCTGCATCACCAGCAGCTCCGCCTGACGGGTATGCAGAGGGCCGGGGCACGAATCATAGAATCACCAGCTTGGAAAAGACCCATCCGATCATCGAGTCCAACCATTCCTATCAAACACTAAACCATCCCCGTGTCATTTTTCAAACGATTACATATAAAAAGGCCCAAGTGCAGCTCATATTTCAGCGTTAATGTTGCTGCCAAATATTATCACGTTGACGTTGCTTGTAAAACAAAAGGAATCGATAACGTTCTATCTCGAGGAGAGCTGCTCTGGCACGGGATCTGCTTCAAGTGCACCGAGATGCGATACCTGCACCCGCCGGCTCAGCACCAGAGCGCTGGGACCTTCTGGCTTTTGCTTTCCCTTCTGCTGGGTTTTTAATTCGGCAGATGGTTAATGCGCTGTGCTTCATGCTTCTGCCTTCTAACGAGAGCTGCGCCCAGCAGGGCAGCAGCCCAGGGCAGGTCGCGGGTCGAGATGATTAACGATGGGGAGACCACTGGGTTTTCAGAAGTTCACAGGTGGGTTTTGGCTGGCAGGAAAGTTATTTCCCCAGGCAGGGAGAAGAAGCCATCGCCAAGGGGTGCAATTAACACCTGGACTAGATGGCTTGGAAAGGTCCCTTCTAACCCAAAGCATTCTACAATTCCATGCAGCAACTCAGCTTAAATCTGCTGCACGTATGCAAACAGGTGGAAAAGGGGTTGGTAGCTCTGGATTTGCTAGAAACTGATGCATGGAGCAAGCTGGATTCAGGGGTATAAATATGTTCAGTCTCTATAGCACATTTTGATCTACTCGCCTCTGGATTAGTTTTCACTCCGGCAGGTTTTCCTGCCTTGTTTTCCTGCCTCGCTATCTCAATAGGCTTGTTTTTCAGAAAACTTGCCAGCTACTTGATCACAGCCAGTTTGCAAGGCCAGGTCATTAAATACACACCGAGAACAGCAAACAGCTAGGGACGAAAGCGATTCCAGCGCATGAACTCCAGCAAGGTGAGGGGCAGAGCTGAGGGTGCATTAACAACCTGTCCCTGGAGACAGCAGAGCTTTGGAGATAAGGCACTTGGCTGGGATGCTGAATGCAGCCCCTGGAGATCCCACATGCCTTTCCACTGAGCAGGAGTCCTGCATATCTGAATAATTTGGGTTTTGACAGGAAAATACTCTTTGTTTGCAGGCTGAATAAAGCCCTGATTTGCTGAGGCTCTGGAGAGCTGGCTGTACCACTCAGGGTTTCCATGGCAGGGCTCTTATCAGGTAGATAATGATCAGCTTTTCAGCTGTGCCTATCTAGCCCTTAATTAATAATGCTGCCCCTCTTCCCAGGAACAAAGCCAAGTGATAGAGAGCCCTGATTTTCTTAGGCTCCTTCTTTCATAGATTCAGCCAGTCCAGTTTACAAATACCCTAAAGGCTTCTTCTCAATAGCAATTCCCTTTGACCCAATAGTAAATCTTTTTTTGCTTTTCCTTGGCCAGAGCTTTTCTTTTCTAGCTTTAACCTGATCAAGATGAGTCTTTTTGGCTTTGACAGCTTGCGGAAGGAGCTGGTTTGTTGTGATGTTTTTCACAGCCAGAACACCTGAAGAATCAGTTAGCTCTGCAACCTTAATGGATTCAAAAAGACTGCTTGGCTCTCTAAAACCAGATAACTGTGGTTTCCATCTTGGCTCCAGCTACTTAATTAATCTCTGAGGGCAGGCGCTGGGCTCCCACTGCCTGATCTGCCCAGGAGGAGGAGGAGAGAGCAGCTCTGCAAGCAGCTGGCTCTGCCCGTGACCTTTGATGAGGGGCTTTGATTCATCATCTGGCATCCCCAAACCGTACCTGAAAGGTGCCTTCTGCCTCCCACCCAAGGATGAGGGTGCAAAAACGGGTTTGCCTTACCCTGGGGAGCAGTGACACCCTGGCAAATCCTCCACGCCATCCAATCCCATTGCTCCTCAGCTCCCACTGCTTCCTACCAGGCCCATGTCCTGCAAGAAACTGTTCCCAGCTAAGATTAACTCCACGTGGATCACAGTAAAAACCAGTTTTCCACCTCTGACTCAGCGCAGCTGCTGAGAGGATGGGCTGTATCAGGGACCAGGGGGTGAGGTGAGCCCCTTCCCACCCCAGCAGGGACTGCTGCACCATCAATTTTAGTCTTGCAAAGACTTCTCAGTCAGAATTTTCCCTTCTTTCTTTGCTTGCTTTTTGCCAAGCCAGACCTCACTTGCAAGCACACTTTTTAATCCAAATCCTGTCCCCATTTTGTGGGGACTCATTTAAAATGAGCAGTGATATAATTTCATCTGGACTGATTAAATTAATGGAGGCAAAGACCAACTAAGGACAAGCCACCTCAACATTTGCAGATGGATGTTTTTAGGAAGAATAAGCTGAAAACAGTGTTTTCGTTTCAAGCATCACCACAGGGGCTGTCCCAGCACCCAGCACACCACCTCCAATGCTTGTCTGTCCTGCTGAGCTGCATATAACTCGGAGGAGAACCATCCCAAACAGCCACCTGAGCACACAGATAATGCTGCTCGTTGGAAACGACATCTCCAGGGGAAAGCTGTGCCTCCCAGTAGCTGAAAAGAGCTCAGTGTGACAACCAAGCTTTGATTGAATACATTGATTGGAAAACAGCAAAGCCATGGACCTGAAGCCATGGGCTGGTAGGATTGCAGTGAGGAAGATTAGACCTACATGCATGTTTCTAATTAAATGCCATTTTCTCCTCCCAGCTGGGTGACGTTGGCCAACATGAACAGGCAGGCTGGGTGTCCAATTAGCAGTTTCATTACGGTTGAGCCTGACATCAAGCCAGTTCCCATGTGCCGGGGCTGCAGATGCCGTGCCAGGCCACCCCATCCCAGACTGTCAGCAATACCACAACACCGAGTGCATCTGTTATTCTGACACAAAATACTCCACTCCCTGTTCCAATTACGCTCACTGTTTGCCTGTACGTCCTTTACTTTTGTTTAAGTGCAAGCAGCGTCTATTAGAATTGGGGATTTATGGTGGCTGCCAACCCCTCAGCTCTCCAACAGCTATAAGTTACATTCCTATTATGCAGCATGCAATAAAGAAGGCTGATATTTATCCCTTGGATTTTTCTTTCCTGAGAGAGTCGCCGGAACTCACACAACCTCTAAAAGGTGGTTCCGTATTTCACAGGCGATGCCACTGCAGAGTCGGGGTGTGGAGGTAACTCCATAAGGTGGTCAGGAGGAGGTTAGCATTGTGTGATCATCTTCGCTGGCTTCTCCCACTCCGGACCCAAAGCAACCCAGCAGAAACAAGACAAGCCGAAACCTCAGTTTCCCTTAGGGAAAGGCTTTGGGGACTCTCCAGACCCCACTGCAGATCATCCCCAGCCACTGGGAAGTGGTTCTGCATTGGGCCAGCAGCCCAGGGGAGATGTTGGTCCCAGCTCTATGCATCTGAACGAAAGAAAACCAGTCTATTTTTAGGCTGAGCACCAATGAGATGAAAGCCATTGATCTGAGCTCATAATTACATAGTTATCTGTGCCCTATGAGATAAAGAGATTTCTAGCTGCAGGCTTTTTGAAAAGCTGGGCTTGAAAGCGGATAGAAGAGGGATTTATTTAGTTGAGCTTCCCTAATTTTTAAGTGAAATGTTAAATAGTAAAAGTTTGCTTTTATTTATTTTTATTGTTTCTCTAAAAGATGGAAACCCATGCAACATTTCTCTCCTCCTCAATGCTGCAGGGGAGCTTCAGTGCCCTCCTGACACTCCAGGATCACACAGGGCATGTTATGAGAGCTTCATAACATGTTCTTTCAATGAATTATACCCTGAGAAGGTAGGTGAAAAGAGAGGACTATAGGATGTTGGCATGGATTGAGTAGTTGGATGCTGCTATGACCTTCCAGAGACCGTCTTAGAGAGGAACCGTTTGTCCATTCAGTATATTTTGTGTCTCCCACTTCAGGAGAGGAGCAAGAACTCAACAACTTTGTCCACACCTTCAGTGCTCGCTCAGTGGGAGAGACCCACTCCACACCTGGTCCTGTAGGTGTTTTCTCTCTGAGTCTACTGGCCACTCTCCAAGACCGGAAAGGGACCTGCTTCCATGTCAACTGCTTAGCGTGCCTGCTGTCACCCGTGTTTTACAGCCCTCTCAATGAAGAGCAAGTCTGTATTGATTTCAGAACAACTAGAGCTGTAAATTACTGTTCATGACTGGCTTGGCCAGTACCGAGATGAGAATCTATTGATTGCAACGAAGGTCTAAATCTAATTAGCACGCAAGGAAACTAGTCGGAACAGCAGAAGGATTCAGATGTTCTGAGATGTAATTAAAACTGTAAAGCTACCTACAAAAGCAGAACATGCAAATAACGGTCCTGATCAAGCGCAATTTGCAATCCAAGGGCTTCCTTTTCAGCGAGGCTGAGAAGAAAATGGGAGCAGAAATATCAATCAAGGGAACAAAAGACCCTCTCTTATCCCCATGGGTTCACTCAAAACGCCTCTTTCTCTCTTTTGAAGCACTTTCCATTCAGGGTTCCGCAGCCCCCAACAGCTGTTGAAGCCTCACCCGCAATTAATCAAGGCAGCATCTTAATTGCAGGGGATGCAGGGATGCTGCTCTGGTGCTCAGCAGGAGCTGAGGGGGCTCCAAGCTGCTGGGACCTCTGGGCTGGGACCTCTCTGCTGGCCACCTGCAGCACCACCACCAGCCAGCAGCAGAGAGGAACAGTCAGTGGGAAGCTCTCTCGGTGAAAAGCAGGGATAAAAACACCTTAAAGCTCAATTTTAAGGCTTCTAGACACCTCTGGGAACCGTTTCTTCAGAGCACAAAGGTCCAGCTAGGGTCCCACCACCGGGATGGAGGGTGCTGAGGGGGCACCAGCCCTTGGGAGCATCCTTCCCATGCCATAGCTGGAGCATCAGTGACATCTGCTGCTGTCTCTGGGAATGGCCTCAAGCTCCGCCAGGGGAGGTTCAGGCTGGACATTAAGAAAAAATATTTCACGGAAAAGGGTCACTGGGCACTGGCAGAGGCTGCCCAGGGAGGGGGTTGAGTCCCCTTCCCTGGAGGGGTTTAAGGGACGGGTGGATGAGGTGCTGAGGGACATGGGTTAGTGATTGATGGGAATGGCTGGACTGATGATCCGATGGGTCTTTTCCAACCTGGTGATTCTGTGATTCTATGGGCACCAGCCTGGCCTAGCAGCTGCCCCCCCCCAGCTCAACTCTGCCCCCATGGACTCTCTCTGGACACACAGAGGGTGGTGGGTGTCCTCAAAGGGGCAAGGCCACCACTCACATCCCCCTCTCCAGGTTTGCATCATGGCCCCATGGAACCACTGCTTGTTGCCATCCCAGGAGCTCCTGCTGCCACAGAATCTGCTGGAATCTAAGCCTAAAAAAGCCAAAATGCTGGAAGAACTAGCAGCCCAGTCACCAAGGGGTCCTTGCAAGAATTGGGGATTTAATTTTCTCTGACAGGGGCTTGCACCTTATTGGACATGACAGGGGGGTTGGAACTAGATGATCTTTAAGGTCCCTTCCAACCTAAACTATTCTATGATTCTATGAAAATAAAGAAAAAAATAAGGAGAACAGGAACTGCATCTATGAGAGGAATGGCTCCATCTCCTCCAACTGGGGAGAAGGGCTGGGGCATCAAGAAGGGCACCAGGAGGTTCATTTCTCATCGTGGGGGTTTGCTTTGCAAGAGGAATCCCTAGGCTGGAAAAGACCTTTGAGATCATCAAGCCCAACCGTACCTGTCCACTACTAAATCAGATCCCTAAACCCTTCATCTGCCCATCTTCTACCTCTGTGAGGGATGGTGGTTCAACCGCCTACCTGGGCAGCTGCTCCAGTGTTTTATAACCCTTTCAGTGAAGAAGTTTGTCCTAATGTCCAATCTGAACCTCGAAGGGGACCCGCAGAACAAAGCAGCAACCACCTCCGTGCGTGCAAACACCCATCAGGTCTGCACCCAGCGAGGCACAAAGCAACTGGGATCCCATGGATGTCTTGCCTGTGCACGAAGGATTTTAACCCAGACTGCTCCCCAACATTCACATCATCCCCCCCCAGGGGGGCAGGAGAGCAAGCTGAGCTCTGCAGAGCTGGCACCTTTCCCAGCAGAGAAGGGGCTGCACCCAAGCACCCCAAACTCCTCCGTGATGCCTTGCACCCAGCAGGACTTCCCAGCACTCCCAAGCCCACCCCAAATTCTCAGAACTAGGACCAACCCCCCACCCCTACCAGGGCTCATATCCCCACAGGGAATGAAAGAAATCAAAACTCACCACGTTTGTGGTTGGTTTTTTTTTTTCTTTTCCAATAGTCTCACTTTATTAGATACCACATCAAAAAAGGATGTTGTGCTGCATGCAGCGGAAGACTGGAATAGTTCTAGTTCCTGTGTAACATTTTCTTTTCTTCTTAATAGTTGTAAACTGATATTTTGCTGTAAAATCACTGCATGCGAGTTTGAGTGCAAACAGCAGTAGAAGAGGCTCTTTTAATTTTATTTTTTTTTTTCACCATTCCCAATCCATATGTGCATGCGTTATTTACAACGAAAAGAAGTCATTCAGGGCAGAAATTACCATCAGAAAACCTCAGAAGAAGAGGGTGGCAGAGAGAGACTAGGTTTGCACAATACTGAGAGGGGGATTGGTGAGTTGCACTTTGGTTTTATGGGTGCAAAGAGAAGATTTGAGTATCGTTTCTCTGAAGGGAAAGCAGACTGAGCAGAGAACGGCAATAAAGGACGTGGCTAAAGGCAACCTTAATTGTTCTGCACACATAAAGGAGGCTGGGCTGCTGCAGGTGTGGAAGAAAATAAGGAATTGCTCACATTTGGGGTTTTTTTGTATTATAAAAGTAATTCATCCCCAGCCACATGTTTCCCCAGCACAGCTCAGAAGTGCCTTGTGCTCAGCTGTTGCTCCGAAGGGTACAGGCAAGGGCCATGCAAAGGCTGTGGGTGGATCTATCACTCTGGAAGGGAGGAGAGCAGCATCCTACACCCAAACCTCCTCTGCCCAGAGCAGCGAGCGCCCTGGCACAGCTGCAGAAAGCAGCACGAGACACAGAGGAAAAGGATCTAGAAGAACCAGGTCATTTCAGTCTGGGTCACCCTCACAGCCCATGCCAAGGGCTCAGGATCTCTGGGGCATCGCTCGTACAGAGTCAAGAACTGCACAAAAAGAAAGGGAACATTTTCAAAGCATCCTATGCCATTGTTTTCTTCTGCGCATCATGGTCCGAGCAGCTCTCAGCTCAGAGGACAGAGGGGAAGAGCTGCCCCAGCTCAGGCTGAAAGCAGCAGAGGATGCCCATGGCGTTTGGGTTTGCTTTCCCCATCCACGGTCCAAGGGTGTCTCCTGGTGGAGAGCTGGCTGGCAGCTCCCAGCCAGGGCTAGGGGGAAAGCAGAGTTCCTTGGATACGCAATCCCAGAGCTGGGAAAGGGCTGCTCTGCAACAGAAGCATCGCTCAGCACACAGTTTAGCATCACACAGAGACGTCAGGACAAAGCCCCCCACCAGCTGCAGAAATCAGAGCCACAGAGAGATGCTCGTAGCAAGGCAGAGCACATTCTGCCAGGGGAAGGGTGGAAGAAAGTAATAATTAAAAAAAAAATCACAAACAGAATGAGAAGATAACTCATCCAATTCAAAAGAAACAGCTCTGCTGAACAGGTAAATGAAGAATACGCCATACACCAGAGACTAGAGTGATAGGTGCAAGGGAATTCATGGGATGACAGCACGAACCAAAAGGACTGGGGCTCAAGTTTCAAACACCATGCAGTGTGTGGCTGACCAACACCTTCCAGTAGTGCTTGTTGTGTTGCTACCAACACTGCTTGAGGTTGTCCAGAGACTGCAAACAGTACCGAACCCAATCAGCATCAGTCTGAAAGTGTCGTGATTCTCCTGCTATCAAGAATAAATCAAACACCTCCAGCTGATCATTAAAGAGCAGGTTGAAGACAGCGGTTCTTATACAGATTTGAAAAATAACACAACCCCAAAGTCAGAAGACCTGTAACCGCTCCAGCTAATCTCGGTGCTTGTAGCATTTTTAAAGCAATAATCCTTGCACACATCAGCTGGTTGGTGGGAAGGTTCTTCTCCCTCTGCCTCCCTCCTGCACGTGGCACGGCAAAGGGTCAGCAACGGAAAGGGTGGCCTGAGGAGGGTGCAAGGATTGCCCTCAGGGTTCAGCTAGTCACTACTACACAGCTAAAGTGTGAAGAGGAGGTAGTCACAAGCTGGAAACATGGGTGTGCTCCTACAGCAATGGAGCATGCGAGTTCCTCGGGTGAAAGGAACCACACGTAGAGGCTGGAAACAAACACAAACCAACCCAAATCTCTGTTTCCCCACAAGCACAGAGCAGCTCCCTGTTTCTCATTATTGTTATCGTATTGTTGGTGGATCCTCTCAGCAAAGGATGTACTACAATATTGTTCAAATGTACCAGATCAGAACTAAAGCTCAAGCAGGACTTGCAGGATTACATCGGTGACGCAGGCTTTAGCCTAATCACGACAACACGGATACCAGGCTATGGTTACAACCCACACCAACACCAAACGGCTTTTTCATTATTGCAGCTGAGGTATCGATATCACACAAGCAGAACAAGCTGCTCCGACACCAGCACTCGAGCCCCACCCCGCTGGACGACAGCACAGCCAGGCTGGTGGTCACGCATCCCACGAAAGGAGCCACGAGCTGGTGGTGATGGGATGAGCCACATGAGCAGAGGGCTGGAGGAACACAGAGCATCACACACACAACAGGAAAGCGACCGCAGCGCGCGTGAGACTAGTGAGAAAGAGGAACAGTCAGGGTAACTATTGCTTGACAAAATCACACACCAGGATAACTCAATGACCCCCTCCCTCTCCCCAGAAAAATAAAGGAGGGGAATACAAAAGATGTGGGTTGGTTTTCAGGAGGAGGTGAGGACAGGGCACAGAGGATGCTTGGAGGATGCTGCCCTGGGACCAGAGGCATGTAGCAAGGCATGGCTGTGCTGGAAGATGGACACCAGAGATCTACAGGGGCTTGGCAGAGGACAGGCTGTTTGGGGAGCTGTGGGCAGCAGCTCCCTTTAATCACTGGCAACGTGGTTCTCGTTCTGGAGGGTGTGCCAGCGTTCAATCTTCTTGTCCTTGTTCTTCAAACATTCATACCAGTGTTTCAAGCGCTCCCCCTTAGCCGTAATGCCAAGTTGGCAGCCTCCTGGAAGAAAGGGAGGAAGAGAGACATCACATTCCGAGACATTGTCAACTTTTCAGTAAACCGCTTCCGCGAGGACAGACTTCACCCTCGGGGTATTTCTCTCCACCTCTTGGATTTAAAATCTCAAGAAAACAACTGTGCTCTGCCTGCACAGAGGATCCCATGGGATGCTGGAAGTGGATGTACTGTATTTGATGGCCTGACGCAAGCACCCAACCAACCTGCATGGTCCTGCCTCAAAGTTCAGCCCGGGTTCCTCACAGGGCAGGTGACCTACACCTCCCTCCCTCCCAGTGAGCTCTGTGTGAGGCATCAAAACCACAGCCCAGAGCACAGAGACTTGCAGCTTACCAATGTAATCATTCGATTTTCCGATGTCGTAATCCCAGACAGAAATGTCCAGCGACTTCTTGGCCAGATCGCTGTGTTTTATATCGTAGAAGAACTCCTGCAGAAGGAGAACACCCACATCACCCCAGGCATTCCAGGAAATTACACCCGCAAAACTGCGGTGAAGAAACTGCAGATCATCTCTCTGTACAGCCTGAATTCGAAATCCAGGGAGAGGATATTTAAAACACACTAATGAAGAGTAAAACGCTTCTCCCACTGCACAAACCCAGAAGTTGAGCTCACTCTTTACATCTAAGTGAGCATTTTGTAGGTGTCCCATCAAGGCAGCACCAGCTGCAGGACCCCATGAGGATGCTCGACACGCCCACAGCCCCAGCCGGGTGGCAAGGAGTCAGCAGGGAGGATTTAGGGTGTATGGTGCTTCCCAGCACTGAACTGGTGAGATTTCCCATGGCAAAGTCACCCCTTAAATATTCCTTGGTGCAGAAAGGGGAAAAGGACCTCCCAGACCTCAGGGAGTTTGTCTTCCACCTCCTCCACACGACACAGTAACTACTATGTTGATTTAGTAATAAAATAGATCAAACCAGTTTAAAGTAGACTTAAAAATAAAAATAGATCTATCCTCACCTCATTAAACTCAGGATTCAATGTTTTCTTCTTAATCTGTGTCTTGTGCTTGGCCTTTTTTCCCATGTCAGGTTTCAGCCAACTGAGGGCAACACAAAACAGCTCAAAACTCAAGCGTCAAAGAACAGTGTGAGCTTGTAAGCTTAAGAAAAAGTGAAGTTTTGCATCTAGAGGAAAGCAACTCAAGATATTTAAGGCAAAGAAATGGCCTAGCCAGTCTCCCTTCCCACCTTCTAAAATTATCTAAAAAAACTGTAAAGTGAGTAAAATCCTGAATGCTGGTTGGTTTTCCCTCTGGATTGCTAGACGAGATATGGGAAACCATAAAAACCTGCTTTGTGCAGAGCACTAAGCTCAGCAGAAGCTTTTCTGGGGAAGCACCTCTTGCTCAGAGCAACCAGGTGTCACTCAGAACGCAGCGAGCCTGTACAGGTGCTACTGATGTTCCTCAAACCATACATCACTCTCAAGTCTCTTTTCCCCAAGCCATGCTAAAAGAAATGGTTGTAGGTGTTTTAGGGAGCAAAAAACTGGATGAACTCTGTGTTTTGCTAGGGAGGAACTTGCCAAGGCTGACAGCAAGGAGCAGCTGAAATGGTCAGGGAATGTGGGAAATGAGCAGCCAGGCTGGCTGGTCACCAGGAGATGAGGGCAATCATCGGGGCCACCGAGCCTGGCTGCTGGAAAATCCAGCCAAGAATGTCTGCACACATCTAGAGACGGGGAGAAACATTCAAAAAGAAAGTTAAAAATAGCCCATTAGTGTCTAATACCACACAGACCAGTCTACCCAGTCAAGGTAGGTTTGGCAAGAGACCATGAGAAAAATTAGGGCTTGGACTTCACAGCCTGGCTGCAGATCCCTCCTAAACTGTAGAGTTGACACTAATTAAATCTGTGTTAGAAGCTGACTTAAAAATGGAAATCCATAATCTTCTGTTTGTGGGAATGGAAAATCTAGAAAAAGAAAGTTTGAGAAGGAAAACTACTCGGTTGCACTCAGCTACAAGAAGATGCACAAAATGTTCAACGCGAGTTATTGCGTGAGTTTTAGGGAGAACAGAGGGTTTTTTCTGAAGACAACAACAAAACAGCAGTGAAAACTACAACCAGGAATGACTGCAGGGTCCTGTCCGTGTTGCAGTTTACAAGCTTTGAGTTAAAATTATCTCATGTTGGCAGGAGCCTCTGCAGCTGAGGGCGCTGCTGGGTGCCCTGCCGCTCGAGGAGACCCGCTCCGAGTTGCAGCAAGGCATCACCGGCAGAAACCACAGCAAACACCTCTGCCTGGATCAATTAAGCCTATTTGTTTGCAGTGGAGATGCGGCATGGGATAGGGATAAGCATGGCAGGACCATTCCCAGGCTCCCAGCTGCTACATGGGCTTATGGGGCAGCAAGAGGGGTGTATGTTCCTCATCAAGCACAGAAGGACACCTAACCCTCTCCACTCTGCAGGCATCGTGGATCAAAGCAGGGGAGAAAGACCTCATATCCTCTAGCTCCGCACCTACAGGGTGGCCGTTGGGACTGTGCATTTTGGATTGAACGGGGAGTGGATGGACCTAAGGGCTGGGTCACTCTCACCAAGCTCCAAGCCAAGGCAGGGACGTTACCATCTTGCACGTGCATTATCAGTGGGCAGCTCAGTCCTGTGCGAGTCTCAATGGACTTGGGAAAGGCTTATCTCTCTCCATTGGCTTTGGAAGGAACTCTCAGAGCACCGGCTACTGCCTCAGGACATCTGGTGGCTCCACGACCACGCGTTATGACACTGAGCCGTCCCCAGCTCCCACTCACAGTTTAACGAAAGGGTCAGAATATCCGTTGGCATCCATGGCTGCTAAATGCACACAGCGTACGATGCCGACAATCAAGCCGCCCTGCTGGGTGCTGTACATGAGGGACACGAGGATCTTCCCGCGTTCCTCCACATCCCCACCGCGATCTACCTGCAAGAGGAAGCAACCAGAGACGGGGACACAGGGGCTGAGTGCAGAAGACTGTCAACTGCAGAGCAGAAAAGACAAGATGGGTATAAGGGAACCTCATATCACCATGAGGGGGTAAAAAAAAAAAAGGGACTTGTTCATGGGAGATGGGTGAATTGTGCATGTGGTCCTCCAAGGACTCTTACCTCCTCTTCATACAGAGCCATCCCACGGGCTGAGCCACTTGTTCCAGCACGCTTCATCTTGGATGGGGAAGGGAAAAAGAGACTGCCATGAGTGACGGCAGCTGGGAGAGTCCTACACCTCCGGGAGCCCAGCCTGGCTCTTTACTGGCCTTGGGAGTGGAAGGGGGCTCGGGTACGTTCATCTGCCCCATCAATCTCCATATCAGCAGACTCAGCACCTCACCCAGAGCACTAGGGAGCAGCGCTCAGGGATAGAGCGACCTGCCCTCTCCTCCACACCAACACATGTCAGCGTAGACGGGCAACGCCAGCCGATCTGTGGCCACCAGGGAGATCCCTGGAGTCACTTCTCCTGGATTCCTACCACACTCTTATCTCCCGGCCTTGACATGTAACATCAGCACAGACATGGGTAGGAATCCAACTCCTAAAGATGCCAGTGAAGTCAAGCACCTCCAGCTCTTGGCTGATTCCAGCTCCAAGCTCACCACTAGCTCCCTCACGTGTCATTTGTTAGCAACCTCAACGTTAATGGCAGCAGAAAGAAATTTGTCAGAAACTCACTGGTATTACTCTCTCCAAGCAGATGTTGAAGTTCTTTTTCTGATTGGCTTTGAGCTTTTTCAAGGAAACTCTGGTTTCTCCAATAAACTCATTATGACCAAACTTGTCTTCATCGCACACGGAGATCCTGAAGTGAACAGGAAAGGTGAACATCAGCCAGGCTGGAGGAGTACCTGACTCCGAAGCACAAACCCATTCCTGTAAGAGCACAGCTCAGGGGATGGACAAAGCAAAGCACCATCAAAGCCTCCACCCATCCAGTTCTCCGCCGACGAAAAAGTGGTCAGAAAACTCAACTTCTGTTTTGCCAGAAAAATCAACATTTTTAATATCTGCGCTGCAGCGGGGCAAGAAATCAAAAGGGAGAAATTTCCTAAAGGAAGGAAATACCAGAAATTTTAGAGACATCTGGATGTTCTGCTGGGACACCATCAAACTACCTACAGATATGCAATACACAAACCTCTCTGCTGGTACGAATAATTATAAGGCCAGTACTTTCATATTAAATGACAGAGCCAAAATACTTTTCTTTACTTTTTTTAAGAAGACCTATCAAAATCAGCACGTTCATGCAATGGATGTTGATTTTGATCAAAACATCTGTTGATTTCAACCAAACCCACTTTTCAGGGGCTCTGTCAACACCTGCACTTCACTGCTGGTGCCCCCCTGAGGAACATTGGCTTGCAAGGAGATGCAAGCAGACCCACAGTCCTCATCCCACCACCCCACGGGTACTCCAGCTCCTCTGCTTGCCTGAGGGTTTTCCTTTGCATGTCCTCATCTGTGATGCCGTGGTAGGTCAGGGTCTCATTCCACACAGGGTTACGGGTGTTGCGCAGCGTCTTCGTTCTCAGCTTATTTGACTACGGCATCAAACCAAAACAGGGTATAACTACATTCCTGAACTCCCCACCACCTAAATTTAGGTTCCAGGTGCAGGAACGTAAATGAGACGCTCCATCACCTCTGGCTCACAAACCTATAAAATCTAAGGGTTTTATTTTCAGCTTTTCTCCTTGTTACACTTGATTCATCTGAGCAAATCTCTGCTGCAGGAAAGAGCTCTGCAGCCCCTGAGCGAGGCTCCAACACCCCTTGGGTGCCAGGCCAGTGGTCGTCAGCCCTCCCTCAAAGGTTTCCCCATTGAGATCAACTTAGCAGGGCTAAGGAGTAAGATTTTCAGAGCTTTCTTGGATGGGAGGGTGGGGATTAACCATTAAACAAACTCTGAGTGATTTCTTCACAGCTCTAAGGAGAACACGCTGCAGCTTCAGAACAAAAGGTCTTTCAGTCTCCAGTAATTATCAGATTTTATGTCAGATGCTTTGCGATGTATTAGCAGTGTCACCTCCTCTGGAGCACCCCCCCATGCCCAAGAAGATCCCTGTCTGCAGGATAAGCTGTTCCTCGGGCACAGGAGAGGTTCTGCAAGCATCATCACTTTTCAGAGATACCTCCTGGGTAAATTAGTAGCAGTGAGCGACTGCTCAGAGAAATCAAGAGGAGAAAGTCTGACGCAAGGTAGGGACCTCAGGGGGCTTTGAGAAACCTCTGCTCCACCCCCAACTCAAAATGCACCCACATCAGGCAAAGCCTCACCTTGCTCGCTCCAGGCAAGAGGTGCAGTTTGACGTAGGGATCTGCCAGTCCGTTTGAATCCATTGGCTTTAAGCCCTAAAAGATAATAAAATTTGGTGCATGAATGCTCCTTAAGCAGAGACAAGGAAGACAAAGAGTTACCCATGAAGTAACTCAGTAAAGAGAAAATACGTTCAGCAAGCCAAGAGCCTCTTTCTCTACCCCAAGTAGGCGTGGGTGTTCTGAAGTGCAGAAAAATCAGACCCATACGAGGAAAAGCCCCACAGACCTCACCTTCCCAGCCAGGAGCCCCAGCTGGGTCTCTGCCAGTGGCCACGCTGCTTCCAACCCATCAGAGCCCGGGAGCTGGGACCAGATGGGCTTTAGTCACTAAAAGAAGGGGAAAAGGAGGGACCACTTACTTTGGCCTTGATGAGGGTGCAGTGCAGGGAGCTGTTCTCCTGGTCATAGAGCAGGCTGAACTCCAGTGCTCCCAGTGTAGCTGACAGCAGGAGAGAGAAGGAATTGGAAACAGGACTTCATTAAAATCCCCACCAATAACCGCATTTAGTCACCCCTGATTAGCAGTAATTGGAAAGATTTGCGGTTAAAATGTAAAAGCCTTATAACGCACGTGAGACTGTGCTGGCATCAGCCAAACCGTCACACAAATCCAGCCAGTTCCATCAGCACTGGTCATCAGAGCATTACAGAGGTGGAACTGCCTAGGGAAGGCAATTTAGGGCTTTTCAGCTGACTTCATCATTCACCAGGCAATGGAGGATGTAGCCCTACAAACCCTTCTGAGGGCAACGCCACCCCAGGTGAGATCATGTGGCAGCTCAGGTGGCCAGTGTCTCCTCCCAGATCTCGAGGTTTAGTATTTGACTCCTGTTTTGACTTGTTGGAATCCAGTTCATGTTTGTCTTCACATGCTCACCAGGAAAAGGTCACAGGGATGGAGACTTAGCACAGAACCTCAGCTGGGTCCACCTGGTCCTATCCGATCACGATTTCTGCACCCACCCAGGGCGCAGAGCAGCTCTTCCCATCCTGGGTGGGAAGAGGCTGGACAGGGGAAGCTCTGCCTTGCCACAGACACCCACTCTCGCATAGCAGATTTCTTTTTAGGGGAGCAAAAGACTGAGCACTAAGACCTCATTGCATAAAGGTACCAAAACCAGCAAGCCTTTCTACAGACAGGTCTAGCGATGCCTCCTGCAGGGAAGGATGCTCTAACAGAAAGAGGCAGCTGCTTTTGGGAGTGGAATTTGGAAACAGGAAGGTTGTGTGAGCACAGAGCCTAAACCATCAATGTCAGAGCTGAGTAATTTGGTACAAAACCAGCTGAAGATCCTGCCCTGGCTCCAAGCCCCATCTGGAAGCAGCATTCCCCAAGGACTCTCCCTGCAGGAGAATCCACCACTTCATGATGCGAGTCACTGTCCCACAGCAACCACCTCAAAATGCCAGGTTTCCCACCCCCTCCGCTCCACCAGGCGCCCTGGGTACATACTGCCTTCATCAGAGTCGTAGCTGTTGGCGTCCTCCTCCTCTTCCTCCGGCGGTTGCTGCCGCAGTGGGGTGGCAGGTGCCGGTGGGACAGCGGGGGGCTGCTGGAAGGTGGGGGGCTGCCGGACTGGCCTCTCCTCTCTGGCAGGGGGCACAGCGTAGCCCCCTCCTCGCTCCTCCCTGGCAGCAGCGCGGGCCGGCTCAGGGGGTCCCAGCGGAGGGCTGGCTGTGGGAGGGACCCCATTAGCCCCCAGCGTGCTCTGCCCCACCTCGGGCCCCTTGCAGGCAGCCGGTTTAGAGTCATAGAATCACCAGGTTGGAAGAGACCCACAGGATCATCGAGTCCAACCATTCCTATCAATCACTAACCCACGTCCCTCAGCACCTTGCCCACCCATCCCTTAAACACCCCCAGGGAAAGTGACTCAACCCCCTCCCTGGGCAGCCTCTGCCACTGCCCAATGACCCTTTCCATGAAAAATTTTTCCTAATGTCCAGCCTCAACCTCCCTTGGTGGAGCTTGAGGCCATTCCCTCTCGTCCTGTCCCCTGACACTTGGGAGAAGAGCCCAGCTCCCTCCTCTCCACAACCTCCTTTCAGGTAGTTGGAGAGAGCAATGAGGTCTCCCCTCAGCCTCCTCTTCTCCAGGCTAAACACCCCCAGCTCTCTCAGCCGCTCCTCATAAGGCCTGTTCTCCAGCCCCTTCACCAGCTTCGTTGCTCTTCTCTGGACTCGCTCCAGAGTCTCAACATCCTTCTTGTGGTGAGGGGCCCAGAACTGAGCACAGGATTCGAGGAGCGGTCTCACCAGTGCCGAGTACAGAGGGAGAAGAACCTCCCTGGACCTGCTGGCCACGCTGTTTCTGATCCAAGCCAAGATGCCATTGGCCTTCTTGGCCACCTGGGCCACTGCTGGCTCATGGTCAGTCGCTGCCAACCAACAGCCCCAGGTCCTTCTCCTCCAGGCAGTTTCCAGCCAGGCTTCTCCTAGTCTGTAGCTGCTCAGGGTTGTTGTGCCCCAAGTGCAGGACCCGGCATTTGGCCTTGTTAAACCTCATGCCATTGTCTCAGCCCAGTGGTCCAGCCTGTTCAGATCCCTTTGGAGCCTCCCTGCCCTCCGGCACATGCACAGATTTACCTTGTTGTCTCTCTGTGAACCGGCCGGCCACCCCGGGATCTGGTCTTCCTGCTGCTGGCGGAGATGGGGACGGATGCAGCATCACCAGGGCGTTCACCCGAGCGGTGCCCTCCATCCCTCTCTCACCCAGCACCAACCCTGCCCCAGGCAGGGGGGTCCCTGCTCACAGCAGCGCGTTGGGGTGTCCCCCCAAGGGGACTGAGCATCCTGGCCTCATCCCCATCACATCCTACCTTGGGGTGCCGCTGGACCCGGAGCGGGGCTGGCAGCGGCTGGCGGGGGCGGCCGCTGGGCTTGCAGGGAGTTGGTCCGCTTCACGCCTGCAAGGAGAAAGGAGAAACAGCTGCAGCCTTTCAGGCTGCGGGAGCTTTGCCTGTTTATGGAGAGTGTTACAGCCAGGGAGAGAGGTTTGGCTGATGGATGGAGATGGCGAGCACAGAGACGTGCAGCCCAGGCTGAAGCAGGGAGCGTTTCACTAGGGGGACCTCATACCAAGCCAATCTGCCCGCAGAAGCCGGAGATGCAGGAGAGGTGGAACAAGGATGGATGGATAGATGCGGATGCAGCCGGGCGCTGGGCTGAGCTGGCAGGTGAACAAACCCGCGAGCATCACTGCGATGCTCATCACACCCCCGTCCACCTCAACACCCAACCAGCAGCTGCACAGCATCCCCTGAGCGCGCACACATCCCGAGGCAGCGGTGGGGCACCCTCACGAGGGTTAGCAATCCAAACATGAATTAAAACACTGGCTCTTCATGGCAGAAGCCCGGGCAGCCCCAGATGTCCCTCTCCAGGCATGAGCCAACTGTCCTGGCACTGAACACTCCTTTCTTTCCCAAGGAGTTTGAGAGGACTGGGACATTTTCCAGTCATCTTTAGCTTCACCAATTACATTTGTAAGCTCAGCGCCTACATGAGCAGTGTAAAACAGCGGGCAAGTGGCGTGGGAATCACAGAAAGGTTTGAGTTGGGAAGGACCTAAAAGATCATCCAGTTCCACCCCTGCCATGGGCAGGGACACCTCCCACTGGGTCAGGTTCTCCAAGCCCTATCCAACCTGGCCCTGAACACCTCTAGGGTTGGGGCAGCCACAGCTTCCCTAGAATTAAGAATTTCTTGCTAATGCCTAATCTAACTCTTCCCTCTTCCAATTTAAAGCCATTCCCCTCGTCTTATCACTCCATGCCCTTGTAAAAAGTCCCTCCCAAGCTTTCCCGTAGCCTCCTCCAGGTACTGGAAGGCAGCAAGCACTAATGCTCTGCAGTGTGAAATCCCTCAGCATCACTTAGTGCTGCACGTTGAGCAGAGACAACCCTCGTAAGCTCTGTGCTCCCCAGCCCTCTCTCTCCTCCCAAGCACGCAGAAGAGCAGCTCTCACCAGGGCTCCTGCTGACCCCACTCTCGGCAGCGTAGTCGTGGCCGTCAGCATCCTCGCTGCCACACGGTCCCTGCCTGCCCTCGGCCGGCTTACGGCTGGGTGCTGCGTGGCTCCCCCGGGGAGCTGCCGTCGCGGTGCTGCCTGCGGGGAGAGCAATAAAGGCAGTGAGGCTCACGATACAACCACCCAAAAGCAGCCCCGAGAGGAGCCACTTGGGTGGTGCCCTGTCTGGGTATCAGCAGGAGGAGCACGTGGGTAGACGATGAGCAGCGTGACTCCCAGAGCATCCAGCGCTGCCAGCCACCCACCACCTCTGGGGCAACAGGAAGGCTCTGCACCATCAAACCTGCCCGTGGTGGTTGGAAAAACCCAAAGAACACAACAAACCACGGGGACACAAGAGCCTCACAGGAAAACAAGGGCAGAGGCATCCATCATCCAGTCCTCAGCACCCATCAAACCCCTAATGTCATTACAGCTTTGCAGTTCCTGGGACAAGGGGATGATATTTTCTTTTCGCTGATCATCTTCCATTTATTAGCGAGACAACAGCGACAGCTGCCTTTGCCTCTCATTTCCATCCACCCCAGCAGATAAATCCCAGCCGCGCGCACCAGGGTGCTGAGACCGCTTTGTGGTGATAAATTGCAACCCACCGACGGGATGGAAAAGGTCTCAGCGCTCACCTGGCTCGTGGTGGAGACACCAGGTATAAATCTTTGCTGTGACATAAATGGGATGTTTATCCTTGTTTGGGCTCTCAGGGTCACCGGGCACAAGGAAAAAGTAAGACACAACAGATTGCAGGTGGGGGAGAGGAGGGAGGTGATAATGCCGCGATGCTGAAGGGAAGAGGAAAAATGAGCAACCACATCCAGGAGCCCCACGGTGCAGAAATAGCGGTGCGATAAATAATTTTCCAAGTGAGCTTTAGGAAAATCATGGGCACATCAGGAGCATGCTGATCACCAGGAGGAACCTGTGGAGCCTGACAAACCTCCCGAACTTGCAGGCAAGCCAGCAGTTTAATAAAAGCAGCTTGTTGTGGGGCCAGGAAGCTTAATGGCACCCGTTACCATTGCAATTAAACAGGCTTAATTAAGTGGTTTCCCCAACTGCTGCCACGTGGGAAGATGAAGATCATCACTCGGCACAACCAGGCTGGGCACGGCTCTGCCAAGGCTCAGCTGGAGCCTCCCACCAGCGCTGTGAGCGGAGCCCCGGTACCCCTACGCGGAGCTCAACCCAGCGTCCCCACCGCGGGGTGCAGGGAGCACGGCTCAGCGCGAGGCTGCGCCACCCACCTTGCCCATCGAGATGCCACCTCCCTGCAACCCAACAAAGCCCCCCGGCAGCCACGACTCAGCCACTAAAACCTCCTGCGCACCCACAGCTGTCTGGCAGCCAGGTTCTCGTTGCCACAACGGGCTCGGGGCTAAAGGAAGGGTGGGACAGAGGGGGCTACTTGGGGGACAAGGCTGTGCCCTCAGCCCCTCAACGGCCTCCTCCCCACAGCTGAGGAAAGGGAGAGGAAAAGGAGGGAGCAGCAAAAGGCAGGGTCAGGTAATCCCATCGCCTCTGGACTCTGATGCTGAACTATGAAAACAGGGGGTATTATTTAAAATGAATCCCCAGCGGCACAGCCGGTCCTGGAGCAGCAGGAGCCCCAATCCGCATCTCTTGGATGCTGCTGCTGGCACCAGCTGGAGCCCCAACTCTGGCTCCTGCTGGTGCCGGCAGCAGCATCCAAGGGATGCAGGTCCAGAGGACGTATGAAGTCAGAAACTGGTGAGCCCTGGCAAGCAACGTGGCTTCATCCCTGTAAGCAGGAGGCACCGGGTGCTGCTGCTTATTGCAGCTCCCTCAGCCAGCGTCGCTATCAAACGTGATGTAGGCAGAGACTCGGGGGGCTGCGAGTGCTGGGGGGGTGGGCAAAGCATAACCATAAAAACCTGCTGCTGCGTCCTCGCCTTGCTCTGCTACCCAAGCCCAGCACAAGCCTGGGTGTGAAGCACCAGGAGCTTCCGAGTGCGAAACTCAACGCGGGCAGCGTGGCTCAGCTGCCCCATGCTCGCCGACGCACACGAGCGCCCTGTGAGCCTCCTGAAGTTTCCATGGGAGGTTTTTTAAGGGCTGCCATTAAATAACCAGAAAAACACCCGTCAATCAGCATCAGGAAACGACACCTACGGTGGCAATTCTGCTCCACACTTGAAATTGCGGCGTTCCAGCCCAGGCGTGTGCGGTGGGTGGGGAAGCCCCAGAATAACTTGGTTCTCGCGCCGTGGGTGGCAGCAGCAAGAAGGGGTCCCTGCCTGCAGCCTCCCGCAGGAAAACACCGTGGGGAAAGGAGGGGAGGAGAGTGGGGGCTTAGCACAGGCGGCACCGAGGCAGCGGCACAGGGGAGGGTGCAAACGCCAGCGCTTACCATCAGAGTCCAGCTCGGCGTCCGCCTGGCCTTGGGGGCACAAACAGAGCAAGAAGCGGTGAAGCTGCAGCCCACCCACCCACTAATGCCAACCCAGGCTGTGCTACCACTCCTTCCCCCCTGTTTCCTTCCTTATTTTCTTTCTAGGCTTCTGAGTCATCGCATTGACACCCGGCCACTGCCTGAACCCCCAGCTGGGCACCCCAGGTCCCAACCCAGGGCTGCTTGGTTTGAGGACCATCCCTGCAGACCCAGCCATCCTGACTTGGGCAGCCTGGAAAAAGCTTCGGCAGGCAGGGAGAGCAGCGGGACAACCTCTGCGCCCTTCAGAAAACAAGGCAGCAGCTACGCTACCGCTCTGGATGCTTTTTGTAAACAATGGGAAGGAGACCCAGCACCAGGCTGGCTGGATCCTGCCCCTCACGCAGAGGGAGGGGGTCAGCTCCCCACCGTCACCTACCTCGGGTGGGAGCGCGGGAGGGGAGTTTTTGGTCCTGGGCAGGCGGCTCTGATGCACTGGGCTCGCTCGGGGCTTGGGGTCCCTTGTTCTTGCTGATAGGCATCGGCTGGGGCAGCATTTGCTTAGGCAAACCCTTGAAGAACCAGGCACCGGAGCGCTTCCACACCTGGGGGTGCAGGCAGCAGGGTGGAAACCACATCTCGGGGGGGATCCTGGGTACCGACAACGCTGAGGATGTGCACCCCGACATCCCCTTGCCCCACTGCAACCCCACAGCACCTCCTGATAAATAACTCTTCAGCTTTCACACGCTGTGAGTGGCAGGGAACCGATCTCTACCCACAAGTGTCTCTTCAACCCCAAGACTTTGTTTTTTAGGGAAAAAAACAAATGGTATTATATCTAGAAAACAAGCTCATCCTCTAAGAGCCTGACTCAAGCAGCTGGGCAAGATCTAACATTGCTAGGGGACAGGCTGAAAGTCCCTGGAGCATCTCCCAGTCTGGAACTGGTCTAGTCTTGGTGTTCTGGGGTGGGGACAGTGCACAGGGTGAAAACTCAAGGCTCCCCGCTCCAGCACGAGGAGCACTCAGGCCACCACACTCACCTCTCGCTGCTCGCTGCAGATCTTGCAGAGCCAGATGGCGTGGGGCCGGCTGTTGGTGGTCTCCACCCCGCACTTGGTGCAGACGTTCTGCAGGGAAAGCAAAGCACCAGGTGGCAGCGGGGACACCACAGCCACCGAGAGGTCCCATGGCACCAGCATCACCCTGGGGAGCGCAAGGGTAATGAGAGCTGCCTAACCAGAGCTCTCCTGGCACGAAGTCAGCAGTGGCAAGAAGCCCCAGGGACGTCCCCTGGGGTGACGTGTGGAAGGATGCTGGCAAGCGAAACACACAGTGAAAGGCTGAGGTGCCCATCTTTGCACCACAGAGGACGCCTGGGGTTGAGGGGCTGGGAGATGACTCCTCACCTTCTTGCAGTCCTCGCAGACGACGCAGGCGGATCCCCGCGGCCCCAGCTGCTCCCCGCAGAGGATGCAGCGGTTGACCCCGTCCCCCAGCACGCTGCGGCGCATGTCCTCCAGCCGGGTCATGAGGCGCCTGCCAGAGAAAGGGGACGGGGCTGTGAGCAAAGGCATCGCTTGGGTGCAGGGGTCCCGCTCCCACGGGGCAGCTGCCACCTTTGGTCCAGCTGCTCCTTCTCCTGCAACAGCTTCCAGCAGAGCCTCTCTTTTCCAGCTCCAGGAATGCAACCAGGGGACAAGACACACCCCAGGGGACACGTTGAAGTATTATATTCCCCTATAGCCATGGACAGTGCCACGGGTCCCAGCTCCCACATACACACACGTGCAGAAAATCCACCTTTGCACAAAGCAGTTTGGCATCAATGAAGCAGCTCTTCCCCAAACCCTTCCACCCAGTCCCCGCGACTGCCTGCAGAGGAGATCTTGGCAAGGCTCTGGCGGGATGACTGAATGAATTAATTGGTTTTCTCTTCACTTAGGAAAAATATTGCATATAATTTACTTTACAGAAATTCTCAGCCCTTTAAGTGAAATGCAAAAGCCCACTGGAGAACAGGCTATAAAAACACATCTGTTTTCTTGAAGAGGTGGAAAAAAAAAAGAAACAACACCTAAGCAACTTCTGAAAAAAACCAGCAGTGGCAAAAGCAGTTTGCAAGGCAGCGAGCTGCTGAGCATCCAAGGGCTGGCAGCAAGTTGTGAGCTCAGTTAACCCAGAATCCTGGCCCTAAAAATAGCACTAGAAGGGAGAAAGGATGCATTATTTATGCCACTCCATGAGGAAGGAAAGAGAATGAAGAAAAGGAGGAGGAGACCCAAGCCCACCAGGGAGAGCAGCAGCCCCCTCGCCCGCGGGGCTGCCCTCCGCTCCCGTGGCAGCCTGACCCAAATCTGACCGAGCCACTAACACACCCATAAAAACCACCCGACGTCTAAAAGACATTTTCCTACATGTCTGACGACAGTTGCAGATTTCTGACAGCTCGGCTGCCAGCACCTTGGAATGGCTCATAAACCATAGATGAGCTCCCCACTACACACGGTGCCTCTGCAGTTCCTCTCCAGCCGCTCCCAGGATGGTTGGCATCCACGGAATACACGTGGCAAAGCACAGTGTTATCGTACAGGGGTGCTCGATAAAGGAATAGCAGTAAGAAGGGGAAAAAATAAAGCATTGTGGAACATGCAACCTATTCCAGTATATAAAATGCCCCACTGGAAACTCACTGCATCTCAACTCGCTGCATTGGGAGAGCTCATTGCTCTCTATTAATACCTGAAAGGAGGTGGTAGAAAGGAGGGAGCTGGGCTCTTCTCCCAAGTGACAGGGGACAGGACGAGAGGGAATGGCCTCAAGCTCCACCAGGGGAGGTTCAGGCTGGACATTAGGAAAAAATTTTTCACAGAAAGGGTCATTGGGCCCTGGCAGAGGCTGCCCAGGGAGGGGGTTGAGTCCCCTTCCCTGGAGGGGTTTAAGGGATGGGTGGATGAGGTGCTGAGGGACATGGGTTAGTTATTGATGGGAATGGTTGGACTCCATGATCCAGCGGGTCTCTTCCAACCTGGTGATTCTATCATTCAAAGCGCATCATCAGCCACTGCGCCAAGCCCAAAGGGGGATGCAGCTCCGTGACTCACCTAACATTACCCAACAAAAGCCGCGTTATTACAACCTCTCATTTAGGTGGAAAACATCAGTTGTGCTAAAACCCACTGAGGAATTTCCCTCTTCTCCCCACGCAGGGGCTGATTCTCCCTGGGCTTAAGTGTGCTTAGGGCTACTGCGCTGCTGCTGTGGAGGAGGCTTCTGATGGTCATAACAAACCCACAGCCCGTTCCCAGCAAGGAAACAAGAAAGCTGGGCAGCCAGCAGAGCCAGACAGAACCAGAATTCGCTGTGTTCACAGCTACGGTGTCACCAGACGGCAGATGGACGAGCTTGCGAGTTCCTTCAGTCTTCATCGCCTGGAGTTTCAGCAGCAACAGGACCACAAGCTCTCTAAATACACCAGTTCTGTTCTCCACCTGAGCTAGTTTGTCTCCTGAATAACACAGGTCTTTTTGAAAAATAGCACCCCTGGACCACAGTGAGGTGCTTTAATGCCTTTCTACTTTGCTACCTGACAGCCTAACTGCCCGCTCCAGCTTTATTCTCTGCCCTTGAGCATCTGTTTAGTGCTTTCCAGATAATCCAGAGGCAATTTCTTCCTGCAGAATAAGCTGCTAGAGCCATCATCCACTCCTGCTACCTTCCCAAGCCCTGCAGCTGACACACCTTGCTGCAAAACACGGAGGCCCCAGTGATTTCAAAAGGCTGCATCATCCCATAAACTCCCAGCCAGCAACGAGCATTATTCCCATTGAAACCTGGAAACTGGCTGTTCCCCAGATATTTGTTTGAATGAAAGGAAACACACCAAGGTGGTTCCAAAACCCACGTCCCAACGCAGGGTCCCCACGAAGAGCCCCCAGCAGCAAATAACCCACAACACCCAGCGTCCATCACAGCTCATCGCTCTCACTTCAGCAGCGGAAACATTTTTGGGGCAAAACCTTGGTTTTCCTAGCAGCAAAGCACAAGGTACAAGCCCGTGTCTTCTGCAATTCCCCTGCTGCGCTGCAAAAGCTCAGCTCCAAAAGAAGCAGCTTCCAGTTGGAAATCTGCAAGCCCAAACAAACTTATTATAGAAACCAGAACAAATGGCACAATCAAAGCGGAAAAAAAAAGGGCCTTCACATTTCAAGAGATTCATTATTTAACTGCAAAATCTTTCCCAGCCTCTCATTTACCAGAAACAGCTCCCTAAGAGGTTTTTTTTTTTTTTTAACCAGTGGAAGAGCTTCAGCAGTCAGTACACACACCTGTGGCACCAGTTTCAAACGAAGCACTTTTGCCTAATTAAAATATCCATTCAAGCCAGAGAAACTGGGTTTTTTTTCTGCTGATGCCAATGCTGCAGTGAGAGGAGCCTATTAAAACTTACATTTTAAGTCCCGGCATGAACCCTGCAGAAAGGAGGACGACTTGGGAAAGAGGGTACCACATCGAGACCCACAGGCTGGGAAGCTCCTAATTAAGGTGATAACTGGGAGCAAAAAGCCAAGCTTTCCCTTCAACTTCATCCAGCACCACGCCGCACACGTGCCAGAGCCCCTAGGACGGGCTGTTTGCCTACAAATAACCACAGGGATACCCTGCTCCTGCCCGCATAGCAGCCAGCAACGAGCTTTCTGCCTTCCCAAAAGCTTTTCTCTCCCTCTCCCCTAGATATCATTTGTTTCTTGTTTTTATTGCCCATAAGCCAGCCAGCCAATTCATCACTCTCCCTTGCGCGTCCCTAGAACTACTGCAACATCTTCCTTACCATTATATGCGCTTCAAAGAGGCCATCCTTCTGGCCTCTGGAAGGCTTCAAAGAGCAGGAAATACGCTTCAAATTGTTAAAATAGGAGTTTAAAAAACCCAAAACAAACAGTGAGAGGAGTAATTGGAGCTGGTGGCAGGGAGCTGGCTAAGCCCAGCGCCCAGGAGCATCATTGCTCCTCTAGGAGAGGGAGAACATCCATCATCTGCCACGGAGACGCGTGTTAGACGCTGATGGGAACAAAACATAAGAACCAGGTGATACGCTATATCGGAAATGCTTAACATGCCCCTGAGTTGATAACAGCAATAAAGCAGTACCCTCATAGTATAACTACCTGGCACCGTAAATACGGCTCAGAAGAGAAAGGCTGGTGGGAGACCTCCCCCCTGCCACCTCCTGCCCGGGCACAGGCAGGGGAAGGGCTTGTGGTTGGAGCAAGACCCGCAAACATCTTCTGTGATATCAGAGGAGGGTCCCACAGGGGTGCAACTAAGGCTGCTTGTCGGGTTGAGGGACCATCTCAAGCTGGGATGGATGCTAGGTAGGAGAGTGACCTGCAGCGCTACAGCACCAGCATTTTCTCCTGTGCCAGGACCGATCCAGACAGGGACAGAAAGCCACTGGCATTAAGTGCCGACGATCTCGGGAAACAAGGCTTAACAGCAGGGCAGGCACGCAAGAATTTGTTGTGTTGAAATATTCATTGCCACTCCGCAGAAATGAATGGCTAAAGATGCACCTAATGGGTTTCAAACTGCATCAGGGAGGATGTTTAATGCTGCAGGCAACGAACTGCTGCACAGGAGTTGGGGACCTGACCTGGTCCAGGACTAGATGCTCCCCAGCTCAAGGCAGGAACAGATTCAGCCACGACTTATGTGGCAAAAAAATTCAAGTAAAACACAAAGGAGGTCACAAACCGCCTCCAGAATTAAGCGCTGACTTGCTTCCATGGGGAAATCACGTGCCTTGAAGGGCTGAATATTAAATTAAGGCTAATTCTAATGGTATAAAAGAGACATGAAAAGAAGCCAAGCTGCAGATTAAAGAAAATATAATTAAAATCAGGATGAAAAATTAGAAGCTATTTCCTTCTTTTATAAGCGCACAGGTAACTAAAGGTAAAGCATCATTTAAGCTTTTACAGGTCAACTTGCAAAGCTCATCCTCTGCTGAGAGCCCTCACCACGGAAAGAAGATGCCCAAGGAGGCTGGAGGATTCATGCATTTCAAAGCATGCAGTGCCATGCTAGGGCATCACTCCAGGTGCTCGCTGCCTCCTGCAACGTGTTACACGACTGTTGTTATTTTGCAGGCTTATTCCACTCGTAGAAGTGAGAGAGGAGGGGCTTTGGGAAGGAAAACACGAACCAAAAACCCCACAAAAATTCGAGGAGCGCATGAACTGACTTCTGGCCATGAATTAACCTCGTCTCTTCTAGAAGCTGGCATCTCAGGAGACATTTCTGTCCGCCTCCAGCAACTACCCTGCCCTTCCTGGCCCCTATTTTTATTTTTGTGTTGTCTGAACATGAGGAAGAAAATATGAGACTGTGGTCCCCAGAGAGCATCCCTGCTGCCGGCCACCGAGGTTAATGACTTAATCCCCTGTGACTTCAGCCATCTGCTCCAGCATTATGCATGTGTCATCCCAGCAATAAGCAGCCAAATTAAAATGCAACCCTGCTTGATAGCTGGTCCCCTCGGAGGAAAGGTGAGGGGCTGTGACCCGAAGGGAGGCAGTCAAACCATCGTGATTTTAGAGGGGACTGGAGGGACGGGAATAGCTGCACCCAGGCAGAGGCACAGCCAGATCCAAGAGAGATGTGTCACATCAGCCCTGGGAAAAACAGCTTCGTGCCGCAAGGCGCTCTCCAGAAATGATAATTTCTAACGTTGGGTGGTTTAAGATACTTTCTTCGATGTTGAGAGCACAGTGGACCTCATTAGGCAGTGGAGCAGGCTCAGTGGGTTATTGATGGGACCCAATTATAGGTGCATAACAGAGCCAGTCAGAGCCTCCAGTTGCTCCCGCATCAGCCAGGAGGAACAGGCTCCTCACGGACCAGAGCTGGAGCATCACCACCCCCAAAGCATCATCACAGCAGGACACGGCCCAGAGCTGCCACAGGGACTCCCCAAGCACCAGCCCAGGCCAAGCAGGGAGAACGAAGGGATGAGAATGGATCTGTCCCTCGGCAGCTCCGCTTTGCCCTCCGAACTGTTCGCCCACCAGCTTCCAACCCCTGCGCTGATCCAAAGGATCATCCTAATCCCCAGACAGCTCTGAAGTCCTTCATCAACTTATGCCTGACACCCTCCTGCTGTATCACTGTTTAAGATGATCTGAGCTCCTATTATCCTTCTCTGCGCTATGAGACAACGACCCACACACCAAAGTGTCCCCGTCCTACAACCCTCATCAGCATCCAGATCACGTATCCCATGGGCCTCCATCCACCCTCGGTGCTAAAAATACTCCTTTGCTAGATTAATTTGAGCTGGATTTGACACAAAGTCCTATTTCACAAACATCGTCTGGACAAGCAGCATCAATTTTTTCCCCACCCAGCCAAGGCAAGGGACACCTGGGGCAATGGATACAGGAGAGGGGACACACGAGGGCTCTAATGGATGGCACTAAACAAGGAGAGACTTCAAGGCGTGAGGAAGTTCATTTGCAGCCAGCTCTAGACCTCACAAGGGCTCAGGTATTCTCTGTGAAGCTCAAATCCACCCTCCTCAAGCCCATTCACTTCTTAAGACAACTCCAAGTGTTTATCGAATGTACCTTCCAAAGAGTGAACATGCTTTTTGTGTAAGCTGTTCCTTAATTTAGCCTCAAACCAGATTTTTAATGCATCTTCTTTTATTTTTTCCCCCATTACAGGAACAGAAAATCCCAGACAACTGCAGAAAGTCAAGCTTTCCAGTGGCAGCTCCCTGGAGCAGCCCATCCAGCCGAGGGACACGGTCACATCCACCGCATCCCTGCCAGAGGCCAGCCTGGCAAACCCGGATTAGTTTGTAATGTAAGGAGCTACCCTGGATAACGTCCGAGCAGCTCCTGAACGGGTGATTCAGTACGAGACTGATATAGCTGCTGTCCCATATTTCTGTAGCCGCACATCCTACAGCTCTTGTTGTGCAAGCCAACAAACACAAAGGAGTTGGCAAGGCTCCTGCTACGCCTACACACGGGAGGCAAATCAGCTGCGACTGCACATCGGCCGGCCTTCCCTCGCTCTACAAAGCCCTCCGCCCGGCTTTTTCATGAATGAGGAGGAGAAACCTCCTCCAACTCAGCTAACGAAGGGAAAAGGGGGAGCTTCTGCCAGTTTGCAAACAGCTACAGGGATGCACAACGCAAAAAAAAAAAAAATCTCGCCCCACTGCTAAGGTTCATTTAAGCATAATCCAAAGAGCATCGTGTTGGAGAGTAATTATTACCAGGCTGTAAACAGGCAAGCGTTGTCTGTAAGCACTTTTTGGGAATGAATCACCACCATTCATAGCTACTTTCACCTGGTTTCTTTCAGAAAGCCAGCAAAGTGTCGCATGTCGTAATGTGAGGTAACGTCAGCCGGGGAGATCTCCGGCGTCCAGGGGAGCAGAACATCCATGGGGATATCACCCCACCGAGGCAATCACAGAATCACAGAATAACCAGGTTGGAAGAGACCCACTGGATCATTGAGTCCAACGCCACAGACCTGCTCCTAACAAAGTATTTTTTACTAACAAATATTTTTTCCTGTGTGGCTGTGGAGTCCCTGGCCCAGGTTGCCCAGAGCAGGGGTGGCTGCCCCATCCCTGAAGACGCTCAGGGCCAGGTTGGATGGGGCTTGGAGCCCCTGATCCCACGGGAGGCGTTAGAACAGGGTGAGTTTTCAGGATCCCTTCCAAACCAAACCATTCTCTGAATCTATTTCTAAATAGGAGTAAACAAATCCACCCCCTAAGAGGCAACAGGTTGCAGCCACCAAGGAAGACCGCGCGCTGCAACAAGAACACCCAATGCGAACACACACTCAATATTTAAGTGTTATTAAGCAGCTGAGGTGATGGATTAAAGCTCCTGCTGTGGTGTGAGCTTTGCAGGAGCAGGCAGGTCCTCTCCCCATTTCACCAAGCAGCTGCCCTGCAGGTCCAAGCGCCTGCTTGCCAAGTCAAGCCTTCCCACAGCTACAAGAGGGGCTTTGACGTTCTCTGAGGCAGCAGAGAGCACAGCTCCTGCCTGGGCCCGAGTATTTTCCCTGCAAGGAGAGGAAAAAAGCTGTTGCTGCTTAAGCACAGCAAGAATAAAATGCTCCCCTCTAATGAAAAAAAGGCATGACGCCTGACAAACAGGATTCTAGAGATGCCCTCCGGAAAACCATCCCCAGCACAGCGAGTTGATACCGAATTATTAGAATTATTTCGCCTGGCACCTTTGCCCAGGCAGGGCAGAGAGGCAGCAAAAAATCAGACACAGGCACCTCTTGCTCTCCGCTCCACACCAGGTACGTCAGCACCAGGATGCCCGCAGCACCCACGGTTACCCCACCAGCAGCTGGTTCCACCACGTGGCTGGGCAGCACTCGGAGCTATTCAGCTCCACAGAAGCTCATGTCTGGGTGACAAGAGGGATTAACCATCAGGACATGTGGCTGGAGGTGGTGATGGATCCATCTGTGCTCCCAAAACAAGATAAAACACCTTTTGGTGAGCCAAGGCTCTGCCTGCGCTCAGCACCAGGCAAGCAGCATCAGCTTCACTTCCCAAAATGAGATGTTATTAATGATCCCTTCTGGACAAAAGGAAGGAAAAAAAAAAAAAAAAAAAAAAATCAATGAGACTATAAATTCTTGGTCCAGAACACAGCAGCTCGCTGAGCAGCTCCCTCCCCTGCTTACAGGTTCCTCCTGGCCAAGGACCAACGCCAGCTCAAAAGATCCCCTGCAGGCTCCCTTTCAGGAGAAACACTGCAGTGCAGTAGCTGCTGGCCAGGAAAGCAGCCAAGCGAGGCGCTTCTCCCTTCGAGCGCCAGCGAGGCTCAGGTTCCTCTCATCCCACCAGCACGGTGCCACCAGCGCCTTACCCGATGCGCTCCTGCTCCATCTCCTCCATCTTCTCGGCGCGGGCGATGACTCGGTTGATGATCTCCTTCTCCTCATCCGTCAGCTCCTCGCTCTTGCGCTGCCGGTCGGGCTGGCCGCCCCGCGCTGCCCAGCCAGCGGGGAGCCTGCGGGGAGAGGGCACACACCTCACGCGCGTGCAATCGCACACGGGTATCGATAGCCAGGCATCGATTCCCAAGCCCAAGGAAGAAGGGCTACCACACCTCCCCATCCTCCAAGCTCTTTCCTATAGCAGGAAGCCCCCACCCACTAAGTGGAAGCTCTTATTTCCATTTTGGAGGGGGTTTCATATGGAACCACTTGTTTCATATGGAGAAAACCAATTTCCTTTTCAAAAATACTGTCCTTTTCCATGTTAAGCACCAACTGACGTGGCTCATCTTGCATCCCGTGTTACCCAGCTTTGCCAGTGAGCTGTTTACTGGGGCGATGGCTGCAGGAGCACACGGGTTTTGGGGTACATTTCATCAAACACAGGAGTTTTTCCTCTCCTATCATCATTTCCAAAGATCCTTTTGCACAGCAAACAGCTTTAACCTGGTGACACAGCAACGTTTGCCACTCAACCCTGCAAATTAGCAGCGCTGAAGAAAGACACAAAAGGCAAACACCCCTCCTCCCCTCATCCTTCTGCTCATCTAAAGACCTCTCCTGGGTCTTTTCTCTATGGGCTGAGCAGACCCACAAAGTCTTAAAGCTTAAAATTCACTAAAACCCTGCACAATCCTTCCCAAAATTAATTGCTTTCTTCTTGCATCCAGGGCAAGTTTTTTCCTGTTCTCTCAAGACCATTTGAGCGGCAGGTAAAGAGCAAAAGGCCAAAAAAAAATGAGACACTTACTGCTCCTTCTCGCTGCTGGGAGGCACAGGGAAAGAGAGGAAACAAGGATTAGGTGAGAAACAGCTGAGAGAGCTGGGGGTGTTTAACCTGGAGAAGAGGAGGCTGAGGGGAGACCTCATTGCTCTCTACAACTACCTGAAAGGAGGTTGTGGAGAGGAGGGAGCAGGGCTCTTCTCCCAAGTGACAGGGGACAGGACGAGAGGGAATGGCCTCAAGCTCCACCAGGGGAGGTTCAGGCTGGACATTAGGAAAAATTTTTCATGGAAAGAGTCATTGGGCACTGGCCGAGGCTGCCCAGGGAGGGGGTTGAGTCACCTTCCCTGGAGGGGTTTAAGGGACGGGTGGGCGAGGTGCTGAGGGACAGGGGTTAGTGATTGATGGGAATGGTTGGACTCGATGATCCGGTGGCTCTTTTCCAACCTGGTGATTCTATGAAAAAGTCCCCATCCGATGGCACAAACCCAACTCCAAACATCCTCAGAGGATGAACCAGGGTCGCTGCATCCCCATCACCTCCCACCCCGGCGACTCTCCTCCCTCTGGTACCAGCAGCATCCCAGACCCCCTCCACCTCACCTGGCCCGGAGAGACATGGTCCTGTCACTGGGGCACATCCAGCGATCCGAGCTGCCACTCACCACCGTGTCGGTCATCGCTGGCGGCCGAGGGGGCCTGGGGACGTGCAGAGTGAGTTTGGGCACAACGGTGCTTCCCTGGGCAAGCGACGGCTCAGCACGCCTGGGAAGTCAATCACTCTGCTCTTGTGCTTTCCGATAGCACCGATGCCGACACAGGTAACCTGGTGGGTTCAGCCAACCTGTAGGGAAAAAAACAAAACCCAAAAAATCACACCAGGCAGGCTTTATTCTTGATATTAAGAGGAGCAGGAGCAGCGAGAGGAACAGGAACATCACTTCAGACACAGGAGCTACAACCTCCACCCTCCCAGGAGGGCCAAGCAGCCGTGCTCAGCACGGATGTAATTAATGAGATAACTGACCTCACATTAATTATGAGGCTTGAGAGCTGGGAGGGAAGAGGATGTCTCTGTTTCAGAGAAAAAAAATACAATCTAGGAAACTTTCCTCCCCAAACCCAGCACGTCTCACTGTCCTGCTCCAAACCACATTCCCTCTGGGACAAAACTCCTTTTCCACTTCTGTTTACAGAAGTTTTTGCAACATGGACCCAAAGATGATACTCCGGCTGCTCATCTCCAGAAGATTCATCAAAACGGGACCTCTCCAAACCCCAATCCTTTCCACAAAACTGCCAGGTTTAATTAAAAAAAAACCAACTGTGCATCCCAGCAGGACCAGAGCTCAGCCCAAACTCTGCAAACGCACCTTTGGAGGGTAAAAGGTGACCCCGGCTCTCAGCAAAACTCCAAAGGGAGCACTGGGGAGGCTGTCCTGAGGAGAGGATGGAAAACAGGGGCTTGCAAACCCACCCCACTGAAATCACAAATTCTGAGCCACAAAAGAAATACACCGTTTCCCCAGAAAGGGGCAAAACCAGAGTTCCCATCCTCCACTTTTTGCTCTGCAATATTGCAGGGGTTTCTCCTTCAGTCTCTGAAGAGACAGCAGAGATCTGAGGATCACCTTTGCTTTACTGATAACTTCCAAAAATACAGATAGATAGATATAGAAAAGCAGCGAAGCACGTGAGGTAATTAGTGCTCTGCTGGTTTCATACGGTGACTATTCCCACGCCAAACCAGACGGCTCTGATTGACAAGGTCAGTTAAATAAGCAAATTGCTCCTTTCCATCCCCTCTGCCGACTCCACGCTCTGCACTGCGGCAGCAAACTCCTGGGGACGGAGGGTCCCACCGCGGCCAGGGGGCTCGCAGGGCTGTGTGTGGATTTAACGGGAGCCCTGGAAGCACCGCAGTTTGTGGCCAGAACCCATTTCTGAGAGATGCAGGAAGATAAGGGATTTATCCAAGGTCACACGGAGCAGGACGGCCCCACAAAGAATAGGGGGAAACGCTTGTTTCTTCCTCGCAGAGTAGAGCAATCACAGGCACTTCAACCAGCAGGGAGGAAAACTCCTTCCTCCAACTAGAACTTTCTGCTAATAACAGAGAGGCTGTGGGTGTTTGGCTTTGTTGAGGATGGAGAAGAGCCTAGGGATGGCTCCTGGAGGAACACACAAGCCTTTCCCTCCGCCTATAAATAATAGATTGTGAAGATCTACTTTGCATTACTTCCAGCAACTACTCTTGCTTGTCCTACTGCTTCGTTCTGCATTTTTAACGCATAGTGAAGAGCAAAATACCAGCTCACGGTGGCTTTCTTTCCCCCTACACCAAATCCTCGCTCACCAGCCAAAGGATGTGGCAATCCAAGCTGTGATCAATGGGATGCAGCAGCATATAGTTAATAAAATGGAAATATCCCACACCCTAGGAGGATGCTGAGACCTTCCAGGACTTGGCTGTCCCCAAAGGGTCCCAGAACCTGTTCCCTCGGGTCCCGCTTGGCCCCACACAGCACCTGCTGCTCCGGGTTCCTTGGTGGCAAGCAGAGGTCAGGAGGAGCGAGACGGCAGCTCCCGCCGGCGTGAACACAGCACAGCCCGGGCAGAGCCAGGAATAGAAGTGAGGTCTTAATTTCTGGCCTTAAGGAAGGGCCACATGACTCTAATCACGCCGCTCCATTACTTCTGTATGACAGAGCCCATGAATTGGATCATGCCTTAATAAAAAGGGCTTTAACGTCTTCCATGAATCACTCTGCCTCTCCCTCAGCCATCGGGGCTGCCGTCCCGTGCAAAGACGCTACTCGCTCGGAGCCAAGAGGCGCCCATCGCCAGCACCCAAAAGCTGGAGCACACGGAGTGTCAGCAACCAGCAGGTGCCCCTCGCCCTCCAGCAGCCCCGAGCAGGCAGGGAAAGGCAGCAGGAGCTCCCCTTGCCCCACGGGGGACACAGGGTGCCCCAGGCAGGACCCAAAGCCACCCGAGGTACCCACACTGCCCCCACCAACCAGGCATCTGCAAAGAGAGACCGTTAACGAGCTGCCCAAAAGCACCTGTTTAGCCATCTGGAAATAACATACCAGGGTATAAAACAGAAAATTCAGTATTTTAAACACTCCCAGCGCAATAATCAGTTTTTTACGGTGAGCTCAACATTTCACACTTCGCGGTGCCTGCAGAGATCGTCTCCACCAGCAAAGACACTGACACAGGCAACCTATTTCTCCAGCCCTCTCAGCTCTGCAATGCAGCTTTCTTAAATATTGAATAAGTCTGCTGCTCTACACCACCTGCCAGTGCCAATGATGAGGTAATTTTTGCATTGACAAAGCCTAATGCGATTAATCTGGTTTGAAAGAGCAGGTTTTAGAGCCCGTCCATTCACTTGGCAGAACACGCTTCCAAGCAGAGCATCGGCAGCGGCTTGTTATTCACAGCCAGTAGCCAGACCCCAAACAAATAACCCAAACTGCTGCTCGGATGCCAAGTGAGAGATTATTTCAGCGTGTCATCACTGAACGGGAGGTTTTGAACTCAAATGGATCCAACCACCATCCTCTGTCAGGCTGACAGGGTTTTCACTCCAGCTCCGGGTCCAGCCTGGGCACGGGATCCAATTGATGCTTCCCACCTGGATAGCAGGGATGGGGAGGGAAAAATAGGGTACGAGCATGCGATAACCTAATGGAGCTCCTCAGCCCCACACCCAGAGAGAAGGGGGGCATATTTGGGGGTGATAGGAAGTCAGTAGGAACCCCTGAAGCTGAGCAATGAGAAGAGCAAATGCAGAAGCCGAGGTGCGTTGGCATCCCAGATGGGATGGGACCCACGCCTCTTCACCTCTCAGCTGGTACACATGTGCCCAGACACCATTTTTAGGGGACAACCATCCATTTGCAACCATCTCATGAGTCTATCTGGATTGGATTCCAACCTTCCCTCTATGCCCCAGCACCAGGGTCCCAACCAGAGACCTGACGGACACTGCGTACTCAGTGTCCAGCTCTTCCTCGAGCATCTCACAACATCTGCGCTCTTCCTTTCCTAGGAAAAAGAGCACCCAGCACAGGAACCACACACACCCCACAGCATCCCCCCCACCCCAGCATCCCCGCATGGCTACAGGGACCACAGGGAGCTGCCCAAGCAGATAACATGGTGCTCACTCCCCTCCAGGGTCAGGCAGGATTTGGTATGACTGGATTTACCTGCAGCGATGGGGGAAGGAGTAAACAGCCCCAAACCAGCCATAAAATGCTTCAAAAATACTGATCAGACCAGATGGAGGAGCAAGAGGGTGGCCCAGCCCCATAGGGTCCCACACACTGAGACTCCCTCAAGTCCCAGCATCCACACTTTGTCTCATCTGAGATGCAAATCGTTTTAGAAAGTTCATGGAAACAGCCCACATTCAAGTCTTTAAAAGAGAAAGAAGAGAGGTAGAAGCTCAGCTGGAGAAATGCGTGGAAGCGGCAAATGGAAGCTGCTCAGCTTGGAGCTGCCCACGGGCACCTGGACAGGTCTGGCATGGGGACATGGGACATTATGACTCCAAGAGGAGCACCAAGTGACTCCGGCCACAGCAGCTCCCACAGGGACCCGACTGCCCGGCACCTCCACGAGACGGCACAAAGCTGGATCAGACCCCACGGCGCAGAGCCCTCTGCCCACATCACAGCAAAGCAAGGGCTCCTGGAAGTTCAGCTTTCAGGAAAGACCCAGAAATGACAAGTCCTAAACACAAGTTGCTTCATCCGTTATCATCACGCCAGACCCCGCAGCTTTCCAGGCCAGCTGGGCACAAGTAGGTTAATTAATGCTAAACGCAGCCGCACAGATAACCGATGGGGGTGGCTGCAGCCCACGGGTGACAGCGAGACACAGACCAACAGCACACCAGAAATCCAAAGCAATGAAAGCCTCGGCCATCCTCTGCCACCCATGGGCTGCTCCTGCCTCCTCTGCCCTCCAGCTAAATCCACACCGCAGCCCAACCCAGAGCAACCTGACTGCAGATGCCTTTGGTTTGGCCAATGCCTCTGCTGCCTTTAAATTCACACAAGGCACTGAGAGATGCCTTTTTCTCCCTTCCCCTTAACTCCCAGCTCCCTATCATCCATCAGATGAAGATCCAACCCAAGGTAGCTGAGCAGTGGCGCACAGTCAATTTTATTTAAGTGGCACGTTGACATTTCCTCCAGCAGCTCCTTCACAAACCAAACACCATGATGCTGTCACAAGGACTTACTCCCATTGATTAATCGCATGAAAGACAACAATAAAAAGAAAAAAAGAATCGTTTCTGGGTTTGTACAACTTACCCAGGGCTGCTGGAGCTGAAGGTCTCCGGCCGGGTGATGCCCAAGCTCACCACGAGCCTACCCAGAGCTGTTAAATGCAGCGGAGGCATTGCCATCACTCCCCTCGCCGCGGCAGAGCTACTCCGAAGGCTGCTTAGCAACAGATCGCTGCACCGCTCCAGCACACCCAGCTGGCACCCTGCCCTCAACTCGGGCACCGCCGAGGACAGGGCAAGCAGCCCGAGGTGCCAGGATGAACCAGACCCGTTGGGCACTGGGACCCCCGCGCAACCACAGCAGCAGCTGCTGAGGAAAGTTTAGCAACATGAAAAGGCAGAAAAGTACCCACCAGCCCAGCAAAGCCAAGCGTGCTTGGAGGCTGAAGTTCTCCTCGCTGCCAGGAGCAGTTTCCCAAAGGCAGGGATGGTTTCCCCAAGATGCCCCAGCCGTGATCGAGGACCACGGCATCACGCTGCGCTGCAAGAGCCGGACACCTGCATCCATTCCCAGCTCACAACCCTGGGCAGAGGATGCTCAGGGCTGCAAACCTGCCCTCCTCGGGGGCAGCAGAGATACCCAGGCAGGGTTTATGCAGAGAGGTACCCTGGCACTGCAGCTGATCCTCTCAAGAGCCCAGACACCAGCAGAGAGGAGCACACGGCTGCCCAGCTCAGTGTCTGCACCTCCCCAGGAGATTGTAGAATCCCTAGGTTGGAAAAGACTTTGAGGCCATCAAGTCCAACCATACCTGTCCACTACTAAATCATATCCCTACGCAACTCATCCATTAAATAGTGGGCTCCCAACTTCCTAAGTGACTAATCCATCTCCTTTCTCTCCCCACACACCCTCATTAGGTATCTGCTTTCACACAGCCAGAGCTGCCCCCCATCTCTGACACGCTGGGCCCAGAGGGCAGAGCCCGTACCCACCTCCCAGGGCTGGAGGAGAGCGATCCTGCTCAGAACCACCCAGGTACCAAGCAGGACAGAGCCAGAGCACCTTCCAGTGCATGGTTATAAGCCATCGTGGTCCTCAGCCACTCCCCCATCTCCAGTTTAATGAGGAGGAGGAACTACTGAGTCCAGACCTTGAGTGCTCAGCTAGGACCACCTGGAACCATTCATTACCTATTATCACTAATTAGTAATGACTGCAGTGATGTCTAGAAGAGGGACACCTGCCAGAGGGCACAGGGCTGGGGCCACCAGCAGCACCGGCGAGCTGGCCAAGGGTCTCTGCTTCCAGCACAGCCCCTGGGACCTGTGGCAGGCACGGAGGACCGTCTCATTTTCAGGACACTGAGAAAGTCCCTCAGAACTTAAGCACAAATTGAGACTCACGAGCTGTGAGTCACTTCACCCTCCCTCAGCAATTTTCCTCCGTTTGCCCTTCCCAAGACCAGGAAACATTTAGCACCAGCACACACCTACCCACACAGCCACAAAGAGGAATCACAGTCCTGCAATGGGCTCCCAGGCTTCACCCTCGCTGCAAAGGGTGCTCCGCAAATAAAATGCATTTTTTTTCACATTCAGCATCCTTCTTGGCTCTCCTCAGGAGCCAGGGCTGATGCAAAACCAAGACCGCAAAGGAGGAGAGAGCAGAACAGCAGCTGGAGCCAGTGCGGAGCAGAGGGCAGCATTTGCACCCCAGTGGGTTGCTCCTCATGGGATTAATAGGTCTGATGCTGGGGGGCTTTGCTGGAAGCTCTCCCTGCAGACCATGCAGGCAGGGGATGGCAAACAGCTCCCACTGCATCGCAGGGATGGGGCACAGCTCTTCCAGAAGCAGGCGGCACTCGCCTGGCTGCGGGGCTGCTGCGCGCGAGCATCACCCACCCCATGCTGCTCTCTCCTAGCAAAGTGCCCAGGGGATGCTCAGCCCCACAGATGCTCAGCCCCACAGCTCCACGTACCCCAGGCTGATCCCCACGGACGGGCTGATCACGGATCTCCTGTGTCAGCCCCTACAGCAAAACTGAGCAGCTCGCTAAATCCCTACCAGATGAATGATGCATTATCAAATAAAGCCCAGAATCACAACATTAACAATATTTATTTTCAGGCTAAGCTGCAGCCTGGGCTTTTGATACCAGTAATTAAAGCAAATGGTTCATCTGTTATCATCTTTGCATCCCTAGAGCCAACTCTAAAGGTTTTGAAGCCCTGTATTATCTTTTTTTTTTATTGCAGCCTCCCAGCAATTTGTTACAGGAGTGGGGGGGGCAGGAATCTGGCTGATGCACACACACTTTTTAGATGCCAGGAGTGGTGAAGGATGGACCAAGCCCAAAGCCGAGCTACATTCAGGGCAGCCACCTTGCTCGGAGCTTTTTAGCAGTGGAATGAAGAAGTCTTAATTGCTCAAAGACAGATTCAGTTTATACCTGAAGCTAGAATTAATACAAAGGCACCAGCAAGAAAGATAATCAGGTCCTCTCTCTGAGGCATCCTGATGTTGGGAACAGCAGTGTTAGCAGCTTCATCCTATTTTCTGAGGTGGCTGGTTTTGTCTCCAGGGAGTTTCAGGCTATAAATCCAAACAGCTTTTTAATGCCATTTGCAACACTTTCACCTGTCCTGGGAAAGGAGCAATGAAGGCAGCTACAAAAGCCCTTCAGCAAGCCCTGAGCCGGACAGTGATGCCCTTTGGAGCCCTAATGGAGAGCAGAAAACCCAAAGCAACTTTGCAGCACGCTCTCCACTTCAGGGCCAGGATGCTTGCTGCATCCCACTGCTGCCAGGCACCCAGGGAAGGGGCTCAGCTCCTACTGCCATCATAGCTCTCCCTCTTAGCGCTCCAGAACAGGGGTGAGTGGCAATTTCAGGAGCTTAAAACCCCCAAATGCCCAACATGCTCAAAAGTTGCCCTCGCAGGGTGAAATCCAAGAACAACACCCAGAGCATCCTTCCACCTGCAGCAGTTTAACGCCACGCTGAAGGGGTGATGCTTGCTCTGCATATGAGCTGGGAACCAGATCCATCCATGAACTGGGAACGAGTTCTACACATGAGGGGGGTACTAGCTCCATCCGCGAACTGGGAACCAGCTCCATCTGCGAACTGGGTACCAGCTCCATCCGCGAATTGGGTACCAGCTCCATCTGCGAATTGGGTACCAGCTCCATCCGCGAACTGGGAACCAGCTCCATCTGCAAACTGGGTACCAGCTCCATCCGCGAATTGGGTACCAGCTCCATCTGCGAACTGGGTACCAGCTCCGGCCGCCGCTCGCGGGCTCCCCCGGGAGATGCAGCCTTGAGGAGCTCCCCCAGCACCCGCAAAGCTCCCGTTCGCTGCCCCCTTCCCCGGCCGGCGCTCCCGACAGCCGAGCATCCCCGGAGCCGCATCCCGCATCCCGCATCCCGCATCCCTGCCCGCCCGGCGCGGGGACCCGCAGGGCTGCAGCCCGGGGCAAGATCCCCTCTCCCTGCCTCTCTCCTGGCTCCGTGGGTGCCCAGACCCCCTCCCCTCACCTGTGCGGGGTCCCTCGGGGCCGGGGTCCCCGCTCTCGCCGCGCTCCGCAGCGCTGCCGCCGGAGCCCTGCCCAGCCCAGCCCGGGGAGGGGACACGGGGGGGCCGGCCCCGTCCTCTGCCCGCCCCGGGTGCAGCCCCCACCCTGCTCTGCAGCCCATCCTCCCCCTCACCCGACACCACTCCCTCTCCAGCCCTCTTGCCACCTCATCTCCCATCCCTCCCGCTTATCTCTCCCCACACCATCCCCTCTCCATCCCTCCCTCTCTCGCCTTTTTCCTCCCCCTCAACCCTCTCCCATTCCGCCTCACCCTTTATCTTATCCCACGCCATCTCCTCTCAATCATCCTCTCTCATTTTTCCTCTCCCACCCTCACCTCCCATCGCTCCCCCTTATCTTACCCAGCACCATCCCCTGTCCACCCCTCCCTCTCTCCTCTTTTTCCTCCTCCCCAAGCCTCTTCCATCCTCATCTTCCATCCCATCCCTCCCCTTACCTTATCCCACACCATCCCCTCTCCATCCCTTCCTCTCTCGCCTTTTTCTTCCACTCCAACCCACTCCCATCCCTCCCTTTATCTTATCCCACACTATCCCCTCTCCATTCCTTCCTCTCTTCCATTTTTCCTTCTTCACTCTCATCTCCCATTTTTTCTTCTCCATCCTCATCTCCCATCCCGTTTCTCCCCGTCCTTGGAGGACACGGCAGTTTTTTGAACACACACACATGCAATCTGGGAGACGCTGGGCTTCGGGCATCTCCCCCAGCTCCTCGCCTGCACGAGGGGGCCCAAAGTGGCGCAGGGAACTGGGAAAGCAAGTGATCAAGAGCACAGAGGGAACCCCCTGGCTTCATAAACTGAAAGGGTCAGCAGCGTGAACCCACGCTCAGGCACCACTTCATATTCCAAACCAGAGATCTCCGACCTCCGTCCCCCCCAGCAGGACTCAGCTCACAGCTGGGAGCGAGCTGCAGCCAGTCTGGGATGGAGCCAAGCTTAGCAGCATGTTCATGGCAAGTTTATCAGCTCCAGCAGCCCCGTTTTACCTGCTTTCAGTATTCTAGCAGGGAACCGTAGCACCCGTGGGCTTTCAAGCCTCTCCAGATCTCCTGCCAGTTGTTCCTGCATCATCTCTCACCGGGTGAAGGGAGGTGGGCAGATCATCTGCTGGCAGGAGGGCATCAGCGCCAGCCTCAGACCTCGGCGCGAGTGGGCGAGGAGGGAAAATGAATAAAAATGTTTGATAAAAGGATGCTGTGAGATGAAGCGGAGGGGGTAGGACATGGCTCCGGGCCGCCTCTGCGAGCAGGAGACCAACAGGCTTCCAGCAATGCTCAGCCCCCACTGAGGATGCGATGCCTGAGTCAGGGAAGGAAGGGAAGTTTCTCATTCCTATAGCTGGACTTCATCATTTCTATATAAAAAGATTTCAAATGAGTCGGCATTTCATGAAAATCCTACTCCTTTTTTGTCTTTAGCAAGAAATCCCTGAAGAGACAGAAATCCTTGAAGGATGGAGCGCATTCCTGCCTTCAGCAAGGAAAGGATTCCACCACTCAAGGTTGAATGGTGATTGGCATTCATCTAGATGCTTGATGGACATCATCTTCTCTTCCAGGCTCAACTGTGTATTTTTATTTAGTGAGAGAAAGCCTCGCTTATGCAAAGCAGTTAGAGAGACAAGCGCAGTACTTTCAAGCTGATATGTCTTGACACCTTCCTTGGAGATTCACAAAAAAGCAGCAGCATGTGCAGAAATTTGAAAATCAGATCTAAACCTCGCTTTCCGGAAAGGAAAAAGACAACACCTGCAAATCTCTGTTCTGAATACCTGTCACCTTCACTCCCTTTGGTAGCCCATCTTCTAAAAATAAAAGAGCCAGTTTGATTTTTTTGTTGAATTATAAATACGTTTTGGCAGTCTGGCATCTCCTGCAGGAGATCAAAGCATGGGAGTTTTACATATTTATTTCCTCTCAGGTTTATTTTTACGTCCGCAAGCCTCTAATTCTCAAGGATCTGCTATATTGTGTTCAGTTCTGGGCCCCTCACCACGAGAAGGATGTTGAGGCTCTGGAGCGAGTCCAGAGAAGAGCAACGAAGCTGGTGAAGGGGCTGGAGAACAAATCTTACGAGGAGCAGCTGAGAGAGCTGGGGGTGTTTAGCCTGGAGAAGAGGAGGCTGAGGGGAGACCTCATTGCTCTCTACAACTACCTGAAAGGAGGTTGTAGAGAGGAGGGAGCTGGGCTCTTCTCCCTGGTGACAGGGGACAGGACGAGAGGGAATGGCCTCAAGCTCCACCAGGGGAGGTTCAGGCTGGACATTAGGAAAAAATTTTTCACAGAAAGGGTGATTGGGCACTGGCAGAGGCTGCCCAGGGAGGGGGTTGAGTCACCTTCCCTGGAGGGGTTTAAGGCACAAGTGGACGAGGTGCTGAGGGACATGATTGAGTGTTTGATAGGAATGGTTGGACTCCATGATCCAATGGGGTCTCTTCCAACCTGGTTATTCTGTGATTCTGCGATTTCCCCTTGGGTTTATTATATTGGCAACTCCCATTGGTTTTAATGGGAATAACTGAGGAATAAAACCAAGCTCAGGGCTATACACGGCCCCAGGCATTGAATCAGCACCAGAACCAGATGCGGAGGCAGCAAAGCTGGGCTCTGATTCACCTCTAACCACCTCCTGTCTCCAGATTCAGCCAGTGCCAGGGACAGAGATGAGGATGGAGCTGGGGATGGAGCAGGGGATGGAGCTGGGGGTGGAGATGAGGAAGGAGATGAGGATGGAGCTGAGGATGGAGATGGGGATGGGGATGGAGATGGAGATGGGGAAGGAGATGGAGATGGAGATGGGGAAGGAGATGAGGATGGAGATGGGGATGGAGCTGGGGATGGAGATGGAGATGGAGATGGAGATGAGGATGGAGATGAGGATGGAGCTGGGGATGGAGATGAGGATGGAGATGAGGATGGAGATGAGGATGGAGCTGGGGATGGAGCTGGGGATGGAGCTGGGGATGGAGCTGGGGATGGAGCTGGGGATGGGGATGGAGATGAGGATGGAGATGAGGATGGAGCTGGGGATGGAGATGAGGATGGAGCTGGGGATGGAGATGAGGATGGAGATGAGGATGGAGATGGGGATGGAGCTGGAGATGAGGATGGAGATGAGGATGGAGATGAGGATGGAGATGGGGATGGAGCTGGGGATGGAGCTGGGGATGGAGATGGAGATGAGAATGGAGATGAGGATGGAGATGAGGATGGAGATGGGGATGGAGATGGGGATGGAGATGGGGATGGAGATGGGGATGAGGAAGGAGATGAGGAAGGAGATGAGGATGGAGATGAGGATGGAGCAGGGGTTGGAGCAGGGGATGGAGCAGGGGATGGAGTAGGGGATGGAGCAGGGGATGGAGATGAGGATGGAGCTCTTTCCCCCAGGGCAGGGCGGCTGCACAAGCACAGCCTGATGGCAAAGCACAGAAAATACAGCCGCAAAGGCAAATCAAAGCATCGAAAGTGCAGCACGTGCCATAATGCTGACTCAGCCAGTGCCACCCTCACACAGCTGCTCGGATGCTCTGGGAGGAAACCTCACCCCTTGTTTTATAGCCCAATTAATGCCATCTAATTGAAGGGCTGGCCAGGAGGTAGGGAGCACTCAGCCAGTGCCAGGCCAGAGTTATCCCTCCGATGTCTTCAGAGTCAAGCAGTCCCATGGATAAAAGGAACATGAGCTTTATGAAACATTTCTTCTTCAGTGTTTGTAATTATGATTAAAAGCGTTCCAATGGAAATCTATAAACTCTCAGAGCACACAAGAAGCTCAGCTGAATAACAGCTGCTGTCGCTGACTCCAATACTGGGAAAAATAAACCGGGAGCACATCAAGCCTTCCCCTCGCAGTCCCAGCTCCAAGCGCAGTTAAATAAAAATGATTGATGGCATCTCAGGCACCCAAGAGAGCATTTTCCGCTTCTGTAAATCACTAAAAGCCAAGCTGCTCCCCTCCAAGCCCGCCTGGCCACAGATCCCGACAGATGCCCCCAGGAGCTCCCTGGAATGTCACAGCAAGAACCACGCGCCGGCTGCATTGTAACTCACCACAACCACGTGAGCACGCGCTCTCCTCTGCGCTAAACCCAAGTGCTTTAGTGCTGACTTTATTATATGACACGCAAGAGGGAATGGACTCACCTCCTGACACCCAAAATCCATAACCAGATGCCCAACGCAGCTTCTCTTCGTTGTGTTGTGCTTTGGAGAAAGAGGGTGGGGGAGAAATAGGGAGAGGAGGACAGAGAATGGGGACCAGAGAGCTTGCACTTACTTTTTCCAAGAGGATAAAATGCCATGCCAAGATTTAAGCTGGAATGGGATAAAACCATCCCTCGGCCTCTCCCCTGGGCCCTGTGCAATTTAATTAACACCTTACCCCACACCAGCCCAACCTCCTGCCAGCCCAGAAAGTAACGAGCAAGGCACAAGCCAGAAGAGACATCCTTGATTAAACCCCTTGATTAAAGTACTGGAATAATAGAAAAAAAAAAAGAAATTAATAAGGAAAGGAAAGCAAGTTTTCCCCCTTCTCACTTGATTTGGGTGTCACAGGGATACCCAGCTGCTCCAAGAGCTGGTAAAGGGTTTTTTCCTCTTCTGCAAGAGCCGTGACTGGAGAAACAGAGGAAAAGGACCTTGTGAGGATGTTGGGATGTTTTTCACCACTCCCTATGCCTCTCTCTCAGCGCCATCCCGGCACCATCCCTGCAAGATATGCAGAAAAGGATTTGCAAGGAGAGGACTTTAGCATCCCACCCATCCCAGAATAAACTGCCTCATCCCTAGCCTAGTCATCACCTCACCCCAGAGCCGTCACACCCCGAGGAAACCCACAGGGACCACAAATCCCCCACCAGCACCCCCTTCTCCCCTTCACACAGCTCTGGTAGAGTCAGAGCCAGACCCCCAGCCCAGCTCAGCCCCTGGTCCCAGCAGTGATACAGCCCCGAGCTCAGCAGGCTCAGCTCAATCATGTAGGCAGCTCATTACACTCTTTTAATAAGATATGTGCTAGTTTTACATTCATTTTTCATCTCTGATAATGTTCTGTCCTATATAACTGCACTATTATCCTTGGTGAGGTGAGGGGATAGAATGTATTTCCTAAAAGACTGCCTGCATTAATTTTGCAGTAAGTGCCATAAAAGATTTAATCTCCTCTTTTGTTAATGGGATTAGTATAACTTATTTACTGATTTAATTAATTGGCATGTCTGCCACTCAGCTGAATATAGCATTGCAGAAACTTAGTGGTTTCAGCTGAAAACAACTGGGCTTCATTTAGGGGCTGAAAAGAGCACATACCTGTAGGTTTAAATTATTTAAGTTATTTCCAATAGGGAGCATTAAAAAGAAGGGAGGAAGGAGCTTTATCTCCCCCTTCAACCCATGAACGTGGAGCATCAGCTGTCCTAGAGCATTGCCAGCATATACTCGATAACAACAGTTGTTGGTGCTGGTAAAACCCTCCGGTGCCAGGACTGACCTGCTCCATCCTGCGGCAGCCGGAGGGACCAGCCTGCATCCCACCCGCTGCATCCCTCTGCATCCAGCTACACCACAGCCTCACCAGACGAGGGGTTTCATTCCTTTCCCCACCTCTCACCCCCTCGGCAGCCCAGGGACACGGCGCTCGGGGGAACGGGATGCCCACAGAGGGGTCCTGAGGTGCAGCCCCACTGCTGGGGACCAGCCCCCCCCCAGCACCTCTTCCATCGCTTTATATAGGTCACCCTGTGCTCAGCAGCCACGCTTGCGGCGGGGGAGGTTGGACTTCACACTCTTGCTCTCCGAGCTGCTTTTCTAGGTCACCAACCCACAGCGGTGTATTAAAATAGAGTCTCTTCACTTCCCATTTCCCACGGCCGTAGGACGAGGTGCCTGCGCTGTCGCAGCCGCCAGCCGAAGGGGAAAGGGTGCGAGAGGGCGGCTGCAAACCCGGGCTCTCTGCCTGCCCTGGACGTGCTCCTCCAGGCATCCACAGCAACGAGCGGGGCAGGCTGGAGGAGGCAATGCGGAGCCCCCAAAAGAAGCAACTCCGAGAGGATTGGGGGTTGCAGCAAGAAGCATCCGTGTATGGGCATGTTGCCCAAGTGGGTCAAGGAGCCTGAACGGAGACCACTGGAACCCAGTGTCCAGCCCCACTCCTACAGAGGATCATAGAATCACAGGATAGTTTGGGTTGGAAGAGATCTCAAAGATAATCCAGTTCCACCCCTGCCATGAGCAGGGACACCTCCCACTGGATCAGGGGCTCCAAGCCCCATCCAACCTGGCCTTGAACATCTCCAGGGATGGAGCAGCCACCACTTCTCGGCCAACCTGTTCCAGGGCCTCCCCACTCTCCTAGTGAAGAAATTCCTCCTTATATCTAGTTTAAATCTGCTCCTCTCCAGTTAATACCCATCGCCCCTCATCCTATCACTCCAAGCCTTTGTGAACAGCCCCTCCCCAGATTTCTTGTAGCACTTTCAGGTGCTGGGAGGTCACTATAAAGTTTCAGAACCTTCTCCTCTTCCCCAACCCCAGCTCCCTGTGGCACTGGGTCTCACCTCCGTTTCCCAGCCTGGCCAAGCACAACCACCCCATGTCAGGCTTTATATAAAGAGATTATGATACCAGCCCCCAGCTCAGCCTCCAGCAGCGATTTTTTGTTCGCTCTGCAATAATTAACTCACAGCAAATAGCGATGTCCAGGCAAGCGGCCACATTCCCAGCCAGGCAGAGAAACCTGGATGAGCTCTCCCGCAGAGAGGTGGGCTGCTCTGCTTTGAAACAGAGAAGCATCACCCCACTCTCATCTCACTCCCCAGCAGCTTCCAAATGGAAATTTTACACCAGGAAAGAAAAGCCCAGCCCGGCAGCAAGCAGCAGCACGCAGGTGTCTGCTCGCTTCCCAGCCTGGCTCCCACAATATCTTCTCTTTTCCACCAAAAACCACAGGCTGAGCTCAGCTGGCGCTCCCCCATCCCTCCGCAGCTGGGGAATCGCTCCCAGACCCATGGGATGGGATCATAAAAGCTGCTTGGGTGGCGGGGATGGCAGCACAAGGTCACCACGGCACTTCTCACCAAGACACCAGAGACGCCACGACCCTCCCTGACCTGAAAGCAAGAATAATTCCTTTGGGTTTTCCACATGGTGTTGACCATGACAGCCGGCCGCTATCCCATCAAGGAATCTCTAGCAGGGCATGTTGTGTCTCGCCCTTTCGGGTTCATTTGTTATTATTTCTCTTCTTTTTGATTCCTAAGGGGTTCCTTTCCCACACCCTGGCTCCACGGCTTAGCCCCTTGTTTCAGGATGTCAACCCAGGCAAAAGGTTCCTTCTTTCAAAAAAAGAAACCCAGTAATACTTTAAACTCCCAAGGAGCCTCAGGGTGGCACCCCTAAAGCACTCCAGCATCATCCTCTGCCTCAGCAGAGCCACCGTGCCCAGAGGCTGAGGCTCTTTCCCAGCACTGGCACCAGCTCGTGGCTACGTGGGGCTGTCCCGTGGGGACCCGTCTCCATGCCGCACAAGCTCTTTTCCATAGAAATCCACAGCAAAATTCTCAACAAGTCTAAACAACCCCAAAATTTCTCTTCTTCCCATAGCAATCAAGAGTTAAATGTGCACGCTTTACACTTACGTGGGGATGGAGCAAGAGGGGACCTTTTCCAGCAAGCGCATTTTGTTTAACAAGCTTAGAAATCAATAGTGCCGGCGAGTCCTGTCCAAACGACAGCGTGAGCGAGACATCTCTGCAAAGGGATTCGGCTGTCGAATCTTCCCTGTATGGAACGATGTGCTGGGGCCAATCCCAGGGGCAAATCCCAGCCTGGACAGAGAGCCCCGGGGAAGGTCCAGGCTGGGATTTGGGTCCCTGAGGAGCACCAGCTCAGCCTCCCCTCACACCCACAGGACGTACTCAACCCAAAGCCACCAGCAACCATCTCACGCGAAGGGCTGGTTTCCTGCTCCGTTTGTTTCCCAGCAAAGCCTGCAGGGTATCGATCGCTGCTGAGGCCACTGCCTTGAGGGTAATGATTTGATTTGAAAAACCAAAGTGGCAGCAACCGAGTTTCTCATCCGACACAGAGGCAAGGGTTGCAAGCAGAAAGGTTGCTCAGCTGGTAGCTCAAGGCTTTAACTCCTGGAGCTGAAAACTGCGTGGTTGGAACTCCCAGGACATGCGAACGGTTTATTTACAGCTGCCCTTGCTACCAGCAAGAAAAGAAACCCAGCAGACTTCCCTCACCCCATGCACAAGCCAAGCACAGCAAACTGTGTTAAATCAGCCTGCCGAGACGCTCCACTCGCCCAGCGAGGACAAGCAGCATCTTGCAGCCAGTTCAGAGCAAACTGGAGCCTCTGCAGATCTCCCAGCACCTGGGAAGGGTTAAACCTGGAGTATCGCTGCATGAATATTCTCACCAACACCTGCATCTCATCCAAGGGGAAGGGAGAGAAGGGGTTTTGATATATGCCAGAAGTAGTTGCTTTGATCTTTAGTGCTGTGGAGTCTTATTGCTGCTGCTTAGAGGAAAAGCAGCCTCCAGGGGCTCCAATATTCTCAACTACACAAACACCCCAAGAAAACAGCAGGCTGAGAAAGGCTCAGTAGTAGTTAACATGTATTCACACTTGATTCTGTTAACCTGGATTAAAAGGGCCCTAGTGAAAAGCCCCAGGTTCAACCTGAGCATCCTCCCAGGAGGGTGTTTGTGCAATTCCTCTCCCAGGAGAAATGGGCAGAAGGTCAGAGAAAGTCACCCAGATCAGACCAATAAATACAAGTTACTCAATGCTGGACAGCCTGCAGTCAGTCAGTCGAGAGCTACAGCTCTGAGACTTCCCACTGAAGATAAAATGCTGTTACTGGACTCACGACCCAAGAAAGAGATGCAGCGTGGAAGCCACAGAAAACATACTGCAGGCACCTGCTGGACAGACAGACAGACAGACAGACGTGGCCAATGTCCCTCCTGGACACAACAGCAACTGATTTTTTTTTTTGTGCCACTATTGAAGAACCACTTTGAGGGGGTGGATTTCCAGGCTTTGCCCTGACCCTGGGCAGCAGCATCTCAACTGGGCAACGGCTCCTGCTATAACACTGCAAATGCCGATTTTCTTGGCTGTTTTGGTGAATTTGACTCTTGCTTCAGCCAAGGTCAGAGGTGGATGCTCCCCTCCAACTACTGCATTGAGAAATTGTAAGATATAATGAACACATTCTGTTTGGAAGCCAACAAAGGAAAAGGAAGCGAGTTGGCAATAGCTACAGCCCACGCCCAGCCACGGAGATTTGGCTGGAGGCAGCACCAGGAGAAGGAGCCCCAGTAGTGCCAGCACCGCGCTGGCTGAGGCGTTATCAGCGACAGCCCAGAGCCCTGCAGCTGTAAATCTCTGCACGTCCACGGAAGCCAGAGGGGATTCATGAGCTGGTGCTTCCAGGTGTGAAGCCAGCCCCATCTCTGCATCCCAGCTCAGGAAACGGGAAATAGGGCAGGAAGGGAGAAATTCAGCCACGAGGAGCGGCTGCCTGGGGTTTTGCACACAGCGCTTCCAGCAGCGCCTCGGTGGCACCACAGAAAGGAAGCCATGGATTGGCCTCACTGCAAGAAAACTAGCTACCTCCATCCCAATTCTTTCCTCCCGACAGAAAGTTACTGCTGAGCACAGCAAGATGCCATCCAGGCTTGCACAGAGAGGGGTGAAGAAGGCATCTCTGCTGTCTGGGAATGCTGGCACTGCCAAGAGCTCAGGAGCAGGCACAGAGGAGCTGGAGCCGCCTGCCCCAGACCCCACGCCTGGGCCACCCCTGGCAGCATCTCCACGGCCAGGAGGGATTTCCTAGCTGTCTCCCCACGATGCCATAAGAGACGCAACAGTCAGGATCAGCTTCTCGCTAAATTGTCAGAGGCAAAAGGGCACATTGCAACATGCTCCATCATCCATCCCATCCTCCTGCAAAGCCCACCTGAAATACAGCCCGTCTACATCTGCAGCCACAGCCCCTTCAGGTGCCAGCCAGGAGCTGCCTCTGACGGCTCCAAATGCCCTCACAGCTGCTACACTCAGAAACACTTGTTAAAACTACTTTTTCTTCCACTAACAGAATAAAGTGACCTGCTTCCCAAGATTGCTCAGATGCACCAGCATCCATTCAATGGACTCCGCTATTAATTACTCCTCTAGTTTCTCTTCCACGCTGCTGTGGTCTGCACGGCCACTGCTAGCCAAGTCTCTCTTCCCTGTAGCCCCCTGCTCTCCCCAGCCTGAAAGCATTTGCAGGAGGATGAGTGGGATTCCTGGTCACGGCTGGACGTGGCCACCTCTTCCCTGCAATCACCAGAGCAAAAGCTGAGTGGCCTCTTCCCTCTTAGGATGCGAAGGGAGTTACACATCCTCCTTAATTTGCCTTCAGCCCAAAGTGCTGCCTATAAATCTGTGGCCGTGCCGCAGCCCCAGCGTCCCAATGACATCTCAGGGACAGCTCAGCCACAGCTCCGACACGCGGCGGACGGTGCATCCTGATGGGTGGCCTGAATCTCTCTCCAACGTCCCCCTCCGGCTCTGGCACATCCCCAGCCACGGGCAGGAGGTGACCCAGCTGGGGACACACACTCATCTCCCAGAGCCTCGGGGCTTTGGCAGAAGCATCCCCAGTGCCAGGTCCTGTGCCTGTCGTGGCTAACCCCAGGTCCGGGTCAGGATGGGGAGGGCAACTGCCACTCAATCACAGTGGCATGTGCCACCACGCCAGCTCGACACTGTATCAGCATCAAGCCAGCATCCCTCCGGCAGAGACCATGCACAAACAGAACCAGGCGCATCCTCTTCAGACAGAAGGGAAAAAAGACCTTAAAATAACCCAGGGTGAGCTTATCCCCACAGACACCTCCCGCAGCAGCCTCAGTCCCCAGGACTGTGCCCACAAACACACCTGCAAAACCTGCCCTGACTTCACATGTGAAACCTGACCACAACAGGCAATTCCTTCCCAGAGGATCAGATCTGGGTATTTGGTGAATTCACGCTGCTCCAGAGCATCCCTCCTCCTCCCCTGTGGGCTCAATGGGGCCGTGCACCCTCATAGCATCGTACGCTTCTTCCCGTCACCGTGTCCCCAGCACCCAGGGTGGCACCAGGGATGGGCAGGACCCAGCATCACGGCTGCATTCAGCGCTTGCTGCCAGCACTGCCAGATCAATAACTTTTATCTGCATCGTTATGTGCTGTTGCAGTGAAATAAATTCAACAGGCAGGACACCAACCAGCCAGCATCGAGTCTGCCTTGTGCCATGGGACAAAACTCCTCCTTGTCCATCCTGACAAGCTGGGGTGAGAATTCAAGCTGGCAGGAGATTACGCACCGCCAGAACTGGAAGTCAACCCTGGTCAACTGGAAGTCAATCTCTGGTTCTGTATTTCTTCCCATCCTTTGGTTTCTCTGACTTCTGGACCTGTGTATTAAATAAGCCAGGGAAGTTTTTCCCATGGGGCAAAACCTACCTGCTGGGAATGAAAGGAAAAAGGAAAAGGAATAAAAGAAAAAGGCAAAAAGAAAGGGGAAAGGAAGAAAGAAAAGGGGAAAAAAAAGAGAAGAGAAAAGAAAAGGGAACAAGCACATGGCTGTGGGCAAAGAACTGCTGCAGCAGCAGCAATACTGTCTCTGCACTAACCCAGCTGCGAGCAGGGAGCTTTGCACAGACAAGCAGCGCTATTTTGTGATGCACAAAATTAATTAAACACAAGATCATATTCCCACTTCTGCAGAAGAGGAACGAAAGGCAGGGGCTAGAGCTGACAACTCCTGCGTGTTTGCAGTGGGTTGTAAGGTGAGAGCCCTCCTTCCTCTTCACCTTTATTCTTGGAAAGAGCTCAACGATTTCCGTGTCAATATTTTTGGCCAAAATAAGTGACAAAGAGCCGCAAAACAAGGTGCTGTTATAGGCAGCCTGAAAACAGCTCCTTTTTCTCTCTTCCCAGTATCTGGGAGAAAGCCTGGGTCCCAGCCAGCCCCATCCCAGCCAGCCCCATCCCAACCAGCCCCATCCCAGCCCTCCCGAGCAGGCTGCTCTAGCTTTTTCTTTTCTAGGGCTGTAAATCCTGACACAGAGCCTTTTTTTTCCCTGCTTTTTACTGTTTGGCAGCCATTCAGGTTGTATTTGTGTTTTGGCTGCCAGCAATGCAGCATTTACAAACCTGCCCTGGATTTATCTGCTGCAGAGTCGGTCACTAAATTAACAGACACAAAAGTTCAGGATGTTTCGGAAACGGTAATTTTCTAACATCCGAGATGCACCCTGGCCCTCTCCCGCCCACGTCCCACTCCTCCTGCCTCATTTTATTCCTTCTTGCAGCATCAATTGGCTTTGGTTTCCCCCAGGAAGGATTAAATCTACATTTTCCTTCAGCTATGGTGCAGTTACCATTCACTCAACGTCAATAAGCACCGGATTTCAACCAAAAAAAACCAACAAAAAAAGAGGATTCCTTGGGCTCCTCGGGATGTCATTCTGAAGTTAAATCCCAGCCCTACTCTGGCCAAATTGAGCATTCCAGGAAAAGTCATACATACTTCAAGAGTGAAGGAAAACGGTTTATACAGAGAAGATAAAAGTCCCGTCTCCTCCCTGCATAGAGTGTGTTCATCTATAACACAGACACGTGGATCAGCCTCAGGATTAACACCTGTTACTTATCCCTCCTCGCAGGTTTTCTCCATGGGATTTGATCTCTGTCTGCTCCTGCAGCGCTCTCCTCAGCCGATGCATGTCTTGGTGGCTCCTTCTTAGCATTAGAATTTGTGGAGAAACATCACTGTGGGTGGAGTGAGATGCAGCCCACGGGGCTGCCAAGTCCAAACGCAACAAGGTCCCAGGGGGAAAAGCTTTAACGTGCTGACATGCATGGTCCCCATCCTTGGGAATCCTCTGGAGAGCGAGGCAGGACCACGCTGGGACCCGTCCCTGGAGGACAGTTCTGAGGGATGCTTGTCCAGGTCACTTAGCAAGTGGAAAGCCAAGTGTGATGACACTCAAGACAGGTGCTGCTGTGAAGTGCCACAACCATTCTCGAGGGCTTTCCCTGTGACAGAGACACTCTGCTCTGCTCCTCAAACCCACCGAAAGCAGGGAGGGTTTTGGAGACGTCTCCCTAGATCAGCATCACACCCAGGTGACACCTCCTGCTTCACGCCCCGCATCCACTGAACAGATCCCAGCACCGAAGAAGGACTGAGAAGCACAGTGAAACCAGAGATGATCCTGGCACCTTCCCACAATGTTTGGCAGCCCCAGGCTGCTGCTGGACCCGCCGAGCGCAGCCCTCACCGCTGCCGGCTGAGCCAAGCCAAGAGGTTAAACACAAACTCATCAGCTGACCAGATTCAACCTCTCCCAGTGATTTACTCCTGTGCTACCAAAGCTGGCTTATAAAAGAAAGAGTTTTCCTTTGAGGAACTGTCAGAAATTCATTATAACAGTGACCGGTAACCCCTAAACCAGAGGTCTGCGGAGGTGCTCGGGGCAGAGCCTGCAGGCGCTGGAGCCAGTGGTGATGGAGGCAGCTTCTGGCCAACCTGCACGTACATTTGCATTTTACAGCTTTAATTGCTACGTGTGATAATACAAGCAAGCACTAAAAATCTTAAGAGAGACAAAACTGAGCAGGAATGCAAACAGCAAAGTTGAAATTTAGACGGGCTAGATGCCCCTAAGCTCCTAAAGGGCCAGGACAAATATAACATTGATAACCCCATGGAGCTGGCAAGAGACAGGATTCTTCCAAGGAAAGTTGGTGTCTCCTTTTAACTAATCAGAGTTGATGGAGACGAGCCAGAGGAGACAGGGACTTTGCAGGGAAGATCAGGATTTTGGTGCATTAGCCCGCAGGACGGAGACCCAGCCAGATCCCCTCCTCTTAACTAGAGGGACTGGGGCGGACTGGGGTGTTCGAAGATGTAGCAGTTAAGACAAGATAGAGAGCACAAAGATGCCAGCGAGGACTGAGCAACAAAGGTCTGAGCAGAAAACAGCTCCGCCTGTTCCCCAAAGCAGGATAAAGCTCTGCATTCAACATCCTCAGCTTCAATGGCCCAGGAGACCAGAGACTTCTTGCATCTCCAGTTACCCTAGTTTTTAAAGTGTCCTCTGAACTGCCAGCTCCTCACTCTCTTTGCCCTCAGGGTTTAACTGTTCAGGCTCCTTCTGCGCAGCCGTTACCCTGATGGTCAGAAGAAGAAGAAAGTGGATTTAATTCTGCCCCTGCCACTCAGCCACATCCTGATCTCTCGCCACCAGCGTCAACCCAAAGCCACCATTGTGCTTCCCCAGAGCTACTTCTCATTTACATCAGCATAACTGATATTCTGGCTCGTTAGGTTTTAATGCACAGCTTCGAGAGCTTATTTAAAATTCATTGAAGCTTCCCTGCTCAAAAGGATTTAAGAACCAGGGGAAAAAAAAAAAAAAAAAAAGTGTGCTTGTGGAATTCTGCAAAGCCCAAAGACAGAAGGACCGAACGTCTCCATCTGCTCTGCAGTGCAGCGGGAGCAGGGCTGTAGTAAATCAAGATGCGGTGACACAGCGATCCCTCCTGCAGACGGCTTCGGCAGGCACGGCTGCTCCTCTTCTGCCAGAGCAGACTGGACCCAGGGTGGAAGAAACCTCTGGGCTTTTTCCAGCCAAGTCATCTGCTAGAACATCCCTTGGGCATGAAGAACATCCCTTTGAAATGAAGCTGGGCAGGATGGACCTTCCCCATCGCCCAGCCGGCAGCCGCCGCCAGCCAAGCGTCTGTGCGTGGAGCTGAGCTCAACAGGCTGCTCCTGGCATCATAGCATCATAGAATCCCTGGGTTGGAAAAGACCTTTGAGATCACCAAGTCCAACTGTACTTGTCCGCTACTAAATCGTATCCATAAGCACTTCATCTACCTGTCTTTTAAATTCCTCCAGGGATGGGGACTCAACCACCTCCCTGGGATGGGGAGAGGGACACAGCAAGGACAGGCTTCTGGTGTTGGAACCACCCTCCCTGTGCCTTCACCCAGCCAGGGGAGCTCAGAGATGGTCAAGAGAGAAATAAATCCCAATGCAGCAAAGCATCTGGCTGCGTTTGCTTTCAGCTTTTTTGCTTTCAGCTCTTATCCTTTCGGATACCTCATCACCATACAACTCTTCCCATTCCACTTTCCATGGGATTCATCACAGGCAGGTGGGGAGACCAGCAAAGCACACGTCCTTGACTCCTGGATCATGAGTGGAGAGGCACCTCTTGAAGCCGCATGTTATCTAGTTAAAACACATGGCAGAAGGAGAAATCCTAGGGATTTTCCTCTTTTTCCATAGATCCCATTGAGTCTAAAAACATGTTCAAGGAGAATCATAGAACAGTTTAAGCTGGAAGTGACCTTCAAGATAATCCAGTTCCAACTCCCCAGCCATGGGCAGGGACACCTCCCACGGGATCAGGGGCTCCAAGCCCCATCCAGCCTGGCCTTGAACCCCTCCAGGGATGGGGCAGCCACAGCTTCTCTGGACAACCTGGGCCAGCGCCTCTCAACCCTCGCAGGGAAACTTTTCTCCTTAGGATCTCATCTCAATCTCCCCTCTTTCAGCTGAAAACCCTTCCCCCTCATCCTATCCCTGCCCTCCCTGATCAAGCGCCCCTCCCCAGCTTTCATAGAATCCTTTTCAGTACTGGAAGCTGCTCCAAGGTCTCCAGGCTGGAGAAGAGAATATTTATATTTCCTTATACCAAGGAAAGCAGAGAGAGAATCAAGGAGCAGCAAAAAAGGCACCAGTTACATTTTAAGACCAAGTTAAGCTAACAATCCCTCAGCTTTCTCCCCTCTCTCAAGGCAGATAAAGCAGCAGGCAGGTACTCCAAGGCTTTACGCAGCTGTCTGAGAGGATGCAGCTTTGTGCATCGGCTTTTCAGGTTGTACTCAGGCACAATAAATTCTGATTTGGCAGTTCATACACACACACACACACACGCTCTGCCTCATAACACAAAAGCTGGAGATGCTGGTGAGCCCAGTCAGCCAGGAGAAAGATTTTAATGAAAAAAAGGAGGAGTTCAAGGCCAGACTGGATGGGGCTTGGAGCCCCTGATCCATGGGAGGTGTCCCTGCTCATGGCAGGGGGTGGAACTGGATGGGCTTTGAGGTCCCTTCCCACCCAAACCATTCAATGATTCGATAAAAGCCTCGCTCAGAAGGCAAGCTTAATCAAGACTTAAATTTGTTTTTTTTCAAAAAAACCCACAATCTATACAACAGTTTCTAGCAGCTAAATTAGAAAGTGAGCAAAAGCAATAAGAGCAGAAGAAACCCTCAGTCCCACCTGTTGAGCCCAATCAGGTTGGATACAGAGAAACCCAAGCAGAGGTGTCAGCCCTGTAATCAACAGATGGGGTGGAAGCACTGGCAATAATGCAGAGACTTCGGGTTTATTTAGTATGGAAGAGGAAGAATAAGATGATGGATTGGTGCCATAGTATGACGAGGCATTTTGAATTGCAATATGAACTAAAATAACCCAATAAATAGAGATTGTTAATGCCAAACTTGTTAAAGATCTGGAGCAATTGAATCAATGAGATTTTAAAGAGCTGGCCAAGGAATTATTTCTAGATTTTTCAAGTCCTTTCTAAAAGGTTATTTTAAATTATAGCAGCATTATTTATTTTCTTTGTATGTTAAACCTATCCATGTCGCCTTCTGCGTCGTTGGGCTGACATTGAGGCCAGGCGAGACAAAGGCAGCTCTGAAACAGGACTCACTTAATGAAGAAGTGAGATTTAATTAGCACCAATCAGCACGCGTGTATGAAAAGCAGATTTCATTACACCGACCTGAGCTTTTTATGAGACTCCCGAACGAATTTACCAACGCGACGGGGTGTTAGATTCAGCGGCGGGTGACATTTTGATGGAGAAGCTGGAACGATCTAAAAATCAACAACAGAAACCTGTGAAATCTCCAAGCAGATGATGAAGGCACAGCTGCCCAAATGTCAGGTGAAGGAAGGAATCGCCACTGACAGGGATGCTCTGCCAGCTGACGAGTCACTAAATAACGAGGGCTAATAATGAATGCAGGGACAGCAGCTCTACAGCCGGGTTAACGCCAAAGCTCAGGCTAAAAGAGCCCTCCTGGCCTTAAAAGTCATTAATACAGAGGGCTGGGGAAAGGGGAAACCTCCGGGGAGAGCAGCGCAGAGGGCTTCGCTCACTCCCCCCCGAGCGGGATGCACACGTACATCCCTGCATCGCTGTGGCCCCATCCTCACACAGCGAATGTGCCCCTTGGCAGTTATTTTCCATGCTGTATTTGTGCTCCAGCTTTTATTCCTCTCCCGGGAAATCAGTAGCAAGCTCTGCAACAGGCAACGACAACAACGACAACAAAAAAAGCACTTATTAGGACAAACAGAAAAAGAAAGTGCTGGAAACGGGGCTGCCTGCCTCATCCAAAAGCCAAAGACGCGAGGCTTTGGGTGAGGGCAGCACAGACAGGGAGGTGGAGATGCTGCCAAAGCCTCCCGGCACGGGAAACAGAGGTTAAAGTGCAGCAAAGCCAGAGGCTTTTGGGGGTGTTTTGGTAGTTCATAGAATCATAGAATCACCAGGTTGGAAGAGACCCACTAGATCATCGAGTCAAACCATCCCCATCAATCACTAACCCATTTCCCTCAGCACCTCGTCCACCTGTCCCTTAAACCCCTCCAGGGAAGGTGACTCAACCCCCTCCCTGGGCAGCCTCTGCCACTGCCCAATGACCTTTTCTGTGAAATAATTTTTCCTGATGTCAAGCCTAAACCTCCCCTGGTGGAGGTATCGCTCCCTGGAGATGCAAAGAGCGTGGTCCCAGACCAAGCTATGGACCCAGCACAACTCAAAGTGTCTGCTGCCCTAAGTAGAAGACACCCTGGTTGTGGTTGCCCTCCATCCTTTCTAATTATTTCAAGAAGCTTTCTGCATGCACACACACTCGCACCAACGGCGTCTCCAAGGGGAGGACGTGCCGAAGCCCCGAGGCACCGCGCTGGCTGGCTGGCTGCCACCCCCATCTCCTTGTGAAGTCCCTTTGATTCTTTCCAACCTTCACTGGGTGGGGGGAAAGTCACCGCTCTGCTCAGCACAGTCAATACGTGAAAAGCTCTGGCTGCCACCCTCGGCCGTGGAGGGGGAGGAGAGTGGCAGCTGGAGCGGCTTGAGGACATCTTTGGGATGAAAACCAGCAGGGCAGGGACAGGAGTCCAGAGAACCAGAGCTGGGGGGAGAAGCAGGAGGATTTCGCACCAGCCGCTGGGTCAGAGCCGCACAAGCCACACGCAGGGGCTGCCAGGAGGACCTGGGTGGCAGGATGGGGGACAGGAGAACCACTGTCCTGCCCAGGCTCGTGGTGGCTGAAGGTGATGGGGAGGTTTGGGGATGGTGGGAGCAAGGACAGGAATGCGGAGCTGCAGGAAGCAGCCAGGCAGTGGCTGGGTATTAGCACAGAGGCAAAAGCACCTGCCTGAGCCCTGGTGACTGTTTGAAACCCGGTGCCTTTACCCCACCAAGGGAGGAGGCTTTCTCCCAAAGGCACCAGCATATCTGAGCAACCAGCTCCTGCTCAGCGTTTGCCCCTGCAAGCCCGTGAGCAGCACCGCAGAGAGCCAAAAAGCAGGTCTGTGCTGCTGGGCATGCAGAGGCACCTTCCTCCCCTGCCTCCGTTCCTCTCTACAAAACCTTCACGTCTCTGAAGAGGCGCAGGCAGAGGAGCAAACGCTCCTCCCGACACCGATGAGCCCTTTTGTACCCAGCCCGCGCTCCTCTACCTTTGGGCAGGGATAATAGGACAGCCAGAGCCAGGCTGCGAACATCACCTCTTGGGAGAGGAGGACAGGGGGTGGCTGCCGTGCTGCAGCTCATCAGCGCTCTGGTCTGGAAGGAGCTGTGACACGAGGAGGAATTAATCCTGCAAGCTCAGCTGGTACCTTCAAGTTGGGCGTCCTGGAGCATCCACCACCCCCTGCTTTGTGTGAGGTCCTGGGGGCATCAGCATCCCCGTAGCAACCACCCCATCCTCGCATTATTCTTTCCAGCCTGGTGATTCTATGATTCTGTATGGGTGGACTTGATGATCCAGTGGGTCTCTTTCAACCTGGTGATTCTATGATTCTCCTCAGGGACCCTGACTCCTGTCCCGAGGGCCTCTCACAAACTGAGGTTATTTTCTGCTCATCAACAAGCCTCTTCATGACAAGCTGAGGTCGGTATCTCCTGGTGGCTCAGGAAAACATCTCCTCACCACTGTGCTCCCAAACACATGGGATGATTTAGGGGCATGATTTAGGGATTGGTGGGAATGGTTGGACTCGACGATCTGGTGGGTCTCTTCCAACCTGGTTATTCTGTGATTCTGTGAATGAGCAATGGCCAGAGCTGGCCTGTTTGTGAAGCTCAAATGTTCTCGTTGCTCCTCCCTAGAGACTTTTGCACTCAGATACAACCCTCTGGTTCACCTCCAGGGTTTGGCCATCAGTGATCCTCCTTGGCTTCCCCTTCCTCCTCCAGGCAAAAACATAGAATCATAGAATTACCAGGTGGAAAAGACCCACTGGATCATCGAGTCCAACCATTCCTATCAAACACTAACCCATGTCCCTCAGCACCTCGTCCACCCGTCCCTTAAAGCCCTCCAGGGAAGGTGACTCAACCCCCCCTCCTGTTAACAGGAGAGACAAATATGAAGGATGCATCACATCAGGCACCTAGTCTGATGCTCAGAGACACCAAGGCTCCAGAGCAAGGGTGCAAGAAGAACCTGGTTAGATGAGGCCTCCAGAGATGATGCAAATCCGAGGGGGGACACTGAAGGGTGTGCATGACGGTCTCCATCCAAGTGCTCTGGCTGCAATGACCCATGAATATACTGTTTGCTCTGCCTCAAGCTGTGTTTACACGCTCTGCTTTCGACAGAGGGGTGCTCTGAGGAGAACCTAACCTGGACACTGCAAGAGGATGGGGCACTGGAGGAGAAAGCCGCATGAGACTGGCCAAAACCTGGCTTCTCCTGGGAACACGGAGACAGCATGTGGGATGAGCCCAGTGCTGGGACGTCCCATGAAGCAGAGGGTCTCGGTTCCTAAAAGCAGGAGCATCCTTCCCCGTAGCCCTCAATCCTCCAGGCTTGCACCCAGCAGGACACAAGGCAGAGACCAGATGAGCCACATCTCTGTCCACCAGTCTCTTTTGGAAACCTCCAGCGCTTTTCAGCTGAAAGAGGGGAGGTTTAGGTGAGATCTTAGGGAGAAATGCTTTGCTGTGAGGGTGGGGGGCCCTGGTCCAGGTTGCCCAGAGCAGTGGTGGCTGCCCCATCCCTGGAGGGGTTCGAGACCATGTTCAATCCCCAGTGACCTCTCCCACCCCCTTCTCTCCTCCTCAAGATTTATCACAGAATCTGAGCAAAACTCCCCTCAACAGCCTCCTTCAATGTAAATTACTCCAGGTCTTCCATACATAAAGCCTTCTCCAGCGGGTTGTGTTAACCAGTGCACTTAATCAGGCATTTGCCAATTAAATTTTAAACATCGTTTTAGTTTCATTGAAAGTAAGGGGTGAGATTTTCTGTTAAAAGGAGAAAAAAAAAAAAAAACCAAACAAAGAAGGAAGTAAAGCCCTGACGATGGGAATGATTAAAGACAGGCTGGCAAACGAGCCCTTAGAAGACACAGCTCTGCAGTCAGCTCAGATCACACCTCTCTCATCTCTAACTGAAAAATAATCATCATCACAGCATCAGTGCAAAGTCAATAACTTTAAAGCAGTCGAGGATTACTTCCACTTGCTTCACCATCACTTATCCTCACCTAAAGGAAGCTGAGAGCATTCTCTGTGTAGAGACAAAGCATTTTGTCCTCATCTTCCCTTTCGGGGGAGGAACCTGATGTGGCAGCAGGAGACCGGAGCTGTTCACATGGTGAGCGATTGTTTTCCCAACCAGATGAGTTCACAGGTAACCACGACCTGATCTCGCATCGCTGGGTGAAGCGCGTTTCACTCAGCAAGGTACAAACATTCTGGTTCTTCACAGATGAGCCTTGGGCCTTAGAGCCCCACGGGAGAGAGAAAACATCCCATTTCCCCATCACCAGTGGGATCTGAGGATGTAGGGATGGTGCCACCTCCCCTTTTCTGCTCCTCATGAGCTGCTAAATCCATGCAAAGAAGCAATTTTCATATTCAACACAGATATAACCCAGGGCTGGGCCGCTGCCATGGTGGAAAACTGAACCAGCGACAAAGGATGAAGCAGACTGGAAATCCAGGGTGTATCTCAAGACAACCCAGCGGCAGCCACGGATTGAGTCCATGTCCCTTGCATTCATGCTTTGTCTCTCATCAAAAGCTCTCCAGGCCTCGCTAAAGGCAATTAATTAGATTCACCTTCCCAGAGCAGACAGGCACCTTTTGTTATTTTTCCAAGAGCGGGGAATGTAAAAAAGAATTAAAAAAACTCACAAAGCAAAAATTGCTTTCATCCAAATTATTTTTAAAAGCGATTATGAAGGATAATCCTTTGAAAAATTAGGTGATGGATTTCCCTTAAACCTCTTCTTTGTTCACCTGTTGGGGGGTCCGTGTCAGTTCGATGCTGGGGGGAGGCAGCTGTCCCCGCAGCCGCTCGGGGCACTGGGGTCCTGGCCTCCCTTTCCCACCTGCACAACCCACACCATCGCAGCTGCTCCTTCAATTTTTCCCTTTTCCTCCAGTTTAAAACAGAAAACGCACAAAGCGCCAATTCAAAAGCGAAGCAAGCTGTGGTTTGTCTTGGGTTAAGCTGGGGTTTTCGAAGGACGCTATCCCTCTCTGCGGAAATCAAGAGCGATGATGCTCTGCAGCGGAGTCCACCCTGCGCCTTTGAAAATCTCAGCCTTTCATCCAGGTTTGAGCTGAAAGCACAAGGAACGCCAAGGGATAGATTCACCCCCCGCCGTGGGGCTGCTTGCTCAAACAGAACCACACACGCTGCCGGGGCAGCGTCCCAGCTCCTCTATCCCCCTCCCACAGTCACAGCTCCCGGTTTGTGCCCAGTGGGAGAAAATCTATTAAAATCCAAATGCTCGTTAACAGGATGAAACCCTCACCGTGGCAGACCTGCCGGCCAAGGAGTCTGCTCTCCGGCTGCGGAGCCTCAGAGACGTACCCCACGCCTGGGAGAGGAAGCAGGTTTAGAGATGAGGTTAGAAGGTAGGTATTCCTGAGAAAAAGTAAAGGTGATAATGATTCATCACACTAAACCCTTGGGACGCGTCGCTGCCAGCCGTGGTTCTCTGTGAAAGCCCTCCAGATGTGCTGCCATCCAGGCGCTTGGCACCAGCCACAGCATCTCTCCACCTCTCTCAGTAAAAACCATTCTCAACAGGGCAGCTCATACAGACGATGCTCCAGAAGCCATCAAGTGTCCGATAAGTTTGATCCACCCTATGCACGAGAAGAACCGTCTCTCTCCCCTCCAGGTTATCCCGACAATGTCTGTGCATGTGATGGAGGAGTTGGCTTGATGGGCTGCTCGGGACAGGGACGTATCCTGCCCCTCATCCAGGAAAGCCGTTGTCTTGAAGTAAAACCTCATCCAAGTCATTTCCAAAAGCAGACAATCTTCTTAGCTCTGCAAAGCAGCTCCAACAGCTTCACAGAGATGGACTTGAATGGCACACAGGGCTCAACAATCACAACTGGAGAACCTGAGCTTCTCCTGACTAGCCCTAACCTGGCATCTCCCCTGCCTACAAGCTGGTGTTTGAGAAGGATTTCAGAAGAATCGAGTATTTTGCTGTAGAACCCATGGGCTGGAGGACAGCAAGACGAGACGTGACTCAGCACAGCTCTGCTTACCCAGAGCTCCATAATCAGCAGGGAGAGGTTTGCAAACTAAACCTAAAATCCATCCCCGGCCCTACAAGAGCTCAACCAGCATCATCAGAAAACCATCACCCACCCAGAAAGGCTCAGGTAGCGTGTTGGAAGGAGCAAATCTGCCTTTACAGATCCTACCACAGTGCACCAGGGTGGACAGCAAGCCAGGCTGACCTTCAAAATGATGATTTTCCCCTCTCCTATCTTCTGGTCTCCAGTCCTGGCTGCAGCGGGAGTGGGACATTCAGCATCATTTACCACCAGGACTCTAGGAAAGGGCTTGAGGTGGGAAGGGAAATGGAAACGCGCTGTGATCAGGCAGCCGCGTTTGCCTCTCAAGGTCCCATCTCCGCCTCACGATCCCATCTCCGCTTCCCATTTATCATTGCAGAGATAATAAGAAATCAAAGCTGGAACGAACCAGCCTCTTCCTGAAAATACGCATCGTCGGCAGCAGCCTTATTGTTGCTAGTTCTGATATCCTGAGCTTTCCAAGGATACATCAGATAAACGCACGGAGGGGACGCGTTGCACTAAGTGTCTCCCCTGAAGCGCAAAGCCCACCCGGGCACCCGTGGAGAGCGATCCCACCAGGATCACCACTGCGAGCCGCTGAAGAGCACAGCGATGAACGGCTGCCCCTCCGAATGGGGGAGGTTAATTACTGTGATCAAAAACATCCAGAGGGAAAAAAATGTTACACCAGATATTAGCAATTAACCCAGAAATCTAAACATCACAATTGCCGCGATTAATAGGATCCTACACTTGCGCTAATTAGCAGTCTGTGCGAGAGGCAGTTGTGCCAGGAGGGAGGGAGGGTGCCTGCAGTCCCACCAGCCCCAGCCCCAGATGGAGATTCTACTGGGAGGTCCCAGCTAGACTGGCACCAAAGTGGAAGTGGCAGGGGCGAGGGGGGTTCTCCTGCCTTCAAAGCTACGCCAGGGTGCTCAGGGTCTCGCACAAAGCTCATCAAACCTCCAGCAAGCCAAACTCGCATCACTGGCATCACTGCGGGTCCCCAGACCTGCAATCACACAGGCTTTAAACTAGGAGAGGAGCTGATCCTGCACCAGGGCTCTCCCCGGCATGATCACGGGTGGACGAGGCGCTGAGGGACATGGGTTAGTGATTGATGGGAATGGTTGGACTCGATGATCCGGTGGGTCTTTTCCAACCCGGTGATTCTATGATTCTGTGATCCCCCTTGGCTCTGTTGGGCTGATACCAAGGGTGCCTCCGTGTACCAGCAAAGCACGGTGCATGGAGGACACCACACAGCAGCCAGGTTACCCCATCTCCTTGTTCTAGGAGCACTTGAAGGTACAGAAATACTGAGTAAACCTGGGTAAAACCAAACCCAAACTCATTTCCATCCTGCCCTACGAGCCCAGCTCAGACACAGCCCCATCACGCTCCCACCAGACAGCAGAGCCGCCTCTCCGTCTGCCGCCAGATTTAAGCAGGAGGGAGGATCCTGCTTCCTGAGCATCACTTTTAAAGAGTTTTAGCTCATTTAAAAACGTGTTCGCCTGCACAGAGCTCCCACAACGGCTGCTTTGCTCTTTAAGTAACCTGTTGGTCCTTACTCCCAGCATGCAAATCCAGCTACGGAGGGCCAGGCGATGCAATATAATAGATGGGACGTCAAGGAAAATTAAATCAAGTGTCAGGATAAAATTCCAGGGGGGAACATACTTTTATGATTCATAATGCCAACCAATTATTGCTGTGACAGCCCGAACGGCAGTATTTTATCATGCCTAGCAGCCCAAAAGAGGAGTTGTGCAAATCAGCTCATAAAAAGATCCTTTAACAAACTCAGCGGACGTTGTAATGATCACTAGCATACACTTCATTTTTCAGCCCAAAATGACAAAGAAAAGAAACCCTGGCACTTGGCGTGTGCCAGAACTGCTGCATTCCCAAGAAAAAGTAGCTCTGCTAGGGAACGGGTGCCTCATTCACTTTCTCGAGGTCCCTTTCTCCCACCAGCCCAGGCAGGGCTCAGCCATCCATCCTTAAAACGCTACGGATCCTTTAATTTTCAATAGCTGACACGCTTCAGCAGTACTTGCTTTGGGCACCGAGGTCCTATTTCCATCAGAAGGTAATTTCATATCTCAGCCAGGTACAAAACGCCGCCCTTGGTGGCAACTGCCCCCAGAATTACATCAGCCGATGTGATGCAGCCGGGAATCAGCCAGGCACCGCGGCCGGACGCCGCAGCAGGCGAAGCGGCACTAATACAGCCTGTCGAGGCCAAATGGATTTTGTTTATACACAACATTTACCCCTGGTGTCGCATCAGCCGGAGGAGCGGAGCCATCGGTGTCAGCCTGACTGGAGAACAACACAGGAGAAAACCCACGCAGCCTCCGGGTCAGGCTGCGATGCAGGACGCCCTCAAAACCCCTCAAAATACCGCAGTTTGATGTATAAAATACAGCATTCGGTGCAAAAGAGCGCGCAGGGCTAATGGGAGTCAAGTCATCAAAACCCAACCGAAACGTCAGCGTTATTTTTAATCCCTGGCTCAGGGATAAGCAAAGGAAAATCTCAGGAAGGAAAAAGCTTCCCACGCTGAAAGTTATTTGTCTCGCATAGAAATGTGTGCAAGATCAGGGCTTGAAGTGCAATCACACAAAGTTGTTTTGTAGGACCTACAAAGTGCTTCGTACTTCAGTGTCTGAAGGGGCAGAGGCGGCTGCGTCCCCGCCAGGACAGCAGGAGGCACTTGCATGAGCAACCCATACTTGACAAATGCTCTTGATCAAACACCCAGCCCCACGCCCTGGTGCTGCCTCCGTCCAGCGAAAGGAAAAGCCTGGAGTGAAAAACAGCAGCAATTCTGGCTCAGAAAAAGGATATTTGGACCAAGAAGAGGAAAGAGAAATGCCACCTATTAAACCAAACCTGCCTCCGGGACTCGAACGTTGCTGCTCTTCCCCAGATGGGTATTTTTGCCTCTAGCAAAAAGCAAAGGGGGGCTCAGGATGTCCCTCTGCCCCAGGGCAGGGAGCCAGGGATCGCTTGGGGGCTCTGCCTGCGCCCAGGACCCTCATTGCACTACACGGACCTGTTCCAAGCGAGCAGGTTAAATATTCACGTCCTGGAGATGCAACAGAAAAACCAAGCCACCCCCAGGTGGGTCCCTGAGGAAGAGGTTTCTGCTGCTTTCCATCCCTGCTAATAAAACGCAATCCCTGGCGGGCGCAGGCTCATTTTGCAGAGGTGTTTAATTGGTTCTTATTGCGGTAGCGCTCCAGCCCCCTGCCAGGATGGGACAGTTAATGAAATGGGCAGCAGCTGCTCCTGCTCCGTGTGCAATAATAACGGGGTCGTAGGAGGCAGCGCCAAGCCAGCGGCTCATCAGCCATCGCCTCCTGCACACACGGACACCTCCCCAGCTCCCTCGCTGCTCCCAGGCGGTCACAGGGTTTATAGCAAAGGGATAGGTTTTTTTTTCCTTGCCAGAACACAGCAGCATTTCCCGCACTGAGCCCATGGAGGAGGGCAAAGCCACGTCCTCGGGAGCCCACGCTGCCTGTTCCCAGCCCAGGGATTTGCTGGAGGAGAAGAGGAGCCCAGATGGTGACAGGGACCCCTTCCCAACCCTGCTCCGTGTGACAGAGCCAGGAGCATCCCTCCCACATCACACAGGGTGACTTCCACCTGGACCCTTCCTCTACCAGAAGCAAAAGCAAAGACACAGCAGCGAGATGCTGAGAGGGAAGAGAGTTAACACGACTCTCACAAAACAGGGGCAAGGTAGTTGTGCTTACAAAGACCATCCCACACCAGGACAGGAGCCTCCAAGGCATAAGCCGGATCTCTCAGCAGGTTTTATCACCATCCCCCAGCCGTTTGCCCATCCACAGCTCTCCAGAGGCGCTCCCATCACCACAACCCTGGCAAGATCATAGAATGATAGAATCACCAGGTTGGACCTATCGGATCTTCGAGTCCAACCATTCCCATCAAACACTAAACCATGTCCCTCAGCGCCTCGCCTGCCCGTCCCTTAAACCCCTCCAGGGAAGGTGACTCCAGCCCCTCCCTGGGCAGCCTCTGCCAGTGCCCAATCAACCTTTCCATAAATTTTTTTTTCCTAATGTCCAGCCTCAACCTCCTCTGGTGGAGCTTGAGGCCATTCCCTCTCGTCCTGTCCCCGTCCCTTGGGAGAAGAGCCCAGCTCCCTCCTCTCCACAACCTCCCTACAGGTAGTTGCAGAGAGCAATGAGGTCTCCCCTCAGCCTCCTCTTCTCCAGGATAAACACCCCCAGCTCTCTCAGTCGCTCCTCTTGTTCTCCAGCCCCTTCCCCAGCTTTGTTGCTCTTCTCTGGACTCGCTCCAGAGCCTCAACATCCCTCTTGTGGTGAGGGGCCCAGAACTGAACACAGGATTCGAGGAGCGGTCTCACCAGTGCAGAGTACAGAGGGAGAATAACCTCCCTGGACCTGCTGGTCACGCCATTTCTGATACAAGCCAAGATGCCATTGGCCTTCTTGGCCACCTGGGCCACTGCTGGCTCACGTTCAGTCACTGTCAACCAACACCCCCAGATCCTTCTCCTCCAGGCAGATGGACCTGAGTATCCTCCTCACCCTCCCAAAGATGCATCCCCCCTTCCAGGGGCTGCCTGGCCTCAAGAGTCACCCGCATTCACCTCTCCGGAGCCTCAGTGTCCCCGAGCTGCAGCCCCTGGGGACCCCGCGCGGGCAGGTTTGGCTGGGGCTGTTGATGCTGTCCCGCTGCCACACGGCACAGCATCCAAACAGCCTGAAAATAAACTTCCCCTCCTTTCTTATGCATGATTGAGCCGCTCCCGAAAGCGCGTGTGCCTGTGCACGCACGTGTGTGTATACACACACACACACACACACACGCTCCCCATCGTGCCGGCACTGTAGGCAGCAGCACACTCGTTATGTTTTCAATAAAGCATTTTTAAAATCTCTCAGAATTTAGCAACGATTGCCATGGATACCAATCACTGAAATCCCTCCGTTACTATGGCAACGCCTTTCCCATCCTGCCTATTTATCCTGGAACTGACACACCATTTATCGCGAGTGATAGGAAGAGAATTTGAAAGAAACCTTCCCGGAGTGCACGGAAGCATAAAAATTCTCCGTGAGGAAATAACTATTAATAGAGATAAAACAGCTACAGCGCGTCTTGGCCCCAGCCTGACGGTACACGGGGCGCGTTCCGTGCCTGCACATCACAGCTAAACGCCGAGGACAAGGCGAGCAAAGCAGAGCAGGGTCAGTAAGGCCGAGGAACAGAAAAAAATAAATGCACACCATTATTTTACCTGTTTAACAAGCAAATAATCAACATAACGGTCTGGAAGAAGGAGAGTTTGTGCTGAAAAGGGATGGGGGTAACTGCGCCGCTGCGGTGGCACAAGGATGCTTTAGCAAACGCTGCTTGCAGCCGCCTCGAAAGCCCGTGGACGATGCTCAGGGGTCACAGCGAGCCCTGGCCGGGGCTGGGGGCACCAGGGTAAGAAATTACCTCCGTGCTCCAGCAAAGGGGCTTCCAGAGGAGCAATCCAGCTAGGTGAAGCGCACGTAACCATCTCACGCCGGGTACTTTCAGCACCTGCTGGGATAATATTTGAGAGGCCCGAGGTCTCTGTGGTGTTTATTTTTACAATATACCTGACAAGGCAGAGCAGTCTGTTACTCCCCACATCTCCGAGGGTCAATCTCAGCAGTGCTGAGCCTGCCGGGGAATTATTTAACTGAACCCTTTGCCCCAAAGCAAAAGGAGCCGAGTGTGTTAAGCACAAAGAGACTCTTGCAGTTGAGATAGAAGCACTCACATGCGAGAGCCTTCGGGCTCTTACGCACCAGCAATCAGCCTGTTTGCAGCACAGACTGGAACAAAGCCTCTCCCTGACGTTCCTGACCCTGTGCCAGAGCACGGAGCGTGCTGTGTGTCAGAAACGCTCATCAACTGGTTGAAGAAAGGGGAACAAGTCTTGCAGAAGGAAGTCGACCACCACCACAGCCCTTCTTCCTACACATGAAAAACGGGAGAAAAAAGCTCCAAGACCCAATACGAGGGACTCTTGGACCCTCCAAACATCAGTTGTCCTGTCACCCTCCTCTCCTACACCTCAAGGCACGGTGATGCCGACCAGGGGAGAGAAAATGTGAGGAAAGCCCAGGCAGCGGGCAAGACAAGGGCTCCATCCCCAATTTCCCAAGCTGTGTTACATTTAAATGGTGCAATTCATCCTAAAAAGCTTCATACTGAAAGCACCAGACACAGCTACAGGGAGTGGGACCCCAGCTGCTCCTTCGGGAAGGACAGAGCCCAGGCTGTCACACCTAAACAACCTGAGGGCAAACTTACTTGCTCTGTAGGGTGACAGCACTATGCTGGCTCCATCCTTAGGCTTTCATCAACAGCCGGCACACAGTATTTGAAAGAACAGCTTCATATTTTTCTCATGCCTCTCGCTAAGTCCAGACTGAGTCCCTCCAGTGACTGGGGCCTGGGAAGAGCAATTTGAAGCACGGAGTCTAGCGCTTTCCTATCTTAAGCAGAAATGCATCTCTGCAATGGAAGTCACCACTCAAAGCCTTTTGATTGATTCAGGTGAATGTTAGGAGCAGATTGTCCAGCGGCTGAGATCGCTGTGCAGATCTCGGCCTGGGAGACGGACCAAAGCTAATCGAAATTCAGTGCAGCCACTGACAATTTGTACAATTATGAGCTGCTATGAATCAAAAGGTTAACTTTCAGATGGATTCTTTAGGGAGAACCCTTAGAGATTGGTTTCACATTTCATGCAGCATTTAGTGATATCTCTTTATTAGGGGACATCAGTCTCTGAATCACAGAAATGAGAAGGCTGAGGCGATGCAGAGGTTCGTGCAGGACACCTGCAGGGACAGCAGAGCGAAGCGATCCGGCATGGATGCTCTGGAAATGCTGCATTTCCCGGAGCTCATGAGCCGTGAGGAATGTGAATTGACTGCAGTGTGCAGGGAGGCCGTTAATTACAATAACGCCAGTCACTGCAAACATCTGTGATTAACACGAGGGCTCCAGGAGAATGAAGGAAGGGAAGCAGATCGCACACCAGCACAACGCCCCGACTGCCACAGCCGAGACGGGTGAACATGGAAACTCAGGTCTTGGCATTCTTGGGAGAAAGGCTGGCAAAGCATGGAGCTTGCGCGGCTGCGAAGTCCCGGGGAGGTTTGCTGTTTGCACAAAAGCCTACACAAAGAATACCCCGATTACAGCAGCTTTCTACTGCTCTAAATTAGGACAGTGCTACAAGCCCCATCAGCTGCTGCCAAGGGATGCCAGAGGCAGCAGGAAAGCAGTGGGAGGACGTGTCCACGCGTGGGGCTGTATCCAAAGCACAGGCTGCCAAGAGACACCATCTCCCACGGGAAGATCAGGGTGTCCACAAATGTATGGACCGAGGCAGGATCGCTGCAGCCAGGCTGGAGCTGAGATCAGGCTTATCTGAAACGGTGAGCACAATCAATCTTGACTTGCCAGCCTTGGACCTGCTCTGCGTGCCCCCTGCCCAGCCCCCAGGAAGGACAGAGCCATTGCCTCCCCGCAAAAGGATGCTCACCCTCCCTACAAACACAAAACCTCCAACACCTGAGATAAAATGAGATCAAGCGGTTTGAAAGAGCCACCGCTTACAAATTATTTCTCTCTCCTGTTTTTTACACGGCACTTTATATCCCTTTAGCCATCATCCATAGTTGTAAACATACTTCGGACTTTCACAACTATAACATTAAAGATTTGCGGCCAGAAAAAACAAACGTAAACTGCTCAGACTTAGGACTGTGAAATAAAAGACCAGAAAGAACCACAGCATCTTCCAGCCTGATTTCCAGCACAAGAGAGACTAGGGAGTTTCTCCCCCTCCCATTTCATATCCAATAACAGGAACACCAAAACTGAGAAAAGCACCAGCATAAGAATCCAAAGATCTTTCCTCCGTTAGGAGCAAACATGCACAAAGCTAAGAAACACTGCGAGATGTCAAGATGCAGCACGCTAGAAATGTCCCCTCCAGCACCCGGAGGCATACACTGGGAGAGCTGGGTTTTTATCAAATCAAACGTTTTGATCTCTGAATCGTTACACTGTCTGACTCTGTGGGGAAAACAAGACAGCAACCAGCACATTAGAATCCTTTGAAGGTGTCTCTCCCAACCATTACAAAAGAAAAAGAGGAAAAAACAGATACATGTTTGAGCCTCAGGCTCCAGCTCAAGGCAAAGGAAGATTTCAGAGACTTGAGGCATAAGCACCATGCAAAGGGCTCACGAGGGGGATCCCGAGCAAAAGGACGAGCACACGGAGGCTTAAAAAAACCCAGCAAGGTGCAACACCCAGGGACATGAAACACGAATTGCTACCCTGAACATGGAACCTTGGGATTTGCACCAGCTCTGCCAAAAAGAGCTGCACTGGAAAAAAAAATTTCTTTGAAAACAGCAAATAGGTTGATTGAAGGACACCTTCAGTTTTTCCTGATCCTTGAGCTCTTCTTGTTAAAGGATCGAAGAGTGGCGCAATGCTTACACCTCCCATAGAACAGGAGGCTTGCTTCAGAGTTCATCCAACCTAAACACAAACTGCATAGGAGATCAGCCTGAAAAAAGTCAGCCAAAGGTTTTATGGAGATAACAAACTTGTCCTTGAGCAATATCCGATCATCTAGGTTTGTACAAACACCGAGAGCGCTGTGAGAATAAATTCCATCCGTACTTACCTACACGGGGTAAACAAAACCACAACACGGCCGCCCAGGAGGAAGCAGGAGGTGCTCTAAGCATCAGCCCATCACCATCGCTTCTCAGACTGAGCCAGGCCCCCTCCCTCTCCAACCCTGAAACAGATTATAAACCCGTTGCCACACACAGACTGATGCAAAATATAAGACGCATTCATAAAAAATAATATCTCACACTCTGCGGGATAATCGTGCCTTAAACCCGAGCTGTTCTACATAAACACTGTCTTCATTTGAGTTCGGCTGATACGTAGATCTGCAGAGGCTTCGACCACAGGGCTTTGCCTCCTTGCTGCCATTTCAGCAGATTATTTGCCATCGCCCCACGATTAAGCTTGTTTTACTACAAATCCAGCTGATATTTGCGCTGCGCTCATGCTGTCGGTGTTACAACACACAGCATCTGCTTCCTAAAACGTTGCAGGATGGCTCAGCTGCGTTTTCAGCACTCGGCCCCGAGAGCAGGGTCGGGGCAGAGCGAAAGCTTAGCAGAACCTTCCCTTGAACTGAAAACCCTTTTGGTACCTCAGCGAAGCCACTCAGGCTGCCCAGTTTCTGGGAATCAATAACAGCAAGGAAATGCCTAACGGGAACATTCCCAACAGCTTCAAGAGAGAAAAAGTAGTACTAGTGGACCTAAAATTACACCGATAGGCAATACTTAAGGGCACGTGTACGCTTTTCTGCTCCAGCCTAGGTAGGACGTTACATTTTTGGATGCTCTGTAGCTCCAAGCGCTACAGAGTCAGAAATGTTGATAGCTTTTGAAGTATGGTGGCAGCAGCTGGCAGAGGAGCCTGGGGTGTAACACAGCGCATTTTCAAAGCGCCAGCCTCTCTTTTTGAGTCACCACGTGGTGCTGGGATAACAAGAACCCAAGAAACAGCAGAGTTGTAAAGACAAAGCATGCAAGAGAGAAAAAATCTGGAAGGAAGGAGCAGCAGGAGGGAGAGCAATAGTTTCTTTCTCCCTCGCTCCAGAAGAACTGGTTGCACCTAAGTGGGATGTGGACAGAAAGAATGGGATTGTCCTTCCTCTCCTCCAAGTAAAACTGATAAATTACACACTCACAGCTAAAAAGACAGGCCAATCTTCCCCCATCCTGGTTTTGAGCATATTCCACACGAAGTTAAAACAATCAGGAAATGAAGGCCAAGCATCTGAACGCAAAGCAGGGAAGAGAACAGAGGCAGAAGCACAAGCACAGGACCCTCAGGCCAAGAGCCACCAAAGGCTGATGGGAGAGGAGTACCCAGACAGCATGAGGAACCTCCCCCAGGGCAGCCAGCGGGCAACGGGTGGTGGAAATAAGAAGATAAAAGCTCAGGTACATCACATGGAATAAGAGTTTTGCTGTCCTGGCACTCCGGAAGGATAACTGCTCTCCAACAGCATCTCATCCCGTGGGGGGCTCGGTACGACTGGGAAACACAGTGACCTGGACAAGAAGTCTTGTGTCCATACGACACCATCCCTCCCGACTGCAAGCTGGTGAACAGAGTAACTGACAAATCATCTTATGAAAATGATTTTTATTTCTTTTTTTTTTAAGTTCTTTTTTTTTTTTTCTCCTTTTTTGGAAGTCCCGATGTTTACAAATATGCTTTTGTTTCTGATCATATAGTATCGCAGCAATAAAAACCACAACGCAGCTAGCAGAGCAGCTGAACTAAGACCCATAAATACCAGCACAGAAAACAATGGACAACCACCAATATTTCTATACATTAACTATTATTTTAATGTCACATTTTGACAATTGTAAAAGGTCTACAGAATGTATGTGGGCAAAAGGCAATAAGTGAGTCTTTTGAAACACTAGATGTATAATAAACAGCGCATTATCAACATTTACATGATTCACATCAAATTGATGACATCCTAAATGTATTCCTTTTAAAGGATAGAGATTTTTCAATAAAATATTACATTTCATTTAATACTCTGGTACAATACTTCATACATTGCAGGAAAAAAATAAATGCAAGGTCTACTCCACCTAATAAAAAGATCCTTTTTCATTAGTCTTTAGTACTGTAATAAAAAACAAATCACAATAATGTCATAAATAAACAGGCTTGAAATTATTAATTATGTTTCGCTATTTAAAAGGGAGAAATTAAAAATTAATTTGAAATAATGAAGTTATGGGTAGCAAATCAAAACCTGACAACACATCCTAGTACCAGCTATGACTTTTCCCATCCCTACAACAAAAAAGGAAATAGGCTTTAACTTCGTTAGATGTATCCTAGTTAACTGTGTTTCAAACACACACCTTAAGAGGAAAAAGTAAAGTTTGGTCAGGATTAATAGGAGAACCAATCAGTCCTAACAACAGTTAGCAGAAATTAAAGTGTACACTATAAAACATTCAGTAAATGAAGTCTGCAGCAAATTCATGCTGGCATAAATTACTGTGCCTTAGGAGTTGGGTTAAAGTTTCCCTTGTGGTATAAAATCTTCTACAACAGAACTGCATCCCTTTTCCATTCCTCTGACACAGCAAAAGCTGGTAAATCAAGGCTTAAAATTTATTCTCTAAAAACTAACTAGAAATACATGAAACCCACATTCACTTCTCTCCCCTGAACCAAAAGACATTCCTCTTTCTTGCTTTGTCCGTCAGAAACCCCAGCCATTGTTTAAAATAAGTTAAAAATGCTTTGAGAATCATCACCCCTCTCGCGCCAGTGCAGGGAAGGCAGACAGGCTTCACTTTGCAGGGTCTCCCCTTTGGCGTTCAGCAGGGCCAGTTATGAGAGGGGTATTTATCCACAGTCTTTCAGATCCTGTTCCCCCTCAGTAATGTTTTCCCACCATATGCTCCCCAGGATTAATACACATTCTGCAGTAAGAATTCCCTGGTTCCAAGAAAGAAAAAAAAGAAAATCCTACAGCGGCAGGTTCTAAACAGCTAAAATGAGGTCATGGGAGGCAACTTGATGTTGGCAACATAACTGATTGCTGCTTACACAGGTCAATCTTTTCAGATACATCACATTAACTGAGTTCATAAGAGTTCAGATTCACTCAGGATCCTTCTCCTGTTCCTCTCAACTTCTCTCCTGACTTTTCCATTTGGTGCAGGACAGCTCCAAACCTGACCATGCATTCCACCTTGCGACAGCGTATGAAGCATAGAATTTGTCTACTTTAGAGAAGAATTTAACTGCTCGTTTGCTCTATGCAAATATCAACACTTAGAGCTGATCCCTGTTTGGTGGATGAAGCTGTAAGCAGGGACAAGAGAGGAAGCAGGCAATGTCAAACAGGTATCTCGCTACCGAGCGAACAAGTTTCTCTCTCATCAGGACTAGAAATTTTAGATTCAGAAAGGGCACGAGTATTTATGAGTAAAGTATAAGGCTCTGACATGAAAACATGTGTTGTGGCATGCTGGTGACAGGAGTTCCAAAAAAGCCCCAAGCCTTGGAAGACAAAAAGGACAACAGGCAAAGTAACAAAATTAGGCTTAACATTAAAGAAGCACCTTCATTCCGGTCAAACAAAGTGTTCAAATATTTGCTTTTGCAAAGCACTCTCAGGAAAAGGTAATGGAATCTCCCACTTAACCTTTCACAAAGCCGCATTAATTACATTCCAGGCTTTAGCGCAGTTCACTAGTAAGGCCAACGACACAATCCTGTTGGCCCCGCACCCTCACACACAGCGATTTAACGCAGCGTTCACCACCTGCACCTGTGGTATGAAAATGGCAATAATTCCTTCTCACCGCTTAAGTCACAGAGCTGCCCCAGAAACAGGGGGAAAGACATTGGTGAATGCCACCAGCGCCCACTCCTAGGGACCGATCCTGCCACGATCGCACATGTGCAGCTACTGATGGCTTCACAGGGAGCTTCTGGTCCAGATAACTGGACAGAGCAAACAAAGTCAAGAAACCCAATTAACTGGCAGCTTAGCACCAGTTCTTTGTTCTGGAATCCCTAGAAGAGGACTTTGTATCATCAACAACCACCACAAGTGGTTTCAGATGAACGGGACTCTGATCGGGACAGCAAATTCAACACAGCTCTGAAAGGCACTTCAGGTAGAACGATCATAAACTCCCACCTGATGGAACAAGCCAGAACGAGCCTGCTGGCCTTGCTGCCTGCCCTGCCCTTCACCTAAGGCAATTTGAGTGGACAGCTAGCTTCCATGCACTCCTTTCCCCACACAACTTTAATTTAGCCACTTACACTAGCATAAGGCCTTATTAAAAAAAAAAAAATAGAAGGCTCAACAGCTTCCACCTCCCTGGCAGAAGGGGAAGAGGTTACCTTAGGTTACCTGACACAAAGGTAACAGCCTGCACAGGGGGTTACTTGTTTCACTGGTTTTAAATATGCCATCAAGGTGTCATCATGCAACTTTTTAAAATACCTTAACTCTGCCAGTTCAATTTCTTGCTTAATAGATGAACACAGACAAATTAAGAAACAGTGTCCTCCCAAATCGACTATTGTGTCTTTTGAGAGATACAGTAAATTTCTGTTTTGGGTAGAGAACATGTAAAAGAAATTTTGATTGATGTAAAGGCTACCTTGCACAATTACTCAAAAATAGCCCACTCAGCCACTCAGCTAAGTCATAATCAAAGCCATTACTTATCACAAAAAGCACCTTCATATCAATAACCGCTCACCCTTATGAAACTCAGTCTGAGCTTGAAATGTATTAGGACTAATTTTATCACGCAGCTGATTCTAGTCACGCTGGTGATCCACTATTTTCAAACAATCAAGTATTGTTCCCATCAGTATTTTACATTAGTGTAACGGATTTATCCACATCATTGCTCTCCCACCACCCCCCCCAAGAAAGAAAGTATCTCACAACTGCTCAAATAAGGAAAAAAAACCCCACCTAATAGCCATACTGTGAAACAGAAGTACTATCTAAAAACAAATGGATGACAGTCCAACAGTTTGCAGGATTCAAAACTGACTCCACAAAGTAGGTGTCTACATTGTAGAAAGGATTTCCTTTTATTTGGAAAACGAGCAATTGTAAATCAGGTATTGGAGAGAAGAGATAAAAACAATCTTTAGGTGGTCTTAAGTTTTTCCTACTGTTGAAGGATTAAAACCGTAAATAAAAAGGTACGAAGCCCTCAGAGTTCACCATTCATGTGAAGCTTCTTCCACCTCTTTCTTGACCTTTTTAAAACCAAATTCATTTCTGGGGAAGGAAGAGAGAAGAAAATAAAAAAAATTTTAGGAAGAAACTAGACATTATACAGAGTTGCTCAATTTCAACTCCAGAAACCCTTAAACTCAATGAAAAGTTGCAAACTTATAAACTGCCTGGTACTTTGGCAGTAGAAGATGAGATTGGGTATAAACTCGGAGAAGGTCCTTGGACTAAATGGATGAAACACGCTTACAGCTCCCAAATGGAAAAGGGAAAATAGGATTTCTGTAGTCTTTGAAAGCACAGGGGGAAAGGTGACAAAAGACTTTAGATTAGAGTCCAAAAGAAGTTAATGACTAAAGACACCTTTAATTCAAAGCTATTCCTTTGCTGTGTTCACAGCCCATTAACCAAAGAATCAGATAAACCTACTAGCTAATAACCAATACATACATTCAGTTGACTGATTGCAAGAACCAAATTATAACAGATATTTAAAACATAACAAAGAGAATCTACACATTTGTGTCTCAGCAGAAGCAAGGATTTAATTTATGACAACAATACTACACCAACTGCTCACATCACGCAGGCACAGCAGTAACCTTGAGGCTGAGCATGAGATTAAGCGTTCTTTGAATCTCTTCAGAAGCAAACAAATCCTTATCATCAGCCAGGAGATTGCTTATGAAAGACATAGGAAGTTCAGGCTGTAGTTGTTACTCATCTTTGCTAGCGTGCAGAATTTCAGCCTCCAGAAGAAAAAAAGACTTCCAATTTATGTCACTGGTGACTCAGGGCAAGAGAACAAAAGGCCAAACTATCAAGGCTGATATTCCACGTTGTTTTGAAAGAGAAGCCTAGATGCAACTCAATCAAAATTATCTTCTGGAATTTAAACAACTTAAGGGGTATAGATTACACACATTTCAGACGTTATAAAGTCCTTCTCATAGTTCAGTTTTGTGTATGTTTTCTCTAAACCCCAAAAGTCCAGGCCAGATGTGTACATTCACTCCTGAAAACACATACCTGCCTTTGCACGAAGTCTCTGTACATCTTCTCATCTGAAACTTTTCTGTTGTTGCATCAGCCCCACATTTTCATATACTCTAGCACTATCTTCTCTCATTCTGAAATGAAACACAGACTTACAGTCCAAAGATTCTACTTTGAAAATGACACATCTGTGCACACAATATAATCCAGTGATGATTTATTTTGCTCAATGTAGTTTAGGAGCAAAGCACAGGGAAACGTTCTCACTTGAGGTCCCTGAAGATTAGTTAGAGCAGTTCAAAACTCACACACAAAGAACAGAAGCGAACTTACTCTGGACACATTGGGGTTGGGGTACAGGGTGGAAGAGGGCTCTGATCCCCACTTGTCTGGTCCGATAAAGAATATTTAATGTTTGTGTATTCGTGACCTTTTCTCTTACTCTTCTGTGATGCAAAACACAACAAAAAGACAGATTTTGAATTACTAATAAGAAGCAATCATTGAAGTAGCAAACAAATTACTGACCGTGTATGTTTTTAAAGAAAACTCATATCTGCAGGTAGCACACACAATATGAACAGGACCTAAAGGCTGGCTTTAGCTATTTGTTAAAAGACCTGAAAAGCCTCACTTTTCAATATTCCTCTTTCCACTACCATCTCCAGCAGAATGTACCAACCTTACAAATAAACACTCGTACACAATCTTCATCTTATTTGGCAGAAGAAACCGCACTTCATTCTTTAGTAGACACTACCAGCCAGTGGGCTTCCCACTGACCTTATTTCCAGCTTGGAGATGTGGCCAAATGAGTAACAGCGTTGTTTGCAAGATCTCTAATAAAATAACATCCTAGCCCATTAGGTTTGATATAAAAAGAACCCAAGCTGTTATTTGTATTCGGCAGCATATGTTAGAAGCTGCAGCCAATTGTGCTGGCATTCATCTACAGATACTGAAGGCTCCAGCAAGCAAAGCTATGCTAGGAAAGAAACAGGATACGCTTCCTTCATTTTCAAGACAAACAATTCATAACACGTGCATATGCCGAAGCCTACATATAAATTAAAGCCTCAGTTCAAAATTTTGCAGGATACTGGGTTTGGAGGGGTTTAGAATGCTTAAAGCAGCACTAAATAACCACCTTGAATCAATCTCACAGAGGTTGTCAGAGCCTCTGGGGTGCTCTGGTTGCTGAGTTTCCATCAAGAACACTGTACAGCCATGCAGTTTTCCCAAGATGGCCTTCCGAGATGTGCTCAAAACTTGCTCAACTTAGTCTGCTATTTTACTGAATTTCTCCCCTTCCAGCCTCCTACTTATTCCCGACAAATGCCTTTTAAACAGACCCTCAGTCCAGATCAATTACCTGGAAGGTTAAAGCTAAAAAACAAGATTTAAATAAACCACAAAGGCTCAAACTCCACTGCAGTCTATGGAGTTATGGGTACAAATCCCTCACCCACTAAGAATATCCTGAAACCTGAAGCCAGAGCTTGATTTCCACCACCCCCAAACCTGCATGGTGAATGTCAGCTCCAGTTACAGATGTACTGCACAGTAAAAACAATTTTAAAAGAATCAGTCAGTTCTTCTATTACTTAAGCTGACTGCAACAGATAAAATAAGCCAAGAAAAAGTAGATATCTGGCTTTCCTTCCTTCTACTTAATTCACTGTAATTAACCTTTCCAATTCAGAATAACAGAACTGTGGTAAGAACTGCTTGTGTCCTAGATGTAAGAGAACACACGCATTTCCCACAGGGAAAAAACAAACCACAAACCCCAAAACAAATTCACTTTCCTTTTCTTCAACACTCGTAAGACGACAGGCAATATTTAGGACAACACTTAATTCTATGAAATCCTGAGGTTCTCAGCACTGCAATGAAAGATGGAATGCTAGCAGAGCTGTGATTTTTTTTTTCCTGCATACAAACAAACAGCAGGGAAACGGATGCAGCTCTTCTCAAACCCACTTCATCAGGCCAGCTGGTTGTGAGTCCTGCATGACAACAGGCTAGCTAACATGACTACCTGATTTTATCAGAGATGGCTTGTGTTCATCAGACAGGGAGCACAACCTCATATTCTTTCCTATAAAGGTGCCCCTAACTGACTTCACCAAGGTGTATTTGTTTTTTTTCAAACTTTCACGGTTTAGAACTGCAATTGAAGCAAGCATAGAAAAGAAGCTAAAGTTTCTTAAAACACAGCATTTCATTCATAACTATCTTTCTGACTGACATTTAAGCATGTGATGGGATGAAGGAGAATGGTTTCAAGGTGAAGGAGGGGAGACTGAGATGGACTTTCAGGAAGAAATGTTTTGCTGTGAGGGTGAGGAGGCCCTGGCCCGGGTTGCTCAGAGCAGTGGTGGCTGCCCCATCCCTGGAGGGGTTCAAGGCCAGGTTGGATGGGGCTTGGAGTAACCTGATCCATGGGAGGTGTCCCTGCCCTTGGAACTGAATGGGCTTTAAGGTCTCTTCTGACCCAAATCATTCTATGACCCTGTGATTCTGCATAGTATTCTGCTCTATTGGAACAGGCTTTGGAGCAGTCCCAATTCACCGTGTTATTTTCAGGGCATTAGTTCCTACAGTCCCCGCAAAGCTTTCCTTTTGTCTGAGAAGTTCTGTATTGTTTTATTCCTCCAGCTGCCACTAGCCGTAGTTATAGGTCAAGACCTCCTAAGATAAATCAATGTTCGTCTTCCAGTCTCTTAAACTTTTATCCTTGCGCCTTCTGAACTACTAACAGAATACAGAATGAAATACAACTGAGCCTCACCACTACAGGAAAATACAGTGCTCCACACAGTAACAAAACACTATTCAAAACCCACTACAACAATCAGGAGAAAGTTGCCCATCTTCTTTTAAATGGCAGCAGCAGAAAGAGACCATAGTTGCTAAGCTGAGGATATAAAGCTTGCATAATTACACCCACAGAGATAAGAGACAGCTCTAAGGCGAAGTGAGACAACAAAGCCAGGGGGAAAAAAAAAAAAGTACACCTGAGGGACTTCATGTTCTTCATTTTGTGTCTAGTCACCATCAGAGCACACAACAGCTGTCCTGGGGAGAGGAATAGTCTCTATCCTTTCTGCTGAACAGAGCATCTACATCATGTAGGCAAATATAAAATAAGCTCTGCCACACTTCAGAGCAGCCAGACATCACACACGAGTGCCAAGCCCGAGCTGGCACGCTCCATCTCCAAACAAGAATACATCTCACACCTGGCATCGCACTAACCACACACCTCCCACATCTGTCTGAGCAGTTGTGAGGGTTTCTCTCCTTCTGAGCAGCGAGGCAGCTGCAGAAGGGAAGATATTGAAATTCTGAAACAAAGATAAAAATCATAGGTGACCAGAGTTAGGGCAAGGAATGAAAGCAACAGTGGGGAGAAAGTTAGTTCTTCACTACAAAATAAGGTAATTTCTGTAAAAGGCTGTAGTATTTGAGTGCAATGAAGTACTTAAACAGAAAGAGGGAGGTGAAAGTCTTGTAGTTGTCACTAAATATTCAAAAACTTCCCTCATCTTACCATACCATATCAGTCCCCTAATTGCTTTTTGCTGCGCACTTCACTACAAAATCAGCTCACTCATTTTTTAAATCTTTCAGTTTGATATACTTACCTCTTCCTAATAGACACGTAATTTAAGACTCCAAAATACATATCAGAGCTACTACCATTCAGATTTGATTGTCATACTTTAGAAATACAGTTAACAGATTGGAAATCTCTTTAAAGCTCAACAGAGCACAAGGTTCTGTATTAATTAACAGAGCTTTATCTTTTATTCTGCTTGCACAGAAGCTAGATATATTAAAGAGAATTTGGGATCTGGGCTGCAGAGACTGGGGGACAGGATGCTATCCATGCAAGCATTTTTATGGAAAGTAAAGCACCACCAGCTGCAGCCACGTGGAGAAAAGTCTCAGACTAATTATCTTCTTCCTTGGCAAGTGGCCAAACACACCATTTTTTATTTTACGATTTTCTAATTCCACCTAATAATTTAAGCGATTCTTGAGCATAATGAATTGAAATACAGGCTGACTTCTCTCAACACTGTTAACAGAGGGTTACAGAGCCAGCCTTTTCCCAATGCATCAGTTATACAGTCAGTAATCATGACTCCAAAAGTCCAATGATAAGGTGTTTCTATGTAACATTTTATACTCGGGACAAGTGTACCTGCTCCTCTTCAATTCTGCGCTGTAGCGTTTCAATGTAGTGCTGCACTGCCATGTAAATAAATCTGTACTGTGCTTCTGTCTGAACCATCCCTGACCGTTGCGATCTCACCATCTGAATGGTCTTTGGAACATCAATATCGCAGTCCACACCTAGGAAGAATCATCAGCGCATTAAGAACAGTGAAATAAAATTTGTCTTTGGAGAAAAGATTGGCCTCATCTTCCAGCAGAATGCATTGCAGCAGAACGATCTTGCAATAAGCAAGACTGCTAACGTTTAACTGATTCATCCTTGACTGCCAACATACAGATCTGTAGAAGCGTAGCATGAAGTGGAAAGCTGTCCTGAGAGAAAACTGCACCACTTTACACTGTTCCAATATGCCTTTAAAAGCAACCCAGCTCAACACATATGCCTAGTTAGTGTTAATGGCACTTTACGCATAAATACAAGATGAGTCTCCAAAAACAAGTTACTCAGATCCAGTGTGCATGAGTGCATGGACAACAACACGCCTGTGAATGATCTGAAGAGGAAAACAGAAAAAGAAATAATATAAATAGTAAGAGGAAAAACCAATCAGATTCCTGGCTAATCCTCAGCTAAAAGTTTTCATTATGCTGAATGGGAGCAGGGTTTCAGCACTTCGATTCCAGAGGAATGAGCAAGTCCCTTCTACGTTAAGCATACACATCGACTGTAGCATCAGTCAAATTCTTTATTCTGTCAACTTTCTGCTATTTTACCATGATGTACCCGTCAATGTCCAACAGGGAAAGAGAAGTGGGGCAAACCTACCTTTTTCTCTTATGATGTCGATAAGAATATCAATGACGATGAACGTTCCTGTTCGCCCAATCCCAGCACTGTAAAAAGAGAAAGGGAGGAAAAAAGTTAATTGTTTTGATCTCTCTGAACAAACATCAAAGCACTACTCCAAGTAGAAGTCTAACATTAAGAGATATTAGATTTCCAATCTATAGCCAGAGGCAAACCAAGTCACACAGCCAAAAGTAACTACAGATCTAATCAACTTAACATGGAAGATACAGAAGTCATAACAGCATCTCTGTACAGCACCGAATCAGAAGAAAACTACAAGGTCAGAACTAACAGTTCCTTGCCTTCTAAGAAGTATTTCATTTGTAAGCCAAGACTGAGGAGAGAGCACTACAGGGGTGGGATGGGGTACTGGAATTTCCATGCTCCTGCATCCGAAACGTACCTAGCCAAGACTGGTACCATATCCCCACACATTACTCATGCAGACATACACACTCCGAAAGACAGCCTGCTTCAAAGGTAACCATTTGACAACCATCTAGAATACATCATTTTGCAAAACAGAAAGCAAAACGCCTTGTAAGATCAAAGACTGAGTAGCTCTCAGGGAAAGCTGTCTTCTTTTAAAGGTTTCAGCTCTCCCCTGTCAAAAAAAAAAAACAACCCAAAAAAACAAAAGGAGGATCCAACAGAACTCCAAAGGCATGGAGAGTAGAAGCAGGAGAGGCACAGTGCATCACCGTACCTGCAGTGGACGACGACTGGTCCCGCATCAGAAATGCTCTCCTGCTTATGGTGCACCTCCTCTAGGAAGTCCAGTACACCTCCAGGGTCACTTGGGACTCCGTGATCGGGCCAAGTCCTGAAGTGATATTGCCAGACTGTTCTCTCTGTATTCCCCTAGAAGGAAGATGCAAACACATGAAATGAAACTCTTCACATCAAAATCCAGCTAAAAGCAGTTATGTGGCAAAGCTGAGTTGGATCAGAAGGTGGCATATCTAACCTGCTGCTCAGTATCCACAGCACCATGACTCTTAAAGGAGCAAAACACACCAGGAAGAACTCTGGCTTGAGTGACAAGTCAATCACATCACCTGCGTCCTCAGCTCCCTCTTTCTCACGCAGTTGTTTCTAACCACATTTCCATCCTCGCCTCATAAGCCAAGGCAAAGTTCAGTCTGAGCATGACCTACACCAAGGGACCTTCATCTGTCATATCCATCGTTCGTACTTATCAGCACTTATCTCACGCATCTCTTGCCACTCCACTACATCCCACAGACATTCCAATCTAATCCATCCTGCTTATTTCCTTATTACACAATTATTTTTGCACCCTGATCCAAATTGTCCCTTAACAAGGAAGTGCTTGTTTCCATGCTAGTTCACTGTTTCCTTCCTCGTCTTTTGTATCCCTTCCTTTAATTGTTCTTCCTACATACTGGCTCCACACACACCATTTTCTTCTAGTGCAACCATGAAAGGGAACAAATGCCTAGTGGGATTACTTAAAAGCATCGTCCCTCTTTCCAGATTTCCTCAAAGCTCTGCAGCCATGCATCTTCTGCCAAAAAGTGCTTAGGTATAAGAATCTTCAATTATCCCAAGGACAAAGAGGAAGAGGTATGGAATAAACCTGGAGCTTCAAAGAAAGACACAGGGCTCAATTTATTATTCTCTTAGTGCTTTTATTGATTCAAAAGGAACAGCCTATTTCTGTATTTTCTTTTGTTATCTGCAACCTAAATTAAAAGGACAGAGTTTCTAACATACTTACCTGCCCAACTTTAGAAAGCTTAAGTTCTCTTAGTGTGTAATCGTGTGCTGCACTCTCCTTAACATTCCTAACACGCATAACACCATACTCCTTTAGGGAATATTCATCAGGCCAGTACTTGACGCATTTACTCTGCAAGATTATTTAAAAAAAAAGGAAAAAAGGCAAAAAAAAAGAGCTATCAGTAAGAAGAAAGGCTGGCTCGTAAACTGGTTAACAAACACACTGCTGAAGCTTTCATTTCTGAATACAAAGGGCAATTACCAGCACCAACAGGACAGTTAGCTGACAAGGTAAAAACATTTTAGGGAGAAGTTTTTCTTCCTACATAACAAATACCAGATATTTCAGACAAACAGGGATAGGCAACCTCTCCTTTGAGCAGCTTTAATGATCATCTCAGTACCTGGTTTGCCTTGACAGGTTTCAAAACTCAGGGATTAAAATACTGCTACTTGTACCACAACCCAGATAAGGGCTTCAGAACACTGAGAATTTCCAGTGGAATGCTATAGCCTTACAGGCTATTCTACAATTAAAACTCAACAGCCTGCAAAACAAATACAAGTCAAAGGTATAAGCCATTTTTAGCAGCAACGAAACATGGATGCTTGCTTTTTCATCACTTAGAGCAGAAAGGGCTAACACAATGCTCCAATTCAATCACCAAAGGAACAAAGCATTGTTCCTTGTGGCAGGGCACTGAAGCCTCATGTGTCAGTAGCTTTTGAAACGTAGAGCTTTTGGTGCGCTGCTCTTCTCTCATCTTTGGCCAGGGGATACATTCCACTTTGAGAGCCAGTTTTTACCTTTCCTCTTTCGACTTCTTTTGTTGTCATAACAATAACTCGAGAATTCTCCTGGAACACCATCCTCCAGAAGTCATTCACTGTATTCTGTAGGCAACCTTGAGTAGCAATGTAGCTTTTTTTTGGCTTGGAATTGTTGCACTTCGTTTCAAACTCAGGCTAGAGAAAAAACAATTGAACAAATGGTTGCAAGGCTAACTTGGACTTAGGTGAGGATGTTAAAGAGTAGAGATGGGCTGTGCCAACGAGATTCCTGTAGGCAGGAGTGTACTTACCATAATAATATTAGCATTGATATAGTCTGAAACAGGTTCGTTTGGATCACCATCATGTAGAACAACTCTGGTATGATCAACTGGAAGAATATAGATGTATGTTAAGCACTTGCATCCCACAGTTGTGAATCATAGAACTGTTTGGTTGGAAAAGGCCTTTAAGATCATAGAGTCCAATTGTATTTGTCCACTACTAAACCTGACCCCTGAGTACTTAATCTGCCCGTCTTTTAAACTCCTCTAGGGGTAGTGACTCCACTAACTCCCTGGCAGCCTCTGCCAGTGCCTGAAAATCCTTTTGGTAAAGAAACTTTTCCAGATGTTTAATCTGAACCTTGCCTGGTCCAGCTTGAGGCCATTCTCTCCCATTCTATAACTTGTTACCTGGGAGAAGAGACCAGCACCCACCTCACTCCAATCTCCTTTCAGGGAGCTGTAGACAGCGACGAGGTCTCCCCTCAGCCTCTTTTTCTCCAGGCTGAACAACCTCAGTTCCCTCAGCTACCTCTCATAAGGCTAATATATTTTAAATATCCCATAGACAAGTACAGTTCTCCCTGCTACCAGAAGCTCTCAAGTTATCAAACTCAGTAAATTAATGGCTAGAATATTCAACTTATCTTTTTTGCCATTTCACAAAACAAGTTGTTAATTCATAACAAGCCAAATCAAAGTAAGCACTTGTGCCCCCAGTAACTCATGTGTACATGGACAGTCAAGCACTAAGTCAAGACAAATGGCTGCTCGATTTGCACCACATAGTTTTCTACCGCAAATTAATCCTCTTAAATCTAAACATTCCATTTTGCTGAATAACAGTTTAGGGATGTGAAGCTTTTAAATGAAAGCTGTAGATAAAACCAATATTTGGGAATCAGAATGTCGGTATCTACAAAGTGCAAATATTTGAACATAAATTGGAAATTGCGTGGGCTAATACTGACAACACAAGAGGGGAAAATTTCACTGAAGGGAAGAAAAAACATAGCAGTGATTAATTAACCCTGTATTTACAAGTTAATGAAAATAAAGCATAGGCTTACATTGTAATAAAAGGAATTAATACTTACAGGGTAAAATGTTTTTGTATCTATTTTTGTTTTTGTTTTCCTGACGCTGACCTTCTTTACGACTATAGAGGAGTTTGCACTCTTGCTGCTGCAGAGTCTACATGAAAACAGCACAAGAAACTGGTTTTAATAAAAGCAGTAGAGACTGTTGTACCAGCGATTGCTTTTACTTTAAAGCTTGGGCATGTTAAGCACATTTGCTCACTTCTATTTCAGTCTCTGATATCATTAGTGCCTCACTTAGTGACCTTGGACAGTTAGGCTCATCCTAAAGACAGGGAAACCAAAGAACAAAAGCAATACAGGAGAGCTGTGAGGTTTCATGGTGTGAAGCAAAGACAGAAGATGTATCCCTATACAGCATTGCTTGCTTCTACTATCAATGGGTGAAACAGCTCAACTCTTGGCACGTTGCAAGAGTTTCTCAGGTGCCATTATCACCTTTAATACTCTGAAGCTTCAGCCAAGTGAAACACAGTGCAAAAGAACAGAAAGCTAAACTTTGCTAGCAGGTTAAAAAAATGGAAACAATGAAGTTCATGGAAACCATAGTTCAAACACATCTTCACTCCACACAGTTAATTATTATTGCTTTGAGCATCCCTGAGGAGAGATCCATGAGCAGCAGGACTTCTAACGAGCCCATTAAGAGATGTACACAATGCAACAATAAATCTGAAACACAGCCCTCAATCTCACGACAACATCCGAGCATTAAACTCAAATAGCCATTTTTCAGTGGCAAAAACATTACAAGGACTGTCAACATTTCTATCTAGTGGTTCACAGGACAAGAGGAACATCCTTAAATATGCCTGAAGACAAGTAATTTATGACTACCATCTGGACTGACAAACCATAAACAGCACAGGCAGAGATCCATGGGCATCCTGGAGTTTGCCCCCCCTGCCTCCTGCCACCGAGACCGACAGTGAGAGCTTACCTGAGGCGAATGAAAAAGCACAACACTCAAACTGCTATGAGAATGATGCGTTTCCAACAACAAAGTGGAAAAAAATAGTTTGGTGCTGACCTCACTAACATCAGCAAAGGGGAAAGAGAAGCGGAATATCTCACAGGTAAAACCTTTCATTTCTTACATTTGTTTTTTGAATGAGACTTCTGGCTTCCTAGCAACTGCTGTTCTCCAGGAAAAGCCAAAAGACAGGAAAACACCTTGCTTCTAGGGACCAACTGATAAATCCATTACAAGACAAATTTATTCAACAAAGAGCAAAGGTCAAAAAAGAAATCATAATCGTTGAGTAATAGTTAGGTCATATTTAGACAAACCAACAATCTAGTCCTAAATGCACTGTACAGAAGTGCTTCCCTCAAGGAAAATAACTCAAACATTAATTCACACAGGTTCTGGTAAGCCAGCACCAATTACAAGAAGGGCAAGCCAACAGGGCACACTTTTCCTTTTTATGCTCTCTGAAAAAGAGCAGGGTATGCTTTAAGTGGGCAGAGGGGAAGAGAGAAGAGAAAGATTAATCCTCAGTTTATGACTTCATCTTCTTATATCCCATCCACAATCGTAGACAAAGGTTTTACCTTTGGTACATCTTATGCTTTGCATAGATTTGTTTTTCTCCTCCTGACAATAATCCTTGAACAGACTGGATGGTACATGACCAAAAAACAGTTTCTTCAAGAATGGTTGCTTTGCAAATACATCTCTATTCACGAAGTTTCTCAAAATAGCATTACAGCCTCTCTGACAGAGGCCAGGACTTTCTAGTTACCTGTTGCCACCTGCTGGTGGAGTTGCAGACTCCACTGTGGTTTTCTTAGGTTTGTGTTTCAAACTAGCCCATTACATTTAACACACTTCTAAGCTTCTGGCCATGATCACCACGTGCATGCAGCTGCTAAGTGACCTCAGCCATCAGAGAAGGGTTAGGACCTAAGCTAGACTCGAGTAATCTGGAATACATTAGTTAACACTCGTACTTAAGTTGTTCTATTTGAAAAATCAGTTTCAACTCTGTTTTTCTCCCCTGAAATCATCACGACTTCAAAGCAGAGGAGAGTGGGGCCAGCACAGGTATGTTAGACACGAGGGGTGTGCAGGTAAGACAAAAGGAAAGGGAATGTTACTTTCTGGAAAGGAAACAGACTTCCAGCTGCAGGCAGAGAAAGAAAACACGGAAACAAAATAAAAATACATCTCCAGCAGCCTAAGGAATACAAACAATCAGTGTTGCTTCATCTCAGAGCTTCCTACCACTACTGCTTCACAATAGTTTTAGGATCCAAAAAAAAAAAAACGGCTATCAAAAAGCATCAAATTCAATGGTAGGGTCATATATTGACTGAGAAATCACACTGAAGTTTTGCAAAGCAATGGTACCCAACCTCCCAAACAGAGTGCAAATCAGAACATCCTCTGCAACAGACAGCACAGTGCTATGTATCAAATTAATAGCATTGAAGAATATAATTAACTCTCAGAATCAGAAAAAAGGCAAATATTTCAATCACATTGCTAGCTGACACAAAACTGGTGAATTTTAACAGTTGCTGTACTTGACACAGGAGATGGGAGCAAGAACAGGGAGCTGAAGCAACAGAGGGGGAGATGAGGAGAAGTCAGCAAGGCAGTTACAAATTTGACTTGTTAGCAGTGTAGAGATTTAATACTGTAACACTGGAATACAATGAACTACCTCAAATTCTTCCCAGAAGCCCTGCTTGACTTTATCTGTAGTCTCTGCCAGCTTGCTTAGCTCTCGCACTCTGCTTTCAATCTCTGCAGCATTAATACGGGTGGTATTCAGAGGCTAAAAAAGACACAAACATTAAACAAAAGTATAACAAATGACAACTGTGAGAAGACAATTAAAGCACAAATATCCTACACAAACTATATTTTATACAGGCAAATCTAGGATCCAGGCATCTATTTGGACTTCAAAACTTTACAACTTCTATAATGAAGGGCACTGAGGGCAGAGGGGAAGGGGGCAGGGAACAACTGGTTTTACAAAAGGTCTCACAGTTGTTCCTCAACTTGTTTCATTTCTGGACTAGTCCTGCAATCCCTATGGACCACGATGAAACACAGAGAAGTTCTGTGTACATCAGAGACCAAGACTCTGTCCCTTCACATGGATATGAAAAATTGTTCCCATTTAAATAACAGACTTCTTCATCCAGTTTCATGAAGTATAGTTCTTAATTTTTGCATTAGGTAAGAAAAACAATGATGTCTCACAGAACATATGGAAAACCCTACTCTTCAACAATATATGCTGAAGATAAAGCTCAGCGGTGCCTTCTCCATTCACTCACCTGCTTGAGTTGCAATACTGTGCCCAAAGTTTCTACCATAGGGTTCTTCTTGTAATGTTCCACTAGATCTGTCAAGGAGTCAAACTTCTCCCCTCCACCAACATCATATTTTAGATCCTTGAAAAACAAACACTCATCAAAATAAACGCACTTCATACAATGACGTCTACACTAATATTGTATTTAGGCAAAGCAACGTAAGAGAAATTCTCTTTAAAACCATAAGTAAGAATCAAGTAAAATGCTTCTGCTAAGGGATGGTAGAAGCTTCGTAACAACAGACACTATGGGGGATATTATCCTTTTTGTCAGCTAACAGCAAATATTTCCTGCCTTTCTGCCTGAGCTACACCATCAGAATCCAGCAGACAGCTTTGGAAACCATTTCAGATTCCTAAGAATCAACAGCTCCTGAAAGGTCGGCACCTTGACTGGCACCATCCCTATCTCAGGAAACCCATGCTAAGTTATTTTACTCGATGTTGTAACTGCTACTAGTAGATCATTGCAAATCAAAGAGGTTTTATTAAAAAATGCTCATAGTTTAGCTTCTAAAGTCTTGGTAGGCCGCTTCTATCTCCAAACTGTATTTTAATGTACAACTAAGATGTCACACTCTTAGGATAACACAAAAAAAATTACAAAATCTGTGATTTATTTTGTTTTAAATAGCAATCCATGGGCATACATGAACATATCAAAAGACCACAATGTAATGATAATTCAGTAAAGAACTACCCCATATGAAATTCAAGCTCTAGATTTAAAATCATTCCTTGCATTCAATACTCAAACTCTTCACACAATGTTGACCATCTATCAAATCTAACTTTACAAACTGACAGGAGAGACCGATACACTCGGATGGGTCTCTATTTATCCAATTACTGATATTTTTATATAATTTATCCATGAGACTGCAACTTGCTTAAGGAGATTGATGAACATGAAAGGCTCCATCAGCAGAGGATTTGAGACAGACTTCTGATGCAATCAAACACAAACCTATTAGAAGGTACTTGACAGCACAGCATAGTCTGACAAGATTAAGTCAGGCAAGTCATCAAAAAACTCTAAACACTAATAGAATTGTGATGCTATCAAATTAGTTGGTTTGAATAAACAGATGATGTATAGCACAGAGTACCACGGGGAAAGGGGAAATTTATTCGGCTCTCCGTAGCAAATGCAAGATGGCTCTCCTGTTAGAATAAATCCAGCGCCCATGGAAGCTGCCCTGTTAAAGCAGCTTGTGCTTCAACCTACCTGGCAGTGAATCATGACATGTGTCACTTTAGATTTCCCATCATTACTCTCTCCTTTATCATCTCCTGTCCGGACAGAAAGAACAAAGTCCCCAGGGTGGCTTTGACTCTCACGCACAAGAAAGCTTCCATGTTTTCCTTTTTCTGTTAGCAGTTTTTCAGCTTCTCTTCCAGAGAGGTGCCCATGAAACCACCTTTAAATAAAGCAAGACAGGTACTCATCATTCCAGCCAAGGCTAAATCTGCTTGTTCTAAATATTTATTATAAAGCAAAATGCTTATGTATACTGAACAATGTCCATGTCTACAGAAATTCTCGTTTTTTAAAAATAAAGAACAAAATATGCCTTGGAAGTATACATTTACATACACAAGAGTGATAACAGAAACACTTCAAAGCAAGCAGTTCCAGAAGCACTGAAATATGCATTTCACACAAGCTCCAAATAAAACTTTCCTCATTCAAGGCATTTATTCTTCATTTATTTTCTTATTGACTTTCACAGACACCGAGCTTTTCACCACTATTTGTCTGACCTTTCAGATGTGGGATCAGCACAGTTCAGCGGGTATTTCAACTCTATAACATCTCCATTCTTTTCCTTCAGCTGTCCATGATGTTCCATATAATATTGGACCAACTCAGCCAATGTAGCAAACTTCTCTCCTCCATAGAGGTCATAGTAGTCTCCAGTGTTCTGGATCTTGATGTGAGTGACAGCTCCAGTTCGTCTAAGATTCGGAAAAAAATCCCACATAAGTCAGCTGATTTCCAATCAATCACTTCTATATTTAGTGTTCTGTTGTCCGAGTTAGAGAAATCCATACTTACATATGCACCACCTTCCAACTAAAATATTGCAGAAGAGCTAAGCCAGTGCACTTCTGCAGGGTGATGCAGCCACAGCTCAGTGGCTTGCAAGAAGGGGAAGTGGCTATCCAGTCACGAAGAACAGGATAAAAAACTTAATTCTGTAACAGGAGGATCCTTGAAGCCAGTGCAAGCTCTGAAGCCTCACAATCTCCAGCAGAAAACCCTCTGACCCCCAAGAATTGCACACACAAACATCAGGGGTGGAGAGGAGAGGACAGAAGAACTCAGCATTCTCAAGACACCCATCAGAGCTTGTTTGCTCCTTTCCCTAGAATTTCATACTAACTGCTAAGATCTTTCCTTCAGTACACAACTGCCTTCGCCTGATGCAAGTCATTAATGTAAGAGAATGTAAGAGCAAATGAAGAAAAGTGCTCTTACAGAGCCCCCTTCTGCTCAACAAGGCCCATTATCTCAAAGGTACCCAAGCAGCATTACTGTTATCACCAATCCCACTTTTCCCTTTTCCTTTATCTACTTCCTCTTGCCATCCTTTCCCCATCCCTACCACTACACACACAGCGCCAGGGGACAAGTGTTACAAAAGGCCTGTTTTGGAAGCAGCTGCCTTTAAAAACTTGCTGACTTTTCCTGTAAGAAAAGAGCCCGGAGAGCATTTCCTTGCGTGTGCTTGATCAGTAATTCGCATTGTCTCTGCTCCCTTCAGGTGGCCATCAAACAGATTTTTAAAGGGCTATAAGTAATGCTGTTAAGAATACACTTCTGATTCCCCTTACCTTTTCCTAGGACCTACAGCGTCCCCAAGTTGGGTAAATAATTTGAGAATCTTTTTGCAGAAAACAGGAGGGGGGAAAAGGGGGAAGAAAGTGATCCGTGCATTCTTTCACCTCTTACAAGCAGTTCATTTACAACTCATTCGACATAGAACAGGGTCAAATGCAGACTCTTACCAACCTGGGGAGAAAGACAAAAAACCATTTAAACTCACCTAACAGAGAGTGTAAAGTCTCCTGGGTTACTTTTGCTGGGCCGTGCCAGAAAACTACCATCAACTCCTCTTGTTAACAGTAGGTTTTCTGCCTCCACCCCAGTAATATTTGGATGAAACCATCTATAAAAGGTTAAAAATAAAGCTCGTTAATAAATAAATAGAAGATCATCTGGTTTTCAGAGTTATCTTACATGATAAGACAGAATCGAACAATTCAATGGCTTCAAAACCAGGAAGTACTGAATTTTGTCCCTAAATTAATAAGAATATCTATCTCAGCAGAAAATACAAATTGTACATTTCATATTACGTTGCAATTTTACATATTGGCAAGAAATGCTTATGAAATCAAAGAGCTATACCTATACACATTCAGACCGCTTGGTTTAAAATGATACCAAAGAAAGGTCTGTGACCTAAACAGAGACCACAAATAATGCATTTTCCTTACTCCTGGATGACAGGACACACAAAGAAACTGAAAGACAATCAGGGAAAATACTAAAAAATAGAAAACATCTGAAGAGACACTTCACAACATTTAAAGGTTAAAAACATAACAAAACCTCATGTTTTAGTGCTCAGGCTGACCACCAGCTAGTAGGAGTCAGGAAGGAACTTCACTTGTGGACAACCTATTTCGCTGCCCGGTCTTCTTCCACTTTCCTCGAGGCAACGCGCTACTGAGCGCTGCCAGACACAAGAGCACTGCTCTGTCTTCCAACTACCATGGCAATTTCTCCAGTCCGAATACATCCCACTTAAATACAAACGCCGAGGAATCTCATATTGATATTTGCCGCCCACAAACGGCCTTCTCAATGACGAACATCATGCCCTGCCAAGGCAGAGCTGTATATGGGCTGCATCTCAGCAGCTCCGTGCCCCCACCTATAGCATTAACTTTTACGAGACTTATTCTTAGCCATTCAGTTAACACATCTGCGTTTTCTCCTATCTATAACTAAGGATTTTTATTGCACTACTACACTACATCCACGTATTCTGGATGAAAGGAGTTTTTGATGAGGCACAGTTTTAGAAGACAAACTTAAAAACCAAACAACAAGCCACCGTGCAGCCCAGGGACAGAGATGTGCACGCAGCAGCTAAGAACTGGTTCAGTGGCTTTGTCAGACTTGCATTTGGCAATTAAAAGATCATCTTTATTTCTCAGAGTTCCACAAATCAGATGCTATGCAGGGCACAAGTGAAAACATGCATCCATATCTGCAGAGAGAAAGCACACTGCTCCTCTTTGTACACCCAGTTCTTAGTGTCTCCAAAGTAAAGCAAAACATCAAGGCAAAAGGCTCTGCAACCAATCTCACTGCAGATGTGAGAGCCCTATCTCTAAAAAAAAAAAATCACAAAGCATTTCTGATCATTCCTCAGTCAGCAATTCAAGCTAAATTGCTAAAACAGCAAAATATGTGAGAGCACATCTAAATTTAGGGTTACTCTTTCAATTGTTTCAGCAATTCCTTCTATACTGAAAACTTGACAATATTCCTACCAAGGCCATATCCAGCCTGTTTTCTTCAAGCACGGATTCTCGTGGAAACATTCTGGGGAGCTGTAGAGATTTCAGAATATCCAAACCTCTAGCAAGATGTTCAAATGGGAATTTAGGATTACTTATGCACTAATTCCATTTCAGAAGATAAATTATTCTTCTTGATATTCTTGCTTTTTTTTCTGGTTAAGAATTTTCTGCTTGCATCAAGAAAATCTAGTGAATAGTAACATTTTTAACTGAAGAACAGTGAAAAAAAATCAAACCTATGCACCAAAGGTCATGAAAAAAACATATTAAAAATAATGTCAAGTTATTAGAGCAAATGGGAATGAATTAATAAGGAATGCTATATTTATCTACCAACTACTCTAAGGTCAAGAAAAGTTCTGCTTTGATGCAGCCTCACAAAAGAAACTGCACAAGCATTGGCACTTGGGATGAACTGAACATAAAATTGTATATTTCAAAGCATGACAGGTAATATATAATATAATTACCAGAAGCTGGTGATATATTTCTCACACTTCCACCTCCAAATTTTATTTCAATTACAAGAAAACAAACAGAAAAGCACAACAGAATCTTGAAAAGTTCATAAGCTTTTTAAATACACAGAGGATTCTCAGAGACCTCTCTGAAAGTTTTTGAGTTTATATTCAAAAAAGTATAAGCACACAAAGGAGAAATTATGGGGATTAGCCCTACATATTTATGACGCGGCGACATTACATAAACTTTAATTAATATAATACATTCTGTATCTTATCCTAATGCATCTAGAAGTAACTGTGCACTAATGTTTAAAAAGATGTAAAACAACAGCAAAATAATAATTTAATAAACAGAGAGGAGTATTAAAAATTTGTGCATAGAAGACAGGAAAACAGACGATAGATTGATAAAATAAATTACAATCTCCCCCTTATATATAAATAAACTCCTATTGCAGATGGCAAAAAGTAAAGGTAGCACAAGGAAAGCTGCACCTGGGAGACCAATGGAGTTCACTGCACTTTATGTAACTCCTGCTCTAACGGTACCTTGTACTCCTGCTCTCTCATCTCTGTATTTTTGGCTTTGAGTAGGAAGATGCATTTGTCAGCCACCTCAAATAGAAAAATGGGGGTGTCGGTGATCTCCGTTAAATGGTTCCGGACCAGGGATCGAGATCACTTCATTTGAAGTCCTGCCATCACATATGTGCTTTTGAACCTCGGCGGCCACAGCCCTTCCAAAACTGGAGGAGAGCACAGAGGGACCACAGAGCCGATACCAGTGACACCAGCCCCGCAGAGGACTTTCTCTTACGCTTCCTTTTATAGGGATGGAATGCATTTTAGGCTTTTTTTTATTGCTTTCCTCCTTCCCCCTCTATTGCGAGCAGGTGCAGAGGCTGTCACAAGCAAAGGACATCACAGCCAATAAATACAATCAAGAAAGTACCACACGCACACATAAACCCACACACTAATTAAACTCGCTGTCTTCACCATGCATGGAATACTCCTTATAGCAACTCTGCTCCAGGGGGTTCAGCAGACACCACTCTAAGTCCCTTGTTAGTTTACAGCAAAATGAAAGCGCTGGCAGAAAAGTAACCAGAGGAATAGCAGGGGTCTCACTGACAAATCTAACGGGATATCAGCAAAGCAAGAAACCTTTTGCTGAAAGCTAATACACAGTAGGAAATAAAGCCTGGGGCAATTCTCTCTTTTTGTTGTCAGCATAGTCACAAAAGATGAGCAGGATCTGCGTTCTGTATCAGACACTGCCAGTATATTTCTCTTACCAAACTGAAGAGAGAAAAGAAAAAAAAAATCAATACTTTTTTTCCATGCTGGGTTTTTCTAACCACCTTTTCAAAAGCAGGGAGATTAAATCAGTTCTGAGGCTCAGCTGTCACAACCGTAGCATTCAGGGAGGCAGTGACGGGTAGTTTAATTACTCCTATTTATAGGCTCATCAGTTTATATTTCTCATCGTTTTTCAGTCCCCCTCAGAAGTTACAATTTAAAGCTCTGAGCAGAATAAGAGGATTACTCCTGACAACAAGGAATTTCACAAGTTCTTTGAAAAGGCACACTCATTCCAACGTGTGGGATCTAGAGATCCCACACACCCTTCAAAGACCCTAAATTCAAATTCAGCCAGAAATGGCCATGGACTGAAAACTGATCAATCTAATTTCAACCACCTTAAGCAGAACAACAAAAAGGACATGCCAAGGTTGAAGAAGTTACACTTTAAGAGATATTACTTAGAGATGTATCTAATTTCAGAATAGTATGGTAGATAAGAACATGCACACCTTTTTCCTTTTTATGACTGCAATTCCTCTAAAGTCTAACATTTACATTTACCTCTCAGCCCTAGAGAGACTGCTAGAACAAAACAAACACCAAAACCCATTACAGACAATGAGAAGCTACAACAAGGGAAAAGATCCAACTGGTTATCATCGTGGTCCTGCAACACCACAAGGCTTTGAAATCAGACCAACTGCTGCTAATAAACCTGGTGCTGGATCAGGTCAGCTTCTGAACTCTCAATTTAAAGCTGTCTCGGGTTTTGTTTCAGTAACGTGCCCAGAGCTGGGCTGCTGACAACACATCCTTTCCCAGTTTCCAGCTGGGAACCGAGCAGGCTGCCACAGGAATAACACTCGTCGTTCAGCTCTGGTTCAAACACATTGGTGGGTGTGGGAAGATCAGCTCGAACCACTCCTCGAAGCCACAGTTACTGCCGCAGCACTGACCACACACCCAGCTGCCCCCTCGCCCCACAGGGCCCGAGACAGCACTATCCCACGGGGAGTGATCCCGCTGGGGAATCATAGAATGGGTGGTGTTGGAAGGGACTTTAAAATCCTGCCTTTCCTCCCCACATGCAGAGAGGAGGTGGGGATCTCCCTCCATGCATCCTCCTGATCCCACCAACAGCCCAGATCTCCCCACCAGCAAACCCCACAGAGCAGTGCAAAACAGCAGGTAAGTGGAACGGGAATCGCAGAATGGTTTGGGTTGGGAGGGACCTTAAAGCTCATCCAGTCTCACCCCTGCCACGGGCAGGGACACCTCCCACTGGGTTAGGCTGCTCCAAGCCCCATCCAACCCGGCCTCGAACCCTTCCAGGGATGGGGTAACCACAGCTTCCCGGGGCAACCTGGGCCAGTGCTTCCCCTCCTCAGCGTGAAGAATTTCTCCCTAGGATCGGGTCTAGGAGAGCCGAGCGAGGCCCAGCCCCGGGGCGCTCCCACCGCAGCCCCGTGCGGCGGGGCCGGGGCTGCCCTGCGGCGCGTCCCCGAGCGCCCCCCACCCCCCGCTCCCTCCTCACCTCCGCGATGTCATTTTCCCCCGTGGCCCCGGCGGGTGGCGGTGCGCCCGGCCGCCCCCCCCCCCGCCGCCCCTCTCACATGGGGCCCCCGCGGCCTCGGGGCGCGCGAACAACGGCCGCCTCAGGGCCCGGGGGCGCGCGGCGCGGCCCGCCCTGCGTCACCGCCGCCGACGTCATCACCGCGCGACGCACCCCCGCCCAGAGGGGAGGGGGGAGAGGGGGGGGAGATGGGGATGGAGATGGGGATGGGGATGGAGATGGGGATGGAGATGGGGATGGAGATGGAGGAGGCGGGAAGGCACTGTGGGAGAGAAAGAGGGAGGTACGGAGCCCCGAGGAGAGGGATGTCAGGCAGGGGAGGGGCTCCGAGATACGCTCCTGTCATAAAGGTAGTTGTTGCTATCACAAGAAGTGGGATTTTTTTATTTAAGCTAAAGTTTAGTTAAGTTTTCATAGAATCATACAATAGTTTGGGTTAGAAGGGGCCTTCAAGATCATCCGGTTCTTCGTGGCCTGATAAAGGCTGCCTGCTTTCTAAAAGTCAAAAACGAGCCTTGGAGACTTTATTTCCCCACATTTCTGGCTTGGAAAGCTGCCTGGAGGAGAAAGACCTGGGGGTATTGGTTGACAGCAACTGAACATGAGGCAGCAGTGGCCCAGGTGGCCAAGAAGGCCAATGGCATCTTGGCTTGGATCAAAAACGGCATGACCAGCAGGTGCAGAGAGGTTCTTCTCCCTCTGTACTTGGCACTGATGAGACCGCTCCTCAAATCCTGTGTTCAGTTCTGGGCCCCTCACCACAAGAAGGATGTTGAGGCTCTGGAGCGAGTCCAGAGAAGAGCAACGAAGCTGGTGAAGAGGCTGGAAAACAGGACTTATGAGGAGCGGCTGAGAGAGCTGGGGGTGTTCAGCCTGGAGAAGAGGAGGCTGAGGGGAGACCTCATTGCTCTCTCCAACTACCTGAAAGGAGGTTGTGGAGAGGAGGGAGCTGGGCTCTTCTCCCAAGTGACAGGGGACAGGACGAGAGGGAATGGCCTCAAGCTCCACCAGGGGAGGTTGAGGCTGAACATTAGGAGAAATTTTTCACAGAAAGGGTCATTGGGCACTGGCAGAGGCTGCCCAGGGAGGTGGTTGAGTCACCTTCCCTGGAGGGGTTTAAGGGACGGGTGGGCGAGGCGCTGAGGGACATAGTTAGTGATTGATGGGAATGGTTGGACTCGAAGATCCGATGGGTCTTTTCCAACCTGGTGATTCTGTGATTCTATGGTTTTCGGTGTCGCCTCCTTCCCAGGACTACAAGTCCCAGCGTGCCCCGCGGCGGCGCGGTGACGTCAGACGCCGCGCTCTCTTTAGCCCGGCGGTACCCGGATGTAGGCCCCTTTCCCTCCCCGGAAGGTAAGGATGGCGGAGCGGCGGCGGGCAGGGCTGTGGCCCGGCGGGCGGTATCCGCCGCCATCCGTCCTCGCGGGGCTCACGGGCCCGACCCGGCGCCCTCGGGAAAGCAGTGAGGTGGCCCGAGGCCCGATATAGGGACGGAGCGGGAGATGCAGGTGCCGCTGGCTTGGCCTGGCTGCGGAGGCCGGGCCGGGCCGCGAAGCGGGAGCCGGGCTCGGCCGGGCTGGAGCTGGGGGCCCCGCGGGGCTGAGCCGGAGCCCGGGGAGGGGCAGCGCAGCCTCACGGTGTGGCGGGGCCCTGCGGGAGCCCCGCGGCCACCCCGGGGCCAGAAGGGCGGCTGCGGCCTCGGCATCCGTGTGTCTTTATGGCCTTAGTGCCGGGGAGGGCTCGGAAGCGTTCGCTGGACTTGCAGCCGCTTTGCCGGGTGTGGAGGAGCATTTTCATAGACTCATAGAATCACCAGGTTGGAAAAGACCCACCGGATCGTCGAGTCCAACCGTTTTGTGTGACGGGTGGGCAGCAGAATGGCTTGTAACTGCTGTATCTCGATTTGCTGTGATCGTCTGAGGTGGCTGATGGCTGGGAGAGCTGTGTAAAGCGGCAAGTTCTGGCTCCCTTGTTTTGTTTCTGCGACTTAAACGCTTCTTTGCAAGCCTTGTAATAAATGGTTTCTGTTTTATTTGAATCCATAGATGGCGGGCGAGAAGGCGGCCGCTGAGAAAAAGCCAGGTGAGAAAAAGGCGGCCAAGAAAAAGACGAGTGAGAAACCACCAGCTCAGCCAAAAGCAGGCCAGAAGGAAGGTGACAAGAAAAAGAAGGTTAAGAAGCATCATGCCAGCCGAAACCCTGTCCTGGCCCGGGGTATCGGGAGATATTCCCGATCAGCCATGTACGCTAGAAAGGCGATGTACAAGCGCAAGTACACTGCTCCGGAAACAAAGGTAGGAGAGTAACTACTGTGTTTAAATAATCGTGGTTCTCCTGATGACTTTGGTTTGACATTTTCTAAATTCTGTTTCAGATAGAAAGGAAAAAGAAAGAAAAACCACGTGCAACTATCACCAAGCCAGTTGGTGGAGACAAGAATGGAGGCAGCCGTGTGGTTAAAATCCGTAAAATGGTAAGAAAAAGAGCTCGGGCAGTCACAGTGTAAGGTTGTTGGGTGCAGTTATTGATGTAGGTGATGCATCTCAGCCGGGGCAGTATCGCAGCCTGAGCCCGTGCCGTGTGCATCAACCTGTGCGCAGTCTTGAGACACGGACCCAGCAGTTTTCAGTCCTGGGGGAGATGCCAGTAGTTTAGAGAATGGAGAATAGGCAAGACACTAAACTAGTGGAAGCTTTCTGTCTTGTGGAATACAAGATGGTGCAGCATTTTGCTTGTCTCATTCTAGCCCAGATACTATCCAACTGAAGATGTTCCTCGCAAGCTGTTGAGTCATGGCAAAAAGCCCTTTTGCCAGCACAAGAGGAGACTGCGGGCTTCTATTACTCCAGGAACTATTCTGATCCTTCTGACCGGTCGTCACAGAGGCAAGGTAATCAGAACTTCCTTGGGGATCTTATAGCGACCTTCCAGTACCTGAAAGGGGCTACATGAAAGCTGGGGAGGGGCTGTTCACAAAGGCTTGTAGTGATAGGACAATGGGCAGTGGGTATAAACTGGAGAGGGGCAGATTTAGACTAGACATAAGGAGGAATTTCTTCACTAGGAGAATGGTGAGGCCCTGGCACAGTTTGCCCAGGGAAGCTGTGGCTGCCCCATCCCTGGAGGGGTTCAAGGCCAGGTTGGATGGGCCTTGGGCAGCCTGATCCATTGGGAGGTGTCCCTGCCCATGGCAGGGGTTGGGACTGGATGGTCTTTGAGGTCCCTTCCAACCCAAACTGTTCTGTGATTCCTCCTGTGCTCTTCCCTACGTGGGCTTTCACAGTGGCTCTGCAGCTTTCTGTGCTGACAGAGTTGTGGATCCTGAATTCACCAGCTGATGTCGCTGGACACTGCTCAGCCACACCTCGTGAATTTGTTTTTCTGTTAACTGTCTGGATGCTCTTTCTTATCCTACCTTTGGAGGAAACAAACTGCTGTTCCTTTACGCAGAGCTGGAAGTAAAACAGGCTCGTCTAGTGTCTTAGGCAAAATAAAAGGCGTCTTACTGGAGCGCAGAAAAGTGTGTCGATTCATGTTGTACTGACTTTTGCAGAGGGGCAGACCTCTCCTGTTACCGTTGCAGTGAGGAGTCTTTGTCTTAGACTGCCTATTGGAAAGGAAGAAATATGTTTTCATTCTTAATTTATTAAGATAACACTTGATTGTTATAGTGAGCCGTGTTCTTGATCCTAATGTTTACTTTGAAGTCTTAACTGACATCCTTTATTTTCTTGAGCTCTTTGGCTTCGATGTTGCATTACTTGAAGTGATGTTCAGGAAGAGAAGACTTGACCAGGAAGAGTAAAATGCGCCTGCAGGATGGCTCTGACTGTGTGATGTGTTGTGGTGCCCTTCTGATTTTTAGCTGGTTCTTGCCTATAACTGGTACTAAGAATTTGGGTGATGGGGTGGCTGCCTCACGTTCCTCTAGAATAGGCAAAGATTAAAAAGCCTACTAATTGGCTGTGCTCAGCCTCGAATGGTGAAGCAGTGAGTCATGATCTGTTGTAGATGCTCTGGCAAAGCTGTGCTCTGAGAAACATTGGTAGTTTGGCTGTGTGGTGGTTGCTTCTCAAATTGCACCATTGCAGCCGTGCCCAGGTGCTTTGTCAGGGTGTACCAGTTACCCAGGCTGAGTGTGGGCACGGTCTGGGCTCAGTTGCAGTATTTGAGTGCTGGAACCCGAGGACTAATGTCACATCTCGTCTCTTTTCAGCGTGTTGTCTTCTTGAAGCAACTTGATACTGGCCTTCTGCTTGTTACAGGTAAAAAAACTTCAGTGTGATGGTTTTATTTTGTTGGGGAGACGCAGGGGGTGGTTTGGTTAAAGTTTAGGTTTGTCTCGGGGTCAGTAGACAGAGCTACAGATCTGCATGTGGATGGTTTGGTGCATCGTGTGTGCATGTAACTAACATCATGTTCCGTGACTTTCCAGGGAAGCAGAGGTGAGATAATTGAGGTTCACTCTCTCCCTACCTGGAAGAGATGAAGAAGCAGTTTTTGCTTTCCTAGAGGCAATGGGGAAGGGCTGCTTTGATTGTTCAGATTTGAGGTGTAAGCATCAGTGAAGAAACCAGTCTTGTATACTATGACAATTGAACTTAAAAACAGTGCTTGTTGCTAGGAAAGCTAACCTTGTTCTCTTCTGTCTTTCCTCTGCCTTTAGGACCCTTGGTTGTCAACCGTGTCCCTCTGCGTAGGGCCCATCAGAAATTCGTTATTGCTACATCTACGAAGGTTAATATCTCTGGGGTGAAAATTCCCAAGCATCTCACTGATTCCTACTTCAAGAAGAAGAGGCTGCGTAAGCCCAAGCATCAGGAAGGCGAGATCTTTGACACTGAAAAAGAAGTAAGGAACATGATTGTTCATTGTTTTCAATGCCCTTGTTATGTAAAGCCAGGCTAGAGAGGGGGAAATACCATGAAGCAAATGGACAATTGAATTTAAGTGGCCCTTAAAGTGTGTGTGGGCCCTTAAAGTAAATTAATACAGCAGCGCTGAGGTAAACCACTTAAATTTGGGGATTCTCTTCTGTGTCTACCTTAGCAGAACAGCAGTAAGGATTATTCCAGTTAAATGTCTGTTTTGACTGAGAAACAGCTTTACCGTTTCGATGGTGTTGACAGCCTGCTGCTGGCTCCGGTATCTGCAATGTAAGCCAAATGGTGGCTTCAGAGCTCTCTGCCACCTCCGGTCTCCTGCCACCTCACCCATATTTAGAATTAATTGAGAAAAGATTTTTTGAAAATGCCAGGATTTGAGGGTTGTCCTGAATTTTCTCATCTCTGTAGAAGAGTCTGTGGTCACTGCAGGATTTTAACACAGTTCTTTGTCCTTTCTAGAAATATGAGATTACAGAGCAACGCAAGAAAGACCAGAAGGCAGTGGATTCACAGATCCTTGCCCGAATCAAGAAGGTGCCTCAGCTCCGTGGGTACCTGCGTTCTACTTTCTGTCTCTCAAATGGAGTCTATCCTCACAAATTGGTGTTCTAACTTATGAAAACACCACATTAAATTTGAAAGGAAAAAAAAGCAAGCATTTATGATGTCTTCATTGCAATGTATAATAGAATGTGTGGCTCAAATCTTGCAATGCTTGTTACTTAATGCTGGGGAAACTGGTTGTGGCTGAAATTCTGAGGGACTGTGAGCTGACTGGAAGTTTTGAGTGGAGGGATTGGTTTGGGGTTTTTTCCCTATTTAATATAACCAAAAGGAATTAGCACTTGAATTTCAGCTTTCTGAACTATGAGTTAGGAGGGGGAAAAAAATCAAGCAGATATTTTGTGGCAGGGTAGGGGATGTGGAAGAGGATATACAGGCACTGGATTGATGACCCATTACAGAACACCAGGCTGGTTCGTTCCTCTGCACCTTCCCTGCCAAGACCAACGCTTCAGGTATCTTTTGTAAAGAACCAGGTCTTGGCAACAAACTGCTGCTGGGTAACTCATTAGCATTTTAAAGCTTGTATACAGCTCTGAGAGAGCATTTGACAAACAGCTTTGATCCATCATCGCTACATAAATCTCAGCAAATATAGCAAGTTTTTAGAGGCATTTTTAGGACCTATGTCTTCTGTTTTGCAGTGGAAACATGGAATACTCCAGTGTTTTGCAGGGTAACTAATCGCTGGTACCATAACAAAATTTAGAATGTAGGTCCCTTCTCAAATCCCATATTGTTTCCCATTCATTGTTTATCAGCGTGGCACGTAATGCTTCTAGCTGGAACGAATGCCACCTGCTTAGATAAAAAAACCAAAAGCATAATTCTTTATTCTCTAAGCTCAGAAACGAGTTAAAAACCAGAAGCTATTTCAAGGGAAGGCGAGTATTTTTCTATCCTGGGAGATTTCAGTGTCTCAATGATTTTTCGTAGCTCAGAAACTGGAAGAAAGTGAGCTGAGAAAGCTGGGGCTGAGTGTCTTCTTTCTCTGTCGAGGTCAGTTACCAGATAGCTGGAAGAGAATGCTTGGGTCATAGCTCTGCTCTTAGAGAATCGAGGATGTACACGCTAACAAACCTGGCAAGCTTGCACTCCCTCTCCGCCAGAGTTATGCAGGAAGTGAGGTTTATGTAACCGCACCATCTGTCTGCCTATTAATTCTTAGCTGAGAGGAGCTGGTGGGGTCAAACTTGATGGGAATAGAGAGATTTCACACAAAGGGAGCAATGAAGCCCTCGCTGAAGTGGAAGCCTGTGTGTCCACGTTTACTGGGAGAGAGGAATGGGGCTTCAACTGCTCCAGAGCCAATGAAAAACTCGAACTATGTGCAGGATGCCCAGCTCAGTAGACTGGCACCAAGGGGCTGTGGTCATCTGTTGCTGATGATGACTGGGGCTACAGAGTATGAAAGATAATAGCACTGGTCACTCTTCCACCGTCTTCCCCTTGATAGTTAACATATTTAATTAATGAGTGTGGCTCAGCAGAGGGAGCCAGTGAGCAAGGCGAGTCCAAACGCAGAACTGGCTGGGTGCACATCTCCAGTCGCTCTGTGTGATGTTCTGCTCTGTGATGTTTCAGGAAGGCGTTCTTTAATTTTCCTTATCATCAAAGTATGTCTGTGATAAGTTACATCTCCTGTGGTTTGGTGGATAATGGGTACGGTCGGCGGCTTCTCAAGTTGATGAGATTTTTACTGCAGTGGTGGGACTGGCCTGTTTACATAAATCAACTCTAAAAAGACACAAGTGTTGCACGCCTCTCGCTGGTGGTGCTAAGATCAGTTTACTGATGCTACTGAAGAAACATCTTAACTCAATATGCTTAGTAAGCTCACTTGAAGTAAAGATTGTACTTGGGAAAGCTTAAATGGAAAAAGTCCAAAACCAGCAAGCAAACCTCTTGATCAGAATAGTTTGTAGCAGCATGTGACATCCTGAAGTCTGTAAACAGGTTCAATCACACTGTTGTGGTCTAGGAGAATGCTTGAGAGGAACTGGTGCTTCCGTCATTCCCGCTGTCTGGGAATGGGGAAGTCGTAGTCACAAACAGCCCCACGGGCCAGTCTGGGAGCAACTAGGTGTTCAGATACAATCGGTGTTTTCTATAATTATTGGTTACTCTGGCACATTCCTCATCTGTGTATCAGAGGGCATGAAATGATAGTTGGAACCATTAACCCTGTTTACTGAAAGGGGAGGCTTTGTCTCCCCATGTGCTGTCAGGAAGTGATTCAGGTGTCTTAATAGGTCTTGGTAAGGAGAAACGGTCTCACGTGCTGCCGTTGCCTCCCTCACCCCAGTCCTGTCGCTTCTCTGACTGCGTGGTGACCAGTAACACAGCCTTGCAAGGTGGGCAGAGGGAGGGAGGAATCAATATTTCCGTGCTGGTTTGGATCCCTGGCCTGAGTCACTGTGGGACCAGATGAACGTTGGTGCCGGCACAAAGGATGTGGGATCAGTCCTGCTTCTGGGGGAGCTACCCGCTAATCACACGGTAGCACCGAGCCATGTCTTCACAGTGCTGAGCAGCTCCTCAGGCTTTGCTGCAGAAAATGGAAACTGCAAAACCCTCATCTTTCATAAGGAAAGGCAGACAGTGGACAGCTGTGATTCGTCTCACTCTTAACCTCTCAAATGTTTTCCTTTGCTTCTGTGAAATCTGGCTTCTTTCCAAAATGCTTTCAGGTGGAGGGTGGAAAAGAGGAAAAACAAAGACCATGCAGTTGACCAGCACAGAAACAAAGTGAATATTCAGAAGGATTTTTCAATCTAGATAATACTGTCCACTACCTGAAAAATACTTCCACCACATAAAGAGCTTTTGTGTGCGTTCTTGCTGTCCCGCAGCTTTTCTCATTCTGAGCATGCAAACAGTTCTGCAGCCCTGGCTAGCTGAGTCATTGCTTTTCACTCGGCATCCCCCACAGAAGAAGCCAGAGACATCCAAAGCCTCAGTCACCCAATCAAAAGTGCTGGAGATGCATGGGTCCAAAAATAGTGACAGCCTCAACCACAGCAGCGCTTCATTAGCATCAAATGTGCTCTTTGCTTCAGCTGCCTAATAAAGTGACATGTAATTATAATAAAGCATCCTTTCCAGAGGAAAGAGAGAGGGATGTTGGCTTTCTTGGGGAATTGCTAATAGATGCAATGCTTTATTATCTACAGACACCTTTTATCTTATCTACAAGCTGCCTCTGTGAAATGGCTCGGTGGATTCAGCCCAGAGAGGCTCAGTCCCAGCGCTGTTAGGGACAGACACCAGCTTTGCTTCTGGGACCAGGAGCCTTGGGAGAAACTGTGGCCGGCAAAATACTTGCCAGGTTTGTGACAAATTCTACCTTTGATATTTCAGGTGTGACACACTCGGTTTTAATTAAGAGAAGGCGCTATGGCTGGAATGTGAAAGTGCTGTTACGGGACTACCACACAGACCATTTTGGCAGGTATTGAAGAAAATATGCCACCTGCCTGGCTGTCTGGTGCTCAGCTGCTCAGTTCAGCTACTCTGGGATACCCATGGGCTGCCCCTTGGCACACAGGGGCAGCTGAACCTTTTCCCCCCAGCAGGATCTGCCTTGATCCCTGCCTTTCCTCATGCTTCACTAGAACAGCCAGCCCCACAGCTGCAAAAAGTCATACTGGATCGCCCCACAAACTCAGTAAAGAATAAGTGGAGTTTGGGCACAGCTCCTTTGCCCTCACCATCTGGAAGAAGCTCTGCTTTAGCCTCATAGAAAATGTAGGAGAGATCAGCTAAGGCATCATTCACAGAGAGGAGCTGGGCTAGGCAGCCTTCCTGTAGCAAATGCTAGGTAACTCCTTCCACTCTGCTCCAAATGCTCATTCTCATCTCATTTTAAATGATTCAGCCATTAAAAACTCAGCCCAAATGGATTTTACCAACAGAACCTATTCCAGATTCTCTGTATATTCTTCTTCTAGTACATCTTGTTTCTTCTCTTTCAGTGAAGAGGGCTTCCTGGTCTCTCCTTATCACAGTCAACTGGTTTTTAAGATCAAAACTGTTTTTTACAGTTAGAAAACTGCACTTAAAACTCCAGGTTAGCACCTACCCTGCTCAGCTTGAAACTGGAGAGCAAAGCTTTGCCCTGTGCCTGGCTCACAGCGAAGGCTGCACTGCTGAGGTCTCTTTAAGTTCCACTGGGATAAGAGGTGACACTACTTTCCTGTGCTGTTTCGGGGATTATACAGCATCCCCATCTACAAATACCAGTGCTTCCTACACCTTAACCAGCTATTACTCCATCACGAGAGGGACACACGAACAGCTTAGTCTGAGAGATGCAGAACTACACAGGATAGTCACATAAACTCTACTACATTTCCTTCTGTCATTGTTGTCCTGAAGTCACAGGTCACGAAACAATTATCTGGGCACAGGATCACGAGCCCCTGCTCCTATTGTTTCTGAAGACGGCATCTGAAGCTCGTGAGGATGTGGGAAAAGGGGAACTATTTACCTGTTCATTTGATTTCTCCAGTTCTCCTGCATTACAGCCTGCGCGAAGCAAGTGGTTGTTTTAGCAATTAGAGCAATTAAATCCCTATTTTTATAAGGATCTTACTCACAATAGATGCCGCTGTTTTTTTCCTTCATTGTTCAGGAAGGCACTAATTGAACAAAGTGAGCCAGTCCCACTGGCTGTGGTCAACATTTGAACTGAGTCATGCAAGAGGGCTGGTCTGTGGTGGTTGTATGTGGAATTTAACATGCTTGCCAATAAGAAACCATGAAATTTCTTACTTGTTTAGTTGCTTTTTCATAGTTCGTTAGTGGTTTGTTTTTTTTTTTCAGATCAGACCAGTTTCGACCCTCTCGCAGATAGAGTCAAACCCCATTTTTGTCAGCTGGCTGCCCTTTTTTGCCTTGTTTTATCTTTTTTTCCCCCCATTATTTTAATGTTTCTCTTTCTTAGTGGAAATGACTTTACGTGATGGATTGCACACACAGCCAGCAACTTCGATGACTTAACCATAGTTCACACTATACCAGGCATAGAATAGTTTGGGTTGGAAGGGACCTTAAATATCATCTAGTTCCACCCTCCCTGCCATGGGCAGGGACACCTCCCACTGGATCAGGCTGCCCAAGGCCCATCCAGCCTGGCCTTGAACACCTCCAGATATGGGGCAGCCACAGTTTCCCCAGGCAACCTGTTCCAGGGTCTCACCACTCTCACGATGAAGAAATCATCCTTATGTCTAGTCTAAACCTGCCCCTCTCCAGTTTATACTCCTTGCCCCTCATCCTGTCACTCCAAGCCTTTGTGAACAGTCCCTCCCCAGCTTTCTTGCAGCCCCTTCAGGTACTGGGAGGTCACTCTAAGATCTCCTTGGAGCCCTCTCTTCTCCAGGCTGAATAACCCCAACTCTCTCAGTTTGTCCTCATACAGGAGGTGCTCCAGCCCTCGCATCATCCTCGTAGCCTCCTCTGGACACATTCCAACAGCTCCATCTCCTTCTTATGTTGAGGATTCCAGAACTGGACAGAGTGCTCCAGAAGAGATCTCACAAGAGAGGAACAGAGAGGCAGAATCCCCTCCCTTGACCTGCTGGCTGCGCTGCTTTTGATGCCACTATTGCTCGAATGAGAGGCACATGGCAAAGCTTCTGTACATTGCGCATTATCCGCGTGGCTTCCCTCTGGACTGACACAGAAACTGCATAAAGTCCATTTGAAATCTGGAGCTTTGTGCCTGTGTGAGAGAAAAAAAAAAAACAAAAACCCACATGTGCACATACTGGGGACACAAAAGGGAGAAAAAGGCAAACTCCATTTTGAGACTGCTGATGCAAGAGAAAACTTTGAGAGTGCTTTTTTTCTTTGTCAAAAAACTGGCTTTGGTCAAAGTGCTGTGCGTAAAAATCTGTGGTTTACTTAATCCAGCAGCCTAGGAAAGAGGACTTATCTGTAAATAAACAGTTCTTCATCAAGGCAGTGTCTAGCATCATCATGTAACTGTCTCCCAACACAGGCAACCCATTAATCTTCAAACTGCCTAACAGCTCAAATAAAAAAAAAAGAAAATAATATGAATAACATCACAAATTACTTGGCTTGGGCTTACTAGAAATAACAGCTGATTTCACAAGTACCTGAGAAGGGTGTCCCAGCGTGAGCCAGTCAGTGCAGCTGTCTCCTAGGGATTTATAGGAATATTCATTAGAATGTCTGTCATTTTTCCCATCCTGTCACCCTGAGCCTCAATTTTTCATGTAATTCAATCGGCCCTCACACCAAGCCTGGGGAGAATGGATAATAAAGCCTAAGAAATGGCTTTTTATGTGTTTGTCTTGCACAATCAACAGCCACTTGACAACAACCTAGAAGAACAAGCCCAATACACACAGCATGGTCTCTATATTGCATGTGAAAGGCTGGGCTGATGCTGTTTGTAAAAAATAATCTCGTGAAGGCAGGGATGCTGGTCTGGTCCTGCCAGTAGCCGGTTGGCTTTGGACGTCTGACAGACAGCGCTGCTCTCTGCTCTTCCATTGACTGATTGCTCATGGAGTTATTTTAGTTGGACGGCTAGCTCGTTCTCCTCCCCGCCATCCTTGCTGCACACACGGGCCAGCTGATGAGGAGTGGCCACCAGCCCTCCACCTCGCTCCTCTCCACCCCACGGCTCAGCAAATCAGCAGCTTATGGGAGGGAGGGATACGTTACCCCCACGCCAGGAAGCTAGCCAGCCAGTTAACCCACTGGCTAGTTACCCAGGGGCAGTTAACCTGCTTGCTAGTTAACCAGGGCAGATTTCTCATGGCACAGCATTGGTGACCCGGCCACAGGGAGCTCTTCCGCTCCTTAGCATCAGCAAGTTCTAAGTAGGATGATTCCCTGCCTCGCGAAGCTGCTGCTCTCCCCGTGCTTCACGTTTCCATCAGGCTTTGGTGACGTGAACATCCTCATCCTCCCCCGGGAAGCCTGACGACAAGTTTGACAACAGGCTTCAATCAGCGCTGAATGAACATTTCAGGGAGTCTAATGAATCAGACACAAACCCCGGCAGATCACCACACCCAGCTCCCGTGGGAGTCGTGGGCAAGGAGTTGCCACCCTGTTTCCCTGCCCGTGCGCAGGGACAGGAGCTTGATCCAGGGGTTGAAGCATCTCATTTCTGTACCACGTACCGAGGATGAGTTTACCTTGTAATTCCCCTTAAAATACAAGCGTGAAGGAAAGCAGTTGTGTTCCTACTTAGTGTAAAGGAGAAAAATGTGCTGAATTTAAAGATGAGAGGGCTTTAACATGTTTAACTAATTCTTTCCCATTTTTTAACTATCAGAGATTTTAAATTACAGCATAGGGCTGTGATGTCCCTGCCCATCGCAGGGGGTTGGAACTGGATGGTTGTTAAGGTCCCTTCCAACCCAAAATATTCTATGATTCTATGATTCTATGACTCTATGACTCTATGACTCTATGACTGTATGACTCCAAGTGGCACTTACACTGACTTTAATAAAACTAAAGCTGAGGTCTTTTAACACAAAATAGCGGGGAAAAAAGGGCATTTTCAAGGTCTACCTTGGAGCAAAGAACATCTTTAGGTAACAAGGCAATGCTCCTAGAAATAAAACAAAAGTGTGTATGTTCTGTGAGCAACTGTAATTCTTTCTCGTTATCAGTGTATAGCTCTCAAACACAGAGATCTGCAGGATTAACATTTCAACCAATACTTGGATTAACATTTCAACCAATACTTGGGAAATGATAGAAAACTATTGAAATGCAGATGTAAAAACTCAAGGCATTTCTCGAAAGATAATAGGAAATCAGCTTGTGTAACATTTTCCTTCCAAGAGTTTTCAATAAAACTTGATGTGGAATACACAGTAAATAGGAAGGTAGGAGTGCTTACAATGAAAGATGTATTTTGGATTCGTGTCTAAGTATCAGCCTCCTCTCTATGATGACCACTTTCAGCGTTGTACTAGAATTACCAAGCAGTCCTCCTCTCTTTTACAAGAGGAAGAAAAACCGGCAGATATCGCAGCGCACATTGATCAAAAACACTAACGTTTTCATAACTCATTCTTGAGAACTAATCTTAAAAGCCTCACATCTCCACCAGGCTACTAGGGATCTTGTCAAATTAACATTACAAACCCCGAGAAACACTTCATAAAGTGGACCTTGTAATAATTTGTTTGAATGAGATAGATCCACCTTGGTACATTTATATTTTTACAGTACAGAGCAGAACACTGTAGCAGTCTTTTTTTTTTTTTTTCTTATTTTTTCCCCTCGTTTTACTGCACCAGTTTTCAGGGAGGCTGAATTTTAAAACAGCACCGAATAGATGTATTTAAAACCTACCTATTTTTGGATATTAATAATGAGTCTTCTGAGACATTACAGATTCAGAAATTCAGGACAACTACTAAGGGATCTGTTCAGCTCCCAACTGCTCTTCCTCACTGATGGGCAGCATTTAAATACTTCCCTCCGTAAAAGGCTACTTGCGTTTAATTCTTGAATAGGAATATGAGACATGAGATTACCGAGAGTAATGCTAAATGCCAGCTTTCTTTGTTTTGGCATGTGAAATACCACAAACAGAATTTAAGCATAAGTTATCGTTTCATTTCCAAGCCCACTGTGAGCCAACGATATCCTACAGCTGCAGAGGAAGCAACTACGATGCTGAGACACTTAACGTGAGCACAGAACACACAGGAATCTGCACAAATCATCTCCCCCCAGTAAGGCTTCATCTAAAGTACCAGCTTTTGTGGAAAGAGACCCCAAAGAGCAGAAGAATGATCAGACTTCTAGAGTACGTGGCCTATGGAGAAGGTTTGAAAGGAATGGGGTTATTTGGTACAGAGGGGATGGAGAAGAATTGCGGTCACAGCCTTCACACCTGAAAAAGACTGCGCGAAAGAAAGGAAACGAACTGTTCTCTGTACCTACAAAAGCTGAAAAAAAATGAAAAGGCTTAAATTACAGCAACACAAGTTCAATTAAGCACTAGGGAACTCCCTAAATGTGATGCCAATCCAGCAATTGAAGAGATGGCAGGTGGAGTCTCCACCACTCTAGATGGACAAGGATGTGTCACAGGCAGCGTAGTTACAGCTTGGGTCACAGCACTGGATTAGCTTGCCTCTCAGAAAATATTTCAGCATTTTTATTACGATCCTATTATTTACATTTGTTTCCTGTCCAATTTACTAAGGCTACCTTTGTGAGGCAGCTGATTCATACTCGTTTCCTGTGATAAATCTGCCCTTATTAAATTTAATAAGAATCTCTTTTTATTTACTCTTACTTCCTCAAGCCAACCTTGCTATCAGTCAGAGCCTCCTTCAGAGATTATTGTTAATTGATCAAAATGAGAAAAATGTGAATATTCTTCCTTTGCAATTAAAATACATTCCTAGAGTTTGAAATTATTTTATTTCACTGCCTAGCTTGCTCTTTCTCCTCTATCAAATACTGAATTTCACCACTGCAGTCTTTTCCCAGTTTTACTTGGGGAAAAAAGAAGAAATCGTATTTTCTAATCACAGCTGGTATGCCAAGAAATGCCAGTATTCCTTGCATAGTGGCCTTATTAATGGTGGCATTTGGGCTCTCTAAATAACATGTACGAGGCAGAGGAGCCAGGATTCAGGCTATGGAAATCCGGTTACTGCAGACGACACGAAAATAGCAACTTTTTCTTCTTTTTCACACATTTCTTAGCACCACAACGGTCATCAACACTGAGGCTGCCATTTCTAAATTAACAGGAAGGTACACAGCAAAGCCTTAGGGTGGAAAGAATTTCCCCCGTACATTACAGTTGTTAACAGAAAATTAAACTGGAGGGTGAGACAAACTTCCTTTACATTCCATTGCATAACAGGCAAAGAGACATTCTAGGGCAAAAATAGTGAATTTTCAGCTCTCTGGGCTGAATTTTTGCTCGTGGACCATAAGCATCTTCAGGCAAATCTCCGTAACCACGGTGCCCAGAGGAGCCCAGGGCACGCTCAGCTGCAGCACCGAGGACCTGCACACAAGGAAGCTTATTTGAGAACGCAGCCACATGCAGAGAATTCGACCTTCGAGAAGGTGACCACGCAGGCGAGACCACAGCCCCAGCAGCGGCCACCCAGCTGGAGGCTCCCGACCCACCCACTCAAAGCTAATCGCAGTAAAACACTGGTTTTCTGTACAAACCAATTTACGAGCTAAGGGTTTTACTTCTCCAGCTTGACGATTTGTGTCGCAAAGTTATCCTAGTCTGGCTTTAGAGCCGTACCATCTCCCATAATGTAGTACAAGGCTTGAGACCGCACCTTGAATCCTGTGTTCAGTTCTGGGACCCTCACCACGAGAAGGATGTTGAGGCTCTGGAGTCCAGAGAAGAGCAACGAAGCTGGGGAAGGGGCTGGAGAACAGGCCTTATGAGGAGCGGCTGAGAGAGCTGGGGGTGTTTAGCCTGGAGAAGAGGAGGCTGAGGGGAGACCTCATCGCTCTCTACAACTACCTGAAAGGAGGTTGTGGAGAGGAGGGAGCTGGGCTCTTCTCCCAAGTGACAGGGGACAGGACGAGAGGGAATGGCCTCAAGCTCCACCAGGGGAGATTTAGGCTGGACATTAGGAAAAAATTTTTCACAGAAAGGGTCATTGGGCACTGGCAGAGGCTGCCCAGGGAGGGGGTTGAGTCACCTTCCTTGGGGGTGTTTAAGGTGAGCGTGGACGAGGTGCTAAGGGACATGGTTTAGTGTCTGATAGGAATGGTTGGACTCGATGATCCAGTGGGTCTCTTCCAACCTGCTTATTCTATGATTCTATGATTCTTTGTAGATGTCGCTGAATACCTCTGAACACTTCACTGAAGCTGCAGTGGCTGACAATTTCTGGTGACACGCAGAACAAAAATTATATATTTTTTTTATCATATTATGCAACATCTTCTGCAGCAGATGCCAGACAAACTGCATTATATTTGCTGAATGCATTACAGGGCCTTAATATTGAAAATTTCACATAGAAAGCTATGTCAGCATTCCACACTATGTAAGCTTCTACATTGTACAACTTACTGTTAAATCCTGAATGGCAGGCCCTAAAATAACTTAGTAAATCTTCCTAATACTAATATCTTACTAATAATTATTTTATTTGCTGGCAGTGAGACAGAACAGGACACATTTCTGAGTTTTATGGCATTAGGTTAATTCAATATCTGATTTTTAACTTTGAATTGTCAAATCGATACAATTCAGAAGAGCTCCAAATAAGCAAATAAATAACTATGAAACGGTAAACATCTCCTCTGTTCAGCTTGGGATGTCTTCACACAAATACAGCTAAAAGGGATTGCTAAAACGTCTGCACAATCTCCAATTCACAATCAAGTGCTCTGCTTTTCACTCAGGGGCAGCTCAGGTTACCTACCACACAAAACCACAAGTATCAGGATCCTTGCTGGGAGAAATTGTTCACCAGCCCCCAGTCAAATGACAAAGTGTGGCCTCTGGCCAGTATATAATTTAGCCCCACACCTCCTCCTGTGCTCAGCCAGTGCATCCAGAGTCAGTTCCTTGTCCAAATATAAGGCTTTGGTTTGTATTACGAAGCAATTAGTGGATTGAATTGACAGCTCTATCAAACCCCGATTCTCCATCTGGGAGCTACTGTGACAACCATATTCCTCTGGGAGAAAGCAGTCCAGAAAGCCCTGGAAAGAGCACGTGAGGGCCGGAGACAAAGAATTTTCCACCTGGGGGTTACCCTGCCTATGAAACAGTCCTTTGGAGAACAACAGATACACCCAAACTCAGCCACCTCTAGAAAACACTGCAAATCCTTTCTCTTGAGAATCCTTCCTGGCACGAAGGAAGCAAACCCTGAAGCAAACATCCGATTTTACTCCCGGCTCTGCTATTCGTATTGATTTTGTGGAACATCCTCAACCAGCACCATATTCTATTTGTATTACAAAATCTAAAGACAGAATTATTTTCAGTGTAACTCCCACTAAAATGTATACACAGTGTGTACCTCTATTCCTGTCTGTGTGACTGAACGAAAACAATGTAGAACTCCTACTTTCATAACAAAACAATAACACCACTCACTATTTTGCAATGAAATATTGTGACTAATCTAACCTCAGCAGCTTCCCTGTTCCTCTAAGGAGACCTTGGGAACGCAGCTTATCTCAACTGCCAGAACTCAGCTGCCACGTCCCACCTGCCATAAAATCTTCCAATCTCAGCACCGCCTCTCTTCTGAGCACTAGCAGGGCTCCTGCGGGAGGATCAAGGTGGGTTTCATATCTATGGATATGTGCATCTGCAGCCGTTGTTCTCTATGTCATGTCTTGACCAGAAATAATAGATGCTCACGAATGGTCTCTCACTCACAAAAACCTTTGAAACTAACATGCTCTTCCCATTAAAAAAAAAATTACAGTCTCTAGAGCAGAGGCAAATAATATCTATTTCTATGATAAAACCAAGCCTGGAGACTCTTGTGCTCTCCAATACACGAGTGGCAGGGATACTCTATCGAATACAGTGAACTGAGCTATGGCCCAGCTCTCTAAGCAGCTGCTCATATGAACCTACCTGAACCCCATGTTGTCTGATCTGGCCTCAAAGACAAACTACACAACTGTATGATCGCTCATGGTGCTCAACCAGTGATACAAAGATGCTTTGTGTGAGTTAGGAGGTGAATGGCAGTCCATCACAGGGGAAAAAACGCATCCTCCCAACCAGATGTAATAGGGCATGCAGCACTGCCAATAGATCTCATTATCTTACACCTTTGAATATGCTTTTCCTACAATAACACAGCCCATTTGTTATGATGCATTAATCACAGAATCATAGAATGGTTTGGGTTGGAAGGGAGCTTAAAGATCATCGAGTCCCACCCCTGCGGTGGGCAGGGACACCTCCCATGGATCAGGCTGCCCATGGCCCATCCAACCTGGCCTTGGACACCTCCAGGGATGGGGCAGCCACAGCTTCCCTGGGCAACCAGTTCCAGGGCCTCCCCGCTCTCATGGTGAGTAAATTCCTCCTTATGTCTCGTTTAACTCTGCCCCTCATCCTATCACTACAAACCTTTGTGAACAGTCCCTCCCCAGCTTTCTTGTAGCCCCTTCAGGTACTGGAAGGTTGCTCTAAGGTTTCCTTGGAGCCCTCTCTTCTCCAGGCTGCAGGAAGAGGGCTTTGGGTGAAGGGTGAGGGCCCGAGGACATCGCCCTGTTGCGGGGCGAGGGGCTCACGGGCGCCGCCCTGGGGCGGGGAACGAGGGGCAACGCCTGGGGTACGGGGGCGTGGCCTGACCAGAGGGGCGTGGCCTCTCGAGGGGGCGTGGCCTCACCGTAAGGGCCGTTTCGGGCTGAGGGGGTCACGTGAGGGGCTTGGCCTAGCAATGCGGGGGGTTGCGCTATGGGCGTGGCCTAGCATAGAGGGGCGTGGCCTCATCGAAGGAGGGCGCGATCTCCCTGGGTTTAGGGGCTTGGACTCGTGGGGCAGAGGCGTGGTCTCGGGAGAAGAGGCGTGGCTAGAGGGCGGGGCCACATGAGAGGGGCGTGCCTTCGCATTAATAAGCGCTAGGGGGGCGTGGCCCCGTGTGAGGGGCGTGGCCTCGCTGTACCGAAGGGAGCGTGGTCTCACCGAGGGGGCGTGGTTTCGCCTTGAGGGGCGGGTCCCATCGTCTCGGCGGGGGGGGGCGGTCGCATTGTTCGCGCGCGGTGCACGCCGGGAGCGCCCCAGCCCCCAAGATGGCGTCGCGCTGTCACCCGCGCGCGTGAGGCGGCGGCTGCGGGACGCGGCGGCCCCGCCACGGCGGCTCCCGGCGCTCCCCGTTCCCCCGGCGCCGCGGTGGCCACCCGCCGCTCCTCGCCGCTCCCCGCAGCGCTCCGGCCGCCCGGCCCCCCGGGGGAGCCGTCCCCCCGCGCGCTGCCCCCGCCATGGGGCGGTAGCGGCGGCCGCTTCGCCCCCGCGCCGCGAGGCCCCCCCGCCCGCCTCGCCATGGGGTCCCCGGCGGGAGCCGCGGCGGCGGCCGCCAGCGACTCGTCGCAGTGGCTGTCGGTGAAGGAGGAGACCATCTTCCTGCACGACGGGCTCATCCGCGTCACCGACCTGGCCGAACTGCCCAGCGAGATCATCGGCGTGGCGGAGCCCGGAGACACCGAGCTGGAGGTGAGCGGGGACGGGGGGGGGGGCCCGGGGGAGGAGGAGGATGAAGATGCCCTCGGGAGAAGGGGGAGAGTGGCCGTGGGGCCTGCGGTGAGGAGGATAGGGATGAGGATAAAGATGAGGATGCTCTCTGGGAATGAGCGACAGTGGAGGAGGATGAAGATGAGGATGCTCTCCAGAGACGGGGGAGAGTGGAGGAGGATGAAGATGAGGGTGAGGATGCCCTCAGAGAGGAGACTGTGGAGGAGGATGAGGTGTGCAGTGGCAGTGAGACCTCCGGCAAGGAGGAAGGGGATGGTGGGGATGAAGGCGAGGATAAGGATGCTTTTGGGAGAAGGGGAAGAGTGGTTGTGGGGCCTGTGACGAGGAGGGGAAGGAGGAGGATTAGAATGAAGATGAAGGCGAGGATGCCCTTAGGAAAGGAGGAGAGTGGCACTGGGGTCTGCAGCAAGGAGGATGAGGATGGAGCTTGGGGGGTGGTGGTGTAGGGAGAATGACACGAGGAGGATGGGATAAGAACAGTGTATGTGGATGCAGGGTGAAAGATTTGAGGTGTGGAGCCAGCCGGTACTGAGGTGATTTACTTGGTTTATGTCAATCTAATTTATTACAAATTGTGATGGCAGCGGGGCTGGGCAGAGAGAGGTGAGGCGCTGATGCTGATGGAGGGTGCTTCCTCCTTGCTTTGAATCAATAGGATTAGGAAATTCAAGCCACACTCATGTATTTCCTTGTAGCCTTTGGCTCGTTTATCTTTATTTATCGTTCTATATCTTTTTCCTGTTACGGTGAAATGGCTTGCAATTAATGAGCCGTACAGTAAGATGCTTAGGGTGCTGAGGTTCCTTGGGTGTTGTATTTGAGCTGTTGACAGTGATCATTATAAAAGAGCCAGGAGGGCAGCTGAGATTTGCATTCTAGATTTTCACTTTCTCAAAACTGCTGGTGGCTTTGGCTGCAGGCGAACGGTGCAGCTGCTTTATCTTAGGAGGAGACAGCGAAGGGCTGGATGTCAGGGATGGTTAGGCTGCATCTGTTTTGTAGACTGCGTTTCCCCCCCCAGCTCCCTGTTCCTCCCTTCTCTTTCACCCCGCCCTCTCCTCCAGCAGTGTGGCAATGACACAGGGTCTTTGTCAGAGGAGCTGAGTGCTGTGAGCTGAGAGGGGATGGTTCAGCAGGAGCTTTATCTGTCTTAGGGCACGGAACATTTAGGCCGCAAAACCCTTTAGTGAGGCTCTGGCTGCTGGCCGGGGTGTTGCTAAGAAGAACCCACGAGCCAGGGGAGTAGTTCCGACAACATCATTTTTCACCTTGTGATGTGACGCCTTTATAGTGTTTGTGAAAACTTCCCACATCCTTATCTAAAGCAAAGTGATTTTTATTTTTTGCTGAACATGCGTTTTCTTGCCTGTGTGATGTGACGCTGAAGATGGGGTTGGGAACATTTGCTGCTCCCTTGAAATGGATGTTGGCAAATATCATATGAACAGGAAAACAGAGACTTTTAAGGTGTGTGACTTATCTCTGTGTGTATAAGCACAGAATGATTCTGCCTTGTGATCAGAGTCCAGTGCAGTTTGTAGTCAAGAAAATATTTCAGTTCCACTACATGGTTCTAGAAGCAGCATTCAGTCTAGTAACTGTGTTCAAAAATACATGCTGCCTCAGCACTGTTTGTGTCATGGCATAATAAAGATGGATATCCTTAAAAAAAACAGAACAAAAAAATCGCCAAAACAAACCTTATTTTTAAGGTCTTGTAAATTAGAACAGAAATATGTTCCAGTATGAAACGCAGCTTCATTTGACAAACACTTGGGCTCTGGAGAATTTTTTTGGTAGTGCTAGGAATGTCTGTGAAAGTACAATTGTTTGTGGGAGGCAGGGATGCAATTTCTGTTCGTGTGTCTTGTCTTTCCTGACACTCTCGTAATGAGCGTTTCAGCAATCCGGTGCCACTGATTCACAACACTTTTCTTGTTCTAGAGATTGTTTTTTTTCTGTTGTGCCTGTTGGCAGTGTGAAACTTTGAAATAAATAAATAAGACTTTTTACTGTGGTGCCCATTTTGATCCATAGTCTTAAGTCACAGAATATTAAAGCATTTTATTTCCTTCTACTAAAGAATTGATGACCATAAGCAACTTGTTTTTTTAGTTCTTATCTTTAAAATGGTTTATAGCTTTTAGCATTGAGAGGTGGAGAGTAGAAAAGTGAAATTTGAAATGTTGTAAATGTGAATCATTTAGTTCACAACTTTTATCTGTGTTTTTTATTGTTGTTTTAAATAAAGGGTTACCTCAGTGAACTGGAATGGCTTTGAGGAGCCATTTTGTGGAAATGGGTGCATGCATCTTATTGAAGTGTGGCCATGCACTCAACTGATACGTGGAATAGCTCATTTGCACTGTTTCTACTCTTGTTTGTAATGTAATAAATACATTTGAAGATGGTCCAAATAGGAATCTCTTGAGATGTGTTATTGGACAAGGGTAAGAGATGCTACAGCTGTTGCTTGGATTAGTAAACTTCTTCAACACACTCCTTGTGCTTCATCAGTGGTGGTCACAACCCTGACTGGATTTCTGATACGATGTGCTTAATTAAAACAATATAGTATGCTTAAGTAGATTTTTTTTTTTTTTGAGGGGAGAAGTATCACTCTGGTCTCTTTAAATGTCTGTTTAAATAGCTTATTAGTGAGTAATGTCAGTGTGTTTGGATGCGTTTCCTTTGTCCTTCTGTTAAAAGGTTTTGTCTATTTATAAAAAGAAAACGAGGGGAAAAAATATTACAGTATTCATGTTATACTAAGACAAGCTTACAGAAATATTTTCTTATTTTGTTATTTTGCCTCCCATACAACTTTTCTGGTATATTTATACATGTGCATATATTTTTTTTGCTTAGTGGTAGGTTACAAAAGCGTTCATGTTGTCTTTTGTGTGAAGGTAACCTGTTCTAGGAGTATTAGTATCTGCTCCTGGTACAGGTTTCCCAATAAAACCTTCTAGTTAAAAGACACCTAGATTAGTTAGCAATTATGCAAGCCTTTGTACCCTTATGTTAAAACCTTTCATCCAGAAAAATGACTTTCAAACTGCCAAGTCTTCTGCTTCTTGGAGATAACCTTACATGACTAACAGCTGAAGACGTTGCCATGACATCTTGTCCGGTCTCTGCCCTGGATGTCAATGCCGGCACAGGAGGGACAGCTTAATGGAAGATGAGCGGTTCTTTAATGTGCCACAATGGGAACTGCAGCCCTGCCAGAACCTCCCAATGAAACGTGGTTCACAGACACAGTAACCCCTGGGAGCAGGGCAAGAGGTACATCCGAAGGCAGAGATCCCTTAAGCCGTGCAGTTTTCATCGGCCACTACACAGGACTCAACGTGCTGAGACTTAAGAGAGTGCAAGCGATATAAATGGATGTGGTAATGTAATAAGGGCGCTACAGAAGAGCAGTTGTTCATATAGACCTCAGTGTATATGACTGATGGCAAGAAAGCATCGTTTGCACCTAGGCAGTTTAGTGTTGGCCATGTATGTTACAGCTGTAATCCTTCTACTTGAGGAGGCCGCCTTTCTCATCTTCAGACTTGTGTTCATTATCTTCATTAGTTTTAAATTTGCAGCATCAGCAGATCTTTTCGGCTAACTGGTGATAGGCTCAGGTTTTGGGGTTTTTTTCCCCCCACAAGGAAGTAAGTGGGAAGAAAGACAAATCTTCAATAGAGTCACAGTATAAAGTAGAACAACCTTATGTGCCACTCCACTTAAGTCACTAGCGCTCTGTTTTACATAACAGCCTAACAGAGAGAATAGGCATTTGGGTATCAGGTCTCAATGCTCTCCTGCATAATCTACAGCAGTTACAAATACTTCAGTTTGTTTTTTTTCCTTAAATATATTTTTTAACGTAAAGCTGGAAGTGTAGTTCTAACCTCAATGGCTGTCTGGCTCGTGTATATATGTGTCTTCATCTGATGGTTCAATTCTCATCAAGCCCTTTATTGTAGGACAGAGTATGAGATGTCCCGGGGTAGCTGTTGCTCTGCACTGCAAATACATATTTTTAGTCAAATCTAAGTGTAAAAAAAGAAATAATAATAATAATAATGAAAGCTGGTGCCCTTTCCTCTTCACCCCAAGTATGGTCTGGGCAAGCCTTCTAGGGAGAAGTTGGACTTGAGTCCAGTGCTGTTTTAACAGGATGTGCCAATCCTGTGACTAACTTGTGTTTTCTGTCAACATTATTTGGACTTGAAGGTATCTGCTAAACTTGAAGCTTTCACCCACTTTCCTCACTGCCTATCAGAAACATCACTTCCCCCCCTGATTGCTGAAGGAGAGTAGTAGTTCTCTGCAATTATCTAGGTCACTGCTTCCCAAATCTTACTGGTTGTGACCTTACTTCCATCTACAGGCTTCACCTCTGTCAAGATAAAAATCCCTAATGCCAACATAAACAATTGACTTTTCACTAAGTGGATGACCCCTCTCGAGGTTGTGACCTCTAGCTTGGAAACTGCTGATCCAGGCATGTATGTCAGGCTTGTAACCCTTCTCATCCTGCCTTTTGTATCCCCTTCCACTTCAGATCTTCCAGTCTTCCCCTTGCAGAGTGTTCCTAGCTTTCAGGCTGACACCCAATGAAGCTTGTTCTCAAAGTTAATTCTGCCTATGATTATAACCCCACAAATGAGAGCGGTCACTTTTGCACAAGGAGCTGAGGGTGTTCTTTCAGGCATCGCTGCAGTCTCTCCCTTGCCTTCTGGAAAGACCTGAAATCTTAATCACTTTCCTTTTAAGCTCACTTTCATTAGGTAATCTATGTAAAGAACCAAGATTGTGTGATTTAATCTCTAGCAGAGTTGCTGTTGTTATCATCAATTGTCAGAAAATGATGTGTTTGAATTTATTAAACTTCTATAATATGGAATGCTTCTTGGCTTCTTATTTGGAAAGTCACATTTTAATTATCCTAGTAGAGAAATATTAGAAAGCTTCTGAAGGATGATTTTGCTAATGTTCCCAAACACAGTTCTGTTTATCAATTGTGGCTGAGTTCAGTGAGCCACACTCTGAGATTTAAATGACAAAGAGTTTTCCTTACCTTACACAAAGATTTTCATCTACTACTTAATAAGAGCCAAAGAAATAAGTTAATAAAGAAATGAATAAATAAAGGAACAACCCTTTCTTTCATAGTGTTTTTTGTCTGTGTGTTTACAGCTCGCTTGTGCTCTGTAATTCATCTCAGATCAAGGTTATTTGGCAAATTTGTACAGTTACAAGAAGAAGTCGTTTGGTACAATATTTTGTATGCAGGAAAAGATGCCGTTTTCTCAGTGCTCGTTTCTGAACAAGTAATTAGATTTCTAATGCTTTCACAAGGGGAAAATAGTTCACGCTTTTTGCTGAGTTGTTGAAAAGCTGTGCTGCTGTATCCAGGATTAGGAATCAGTAGAGGCTTTGAACAAGGTGATGCAGTTAAAACTTCTTGAAGCAGAAAAAAATCACAACAATGGTGAAACTTGTAGTTTTCGACTGCGACACAAAAAGTGTAATGGAAAGTATGCAGCAGCTGCTGACAACCTATAAAAGGTCGAGATCCAAAACATCAGGATGAAGAATTTTGTATATATAAGTATGTTTTACAAGCACACAAGCAGATCAAACAGAAAGCCTTATAGAGGGGTTAGGAGAATGTTTTAAAAGACATTGAGGCAGTGTTTGCACCAAGACAGCTTCCTACTGTGCGTCTGCTCTAAGCAGAAGTGCCGTAATCCAGCAGAGCAACGGAACGGGGAAGGTTCAGAGTACGTATGCAATATAGTTTAACTTTGGATGCTTATTTCAACTTCCAGGATGCCCTTAAAACTGTCAGTTCAGGTATTTCTCTTATAGAATAGTCTATAAATCTTGTAGTTCAGTCTTTGGCATGATTTTATTTGTATTTCTGGAGACAAAAGAACCAAGTAAACAAGTGGCGCTCCCTATATGTTAACTCTGTGGTATGAGAAAAATGACCTTATCACTATTGGGTGGTGGTAGAAATAATGTAGTTACATTTTTTCATGCCTTTGTTAAAGATACCTTACCATTTTGAGGTTGTTTCTGGTTTTCCATATAGTTTGTTCCTCTTGTGAGACTGGAATAATACTTGTTTAATACTCTGGGGGGCATTACGGATCTAATTGATAATGGGAAATGTTCCACCGTCTTCAAGAAGTTGTTACGTTTGTGTGTGAAGTTCAGCTGATTTAATTATGTAGAGAAGGAATTAAATGCTGCTTTGGAGATTTAAAGGCTTCCACTTGCAATATGTAACTTCAGGAAAAAATGCACCTTTGTGAGCAGCTTCGTGGCTCATCACTTTCCTGTGTGGTGGAATTAAAACAGATCAATAAAACCAGAGCACTGAACCAGTGACTGCTGTTTAATCTAGTACAGTGCAAGAAGTCCTTGTTCATGTCTGTTGCTGGCCATGCATTTTCTTCTTCCTTTTCCATCCTGCTACTTTCCATTCTGCCTACTGTTCCTCACCAGGGAACTGGGCTAAACCAAAAATCTAGCTTCAAAAACCAAACAGAAACAAGAAAAAAAACCCACCCCTCAAAAAAACCTCAAACAACCCCCCCATGAGCTACTGCCAGTAGTGAGAGAAGATAGAGGGTCAGGAATTTTAGCCAGTGAAGAGCTGTCTTTTAGTGGCAGCTCAGTTTTAAATTTACTTAATTGGATCAGAAAAACCTCAGGCTACAACTCTTTGTGTATTAGATTAACGTATCCTAATCACAGTATTTCTGAGGTTTACTATCAGTAGAGAAACACCTTCCCTTCATAACAGTGAATGCTAATGCCTGCTGTCTGAAGCTGCATTGGCAAAAATATTGTTTAATGCGAAGAAGTATCTGGTTACGGTCACGTAGTGGGATGGAACAGGACAAAAATTGGAGACAGCAGGAAAGATGACATCCTCCCCATAGCTGATGAGCTAAAATTAGAAACCTTTCCTGCCTCTCGATGCCGAAGATGTCAGTGACCAATTAGAGTCAATTGGATCACCCATTTTCTAATTAAAATATTTATTAAAATTGATTTAAAGTATTAACCAAGAAAATAATATTTAAGGACAAGATAAGGTAAAATTGAAATAGTAGCAATTAAAAGGTTTAACTTTTTAATTACATGTAACCTCAGGCTGTTAAGTGCAAGACTTCAAAATGCAAACCTTTTCCAAGGAAATCTTTGCTAAGTAGGTGTGGATAAGGTGGAAAATAGGGAATGATCACAGTCGCAGTGTCTGAACTGCAGTGTCAAATTTACTGGAGAGTAGATTTCTCATTTGTAGAAAGTGTCACTGTGATGCTTACCCTTCTTACAAAATCAGACATACAAAAAGAGCTTCTTAAAAAAAGATGTTATTTTATTTTTTCCCCTATATCTCGTGTCTTGATTACAGTAGAATTTATACTAAATTACTTGATTATGTTAGAATTACTGACACTGCATTCTTTTTTGTGCAATAGGAGTTGTTCTTCAAAACTCTATGTTAATATTGTCTTCATAATATATTAATCTGCATTATTTTAGTAGCTTGGCTTGTTATCTTTTGCTAATTCTGAATATAATCTGCATGTCCCAATTTTGTTTATTTTTCTTCATCGGAGCATATGCTTGTGGTTTTAAGTTACTGTTAAGCTGCTATTTCTGCTAGAGATTTTCTTTGGAGGTATAAGTAGATACTTGGGTAACTTGTTTGATGGCAAAGCAGTGTGATTGTTAGCTCTTTTTCATCCTCTCAGATGCTGTTGAAGCCTTTTTAGCCAGAATCGGTGAGATGCTGCAAAGCGATCCATTATTTACTGGTTCAGGTGGCTACCTGCGATGTGCTGGGGTTTGGTTCTCCTCCTTCCGAGATCTCCCCGAGCGTTGTGTCGGTAAATAGCAAGGCAAGGTGCCCAAAAACCACTAAAAAACCAATGCTGGAAATCATTCCTAAATCAGAGCTCACACTCAAGTGTAAATACTGAGGCATTGAGGAGGCAGGGGAAAGGGAGTTTTACCACTTGCTGACTGAGGAGCAGTTGTTTGTTCCGTGAAGTATTGGCAAGGACAGCTTCAGTAACAGGCGTGCATCTGGAGCTTAGTGAACCTGTGCTTATTTTAACAAAGAGAATGGTCAGATCCTCTGGATGTGAAGAGAATAAACTTGGGGAAGAAGGATTAAATTTTGCTGGGGGATTTAAAGAGGGAAATTTGGGAGAGTGCACCAGCTTTCGTAGCCTGAAAAAACTCCTTTTAGTGGGTGCAGCCTCTGGCAAAAGGCAGCCTTGACAGGCGTATGCCAGGGAGCGCTGCAGTGAATCAGGGGAGATCTTTGATTCAGTCTTAGTACAAGTCATTTTAGCGTATGAAAACCAGATGATGTAAATAGCTTCATTTTCAAAAATCTAAGTCCCATTTTGGAACTGACTTCTAAATCCATCGAACCCCGTATACTTAGTATATTGTTAACCCAAATCAACGCCTGTTTACTTTATAAAAGACTAAAGCAAAACACGCTTAGCAATTTTAGACAGACCATACTGTGCTTATAAAGCGACTTATAAGCTGCAAGATCAATGAGAAAATAAAACTTCAGTAAGAAAAAGCTTTTCATCAGCATATCTGCAAATATTTGACACTGAGTTTTTGTCTTGTTTTATACAAGACAGACTCAGGTGTAGAGCAATATCCAAGACAAGCAATCCCTTTTCTTGTTGAACTCTAGGAATTGAGGGACAAAACTATATGACATGGTGGGACTTGTTTTCCTAAGTGCACCATAGGCTGGAGTCACAAAATTTGCAAGGTTAAATTATATTCAAATATTGTACATTATTGTACTTTTATGCAACAAGTTAGGTACAGTTTTATTGATGAGACTCCACCAAGTGTAACATTGGTAACTGGAAGGAAACTGAAAAAAAAAATCATTGCATTTGCAATTTGGCTGAAATAAAGCATGTTTGAATATTTTAATATTTAAACCTTCTGCTTGTTACCACACAGTGGGTGCAGATTTGGCTCAAAGATCGCAAGGGTTGTGAATTAACATCGTGTTGTAGTTTAGGTGGGCACTACAGTTTGAAATATTATCTGGCATGGACTGCAAAGGTCCACGATGTCTGTGGGAAAGAGAAGACCATAGGCAGCTCTCCCCTATCCCTTGGAAGCTGTGCTGAGTGTAATTTAAAAGGGCAAGCCAAGGAAGCAAACCACAGCTTGTCCTTTGTGCCTGTTATTAGTATAGCCAAGCCGTAGACCTGTTTTCTTCAGCATTTAATTCCAGAGGTGAAAATAGTACTTCTGTTTCCTTCATTTCTGCAGCTTGTTGCCGCTTAGCTGAGGATCCATCACGTATTTAGTTTAAGAAACTCAAACCCAAGCTGTTTTAGAAAGCTTTCAATTGCATCTATAATAGAATACAATCAAACTTATTTTGGAGACAATAGAAGACGCAAATTAATATGAGGTAGCTATGTTAAATGTACAACATGTGGTTTAGGAATAAATATTCTTAATCTCTTTGAAGAAATTAATTAAAAGAGATTCTTGAATTTTAAGGAGCTTTGTACTAACATCTATTCAAGTGTTACTACTATGTGAATTACTTTTAAAGTGAACATTTCATTACTGTAATGATGTGTTCTACTGAAAAGCTGTTTCATTGACTTTAGTAAGGGTGTTTGTAGAAACTGCAGATGTGATTTGTCCCAAAGAGTTTTATCAAGCTGTTCAAAAGTCTTCAATTAGACATAAACATCTATTTCATATTCCATATAATTGCTACGTACAATTAAACAAACCCTGTATGAAATTGCCCATTGCATCTCTTAATCTCTCACATTCCCCTTGCCTTAATCATGTTGCTTTTAATTAAATGAAGGAAGGACAGTTTTACAGCCCAAAGATGGGTGCGGTTGGGGGTGGGGAGGTGAGGCAGTGTGGTGCAGGTAAAAGCCCTTTGCACACTGGATCCAGAGTATCAGAAAGTGTTTGGCTCATTGCTTCCCTAGCTGGAGTGACTTTGCTGATCTCAACTGTTGTTGTTTTATGCTGTAGGGTGAAAAGCTGTCTGTAAATTACTTCAGATTGGGAATTCTTTCAAGTACCGGGCTGGATTCTAACCCATAAATATGTTTCTTTCTGTCATGGTTTACTCGTTTTCTGTTGTTCCAGCTTTGTCTCCAGTTTTATTTAGAAGTGCCAAACAGACCTCTTTCTTCTGTCTGGAAGAATGATGATGAGACTTTTAGGATTTTAAACTATGGCAGGAACTGGAAATATTTTGAGAAAGGTGTAGTGAAGTGCAATGTGATAAGATTGAGGAAGGAAAAAAACAAGGGAGGGAGAGCATGTTACAAAACTCTTGGTTCATTTTAGGGAACTGGTTTGTTTGTTTGTTTGAAAAGCTCTAAAACTTGAACATACTCATTCTTATAACAATGTATTGTTGGCCTGTTAGTTTATGTAGTAGGGCTCTAAACTCAGCCCCTGGGACTCTCCATTCCCTCAGTCTGTTTGAAGACCTTGGTAAAATTAAATCATAGAATCATAGAATAACCAAGTTGGAAGAGACGCACTGGATCATCGAGTCAGACCATTCCTATCAAACACCTTAGCACCTTGTCCACCCGTGCCTTAAACACCTCCAGGGAATTTCAAAACCAAAAAGGTCCAAGGGAGGCAAGTCTTTATTTTCAAAGATACTATTTCATGTGTATTTTTCTTTGCTATCTGTATTCTTGTTGTTTTAGCATCACAACTGTTGTCAGCAACCCCCAAGGCCAGGCTGCAGTGACAGTGCTGACTCAACAGTAACAGACTCCTTACCGCTTGCCTGCCCTTTGCCCTCCAGAGTAATGTTATTCACACCCAGAAATGAAAAAAAAGTTCCCCAATCTGTTGTAGAGGACAGCCGATCTAGAAATTGTACTGCAGGCACGTGTTACTTCCTTTTTTTCCATTAAGAAAAAGAAAACCTATATAAATACCAACTTGTTCCCTCCTTTCAGATACTAACGTTTGAGACCAAGAATCCGACGGAGCTGGCTGAACGCTTACGATCCGTGTGTGGAAACCAGAGCAATGCTTACGCTCGCCTTCTGGAGTACCGACTAAATGCTTTGCGTGGACTATGGAACGCCCAGCGCCAGCTCGCCTTGGAGGAGCAACATGACCGGGAGAGCTCGGGAGATGAAGAAGCGCTGGCCTTGCTCAAGCGTCAAGGCTTGTTACAGCAGCCTGAACAGGCACCCTTTACTTCACGAATGGGGCTTCTATTGGTCTTTCCCCTCATTCAGTCTCAAAGTCGAACAGACCCTTCTCTCTGTAACATAACTGCTGAGGTGCTATTGAATTGCCTTCGAGACTGCCAGCCTTTGAGTTTGACTAAGGAACCAGCTGACTGTCTTAACGGGATAGAGTCTTTGCTGTGCTCCTGGCTGGAAGACACTTCTGCTTCAGGCCAACAGATTCCATATAAGCAAAAAGAAAATGCTGCTGCCGCCCTAGTTGCCTTGGCTTGTGCAAGGTGAGAAATCTATACAGAAACAGGATATTGTGATATTGATAGTAAATGTTGCTGTTTAAACACAATAATCCAAAATAACGTGACCATACTTGACACTGATTTTGAGTTTACACTGGTCTTTTTCTTTCTAGTACTTAAATATGGGTTTTGAAAGAGTAAAACTGGTAAGCTAAGCATTTTTTTTTTTTGATGTGTTTAGCATATGTAAAAGCAGAAGTATCTAGATTAGAAATGCCTCTTGTTCATATTGCCGCTTTGCTGCAGTGGTTCCAGGAATGGGTCCAAACGTTTTTATCGTGGATAAATGTTGTCTCGTTTTTCCCTTCCCTGCCCCCTTAATCCTGGAGCTGATGCACTTTCATTTGGCTGCAGAAGGCGTTGCTGCCCGGTCTCATAGCAATTAATTTCAGACTTCAGTGTTGCCCGTGAAACATCTGGAGGCATCTTTTTGTTGTGTTGCCAGCGAAGAGTTTGATCGTAGGTTGAACTGTCTCGTGCCCTGCATGGGTTTAGCGCAGCATCAGGTGATTAAGGACAAAGTGACTGTAATGTTTTTTTTAAGAACTTACCCTTTTCAGCACATGGGGCTTGAGTGGGGGCAGGAGGAGTGTGCAAAAGGTAGATTCTGCAAAGCCACGTGAATGTGGATCCAAAGTCACGCTTTGCTTTTTGAAAACCTTGGGTTTAGTGTTGCTCAGATTGCAGCCTTGTCTGTCAAGTTTAACTCTGATTTGAGACATGGAAGTTCTCAGGAGATGTAATGATTTGCTTTATAAAAGGCTTTAGTCAAATGACAAACACTTAAATTTCTAGTGTACTTATTCTAATGAAGTCAATGAGAAATCTACTTGATGTAGCAAACTCTTCTGTGCTGACAACTGCCTTATCAAAAAGGCAATGTACTTCAACATAGCTCAGATAAATTGGATTTGATAAACACTATCTCATTTATGTTTTTTTCCAGATGTCAATTTTCAGAAAATATGGGATTTTCTTTTGCAGCTGAATTTGTAAAAGAGCTAAATTTCAAATGCAGCTTTTGAAACGAAGGCTGATCTTATATTTTCTTCACAAAACTGTCTTGCATTGCTTTCAGAGTTGGAATATTCTGACACGCTTTGTTAACGTATGAAAGTCTTGCATTTTCTCTTTAAATAAATAAATAAATGGTGTTGAGTACCATTATGAAGAAAAAGCCTTCAAAATGAGACTATTATTGAGATTTCTGGTTGCAATCTTGGTGCTTCACATTACTAAGAATAAAACAACAGGGTGAATATTGCTTTAAATAATTAATTGAGGTGCTTTGAAGTATTCAGTGTCAATTTTCTCCAAGCTGAGCTTTGTCAGTGGAAGAGTACAGCTGAAAATGACAGTGGGGAAAGTGGGTTTGGGGGGTGGAGGAGGAGGTAGAAAGTTAAGGAGCTCAGACCAACCATGTGTTACAGAAAGCAAAAGGCTATATTCACCAGAGTGCATGGAAAGGATCTCTTCAATTGATCAGTCACACTTCTGAAAAAATCAATTCATAACTAGCTATTAGCATGTTTTAGACGCAGTCAAGTTTCTCGTATTTAGCTGGGCTATTATGCCTGGAAATAAAGCCACCACATCTTTCAGATAATTACTTCTTCCTGTTACCCTGACCTTTAAAACAGAAACTGTAAAAATGTATTTTGAAGACCTCCATATCTCTTCATTTCTACCAAAAAAACCCCAGGTGTTTTCCACTATATTAACGTACAAGTTTCATAGATTCAACAACTTCCGAATGAACAGGAACTATAACTGAATTTACAAACCCCATATGTTTGTAAATACCACAGTAACATTTGTAAACCACATCTAGGCAAGATTGGAAACAATTTCTTCTTCAGTTTGATTTTGTTTGCAGAAGTATCTAGTCCTTATATGCTTATAAATGCATCACTTCTCAAACATGGAAAGCTTCCAGATTTGCATTTGGAAGCAAAAGTAATCAGACTCTGGATAATAAATTAGTTACTTTGGTGTTTTAGTCAAGAAAACCCTCTCTAGCTGTGTCTGCAGCAGCTCTTGCTGATACTGTAGCTTAGCCCCAAGAAGACCCTGACTGTATTTGAAGATCTAAATATGATTAACGAGCTACAAGAAATATTGAAAGTAGCTGTCTGGAATAGATGCAGTAGCGAGGCATTTTATCACGTGCCTCGATTGCCTTCACTGTACGTGTTGTTCATGACACAGCCCGTGGTTGCTCATGTCCCTACCTGCGTGGTGCTTCTTTCTTTTCCAAAAAGACAGCGTGATTTAGACTGGCAGTTTGCCAGCATTCTGCTTTTTTCACCCTCTTCCTCTTTTCACTTCTTCCACAAAAGAGTCAAAGTCATCCAGAAAAGAAATGCAAATTAGACAAAAGGCTTGGTGACATAACTTGAATATCCTGTCTTTATGGTATATTGTATTCTACTGTTATATTCTATTCTGTTGTCTGTGTATCTTCAGTCTTGTTTCAGTAGACATCTTTAATTCATGTTTTTCTTATCCTTTTAGAGGGTCGCTGAAAACCTTTGTTCATACAGTGCATCTATTACAGAAACAGACCGATCTGGGGTCCCTGCCGGTGGCTGATGTTTTGTACAGGTTTGTAGCGACTTCCAATTGTTGCACTTTAACATATGCTCTGAAAATGTGAGTGTATTTACAAATAAATGTCTTTAAGTGTCATTAAAAGGCTTTAGAGTCATTGGAAGCTTTAGGAAAGATCAAAATCCAGTCAATTGCAGAAGGAAGACATTAGAAAGTCAAATCTAAAATGATTTAGTTGTTCTTGATCTGTTAAGTTTTAAACTTTTTAATTAAGTATTGATAATTCCTTTAAGTGGCTTATGAACAGAGGATAATCACTTAAAATGTGTATTCATCTTAACTTCTGGTCTAGGTAGGGTTTGCTATCACTATTCTCTATGCATTTGATTTTATTTTCTACTTAAAGGCTGTTGCTTTTGGAGGGAGGACCTGGCTCACCCTCTTGTTTGCTCGGAGGAAAGCATATCGTATCTTGGGGCTTTGAAGACATGTTACCCGCGCCTGATGCCAACAGTGGTTCCAGCAGTGAAAATAAAGGTGAATTATTTCACGACAGTCAGTATTAGCAGGGGAGGACAAGACATAATTGTTTAAAAAATGATGTAAAGCTTTGGAATTGGAAAGGATTTCTCCTTTTCCTTTCGAAGTAACGTAGAAGCAAGTCTAGCTTATGGCAAACAACTGAAAGGTGAAGGTTTTAGAAGGACCATCTGGAGAGAGAGCTGGGCATTGCAGGAGTGTCTTGGAGCCTGGTGTATAATGAGAGGGGTAGGGAAGCCACTGCCTGGGCAATTTATCTTAGTGTGTACATTCAAAACTGAAGCTTTGAAAACACGGGCCTAACTTACAGAAGTACTAAATTGTTCGGCTCGTCGTACCTATTCCTGTTAAGCTAAATCCGTCCCAGTATGTACCTGATTTGTTTGCTTTTTTTATAGCTGATTTGTGGATCAGATGGAAGAAAAGTGTCCTGTTTTATATTAAGAGTAAATCCTAAGCCCAGGATGTAAATGATAGCATGGCATATATATTTTTTTTTTTTAAATGCAAGACCATGGGGTTCAGAAAAGCGTTCCTTTTTGGTTGCTGAAGCCCAGATTATATTTTAAATTGTCTAGTAAATGAGGTTGGAGGAAGCCATTAAAGCAGTGGATGCAGTGGCCCTCCCTGACTTCAGTGGGGATTTTGCAGAGAGGTCAAACTCAGTTTGGATATTATCCACTCATAGTCTTTCAGTAAGCAGTTTTGTTGTCCTGTGCAGTATCACTGTATTCAGTAGCTATCATGGGCAGAGCGTCCCAGCATACACGCCACAATGAAATCTTGCATGCCTGCACCTGATTCTTGTTAAGTTTATTTGACAGCAAGAGGAGATTTAAGTAGCCCCACCAGTCATGAGTGACAGGTAATCTGGGCACCTCCATAAGGCTTGAAAGCAATGTGAAGAGACCACTGTAAAAAGAATGGACTTGGACAGTGTCGCAGTGGCTCTTAGAATGCCAAATAGCAAGTCCAATATTAAAATCTGGGTTTGACCCATCGGTAATGACCCGTCATGAGCATCTGTTGGTTTTCAGTTGCTGCGGTCGCTACTGCAGGAGTGCAGTGACCGTGGAGAATTTCCAGCTTTGTTTTGTAGTGAAGGTCTCTCTGCTCTGTTCTTTCTTCCTGATTCAGATGCAGACTTGGGGCGCTGTCTTGCAGCAGATGGGCTCTATCTTTATACAACTAATTCGGTGGGCAAAGGAATAAGCAAATTAGGATCTGGATTACATGGTACTTTACGGTAAGTGACAGTTGAATGTTTGCTATTGTGCAGATCTGTTTAAAAAAAAAAAGCTATTGTTTTGGTAAGCCTTTCTCAGACTTTGGGGTTAACAAGATGGGACCATGTTATGCTTTTTCATTAAATGCTATTTTAATGGTTTGGTTTTCTCATCTGAAATTCTTCTGGAGTGCGTTTTCTTGTAATTGTAGAATAATTTGGCTTGAAAGGGACTTCTGGAGACCATCTGGTCTGACCTCCTGCGAGGAGGCATACTAGCAGAACTGCTAGTATCTTAGGTTTGATTGTAGTTTTTAACATCCAGTAACTTGATTTATTCTTTGCTGAGAGGGATGTGCTGCAGGCTAGGTTTCTGCTTATAGCTGTACAATTGCTGAATTTGTAAGTATTTGTTTTCTAATTATGCCATGCATTGTACAAATGAGCGTAGATGTGACTCACTGTGCCTTCTTGCTTCTTTATTGCTTAGAAGTCATGAGACTTCTTATGCTTTCAAGTCTTTTTACAATAGAAATTGCCTTATGCTGACTTGAATTGAAGTTTAGAGTTCAAGAATGTGGTTGAGAGTTGTTTTTCTTAGAAAAAAAACAAAAACAAAACAAAAAAAAAAACAAACTCAAAAAATAGCAGAGTTTTAAAGAGTTTTAATGTGCTGCTTTTTCACCAGAGGTTTTGTGTACTGCCGTAATGAGGAGCTGGAGGCTGGGTGGGTTGCTTTTGGCAACAACAAGCTTCTTCATCGGCCCGTCTCTTTTGATAATAAGCCTCACTCCCTTTTCCAGGTTGTGGATCAGCATACTCTTCAGGTAAAAGGAATGGCTAGGATGTTCATTGCAGAGTTAGAATGGAGTAAGAATATGTTCTTAATTAATCACAGTCGTTTCTAGCATTAATTAGATTTGTCCTTTCTTCTTTTTACTTTGTGTAACTGCCTTCTCATAAACCTGCGTTGAAAGCATTGCGTGGTAGGACGTCTGGGTTCGTTACAGATATTGCTCTGTTCCCCTGTGTCACAGTGTGTGCATCTACATGTAGTTGAGTGTGCACGTGCAGAGCTGTGCTGGGTTGGATTGTAAGAGCAGGCATGTGGTGTGACCACATTATAGAATGATCAAACAATAGAAAAATGGACTTTGACTTAAACTGAAAGCATCATCTTCCTGAACAGCTCTTTATTCTTCTAGTGTAACAAAGTTCAGATATTGTTTCTGATCTAATTGTGTTTTGTAGATAAACAACTGTCATCTTTTGTGGGTTATTTTTAGTTTGGGTTTTTTCCTGCCATGGTTTTAAGGATGGATATGTGTTTCCTGAAACTGGGAATGTTTGGATTCCCCTTTTATTCCAAAGTTTCAAGAGGTGCGTCAGTGAAGTTGCAGAAAGTAGACAACTCTTTAGGACACGTATTTTATTTTCCTTGTGGTACTGTGGGTTTGCTCTCAGTTATTAGAGAGGACACAATCCTTTTATTTTAGATATTTACATGTTTAGGTATCTAAACTGGTTTGTATGCCGTAGGTCCATTTGGCAAACATCATGGAATAGCTCTTTGTAACAAATAAGTGCAGTAGTACTGTTACGTCCCATAATGAGCCTCTTAAGGGCTAACTGTGCTTGATCTTTATTTATTTATTTTAAAGAGTACACTGTTAATACCCGTAAGAACAGAGTTCGAAATAAGAACTGTTAAGATGCTCTTTGTCTCGTAGGTATGTCAGATAATCCCAATGCCAGTAAATCACTTCCCAGTCGGCAGCACTATGACTACCGTGCATCTCTCTTCAGATGGCACCTACTTCTACTGGATTTGGTCTCCTGCAAGCCTCAATGAAAAAACACCAAAAGGCCACTCTGTCTTTATGGATATTTTTGAACTTATAGTAAGCAAATGATATGTTTTACATTACTCTGGAGTTGGTAGCATGGCTATGGCTTAATTGTCAGCATTTTCAAATTGCCATATTAAGTTTGAATATTCATGTGTGTGATCAGAGTAGCTGTTGATGATGTGTTTACAAAACTACTTTTAACAGTATGGATAGTGTATGTCCTCTGCTGATAGAAATGAACAATACGGCTATCATACTCTTGCAGGGGGAATTTTTATTATAACTACCAATTAAGTTTTATGCTGGGTCAGTAATTCAGTGTATTAGGATTTAAAGCATTGTTTACTCTGGATCTGCTTCGTTGTGTTAAAAGCCAGTCAGGTCCCATAAGTTAGAATTGTTTTGTCTACACGGCATTTTATAACTGTACATCTTTATGTTGGATGACAGTCATTGATTTTAGTATCAAACAAAATGCTTTTCAAAATACAAAGTCTGGAGAAATGTATCAGTAGCTGAACTCACTTTTCTCGTAACAGCTTATGTGCATGTATGTTTATATGTTCACATACACATGTATGCACATGTATACACATACAAATGCATGTGTATACATTTTAATTTGACAATGAAACAGTCTAAATTTTTTTTTTGTTTCTATAGCAGAGCTTACAGCAATTCACAGGCCAATATTCAAGATTATGTTGCTGATTATCAGTTTAGCAATGGAGTGTTGTGGGTGCAGTACAACTTATGGAAAACACCTAGTGCTGTAAAGATCTGATCCTCATTGAGAGGCATTCTTTAATAAACATTCCCTGAAGGTTGTGGTCTAAGAAAATAATTGCTTACACATTTTGGCTGGCAGGTGATTTAAAGGCCTCTTCACAAAACTTGCCAGTGAAGCATCACTAAGTACAGGGAATTATATATACTTTTAAGTAGAGTTCCATCAATAAACATAAGATTATGACAAGCAGTTCTGTCTTTAAGGGAAAACCACGTGGAAGATATTCTGTTGAAAGTCACAAACAAGAACACGTACTCATCTGTCTCACTTTGCTGCCAAAATTTCTGGTAACAAAGTATAAGAGTTTAACTTTATATCCCTGCCTCATGTATTATATGGTGCAGTTGGTCTCCTACAAGTTTCAGTATCTAAAAGTACTTTTTTTTTTTTTTCCTCTCCATTTTAATAGGTAGAAAATGGCATATGTATAGCAAATCCTCTACAGGAACGAATTATATTAATGAGAAAAGAGGGTGAATCTGCAAAGAGCATAAATGAGATGCTGCTGAGTAGGCTGTCCAGGTATCGAGCCTCCCCATCAGCAACACTGGCGGCTCTCACTGGCTCTACCATCTCCAATACGTTGAAAGAAGACCAAGCAGGTCAGAAGGGGTGTTACTGACTCTGCTTTGTTTCTTGACACACGTAGTATAAGTTCTAATCATTACTGACCTCCTAAGACGTACAAAAAAAAATGTGCATTTTTTTCCCCCCAAAAAAACCCCCGATCATACTGCTAATGGCATTTCTCTGCTGGCAGTTCAACTGGGCTTCTAATTGTTATGTACAATTGCAGCTTAGCAAATGAAACTGGTGTTCTACAAGTGAGTTGTATATTATAAATTGGAAGTTAGTTTGCTTTTTTGAGGTGGTTTGCACAATGTGTGGGTGTATTTTTATGGGCTTGGTGAAACTGCTAAAGTAAATTAGGGAATCTTGAATGAATAGCATTGACTGGATGATCTGGAGCTTTAAGATTTGTCTTAAGACAAGATTCTATTTAGCTTATTCCGAATTATTTCTCTTCCATACGTGAGTTTTCTTTCTTCAATTTTAAACCTTTAGAGGTATTTCCATAAAAAATAAATGATACAGTAAATAGATGAGCTTACAGGAAAACTGGCCAAGAGTTAGCTTGGAGAGCTATTTAAAGGCTGTGTTTTGCCAGTTAACAAATAGTGCTACAGAAGAAGTTGTTATTCTTGGCTAGTTCTTCAGTCAGTGCTCAGCAAAGTGTTGATCAGCTGTGGAGGAGCTGGATCATTATGACTATTCGTTTCATGTGGAGCAAGAGAACTTAAAATAGTAAATGCGTAGTGAATCTCAAATGATTTCTTTATGTTAAAAGATTGTGACTGGAAGGTGTTGCTTTCAGTATGTTTATAGCCACACAATTCTTAAAACAGTTCTGTTTATACCTAAATTTTAGGCTTCAAATTTTTGTGGTTTAGAAATAGAGACTGCTGTCTCAATATTTTTTTTCTTTAATTGTTCTCTTTACTAAAATAACCTGTGAAATTGTTTGTGTCCTGCTGGGGTTTGATGCTGAACGTGTGGGATGAAGAGGCCACCTCTATATATGACTCTTTCAGCAACTTCTAAACGCTGAAAGTGTAGCTTAAATGAATTTCCATCTTGATTTACTTGAAGCCCTAAGTAGAAATCTGCCTTGTTTGCTGCCTGTTACTCTGAGGTTTTTAATATTAAGGAATATATGTTTGTGTCATTTTTCTGTTCAATATTTCAGCTGCAAACACGAGCTGTGGGCTGCCACTGAAAATGCTGAGGAAGACTCCAATATACACATGTGGAACGTACTTGGTGATGTTGGTCCCTCCTCCAGGCGGATCAGGCAGTTCCGCAACACGCTCGCTCTTTGGAGGAACAAGTGCTTTGTCGTCTTTAAAAAGTAAGTTGGTTGTGGTTTCGTGGCAGATTTGAAGTCCTTGGTTTTCTGAAATGCAATAAACGTTTCAGAAAATGACTGGAGGCTTTGTTTCTGTGTAGTTCTCGCTTCAAGCTTGGTGTTCAATATTTCGGACGGGCAGTTCACAAGCAGAGCAGATCTGATTGATGCTGCAGGGAGCTCACTGGGGCGTGGTGCTCTTGTTCCAGGACTTGGTAAGAAGTACTTTTCTTTTTTCTGGGAACGTTTCAGAACTAGACGGATCCAACCCTTAGGTTTGAAGTAGTACATCTGGATTTAAATTAGCAATAAGCAACTCTGTGCTTGTCTGTGGTGAGATTTTGTAAATTTAACATTTTTGAAAGTTCAGAATTCCCGATATCTTGCTTTTGCAGTTTCAGCTGCATACAAACTCAGTGTTTTCTGTACCAGAAACGAATCTTGAAAGAAGGCTGATTTCTAGTAATTTACAGGGTGTAAAAAAATCTGAATATCTTAGCTGTGTTTTTAAAGATACATAAAAGCGTCTTAGCTGGTTAGATGCTGCAGGCATTTCCAATTTCCCTGTTGCTGTATAGCTGAAATTTCATCAGTTTTCTTCAGGACTCTTGCTTAAACACTACAGGTCACTGCTGGCATTTTAGTAAGCAGTGTTTTTACGTTGCCTAAGAATCAATTTCTTAAAAATGATTGAGATAAATTATTTAAAGTAATATCCTAACTACTAGGGCGCGTGGATAGGTATGTGTGTAAACCTGGGCATTTACCTCTGTTATTTGAAGCAGGTAGGTTTCAAGTAACAAATAGTTTATTTTTTAACTTTTAACATATAGTAAATGCCTCTATTATAGAGCAGTGGTGTCTGCAATCCATTCATCCCTTGCCTTTTACTATTTTGGACCTGCTTCTGCCTGTAGGCTTTGTGCACTTTGTAACAGCTGCCCTGTGCAAACTCTTGGTTTTATTAAAGCTGTTATGTTTGTACCACAAGGCCTCTAAAATAAGTTTTGAGGTGCTTAATTGTCAAAGTTACAATCAAATCAATTTGAAACTTTTTCCACTCTGCTTTGCTAGAATTTTCTGGTATCTATGCTGGACTCAACTATTTTTAGTCTATGCACTGTGGCAGCGTGTGGTAAGTTGGTGGAGGAATGATATCTGTTATGTATAAATAAAGAGCACGGGAGTATTTACCTGAAACAGATGCTGATTTACGTTTACTTGAAACATCACAAGGAATGTGTGTTTGCTTCATTCCTTTGTTAAGAAATCTCCTTTTAATGTTTTTCATTCCAATGCATTGTTATTAAATTGCTGTCACATGACAGAGAACATCTAAAGCAAACAATTTGGATTTATATCTGCTATAAAAATACCTGAGTCTGGCTTTTTTAACAAACAGTCTAAAATCTGATGTACAAAACATTTTCTCAGGTGCCTGTTACGATACTATGAATAACATGATATGGACATGCTCCAATGATTATATTGATCAGTGGTGTAATCCTGGGAACCAGGCATTCCACTGTGTCTGCCAGAGACTGGGAGTGAGTCACATCATCGCAGAGCCCAAAGGTGAGGAAAACCTACAAGTCAGCGTTTTATACAAGGTGGAAACAAAATGTGCTATTATCATAGAATAAATATACAGAAAATGCTTGCTGAAACGTCCTATTAAAAGTTGAACTCTCTTGAAAAGCTGTTTATAAGTATTTGTTATGGTTTATCTTTGCTTTAAGAAAGGAAAAAGCAAAAAGTGAGGCATGTTTGGAAGTTTCCAGCTCATGCGACCTTTAGCACACTAAAAAAGGTGGTGTATGTACTTCCTTTATTATCAGTACACCTTGCCCACATGGTAAAAAATATATTGCATTTTAGAAGCAAACACTAATGCTACAGTCTGTGTTTGTAGGCAGCATTTGAACTGCTTTTTCTTCTTCTAGGGGATGCAATAACCACAAATGAAGTTATTAACCAGTTACTGCACCACGTTGGTGCCATGTGTATCCACCAACTCAACTTGCTTGCAGCCAGCAACAGTCTTCCCATAACAAATTTTTTGGGCAAACAACACCCCATCGAAGCACATCACCTCAGCAGTATTTGTGACATTATGGAAAAGGCGATGGTGAATGGAGACACTTGTATAATACGCTGCATCCTTGTTGTCTTTCAGGTACAAGGGCATCTTAAATGTGCTTCAAGAAGTTGTTTCAGAGTACAGACGATCACTTTGATTTTATTAATTTTAATTTGTTTCTCCATTGCGTTGTTTAATGTAGAGTGACCTCACAATGGCTTTGTATTATCTTATACATCCATTTAAGAATCCTAATTTAAATGTAATTGCCATCCAGAGAGGTTATTTCCTTATTTATTTCCTTCCATTTCCTCCCAAAGGGTGGAAAAAAAAGAAAAGGCTTTTCTTGCTTCTAAAGTACCAGCCCAAATTTTGGAAATCCAAAGTCAGTTTCTGACGCTCAGGTTTCTAGTGACCAATGCTGACTACAGAAAGTGAGTTAGGATCCACTGTTTAAGTTTTTAATATTGTGTTTAATTTTTCTTAGGTGGTTTTTAAATTTTTCTTCAGCCCACAAACTGAAAGAAACAGAGATATTGTGAGACGGTCTGGCCTGCTGCTTTGGCAGTTACTGATGGCACCAAGGGACCAGATTTGCTCTGAAATTCAGAAGGAGGTTTGCCTGGCTATTAGGTAAATATCTGTTTTATCAAATTAAACTGAACTTAGATCTTGGATAATTTGAAAATGTTGTAACAGATGAACATTCAAATTGTATTAACTGATTTAATTTTAAATGGATATGTTAAAATTTAGATTGACAGAGATGAAATTATGATTTATATCTGTGAAAGAAGAGAAATAAACTGTTTGTCATGATAACAGTTAAATAACAGATAGTAATTACTTTTTTTCATTTGTTGCTTTTGTGGGGGCTTTCTTTAGGATTTTTAATATTTATTATTACATAGCTGCTAAATTCTAGCTGTTTTCTGTGAGTCAGGGATGGCTGGAATTACTTCCATGTTTAGTTTTACGTAGTTTACTGGTATTCTGGAATAGGCAAAGCTCATGCTGTCACCTGTTAGACCAGTGTTTCCAGTGCCAATACTAAAATTCTCCTGAACGAGAAGAATGTGAGGGGGAGCAGAATGAATAATACTTGAGCAGTGCTTTAGGATGGCAGGCCCAGAGAGGAGCACTAGCAGGGCAGTGAGACTGCCTGGAGAAAGTCAGGTTTATGCTTAGAAAACAGAGATCTGTTCTGGTAGAAGGGTGGGCGATGTGACTGACTCTGGGCTGGTACACCAGGTCGTCAGATGCTGCTTTACCTCCACATCATCTCAGCTACTGCATCTCTTGAACCTGATGCTGTGTAATTTCCTTTCTCTGGCTTGTCAGAATATCACAATGACCGCATACAGGGGAGCGAGAAAACAGTGCGATTGTGTATCATGGAAACAAGATCATATAAATCTCAAGGACAAGGAATGCTGTCTCAAATGTCCTAAGTACAAATATAATCTGTTTTTAAGGGAGAAGTGCTCAAAAGGTTGAGAACAAATTCTCCTGAAGATAAATGTGCATTTTTTTGTGTGTGAATCACAAGATTTCAAATTTCAATTTATGCAACTGTGTAAGTGAGTCGAAGAGGAATAGTGTATCTTTAGTGGGATTATCTAGCATTTTTAGAGTCTTGTTTTTTGACAGGGAAACATGTATCCCATCAGCTGTATAGGCAGCTGCTGCATTTTTTCCCTTCTCTAACCCTGTATCCTCCAATGACTTGTAAAAAAGATCATAGGGAGGGATTAGGCAATATCTCCTTCCTCTTGTTTTCTCATTGGAATGTTCTCCTACCAATGGAAACCTCCAACTTGCTTGCAATGTATAGTTTATCATGACGTTTGTATCGCAAGTTGGTCAGCGTGAGCCGGAGGGGGGAGCTCTAATCGTCTCTGCTGTCAATGTGAAGCTGAAAACCACACCAGTTCTCATTTCTATGGTAGCATTATATAAGAAGAAAAAGTCTGCGTAATGATTTCAATGCTTCAGGCAGTCACAAAGTACTCCTTTTAAGTTATCGCAGTGTTCTAACTTGATGTGGTAATTCATGTAGAAAGTACAAAGTTCAGCACAAGTTAGAGGGAAAATACCTCCACGAGGCTATTTATGCACAGTTGCATTGTTTCCGAAATGGGAGTTCTAGAATCTTCTGCTTAGCTTAAACTACATCTTCTATAAGGAGGTATAAAACTGTAACAGTAATAACTTCTTGATTGCTTACATTTGCCGTTGTTCTTGCCACAGAGCAGCCACAGCTCTTACCCCGTCACCAGAGTTGAGTCATTCTCTGTTTATTAAAAGCAATTGTGCTGTCATATATACAGGAGATTAATGTGAGCTTCTCAGGGTAAGCAAGTAACTCCAGAAGAAGCTGAGAGACCTAAACAATGAAATATAGTTGATTATAAGTGATTTCTGGAGAAAGCAGCTGCTTAATTTATGACTAATATAAACATTAGAGTATGGAGGATGCCTTTTTAAGCTGAAAGACACTGTTACGTAGTCATTCTAAATGTTACATCAAGTACTAAGCTGAGATTCTGGGATGCCATTTTTCATGTGTCCATTGAAATTAAATTGTTCACTTTAAAATACATTAAGTGATACATGGTTGTATTTTTTTCTTTAGCTCTGGTTTAAATATCCTGTATCCTGGAGAAGCAGAAATCAATAATTTATTGAAACTGGTCTTAACTGAAGGTGAGAATGTCTTATGGACATGTGAGAGTGTGGTTTTGTAATTGAAAACAAAAAGTGAAAATATTTTTCTGCCTCCGGAGGGGGAATAGTTGAGATTGTTGAGCACAAGCCTGCTTAAAACCCACCCTGTTCTGGGAAAACATGGAATGCTTCAGATTGTGGAGCTTGCAAGTAGTAATCTGCTTGCATTCACCATGAGATGGGAGCCTGGACGTAGAAGCAGCTGCTGCACAGTCATTTGTTACTTCATAGGAACGTGTTTGTGCATCAAAGTCTTTGGAATTTAAAACAGTGCGGTGTGCAGAGTAAGTTTTAACAGGCCGTAGTATCAACAGGGAATTGGGTTACACTGTAAACGTAGTGATTACTGAAAAGTAGAAAATATTAAGCAAGGTATCTGAGGAAATAAAAATAAATCAATTCTGTAAAATGCTGTTTTGCAAAAGTTTTTGCGTTCCATTTTAGGAGAGAGAAACAGTGGTCTCTCTCAACTTCGTGATGTTATCCTGACTAATTTAGCTGAACAACTTCAGAACAACAGATTTGGAAGTGAAGATGATGATCATTATAGGTAAAATGCAACAGTGTGCTCCCCCTCCTCCTGTTTGTAATGTGTGCTTCTGTTATTTGCTTTAGGTAAACTTGCATTAAGTTTTGCTGAAATTGCTTGTTTATCTTACTGGTAGCATGACCTGAAATGCTGTCTTTGTGTCCGTAGTGAGTAGGATTTCATTAGCACAAGGGAGAGAGGTTTGATGTTTCAGAGGAGACTTCAGAGCCTTCTGAACACAATTTTGGATTCCTTGCTGCTTACCATGTATATGGTAAATGGGAATGATAATTCATACGTTTGGTATTATGACATTGTTCTCTGTGTCGCTACATTAGGTGGCTTTTCAGCAGCAAAATTGTCAATCTCAAGTACCCATTGAAGTTGAGAGGAATCTTTAGGAGTCATTAGAAGTCATAAACATGTACCAGTTCAGCATAGGGAATCACTGTTGCACGGATTGTAGTTAAACATTTCAACCTTGGTTTTCTTTGTATCCAAGTCTCTGAAGTTGAACAGGTTTGTTTTGATTTCTCATAGGTTGTGATACAGTTTGCAGAGGCTTTTGAGATGAGCTGTACAAAATACACTGCAATTACACTATTAATACTTCTTTCTTGCTTTTTTTGAAGACTGAACGATGAATTGTTGCACTACATTCTCAAGATTGTTGTCCGAGAATCTTGTGTCTTAATCACCAAGTGCCAAACTGTATCTAAAGATGATTTTCAAAGGCTTCTTTCAACCGTGCCTGTAAGTAAAATGTATTTTGATAGAAGTATATTTGCCTTTGGCTTCTTTTCCACCTTCAATCCATCAAGTTCACTGAGTATATAGAGGTGAAACTATTATAGTTGTGTCTTAACAAACACAGGCAAGGAATGTCTCATGTTTATGCTGTAATGTTACATTCTTGTATAAAATGGTGCTGCTTCTTTATATGTTTTGCAAGTTATTTCACAAAATACAGTGTTTTGCAACCAGTTTCTTTTCTTAATATGTATTAATAAGCTTGCGTTAAATGAGCAAACCCAATTTCTGATCAAGGGAAATTATTTTTTTGCTTTTGCTTGTCTTCTCCCTTAACTTGTTCCCTCTTTTATATTTCAAAGTACAGGAATGGCCTGAATCAAGGTTGATTAAAGGGTTTAGATAATGTAAAGTGTACTTATTTATGTTAAAGGCTGCATCTTCGTGTTTGCGGTATCTGATGGCTGTACAGAACCACCTCCTCAGTAACACTATTTTGATTAAACCTGATGAAAATGATGACAGTGACAGCTCCTTGCAGGGAGAGACATTGAAGGTACAGGTAAACACCAAGTTTTATTCTAGTATGACTCTACAGTCAGTGTTCCTGTGACACCTCTTGTTTCTGCAATGCCTTCTACTTATACTTCTTTTCCTCTTGGTATAGTTAAATTACTGTAGATGGGTTTTTTTCTGTTTTCCAGTGAGAGTTTGCAATTGTTCTGTCTTCAGAATTCCATCTTAGCTTCTATAATGTCAGTGAGAGCAGACACTTCCCTCCTAAATATGTGTATAGTGAGGTTTAAAATGTATTTTAGTTAATATGTGCTAGTAAGAAAACTCACTTGCCAGGAATGCTTTCTGGATGCATTATCCCCTACTTTCTTTCCTCCAAATCATTCAGAAAATGAAATGAAATGAAAGGTCCTTGAAAAAGGTATTTTTCAAATTTAAATAGGAAAGGGTTTTCTTGTTTGCCTTGGCTGGCTTCTGCTTTTGTGCAGTTTTAACTTACAAAGCTTACGTAGAACCACCTGCATCTGCTGTCTGAGATAACGTGAATGGTGTTTGTGGCAAGGAAACTTAGAGGGCGAGGTTTGTGGACAGTGGTTATTTGCGTAGTATAAAGTTTATTAAAATGGTGTCATTTCTTCTTGGAGCTGGACCAGTCTTGAATTAACTCACAGCACCCAGATTTGTCCCAGCACACACGCTGTCTTGTCACAGCACTTTTTGTAACAATAACAATTCCTCTGTGGTGGTATTGACCTCTGAATTTCTGGAATTGTTGAAGTTGGTTTTGGCTGCTGCTGTTTGAGACTTTGTGTGCTTATAATCTGCTGCAGTTGAAAGTTATTTGTTCAGGTTCATTAAGTAAATGTTAAATATTGTAGTACTTTTCTTGTCTCGCTATTCACCCATGTTTTCATTGTTCAGTTTCTCTCTCTACAGTGATCCTCATACCTGCTAGGACATTCTGTCACCAATGCTGTACCTTGGCTGGCTAACAGCTCTCTCTCCTGTGCTGGACATGGGGATTCCTTCCCTCTAGAAACTGTGCATCCTGTAAAACATGCACCTAGTTTCTCCCAGCACTTTGGGGGCTTAACATTAATCAAATTTAAGTCTTGGATGAATCTACTGCTGCAGGCCTGCCAGGTCACATTATCATTATTTTAATTTGGAAATCCATCCTTTTGTTGTGTTGTCCTGATTTTCTGTTCTATAAGAATTTAAGTATCCTGTAACTCTTCTGTACCTAGGAGCTCAAGACCAGCATTTTGTCTCTTGCTACACAAATTCTAACAGGATGTGATGAAGTCCTAGAAATGCTGCAACAAGTCACTACAGCACTAATAAACAGTGACATTCCTGATAGAGAGCAAAGGTAAGGCAAGCATGAGTCTGCTAACAGTAAACTTGCTTTTTGTGACTTCTTGTACAAGCACAGTTTGTGTTCCTTATTCTTGAACTATTCCTCATACTTGAGCTTTGAATGTGTAGGAGCTGTTTCTTACTGTAGCGTTTGCTTAGTACTTACCTTTTGAAGAATTTAGAATCAGACACTCCATGTCAGTATTAATAGGTTGATAATTTGTAGCGATTAAGGCAGGACCCTGTTGATGAGGCAACAAGCAAGATCACCTTTATAGAGAGGATGCAAACCTTATGTAGTGTTTCTGTATCCAATTAGCAGCTACCCCAGTGAATTTCCACCTGTGAGAAACCCGCAGTTACAGCGATAGAGTGCAACCCAGTATTTCCCACAGATGTGGCCCTTATCTTCATGTTTTCCATCTCATGCATTCTTTTCTTATTAACTCATGGGTCTTAGCAAAGATTCCAAGGTCTCAACAAGCTAGCAAGCATGAGAACACCATCCATTTGCTCTGTGCTTGCTGCTAATTTCACGAGTATTCCAAGGCATCAGCCATTTGTACCAGCATACACACCACGGTGAGATCTTTCATGCCCACAATAATCTATAGAAACTTCAGACTGGTAAGGTTTTAGGTAGTTACAGGGGTATTTATGAGCAGGGTTTTGTATTTAATAGTCAGATGGGAGTATTCCTGTAAGCCAGCACAAATCTTTTATTTTGAAATACCAGACTATTGCATCTCTAGCAGCTGGACTGGATATTTTCATAGAAACGTAGAATCATAGAATGGTTTGGGTTGGAAGGGACCTTGAAGATAATCCAGTTCCAACCCACTTCCATATTAAAAATATGTTGGGAATGGTATGAAACACAAGCTGTGAACCTTTTTGTTAGCTAAACACCTCCCTCTCCCTGTTGGTTAAGGTTTCAGTTTCTACGCTTTTCTGTGCCTGTAGTATTAGTTTGTTATTGACAATACACAATTCCTTTGAGGTGTTTTCAGATGGGTTTCATGCCCAAATACACTCTGAGATACAAATTCTTATCAAGTGCTTTGAGCTCTTGGTGCTAGGAGCCTGATATAAGTACTGAACAAACACATTGGTGTTTGGTCTGAACTTTCCTCCCATGCTCATGGGAGCTTATAATTTTCTAAGTAATTATTAAACTCATGATTTACCATCTTCTGGTTTGTCCTTGTTTGGTGAGAATTGACAACAAAGACCAGGATGTTAATGCTTTGGAGAAACTGTAATGTTTTCAAGATCCTAAGGGGGGTCGGGGGTGGAGGGGTAATGCAATGCAAACGTTCTCTTCTGAATTTTGAGTTGCCTGCTTATACAGTCTGTTACAAGATTAAGCAGATGACTAAAAATAGTAGAGATGCTCTATGAAAGTAGTCGTTACGCTGTAAACCTTTACTCTCCTTACAGATTAAAAGGCTTGGAACAAATTACGAAGGCCACTATGCTTGGTCACCTGCTCCCTGTCCTACTGACATCTCTGATGCATCCAAATCTGCAAACGCTAACCATGGCTGATGCCCTGATGCCTCAGCTGGTGCAGCTGGTTCTGTACACAAGTCAGGTACGACCTTTGTCAACAAGAGAAAAAAAGATGGCACATGTGTTCTGCAGCGCTTTAGATCTTCGTCAAATTTCTGCAATGAGCGATCCACAGATCATAGTTTAACAATTGCTCAACAGCTCCAAAAGCTGATAATGCTGAATATTAAATTTGAGTTGGTGCAAGAGCTGCTAAGGAATGATTTATTGTTAATAACAGCATAGAATGTGATGGTTAATATTTTTCAATAGACAGATCTTAAAACTATTTCCTGTTTACATGTTTCTAACACTGTATATTTTCTGCCACAGACTGCACTGCTGCTTAAAACTCAGTCTCCGGTTTTCTCAGAACTGAACATTTCCCCTGGTGCTGCATCAGACCAGAAAGGGAAGCTATTGCCTGAAGAGAGGTGATTTTATTTACATTTGGGTCTTTCCGTGGGATAAAATATCTTAGCTGTACTGTTTGTTTGACCCTTGCTGTGGGAGAAATCTTAAAGCAGCAATCTTTTTCTTTTTAAGGCAAAGCTCTAATGTTTTGTAAGACTGTCTTACAGATCTAGAAGATTTTATGAAAGGCAATTAATTCTGAACTTTTTGCATATAGAATTAAATTATTAATATCTTCAGGTTGTTTGCACAGGATAAGGTTTGTTTTGATTTCTCCCTCACCTCAAGCATTAGGAATTAATTCTAAATGTTCCTCTCAGAATAAATTAGGCTAAGGAAGACCATCATGAGAAAATGTAAATTGCTCTGGCAGCCTGAGATACACTATTAAAACCTTTGGAAAGATATTTAATGGTTTGATTTACGTAGAGAAATATCACCATTTTAAGTCCTGCGTCTCAACTCAGGATTGTACGGCTTCTGCTTAGAAACAGAAACACACAGCTAAATTGAATAAAAAATGCTTATCATATCTATTTGCAGTGTTGAAGAATTTATAGTGCTGAACAACTTGTGGTAATGTTCAATATACTGTTGAAAACTCTAAAGAATTTATTTTCAATCCTCCTGCAAATGTTAAGTTTCAGCAAAACATGAATTATATTGTTTGATGACAGTAGAATTGGTTTTGGATGGTGTCCTGGGAGGGGAGGTGTGCGTTAGGCTACCAATTGTGTATTAGAATCCATATACAGGACCATTTCCTTATTTATGGTTCTGCTTAAATGTTTCTCATAATTTGAAAATCAGAAAGCAAAGAAGTTCAGATTGTACAGGTTAAAGATTAACATGGTTATTTCCAATATACGGAGTTCATGCGGTATAAGTTCTGCATGTTGTCTCAATACAATTGTGCCTAAAATGAAGAGTCGATACTTCTGTGTCCCTGTGTGTTAGGACTACGAGGTGATTTTATGGTTTGATGTCTGACTATATCGTAAAAATCTGTGAGTTTTAGGACTGATTTTTCACTGCTATTTCAGAATGCTGGAAGAGAAAGAAGAACCAGGTTTTCTTACGGGTTTGAAGATCCCCGCTCCTTGGGCTGCTGGGAAGACTGTAGAAACAGTTCATCCTGTCAGGGATAACTATAAATTTAAAGAAACTGTACATATTCCAGGAGCCCGCTGTTTATATCTTAGATTTGACAACAGATGTTCTTCACAATATGATTACGATAAGGTAAGCAAGGGCCAGCTCAGAATTTCTTTAAATGTATATATTCCTGTTAGCAGCCCATCCCATTTTTTATCTTTTTTGCCCCTTGTCTTTCATGGTGCCTTCTTTCCATCCCGCATCAGGATAATGCGGGAGGTTTTTATTGATAGGAGCTTATTGGTGCACGCTAATGTCACAGTCTGCTTACTTCAAGGCTGTTAAGTGCGGGGCTGCAGAGGTTATTTTATGTGCAGAAAGAATTGTTGAGTTCTGTCTTAAGACTAGACTTAGCTAAGTGATAGAAAACGTGCAAAGAGTTGTTGACATGAAAAGACAGGAAAATGAAGATCAATTATTTACATTTAATTCCTGTTATTCTCAACGAAACAATCCAAAGAGTATATGCTTAATTCTTGTTGCGTTTTATTCCAGAACGTAAGAGCCAGTGATTGTCTCGATGTTTGAAACCTACCAGTTAGGAAGATCTTTTGTTAAGGTTTAGGCTCTGTATTTAGGAAATGCCCGCAATAGATGTAAGAAGTGGGAGTTATTAAACAGGAGAAATCCAGTAGGATACAGAGCTGGGTTGGGGGTGAGTGTATGAATATGTTGAGTATGTGTTTTGGGTTCCCCACCCTGACATTCATGCCAACGATGGCCGAGATCGTCAGTTTGACTTCATTCTCATTTTTGCTGTTGTTCAGTTTTCCTTGTATCTCAAATTTTAATCTAGCAGCCAGCTTTGTAGATCAGCACCTTTTGTTTAAAGTGGGCACGACTGAAAAATTCAACCTTTTTTTTTCTATGATGGTGAGCGGCTTGTTCACATGGATGAATATGATCAAGTACTTTCAATTTCAAGAACACAACTAAGAGCATTTATTTACTTTTTATAATCAGAATGCTACCTGCACGGCTTACTGATTGTTGCCTTATATTCTTTGACATAGAGCAAGTCCTGTCATAGTCACTCCCATTAGTTATTTATAAGCGTCTTTAATATCCATTTCACCTATTACTGGTTAAACTCCTCCAGAAAACTTTAGACCATGTCACATTCCCCCTAACGTCACTGACAAAATAACTTTGGGAGCAGGATCAATCCGTTTATTAGCGGAGAGGGGATATGTTCCAGTTAGCTCAGCATGTGGACTGGGAGTTAGGATTTCTCTTGACTTCTGCTCCCAGTTCCACTGCTGACTTAAGGTTGTGTGACCTTGGGGGCAGGTCGCTCAATTTCCTCTCTGCCTCAGTTTCCCCATCTGTAAAATGGGGATAATAATACTTGCCTACCCACCTCACAGGGCTGCTGTGAGGATTTGTTAATGTTGATAAAGCGCTTTGAAAATATAAAGCGCGGTGGAAGTGCTAAGTATTATTATTATTATTAGATTTTCTTGTTTTTCTCTTACAGTCTAACAGTGTATTTTATGTTTTGAAGTTGGTGATCTATGCTGGTCCTAACACAAACAGTAGGAAGGTTGCTGAGTATGGAGGCAATACACTGGGATATGGCAGCCGTAGTGTCTTAGGAACTGGTTGGCCGAAAGACTTAGTAAAGGTACAGTATTATAATCCAACACTATTTCACATAGAAAAATCCCCTTTGGAAATTGTCAAGTCCACTTTAACCCTTACAGCAGTGAAAGTCCGAGCTTTTAAGTGTGTGGTTACCTATGACGCCCTTCTTGAGTGGGCTGCTGTGTCCTTGGGGAGTAACCTTGGTTGTATGTCGTGTGACGCTTCTCCTTGAGCTTATCTTGTTTTGTTATGTCTTGTGGAATTTTATTGATGCATTTCAGTGCCCTAATGGCGCTGCTGTTCTCACAAGAGCATCTTCCTAGGAGAGAGGTGTGCACAGGCTGAGGCCGTGCTTATTTTCTTAAGGTCTTTGGGCTCAATTTCATGTTTTTTTAACAGTAGCCCACAAATATAACAGGTAGTAAATGTAGCAGCTTACCAACCCTTTGTGTTGTTTTTTTACAGTAAAGCTAAGACTGAAAAATCCCTCAAACTTCTTGAAACTTCAGTATTTCAGGAATTTTACAGGATCTGCCCTCATTGTGTGCAGTATGGGGGGGTTATATATTTGTGCTGCTGCATTGTCCCACACTAAAAGCGGGATTAGATGCCAAATAAAAAAATAACTTCAGAAAGAAAACTAAGAAGTAATAAACTAGAAAGTAATTTAGAATCATAGAATCATTTAGGTTGGAAAAGACCTCTTAAGATCAAGTCCAGCCATCAATTTCAGACAAGCACACCATTGTTCCCAGTTAATGGAGTATATTGATTTTTTTTTTGGATATGGCTTTATACTGCTCTTTTAGCAAACTCTTCTGACTTTATTGACATTCTTCTCCTTGAAGAGCTTGTCTGTCTTCCTTCGGGAAGAGAACTTGGTTATCGCGTGTTTTTTTGCAGACAAGTAATGAAGGCGTTTTGATGAAAGTCAAAGCCAAGTTACAGACTGATAAATTCTGCTTTTAATTCTACAACTAGTGTGGGGTTTTTTGGTTTTACTCTACTCACCCAGCAGCAAAATATAAATCAAACTGTCCACTAAAAGATAGTTACAAAAAGGGAAGAATCTTAAATCAGAGTATATAGTTGGAGATAAACATAATACTTGGATAACTGTCATTAAAAGTATTAATCCATAAAAATAAGCACTTGTATAAAAAGCCTGTTTGTTTGCCTTAGTTTTTAAATGTATCTTCTTTTTGTTTTGTGTTTTTTTTTTTCCACTTCCTCATCAAAATTTTAAGGTGGAAGGAGATACAGTCACCTTCTCCTTTGAAATGCGGAGTGGCCGTGAGCACAACACTCCGGACAAAGCCATGTGGGGCTTCGCTTGCACTGTTCGCGCACAGGTACTCAAACGGCAGATTCCGTGGGATGGGTTCAGCTTCAGGTTGTCTTCTGTCTGTTACCTACTTCAGATCGAGTAGAAATGTCTTTGTAGTTGGGCTTTAACTTCTGAAATTGAAAAAGGTGTTAGCACTCGTATTAGCACTGGGCTTGGATGGAGTCACTTTAATATCTCTTGCTGCTTGTAGGCTGGAATTTCTTTGAAGAGATGGGTATCTTGTAACAACCTGGAGATCAGAGATTTAATGAGGGAGTAACGATTCCAGCCTATAAAGAAGAGAGGGGAGGGGCACTGGCATCAAACAAAAGGAACCTTGAATCCTGCTACTGGGAAGATAGGACTAGATCTGTGAGATGAGGGATCTGCAGGCCACAAAATGACTAAACCAAAATAAGTTGATATTTTCTTTTCTTTTTTTTTTGTTTAGGAAAATAGTGTTTAAGTCCTTTTCTTGTCTCGAGCTGTTCTTATGTATTGCCTTAAACCGTCACAGCGTTTTAACTATATATCTCTGTATAAGAGACATATCATATACTTATATATGATATATAAAAATCTGTCTTGAAATACTGTGGGAAGGACTTAACAGTTAATGGTGTGCATCTTATCTCTATTCCTGCTGCAGGAGTCTTCAGAGGATGTGTCGGGAGGCTTGCCGTTCTTAGTGGACCTGGCACTTGGCCTCTCTGTGTTAGCTTGTTCTATGCTGCGAATATTATACAATGGACCAGAAATTACCAAAGATGAAGAAACCTGTCAGGAGCTCTTGAGATCCAAACTATTACAAAGGTTAAAAAAAAGTGATTTTTATCCCAAGTTCCTGTGTGGATGTTTCTCTGAGGGAAGCTGATGTTTGTAATTGTGTTTAAGTCTGGTGTTCTAGAATTGTGCAATAGTTTGGGTTGGAAGGGACCTCAAAGCCCGTCCAGTTCCACCTCTGTCATGGGCAGGGACACCTCCCACTGGATCAGGGGCTCCAAGCCCCATCCAACCTGGCCTTGAACACCTCCAGGGATGGGGCAACCACCACTGCTCTGGGCAACGTGGGCCAGGGCCTCACTACCCTCATCATGAAGAATTTCTTCCTGATGTCTAACATAAACCTTCCCCTCACCAATTTAAAGCCATTCCCCCTCATCCTGTTACTCCATGCCCTTGTACCAAGTCCCTTCCAAGCTTTCTTGTAGCCCCTTCAGGTACTGGAAGCTGCTCTAAGATATCCCTGGAGCCTTCTCTTCTCCAGGCTGACCCACCCCAACTCCCTCAGCCTGTCCTCATAGCAGAGGTGCTGTTTTAAGGTGGTTGTTTTGATAATTTTTCATGCACAGTTTGTTCAGCAGTTCATCGTTGCCTGAAACTAAGGAAATATTCGATATAGTAGAGGTTTTCTATTGAGTAGAGGAGGATTGGGCTGGGCGTGGTACAAGCCACATTTAGTATGGTTGATAGGCAGTCTGGCGTTGTAATGCGGTGTTGACTCATGCATTTCGGAATGAGAGGGGAGAGTTGGGAAAAGAAAATTCTTTTTAAAAAAGTCATTCTTATTTATTTTTCCAGGTGCCAGTGGCAGGTGGAAGCTAATGGTGTAATATCTCCAGCCCTTACACCAAGTCCTTCTCCGTTGCCTCTTACTATAGATGAAGATAGAGAATTTACATATCCTTCTGATGTTCTAGTGCCTCCCGTTGGACACTATTTTGACCTGCCTAGGATCAGGCTGCCTCCAGGAATCATGATAAAACTCAGGGAAATTTCTGGACGTGCTCGACCTCAATTTAGACCTAGTATAAAGTAAGTAGTCATTGTTTTGCTCTGTTTTTCTGACTTGTCTTTGATTTTTTGAAACGTTTGGTGCCAAAGTAAGCAAACGCAATGGTAAGGATGCCACATGCCTGTCAGGTATGATGGTATGCATGTAATATCCTGTAAATACTTGTTTTAATCTAGTGTATTGTAAATGTGAATGTCAAAGTTTATCTGCTATTCTTGCTTAATGAGTTCGGCTTTTCCTATAACCCTAGGGAAGTGATTCAGCCAGAAGTAATGGAGGAGATGGTAGTTTCCTGTGTGATCAAACATTTGAATTTGGTTGATGCGCTCCAGTCCCTGATAAATTTCCAGTACCAGGAAGAACATGCAGAAGAATATGATTTACTTTGTAAAATAATGGGAGAGACCTTTAAGAAGCTAAATGCCATGGAGAGACAATTACAGGTAAAAATAAAATTCCATGAAGAAACAGACGTTTTTCTAAGAAAAAAGGTGTATTGATAGCGTTTTAGAAACAAGGCAATACAGAATGTACTCTGATTTGTTCTCTCAAGATCTCTTCTAATCTTTAAAGATGAACAACTGCAGTAAGTGTTATTTCTGTCCCTTTATTAGAGTGTAGCCGAGCTGGAGCAGAAATGGCAGAATGAGGTAGATGATGCCATGCATGGGAAGCTGGAGAACAATGCCCCATTCTTTTACGATTATCACTTCAGTGAGGTGAGCATTGTGGCCACTACATGTGCTCATGTTTCGTGCTGCTCTCACAATCCATGTTCATCCTTCTCCTTCACTTTGTTTAGAGCAAGATGAAAGAACTAGAACTTCTGTGTTCAATGAAAGAAGTTTCTTTTGATGGAAGCGATCTTGAGAATGTGGTCCTGGCATTAAGGTTAGTAGCTGGCTGTGGGGTGTTCTAGTCAGGCAAGGTATTTAAAAGATAGACAGCTTTAAGCAGCTGTGGGATTTGAGGGAGCTCCACAAGTGGGTATGCTGGGTTGAAGTTGCATGCATAAACACCTATTGAAGAATACAGCTGAATCTCATTGTATCCTGCAACACTTAATAACGTATAACAGAAGCTGGCGGTGAATGTTTCAAAAACATTTTATGTCCAATTCCATTAAAGGCTGGTAGACCTATACAAAGAAAACAATCTTTAGGAGCAGAAACATTCAGATGAACTTCTAACTAGGGATGCAAATACTTTTTCAAGGTTAATTTTCCCATATATCAATATCTAATTAAATTGTTAGAAATGTTTGTGCTAAATTTATTAATATTAGTACTTAACCACTACTCGCTAACAAAGCACTTGTTCTTTAAATTGTTGCTTTCTACTTTGGTGGCATTGAATAGTCAATACTGTATGTCTTCTTTAAAATACAACCTTTCATACAGTAACGCTTCATTTCAGAAGGCATTATAACATAATCGTGTTTGCTTCTTCTACTTTTCTTTCATTACCTTAGGGAGAAATTTTTTCAAGAGGTGAATTCACTGATACAGAAGACCTCTCATCCCCTAGCAAAAACAAAAGCATTAGTTAAGAGCTTGATGAACAGAGCAGAGCTGTTACTACACGTCACTATTGCAGCACAGTCTGGCATCACAAGAAGTATATCTGGTACCCCTGCAGAGACTCCAGGTATCTGTCTTATTACCAGTATTGCTGTTATGATGATGATAAATTAAGGCCTAAGTAATAATAATACGTGAGATTTAACTTTGGTCTCCCGAATTACTGGGCAAAAAATTGGTTAACCTAATCAAAGCAAAACTAACTTGAAACAATACCTGAAGACAGGAAAATCCTCAAAACTGAGATGCAAGTTCTTGCTTAGACTGTGTTTTCCCCACCCTGTGTTATAGCTCTTGGTGGAACACCCACGATGATTTTATAGCCAGTTTTAAATAACCTCGCCCAGGAGTGACATTCTTTCATATTGATATTGCAGCCTGTAAATCAGCATCTGAAACAAAAGTGATCTCTCACGCAGTCCGCCAGCCCGTCTTCCTTCGCAGCATGTCAGCACCATCGGACTTGGAAATGATCGGTAACGAAGATATCGAGTTTGCTAGATCGAGTCAAAGGTATACAAAGGTTTATTCCACTAAGCTGATTTACAACAACGTGACGCATGTTGTTTAAAATCACCATAAATTATGTAAATATAGCATACTTCGTTGAATCAACTTACTGCTGCCACGTGTAATTATCCTGTATTCTCATAGGCGCCGCCACGTTACAAGCCATAGAAGCAGCTCTTTCACTCTTCTCCAGTCACTGACCTTTGAGGATAGCAAAGATAAACCCACATACAGTGTCTTACTGGGGCAACTGTTTGCTTTCATTGGAACAAACCCTGACCAAGCGGTATGTCCTTTCAAATGTGGTAAATCGTTACAGTTTCAAATTCAAAATTTCACAAAGAAGAGAGGTGTCTTGTTTGTGTCTTATTAACAAAAGCAAACACAATCTTGTAGGTGTCTAGCAGCAGTTTTCTGCTGGCTGCTCAGACGCGGTGGCGACGTGGGAATACGAGGAAGCAAGCCCTGGTGCATATGAGAGAGTTGCTGACAGCAGCTGTTCGGGTTGGCGGTGTGACACATCTTGTAGGTCCAGTGACCATGGTACTTCAGGGAGGACCAAGGTTTGTTTATGTCTCTGAAAATGATTAAATGTTTCCGTTTGTGTAGATGATAGCACATTGCTTTGTGCAAAGAAAAGCTGTGATGGCTCAAGTTCACAGAACTAAGCATGCAACAACCGCTTTTATTTGGTTCTTGTGGTGTGAAAAGACAAACTTCTAAGGAAAGTTCTTATTTGGCAGAAGGTGAACTTGCCTTTCATAGTGGGATGATGTGTTCCCAGATGTGTAGGATATCATACATGTCTCAGTCGTGTCTGAGGTAAAACTACCATACTGTCCTGTTTACATATATGTCCCATGTTAAAACACTGCAACTTGGCAGCTTTGCTTTTCAGTCTTCCTTGGATAATTCTTAATGTGTGCTGATTTGCTTGCTTTTTTTTTTTTTTTTTTCTCCAAGCTATAGTTGGGAATATGTTGATTTTATTTAACCTAGAAAACTTGCTATTTAAATATCTTAACTACCAACAGAATCGAAGAGCTCACGTGTGGCGGGATGGTAGAACAAGTCCAGGAAGCTTTTGGAGAGACTATGACATCTGTGGTCTCGCTGTGTGCTCGCTACCCCATTGCTTGTGCAAATAGCATCGGCCTGTTATGCACAATACCTTACACAAGGTATGGAAGTATCCCTTTTAGAAGGGGGAGAAGGGCACCTACAGCTGTTCTTATGAGAAGTGTTTCGTTGTATAAATGTCCTCCCTTTCCTCAAAATAAGGAGTATCCGAGAACATCCTGTTAAATTTTCTCAGAATGCAGAATCTGGGGAGGGCGAGGGACACACGAAACCATCTTTCTGCCAAGTGAAGTAATTCATTCCTGAGTTAACAGCAGGTTCTGGATTTTCATTGTTTATTAGAGACTAACAATTTACTTAAGTCTGAATGGCTCTTCTCATACAGGAGTGAAGAGAAGTGTTTGGTACGTAGTGGCCTGGTGCAGCTTATGGACCGGCTTTGCAGTTTAAGCAGCCAGACAGAATCCAGTTCAAATGAAAAACAAACTAAGAAACAGAAAGTGGCTACCATGGCTTGGGCTGCCTTCCAGGTGCTGGCCAACCGCTGTGTGGAGTGGGAGAAAGAGGAAGGTAGGAACACTGCCAACTGTATTTCTGCTGTGCGCATTAGAATCACGCAAGTGCCTGAGAAGTGATGTGGAAGTATTGAAAACGGGGCATTCATTCACCATGACCCAAGTACTGTTTGTGTTCTGTAGAAGCACACAAGTAGATACGCGAATAAGTTGTTTTTTGTAGAATCATAGAATAGTTTGTGTTGGAATGGACCTTAAAGATAGTCTAGTTCAAACCCCCGTATTGTTGGTTTTAATTCTAGTTTCCTTCCTTCTCATGAGAGTGTTTATGTTGTAGATAATGTCAAGTCTGTCGCTTGGTTCTCTCTAGACATAACCAGAGAACCCAGAGACCCTGAGCGATCACTTATGCCTTTTTCCTATGTCAGGATTCAGCCATAACATACATAAACTTGTAGGCATGTGGCTATTGCCTAATGAGCTATAGATGTTGTCGGGTTTGGTAGATGCATCCATTCGTTTTTGTTATTACAATTGTGTATTCTATGCTTACTTTTAAAGGCGGTTCAACAGAAGCTGTTCACTCTGGTCTGGCTCGTCAGGTCTCCAGCCTTCTTACCAACCACCTTGCACGAGCTACTGAGTGTTGTGGTAATCAAGCTGCAGGAAATGATGCGCTTCAAGATGTTCTCAGTCTTCTTAATGACCTATCAAGGTACTTGGCCTTTATCTTTGGACTGTTCTTTTCTATGAGTGAAAGCAGATGGGGGTGGTTCTGCTTTGTTTTTTTTTTTTTTTACTATAGTAAAGTTAAGATAACTTTCACAACCATTCTAAAACTTGATTGTGCACTGGCTCTTACTCAGCATTTGATCAGTGCTATCAGGTTATGTAAGAATTACTACATATAAAGTTTTGTCAGACACTGGCAATTTTTAATTACATATTGTAAATAATACATTTATTTGGCTTTCATTTCAAGAGCATCATTGAACAGTCTCCTTTTTTTTTTCCCCAAACAGCAGTTACCTGTGTTTTTCCCTTTCAGGAGTCACATAGGTAAAGCAATCTTGAGCCAGCCAGCCTGTGTGTCCAAGCTTCTGTCACTTCTCTTGGATCAGCGTCCTTCTCCAAAGTTGGTCCTTATAATCCTCCAGTTGTGTCGTGCTGCACTACCTCTCATGAGTGTTGAGGACTGTGGAAATGTGGAATTGCCTCCTTGGAGTTATTCTGTACCGTCTCTGAACAGCGAGCAGGATGATCCCAGTGACCCAGCCTCCAAGATTGCTTCTCTGCTGTTGGCGAAGCTGGCAGATTACGTAGTACCAGGTACCAGCATCTTTTTGGCATTGTGCTAATCGGAGAAACTGCCAAGCAAGTCCTATTTCTGCAGGAAGCTTTTGTATTGGTGCAAAGCTCAAGTAGGAGGAAGGTATACAATATGTCAGCGTTAGAAGAGGAATCTCTGTGACTTTCCATCTGAATTTAACTGCTCTGGCTGAAGTGTGTGTCACAGTGATCTTTTAGACACATCTCAGGTGTATGAGGATTAGTTTCAAAGGGAAGAAAGTTTGTTCATGGAGATGGTGGTTGTGTGTTTTTCGTTGGTTTGATTTTTTTTTTTTTTTTTTTTTTTTCCCTTTCTACTTCAAGGATGCCAGACAGTTCTTTCTCCAACTGCCTCTGAGCCAGATACTACTTTGGCCAAAGCCAGCCCTAAAAGCTCCATAAAAGGTGATAAAGATCCTGGAGAGGAAAGTGAAGCAGTGGATGGTAAACTTTCTATTTTTATTCATAAGCGGGAAGACCAGTCATCCCATGAAGTCCTTCAGCCATTACTCAGGTAATCTCAACTCACAGGATCCAAATTAGCAACCAACTTGGCCAAATCTGTTCCTCTTCTTTTAGTGCCAGAGCTTTATAAAAATGCATCCTAGACGTCATAGTAAGTGGGAAAGCAAAATGTCTTCCCGATTTGTTTTGCTTACTGGCAAAATAATGAGATAATGTGAAAATGGTTTATAGGGCTGATGCTTGGTGCACTGATACCTGAATAAAAATGTATGGAATTGTTGGTGAGGCAGCAGCAGATAGAATCTAAATTCACTGCTTCCTGGACCTAGAGGTCTGGTTTTGTAGCAGACTAGTAACGATAAGAGCAGCAAAGCTGGAACAGAGGAGAGTGTACAGATATATCAAAGGAGGAGGGAGATACAAAGTATGAAGTTTTGGTTTTGGCTTACTTGGAAGCCATGTAAGCCACTACCAAAGGAACCTGAAAGCATCGTAATCTGTCAGAGGATAATCACACAAAAAATCAGCTGCTTAAATGATGCTCCAATAGAAAAAAAGAACATAGTTCTGAGCCCATGCCCTGAAAATTATTCTAAACCTTACAGCTGTTGAGTGATCTTAGGTGAAAGGTTAACTCAGCCCTCAGGTGTTTGTGTTCAGTAAAAGCCAATTTAATGATGCATCTTTTTAAGGAAGGTACGGTTAAATTGCTATGCAAATAACTATGTTTGTTAGTAGTAAGTTCTGTTTGTAAATCACGGCACAATTGGGTATGTCTATAGCTATCAAGTATTCCTGTTTCTGTTGAGTATCCCATTGAAAGGGTTGCTTTCAAGTAATTTAAAAACACACGTATTAAGTTGTACTGTGTATTTTAGCTGTCTTTTTCCACCAATAAAAACAAAGCAAATGTGTATTATTTTTGCTTTAATAGTAGCTCGGAAGGTCGTCCATTCCGACTGGGAACTGGAGCCAATATGGAGAAAGTGGTGAAGATGGATCGAGACATGACAAAAGTAAGAAAAGGAATACCTAAAGAATTATTAAAGTAACCGGAGGGTGACTTGATCTGTTCTTAGTACTTTTACTTGTGCAGAGGGAGGGGAGTTAAATGCATCATGTGTTGTGGCCAAATAGAGCTAACGTTAGTATTTGTCTTTTGTGGCAATTTTATTTTCAGAGTGGCTGCTGTGAAGTTATTACAGAAGAAGCTGCTGCAGCCCTTCGAAAGGCAACTAAGTGGGCACAGTCTGGTCTAATAGTTAGTGTTGGACCACCCATCGAAACCATCAGTCCAGAAACTACTAGTGGGTTGTCGACTGGGGACAAAAAGAAGACTGCGCAAACATCTATTTGCAGGGAGAGGAATTCCGAGCTTGCTAGGTAGGTCACCGATTCTATAGCTACAGTCAAGATTCTGTTTTTCTGTGTACCAGTATTTGTAGTGCTCTAGGAAATGTTGACAGCTGAAGCTTTTCCTTTTATTGTTTTGAAATTAATATGCTGATTGTTTTCTCCTGTTCAGGACGGATCCGGTGAGGCCGTTCATTAGTGGTCATGTTGCAAACAGCATGGCAGCAGAGGTGATCGCTTTGCTACACAGCTTGTTGATGGCACCGGAATCAAATGCAGCTCAGATATGGACAACAACTGCTGAAAAAGTAAGCTAACAGAAAATGAGGTATCAAGTTCTACACCAAGTGTGTATTGTATTGTTAAGAGAACTTAATTATTGGGAATTGCCTAAGGTACTCCTCTCCAATATACTACTTCTAACACTTCATACTGGGATGTGTAACTGCACAAGAAGCAGCCCTTCATAGGAGGGGGTCCGACATCTTAGGGTGGATTAAATAAGAAATTATCCAGTGTTTGAATGTTGTCATTCACCTGGTGGTTTTTTCATTAATTAATAACGCTGTTTGTTTAGGGAGTTATCTTGCATTTGCCATGTAGATATTCACCTCTGCTAGTCAGTCCTCTTTGGCCTGAACTGAGAGTCTAAAGTGTTGCCTAAAAACTACAGATTTGTTTCTCAGAGTCCTATATCTGTTGTTTAGGCTAAATCCTTAAGTGAAGACTTGCTAAGATTATATATGAAACTCTGTGATTCTAAGTTACTTTGGAATGGAACTGCCTTTGGTGTTCGCACTGCAGAGAACCTGGAATATTCTGAATTATATAATTCTCTTCAAGAACAAAAATAATTCTTCTAAGACTCTGTGTGAGCTGGAGGCTCAGGGCATTGGTTTTTGTTTGAATTGTGCTTTGAAGTCATTATCTGGTATTTTTGCTTCTGTCTTCAGGTTTTATCTCGAGCTCTGATGTACATTCCGCAACTTGGGAAATATGCAGAAAGTATTTTGGAGAATGGGAGTAGCAGTGGAAGGAGACTGGCTAAACTTCAGAGAATTGCTCGACAGGCAGTAGCTGCCCTTTGTGCTCTGGGTGGCTTTAAGGAGACGATTAAAATAGGTTCTGAAGTTCAGGTAATTTGGCACCATTCACATTTTGTCTCTTAAATGAGAAGTGGTGCTTTTGACGCTGTTTTGCTGGCGCTGGAGTACTTGTGGCGCAGTGTGCGGGTTGCCTGCGGTTGTGAAGCAGGTTCAGTAATGCTTACGGAGACTGCTATTGTGTGTTATTCCCTTTTCCTAAAATACCCAGCTCTAACTGTGTGTTGAGTTGGTGGAGTGGTGTCAAACACTCAGTGTTTCTTGTTTGTAAAGTCTTAAACCTTATGCAGCCCTTCCTTGGTTGTAGGTTTTAGGTAAAGGAATAGCAGGAAGCATTGGAGTTGTGGCATCTATTAATGAACAAGAAGGTATAGCAACGGTCAAGTTTCCACCTACCAGTATAGATGGTAGAAAAACCTCACAAGCATCAGACACATTAACTATTCCATTATCTAGGCTCTGTGTTCCAAGATCTGAGGTACGGTAGTTTTGAGATTCCAGTATTAAGTATAATATCTATTATTTCTTTTGTCACAGCATACTGGCAATTAATCCAGCTTGTAAAAAGTCTGTTTCATGTTTGAGTAAACGTTATTTGTAAAGTTTGCTTCATTATTTGAAACATATCTTACTAATATCTACTTTAAGTTCTCATTCAAGTAACATGGATATTCATCTTTTGGTGCTTAAAGATGTTCCATTGCATACTGTATTGATTTTGTTAGATTTTGTTTCTGTCTTTTCTTTTCTTTAACTGGTGTTTGGTGCTGGTTTTGTGGTAGTACAAAATGAGAATTAACTCCAGATAATAAAACGCCCTCATTTCTTAGAAACTAACTACTTGAATTTAACTTTTTACCATGCCCCCCCACCATCAGGCATTGCCTCTTCATAAACTGTCCATTACTGAGAAGGTAGTACAGGCAGTCCAGTCCATGTTGCTTCCTCAGGAGGGAAGTCTCTCTATTCACACCTCACTTCCTGCAACAGGAGATGGCTCAACTCCAGTAATGGCAGTGGTCCGGCTTCTTGCTGAAATAAGAACCAGGTGAGTTGGTGGGTTCTGGGCAGCACCTCGATCTCTTTTGATACTGTGCACAAATATTCAAGAAAACTGCATAGGTTCTTGTTTGCTTCATCTGGGGGTATTGGCACGAGAGCAGGGGACAACGCAAAAATTCTTGTTTGCTTCCTTAAGTACAATGAGTGTTGTTAAAATGAACAGCAAAATAGCATCCCCCGTAGCACTGATAATGCATTAAGCAACTGCTCTGTGTAAGTAATTGTTACAAAGCAAGGGAAAGCTGTCATTGTGTATGTCCTAAAGGACAGCGATGCAACCAGGCAGAGAAATAAAGCAGTCAGCATGCTGTCTTTTAAAACAGTCTTGGTTTCAATACATGTAAAGATAACTTTGAATTCAGCGTACACTTTTGTAATGCTTTAAACATACTATTTTTCCATTAAGAGCTTGCCTAGTGATGGCTCAGCTGTTAGAAGACAGCTCATTCTGTGAAGAATTCATTCAACAGTGTCCAGCTGCTGTAGAAGTTCTTAATTTGGTAGCACAGGAGTGCAGCCCCGGTAGGTATTCAGTGTGTTCTTGCAGCTTCATTGTTGTATTCAGTTCAGAGACATAATGGCTTTTAAAAATCACTTCGGTGTGTTGTTCTCCAGCTGTTTGCAGTCTGATAGCTAGCACAGTACAGCACGTCTTGTCACAGCTGCTGGGCTGACAGTATAAGACTAGCTAAGAACAGGACTAACTAGTTTTAACCATTAGTCATAAAGTTTAGGCCTGAGCTAGATTATCCTGTGTGTCACAGAAGATGCAGGTCCAGGGACTAGCCCTGCTAAGCGTCTGAACCCACTCCACTTCTCTTGCATCCAGTGTAACCTCTTCTGTGTTCCTTGGCATCAGAGCATACTGATTTTTTAACAGCAGGCATGAATTCTTTTGCCTTCCTGCTTTTGCTGGGTTATAAACTTGCTCATTAAAATGAACTTTAAATCTTAATTCACATAGCAATGTCTTTGCTAACCAAAGGAATATAATTGCTTGTATATAATAGTTTGTCCTTAATTTTGTTGATTAGGTGAGGCTTTATGAGATCTCTTCAAATGCGAGTATCCTGTTTATTTGTTTTTACTGATGTTTGACTGAAGTAACTACATTTGCTTGGAACCTCATGACTTGCTTTGGTTCGTTGTTGCAGGGGAGAGGCTTCTTGTTGTAGAAATGCAGTGTGAAAGGTTACGAATGTTGTATCGTGACTGTGCTCGACCTCCCCCTCCTCCTCTCCAAGCAGACAGGAGACAGGTGAGCACAGAAACAATGCTGAGTCTTCTGCCCTTTGCAGATGAAACCAGCCACAAAGTGCAGAGGGTCTGCCTGTGCTGCTGGAGGCAAACCACTTGGGTGCTTGTTTAAACACTTGATTGAGTCTCAATTTCTGTAAAAGGGTGTGATTTTTTTGTGATTGTAGTTGCATGTGTTGTATTAAATGTGCACTCAGTCAAAGAACGGGTCATTGGATTGCAGTAGATGACTTCAAATGTAATTGGTAGAATAAAATGCTCCCTTCTTTTTTGTAGCCCAAAGAAATCACTTGGAGCCCATCGAGAGTGTTTCCCCCTGTGCGAGCGTGCATGTTTTCATCGCATCTCACAGCTGTGACCTTTTTGGCTGATCCTAGTGCAGGTGGGGGCCTTCCTCGGGGCACGTTTATCTATGCCACTTCACCAGTTCCAGTACAGGTAAGAACTCACACCTATATGATTTCATATTCAGTAGTGCATGAGAAGAAAAATTCTTCCATTTTACCTATGTTTTGTAAATATTTTTTTTATTTCTAGGCACCGTCATTCTACTGGGAAATTGAAATAGTTTCCTACGGAGATACAGATGATGACACTGGACCAATAGTTTCATTTGGATTTGCTACAGAAGCTGAAAAACGAGATGGTGCTTGGACAAACCCAGTGGGCACTTGTCTTTTTCACAAGTACGTTGGAGACGTACATCAAAAATCAGTTTTGCTCTGTACACTTGTATTCTCCTTAAGGAGGAGGATGGCAAGCACGCTGTAGTGGGCAACATGCATGTTTTAATTGAAATGTTAAAGTGATGAATTGGAATATCTCCTTACTGAAGCAAAGAGTGTTGTATTACCTTTTGGTGTTACCACAGCTACCTAGACTTCAGCTGGTAGCGAGTTGTCATCCTTATTTGTTTCACTGCATGCTTTAATCTTCTTCTTATGTTCCATCTTAGCAATGGGCGAGCAGTGCACTACAATGGCTCCAGCTTGCTGCAGTGGAAGAGTGTTAGACTGGATGTGACTCTCTCTCCTGGTATGTAAGAGCACAGATAACTTGCTTATCTGGTGAATCAGAAAATCCCCTAAATGTAAGGGAAACTGTGGTTGAACAAACAGGTTAAATCCATATTCTGCTTTTGGTGTTTGTATTTTTCTGCAGGTGATGTAGCAGGAATTGGATGGGAGAGAACAGAAGGAACTCCACCTCCTCCAGGGCAGCCAGCTAAAGGCAGAGTTTATTTTACATATTGTGGGCAGCGACTTGGGCCCTATTTAGAAGATGTCTCTGGTGGAATGTGGCCAGTTGTCCACATTCAGAAAAAGGCAAGCTTTTAACAGGATATATCTCGAGCAACATATTTCTTTCAGAACTATTGAACACCTTATATCGAAGGGCTCCAGGAAGACCTTATAGCAGCCTTCCAGTACTTGATGAAGTCCTACAAGAAAGCTGGAGAGGGACTTTTTGCAAGGGCATGGAGTGATAGGAATGGGGAGAATGGATTTGAATTGGAAGGGGGAGGATTTAGGTTAGATACTAGGAAGAAATTCTTCACTATGAAGGTGGGAAGCACTGGCACAGGTTGCCAAGGGAGGTTGTAGATACCCCAGGTGTTCAGGGCAAGGCTGGATGATGGGGCTTCCCGTGTTCCTATATGTTTTGTCATTATTTTGACATATCACTGCCCATTAGGACACTACCGTGCAGCTGGCTTTATGGGATGGAATTATCCTGCGTTAATAGTCCTTCTATTAGTATTCCTTCCCAGCAGTGACCTTGCTTCAGAGTATGGTAGCAAAGTGTGCTGTATCTTGAAGCCTGAAAAAAGGAAAGTTCAGAGTTTGTGTTTAGAAGCTTAATACTTTCTCTGCTGCATCCAGTCTTATGGCTAGTGATGCTGGGAAAACCATATAGCATGATGCAATCAGCTCATCCCTTTGTTCTTTTTAAAACTTGGCTAAAGAGAATGATCAAAACAACCCACAGCCTATCTTAATGCTTTTATCTTGCAGAACACGAAAGTCCGTGCTAACTTTGGATCTCGGCAGTTTGCCTATGCTGAAGGACAGGCTCACAGGAACGCTGCTGACTTGTGCATTGACCTCGCTGAAGAAATAAGTGCCAACTTCGAAGCGTTGCCTTTTGCTATGGCTTCAGATAGTGATAACGATGCTGGCACCAGCATAGCTTCTGATCCTGGGACCCACGGGCCTCCTTGTAGAATTGTTGCCATCGCCAGGACTCAACAACGTAAAGTGATAATTAATGTTTTTTCGAAACTCTTTTCAGGAGAAATTTCAGTCAGTTAAATAGGATTTAAGCCCATTCTGGCTGCAGTGCCTAGGCACTGCCTGTTTAGGTAAAGCAGTACAACACGCATTGTCAAATACGTGCTGGTTTGACATTAGACAAGGCAATTAAAAAACTACTACTTTGGTCTTCCTTTATATGAACACACAAATTATTCTCAGTGCAACTCCAATAAGAAATAACCTTATTTGGGCCTTGAATACAATAAAATGTGGTCGCTAATTGAATTAGCTGATTGATTATGCTATGTCAGAATGTATTATCTTCCACAGCATAATTGGAGACTGTCGAATGCAATCTGTCTCAAACTTCATGGAGTATTTTTGCATGCCTTCTGCTGCCTTATGATCTCTTTTGTTCCGTGGGTGTTTTGCAGAATATGACAGCGACACATCCTGCCACTACAAAATGGAGCTGAGCTATGAGAATTTTATCACATCAGGTCCTGATCCTCATCCCCCTCCTATTGCAGATGATGAAAGTGATGATGATGATGACGATGACATTCCCCGGGTGAGGAACATGGCAAACTGCCTGCTGTAGCTACTGTAATGTAAATACAGATCTTATAATTCAGTTTAAGTTGGGCTGCACAAGAGTTTTTCCGTGCTTCCTTAAGGAAAATATAGCTGTTGTAAACTTTTTCTTTCTTCTTGGTGTTTTAGATAACTTTTCTCTTTGTAGGAGGATCACTATGCGCTGTTGGTTAAAGCCTGGGAAACTAAAGTTTTCCCTACAATTAGAAGAAGATTCCGTAATGAAGCTGAGAGGAAGTCTGGGTTGGATCAGATTAAAGGAGCTTTGCAGTTAGGTATGGCAATGTTTATTTCCATGCACATTAGTGATGTGCAAGAAGTGTGAAGACGATACCTGTGTTTCTATTATGTTTTTCTGTATTCAGGGCTAGAAAATTTCAATTAAAGAAGAATAATTCACTTGTATTTGTCAAGTGCTTAGAATTTGGTTTGGGGTCATGATTTATTTTTAACGCTTACTCAAGTTTGACTTTTTAAATGTGGAAAATGGCTTTACAAATAGTGGCAAAATTTGGTGTGCTTTTATGACATGGATACAGAAATACTTCGGAAAAATATTTTGGGTAGGAATTCTGTACATGCATTTTTTTGTCCGTGACTATATCAAGGCAAAAATTTTGAGGAACACTTTAATAAGGAGGGATTTGTAAATTAATATGGTTCTCGCAAGACATCATGCTTGTGGGAGAATCGCAGTAATGGCAAAGTAAGGATTCTGAACCCTGATAAGCATATCTGTGTCTCTCAGGAAAGATCCTCTCTCCCTATCTGTCAGCCTGACTGAAAGAATATTTCAGAAATTAGATAGCTCATTTGCTTATGGTGTTACTGAGAATAAGAATTTATTTCACATGGCTGGGGAAAATAATAACGTTCCCTCCTCTCTACCAGGAATGGTTGATATAGCACGACAAACTGTAGAATTCCTCTACGAGGAAAATGGTGGCATCCCAAGAGACCTCTATCTTCCTACTATTGAGGATATCAAAGATGAAGCCAACAAATTTACAATTGATAAAGTACGAAAAGGTACGGTCAGTGATAAGCATCTTGAGGGGGAAATAAATGTAAAGGGCTCGGGTACCTTGAATCTACTACATAAATTGTCAGTCTGGGGAAAATGCTGTACATTAAAAATTGCCTTGTCCCTTTCTGACCAGGTCTCACCGTGGTGACTCGTTCTCCTGACAGCAACAACGTTACCAGTAGTGCTGTTGGAACAGCTTTACCCAAGTTTGCCATTCGGGGGATGTTGAAGACTTTTGGCCTTCATGGTGTTGTTCTGGATGTTGATTCGGTGAGTAAAAATACACTGCGAGGGCTATTGATGTACCAGTACTGCGCATCTGTGAGCGAATGTGCTTAAGTGTTCTCAAATGCTTAGATTGCTGGGTTGGGGCTCTTTTTGAAGTAAAGAAGTGTAGTCGTTGCTGTGTTTATTGACAGTGTTGGTTTTGGTGTTCCAGGTCAATGAATTGGTTCAAGTAGAGACCTATCTCAGAAGTGAAGGAGTTCTGGTAAGATACTGGTATCCCATTGACATGTTAGAAAGGCCACCTGCTGGTTACAGGAGGACTGCAACAAATGGATTGGTTACCCTGGATAATACCAATATCCAAATTCACAGGTAAGAAAAGGAATCTAGTTGGAAGGCATTTGTATGACTTGATCTACAGCATTTCCTACATTACAATTATCTACTACAACCTTGTTTTGAGCAGTAGTAAACTTCTGAATCTTATTGCGCTTGTTGGGCTAAAGTTGACGTAGGTTCATTAAACCTTTGGTTTTTAATGGCTAGCAGGGCTTTCATTTTGGGGTTTGAGTCTAAAAGCTCAGAAACTATTGGCTGACTTTTTGCAGAGTTGGCCTCTAATTCAGGTGCCTTAATTTGATACCAGAATTAGATGGACTGAGTGCTGTCTTAAGTGAATAATAAAGATTAGGGTCTACTTGAACCTTTTAAGTTATATTTTAAATAAGGTTCACGTTCTGTTGAATTCTGTTGAGTTCTTTCAGGTTCTGTTAAGTGCTGTATGTGGCTCATTTTAATTGTGGTGAAGCAATTTAATGTTTTGATGTTTGCATTTTCTAGAGAGCTTCTGCGAAGCGAAGCGGCTCTGGCTAAGCTGTACTGCCGCATGGCTCTCCTCAATATTTTTGCACCCAAATCTCCACATATGTTTACTCGGCTGTTTCATATTCCTGCTATCCGTGATATCACTCTGGAGCACCTGCAGTTGCTATCCAACCAACTTCTTGCACCACCTCTTCCTGGTAAACACTAATTTATCACAAGTATTCTCTGGTGCAGTGGTTTTCTGGGGACAGTCTAATGAATGTGGCACTTGTTTAATTAGTTAATAATGATGGCGTTTGAAAAACTGGCTCAATTGACTCCTGACCTTAGTGATGGGATACTAAAATGGAATTCTTGCTAATGATCTAATTAAAAGTATTAATGAGAGCTCAGAGCCCTCCTAAGATTCCATTCGTGATACTTCTGTCCCTTTGCCATCAGTGATTGCCAGTTTATTGTGGGGAGGGACGGATCCGTGTGGGATACTTATCAGCAATTGAAAATGTTTTATAGTTTGAATCCAGGGTAGTAAAACTAAATGCCAGTTGGGTCTCAGTTTTCAAAATTCAACTCTGCTTCATTTCACAAAGTGGTTTGTCCTTTTCCTACTGGAATCACAGATCTGATTAGAGAATGTATGTGCTGAATCATGGAAAAGAATCTTTGGCTCATTCAAGTGAGTGTTAACAAAGACAATTATCATGACAAAGCTATTCTGCATGCAAAGAAATGTGTGTAACGTGGCTGGAGCATAAGGAGGAGTAGGAAGTGCTAAATATAGGCTATTAATAATTGGAAGTAAGTATTTACCATTGGAAAGAATCCTGTTCTCTCCTCCAGTTACTTTGGAACTTGGCTACCGCTAACAGATGCCGCATTGTAGAAAATCCTTTTGTAAAGAATAGCACTACTTTGCATGGCTTTAAGAATAATATTACCAGCTTTTATTTAGTTTTTCCTAATTCAAGTCCTGCTAGTACAGAATTTCCAAATTGATGTTTTGGGGAATTGCCCACTTGGTTTTCCTTTGACTTCTCCCATTATCTCTGGAATGACAGCCATGAGATGTTTGAGCTTGCAACCCATTTGGGGCTGCCCAAAAGATGTCTTGTTCCTTTGCGGGGAAAGCTTGAGAACAGATAAAGCTGCTTTCATCGTGTCTAGAATGAATGGGGAAGAGAAAGCTTCTGGTCACTTCTCATTGTATTTATGCAGTAAATTGAAACGTGCCTGCCTTCATACCTGGGACAGAATGAGGCAGCTGCGAGCCCACAGCTCTGCGTGTCTGGGCCTCTGGTGGGTGAAGAATACAGCTGGCATTTAGAGGGCCATCCCATCTCCAGCTAACTGTGTTGGGGTGCAAGTCTGGTCTTGGGTGGGTCCTTTCTACTGCTGACCCTTTGGGAGAGGTTTTGCCTTTGCTCAAGAGTGAAAATAGAGGCTTGTCGTCTTCCAAGTGTTTTAAACCTTCTCTTTCCATTGTCTGTTTCGCGTGCTACATAAACATGTTGAAGTGATCTCTGAATTTGTCCTGTCTCCCTTGTTATTACAGATGGAACTATCAGTTCAAGTTCTATTCTTTTGGCCCAGTCCCTGCAGCACTGCATCCATTCCCAGAACTGTGCTGCCACAGACCTCTTCTACCAGGGCAATTCACAAGCCATCAGAGAGTGGCTTACTGTTGCCATCACTCGGACACTGCACCAGGGAGAGGAGAGTCTGTTAGACCTCACCAAACAGATCTGCTCCTTTTTGCAGGTAAAATAGTTAGGAATGTTTTATGAGCAGTGTTTTTCTTCCTAAGGAGCCCTTGCTTTATGTGTGCTTCGAACTTCCATAATGCTGTCCCTCACACTGAACTGTATCTCTGGGTGGGTTATATTCCTCTTCTGATCACAAGGGGCACAGTGAAAATACAAGAAATAGCTGAAACAGTCTGGGTCACGTTAAAATGAAGTGGCCTCACATAATGTCATTGTTTACAATGCTATATTGTATCTGAAAAAAGAAGAGGGAGGTGGATGGTTTGCCGCTGCTCGGAGGGGTTCGTTATGAAATGTTATGTTACAGACGGCACCAGAGCAGTTTCCTGCTGAAGAATTCCCAGTTTCTGAATCCAAAGTCAATATGGATGTTAATTTTCCTGGAGCTGCATTTGTAATTGTGTCCTGTAAGGAAAGTCAGTCTGGATTCCGCAAAGAGTAAGTAACTGAGGGACCAAGAGTGACAAAGATTAAAGATGTGCAGCTGAGCCTCTGTGAACCCCAAATGCCTATTTTGTGAACCCTGAATATGTATTTGCTCACTATTTTAGATTTTTCTCTTCTCTGAGACTTGTTTTCTGGGTGGTGGGATAAATAGTACAACGTGTTTTGTCTTTCTGTGATTAGATTGGGATTTTTAGTCACTAGTTAGTCTAATCGAGCTGTTCTTGCTCTTTTCTTAGTTCATCCCTGTACAAAGCTCCCTGGGCTCGAGTGCTCGTCTACGGGCTTGGGCATAAAGTTAAAAGGAATGGTCAGTTAAACCTAATTGAAGCAGTTTGCTATCCTCGAGATGCCTCTCCAACCAACACAGGGCTAACGCCACCCCCAACAACCAACCAGTACCCGTCAGTGATCACCCCTACGGACAAGGTCCACATCAAACTAGGTAAAACAAGAAAAAAATAAACCAAATTCAAATAATCCTTTCTAACTGTATTCTCAGAAGTGAGACAAGCATGTTCGTTGCCACTGCAGGAGTTTCCTGTATCGCTACCCTCCTGTCTTTGGTTATGACAGTAGTTTTGTACAAGTTGATACCAGGCGTATCCTAGCAGAAATATGCAATTATTCTTAACCACAAACATGGGGTTTTATAAATGTTGGAAGCCATCAGACTCTGTTCTCATTAGTTCTGTTGAATCTGTCAGTACCAGCCTTTTTTTTTTCTGATATTTGTCTTCTACGAGCTGACAAAGCAGTGGGTTCAAATGTTGCTGCGGTGTTCAGGTTGGCGCTGTTGCTGTTTGAAATACCGTGTTTCAGAGGGAGATGATTTTTAGTTTTTGCTTTTGAAGGTGATAGTAGGGCCCTTTGATAAACATGGTGATCAAAAACCGTGTGCTCATACACTGGCCACCCCAGCTTCTCCAGCAAGATCAGTCATTAATTTTCCTTTTAGCCTTCCAGCGCAAGAGAGAGAGTGTGACTTCAGAGCAGTGAAGGTGGCTGAGCTGCAGTAACTGCTTAGAACTTTCTCTTGGAGGTCCTTAAGTTCTTTTGCTGAACTACAACCTTCCTGATGTTTTATTTCATCACTGTCAGACACATCTTACCCCAAATAAATGGTTTTATGAAAATCCTGTATGAATTTAAATATGTACAGGCTAAAAATAGTTCTGTTTCATCTGTCATATAAACAAAATTTTATCTGTACATTTATAATTATAGATCATAGCAGTTTATTGTAGATAAACATTCCTATTTGTTTATTAAAAGGTACCCAATTGAGGAAATTTTCGCTTAGCATAAATTTAGCCTCAGTCAAATCCTAAAAGCTGTGTTACTACTTCTACTTTACAAATGCCTAGAGTAATGACAAGTATTTTCTTTGACGTTTTGCTTAGGAGTATCTCCTCCTCCTGGAGCTGTGCTGGTCCTGCATTCTCTTCCCCTCGAATTCCCCCTGGCAATGGCGTTCACAGAACAGCTGTTAACTTGGAAATTGGAAGATGGGAACGGAAAATCAGAAGATGAACTGGGTACCATTCCTGCTTCAATTCTCTTGCAAGTAGTGGAATTTTTAGGTAAGAATACAGTATTTACTTATTAATGAGCACCAATAATGTGCTGGCTCAGAGAGAGTGTTTAGGGAAAAAAGTGTTTACAGTCACAAATTATATCTGTGGTCTTCCATTAGAGTGGCATTTTCTTCCAACTCCAGGAATTTTCTGTTGATATGCACTCCTGGTAAGAGCCTTCCTGTCTTTCTTACCACTGAAATACAGCCATCAAAATGACCTTTTCTTGTCCTTTTTTGCTTTTTTTTAATCATAGAATCATAGAATTTCTTTTAATGTTACTGTTGCAAATCATGTAATAAGTTGATGAAATATGGCTGACTCCAGTGTCTTCCCTTCCGCCCACAGGGAACTTTCTCTGGACAACTGACATGGCAGCGTGTGTGAAGGAATTGATATTTCATCTCTTGGCTGAGTTGCTTCGCAAAATTCACAACCTGGAGCAGAAAAAAAATCCAGCAGGATTGTCATCTTCTATAGCCCTCCAGTTAAATCCCTGCCTCGCCATGCTTATGGCTCTGCAGTCAGAACTTCACAAGTTGTATGATGAAGAAACACAAAACTGGGTGTCTGGAAACGCGTGCGGTGGTTCTGGTGTTGGAGTGGCTGACCAAGGGAGATTTTCAACGTATTTTCACGCTCTAATGGAAGTCTGCCTTGCTGTAGCAGAAGTAACCTTACCTATCAACATGAGTGTAACAGCTAATGTGATGTCTTCAACGAGTGCTCCAAACCTTAGTGACTCTTCCTCCTCATCTTCATCTTCTCCCGGACAGACACCCCAAAGTCCAAGCTTGCTGTCAAAGAGGAAGAAAGTCAAAATGAAGCGGGAAAAGACGTCGTCTTCAGGCAAACGGTCTTCATCCAGAGCAGCTGAAACAGATGCTGCCATCCTCAGTATAGGAGGAAGCAAGCCTGAGGATATGCTGTGGTTTCATAGAGCACTGACTCTCCTTATCATTCTCAGGCATCTCACTAGAAAGGATCCCCAGGGCTTGGGTGTGACCAATGATGCTGTAGCAGATGCGTGCCAAGCGCTCGTAGGCCCCACAGCTCATAGCCGCTTGCTTGTCATCTCTGGAATACCAACTCACCTGGAGGAAGGCACTGTCAGAAGTGCAATTAGAAAGGCGTGTAACGCGCATGGTGGAGTCTTCAAAGATGAGATCTACATCCCTTTGCAGGAGGAGGATCCCAAAAAAATTAAGGACAAAGCAGAAGGAGGAGAATGCAGAACTGAGCTGGAAAAGCCAACTGTTTCAAGTAGTGCAGACAGTTTGGATATCAGCAGCTCTAGCAGTGTCACTCCTGCCATGAGCGTTAGTGCTTCAGCATCTACCAGCCAGGCTTCCCTCTGCAGTTCGCAGGGTATATCTCGGACCGTTAGCGATATCTCAGTTGACCAGTTCCAAGCTGGACTGGAAATGGCCATTCCACCAGGACTGCTAGAACCACACGTTGTTTCCAGCCAGGAGAGTTTGGATCTTTCACACTGCAGTACTGGAAGCCTCGGCAGCCTTGGCAGCCTCGGGGAACAGCTTGATAATGTAGAAACAGCGTCTGTGTCTGATGTTGGATCGATGTACACAGTCACATCTCTGGACAACCAGCCACTCCTGTCACGGCCAATCAAAGGTTTTGCTGTAGTGGAGGTAACAGCCTTCAGCTAGGAGAGGAGGGTACCTTTTGGGTCACTTTTCTCTGAAAGAATGAGATCTGATTTTTTTTACCCTCTGGCTTTGAGCAATACAGTATTTTTTGTGGTTTTTACGTAACGCTATGATCTGACTGCTAAGGAAAGTGTGCTCTGTGTGTTCTTCTATAAAGATTCTGCTTGACTGATGCCACAACTTGAATGGTCGAGAGGTAAAGGTATTGTCAGCAAGGTGTAGCTCAGCATAGTTCGTGGGTGCACAGTAAATGTGTAACAATGTGCACGCAAGACTAAGGATGCTGGGAGTTCTCAGCTTGGAAAGAATGGCTGGGGAACACAAAACTTTATTCTCTGACTCTCAGTATCATTCACGGTCTTATAAGAATTCGCTATTCCTCAAAGGACAGAGGAGACCAAGTAGTGGAGTTTCCAAGCAGCAATTTAAACACAGAAGTACTCTTGTGTGTTACAAGTTGTAGAGCTCATTGCCACAAGGTGTTGCAGAAGCCAAGGGTATAAATAAATTCATAAGAGATGAAGTCTGTAGAGGGTGTGTGAATTGTTAGCTGTTAAGCACAGCAGTGAGTGCAGCCTTCAGCTGAGGAAATCTTTCAGCCGCAGCTTTCTGGAGGCTGAGAGAATATGTAAAGGAAAATATCTGTTTACTTCCTCTTACATAAATCTGTCTTTGAAGACCTGCTGCTGGCCATGCCTGGAGATCAATTTAAAGATAGATGAGCCTCTGGTATGACCCACGAGGCAATTATTTAATGTTTAATGACGACAATTAGCCATATTATAGCAGGGTGATTTTGGTGGACAGATGTTCTTAGAAAGGACAGTTTCTAGGCTTAAACTGAATTCTAGTATCAAACTATTAATGTAGGAGAATGGTAGAGGACAGACAATAGTGATTATCTGCATGGGGAGGGGAGGAAGCTTAAGACTCAGATTGATGTAGATGGAATTTAATTTGTTTTGTCAGAATTCCTGTTAACCGATTTCATTATTTGTACAGATAAGGTCAAGAGCTAAAATAGAGAAAATCCGAGCCAGTCTGTTTAACAGTAGCGACCTCATTGGTTTGTCAAGTCTGGATGGTGAAGATGAACTGATGGAAATGTCAACTGAAGAGATTTTAACTGTTTCTACTGTGAATCAGAGTCTCTTTGACACACAAGGGAGCCCAGCACTGGAAGATTATTTCAATGACAAGTCCATAAAAGGTGGGACATACCTCGTTTCTGTTGTGCATTTTTGGGGAACGTACAAGGGTCAGATCCTCCTTGGTGGTGTAAATTCAATATGATTCACTGAGTGTTGGGTGGTTGCAGGCATTCAATTCTCTGTCATAAATGGGGATATTAAAAAAAATTCTACTAGCAGTCCTGACCTTTCTGCACAATCTTAAGTGATTTTCTCTCCTGGAGTGAGTGGCACGTGATACAATAATTTTGCTGAGTGCAAAATAGTTTTTCATATTTCAAACTCTAACCAGTTATTCTCCCGTTTTGTACCATGTTGCTTGGTTTTTGTTTTTTTTTTTTTTAATTAGGTGATAAACTGGTCCCAGGTGCTCGGGAAGTCCTCACCGAAATATTTAAAAGCTGCATCCATTCCGAGCAAATGCTGAGCCTGACTCCAGCGAAACCCATCAAGGTTGCTGATATTTATCTTAGTAAAGAACAGATAAATTCTCAGACTCCTGGAAACCTCCTTCATGTGTTCTTCACCAATGTCCGTCCCCCAAAGAAGGTGCTGGAGGATCAGCTCACTCAGGTAGTGCTTGAAAACTTATTTTGAGTATCTTTTTGTGTAACTTGAAAGCACTGGGTAATTATTCACTTTCTCTGTTGGAAGATTTTAAGGAAGTATGGTGTGCCCAAGCCAAAATTTGACAAGAGCAAGTACAATAAAGCAGGCAAAGAACAGCACCCAGTGAAAGTCGTGAGCACCAAGCGCCCAGTTACTAAACCGCCTACAAAGGAGAAGTCTATGCTTAATAGTGTCAGGTTGGTGTATTCAGCCTTTTGACAGCTGCAAAATGTTTGATTTCTCTTTAGAAACCCACACTTTTATTCCCTCTCCGTCTATATATCCGTGTATGGACTGGAAGAGGGAAATGTGCTTTTGAGGTTAAAAAAGACCTCCAAGGAATGTTTTGGTTTCTTGAACAGATGAAAGAAAACTTTCATTTCATTCATTCTGTCCCTCAGCCGAACAGCCTTAAGTGAGAAGAAACCTACTGTAAAGCCAAAATCTCCTGAGAAGAGCAAGCCTGAAGAGAAGGACCCTGAAAAGTCTCCCACAAAGAAACAGGAAGGTGGTAGCTGTATAGAATATTTCTATAGTATTACATCATAGAAGAGAAATACATTTTCTGTATTGGCATGCTTATATGATGTCATGATAGGTTTGGTTTGTCTTTGTTTCTAATCATGCTAACTTAATTTTTTTTTTAATAGTGATTTAAAGTGCTGCTTCTATTTGTAAATCTGGACTCGTCAGTAAAAGTGAGAGCAAACCATGCTCGTGCAATTCACACAACAGTGTGTGTGTAGGCCATGAAGAATCTGTTGGGTAGAGTTACAGTTTCAAGGCTTTTTATACAATGGGGGATTAGGGTATCGTGGGGTTGAAGTAGGTGGTTTAAATTCATGTTTCTCAACTTAAATAGGAAAATTAAGTTACAAGAGGAAAATTGGACAAAAGAGAAGCTTCAGGTGCCTCAACTAGTCTAGCCTTGGAGGAGACAGCATGGCTGTGACAGGAGTTAGTTCTGGGGACTGGGTTGGTATTACTCTAGATAGGTGGAATAGTGAGGAGACTTGAGCTGGGACTCTGCTCTTCACTGTAGGAAATGGCAGCTTAGTTCAAAAGAGGGGAATTTCAGCATTCACCCGAGTATGAATCCTCAATCCTTGGCTAGATACATCGGTGGAGCTATTCCAGAGGGCAGCTGGGGCATTTGTGTCCTTGCGAGGAAAGAATGAGCACCCTTTGCTGGACCTGACTAGCTTGATGTTTAGAGCTACTTGAGAACCAAGCCATGGTGGGATGGGTAGAATCAGGAGAAAGCTTGCAGGGAGCCACCTCGCACACTGACTGTTTTCGTGTGGTGTGTAGACAACAGTGAGTCAGTAACTATTTGATGGTCATATCTTTGCTGTCAGTTCCTGAGGAGAAGTATTTGACGCTGGACGGATTCCACAGATTTGTGGTTGACCGATCTAAGCAGGATATCCGCAGCGTGTGGAGAGCGATTCTGTCCTGTGGATACGATCTGCACTTTGAAAGGTACGTTTTGTAAACCTTTTTTGGTGATACTGATTAATTGTACTCCCTTTAGAAAAAAACCAATCCGAAGTGTTCCTACTCCAAATGGATTTAACCAGTGCATTAGTAACACATGAACTTCTATCCACGGCTGCAAGGCCCGTAGAGAAAATTGTTGATTATTTTCTTAAAATACGCTTCAGAAGAGTCACTGTGCTGTCAAAATGCAGGTTCCTGACTTTCTTGTGCATGACGTGGCTAACAAACTCACATGCCATTCTGTCCTTTAACTGTGCAATAAATTGGCCCAATGAAAACTGTAGATCCAGCTGGCTGTCTGGTTTCCTTCCACAACAGCTTTCTCTTCTGGATATTTGTTTAAACAGGCAGTGTTCTTAATGGGTCAGTAGTAACATAGAAGAGGGAATGGTTAATTCCTTGTTAATACTGTGCAGGAAGAATGTCCCTTAAATGGCTCGTAATCTCCCTGTGTCAAGCCACAGACCAATTGCCACATCCGCTTCCCCGTATCTTCTTTGGAGCATAAAGAAGGCAGTGCAGTAAGCAAGCTTAACACAGTTCCTTTTTTAATTATTATTTAATGATAGTGAGACAAGGTAGGCGATAAATCAGTTCTTGTTCTCGAACTGAGGTTGTTGTAGTGAGATAGCCCTGCTTAAGATAAAGTGAAGAAGGACAGGCTACCTGGTGGTGTGCTCGGCCTGCTCGCAGTAAGTGATACTGCACTGCGGTTTCAACGGGTCTGATGTCTTTTACATTTCAGATGTGCCTGCATTGATGCAAGACATGCTCAAAAAGCGTCTCGGAAATGGACACTGGAAATGGATGTAGCGCTTGTCCAGTACATTAACAGGCTTTGCCGTCACCTTGCAATTACACCAGCCCGACTCCATCCCCATGAAGTTTATTTGGATCCAGCCGATGCAGCAGATCCCAGAATTTCCTGTCTGTTGAGTATGTATAGATGCTTTGCACTGAAGCGTTCTTCAGTGGAAGAGCTGGTAGTCCTTCTGAGCTGTTGCCCAGGTGGTTGGGATGTTCCTTTGGAGGTTGCAGACTGGAGCCTTTGTGGGCTGAGGGGAAGGCGGAATCCAGGCCTTCTTGTTAGGAGTGCACTGCAACCCCTCCGTGCGCTCCGCGTGTAACTCCTAGATCAGGCTGAGCAGGAAGATACAGGGGAGTTTAGCTTGCAGGGGGAAGAAAGGCTGGATTTCAGTTTTGAACCTAGGCAGTGTTTAGTCACCAAATTGTGTTCTAAGCACTAAGTTCCTTTACAGGGGTCTCCATCTCAATGTAAATTCAGCGATGATGAAAGATATTGGTCTCAGACATCCAGAGACTCGAGAACCAGGAAGAAACTTCCCAGACCATGGCTCTTCTTGCATCTCTGGCCCTCTTATTGATGTGCAGGGATCAGGAGGGGCTACTTTAGGAGGAAGCTTGTGTGGTCTCTGGACGGAGTCTACTGGGAGGAGGGACTCTGCAGTAGGAGGGGAATCTGTTATCTGTCTGACTGGATGTTTCTGATCTCAGATGTTCCCGTTGAGAGTCTGCGCCTACGGTTTGCTCTGCTTCAGTCTCTCAATACAACATTGGAGACGTTCTTCTTGCCTCTGGTGGAGCTTCGGCAGACGGAGATGTACGCTAACAGTATTGCTGCCTTGCTGCAAGAGGCCAAAGGTCAGTCTCTCAAGAAACACAGTTGTGGCTGGAAAGGGTGCACTGGGCACCATGCTGAATTTCTCAGGCTGTTTTGCAGAAGGTTTTAATGCATGTTATACATGTGACAGAAATGAGAATGTGGAGGGGAGGGAGAGGAAGATAGCGAGTGGTTTCAGTGTGCTAACAAAGGCTTATTGACTTAATTCTTAGCCTGATAAGCTGGCGCACAGTCTGTCTGAGGTGGCAGCCAAAACCATGGCATTAACCCAAGGGCATATCTCAGTGTGGGAGTGTTTTCTTTTTCTTGGTCTGTTTTTTTAAAGGCAGGGGAATTATTCCTGCAAGCAATTAATAGAAACCGCACCTTTCTTGACCATGGGAGGATTAACTATGCTTATATATATATATATATATATGCTTATATATATATATATATATGCTTATAACAAATTTTATTTGTTTGTTTGTGTAGGTTTAATCTTTTATGACACAAAAGTAACGGTAATGAACAGAGTGCTGAATGCCACTGTCCAAAGAACGGCTGATCACGCAGCCCCAGAAATCACCCTGGATCCCTTGGAAATTGTTGGAGGTACAGGAAACATTTACTCTTTTCAGAATTCATTTTGATTCGTTGCAACAAGTCAGATATATTTTAATCAAGCTGAGATGCTGATCAATGCAAAATACTGAGTGGAGGGGGTTTATCATTTGTTTTTAACCAGGGGAGATCCGTTCTTCAGAGAATTCCTATTTCTGCCAGGCAGCCAGGCAGCTGTCCTGTGTGCCGTCCTCGCAGCTCTGTGTTAAACTTGCTAGTGGTGGAGACCCTACCTACGCTTTCAACATTCGATTCACAGGGGAGGAGGTTCATGGAACAAGTAAGTCGGGATCCCAGAGCTACCAGCGCGGGTGACACTGGGTACAGCCGTGAGAGCTTACTCTGGGTGGAATCCAGGTTCTCACCAGGATGTGGCTCACTTTAACTTTACCTATGTGGTGTTTGTAGTCCTGCAGGTGGGAAAGAGTGAAGCTTTCAAGGATTAAGCAAGCTGGGTGGTTAATTTTTGTGTTTAGCTAATGGAGCAAGAAGTACACGTGCCTGGGCCTGTGGCTTTATTTCATGTACTGCTCTAGTCAGCAATAAGGAGTTGTTTGCAGCACAAGGGCAGCATTTAGCAAGAATGTGTCTTGAGGTTGTTTTGATGCTCGGTCATGGTAAACCCAGACTGCGCTGATAACAGGTTTTTAAGTACCTCCTTGTCAGTGAGGAGCTGGGTAACACCACTGCGGTTTTATTGTTAACGTGATGTGAGGTTCTACAGCCAAAAGAGAATTTGCAGGCCAACTGGTGTAACAAATGTTTGTGCCAGTCTCACACATAGAGTGCTGGAAAGCAAAGCAGCGCTTAAGAACTGAGCAGGGAGCAACTCAATGAATCTGTTTTGCATACAATTAGACTATTTCAATGGGGATTTGAACCCTAAGTTGGCATGGCTGGCATCTCGCTCGCCTGTGTTTAAGCCATGTGTCTGTGCCCTTGAAGTGGTTAAATGTGTAATTGAAGGCTTGGAACATGATTTCAAGGGGAATAGCAAATTCTGATTTAAAAGGCAGTGGTAACTTGCCCCAGAGGGCATTTCACTACTTTGTTTCTCTTTTTCAGGTGGATCTTTCCGTCACTTCCTTTGGCAAGTTTGTAAGGAGTTACAGAGCTCCTCGCTCTCCCTTCTCCTGTTGTGCCCGAGCTCCGCAGTCAATAAGAACAAGGTGTGGTATCTCAACATGAGAAATTAAGTTGCTTTTATTTTTTTGAATGCACGTGTTGGAACAAGAGTAGAACGCATTCTGTTAGTGATACAGAGAGAGGCCTCAGATCGACAGGCCCTGTTAGCACCTCCAGCCAGAGAGATCTCACATGCTGGACAGAGCTGGAGAAGACTGTTGCTGGATCCCCTGTGGCACTCTGGGGACCTAGGAGTAGCCGAGAAGTCAGAACTGCCAGATGCAGCAGGATTAAGACTCCTGGTCAGAGCTCACTTAGAGTGAATCTGGTTCAGTTGTCTGATTTTGAGATTCTGTCCCAAACTAGCAAAGTCATTTTCTGCTGGTATTACTCCAGGAATAACACCAGGAGCTCCACTCACATTGCTAGCAGAGTTAAGATGCTCCATACTTGCTATTTAATGCATACTCAGTGTCCTCCTGTTCTGTGCAGTAGATGTAATCTGGATACAAGAGAAAACTTACAAGAATTTATAGTAGTGAGGGTACCGTTCCTTCCTAGGAATATCAACAAGGTATGAAAACAGGTCATTTCCCTCAACTTAAGGCCAACTGCCTAGCAAACCTGGCTTTTATATCTCAACTGTATTCAGAAAAATCCCACGACTGAAAGGCTTGGATATTGAACTGAGAATACAAATATAGAATGTCCTGTGAATGTTGATTAACAGAGCTGATTACCTGCCCCAAAAGCCAGGCTGTTGAGGAAACCAGCTGTAGGATATTAGTATTAATCATGAAGTGATAAGATAACGTGATGTAATGTCACTGTGTGATATACACAGACTCTGTGCCATGCATGAGCAAACACTTTTATAGCCAACATATCAGCATCCATCACCTCCAGATCAGTGTTCTCACAAGCCTGTTAGCTGTGAGCCTGCAGGGTTTGCTTCAGTTGTGAAATACTGATTGGGTGCTCAATTCTGTTGTGTTTTTTTTCTCCTAAAGGGGAAATACATTTTGACTCCCAGCCCTATAACCTATGCAGAGGAGCAGTTGTTCCACTTCTTTGGGCAGCTCTTGGGTATTGCAATTCGAGCGGATGTTCCTTTGCCACTTGACCTCCTGCCATCCTTCTGGAAGACCCTGGTAGGAGAGCCGCTGGATCCTGACGTTGATCTCCAGGAAGCTGACATCCTCACCTACAACTACGTCAAAAAATTTGAAAATGTATGTGACTTTTTTTCTTCTTCCCCCTCATTTTCAGGGTTTCCCCCACAAGCTGTTGCTCCAGTATACCCTGACTTCACTGCCTGCCCTCAGTGGTGGTGGCTGGCTTCACAGCTAGCTGAAGTTTTTCATGTGAGCAAGGTCACAGTGTGTTTTGAGTCCTCACAAGTGCAGGTTTTTACACCCTGTTGGCTTGGAAAAGCTGTTCAGTCTCCTCTGCTGCCAGGCGCAGTAATTATAGTTACTGAAATGTTCACTGGAACTTGGCAGCTACAGCAGAAAATGACCTACTAAAGTGATTCCTGGCCTGCCCGGTCCATGATGTCTCCAGATGACAGGAGGAGTGCATTGTGATACCTTAAATAAGTGACGGGTACCACTGTGTGACATGCTGGTATCAGATACCGCCTTGTGTTTCATGACAGATAAATGATGAGACGGAACTGGAAGCTCTTTGTGCAGAAATCGCGTCACAGCATCTAGCAACAGAGAGCCCAGACTGTCCCAACAAACCATACTGCAAGTTCACCTACCTGACCATGACAGGGGAGGAGGTGGAGCTCTGTCCCAGAGGCAGACACATCCCAGTGGGGTAAGCAACTGCCCTCTTGGCAGGAGATGGTACTGGTTAAGTGGGTGAGATGCACCTCTGGCTAACTTTTGTAGCACCAGGCTCTCCCGAGGTGCTTTTGTAACAAGCTGGAATGATCTGGGGAAACTTCACCTTTGTGGGCAGGAGCTTGGAGTCATGAGTGCTGGTTCTTGACTTTTGCTCTGTAAGAACTAGAGAGCTGAAGAGCAGCGCTTATCAGACGTTTGCTGCCTTCAGCAAACAGCCCAGTCAGGAGGCTTGTGAGAAATGGATCCGCGTGAGAGAGGAGGAAAGTAGAGTTAAACTGAGAAGCATTAGAATGCAAATAGCTTAGTGCTCACCCTGGATTATTCAAAAGCAGAATCTCCCCATGAAACCCCTCTGTATATAACAGCCTGGGGTAGGGCAAGAGGGCTCTGAAACGCTCTCCACTTTTTGTCGTGAATCTCTGGCCTCGCAGATGGGAGAACAAGGATGTGTATGCAACAGCCATCCGGAGCTTGAGAATGCGTGAGCTTCAGACTCCAGAGTGCATGACTGCAGTGCGTGCTGGGCTGGGGTCCATCATCCCCCTGCAGCTGCTGACTACGCTGACCCCTCTGGAGATGGAGCTGAGGACGTGCGGGCTTCCCTACATTAACCTGGAGTTTCTCAAGGTGTGAGGAACTGCAGCTTCTTGTGCAAAATTTACCTGCCTGACAGGTAGAGGACGGGACTCTCGCGCATAGAAGGTGTTGGCGGAGAATCATCTGCTTGTGATGTAGCCAGGAGAGTCCTTGTGGAATGCTGGCCTCCCTCTGCCCCGAGAGAAATCTTATAAGATTTCACTGGATTCAGGAAATAGTAGGAGCAGGGCTTGTTCTAGAGAGGAAATATGAATTTACTTTTTAGCATCAAAATTTAAATCTTATGTCCATTTTACTGAGCTCTATTAAATATTTGCCACTGGAGCTGAGGGCTGAAGGAGCCACTGCCCTTTTTAGAATTGCAGATGGTTTCCGAAAATCGCAGATTAGTCTGTAACAACTTCTAGTCCTAAATACTTGCATTATATTGCCATAAAAAGAACCATTCTTTTGTGGAGAATATTCTCAGTGTTAGCGTTGTTCTGTGTTTTCCTAAAGAGCAGCAATGCTGAGCGGCCCCAGACCTGCATATTAAACAAAACAGCAGCATCTGTTAACGCTGAGGGGTAAAAAGATACAAACCCTCTCTGTCAGCACTACTGTGGCTGCATTTCCTCCTGACTTTGAAAAGGCAGGAGGACCTGGAGAGGGGGCTGTGGTTACCATCCCATTCTGCCCTCTGACCCTGCTAAGTGGGGAAGGTTTCTGAAGGGAGGAGAGAGCAGCAGTGGATGCCTTGCTTTCTTTTCTCATAGGCACACACCATGTACCAGGTGGGTTTGATGGAAACCGATCAGCACATCGAGTTTTTCTGGAGCGCGTTAGAGATGTTCACTCAGGAGGAGCTCTGCAAGTTCATCAAGTTCGCCTGTAACCAAGAACGAATCCCCTTCACCTGCCCGTGCAAGGACGGAGGCCCTGACACTGCCCACGTCCCGCCGTACCCCATGAAAATAGCTCCTCCCGACGGAGCTGCAGGTATGTGTGTGTGCCCTCCGTCCCCTCAGGCAAAGAAATTCAGGGCTGGTTGCATCATGATTTTAGCTTTCAGTTCTCCTTTCTCTCCAATGTAAGTGTATTCGGTGCCCAAAGAGGGATGAAGGAGAAGCAGAGATGGTTTTGGCTGTAAACAAGGAGAGAGCCAGCCTGTTTTTAAGAAGTGTGAACATAACATTTCCAACTCAACTTTAACTACTTAAAGCATTGCTCTCAAGATGAGATGTTGTGATGTACTTGTCTTACATGCTCTAAAAGGATCAGACTATCAAGAAAACAGCGGCCTCAGAACTGACTGAAAAGCCCAGCAGTGTTTAATTTCAGGATCAGATCCCTGTGTTACGGGCAGGGATTTGATTGTTTTGACGCTTTCTAGGGCAGAGCGCAGGGGGGAGGCTTTTGGAAATGACGGTGAAACCAAACGTTGTATTCAGAGCCCTTCTGGCGCTGCTTCCCTGCAGGTTCTCCTGACTCTCGGTACATCCGCGTGGAAACGTGCATGTTTATGATCAAACTTCCTCAGTACTCCTCGCTGGAGATAATGCTGGAGAAGCTCCGGTACGCCATCCACTACCGGGAGGATCCCCTCAGCGGCTGAGCAGGAGAGGGGGCTGCCTGGAGGTGACTGTCGGGATTGTTCCATGAATCTGCTAACGTTGGAAACCCTTCGATTCGCATAAAAATACCTCCTGTAACACTGTGTGATGAGCTGGAGGTTAATTTATTTTCTGAACTTCGGTTCCCATTACAATAATTACTGGAAGACTTACATTTTGTATTCGTAGACTTTGTGGTGGACTGGTTATTTTGCTGCCTTGTTTGTGGAATATTTGTAGGATAGTTTAGTAAAGACCAGTTTGTGTATAATTTAATTTTGAAAAACCTTTAAACCTGTACATTTCTAATTTTGTAATTTAGAAGGGACGTTACCCTGCAAACACAACAGAGTGAGGGCGTTTGGAGTTCGGGAGCACTCGGAGGCGGGCAGATCGCTCTCCCCTGAGACATTTTTGAGTACAAAAATGGGAGGAATTGGGTGTGGAGAGAAGTGCTGCTGGGCCCCTGCAGGAGCAGAGCGCGGAACCTCTTCCGTCACAGGCAGAGATGGTGCTGAATTTCAGTCCTTGCTTGAGCTTGAGAGCAGCAGACGCGCTGCCAAGCTGCACAGTCACCTTCCCACTGCCTTCTGTTAACTTTAAACTCTACATGAGCACATGGGGAGCTGCCACGGTCGGTCTGGGGTTTCAGCTGGACGCTTGTGATGAGGAAGGTTTATAATTGAAAGAAGAGTGAAAGGGCCATAATTCCATTGGGTTCCTGCCCTCGATGTTCTTGAACGTCTGCTTTGCATAGGAACAAAGTAATTTATTGCAATTAAAATATTAGCAGGAAAAAAAAAAAAGAATTCTGTGGTGCAAGACACCGCAGCTCGAGCTTGCAATCTGCAGCTTTTAACCTATGGCCAAAGGAGCTTTCAAAGCAATTGGGGTGTGATTGAACACCTGTAACTCATCTTTGTACTCAAAAATGATCTTTGATCAAAAAGCAAATTGTCCAAGAACCATGACACCTGAAAGGAGCCTGAGGGGGGAAGACACCAAGTGGGGCATCTGAAGAGAGGAGCTTTATTCTCCATGGAAAGGTAACAGCAGGCTGTGGGGAGAGCACAATTCTCCGAGTTTAACTGTAGTGTCCCGTGAAACACATTCTGGGGTGGTTTCAGAACCCCACGTCACTGGGTGTCTCTTCCTGTACTCGTGTAAAAGCGATCGCCCTGCACTGGGTGCATTTAAAACTGCGGCGCTGCTTTGTTGATCACTTGGAACCCGGCACGAGAGAGAGTTACCCGCGTGCTGGAGAACTGAGAACACACAGAAACCGCTGCTGCGCTGCTCGGCTTGGTGCTACCTGGGAGTGAAGTGCCAGTACTGAGCTCCATGTTCGTTGTTTCCCTTCCCACGTGCTCGGCGCACGTCAGCGGCGCGGAAGGTCTGGATGGCGTGTGTGTAACTGTACTTCACGGTTGGTGTCATGTCTCTAGAAGACACCACAGGCTCGTGTGGCTCATCAGTGGTGATGGGAGTTGAAAAAGCTGTATTTATTGTATATTATTGTGAATACTGGGAATTCTGAGTGTGTGGTATTTGGAAGATGTGAGTAAGAGAGAAAAGCCTCAACAGGTCTGTATATTGTTGTTCTGTGAGCGAATGGAAGCGTGTGTGCGGCCCGTGTAGAGGTAGCTGTTGAGATACAGTCTCCACATGCTGTGGTTAGCAAAGCTGTGTTGCCCTGTCAGAGGAACAGACACGTGTAGGAAGAATATTTACTCTTGAACCTTGTCCATTTCCTAGTAGAAGCGTTTATGTAGCTGAGAAACCACTGGGACTGAGCGCGAACACACGTGGAGCTTGCAAAGACTGAGAGGAAAACGAAGCAGAAGGAACGGCTCAGAGGTGATTTATTCCCATCTGGGATGCGCATTCCCAAGCCGGCGCCGCACGGAAACATGAAGAACGTCCATGGAATTTCATGGCAGAACTCTTGCTGCTGACAGCGACGCAGTTGGGGTTTCTTTCTGGCGACTGGACCGTGGGTTCGTACTGGGCTGAGGTTGCCCGTTCCCAGCCCTCGGTGCCGGGGGGACTCGCAGCGCGGGAACTGCTGCTAATGTCCTGTCTCCTTCCAGAGCGCACGTCGGAGCGGGACGCGTCCGTGTCCTGGCCCTGGAAGGTGTGCTGTAAAGTTACTTGATACATATTTATTGCAATTATTTATGATTACAAATAACAAACTTCTGATCAGCGCTGTTTACACCTTGCTGTGTAAACGAAGCTTCCTATACAGGAGAACGTCACACCAATAATTAACCGTTGTCAACTCTGGTTTCTGTGAAGAGTGGCTGGAGCCCTGTGAGAGCAGGAGCTGTGGTGAGGTTTATGGCTTTTTTTTTTTTTTTTTTATCCCATGTTACTAGGAAGGAAGCGCTGCAGCGGTTGGACTGCAGCCCAAATGGCCTTTAATTAAAGCTTTTTCTAATCATCATTACTTCCTTGTGCTTTAAATGAACTTGACATTGTAATAGGCTTGTTTGTCAGAGCAGAGGTTGGGTTGTGGTTTATTTTTCTTTACTATATATCCATTCAGAATGTACAGTTGTACCGAGCACCAGGAGCCGGTGGGGCCGGGTGTTCTCGCTTGGTGTGTGTCCTTCCTGGTACCGTACACAGCATTAACCTGTTAAGTGCTCTTGGCCATACGGTGTAACACTTGCATAAAGGAGATTCTTAACATCCCTCCAGCTGTGCTGTGTCCTTATTTGGGGCTGGAGATAATTCAAACCCCTCCACTGATGGAGCTGCTCCAACTGACGCTGCGGGTTTTCCATCCCCGGCTGTGGGGCCCGTACCCTCTAACTGTGTTTAGGTGGAACAGCGGTGTAAATATTCTGTACAGAGGGGAGAGCAAGCTCAGCGATTGCCAATGTTTCTCTTAATGTAGATGGTGCCGCGTTCCTCGTGCCTGAGGAGCAGTGCAGGCTGAGCCAGGCTCTCAGCTCACTGGGGTGTTATTTTCCCTACTCGCTCCTCTGCACAAGGTGCCCTGTAACCCCAGCAGCGCCAGCTCCGCTCCCCTGCGCTTGCCGGAGCCCTTTTCCCCAGGAAGGTCGTAACAAGGTTGGTGCCACCTGGTTTTAAATACCTTTCTTCTGCTTTTCTTGTATAAATAAATGCTTACATTTGGTGGAAGCATCAGTAAAATGTCTTTATTTTAGAAGCCAGATCAGCTCAGCCCTCACAGCCTGGGGGATGGGGCTGGCAGCAGAGATGAGGCCTCCGGTAACAGCAATTGGTTAATTAGCCCCAAGAATGCTGTACCCAGTTAATTGAGGTGATCTGGTACCCGGTACAGCCTGCACGGGCCTGGTCGGAGCTGGGGTCTCGCGTGGTGTTTGCCCCCCCCACCCCTTCCTCTAATAGAGTTTTACTGCACGAAGTCTTGGGACAGCAGTAGATAAAATTTATTACAAGAATTTAAAAAGCACAGACTAAAACAAGGTTAAAAAGCAATTTACAAGACAGCCATGGGCTCGGAGCTTATCCATGAGCAACGCCAATCCCCCTGGGTCTGGTGCAACAGACCCACAAGCATGAAGCTCAGTACATGAAAAATTCTCTTTCCCTGGGTGTCAGGAACACGGTGATAGGAGAGAGCCCAGAAGTAAAAACCTGTAGGATACACTCACAAATCAAAACTACGTGCATCTCTAGCTATAAAACGATCGCTGCTGGCGTGGGTTTAAGCAGCTGGCAGCAAGGAGCAGGCAGCTGCGCTCACTCTCCTCACTCTGTGGTGGGATGGGGAGAATTAAGAAAGAAGGAAAAGTGGTGGGTTGAGAAAAGGACTGGTTAATAGGCCAATGGAGGGGAGAATAAGGACAATAATAATAGAATATACAAAACAAGCGATGCACGAGAAATTGATCACAATGGTCAATTAAAACAACAGGTGTGAGCAATACTCTACTGAATGCAAAGCACAGCAGGGCTGGGAAGGGCCTGGACTCCACCCCAGCAAAACCAGAACAACTGACTGTAACGAGTGGAATTCATACAGTCTTCACTGACAGTGAAGCAGGAATTTACTTGCGGTCAGGTAAATAAGCACTGGAGTGCATAGTAAGAGTGCTAAATGTGTTTTGCAGGTGTTGGATCACTTCTCTGGGTCATCGGATGCTGCGCTCTGGGCTTTTGCCTAAAGGGAAGGGGGGGGGAAACCAGTTAAAATGCTGCCTTCAGTAAGTACCTGACAACAAGCAATCAGTAAATACCTCAGTGAAGCAGGAAGAATGGAAATAAGATCATCGTCCCGGCACAACCATCGCAAAAAGAGGGAGCTGAGCGGCTCAGCTGGGCAGCAGCTCCAGGGGTAACAGCCCTGCCCTGCCCTGTCCTCTCAGAAGCAGAGCACAGAGCCCAGCACAGCTCTCCTGCTTTGTCCTGGCTGCCTTACCTTCGTGTTCCTGCGCCTGAAGCCAGCTGGACCCTCTGTCGTCCCAAGGCTCCTTCCTCCTCCACTGGTGACACTGTAGAACAACAACAGGGGCACTTTCACAGGAAGCAAGCCCAGCACTTTGCGCTCTTCCTGCTGAAGAAACGGGCCCTTCACACCAGGGAGACTCTGGAAGAATCCCTTTGTTTTAGTCCTGAACCAGACCCTGTTCCTTTGTAGCAGAAGAACCAGACTCTTCAAGAGCAAAGAGAAAAGCTAAACTGTCACTGACATTGTCCCCAGTGACCATTTCCTCCGCTCTGATACCAAAGCCTATGTCTGCTGTTTGAAACTCAACTAAGCACCAGTCAAATTAAATGTAATGAAACCCTTCCAGCCACAAGCAGCTAGGAGGGAATCCAGATTTGCGACATAAGGACATGAGGAGGAGATTTGTCACTACTGCCACTGCTGGGCTGCTGCCATCTGAAGAGCAGAAAGTACTAGGTTGAAGACTGTGCCTCAACTTTCAGTGGAGCAAAACCTGCTCACCTGGTGACCCCGATCCCTCAGCCTGTAGGGCGTGCCCAGTGTGGCTCCTCAAAACGGAAGACAAAGGCATTACCTTGGTTGGGTCGGAGAAGTTCTTGAGAAGCTGGGTGCGAAAGCTTCTGAATGAAAGTTCTGAGTAGGTCTCGCACGTGCTGTTGTGCCTCCTGCAGATTCTCTTGCACCTCTGTTCGGTCTTCCCTCGTTGCCAGCCACCTTCCTGGGCTTCCCTCTCGAGTCAGGAGCATCGCTGGCTCCCACCAAAGAGGATGATGCTGCGTTCCTGGCATTTGCCGTATTGTTCAGTGACTTGGCCCCTCGTGCAGAATTGCTGAGCCCCTGCTGCCCAAAGCCTTCCAGGCAGCGAGGAGAAACATCTCCTGAGAGGACAAGAACACAGTGCTTAAAGCCCACTCTGTTCCACCCCCTGCGATAGGCAGGGGCACCTCCCCCTGGATCAGGGGCTCCAAGCTCCATCCAGCCTGGCCTTGAACCCCTCCAGGGATGGGGCAGCCACCCCTGCTCTGGGCAACCTGGGCCAGGGCCTCCCCACCTGCACAGGAAAATATTTCTCCCTAACATCTCGTCTCAATCTCCCTTCTTTCAGCTGAAAACTTGTCCCCTTTGTCCTATCCCTGCAGTTCCTGAGCAAGAGCCCCTCCCCAGTTTTCCTGGAGCCAAATGCCATAGGAGACAAGGACCACTCAGATAACAGAACTAGACCCGATTTCCATTCCAGCAGCATATGGCTCCATAACCAAGATCTTTGAGGATACAGAATTTCAGGGATTTAATCTTTCTTGTTTAAAACTGCACCAACAGCATGGGGTTGGAGATTTTTAAATTTCAGGGACAGAACAGGGCAAGAACCCCCATTCAGCCTGGAACATACACAGCGCTCCTGCGAATGTAACGGAAAAGAGTGTGCGTGTGTCTGTGTTTTGCCCTCACCTTGATGCCTGATTCGTCTCTGAGCCAGCTCTGGTGCTTCTCTTCTCTCTCTGTTGGCTCGAGGAGGCAGCAGCTGCTGAGCTGCCAAGCTGCCTGCCGGGCTGGCTGGGCGCAGATCGCAATGGTGCTAAAGCAAAACACACGTTTCCATGCTTAAATGACAGCTCGTTCAGACTTATTTCTGCGAAAACACCGCAGAGCATCATCCCTCCAGAAGATTCGGGTTAACAGGGAATTGTTTTTAGGAAGAGGCAGATGGTGCCTGCAGACGCCCACATGTTCTCTTTCACAGAGCTTAGAAATAATCACTCGCTACCGTAGGATCTACGCAAAAATGGAACTGGCAGCATGAACCGGCCCCGCTGAAGAGACCCGCCCTGGATTTGGGCCTCCCTGCCAGCCACCAGCCACACACTCCCTTCTTCAGCCTTCTGCCTCTTACACCTAACGATGACCCTGCAAAGCCAGTCCCAGCATGGGGAAAGCAGCCCTGAAGAACTGTCACTACAATTCTGATCGTGTTCCCGATCCCACCTTGGTATCAGTGCTGTCAGAAAAACCAAATTCAAGGACAAAACTCAAGTTAAAAGCAATTTCCAAGCCATGCTGCCCCCACAAGTGCCCCGTTGGCTCTCCTTGTTACAAAGTCATCTTCTTCTGCCGGTTAATTACGTCAAAAGAACAATGAAACAAGAAGACAGAAACCCAAAAGGACACAAACCTGGGAGAATATGAACTAGAAAGGAAAACATTTGTTACCTTCATTAGCTACCAGGAATGGTACGTGGAAAACACAAATTTAAATGCTTCATGGTTTGCAAACAAACCCTATTGTTGCAGCTCAGCTCCCATCATTAATTCTTAACAGGTCCTTATCACACAAACTTCACCAAAATAGCAGGAGCTGGCAGTTAACCATCCTGTGCAGTCTGCGTTGCCAAACCAGTTAAATAGGGTGAGGGGAGAGAAAAAAATCTCTTAACAGCCAACTACAACGGGAAGTTACAGTTACTGGGACTTCTCCTCCATGTCAGGCATGACTGTTCAGCGAGCGCCCTGCAGCACCCATCACTTCATAACCCCACCATTTCTCTCTCAGCCAAGCTTTGGATGTGTTCCTGCTTTTAGCCTTTCTCTCTCTCGTTACATCCACCCTCTGAGACATTCCTCCATCTCCTAGATTCGTAGCCCAAATCGTCTGCTTCCTCTCTCGCCCACACAAGTTCTACACTTGTGCTCCTCTCCCACCTTAGCTGTGATTCATACATCCTGGTTTCGACACAGCTTTTATACATAAGTCAGACATTGATGTTGTGAAATTTTAGGGCCTTTTGTTTAGTTTTTGTGGCAAGAGCTTTCAAAATAATTGCTGTTTTTTCAGAAAGAGCCTCAGCACACCATGATATTTTAAGTGGGGACCAAAAGGCTTCATGTAAGAAGATCCTGACGCAGGGGACAGTTACCTGGATTCTTGAAATACGTCACAAGAGGAGGCTGCAAGACTTGGCACAGCTCTTGAACAATTGGATGTGTTACAACAGATCAAGTTCTGTTCAGTACCTGATGATGAAAAACTGTCTCCTCTTCCAGCTGGATGCCACAAAATTCACAGGGAATCATAATGTCTCCATCTGCCTGGGCAGCTCGGGACTGGGATGAAGAAACAGACCAACAGCTTTTGGACCCAAGAGCACGCAGACCATCATATTCTTGTGGACTTGGAGAAATGCTTCTCTTACTGAAGGAGGCAAAGGCACTTGCTGGGTTACAACCAGTCTGTAATGCAAGCAACACAGAAAAATTAGCTCTCCTGTTGAGTAGAGAGAGACTTTAAAAACCGTGCTTTGTAAAGGCAAAATTGCTAGCACTCCCGCAGTATCACCGAGGAGGGACTGCAGCCTTTTTCAGTCACAGCAGGAGAAAAGCATATTTACTGCAAACCACCAAATATAATACAAGAAAGTACTAAACCTGATGAAGAATCAGATCTTCGGCAGGGAAAAGCTCCTCACAAAATTCACACGGCAACATGATGATCTCGTTGTCTGCAAAGTAAGTAACGGTTCAGTTCTCTGCCACAGACAAGTCTGATGTAGTAACGTTGGTTTATCATTCGAGTACCTGAGCAGGACTCCTTTTGGCACAGCAGCCAGAGCAAACGCTACGGGAACAGTTACTCTGCTCCCACTGCTGAATTGCACACAAGCAAATTCACATCACCCAGAGCAAGAAAAACTGTTTGGGGTCACAGATAGAGCAAACGGTCTGGTAAGAAAAGCCCCTTACAGCCTCCGGCTAATCTTCAGTACCATTTCTCCCTTCAAAATAAGCTGGCACGTCAGGTTTCCCCCCGATCCTCCCTTCCTATCGTGTTTTCTTCAATAGGTAAGTTGCACCTGCTCAGCTGTTACGTGCTTCTCACCTCTCATTGAGGCCAGAGATGTATTTTTTTCTCCTCCCCTTGCTGTCTTGCTCTAGTAATACTTCTTGGAAAGAAACTTTTTAAACTACTAATATTGCTAAGTTTTGAGGGAGCAGATCAAATTTAAAGAAGGAAGGAAGAAAGGTACTCATGGGAAGTGTAATATTCTGTATCTACAAATGGTTTAGCAGGAGTCTCAGAGAGACTCATTTGGATATTTTAGACTACCTAGATAATCTTTGACATTCCCAGTCCAAGAATCCTCTCTTTCCTTCTCCATTTCCTCAAACTCTAAGGAAAAAAAAAAACACCACAACAGCATTTATACTTACTTTTTATGTGGTTTGATATGCTAAAAGACCCTGAAGAGTAACAGGAGAAGATATTTGATGTGTCTGTTTCATTCAGACAGGCTGATGGCACCGACTCTTTGGTGTAGTAGTTTTCCCAGAAGTCACTGGGAATTTCAGCTCCAATATTGTTGTCAGGATTATTCTCATTTTGCAGGCTGAGAGCCAACGCGTAATCTAAATCCGCGTTCCACTCTTCATGAAGTGAAGAACGAGCGTCTTCATTTCTCTCCAGCTGCTCCAGTTCATCCTCTTTGAAAGATAAATACAGCAAGTTTGAGAGAACATCAAGTCTGCCACAAACAGTTCTCTTCTGTGCATCAGACGAGCTCAACCACGAGGGTTTAACATGTGGATGCTCATGTTGGTCAGTGTCTTAAAGCCCAGAAGGGCACTTGCTTTAAATTCTGGAGGAAGAAGGAAAACAGTCATCCTACTTTTGTTTGTAACAAGCTAAAAAGGAGAAAAAGAAGGCAGCTTTTCCTCTTGCTCCAAAAGCTTGAACTTTAGCTATGTGGGAGCTTTACAAAGTCCTTGAGGAACCTTCTGAAACCTACACCGTGAACAAGGTCCAATTAATACACTGTAGTCCTGTCCCTTTTACAAGGACGAGACAATTCAGCTTTGTCTCTTTGGTATAGTGATGGGAAAACAAATTCCTTTTAGCAATACTACATTGGACAGCAGTGGGAATCATACATGTACAGAAGAAACCCGTGAAATGTTTTCTGGTAGAAAAGCTACACTGAGAAGAAAAACAGGGTTAGGTTTTGTGGTGCACTCACAAAAAGGGTCTGCATTAGGTGTGTGGAGGTACGAGATGAGAGACTTAGGAGAAAGCAGAGGCATTTACAAGTGCCTCAGCTATGCCCAGAGTGTGACTGCAGAAACGTTAAGCACTACACAGATGAACCCACACCCAGATCTTACCTACCCTTCTACTTCACTGAAGTAGAGGAGTACAGCTGCTAAGCAAAACCAGCCAGAATTTGCAGTGAGCAAACAACTGCAATTTCATTTTTAAGCAACTGAGACAAAAGAACAGGCAGTGGACTGGGCTTTCAAACTGGGTACCTCTGTTTAGCTGCCTTTTGCAGTCTTATTCCACGGTAAAATAGTCCCACTGACATGGCCTGTGGAGCTTTCCTTATTCAGTATTATCACAGAAAGCAATTACAAAGCCTTATACTTGGATCAAAGCATGCTTCCAAATGTAAAATTAGAAGCCAATTATTACTCTCTTCTACACCGCACCTCACTTCTGATTTCTTTGTGCTGCTGAAAGATTTCTTCTGCTAATGTCCTTAAGTGTTTAGGCTCCTACGCAGCCACTGTCAATCTGCTTTTCTACCCCCTTGGGCACTCTCCACAAGGGCCCAGAAGAGTTACCTGATCTCAGTCGGTTTCTAATGTCTCGAAGGACGTGCAAATCTGCATCCTCATCCTCAAAGCAAGGCACCGCTCTGCTTCCTCTTACTGGTTTCACCTCTTGCCCACAGACTCGAGGATGCTCCTTTAGATCTTTCATCATGATGTTACGGCTGCACCCACCACATCTCTCGGTCCTGGCTCCGCAGTAAACTTCATGGTCCTGGAGCTTGTTGGAAGCGAGCTGTATGTCACAGTACCTGCAGACAGCAGGACGCAGAGGGCACGCTGACGCCTGGAAGAGGAGAGAGGGATTATTCTTCACATATGGGAGACTGAGGCAAAGCTAGAAGGAGGTTCTCAAGTTTGCTTAAGAGTAGAGTGATCGCTGGTTTCTTTAGCCACATCCAAAGCTCCACTAAAGAGTAGCTTGAAATAACATCCTACATGAGAAATTTAAGAGAAACATGTTGTATAAGCTGTGCAGTCGTGAACATGCCAGCTGAAGAGCTCCAAAGACTCACAACAATCTTTTTAAGTCTCTAAGACTTGGAGAGCAGGTTCATGTGCTCTTTGAAGTCAGCTTTGAGATATGGTCTTGACATCCAGTACTAATCACACTGCATTGAGTACTGCTCAAAACACTTCAGTGTGCAATAGAGAACAGACTTACAGCACATTTCCTACTCAACAAGAATTGTTTGCACATTCTTTATCCTACAATGAATGACAGGTAAGTTGCCCTCCAAAAGGGGTTAAAAACTTGAAATACACATTACAATTGCAGATACTGCAATAATCCTTCATTATTTGCTTTATAAACAAAACGAAAAGCATTACTCGCAAACATGCAGGATAAACTGGTCCCAAGGTTTTGAACTGGACATATTTACAACAACAATCCTTTTTTTCCACACTGATAAGCAGACTCACGTAGCACTGCCAGAGCTGGCTTTAAACGAGCCCACAGGAAGGGAAGGCGCTGACATTTGTAACACAATTGCCTGGGACAACCGCTAGCTAGATTCAAAACCTCAGAAAATCCCACCGTGTCTCATTTTAGTTTACTTTATAAGCTACTTTGAAAGCTTGTTTGGGCACAATGAGTTATTAAAACTCACGTAATGAGTGCAGCAGAGTTAGAAACGTGTAATGATAAAGGACTGCAAAAAAATCAAGGTAATAATATTCTGTATTTTGAAACAGCGTGCCATTTTTTATCTTCTTCACTAATAAGAACAAAACCCACTGATTATCACAGATACCTCTTTTTTAAGAGGGTCTGAGCATGCTCCACCACTGCAAGAGAGTTTCCAACCACTTTCTGTTCCATTTACATTCTGTGAATTTAGAAAGCAAGCTTCAATAAAAGCGATGCATCAATCACAGGCTGGAATCCAGGTCTTGCGACAGAAAGGCTCTAGAATCAGTGCTTGGAAATACCAAGAGTATCTTCCCAGTGTCTAACAACATCAAGTCCACCAACCTCATGATCCTTCAAGAGGCATTTTTCCATCTTCATCCTACACTTGCAGGTAACCTACAATAAACAGATCTCGTTAGATTAACTGCCAGAGGAGTCAGCAATTTTAGAGAAGAAATTTGTTATTACCTGCACGTGTTCAGACTCAATATGGTTCTTCATTTCTGACTTTGGGATCAATTCACTGCAGTGGCGGCAAACTTCGATGTTTCTGCTGCAGTGGATTTCATGCACGACGAAATTAGCAACAGGAATATCCTTTTTGCTACGAGAAAGTCAGAGGTTACTCTTCAGAAAATACATCAACAACAATTTCAAGTTATTTTTCCTAACAAATAAAGAATCCTAAGAGAGCTTTCTATGAATTCAAGGTTTAGAGAACTGAGTAATTACAGAGAAAGGCAAGCCCAACCAGGCTTCCATGTTCCTTATAGGTGGGATATTAACATATAGAGCAGGCAAAGGTCACAGTTTTCACACAGCATCACAATAAAATCAAGGTGAATTTATTTCCTTATGTGAAAGATAAATTTTGCAGCATAAACAAGTTATCACCAGGTTCAAGTTAATAAACTAATCCGAGAAGATAAAAGCTTCTTCCTGAAAATGACTTGGCTATGAGATGTCAGACAGTGTTCCGCTCGGAAAAAGTAAACAATGGATCCTGTTAGGCTGATCTGCTCAGAGAACTACGGCAGCAACCGTATTACTTTGAAGCCAAAACTCCCCTGCTCACCTCACTCCCAAGATACTCGTTTTCCTATCCTGAGGAGGATGCAAGGCTTACAAACCTTGTTCCTAGAGGGGTTCAAGGCCAGGTTGGATGGGCCTCGGGCAGCCTGTTCCAGTGTCCCTGCCTATCACAGGAGGTGGGACTGGGTGGGCTTTGAGGTCCCTTCCAACCCAAACTATTCTGTGATTCTGTGATTGTGGCCAATTAGCCAAGCGACACAGTCCAACAGCATCGTGCAAACTGGTCACGCTCTCTGCCTGCACACAAACCAGGCCGATGTGGCAAGAAAATGCTCGATTGCAATGTGTGTTTGGGAAAAAAAAGCAAATTCATTTAGTTTCTTGAGCTCAAAATGCAGCTGCTGAGACAACATCATCAGTAAACACGTTACAGCATCGGCTCTTCCAAAGACCTGCTATCCTAGAGAAACAACTTGCCTACTGCTCCTCTTCTTACGTTCCTGCTTCTGACCACACCACCGCTAAAGGAAAACTTGGAATTGCGCATTCCAAGCCTCCGTCACAGAAAACTAAGCCTTGGTTTCTATGTCAACACTTTCACTTCTGCCTCATTGCCTGCGAAGTCAGAAACTTGAGTAACGGTTGGGAAAACCCCTTTATGACAGTAACACCGGAGAAGCCAAACCCGCATCCTAGGTATTGAGAAGTTGGATGTTTGTTGTTAACCAGCTCCCTCCAGGATTTCACAGGCCTCCTGGCCCCCTGCTCGGATTCTGTCCTTACCAGTTCCCGCAGAGCCGGCTCTCGGCCGCGGCGATGGTGGCGATGGCCATTCCTGCCGGAGCGGGCACGGGGCGAGCACGGGCACCGCGGGTCACGGTGCAGGGACCGGGCGGTGGGGAGGGTCTCGAGTCACAGGGAAGGGGAGCCGGTGGCGATGCTGGGGACCAGTTGGTGATGCTGGGGTCCTGGTGGCAATGCTGGGGACCTGGTGGCGATGCTGGGGTCCCGGTGGCGATGCTGGGGTCCTGGTGGCAATGCTGGGGACCTGGTGGCGATGCTGGGGTCCCGGTGGCGATGCTGGGGTCCTGGTGGCAATGCTGGGGACCCGGTGGCGATGCTGGGGACCCGGTGGCGATGCTGGGGACCCGGTGGCGATGCTGGGGTCCCGGTGGCAATGCTGGGGTCCTGGTGGCAATGCTGGGGACCTGGTGGCGATGCTGGGGACCCGGTGGCGATGCTGGGGACCCGGTGGCGATGCTGGGGACCTGGTGGCGATGCTGGGGTCCCGGTGGCGATGCTGGGGACCTGGTGGCAATGCTGGGGTCCCGGTGGCAATGCTGGGGACCCAGTGGCGATGCTGGGGACCTGGTGGCGATGCTGGGGACCTGGTGGCGATGCTGGGGTCCTGGTGGCAACGCTGGGGACCTGGTGGCGACGCTGGGGTCCTGGTGGCGACGCTGGGGTCCCAGGTGGCGACGCTGGGGACCCGGTGGCGACGCTAGATGCTGGGTCACGGATCCCGGTGGCGAAGCTGGGGGTCAGGATCACGATGCGGAGACTGGATGGCGGTGCGGGTCCCGGGTGGTGACGCCGGGGTCGGGATCCCGAGCCAGGGTCTCTGGTGGCGGTGCCGGTGTCAGCCCCCTGGCCCCGGGTGGCACGGTCCCGGTGCGGGTGCCGGTTCCCGGTTCCCGGTTCCCCGTGCGCTGCCCCCGCCCCGCCCCGCGGCTGCGCGCTGCGTTCTGCGCTCTCATCATGGCGGCGCGGGGCCATGTGCAGGACCCCAACGACCGCCGCCTGCGGCCCATCTACGGTACGGACCGGAGCGGGGCCTGGGGGCGGCGTGGGGGGCGGCCGGGACCCGGTCTGCCCGCAGCCCGATCCCCCCCCCGGCCCAGACCCCTGCCCCCCCCCCCAAGCTCTCCCCGCTTCGGATCCTTCCCCTCCCTCCGCCGCCCCCAGCTCGGGACCCCCCTCCGCTTCTGGGCACCCCCCCCCCCGCCTCCCCGCCGAACGGGGTCTCCCCGCTTGGGACCCCCGCACCTTGCTTGGACATCCCCCTCCTCTTTCCCCGTTGCCCGGGGTCTCCCCCTTTGCCCCCCCCCCCCCAGTCCAGGGTCTCCTTGTTGGGATCTCCCCTCCTTCCCCGCCCCGGTGCCCGGGGATTCCTTGCTCAGACTCTCCTCCACTCTGCCCAGGGTCTCCCCACTTGGGACCCCCCCTCCCTCCCTGCTTGGACACCCCCCTCCTCCTTCACCTCCCCACCACTCAGAGTGTCCCAGCAGGGATCTCCCCTCCTTCGCCCCCCCGGTGCCCGGGGATTCCTCACTCAGATCCCCCTCTCCATGCCCAGGGTCTCTCTGCTCGGAACCCCCCCTCCCCACTTGGGCGCCCCCCCCAATCCCTTCACGTACCCAGGGTCTTTCTACCTAGACACCCCCCTCCTGGGGCCCCCCCGCTTCAGACTCTTTCCCCCTCCCCACTGCCCAGGGTCTCCCTGCTCGGATCCCCTTCCCCATTTGGAACCCCTGTACCCCCCTGGTGCCCAGGTTCTCTCTACTTGGACACCCCCCCCATTTTGGGGTCCCCTAGCTTCAGACTCTTTCCCCCTCAAGACCCCCCTCCCCACTCTCTCCCTGCTCAGGACCCCCCTCCCCACTTGAGCCCCCTACTTCCCCGTGGTACCCAGGTTCTCTCTACTTGGAACCCCCTTCTTCTGAAGTTCTCCTGCTTCAGACCCCTTCCCCCTCCCCAGTGCTCAGGGTCTCCCCCCTCCTGATGCCCAGGGTCTCCCTGCTTGGGACCCCCTCTCCGCAGAGCCCAGGGTCGCCCCACTTGGGACCCCTGCTTTGTGCTATTTGCAGGGTTTTCCATTCCTCCCAGTTAAGGTAACTCTAGTTCACGATTGTTTGCTGCTGCAGGGGAGCTGGGAATCGACTGATTCCTAATAGGAGCAGACATGGAACCCCTAAAGCTGCTTGTTGGGGCGTTATGAAAATTAATTGGGAGCTGGGAGTGCTGTAGTTGGAAAGAGACAGTCTTGTTGAGAAGTCTCTTGTACTGTTGTTACCAAATATTTCCAGGGGTGTTGCATGGAATTGGGATTGCTTAAGAAATTGTAGACAAACTTATGTCTGTTCATGCAAATACAGAGAAAAGAAACACTTCCCCAGGCTATGGTATCACTTTTCCCCCAAAACCGAAGGGTGGGGAGAGACTTTGGAAAACATTCTTAACTTTTTCAACTGCATAAATACTTACTCTCTCCAAACCCACGGAGAGCTGCCCTCGGTTGGGGATAAATGTGCTTTGGGAATGTCCTTGGCTGCTCGGGCAGTGAGGATGGTGCAGTGCAGACCCACATCTGTGATGGGTTCCAGGGAACCGGGGAAAGTAGTTTTGTTGGGTTAGAAGTGCACGGCTGTCTTAAAGCTCATTGCATAAGGGTGAGCAATGCAGTTTGTCTTTATGTAACCATTTTAAGTTCTTTCTTTAGCTTTCTGTGCGTGCTGTGATTGCCGTTTCTATTAACGTGCAGCTATGTCTTATACCTGGGTAACAAACGTTCTTTAAACAAAAAGCTTGTTAAGTTCAACCAGTATTAAAGCATTGAGATGTATTTCCCTCTGCTCATTTCAGGGAGCATGGCTTTTAGGTAGAGAGCTTTAAAATAGCTTTCTGCTGGTCCTGGAAAGCGTTATCTGCAGCAGAAGTCTTGAATTCAGGCTCTGGTGCTGCAGATCCCAGCGTACAGTGAATGTCCTTAAAGAGGAGATGCGCAGCTTCACCTAAATCACAGACTGAAGATGTGTAGTGTGAGATCCAAGGTCTGGTTCTTGGCTTCCAGCAGTGCTTTTCAGTTTGCACAGTGTGTCTGGGTTACTCGGGATTCCTTGACAGCTCTGTGTATCTTTCATCTTGATTTGTTCTCCCTTCACCTGAAGGTTCACATGTTGCGTTTCCAGCCATTGAACATCTCCACCTACAGACTTTTGGCTTCAGTTTATTTTCTTCTAGCTTGAATTCATTTGGAAATTGCCAGCTGTTTTGTCCTCCAACAAACTTACTTGTTAGCAAAACACAATCTTTTTATTCTGCTGCAGTTTAGAGAGGTTTGTGGTTTATTTTATTTACTTCAGGAGACCTAAAGCGAAGATCTTATCAGCACAGTTGTTAAACAAGCCCAGACAGGCAGCGCAGCACGATAGATAATTTGTGGGTCAGTGAACCATGCAGGACAGATCTTTAAATCAAGAAGTGTCTGCTTGTGGGTGAAGGGATCACCAGGATGTTCTATTCCACCGTTTGAATCTCTTCACAGAGAAGTCCTTCTTCAAGTTTTAATGTTGAAGATGTTGCACAGGTTTTGATATCTTAAGTAGCCACTTAACCCTTGTAAAGGCAGCGTATTAGAGTTTTAGACTATATTTTTTACAGCAACATCTTGTTTTGGTTGGTGTGGGCAGGCTGCCTCATTTGAGGTTTTGTCTGTATGGTTTCAGGAGTCCGGTTAGCTCTGCTTTAAATCTGCAGCACTTCTTTGGGCATAGAAGCAAACGTTAAAGCTGCTGAATATAAAACTCATTAGTATGGGTGCACACTTTGTACCACATACGCTGAATTACGAAGGGTCACCTTTCTACTCAGTAAAAAAGTTATGTCTCATAATGAGAACTACAGTCTTGATGAGAATGAGATGTGTAATGTAATTTCAATCAACTGGCATTAGTTCTGTTCACAGTTTGCTAGGGGAGAGGCCAGGACAGTGTGGGCAGACCTCTCTCTGTTGGTACATCAGGTACAGCTCGGCTTTTCTGCTAGGCTTTGGTTTGCAAGGATTTGGTTTTGAGGAAGAGGGAGCATGTAAGGCTCATGGTCTAGCTTGCAATTGTTTGAAATTGTCTAATAACGTGATGATGCAGTGTAGGTAAAGCTGAAAAGAAGAATACCGAGCTGAAAAAAGGAGGAAAATGGTCTGGAGACAGGGGTTTTCTAGAGATGAAGTCTTACTAGATAGCGGGATATCCCCCTGGGAGCTTCACTTTTTGTCTTTAAGACCAGTCTGGTGCGAGCATAATGATAGTCTGTAAGGGGACAAATCTGCTCTGCCTGAAGTATGAACTGTGTGGACAAGTAGGCCTTCTCAATGGTTTGACAAATTGTGAGTGCTCAGTTTCTAACCCACTGCCTGTTAAAAGTCATTGAAAGCCTCCCAAAGGCACATAGAATTAATTCCTACTTTTACTGAAGTGAAGAGGCTAAGCTCCATCAGTAGCAAAGAGCTGCTGCTGCAGAACCTGCTCTATTATGCGTCTCTTTTGTTGCTGTAATGATCTATGCGGAGTAATTACAAAAGCTTGTTTGTTTGAATGACTAAAACTAGTGCAGTGAGATAATACTTCATCTACAACATGACATGTTTCCTGAACGCTTGGTTTAGTAGTAATTGTACAAGGAAAATGCGGTTTACGCTGATGGCCTGACAACACATGCTCCACAGTAAAATTAGGGATAGCTCTCCAGAGCGGTCTGGTGTTTTTGAAATAATGTTATGTGTGTTGTTCTTGTGCAGATTATCTCGATAATGGCAATAATAAAATGGCAATCCAGCAAGCAGATAAACTGCTCAAAAAACACAAGGATCTTCACTGTGCCAAGGTGAGTGCGATTGCAGTGCTCCGACCTCATTTAGTGAGCGCACTGCTGAGACTTGGAGTGTTTCGCCGTGCCTTTTGAAGTGACTTCCAGAGACACAGTGTTTTCTGAACCCTCTGGAACATCTCGGGCTGTTCTGATTCACGCAATGTCATGTTTGCCTGAAAACTTGTACAGCCCCTCTTGTTGGGGCACCTCTAATGATCAGAGCGTGGCTGGTTACAGCTGAGCTAACTGCCTGCCTCCCAGTCAGAGCTGCCGCACGCAACCTCAGCAGATGGGCTGTACCTTTACCAGTGCTTCTCTTCAACCTTTGGTTGAGAGATGCAGCTGTAGTAGTTTGGACCAGAAGATTACCTTGGGAGGTGCAGTCCTTAGCAAAGCACAACAAGGTGATTTTTGAAGGTATTTTCTCTTCTACCTCTTGTTCGCTGCCCTCCTTGCTGTTGAGGGGACAGGAGTTCTGCTCCTCAGTTTTCTGAACATACGACTATCTTTCTGCTTTTCTCTTTTTCCCTGTGGGTTTTCTTCTACAGCTCCTACTGCTTCTGCACGAAGCGAGTGTCATTGACCCGAATCTCATTTATGTCACTTCTCTCTGTCCCATTATTGAAAGAAAAGAATGAAAATTGGCAGAACTGGTCAGTTCTCAGTCTGCAGGGGGGAAACAGGGTGGCAGCTGATGCCTTGGAGCGTATTTGTTAAGAGCTCAAAGCCATGTTGTTTGGTGCAGCTTGCGTTTGGGAGTTTTCCTCTACGAACATACGGCTTAGAAGCTTAATAAAACCTGAAGTTCAGCAGAAGTAACAAGGTGGTTGGGCAAAGCCTCTGCTTACTGGGAACGAGGGGATTTTCTCAGGGAACTGCCAACTGTGTTTCTAACGGGTGCCTCTCTGTTGTCTCAATAGGTTCTAAAGGCAATTGGCTTGCAGAGAACTGGCAAGCAAGATGAAGCGTATGCTCTGGCACAAGAAGTAGCAGCACTTGAACCCACAGATGATAATTCCTTGCAAGCACTAACTATTCTTTACCGGGAAATGCATAGACGTAAGCGTTTTGGTTTGCCTCTTTTAAAAATGGCAGTTATTCGTGCTCTTCCAGAGGTTTATCTGACACATGGTTTCACGGGGAACGTGCAGAGTCTGGGGTTCACATATAAGCGTGTTATTAAGAGATGCGCAGAAGGCCAGTGACACCTGCTGTAAATGCCTTTAGGGCTCTGGTGATCACCGTGGAGCAAAAAACCCAGTTCAGGCTTCTCTCATTAACATTATTGTGTGTGCAGTTCCTAAATGAGTGGTGTGCTAATCATCATCCATCCCAGTCAGCCTACAAGTACATTTTTTTTAATGAAAGCTGCTGGGTTTTGTTGTGAGTGTGTGGTAGAAATGACAAATCCCATGTTTGGTGGTTTGGAGCACTTAACTCCGTGAGTCCATAGTCAAAGGGTTCAGGCCCCAGAGTTGTGTGACAACCAGAAGGGGAATCCTGGCCTCTCAGTTTGATCACATTAACTTTTTCAGTATGATTCCTTATAGCGATGGGGTATTTTGATCCTAATTCTAAATGTTTGACAGAGTAGAATTGCGAGTGCTTTTCTGAAAGAAGCCAGACCTTACATACTGCTTATCTACAGCTCTGAATGGTTGTTGTTTCTGGCTTCTTCTTGTGGTTCTTGGTGGTGGTAGCAACATTTACTGTGGAATTGCTGGAGCAGAAACAATGGGGTGAAACAGCTTCTGTAGAAGTGGGTGTCTGTTGTCAGTCTGCCGTACAGCAATTGCCTATACTCTCCTAGCTGATTTCTTTCTATATGTGTATGTGGAGTTCAAACACTGTTTCTTGTCTTATACCCAATTTTTATGTGTATCTGTAACTTCATCATAAACAAACCCCTGAAAATGCCAAAAGCTTTCTATGATTCTAAACAGCTGGCATAAGCATTAAGCTCAGGTTTCTGACTTTCAGGTTTATAACTCAGAAAGGAAGTGGTAGGTGTTAGGCACTTCCACTTCTGGACATGCAAGAAAATTGTAATTAGATGTTTTATGTATGTGTGTTGGGGATGTGTAAAGTACATGAAAAGCAAATTCCATTTAGCTTTCTAATACTACACTGAGATATGATTGTATGTGTAGAGAAAAAATCTGGAAAGGTGAAAATGGAAGAAAGTTTTGCATATTATAATAAGTATTCAGTCACGATAGACCTATTATTAAAAAGCATGGTGTGGTGTACTTTACTTGTTAAGAGTACTAAAATAGGGAAATAACAGGATGTGGTTAATGCAAGTAAATCTGCAACAAGAGTAACTAATTTGATATTAGGCTCTGAAAATGTTCTGTGTTTTGATACTTAATTTGTGTGGAGCAGTCCTTTCGCCAGGAGTAGAAATTTTCTTTCAATTTAATGCTCCGAAATAATCTAATGAAAAAGACTGAAGTGCTTCTGAGCAGTTCAGTTGTTGCTGTTAATTCTGTTCTTCCTAAATTTGTCTTAACTCGAGCGTCTGGTTTTGGTTTAGCGGAACTTGTAACTAAACTGTATGAGGCAGCTGTAAAGAAGGTTCCCAACAGTGAAGAGTATCACTCTCATCTCTTCATGGCCTATGCCAGGGTTGGAGAATACAAGAAGATGCAACAGGTACAATCACTATTCGTATTTTGATCATTTAAGGTGTCCTTCTATCTGTGTAGCTGTTCTGGAAGAGATACAGGAAGATCTCATGTTTTCAGACTTGATTTACTCCTTAGTTTGCCCTTATCTTTGGGAAAAGGAATCTTGCCCATGCTCCTGCCTCTGGAATATAACATGTAACCAGTCTTTTATTGGTTGTAATTCAGTTAGGAAAGCCCAAGAAGCCCTTCCTTTAAGTACGTCTTCTCAGTTGGCAGAACAGTGTCATGCTGGTTAGTTTTGTTTCCATCCCTTCCAAATTAGGTGCCTGGAGAATGCCTATAAATGGAAGATTCTTTCCAAAGCATGCACGCTTGCTCTTCTGCATAAAAAAGGCACAGAGTGCCAAGTAGATGAGTCCTAAACTCCCTCTCATTCCCACTGTGCTAAGGTGACTTGAATATTTGTACAAGTTTGGCTTAAATAACTAAAAGAATATATTGAGCAGAAGTGTTATTCTCCATTGATGACCAGTTGTATGCTGTCTGACTTCACGCTGTAGACAGAGACTAATTTATTAATGTGTGTCCAGTTAAAAGCCCCATATGACAGTCTGAGCTTCAGAGGCATGACTGTTAGCTGTGCTTCTGCACAACCATGAGTGAAAAAAAGCCAATCTTGCAGATAACAATATTTAACATTTATCTGACCTTCCGTATGTTTAAAATGTCATGCAGACATGTGTCTAGTTAAGTTATCCAGACATCGTTAGGGTAGGATGAACCAAATAGGCCCATGCATTTGGCCTAAGGACTTAGAGATTCACAGATTGCATGGATGCAAACTAATTGGAGAGTGAAAATAGACCCCAGCTTCCCGTGTTCTGGGATTTTTCAGCTGAAAGTGCTGGAAAGTGCAAACTGAGGTGGCAGTCGGGAAACTGGCACAAAAGTCCATGTGTGGTAGCAGACTGTGTTATATGTAATTTCTTAAAATTAATTACAGATTTTAGATGGTGTTTATTATATACAGATGGGAAATGTGTGAATGACGGTTTCTCTGATAGACTGGAGAATCTTGACTATTTTGACTCTGCTTCGATACAGCCAAGCTTTCAGTGTGACCTTTGCTCTCCACTGCTTTGCAGGGATAGGTGACCTCCTGTCAGGTATCTGAGTGTGTGCATGTATGAAAGGAGTGGCGAGGGGCAGTCGCTTACAAGAAGGAGGCATGTGTTTTGCAGTGCCTCCTAGCACTGACTGGTGAAAACTGGCACTGGAGATATCCCCCTCGCTCCTAAAGAATCAGTCTTCTGCTTCTTCACATAGTTACCACTTCTAACTAAAGCTACCATCTCGTTAGCATACATGCACATGCTCACTGCTGTTCCTTGTCAGACCTACACAAAGTACTTCATCTTTGAAACGTTCCACCCTCTCCTTTCTTCTTCAGCAATGTGTGTTAGGATGGGAGGGTTCACGGGTCGATAGAAGTCCTCCTGTCTCGTTAATTCTGTGCTGTCTGCTGCCGTTGTTGCTGCTTTGCTTGCATTGTCAGATATGCTTCAGGAATGATGAAACTTTGTCTTGCATTTTTCAGGCTGGAATGGCACTTTATAAGATTGTACCCAAAAATCCGTACTATTTTTGGTCTGTGATGAGCCTGATTATGCAGGTATGTACAGTGTTACAAATGAGTTTGACTTTTGCTGCAGGTGTAGTGCTAATATCGAAGTGTTCGGAGTGAAAAATACTATAGATTGTTTTAAGCAAAATGTATGTTTGAACCATTTCTGTACAATACTGGGAGATGGACTAAGCCCTCCCTAAGCAACATTGTGGATGTGTTTCAGAATTACTGCTGTGATGTTATAATGCAGTTTGCCTGGTCTGCCTTACCATGCTTGTACAACCTCAGTTATTCTCATATCTGGACTGTCTTTCAAGTTAGAGAGCTACTGAATAAACCCTCAAACATCTGCAGCTCCTTAGGCAGAACCGTTCCTCTCTGGAACTAGGTTATGAAGGGTCTCGGAAGAAATAAATGAGAGCCCTGGACTTGGTATGTCTTTAAAATTGCTACAGATCTGTAGGAATCAACAGCAGCTCAGCTGTGCTGCTGTTGGGTGAGATAGCAGATTCAGGCTCTTATCAAACAGCCTGACAGAGTGTTGACTAAGCAAAAAAATAACCATGGAGGCTTATTCTTTAAAATACTGTGCTGTGGAAAACACAAATGTATTCTTGCTGCGTGTTCTTTGTCGTGTGCCTAGATTTACAAGTCTCTGGACAGTGTCATCACTGGTGAGCTTTTCAGAACCTCACCAGTTTTACTGCTGCCCTTTAGCAGAGCAGTCGCGCTCTGCACGTGGCAGATGGCAGCTCTGAATGTCTGCCTGGGGAGGGGGGATTCAAGCTCCTGGGTTTGGTTTTTTCTTTTAGTCTCTTCTAGTGTGAAAAAAATGGGTGAGAGAGAACACAAAAAGTTGATGAGCTGTTACAATAATTCTTCTCTTGCTCAGTCCATCTCAGCGCAGGATGAAAACCTCTCGAAGACAATGTTTTTGCCACTAGCTGAGAGAATGGTGGAAAAAATGGTGAAGGAGGACAAGATTGAAGCTGAGGCTGAAGTAAGACTTATAGATACTTTTAGCTTGATTTGAGCATGACTGAGACAGGGAATGCACTGTTCAAGGAAGCTGGTTGTTTTAACAGTTTTCCAAGATATAGTAGTGTTCTGAAAGTAAAGGTAATGGGGCAGAAGGAAAACCCAAGAGCAGTGGGTTGAGAGGGATCTGGAGGAGTGTGGCCAAAGAAAGCTTTTGGCATTTGATTTGACTAATGAAGTACTTAGGTTTGCCCCCTAGGAGACCCCAAGAGAAACTTCAGGACTGAGAATGGAAAAAAGACCTAAATTCCTGAATGTTCCACCCTCTTGGGATGCTAAAGATAGCTTTGCAGTCCTGGCTATCTCCTGTTTCTAATGACAATAACACAAGCCACTTATTTCTTGGCACACCTGTAAATTGTTTTACTAGCAAATTTCATTGCAGTCTAATCTTTCTTTTAAGGTCGAACTGTACTACATGATTCTGGAACGCTTGGAGAAGTATAAGGAAGCCTTGGATGTCGTGAGAGGAAAACTAGGAGGTAACTATTTCTGTCAGATAATAATCACAGTTGTGTGAAGGAACAGCAGCTCTCCTTTGCTTCAGACTTGTCCACTGGTTAGAAACAAAAAAGGCTGTAAGGAGCCTGACACTTTGCACCAATTTCAAACATCAGTGCAGGCTTTGGAGGTGCTTTTGCGCAAGCTGGTGTTACCCAGTTGTTTGTGGTGTTTGTGTCATTCAGTGACGAGCTTTGCAGCAGGAGTAAATTGATAACGTGCTAGTTTGTTGTAGCTGTCATCTTAAAATAAAAAAGTTATTCCTAATATCCTACATTTTTCTGGACTCCTTCTGGTGTTTAAAGTGCACTTGCAGTTTTAAGGAATTGGGATATGAGGGATTCCTTTGCAAACCTGGCCTTTCTGTCCTTCAGGGGCCTCTCTCCTGTTCTCTGACACTGACTGGTTTACATCCGTGGCTACAATAAGAAGCTTTGTGCAGAAAGTAGAGAAGGAAATGCGCTGATTAAATAAATTTTCCCTTCTGTTTTTAATTTAGAGAAGCTGACAAGTGAGCTGCAAAGCCGTGAGAACAAGTGTATGGCAATGTACAAGAAGCTGTGTAGGTGGCCAGAGTGCAATGCGCTGTCGAGAAGGCTGCTGCTGAAAAAGTGAGATGGTATTTCTGCAGTTCTACTGAAAAAATGAAGAAGAACACTGGCCTGGTTGTGAATTGCCTTATTTGGCAGCTTCTGTAAATGGTGGTTAAAAGAGAAGAGCATCAAAGTGTCTCAAAGTATTTCCAAACATTTCCACTCCAAAGCCTGAGGAGAAGGGCAGCAGAATGGAATGTTAAAAGGGACATGTTGAAAGGCACAGGGAGAGTCAGGATCACCACTGTAGTCGCTTCTTTTTGAAGGCTGACTTTAGTGGCACATTAATACAATAAAATGTTATTTGCCCCCTTATTCCTAAAGGCTTTGCTGGTTGTCCAGCTCTAACTCACATGGTGGGAAAGAAGAACTGCATTTACATTTAATTTTCTGTTATATGAATCCATGTTATTCCTTAAATTCAGCTTTTGCAAGAAATGCTGTTTTAGAAGCGAGTTTCTGATTCGGCAAGTCTCTAAACTTTGTTCTGTGCCTGATTTTTGTTTCAGTTCAGATGATTGGCAGTTCTACATAACTTACTTCGATTCAGTGTTTCAACTCATTGATGAAGCCTGGACGCCTCCACCAGAAGAAGAGCAGTAAGTTAACTGTTTTGCCGTGGATTTGATCTTTCCCTTGTTCTACAGCAATTTTTTCCGCTCATCTATCCAGTACAGCGCTGCCTGCGTCTTCGGATGACTTCTTGACATCAGACCCCAAACAATGTGTTTCCCCTGCTTTGTTTTGGAGGCTGGCAATAGTTTATTGGAAGCAGCTGTATAAATAGTTTCTGCAGTACAGAACTCTTCCAGTTCATGGTGATTGTGTTAGAGAATCCATGCCACGTTTCCTTGAGAGTATCGTGGGAGTATGCTGAGTACGTGTTATCAATGCCCTAGCAATGGGAAAAATCAAAGAACCTTTTGTCTCTTTAATTGCACAGCTCTTTGGAAGGAGAGGTACATTATTCTATAGAGCAAGCTGTGAAATTTGTAGAAGAGAGGATAACAGAAGAATCTAAGAGCTCTCGGCCACTGCGGGGACCATATTTAGCTAAACTGGAGCTGATCAGGCGTTTGCGATACAGAGGTTGTAATGATGAATATAAACTAGGTAAGAGCCATTACCTGTGTGATAAATTAATCTTTTAGAGAGAACGCAGACTGGGAACAAACTGTTTGCTACACCATTGAGTTAAACTCAATATTTGTTAAGAAAGTATACATTCTGTTGCCTGGATTTAAAGAATTTTGAAAGCATGAAAAGATGAGCCTTAGAGAAAGGCAAGTTGTTCCAGGCTTCTCTAGGGCTTGTAAAAGCAAGCAGGGAAGCTTTTGAAGGGATCTAGCAGCATATGGTCACTGACATGGTAATGAAAAGTGCATTCCTGATGCTCTCTCCTTTTGTAGAACGTCCTGCTGTTATGCTGTAATCGCTGGGTGGTTTTTTTTCCATTACGTTTTTTGGCAGCAGCACCAGGTTTCACCTTCATAAAAGTTGCATTTAAAATTCATATTTAGGAAATCAGGGAAGGAGAGAATGTGATTAGAGCAACATTTGTGCAACTGGCTAGTTCCTTTTGTATTTCCGTCCAAAACTAAGAAACAGTTAGATAAGCAGAGGCTGTGTGCGTGCCTGTAATGCTGAACTCTTATCTGCCAAAGTAGCTTGAATGAAGCCCTTGAGGTTTTTTTTGTATGTCCTTGGTTACCGGAGATGATGTGCCTCTGTTAAAATGTGCTGTAGCACAGCTATCCCTTTTCTTAATCGCTGTGTAATATCAAAGGGGGAAAGAAACCAGAAGTGTTAAGAAATTTTCCTCATAGTGATTTTACAGATTCAGCTTTTAGCGGAGTATATTGAAAAGATGAACTGGCCTTTTTCCTAGGTGACCCAGAAGATCTAATGTTCCAGTACTTCAAAAGATTTGGGGACAAACCCTGCTGTTTTACTGATCTCAAAGTATTTGTGGATCTCCTTCCATCCAACCAATATGCAAAGGTAAGAAAAGATAAAAGAAGCACTGGCAGGAACTGCAGGGTTTGTTCGCACCCTGGGTCCTTTATCTTAAAATACCTGTGGATCATATTAAAAGACAGGAAACATTGAATTTTTACTTTCTCTTTGAAGTTCCAAAAACTTTGCACTGCAGAAGATGCAGTGAACATTGGATACACCGAGCAGTTTCAGTCAGAGGATTTTTACTCTTTTCTCAGGTGTGCGTTTGATGCAGTTCTCGTATTTCGAGGCCAAATGTGGTTAATGTTCATCGACTTCAACTCAGTTTTAAGTTTATAAACAGTGTTGGATTTTACAGCAACAAAAAGCCACTGCCCAGCCCTGACTGCATGTTGTGAGAAGTCTGCTGTCTCTTATTAAATCTGTAAACAATGAGAGGCTGCTTTTTTTGCAACTTAATTTAAAAAGTAAGTCATTAATCAAAGATGATGACCTCGCTGAGTGCAGTGCATTACTTTAGAGTTCAGAGAAAATGTAATAGCTAGTACAAAACCACTATTTCTTGGAATTGGGCTCTGAAGCCTTTCAGCAGCTAATTATTTTAATTGCATAAGTTACTACTGTGAGCATTAACAGGTACTTGAACTCCCTTGTGTGTCAGTGTATTGGAAACTTGCTGGCAATGTATTTATTTTCCTCCATCTATTTGATGAAGCTTACTGAAAGCGATTGAGAGCAGCCAGGGTTGGGCACTCCTGGCTTTTTCCAATACTTTTGGTTTCGTAAGACAGCTTTTCAGCCACTGATTTCAGTGTGATGGCAGAGTTGATGCTGACATTTCCACCTTGCTTTATTTGTTTGAAATGATGTTTTCCATTGGTGCAGTCCCAGATGCCCTGTAGGATTTAACGGTGTTTCTCTTTCAGTTCATCAGTCAGTTGCTGGAAGTAATCCCTCTGTCGGCAACAGCGGAGAATGAAATCGCACTGCCAGCTGATATCAAAGCCCTGCAACAACACTTGTGTGTGGTGCAGCTCTCAAGATTGCTCGGTATCTATCACGCTATGGACAAGAAGCAGAAGCTGAATGTGGTCCGGGAGCTGATGTTAAGATACCACCATGGATTGGAGTTTGGTGAGAAAGATCTTGAAATTAATGGTGCCTTCATTTGGAGCTTTTTATGAGTAAAAGCTCACAGCATTTTTGGGGGGGGATGGAACAGCACCAATGACACCAATCATGCTACTAGATAATACTTTGCTTTCTCCTTTATGAGCATGTCCTTGGGTGTATCTGAACTATCCGCTTCATTTTAATTTTTCACCTTTCAGTTGCGTATCTTAAAAGATAAGCAAGATGTTCCTGGGTAGTTCAAAGGGTACATTAGTGTGTTTTCAGACTTGCCTGTCCTTTCAAGGAAAGCCAAGCTTTATCATTGGTGTTCATAGGATAAATACATGGGCAAGAGTATTACTGTGTATCTTGCAGTTGTAGGAGAGTCTTCCTTCCAGCAGATGTTAGCATAGGAAGGGACCCAAAGTAACAAATGTAGCATGTGTACATTTGTTTTTAAGGTATTTGTTTTTAAGGTATTTGTTTTTAAGGAAACTTTGGCTTTTATAAATTAAGCTGTGGTTATCGTCTGCCAGGCAGCTATGTCATTTGATAACGCTGACAATACACGAAGCAGCTGAAAACACTGTTAGTAATTCAAGGGTAATGTTTTTTTTCTTTTTAGGGAAATCTTGTTTGAAAACTGAATTGCAGTTTTCCGATTATTACTGCTTACTTGCAGTTCACCTGCTGCTTGATCTGTGGCTGGAAGGTATGTTCTTAAAATTGTGAGTTTTGCTGATGACTCTTGCAGCTTAGTGCTGGGTGTCTTCAGAAGCATGTTCTGAGTTTGCTGTGTAGGTAATATTTTCTCTCCCTTTGCACAAGTTCTGCTGCTAGTTCCCTTCTGACATCAGAGATGTTTTGAGACTGTTCCCTTCCATCCCTTGGCACATTTTTTCTTGTGAATCCCCTGCTGCTAGACCTTCTGTTGAAACTTGTTGCCCTGTCTTGAGTATTCCTGTGCTCCACAGCTGCCTGTTGGTCTCCTAATCCCACAGAGTCCAATGGTGGCTGTTTATATTCCTGTCCTTCAGCGTGGCCACCAGTTACGCAGTTGTCTTTAACCAGGGTAAATACACTCTGAGGTTCCTAGCCGGTCACTGAGTGTGGGCTCTGGAATTCTTGGTTCTGCTGCTCGCTTGCATAATGCTTGGGAGTATTCTGTATGTATAAACTAGAAACCCTGACGAGTCCAGAACGCATCAAGGAAGGTCACTTCTCCAGCAGTGTGCTGGTGTCAGTGCTTTGCTCTGTGCAACTGGGAGCTAGATATCCCCTGTGAGGAATCATTCCTTCACCCTTCCCTCTGAGAACAGTGCTGGGGTGGGTGTTTTAAGGGCAGCACTGTGGCTGATGGACATCATCTACGTGTGTAAATGCATGGGACCATTTCAAGAGGTGTGCAGCGTAAAGAAGCTTCAACGCCAAAGCGAACTGTGCTGTCTGTTCGGTGCCTCTCTCTGATCACACCTGTCTGTGTTTTGTCTTTGTCACCAGGTGAAGAGGTGGCTGTGTGGCAGTGCCTAACTCTCTTAGAAGAAGGGTTGTCTCATAGTCCTTCTAATGCTCAGTTTAAATTGCTGCTTATTCGAATCTACTGCAGGCTTGGTGCATTTGAACCTGTTGCAGAGCTCTATTCCAGCCTTGATGCAAAACACATACAGCACGACACCATCGGGTGGGTAGTATATACTGAGAATAATCAGTGATGGTGACCCTCCAGTAACCAGTCCTGAGATCTTCAGTTCCCCTTGCTACTGAAATCTAGCAGACTATCAGAATTTGATGCAGTGCTGTGTGAAAATGTTTTGGAATTACACAGGATGTATCTGCTGAATTATACTTCCTTTCTCATGGAATGTCTTTCCCGTGTGATTTTGGTGTTTGAGGATTATTGACTACAGGGAATCTGAAAAACTTGTGAAATGTTGTATCTTGATGCCAGTCATAGCTTGGTGTTCTGGCTTGCGAGCACTAGTTAAAACACACACCAACTGGCCATGCTATGGTTAGCGTTTTTGTGGGTATCTAAGTAAAGCTCTTGCACACTAAAGGGGATGGAAGAACACCAAGCCCCCACATGCTGTTTATCAAAACATGAGAACTCCTTCCATTACTGTTAAAAAGTTCAATTTTAACGTGAGTATTGTGATTGCCATCCATTAAATCTCCAGGTTTTTAATTAAAGCCGGACTGCGCTGCAGTTGGCTGCTCAGAGCTGTGTTTGAAATGCAGGATTCCCCAGGTTGTGTGCGGATATCTGACTCGTGCTGTGTTGTGTTGCAGCTATCTTCTGACGCGCTATGCAGGGTCACTGGGCCACTACGCTGCTGCATCCCAATCCTGCAATTTTGCACTCAGGTTTTTCCACTCCAACCAGAAAGATGTAAGTTGAAAGAAACGTCCATTGTAATGTCAAGGTGCCTTAGAGAAGTCTGTGCTATGTGTGAGCTTACAGAAATGTAGCGGTTAATAGCACAAAGGAGTTATTCCTGCAGCTTTGTTTATAGTAAAAGTTGCCTCTCCTGTGTTTTTCATTACAAGAGTTTGTAACTTACTGTTGTATGGGGGTATGCTTTAGCTTTCTAATTATAAAAGCCAGTTTTAATGCTCTTAAAAAAAAGTATAATTACTTTTAAATTAATGGATTGTGATTTTTATGCTATAATTTAAGTGGAGTGTCATGTGGTAAATAAAGTCCTGATATCACCTTATTTCTAGCATTTTGAAAGGTCATGCAGCCTCCAGGGGTGGAGGGGGGTGTCAGGATGGCCGTGGTGTACTTACAGATCCTTTGTTACAGTCACTGAGGCAGCGTGTTCTCGTGTTTCTGTCCTCGGCACGTAGGGGTGGTGGGGAATGCACATCGCTTCAAAAAGTAGAGAAAGTGCAAGGAATCAGGTGGGAGGAATTCAGAAGGAAAATCAGCTTCGCTGAAGGCAGAGCAGAGCCCATGACCAACTGTATTATTTTGAAGTGGTAGGATCCAAATGCAAAACTTGGTCTCGTTCTAATGGGAGCTACCGCTGTATTCAGTTCACCCCTAAAAATAGTGTGAATGAAAATAAAGTTGTCTGGAATGAGAATCTTGGGATTGGTAGGGAGGAAATAGTAAGGAGAGAGGAGCTGAATTCCTCTGAAGACATCAGGTGCTTCTTAAAATGCCCACCGTGCCCATGCTTGTAGTTTGCTGGTTACCATGTGTACTTGTCAATAATTCTACTTGGAAACTACGCTTTGGTATTTGTTCTGATGCATTCATAGGGAAATTGTCAATTCTGTTTCAGAGTTCCCATGGAATCTGTGAAAAATGGGTTAGGTAGGAAAGCAGAGGAATGACACATTCTTGAAGTCTTGATGGAAATATGTTGGGCATATAGGAACAGAAATAGTCCAGAATTGTAGGGGAGGATATGCACGTCAGTCCATCTCCGTAACGCTAGCATGGCAACCCCAGTCTGGAGTGTGGGAATATGCTCTGTGGTTTTATGTTTTACAGTCTGATTACTCTTGACAGGTAGGTGAAGAAAGTTATTTTTACTTAAGAAACAAAGATGCAATCCAGTTGTAATTTTTCCAATCAGCCACTCACTGAGTTGACTCCAAAGGCTCTGCAGCCAAACGACTTGCTTTCCCACTATCCCAGAAACAGATGAAAACACAAGACTTGTTTGTACTGAAAAGTACCTTTGCTCTGTTGGCAGCCCATGTTATTCCTGTGTACAGGATACTGGTTGCCATTTACCTGTGCCGGAAGGTAGATGCTGTGTGACTGTGACCTGTGCCTGGCAGGGATTTCGCTGTAGGGAGTGGGATGCACAGAGCAGCACATGGATTGTACAATGGGAGCTCGCTCTCATCTGCTTCCCTCGTCTGCTCATTTGTTTAAGCACTGATTCTGCTTGCTAAGACTGTGTTCCCGAGTGGAATGTTTTGTGCTGGAATGAAGCCCTGGATCCAGACAGCTTTCTCCTACATGTCTGTTGGCAGTGGTGGCTTTTTTTTTTTTGATGAGGAGTAACTTGTTCAATCTTGTTTAAAAGTCTGTGGGTGGATGTTAACAAATGCACACCTGGATCCAACTTTGTGAATAAAACCTTTGGCTGCTAGGTGCCAGGTGAAAAAGTGCACTGAAGAAACTACCAGATGTGACTACTTTGCTTGGGAAGACTGCGTTGTAAAGCATCAAGAAATCATCTTTCCCTGGAAAACTATCTGAACTAACTTCAGATGTGGTTACCTTGGAAGAAGGCTTTTCTCTTTGGCATGAATGATACAGGTGCTTGAAGCAGAGAAAAGCTGATTATCTCCACCAGCTCAACATCTGTGCACAGACAAAAACAGCCACATTCCAAGTGCTGTTGCCAGGAGAATGCTGTTCAACTCGTGTTCCAGAAATTCTGAAAAGGCAGTGCCTTAATGGTTCAACCAGCCTCACCTACCACACCTTAAGTGATTGCAAGAGAGGTGAAGGTGATGCCATCGGCATTATGTGATTCTCATGCTGCAAGATCAGGATGCAACTTTGGAACCTACTTGCATCATCTCATTGTGGAGACAGAGTATTGCAAACAAAGGACCGTGAGCAGCTGCTGATCTCGAGTAGCCAAATCTGCCCTTTAAAATTTACCTTTTTATACGATTTCAGATACTGCCTGCTCCTCTCTAGGTTGATGTTGAAGATAGTTGGAATATCTCCTACAGCGCACGCTGTGCATGGGACTCTGCCTAGAACAGGAAGCGTGGGATGTAAACGAATGGTCTGGCGTACAAATATAGCTACTGATTCAGACTGGTGGCTTTGGATAACTACAATTTCCTTCTGACTTGCTGAACTTATACAGGATTCACTTTGGGTGAATGAGTAATATCCATTTAGGATGCTGTTCAGTCCTGACATAATACTTCTGCTCTGGGAGAGGATGGCAAGGACAGGGAGAAAACAGAACGCAGTATTGCTATATCTGGCCAAAACTAAACAGGCAACTTTACCCTTCTCAAGATAGTCCTCGTTTAAATATGCAGAATCACAAGTAATCTCTAATTTTCTTGTGTCCGTCCGTCTTTAATTTCTCCAGATACTGCAGGCAAACAGAACACCAACGTGTCCTGTGGGGATTTAAAAACCACGTCGATGCAGTTGAATTAGCACCCATAGCGCAATCCCGCAGCCTGACAATGAACTCTGCAAGGCTGTTTATCAGAGGGTATGTTGTTGAATACTTGGCATATTTTTTTCATACAGTACAAATAACCAAATTTCTTAGGGCAAATAAAAAGACAAAGCTACCTAGAGGACTTTTTGGAGGGGCAAAAAAAGAAGTGGCTCTCATCTGTGAGTGCTAGCTTCTAGTCTTTCGGAGCCTTCCAGACAAGTTGAGTCCATTTGTACCCTATAAACTCAGTTAACCAGAGGCCTTTTTTGATGCCTCTCATCTTCGGTGCATTTCATAATCTTGTTCAGAAGAAAATACTTGATTTGGCAGAATTTCCCACTTGTGGAGTAATTCTGATGTAAAGAATGCGGCCATCTGTCTTGACTGGGAGCATAAATAGTTCACTCTGCCTCTATAATTCTAGATTTTCATTAAAATAGTGCTTGTATGAGCGTCCTTCATCGTATAAATCTCGTTCTGGAGATTGCTTGGACTGGTGAAATATTAGTTGTGTGCCTTGTATTGCTGCATTTCATCAGAGGGGAAGCGAACTATGCCATGGACCCTGACAGTTTCCTTTGGTGTTTAGATTGTTTTGTATACACTACATTATTATCTTGTGATGCTGTATTCAAAAATTTAATAAAAAAGAGAAATTAAAAAATGTGTGAGTAGTTTTTTTTCATATATGTTATGGTAATATGTGATGCACATCCAGGCCTGTTCCCGAAAATCTGAGATGTATTTATTTTTGGACAAGCAAAAACGCAAGCTTCTCCCAGGGACTGAGTATCTGCTAGATTCTGTACCTCTGAGCTAATGAAAACCTCAGAAATGCAGTTTCTTAGCAGTGACCTTGTTAAGTTATAGTTGTTCTGTGTTTATGGAAGTAACTAATACGGAGATGGTCGTGTGTTTTCTTCCAGACCTCAGAATATATCATTCAAGCCTACAAATACGGTGCATTTGAGAAGATCCCGGAGTTCATTGCATTTAGAAACAGGCTGAACTCTTCTCTTCACTTTGCACAAGTTCGCACAGAACGGATGTTGTTAGACCTCCTACTTGAAGCAAATATGTAAGTACAGCAGCTGTCAGTGCAGCAACTCGCATGTGAAAAAAGTTGTGCATAGACAGAGCACTTGCCAATTGAGACCTTAGTGAGGTGTGCCTGCAGCTTTTTGGCAAACACCTGTGAGCTACTTGTCTCTGCTGCCAGTCTGCTCTCCCTTTCAGCATCCTTGTCAGTACCATGTACGTGTAACGTATCTGACATCAGAAGAGTTGAGCAGTGGAGAGAAAATGGTTTGTTATTGAGCTTTGTGTTCTATTTCCACTGATCGAATATTTGATTTAATGTTGCTTATTCTTACCTACAGATCAACCAGTTTAGAAGAAAGTATAAAGTCCATGAGTCTGAGCCCAGATGAGGATGACATTCCATGGGAAGATTTGCGTGACAACAGAGACCTGACAGTCTTGTTTAGCTGGGATCCAAAAGACAGGTGAGTAGAAATATCCTCAGCTGTGGAGTCACACCTGTTCCTTGCATCATACACAGTGAAGCAAACCCTTCCAAGGTGACTGTCATATTTAAATGTTCTCTAGGCTGGCTGACTGATAACTTAACAAGCATCACTCATCACTTCTAGCAGTGCTGCCCTTCTACATATTAATGCAGTTTTCTGAATTTCTGACCACTCTTTCCTCTTCATACAGTATTGGATCATTTTGGCAGGCTTTTGTACTTGAGTGAAGCTTGCTGCTTTGCAAAATCAAAGTATTTGCCTGAAAAGATTTGATGCCTTTCTCTAGGGACATTTCTGAAGAACATAGGAAGCTCTCGCTAGAAGAAGAAACCATCTGGTTGCGAATCCGGTCTTTAACTTTAAGGCTAATCAGTGGACTCCCAACTCTTAGTCACACTATTCAACCAAAGAACTCTGAAAAGACTGCAGAAAACGGCGTCTCATCCAAGATTGACACAATTCGATCCCTGCTTCAGCAGCTGGAAGCAGCAGTGGATTCAGGGAAGAAGTTTCTAGAACAAAAAATTCAGGTACCCATTAAGGAAAAAGCTTTCCTCAAATAGTAAATGAACGTGAATGCAAGCAGAGAAAGTGAATGCATCTTGTAACATCCAGCAGGCTGCAGAATGCCTTTAACTGACCCCGAGATTGTAGTGTGTGAATCTGACTGAGAGGTGTGACAAACACTGTGTTCTGGATAAGGAAAAGCTGCAACACCTTTATCTTTCTCTTTGCTTCTTGCCTAGTATCCTGTCCTTGGCCCTCCTCCTACCCGAATGGCTGGCTTCTTCAGTAATGGCAGCTGTCAGTGCCAGACTAGCTTGTTTTATCTTGTTAGTGATATTTATGAACTAGATACCAATGGCTTAGGTAAGTGTTTGAGGGGCAAGAGTTTAACCAGGTTGTCGTGATGTATGGTGGGAGGGAGCGAGATGAAAACTGCCAGGCATTGGCTGCTGTGGACCCAAACTGATGTTTGTATGTTAATTATTTAACAACTCTAAGTTATCTGGGAGTTGATGCCTTCATTTAATGTTTTATGCCATACTTCAATTTTGCATAGTGTATCTTGATGTAATACCAGATCCTCTTTGAAAGCAGTTGTATTCAGTTTTGACTGCTAACACTAAATTGCAGTGAAATGCCTCTTTGTTTCCTGGAAGTGGAAAATACACATACTTGTAGATTATAACTATGTTGTGTTTGTTTGGTCTTTTTTAATTTCAGAAGATTCAGCAGAAATCCAGGAAAGGATAGGGAATAGTCTCAAGTCTCTAGTAGATCGACTAACAGGTAAATGGTGACTCAAGAGTAAACACTGGTAGCTAAGGTGGTGTTTCGTGGTGCCCTGAGGATGTGCTGCTGAGTGTGCTGCAGTTGTGGGGAAGTGTATTAATGCATCTGTAGATCCCTTTGAAAGACCCTTGGGAACAAGGCTGAGATTCCCCTTGGCCTGTCTGATCGCAAGGCTATTGCATGCACAGAATGTCATTATGTCCTGTCGTTTTGCTACCTTACGGCCTATTCCTAGCAACTGTTGTTTGTCTAGTACTTGATTCAGGTTTGTTAATAGTGGAGCAGAGATACTGTTTGTAGTGAAATACAATTCAGAGGAAACTTCAGAGCTGAACATTCTCAAGAGGCTTTGGCCAAAGTCATCAGTAGCTGCTCAGTGGTCAGTTATCTGACGGCTTTGCACGCCACACTGAGATATATACTGTACAGAAAATATGCATTTAAGACGATCTGCGTGTCCTGAATAAGGCGTTTCTTTTTTTTTTTTTTCAGACTTGTTCAATAAATGTAAAGGTGATTTGATCGAAGTCAGAGATGGCACCTTGAAAACTCATCCAAACCTGTTAGAAAACCTAGTCTTCTTTGTTGAGGTATTTTTTCCCTCTGGAAATGAAATTTTGGAGTAATTTATGGTAGAAATATTGAGACTAAGGCACAGTAAAAGTTCTCTGATGTCAGTCACTCAAGAAAGTAAAGGTTTTGTTACATATTCTAACTACTTAGAGTTTTATCAGTATAGAAGGCTCCTGTAAATGCAACTTGTAACGTAATTGTACCTTTTTTCCAGACGATCTCCATTACCCTGTGGGTATCAAGTTACTGTGACAGTGTCCTCCGACCTTTTAAATCTAACCTGCAAAAAAAGAAGAAGAAAAAAAAAGAAAGCAGTGTAGCTATGGTAATATTACTTTGATTTATTCATCTATCCCAAATCCAACAGCGTATTTGTACTGAAAGAAAAAATCAGGGTAGATGACATGCTAATAAACCATTTCTCATAAACTTTGCCTTGTAGAAGTGGGCTAGAGATTACTTTGTACTAATTTCTAAAACTCCTTTTCGATTTATAATCAAATGGAGATATGCCACATCTGACAGCACGTAACAGTTTTTTAATAGAAAAAACAGTTTAGAGTATCACAGGCCTTTCTGGCTTGAATGCACTACAGTAAACTAGATAACTGGTGGTATTTATCTGGGTAAGTAGATTATAGCTTAGCACTGGGGAGTAATGGAATGACAGACATTATGAAGTGAGTTGTCTTATAAAACAGTCATTTGCGTAGCCGTTAATGCATGTTTATAAATGTATTTGGTTTTACAGCCACCTGTATTTACACACTTTCTGGATTACATTACTGAACTACAGACATTAACTTCCAACATAATAGATCACATCAAAGGGCTTGAAATAATTCTAGCTGCACTGAAACTTGAAGAACTGTCTCTCAAGGACACTCTGCTTTTACAGGTAAGAACTTAGATCATTGTTTGTGTCCTCTATACGCCTGCGTGTGATCTGTATGTATGTGCCTATTGGATAGCTTTGTTGACAGCTATTCCCAGGAATGTTTTACTGGGAGGAAAAAGAAAACGAACAAAGAAAAAAACCTGATGCTGACAGTGCTGCAGGATGGTGGTCCTCATACAAGCCTTTCAGCTTGGGCATGTTAGAAGGCTGTGTGTTAAAGGGAACCTAATCCCTTTGGGAAGTTAGGTACCAGTGTTGCTGAATTAGTGACATCTGAACCTGTCCCCAACACTGCTCCTCACTGTGCTCTGGAATTGGAAGTGAGGCTTTTAGCCAGTTAGCATCCACTTGCTTGCTGTTTGATTTCACTTCCCTAGTTTAGAATCTCTGAAGTAGAGATTCTCTACTTTAATAAATGCTGATTGAAATAAACCGCAATGTCTGCTCTCCATTTCAGCCACAAATGTTTTGCACGAGGATGTTTCCAGAAGTCTTGAAGAAATGCTAATGTGCTACCAGTGCTGGCTGGGCAATACCCATATCTGTAGGAATTCCTGCTGCGGAGCAGGCGCTCCTTTTTCTGTGCTGATGACCTTCCCTTTGTAAACTTACACTGTGGTCCTCGTGAAATTCTTATCATTGTTTGAGATGACAGGGGAAGCTTAATGGGAGGATTTAAACAGTGCCTGTGGAGTAAATGATTTCTCTTTTGCATTTTGCAGGAAGAAAAAAAGTTTATAAAGACTGTGCAAGGGAAGGTTCAGAGCAGTTTCCATCACTCAGTTCAGGAAATTGGAGAGCTGCTGAAAAAGAGACTGGATACCATTAAAAAACTAAAGATTTGAGAAACGAATCCTTGACAGACTCCACAGGGGAGTGACACCAGAATCCCAGACAGAAGTGACATTCAATATACCATCACTTTAATCCAGAATTTCCTCATAATGCATGAAGGACTTAAAATCATACAACAATTTTTTTTAGGTATTACAGATGTATTGAGCTGATTTAAATTATTGTACATAAATGAGAAGCAGGGACCCTTATCGGGGTTTGACCACTTTTTATACATGTTCATAAGCATATTGCAACAGAAGAAAATTAACTTTCTTCCCTTTTGATCTCTAGAAACAACTGGAGATGGTCTTTAGAAGCAGCAATAGAAATCCAGTGTAAAGCATATATCTCAAAAGAGTTGTATTTTCATCACCATACAGTGTTTATAATTTTTGTATGGTCCTTGCCTTAGAAATGCAGAAATTGTAGATGCCTGCGTTCAGCCACCTCCAATGAAAGGAGCCCACTTTGGAGCTGCCTATTTTGTCCGCGAGCCACCTGGTTCTACTGAGTTAACTCAGTGTGGTGGTTCCAGCAGGGAGAGGTGGGGCTGCACTGGAGGAAACCCTCTGCGTACACCTCTGCGCGGAGCCCAGCCCTCCCTCACAGGATGGGAGTAAGGAGGGTTCCTCTAAGGAGAGAGTTGCTGGAGGGAAGAGGTGGTACCACTGTACACCCAGGTTGTTTTCACATTTGGAAAAATTACAAACCTGATGAAGAGCAAACTTGGCCATTAAGCTTTAGAGAGAGATGGGAATCGGTGTTTCAGCAAAAAAAAAAAAATAAAAGACAAAACCAGAGACCTTGTATATAATAGCTGCAGTGAGGTCTGACACTGCGGTCTGATTTCATGTCAGTTTAATGTAAAGCAGCAAACATCAAGACTTTTAAAAAGTGTATTTAGATTACTGAAACTTTAAGACTTAAATATTTTATTAGAAATTAAATCCTTTTGGCTTTTGGTTTTAAGTTGCCAGAGGTAACTTCCGCTTCCGTTGTGGTATGAGGCTGAGAATACTTTTTGTAACTATATGCTTGCTTTTTTGCAGTTGATCTTTGATTATTCAAGTACTAGTCATTAGGCGTTCTGTTAGAAGGTGCAATCACTTCATCTGCTCCCACTGAATCTGCATTTCTGCTGTTTTTTCATTTTAAAAGTAATGCAGCCTACAATTGTTAGGCAAAAAAAAGTACGTGTACCTGCAATATAAGGGACAGGTCAGACATTGCAGATTCCTCATCTTCTGATTTAAAGCAGCTAGAATCTGAAGGTCTATATTTAAAGTTTTAAGAGAGCTGACAATCCTCCCTTTGTCATCTCTTCTGAGTATGTTTTGTTAGTAATGCTGGAATGTTGAGAGTATTTTTTTAAAATAAATCCCCTGTGTTTAAAAAAAAAAAAAAAAACCCACATTGCTGCTCTTGCTGGATTTAGTTTTGCTTTGCCCCATCCTGAAAGGGAAAGGAGAATGTCTGCAGGTTGTCTAAATTGTAATGGAAATCCTGATGGTTTAATTGCAATGTCTGGTAAGTGCTCTGGGATGGAGGAATACCAAAATGTGTTAAGTCTGTTTTATAGTAACGCTTTTCCTGGAAACAAGAAAAAAACAAAGCCAGCCAACTGAACTCCTGTATGTTGTATAGAAATACCTTTCTTGAAAGCAAGGCATGCTCCTGAAATTAAAGGAAGACCGTTGATTGAAACAGATGCTTTGAAATGTGTAGGGTAAGTGAAAACAGTCCCATTACTGAGATGATGCAATTCATAGAGAAGCACTGAGCCAGAAATCTGCACTGCCCCTTTTCCTTCAAGGAGGTAAACTGTTGCTGATGTTCCTGCCCCCTCTGTCCCCGTGGCAGGGCTCTGCGCAAATACCAGCATTGAATGCACAGTTGTCCCAGCACCCTCATCCAGAGGGGACAGCCCAGCACCTAATTGCTGCAGGAGTTTCCTTCCCCTGCTGCTACAATTGATTGAACTCGCCCAGTTGTACTGAGAAACAATGGTGAAGAAACCTAAATGAAGCATCAGGTTAACATAACCAAGCTTTTGAAATCCTGCCTGAAAGCAGAACTTGCTTTAAAAAAAAAAGGTTTTCTGCATCAGCTGTCTTAAAAGCAGAATTGAAACTGCTGGGCGGGATGCGTGTCATCTGAAGCAAAGTCTGAGAAGAGATGGAACCATGGTTCGCTCTCGCTCCCTGTCACAGTATTTGGTGTGGCACTTGTCCCTCAGACCATCCCCACACCTGCACAGCAGGAATACTGACTGCTGCTCAGTGTTAGCTGGTGTCCAGTTCCCAGTTACAGCCCTTGGTGAACGACAGAACTTCTGGGTTACTCAGGGTTGTATAAAACCGGGTGCCATCTCTTCACAAGCTGTAGTTTCTCTTTAGTGAGAGACTGTACAAAAATGACTGCGTACTGACTGTTTGGGGGCTTGGTTGAGGGAGAATTTCTTTCCCCCTATAAATTGTGTACAGTTAAATATATTATATATTTCTTAAGAAAAAGCATTTCGTCTCCAGACTATGTCCTACAGGGACCTGGTAGGAAATTCAAGCTATAACCCATTGCTGCTGTTCCCCCTTTTTCACTCTTGGGATTTGTTCTTCTTTGTTTTGGATTTTTTTTTTTTTGGTGACAAATTAAAAAACATACCTAGAAGAAGCTACCAAGACTACTGTTTACAGACTGAAAAAATACTGCTTTTGTACTACTGGGGTCATGAGCCATGATCCTTTTACAGATTTCCTCAACTCTTCTCTTTGCTTAAAATCAGCGTCTGGTGTAGATAAAGGTCAGAAGTCCTATCCTGCTTTGTCTACATACTGGACAAAATGTACAATGCCTGTTTGTGTTGCCCATCACTTTTGTACTTTTTAACTGTTCAAAAATTGCATTTATATTTTGCAATCATTGATAATCATGACTTTATTTTATCTGCTAGTAATCTTAAAGGTTTTTTTTGTTGTTGTTGTATTTGCAGCCTTATCTGAACTTTCTCTCCCTTGATTATTCATTGTTAATTTATGACTGTAGAAGATAGGGATGCGTCAGCCTTCTACGGACTTAAGTGACACAACTGCAAATGATCTGCTTTAAACTGGATGGGTTTATAATTTATATAAAAGTCAGTTTCGTTACAAATAGGTCTTGCTGCCTCTTTAATTTTTTTGTCTAGATGGTCTGGAAGTGACTGAAGTGCTTGCCTGCACTGTCTGGCTTTGTCAGCCTCTTGGTGAAGCCAAACTATCCTGGTGAAGGGCAAGTAGGATATCGAGTTACCTGCAAAGGAGGAGGATGGAAAGAGGGGAGGACAGAGCACATTGCATTTCACCTGCTGGCTGGGTCAGAGACGTTGGGAATGATATCTGCTGAGGAGAGGGAGCCTGGATGCATCTGTTCCTCCGACAGGATTGTCTGTCGGTTTGCTGGCAGCACGTGGGAGTTCTCTAGTAGCCCAAAGCACTCTGAGGTGCTTGAGAAGGCCTGGGCAATGGCACTGCGCTGCCCCTGAGCTTGGCATGCTGCTGTGTACGAATGCGCTGTGCCCCACCAGCTCTGCTCTCTTTCCTGTAAAGCAGGATCCTGCATTCTCCTCTTTCCCTTGCATTCACCTATGCCAGCACTGCTGGAAGCTGCCTCCTCCTGCTTAGTGGGAGCAGGATGGTGTTATCCCAGTCTGGTTTGAATTGGAAGGGTCCGTAAAGCTCATCCATTCCTATCCCCTGCCCTGGGCAGGGACACCTTCTACTGGACTAGTGAGACATCTCTTCGAATCCTGTGTTCAGTTCTGGGCCCCTCACCACGAGAAGGATGTTGAGGCTCTGGAGCGAGTCCAGAGAAGAGCAACGAAGCTGGAGAAGGGGCTGGAGAACAGGCCTTATGAGAAGCGGCTGAGAGAGCTGGGGGTGTTTAGCCTGGAGAAGAGGAGGCTGAGAGGAGACCTCATTGGTCTCTCCAACTCCCTGAGAGGAGGTTGTGGAGAGGAGGGAGCTGGGCTCTTCTCCCCGGTGACAGGGGACAGGACGAGAGGGAATGGCCTCAAGCTCTGCCAGGGGATGTTCAGGCTGAACATCAGGAAAAAATATTTCACGGAAATGGTGATTGGGCACTGGCAGAGGCTGCCCAGGGAGGGGGTTGATTCACCTTCCCTGGAGGGGTTTAAGGGGCGGGTGGATGAGGTGCTGAGGGACAGGGGTTAGTGATTGATGGGAATGGTTGGACCCGCTGATCCCGTGGGTCTTTTCCAACCTGGTGCTTCTAGGATTCTATCATCTGGTTGCTCCAAGCTCCATCCACCCTGGCCTCGACCACCTCCAGCGATGGGGCAGCCACCGCTAGCCGGGGCAACCCGTTCCTCCTCGTGAAGAATGCCCTCCCCTCTGTCTAACCCCCGCGGCCGTTTAAAGCCCTTCCCCCGGTGGCGCCGCTGCCGCCGGTTGGGGCGGGGCGAGCCCCGGGCGGCTCCGCCCCGCTCCCTGCGCGCTCCGCCATGGCTGCGGCGGCCGCTGCGCTGCTGCTCTGCCTGCTGGGCCTGGCGCTGCCCGGCGGCCGCGCGCTGCACACCAAGGGCTCCGTGCCGCTCGACTCCATCACCTTCTACAAGGTACCGGGGCAGCGCCGCGGCGGCGGCGGCGGGGCGGCCGCCCATGTGCGCGGTCGCTCCGCCGTGGCGACCGGCGGGAGGGCGAGGGTAGGGGAGCGGGGGGCGGGCGCGGGGGGGCTGCGGTGCACACACACCCCCCCCCCACCTTTCCCCGCCGCCACCGGCGCGGGGGAAGCGCTGGGGGCTCGCGGAACGGCGGGGGCGGTGGGGCCGGCCGCCGCGGCCAATGGGCGCGCCGGCGCGTCTCAGCCAATCAGAGAGAGGCAGGGCCGGGGGCGGCCAATCAGAGAGGGGCAGGGGCTCCCGGCAGCCAATGAGAGGAAGGCGGGCGCGCCGCAGGCAATCGGAGCGCGGCAGGGGTGGTGGCGGCTAATCGGGGCGGCAGCCAATCGGAGAGCGGCACGGTGGGGCGGCAGCCAATCAGAGAGAGGGAGCCGAGCCGCAGCCAATCGTCGCGGTCCAAGTGGAGCCGCGCTGCCAGGGGCACCGCGTCGGGTCCGCTCTCGGCTCCCGCCCCGGTGGCTCCGTGCAGAGAGCGAGCCATGCGCCAGCGCTCCTCGCCTGTCCCCACGAGGGAGGCGGCGACAGGCGGCTCGGCGCTCCGCTAAACGGCTGTGAGACGCGGGGCTGCGCCCGGAGCGCCGCGGGGGTCCCCGTGCTGCGGGGTGCGAGCTGCAGAGCAGTCGTGGCTGCCTTCAGCAAGCGGCTGCGCTCAGCAAGCAAACAGCTCTGGCCACAAGGCAGCCCCCCGCTTGGCTTTTCTGCTGTGCCAAACCATTTTGGGTGTTTGGACATCGCGGCGTTCCACAGCCAGAGCTTCCAGCTCTTCTGCAATGAGAAGAATTTGCAGCAATTGGGGGAGTGCTGAAAGAGGGACTTTAAAAGTCCAGCAAAAACGTCAAAGCTCTAGCACCCAGCCGGGCTCGCTTCTCCAAATAAAGCAATCATCGTCAGGGCCCCAGCGGTGCTCACATGCACTCCTTAGGTGGGGATCTGTGTTGCAATCTGACCCTGTTTGCTGAAACAAAGACTTTGCAAGGTATTCCTACAGGAGACAAAAAGCCCAAACCAGGCAACAGATTCCGTTTCCAGGCCCGTCTGAGCAGAGCAAAATTGAAGAGAAATGGCGCAAGCCAAGAGGAATTGATTAAAGCAGGAGTTCTCCGTTTCCAGAACCAATGGAGGGTACCTCCTGCACCTCTGCTCCCTCCCCACACCTCCTCTCTCAGCCGAGAGCTGCTGCTCTCACGCTGCAACACTTCAGAGTTACATTTGGTTTGGTCTCTATCCTTTTAATGTCCCACTAGAAATGGTTTAGCTGACTTCTTTCTAAGGTGCTAATCAGATTTACAGTAAGCAAATCATGTCTAGTTAAAGGCATTGTCGGATCCCCCAGACCTACCAGGTACTAAATTTGTCATATGGTGCAGGAGCACGAACACTCAGCGCTCAGACTCTCCTCCACACTGCCATGAGTCATTTTGAAAGCATAATTATAAAATTTCCATTTTCCCTCTGAATCTACTCATTGCACAAGAAAAGAAGAACAAGCTAAAACAACCCTGGGTGACTCTTAGACATGAGATAAAGTTTTGTCTTTTTCTTTTTGTTTTAGGTAATTCCAAAGCATAAGTTTGTCCTTGTAAAATTCGATACGCAATATCCATATGGTGAGAAACAAGATGAGTTTAAAAAGCTGGCAGAGAGCTCAGGCTCCAGTGAAGATCTTCTGGTGGCTGAAGTGGGAATATCAGGTGAGGAGCTCTGGACTGGTGTGTGCAGTGGGTTGGTGTGGAGCAAATAATATTCCCTGCTGCTGCTGATGAGAACAGGCTCTGAGGTAATTCCAGTAGTGTGGAATGAGATGTGTCTGGCCCTGTCAGAGCTGTGCCTCCCGCGGTGAGCGTAGGAGTGCTGCTTATCTCCTTCTGGCTGCTTAATAAAGCAAACCAGCTGGTAAACTGGATGCCACCCTCCTCATTCACTGCACTCATCATCTTTTTTTTCTCTTTCTTCGCTGAGAGAAACCATTTCATCCATTTCTAGGGAATGGGCCTTACAAGAATCACACTTTAGCCACAAGCCTGGTCAGTCAAAGTGAATATATTGTGAATAATTCATTGAGCAAACCTTCCATTTATTACTGGTGAAGCACAGAAGGTGGCTGTTGGGCTATAGAAGCAGCTCTAAGAGGAAAGCAGTGAAGACTGGATCACTGTCACTTTGCTTTGTAGGCAGAATGAAGAATTTAAGTTCACAGGAGTTGTCTAACTGGGAAGTTTCATCCATGTTGACACCTCTAAACACATGGATTTAGCTAAGCAGCATAGTTGAAAACACTTGCAGCTATATTTTCTGTCCTCAAGAATAAATACCATTTGTGTAAGATGAGAAAACATTTTGTAGCTTGGCATGTGTCAGAACTAAAACACATAACTGTGCAGTCTGCACATAGAGCTGAAAAAAAAAGCCATTTAACGATAAAATCAATGGATAGAGCAAAACAAGGGGAAAAAGGCTGTTTATTTCCCATGAAGAACAGGGTTTGTACACAGAGGTCCTGCCGATTGTCTTACACTATCACAGTCGCAGCAAAGCCCTGTTAGACTCTTGTATTATTCTTTGGAATATCTAATAGTAATTCAGCACTAGGAAGTGTTGAAATTCTGGACACAAGTATTTATCAGTTTGCATAGGAGAGAATCCTAAATTATTTTTTTCTTTTAATTAACGTACTGTGCTTTTTCTGTGTATTGTTTTTTCTTGACAGATTATGGTGATAAACTGAACACTGAGCTGGGAGAAAAGTACAAGCTGGATAAGGAAAAATTCCCTATTTTTCACTTGTTCCGGGATGGTGACTTTGACAATCCCTTACCTTACAGCGGCCACGTCAAGGCTGGAGCTATTCAGCGCTGGCTGAAAAGTAATGGCATCTACCTGGGGATGCCAGGCTGCCTGAAAGAGTACGACATGCTGGCCAGCAAGTTTGTGAGCACCACTGAGAAATCAGAACGCCAGTCCCTCCTGAGAAAGGGGCAAGAGAGCTTAGGAAAAACAAAAGAAACGGAGAAGAAGTCAGCTGAGCAGTACTTGAAAATTATGAGCAAGATGCTGGAGCAGGGAGAAGAGTTTGCTGCTAATGAAGTCGTCCGAATCACTAAACTGATCGAGAAGAACAAAATGAGTGATGGGAAAAAGGAGGAGCTCCAGAAGAGCCTCAACATTCTCGCTTCTTTCCTGAAGAAGAATAATGACAAAGATGAGCTCTAATATGTCGGAGAACTTTGTACAAGCTGTGAAACACTGTCAAGAGTCCTAACCAGTTCTCCTGATGCAAGCAAACTTCCTGCTGACTTCAAGAGAGCAGCAAATTTCCTTCTGGTATTCTCAGTTTACAAGATCAAGAGGAAGACATTCCCTAAAAACAGTATTCTAAATGTTGGAAAAGTCACCTTAAAGCAAGACACCAGGATTGTGTAATACTATTCAATAACAGTGTTAAAGCAGACAGAAAAAAAGCACTAGATTGGCCTGAAGCACATTCCTGGTGGTTTTTACAGCTGTTCTTTGGCAAACAAATAACAAAATTCAGCCTCACATTCCATCTAACACATTATGAAAGGTACTAGTTGAGTGTTCCTCCCATCCTCACTTTTCTCTGTTCTTAGTGTCCCTGGGTTTTATGCTCTTAAATTTACCCCTCCTCCTACTTTTTGTTTTCCTAATAGGGCCCCTTCTCCAAGTCTTGTTCTTACCTGTTGTTGACTAAGAGACATGTAGTTTCCTTTCTCTGGCTTCTTCAGTGGCTCCTGTCTCTGTTTGGCTTGGGTATCAGCCAAATGCGGGCAGGCACAATGAAGTCAAGTCCTCCACGTATCAGAGCTCAGCCCTCATCTTCTGGCTGAAGCAGCCATTTCAGCAAACACTGTCCTGAAATCCTATATGGTACCCTGACAGATCTGAGCTCTGGGCAAGGACAGAGTCCCCTTGATATGCTGTTAGGCTCAGACCTGCCACGTTCTGAAAAAAAAAAAATGGGTTTTCAGTCACCGATGAGGTAAATTCAGGTGGGTTTTCTTATGGTTGAAGAGGACATGCAGTGCCTCTGCATTCTGTCTGTCCCTGTCATCCCAAGTTCAAAATAAGGGAGGGTGAGACTAAAAAGGACATCTGAAAGCCTCAAGCCATAGTTAACATGAACAAAATATTGTCTCCAGCCTGATCTTCAGAAGCAATTGACACTGTCAAACAAGCTTCCACACTTTTTGGTAGTTTTCAGACAGGGAGGAGAAGTATTTGTGCCCTTGGAAGTCCCATCTGTGCGGTTTTAATGGAGATGCCTGGACCAGGGATCAGGTCAGTCCTAAAAACCTGATGCTGCGTGTGCTGCTCACACTGTGTGGAATTCAGATGGCCTCTGGGAGATGCCGAACTCCTGGTCAGGGAGAATCGAAAAGAAACACCTGAGCATTTTACCTTGACTACGCTTTAAGCAAAACTGATTTCTGTGGGAGCTTTGCTGCCTTTTGAATCCTGGGGTGGGTAGAAGGAGCAGGTATTGCTACAAGATAAAGTGTATTAATAATGCTATAATAAATGGTTCCAATTAACAGCTGCTTCTTAAACTGCTTTCTAGGGAAACTGCTGCTGGTTTTGTGATTAGAGGGGAAAGCAACGGCTGATCAGGACGGGGCTGCCTGGGAGCATTGGGAATGCCTGGAGCTGTGGGGTTTGCAGAGAGCAGTGTGGGGGTCACTGGGGACCACAGCCCCCCTGCTTGGGGAGGGGAGGAGGAAGGATTTCTCAGGAGCACAGAAGGGATAGTTAACAGGAACAAAAGAGGAGGCTGAGGGGAGACCTCATTGCTTTCTACAACTACCTGAAAGGAGGTTGTGGAGAGGAGGGAGCTGGGCTCTTCTCCCTAGTAACAGGGGACAGGACGAGAGGGAATGGCCTCAAGCTCCACCAGGGGAGGTTCAGGCTGAACATCAGGAAAAAATTTTTCACAGAAAGGGTCATTGGGCACTGGCAGAGGCTGCCCAGGGAGGGGGTTGATTCACCTTCCCTGGAGGGGTTTAAGGGACGGGTGGACGAGGTGCTGAGGGACATGGGTTAGTGATTGATGGGAATGGTTGGACTCGATGATCCTGTGGGTCTCTTCCAATCTGGTTATTCTGATTCTATGAAAATATCGTCTCCACCTTGGTGTTCAGAAGCAATTGATGCCGTCAAACAAACTTCAGCAGCTTTCGGTAGTTTTCAGACAGGGAGGAGAAGTATTTGTGCCCTTTTAAGTGCCCTCTTAACGGAGATGTGGAGGGTCTTAAGGGACCCCCAAGGATCGACTCCTCGCCCTCACAGGGGCCCGCGCGCCCCCTCACAGGCTCCCGCCCAGCCGCGCGCTCCCGCGGAGGCCACGCCCCTTCACAGGTCTCTGCCGCATACTCCCGCCCCTCATTGGCCCCGCCCCTTCACGAGCTCCACCAATCAACGCCCACATAGGCTTCGCCACCCCCACAGGATTCACCAATCCGAGCGCCCCTAATAGACTCCGCCCCCGTAGGCTCCGCCCTATAGGCTCCACCGCCCCTGGCCTCTCGTGACGCCACCGGCAGGCGGCGCTGCGGAGCCGCGGTGGGGCACGCTGCGCGGAGTCGCCGCTTGGAGCAAGCTAAGCAGGGTCTCTTCTGTTCGACTCCTGGAAGGGAGACCTCGTTGACATGTCCTAGGGTTCGAGCCCCTGGGTCGCTCTCTGCCCCTCGGTGGGGACGGGGGGCGGTGTCCCCGCCGTTCTCCGCCGCTTCTGACCCGACAGTGATACCAGAAGCAGTTGCCGTTACAAAAAGTTGAATATTTTTGGTTTAAGCTAAAGTTGAGTTGAGTTTCATCGAAGTTATTGTATTTTTTTGTAAGTCAGCCGGGATGTCTGTCCAATAGCACGGGTTTATATCATGTTGTTTTTCAACAGCTGTTTTTCCAGACGCTTTTATGTCTTGTGTTCGGCGTGATCTGTGCTGAACAGAGGTTTTTTTTTCCTCTCCTCCCCTCTGTTTGCAGCCTTTCCCCTCCTCAAACGCCAAGCTGAGAAGAGCTGGAGCCAAAGCTTTGAATTAGCAAGACGTTTGGCTCTTCTGAAGCTCATAACAACATTACAGTGAATCCTTGGGAAGCGAGAGAACGTGCATAAGATTTCTTGGGAATTTCGCACACCTGCATGCGTTCTCCGAGGATAATACCGCCTGCTCAGTGCGGTCTGTGCTCAACAGAGGGGTTTGGGGGTGGGTTTTTTATCCCTATTATCCCCTCCGTTTCCAGCCTTTCCCCGCCTCGAACGCAAAGTTGGGAAGAGCTGGAGCTGCAGCTCCGAGCTGGATGGGATTCGGCTGCTGTGAAGCCCCCGGGGCCGTCGAGACGAGCGCTGGGGGAGCAGCGGGACGCGCAGGAGCCGGGGATCGAGACAAGGGGGGGGGGGGGGGGGGGGGTAAGATTTCTGGGTGAACTCGCCTCCCGCGTGGGAGCCGGGGGGGGGATCCCCCGCGCCCCATCCCGCTCCGGGGAGGGATGGGGGGGGCTCCCCTCGGCTTGGGGGGGGCTCCCCTCGGCTTGGGGCTCTCCCTTTTCCCCCCCCCCCCCCCTTTTTTTCCCCTCCCCGCGGGGCGGGGCGGCGCTCGGAGCCCGCAGCCCGGAGCAGCGGGAGCCCCATGGCCCTCCCGGAGGAGGGGGAGAAGCTGGATGGGGGCTGGCAGGAGGTGAGACAGGCGCCCCCCCCCCCCCCCAACTTTGGGGGCGATCCCCGGCTCCCCATGCCCTGGGCTCCCCCCCTGAGCCCCCGCTGCTCCCTCTCCCCAGGTCTCCTCGGCTCTGCAGTGGATCCAGTTCACCATGGCCACGCTCAGGTACCTCCCGCAGCTCCCACCGGGGCATTCCTGCTGCGAGCATTTTTTTTTTTTGGTTTTTTTTTTTTTTTCCCTCGGGAAAACGGGGAGAGAAACGCCTTTATCCCGGCTCCCCTGCCCACCTCTGCTTTCTTTTCTCAGTGTTACAGGTTCCAGCTCAATTATTGCCTACGCCGTCTTCCAAAACGCCGTGCGGACCCCCGAGGTAAGCTCGGAGCCTCCTTGCCCCCCCTAATTTGAGGTTCTGGTACCTTGCAAAGAGCCACCTGGACCAGGAGCTCCGCGGGGCTCAGCTTTCTGCGGTTTAAACCTTGTTTAGCAGCCGGGAGGCAAAGGGGCTCGCTGAGAGTTTGGCTTTTTTTGTGATGGGAGTGGAAGGGACCAACCTCCAGCTGCCCCCACCCGGGGAGAAGCAGGTGCCTTTCTGCTCCAGGAAAATCCTCCAGGCCATCGGACACCCCCTGGGAATTGGGATTTGTTAGGGTGTCCTCCTGGAGGGCTGCGGAGCGGCGCGCAGAGCTGCTGGGGTGCAAATTGGAGGTGTCCCTGTAGGAAAGGTGCTGACAGGTGTCTGTCCCTGGGTGATTCCGTTTTTCCAGGCAGGTGCGCTGCTAAAAGCGACGCAGCTCAAAGGGGGCTGCAAAATTCAGGGAGACGAGGCAGAAGAGCAGTTGGCTTTGCTGGGCTCTGCAGTGGGAGATTGGCTCTGGCTGCGCCCGGGAGCCACAAACGCCTCTAATGGTGAAGCAGTGGGACGTGGGTGCAAATTTTCCTCGGGTTGGGGCTGTCTGTGTGTATTCGCCACAGATCTGATGCGAACGCAGCGCCGAGCACGTGCACCTGTTTGCAGGGAACCCTGCGTGGCTGGGATGCATCAGACGTGCCGAGCAGAGGCTGGCACGTGCACGCTGACAGTCGAGCTCCATCCCTGGATGGAGCCATCCATGCCTGGCTTTTGCTGTCTGCACACAGTCCCTCTGGCTGTCCAGGACCGACTGGAAGCAGTGCCCAGAGCTCATCCGTGAAGCTGGAGTGGTTGTCCAGGGCTTGCAGATGTCTGGCAGCCCAGCCTGGGGACCATGCAGATAACAGGTTGCTGCTGGGAGCAGTAGGACGGTAGAGCTGGGAGCTATGTTGCAACAAAGCCGTGTTCCCTCATCTTCAATGTTCTTTGTACATCGTGGGTTTGTGATCTGCAGCCCAGAGAAAAGGAGTTCCAGCGAGTTATCACCGGAGAAGGCAGACAGGCAGTCAAGGTGACGACTGGCACATCGTTGGGGTGGGGAGGAGAAGAGGAGTCCAGGTTTGCAGGGCTAATTTGCACCCATGTAGGGCAGTCGTGCTTCCAAGCAGGGAGCCTTCTTGAAATGCTCTGCCCCAGCACGTAGATAATGAGCTGCAGAGATCTCCGTGTGTTGCAGGAGGTTGGGGCTTCGCCTTAGAGCTGGGATGGAAAACCCAGCTGAGCTTGTGCTGCATGTCAAAGGCTCTAGCACATAGATTCATAGAATGATTTGGTTTGGAAGGGACCTTAAATCCCATCTAGTTCCAACCAACCCCCTGCCATGCACAGGGACCCCCCCCCCCCTATGGATCAGGTTGCTCCCAGCCCCATCCAACCTGGCCTTGAATCCTTCCAGGGATGGAGCAGCCACAGCTTCTCTGGGCAACTTGTTCACATCTCCTGCCCCAGGAGAGCTCCATTCATGGTTCTCTCCTGGCGTTCTCCACTCTGATATGATTTGGAGCTGGGTTTGCAGGTGCTCTAGGGTGACTCGGAAGCCTCAGCCTGTTGCTTCCGTGGCTAGAAGCCTGTGTTGCTCAGGAGCCCGTGTGTTATTAGTCATATGATGTGGTTGTGGCTTGGGAGCTGCGCTGTAGCTGGTTGCGAGCCACGCATGGCTCCAGGACACAGACAGACCCTTCCTGCTCGAGGGAGTCCAGATGTTTCTGCTCAGATTATTACTGTAAATCCGGATAGGAGGGATGGATACCAGCTGGAGCGACTCATCTACATCGGGCTCCCAGGCTCTTGTTCTGCTGCCAGGGGCTGCTGGCGTTTCAAAAGTAACTTCCCCATTGCCTTGTCCCCACATTTCTGGCCTGAAGTGGAAATTTGTAAACACAGGGGCTGGGAGAGATTCTATCAAGGCTTGCCACAAACAGCATATTCCCTGAGTCATGGGGCTCCAGACTGAAATGCTTAAAAATAAACAATGCTGGATTCTGGGAGGAGAACAATGTTATAAACACTTCCTTTCCTGCCCCCAGCCTAGGAAATCAAAGATTGCATTCTTGAAGCTTGCTTTCTGTCTCTACGGGGTCAATAAAACTCCTCAGCCTGAGCTAAATCATTCTGAAGAGCTGATGGCAAGCAACAAAGAAAGAATTTCCTCTGTCATGTCAACAGGTTGTGCACAGGCAGATGCCCCTGCAGAGATAAATCAACATGCATGCTCCAGCCTGGCAGCTCGACTGAATCACTGGGTCTTTACATCCCCTTCCTCTATTTTATAAATGCAATTTGGGTGTTTTCCCTTTTGCAAGGGAGAACCACGCTGCCTTTCACTTACCACTGTGTCACCTACTTCTTTATTTAGGTCTGTGCCAAAGAGCTCCTCAGCCAAACAGTGGTGCCTTGCTCCAAGGACTCTTGTTGCTAGAAGGGTCATCTGTTTGATTGCAAAAGTTGCTGCTTTGCTTATTTCAGAACTGCTTAGTTTTAACCTGCCGTGCTTGCAAACTGGATGGTGCCCTCAACCCATCCACGACCTCCTTCTGGGGCTTCAATTCTGTACCAGTGAGGAAAAGCTCAGTTAAAAAGTTGTTCACAAATGCAGCGATGTCCAAACTAGCTCCAGATATTTAGCTAGAAACAGCGGTTTGATGCATTGTATTGCTGGGTTGGATGGTGCAAATAGAGAACTGAGGGGACAGGGATGTTTGAGAAGACATCCTGCAGGTCTGAGTCCATCAGGTCTACAATCTCAGCTGCTAAACCTCACTGTGCTCTTTCTCATTGCTCGCAAGGCAAGTGTCACACAACATGTGGCAAATGTTTACTTAAAGGACAACGTTGAGGCAAATCTCATTGAAAGCTCAGTTCCACGAAAAAAATTCTTAAGGCCTCCTGGTATGTTTCCATGCTGCGTTTAGCATTATAATTTCCTGTAGGGGAAAAAAAATTGCCGTGATTTGCTCTCAGGATGCTGAAAATTAGTTGGCAAAGGCTACAATTAAGAACGTAGATAATTAGACTGCTTTTTCCAGTGTGTCTGCTCTCCCACTGACAATGAAAATGCTGGCCAGAACATTGCACGCGTGTTTTCCTGCAGTGTTTACAGCCCTTTTGGCCAGTGCACGCACACTGGAAATGGGCTGGAAACCACAGTGAGAGGAGCCGCGACTCCGTTCCAGCAGAGACACGGGTGGCTCTCACAGGGGGAATGAATCCAGCATGTAAAATAGGTTCAACCTTAGTCACCAACTGAAATGATGTGAAACGCATAGCAAAAAAAAAAAATGCCTGTTTCAAGTTATTTCAGACCCAAAGAAGAGTTTGTGTTTACCAAAAGTTTCATTTCTCCATCAGTTGATTTAAGAAATAGCATCGCTTCTCGTTGCTGATCTGTTCCATTCTGCAAAAAAACATAGAATCACTGGGTTGGAAAAGACTCATCGGATCATCAAGTCCAACCATACCTATCAAACACTAAACTATGTCCCTCAGCACCTCGTCCACCCATCCCTTAAACACCTCCAGGGAAGGGGACTGAACCTTGGAAGTGTTTTCTGTAAGAGTTGATGCTGCTCTCAGATCCTGGGGTGGTTACAGGAGGATATTTCATTGAAACAGGTCCTGAGAGCAAGAATCACCGTGGCTTTTGTGTGCACGGAGAGCTGCCCGGCCAGAAGAGCTGAGGGGTGAAAGTGTGTAGAATCATAGAATAGTTTGGGTTGCAAGGGACCTTGAAGATAATCTAGATCCAACCAAGATCATCTGGTTCCAACCCATATCTAGACAAAGGGTAAAACTCCTGCCGTAGGTGGTTGTGGGAGTGTTGTGAGCATCGCTCAGACCTGCTGACCCATTTCACTTTTCCCAGGTTCGTCCTCTTTTCTACCTGAGCCTCTCTGACCTGCTGCTGGGCATGTGCTGGCTCACCGGGGCGCTTCTCTACAGCACGCCGACCTCGAAGCAGGACCTCATCTGCTATAATCTGCAAGCGACTGGACAAGTGAGTAGCCTCAGCATCATCATTTATCCTGCTACGGTGCCCCCTTTGCCATAATTAACCTCACTGGCGATTATTTCGTGGCTGTGGGGGATTGTTCCTAGTCAGGCTTCGTCAGAGACTCCCTGTGCGAACTTGGCTTATCAGATCTCTTCGCCTTGCGTGTAAGAAGGAGATAACGATGCTTGGGTTTAGGTACATCTGGTTTTTGAGAGGCAATGAGGAAGGCAAAGAGAGCATGGGATTTTGTGGTTGCCGCATTTGGGTAGCTTGTGTAAAGCGAGTAGATGGCTTTTAATCCGTTTCCCTTGGGAGCCCTGCCAGCAGTGATCTCTGTGCCTCACACAGTAGCTTTTCTCTTCGTCTTCGTGCTTCCTTCATCCTCGGATGAAGGCAGGAACAGACTTGAGCTCAGACTTAGAACATTTACTCGTATGAACAGCCCTGCTCGTGCTGACCTGGCCCCATCCTCTCTCAGTCAGTCCCGAGGATGCTTAGGGAGGGCTCCGTCAGCATCAGCTCAGCTCTGTCCCCCAGTGATTCGGCTGCTTTCCAGCCGCATGCCCACATTTCGGATGCTGGAGACTAATTGGAGCGGAGTGAGGGGAAATACTGTTTTCCTGACAGTTTGCTTTTGGCTCACCGAGTTCCCATTTCAGCATTCGGCTTTGCAAATCTCTGCTTGCAGAAAGCCCTGCAGGATACAGCCAAGCCTGAGCCAGGAGCAGTGGTTTGCAAGCAGTCACCTCTGCGCTTAACAATTTCCTCTGAAAAGACCCACAAAGAAGCGGCTGGGAAGAGCGAGTGGCTTTTGGGAGCCTTGATGTGTGTGGTGCGGGCTCCGGCAGCTCCCTGGCAGCGTGGTGGTCCCCCCAGATGGGATCATGATTCTACGAACTGGAAATGTTCTTGCTGAGCAGCATCATCTGGAGCTGGAGAAACTCTCCACCGACCTCGGAGAGAGCAGGGAGGTGGCTCCGTGCGTGGTACAGAGAGCGTGCGCGCTGCCAGCTGCCTGGGAATGGGTGGCTGCAGCCCAGGGTTGTTCCAACAGCTGCTGTTGTGGGTAAAACCTTGGAGCCCATGATGGTGAGAGCAGCTGCTCTGCTCCTGGCTTGTCTCTGGTTCCCCTAACTCGCCTCAGCTGCTGTGGAAGCACCGCAACGTGTTCACAGCGAAACAGTGGGATGTAGGCAATTTGGCCACTTGGGAACGATGCAGAGTGATATCGAACGTGGCTCTTTGGATGATGGTTCACTGGAAAATGAGAAGAGCCTGGGAGAGGCTTTCCAGAGCTGGAAGGTGGAAGGAGCCCGCGGGACTCTGGTGTTTCTGAGGCGTTTTCTTTGCCTGGGGAACCATTCTTAATGCTGGTGTGATCTTTTTGTGGCCTGGAGAAGGCAGGTTGCGCTGTTGGAGGAGGAGAAGGTTAGATGCAGACAACAAGCCATCACCCCTCAGCAGAGACGCTGAGAGCAGGCTCTGCTCCCACGTATTTCTGACTCTTCTCTGTCTTTGCTTTCCCATCCCGAGCCCGCGCTTCTCAGGGACAGGGAATGAGGGCAAGGTGGGAGCTTTACTTTCACGCTGGGAAAGGCTCCTGGGCTGCCAGAGCTGGCCCTTGGGTGACAGAGCCGGCTTGTGCCTGGCAAGAGCTGTCACTGCTGTTTGCTCTGGGAGAAATTAAAACAAACGGAGCTCTCGCCATAGCAACTGCGCCTGCATGTGACACGGTGCAGGACGCCTCCTTACTAAACACCCCAGCGAAGCCCTCGTGCGCTGGGAACACCTTGTGCCTAAGTAGAAGCCGGTAAATAGGTTTAACCAGCAGCTTCTCCAGAGCGTAAGTGATCTGAAATGTCTCCTGGCCCCACTCTGCCCGTGCTGAGCGGAGAAGTCTCGCAAGGGTTGCATTCCTGGGTGTCTCATAAACACGCGCTTTGCAGGCAGCCTCCTCGAAGACGTGAAGCGCGGCTGAGCTGCGAGGGTGAGGACAGGCTCCCCTAACATCCATACTGCGTCGTAGAGGAGGAGGTTGCTTTCTTAGACTTTCCCCCGTTTCAACGTCATGTTTGTGGTTGAATTAAATGTAAATACTGCTCCCTTATGCTATCGCTTGGCTTCGCTCTCTCCTCCTCCCTGCCTTGCCTTTGCTTTACAATAACGAAGACCAGAATAGAGGTTGTGGTTATAGTTGCACAATTCCCCCACGGTTTTCCAGTGGCCTAATAAAGTCCTGGCAGGCTCTGCTCGCGCTGCTCGGCACAATGGGAGCCACAGAAGGGTTGTAATGAGGGGCTCTCGTGTCTCCCAGCCGCTGCTTTATCTCATGGTGAGCTCTGCGGGGCTCAGGAGAGCACAACCCCCTTCTCTTTCTGCTTCACGTGTGCCTTTTGGTTCCTTCTTCTAAAGAGAAGGCAGCGTTGACATTTTGTGAGCCTCTCTGAGGCATTTTGAAGTACAGGAGAACGATCTCTGTGGACTGTTTCGATGACCTGCCCTCGAAGTAACTGAATAAGGGCAACAAACCCTCATTAAACCTTGTCTAATGAGCTGGAAAGTCACTGTAATGTTCCTGCTGCAATGTAGCAGCCCCTTGGACTCGGCCTCTTCGGAATCAGCCAAGAGCGTTTGCATCCCCAGGGAAGGAGACTGAGCTTATTTAGTAACTACACTCCTAGACCTAGATGATAGCAGGGCAGCAAACCTGTGCCCCTTGCCTCTTTGGCAAAGGGTAGCAAGTCCACAGAAAAAAAAATCACTTGTCCAGCCCTTCCTCTTTGTCTTTGGCACTGAAGCACGTGTTTCCTGTAACAAACACAGCACCACATGCGGCGGATGGTTTGGCAGCGCTGTTTCTCCTTGACTGCCTGGAGCGACCATGGATTCTGAAAGAAATGCAAGAAAGATTTGAGGGTTTTTTTTTTTACAAGTTTTAGATATTTGGTCTCACCTCGAGCTGGAATTGAGGGCTGTGAAATTCCATGGGAAATAGTGCTCTTTATCTTTCCTTTCCTCCTTTTTCCCCTGGAGAGAAAGGGGCGCTTTGGATTTTAACTCAGGCTTAGCGCAGATATTCTCTGTCCTCACTTTCCTCTTTAAATATGCTATTGTTTTCCCTTTCCATGAATTCACTGAATAGTGAGCTCGTTCTGCAAGAAGCAAATCCAAGTGCTGTGTCTGTGTTGTGTTTCCTAATGTCTGCGGCACAGGGAGGCTCCAAGCACCTCTGAACCCTCTGTTGTCAGGATTCAGCCCAAAAGATGAGCCAAATCGCAAATACTTGGATTTTTAAGACAGTCCTGCTGTCGTTAGTCCTCCTGTCGTCTGCTCGAGGCCAAAGTGAAGCTTCCTTTGTGCAGTTTGAGGTGGGAAGCCCTTCTCTACCCAGTAGACACGAGCACAGAGGCCGTGCAGGGGCCCTTGTCCTTGGCTGTCCATGAGCTTTGGGTTCGTCAGCGATGAACTAAACGTGCTATGGGAACTGTTATTACCAGGCTGATCTATTGTCTGTATTTCTCAGATATTCTACGTGGCCTCTTTTCTATACACTGTCAACTACACCTGGCACCTCTACATGGACCTGAAGACGAAATACAATCAGAACCTTTTCAGGATGCCTCCCCAGGTGAGTAGGACTGACATGCAACCCCTGCTGGGTACTGGGGTCTAACTGGGAGGGGTGGAATGGGGTTTGGGAGGTGCATACATAGCAGCGATTCTCACCATCAGGACTTTTCTGCCCCCCTGGCTCTATGAATTATCTTGCCCGCTGAGGTCAGCAGTGTTACTGTGAGGTCTGCTCTAGCATCTCAGTGGAAGATCAGGCTTGCAAGACCAAAGCAGACAAAGGCAGGGGACATCACAAAGCAGAGACAGCTCGGGACTGGGTATTGGTGAAGTTCTGGACTGGGAGAACAGCAGTTTGCACCCGCTGAGTAACTGGTTTGTTGCTGTCACCGCCTTGTGCTGGTTCATGGAAGAGGGGATAGGAGAGCGGCGGGTGCCTGGACAGCCTAGAACTGAGAACTGACAGTTTCTGTCCTTCCCAAGGTGTCATACAGCATTCGAGAGGGTCAGTAAGTACCGTAAGAGTTTGAGGTAGGAGGCGTGACGGAAGTGAGCTGGTGATAAAAGGACCGGTTGGCTCTGTGAAGAGTGCCCAGTCCTCACTTCCTCATCGCTGCCCTTTACAAAAGCCCTTTAGGGAACCGGTGTAATCGCTGGGAACCGAGGAACAAGGACGTAGTACTCAGAAAAATACGCTCTGTGTTGCAGGCTAAACAAACACTTCACATACCGTGTGACCAAAATCTCTCCTTGCAGTTGTTTCTTTCCTCACACCTGCTAATTCACCATCGCCGTGACCAGTGTTTCGCTCCTGAGGGGTTGCTGCAAAAGGACACATTGCTTATGCAGCATTTCCCACTCAACCCATCGGCCCCATTTCCATAGAAAGCCTTTTCTTTCCCCAAACATCTGCTCTGCACGACAAACCTTGTATCCCGGATAATTCCACCTGTTGGTTTAGGAGCAGCAGGCTGGCCAGACGAGTCTGGATTTCAAGGGCTTTTGTCCGTAGGGTTTGGATCCACTTCTTCCCTGGGCAACCTGGGCCAGGGTCTCACCACTCTCATAGTTAAGAAATTCCCCCTTATGTCTAGTCTAAACCTGCCCCTCTCCAGTTTATCCCCATTGCCCCCTGTCCTATCACTACAAGCCTTTGTGAACGGTCCCTCTCCAGCTTCAGCATGTGAAGAACCCTCAGCAGCTGAAGTGCTCCCTGGGTGCGGGTCCTGTGAATCAGTGGCTGCATAGAAATTAGCATTTCATTAAGCTCTTTGGATTTTTCAGGTTGTAGATTATGCGAGTTGCGTTGGCCGAATAGCAACGATCTCATGCAGGTAAGGTTTAATTCTCTGGCAGGTTGTGGAGGGGGTTTGATGAACTGCAGCCTGCTGATCTCTGCCTCCTTTTGAAGCAAGTTTTAATAGAACATGTAAAGTTCATTAGTAACAGGAGAGCGACCTGACAAACTCAGAGTAAGAGTGTTTGGATGCAAGGGCCTTTCTCCAACTGAGTTAATTTTAACTGTATTAACGATCTGGAGAAGAGGAGGCTGAGGGGAGACCTCATTGCTCTCTACAAGTACCTGAGAGGAGGTTGTGGAGAGGAGGGAGCTGGGCTCTTCTCCCAAGTGACAGGGGACAGGACGAGAGGGAATGGCCTCAAGCTCTGCCAGGGGAGGTTCAGGCTGGACATTAGGAAAAAATATTTCACGGAAAGGGTCACTGGGCAGTGGCAGAGGCTGCCCAGGGAGGGGTTGAGTCCCCTTCCCTGGAGGGGTTTAAGGGACGGGTGGATGAGGCGCTGAGGGACGTGGTTTAGTGATTGATGGGAATGGTTGGACTCGATGATCCGATGGGTCTTTTCCAACCTGGTGATTCTATGATATGTAGTTTTTCGGGAAATGCTCCCTTTACCGATGCGTTGCCTGGATGAATGGAAGGGCTGAAGTCAGTAAAGCTGATAAAACATTCTCCCAGAGCAGTGTCAATAAAGATGATTTTTAAGTCCTCTATAGTGGCAGGAGAAAAACCAAGCAGTGTTTTGTCGGGGATGGGAGCAGCGCCGTGCAACAACCAATAACCGTGCTGTTGTCCTTTCTGCTCTCAGCCTGATCCCTTTCTTTCTCATGGTGCCTGTGTTTTGCCTGGGCAACAGCAGTAATTGCTACCAGAACTTCAGTCAGAAACATGGGTAAGCTTGGCGCGTCTCTCTGATGAAGGCATTGAGTCCTCCCTTAGCAAGTCTGCAGATGACACCAAGCTGGGAGGAAGTGTGGATCTGCTGGAGGGTCGGGAGGCTCCAAAGGGACCTGAACAGGCTGGACTGCTGGGTTGAGACCAACGGCATGAGGTTTAATAAGGCCAAACGCCGGGTCCTGCACTTGGGGCACAACAACCCTAAGCAGAGGTACAGACTAGGAGAGACCTGGCTGGAAAGCTGCCAGGAGGAGAAGGACCTGGGGGTGCTGGTTGACAACCGACTGAACATGAGCCAGCAGTGGCCCAGGTGGCCAAGAAGGCCAATGGCATCTTGGCTTGGATCAGGAACGGCGTGACCAGCAGGTCCAGGGAGGTTCTTCTCCCTCTGTACTCGGCACTGGTGAGACCGCAACCTCGAATCCTGTGTTCAGTTCTGGGCCCCTCACCACAAGAAGGATGTTGAGGCTCTGGAGCGAGTCCAGAGAAGAGCAACGAAGCTGGTGAAGGGGCTGGAGAACAAGAGGAGCAGCTGAGAGAGCTGGGGGTGTTCAGCCTGGAGAAGAGGAGGCTGAGGGGAGACCTTATTACTCTCTACAACTACCTGAAAGGAGGTTGTGGAGAGGAGGGAGCTGGGCTCTTCTCCCAAGTGACAGGGGACAGGATGAGAGGGAATGGCCTCAAGCTCTGCCAGGGGAGATTTAGGCTTGAGATTAGGAAAAAGTTCTTCACGGAGAGGGTGGTTAGGCATTGGAACGGTCTGCCCAGGGAGGTGGTTGAGTCACCGTCCCTGGAGGTGCTTAAGGTGAGGGTAGATGAGGTGCTTAGGAGCATGATTTATGGATTGGTGGGAATGGTTGGACTCGATGATCCAGTGGGTCTCTTCCAACCTGGTGATTCTGTGATTCTGCGATTCTGTGATTCTGCGGCAGCCGCACCGCTTCACAGCCGCCAGAGCAGCTGAGCCGTGCCTGTTGTCCCTCCAGGTGTCTCCTGATGCACCCCGGCATGGCCGAGCCCGCCAGCGAGTCCCAGACCCTGAGCGCCTCTGTTTGCCGGGCGATGCATTTCTATGGGATCGGGGTCTTCCTCATTTCCTTCCTGATCAGCTTCATCGCCATTCTGGTAAGAAACATCGTCCTTGCACACCGACCGTCACACCCAGGGGATCAGTGTAAGATTGAGGCTGCTGCTCGAATCCCTTACAAATCTCCTACGAGTAAGCTTGGGAGTGAAGGGACAGAACAATAGGGAGAGATTTTAAGCTGAAAGAGGGGAGATTGAGATGAGATCTTACGGAGAAAATGTTTTGCTGAGAGGGTGGGGAGGCCCTGGCCCAGGTTGCCCTGAGCAGTGGTGGCTGCTCCATCCCTGGAGGGGTTCAAGGCCAGGCTGGATGGGGCTTGGAGCCCCTGATCCAGTGGGAAGAGTCCCTGCCCATGGCAGGGGTGGGACTGGATGGGCTTTGAGGTCCCTTCCCACCCAAACCATTCTGTGATTCTATGATTCAGTCCTAGATGAACAAACCAGATCAGAGCGTGCGCACAAAGTACGAACAACGATATATGCTTGTTCTTTTTTTAGGTTATACTAGGTCAAGCCCGAGGTTTGTACAAACGGTTCGTAAACTCCACAGGATTCCTGGGGGATCAGCAATGGGCCATGATTAAGATGGTGGAACAGCGGCTGGTTTCCTACCCCGTCGCCTTCTTCTGCTGCTGGGCTCCAGGTGAGCAGAAAGCAGAGTTATTTTCACATTCTCCTAAGACATAATGCCTGGCGATGAAACTCCAAAGAGGTGAGGCTAAAGCAATACCCCCTGTCCATCCCTTTTCACAGCTGTCCTCCTTGGAATACTGAAGCTGACAGTGTCAACAAACAGCAAAATCTACATGGCTCTTCTGATTCTACAGGTAAACACCGTCCTCTGCAACCTCCCGTGGTTTGTCTTCTCTGCTTGGACAGAAAAGTGAATGTTTGCTGTTTCTGATCTATGAAACGCGTTCATAGACGCAAGGATCATAAGTTGCTTTTGATTGGCAAAGATCTTTGTTAGTTGTTTTGTGGTTTTCACAGGCTTGAAGAGATCTCAGTAGCTGAACTCATAGTAGAAAATACGACTGGAAGGGATCCCCAGAATTCAGTTTATTCCCTTTCTGTGAAAGTCTCCACTGTACTTGTGCAGCTGTTTGAGGTGCCCAAAGCAGCATTTAGCAAAGGGCATTAAAATAACCGTGAGATTCCTTTATCAGGAGGGGATGCAGAAAGATAAAACCACGCTGGCAGTGGGAGGCTTGGCATAAGGTGCTGTGTTTGAGAGGCTGGTGGGGAGCCGCGAAGTGCTGGCTGAAGAGAGAACCCTGATTTCCCCTGTGGTCTCTCCCAGGCTCTGACAGCAGCTTCCCAGGGGCTCCTGAACTGCATCGTGTACGGCTGGACGCAGCACATCTTCCTCTCCCTTAAACGCAACGCCTGCCGCGACGTTGACACTCAGACTCCTCTCTTGCGCTCCCAGAAGAAGTTTTACGCCAGCACGTTCCCCACCAGCCCACCAGACGCAGAGGGCTCCACGGCCACCCTGCTCTGATGAATCCTAACGAGGCCTCGGCGTGGTTTAGCAATATCAGCCAGACCCAGTGTCTGGTGCGAACTCTTTTCCCAGCAGCAAATTAGCTGTAGTGCTGGAGGAGCCTGAGCAGAGCTGTCAGAGACAGACGCTTTCCCTGAAGAGTTATTTATTGTGCAGGTTTGTATGGATTGTAAATGGATTCTTTAAAAACAGTAAATCTTTAGAACAGACTTTCTCCTTGCGAAAATACATCTAGAAACGCAGCAACTTGTACGTAACATCTCAGAGATCGGGTACAGCTCCTTTGAGGGTAGGTGGTCAGAGGATGTTTTACTTCTCTAAGTGTTCGCCATTACAAATTAACAGTAAAGCAAAGGTGAATATTTTTCAATCTTTGACTTTTAATTTGCTATAAAAATAAGACATGTGCTTCCCTCCTAACAGCCAAATGAAAGGAATGAACAATCACCATGTAGCACAGAAAAAATATCAGTGCTCACTTCTGTGCCTTGACTTTTTGCTTTTTCCCCTGCTGTTCTTCATGCCAATCGCAGAATCGGAACAGTTTGGGTTGAGAGGGACCTCAAAGCCCACCCAGTTCCCATCCCTCACCTGGGCAGGGACACCTCCCACTGGCTCACGGTGCTAAACCAGGGGAGAGCTGCTCTTGGGGCTGGAATGGAAGGATCCAAGGGGTAACTGTTTCTCGGCCCCATTTCAAGCACAAACATTCCACAGGGAGGCCGGGGACCCTGACACCAGCACAGGCAGGAGCAAGCAGCACATCCCACCCACCCTGGCTCATCGCTGAGAGCCCATCGCAGGCTGATCCTGTTTGCTGAGCACAAGGAGCCAGCACTGCAGCCACAGCAATTTGTTTAAAAGGGGATTAAGCAACAGATTACAGGGAAATCATGATTTGGTGGCTAATGGGACCCCCAGCTGCAGCAGCAAGTGCCTGCAGGGTCTGCAGACAGAGGCCCACGCAGGGCTCCTCGCCCAGCTGAGCAGATGTCACCGAACCTTTTAACCGTTTGAGAGGAGTTTCCTTGCTGAAAGGGAGAGGCGTTCCTTACCCACGCATCCTTCCTAGACTAAGTGAGAGTCTTGTGTCACTTCCATAGGGTGGTTTGGCTGCCTTAAATCCCAGGATGCTTGGAAAGCGTCCTCTTGCTCCCCTTCACAGTTTTAGGGATGTGTGCATACACACACACACACACATATATATATATATATATATATACCGGGAGCACTGGGCAGGCACTGCTGCCACCTAATGGAAAACAGTGTTTAAAGAAGACGATTCCAGGTTGTGTTGCCTGGCAGAGTGGGCACTTTTCTAGGGTTTTATCCAGTCTGTGCTCTCAGCTCCTTCACCTCAAAGCACTCCTGCCCTGTGTAAGGAGAGAGGAGAAAGTGTGGGTGGGAGAAGCAGGGACCGGAGAAGCCGTCCTCCTCCCCTTCTGTACCACCAGGACTTGGGAACCAAAGAGAAGCAGCCAGTAACTTTATAGTTTAGGAAAATCATTTATATACACCGATGCGTAATATTTACAATATAATACTGATCCAAAATAAACAAACATGTTACAGGTAACACTGAAAATGGGAAATGAAAACATCTGAATACAGAGAAGTTAAACGTGGCATGTGAGGAGAGACTCTGATTTCCAAAAGAAAAACCTGAAGTAATGACAGCAAAACTTGGACACGTTGTCATTTCCAATCAAAAACTCTTCCGTCTAGTCAACTTCTTCTAACTTTTTAATATATATAATAGCTTAAAATAATCAAGTCACAGGAGAAGTCAGATATACATAACATTTTGAAAAGGTCAAATGATTTCCGAGATTATTCTCTTAAATTAAATTCTAAAAAAAAATCCCACATAGCTTTCCTATATCCTTTAGTGTTTGTACAAAGAACATCAATCTTTGATCCCACACAACCTTTCCATCTCAAGGTATTTACAATATTCACAGTCTGCTACAAAGGATCAGTAGATCTATCACCAAGTAAAACCTTACATCATCAAGACAAGGTATCTCACGTTTACGTCAACCAAAAAATAAAAACCACAGGAAGAAAAAGTAAAATTCTACTATAAAATATGAAAATGAATCCATTAAAGCGTATTTAATTTTGAAATCTAAAGTATAACTTTTTTTTAAAGAGTAAAAAAGAAAAAATCAGCTTTCTCATAGAACAAAAAAAACATTTGACCTTGACTCTTCAAATTGTTTTCTGAATCTGTCCCTCCTCACCTCTGTTTTATATCAGGCTGTTCTTAGCTATCGGACAATAAAATCTACAGCAAATCCATAGAGAGCAGTTCCTTATCACAAAAGCCCTTAGAAACCTGACTTCCCTCCAGACACAACCCATCGTAGTTGGTCACAGAGGCACCCACCTCACTATCAGCAGCAGCCTGGAATTGTTCTGCTGTGGAAGTTAAGGGACCACGAAGGATCATCTAATGCACAGTCAGATCCCATCTTCTCTGCTTATTTCCAAGCCGCAGGCGAGCAGCAGCTGCTCTCACACCCCAAGGTGTTTCCCACTGAACCACACGCGCTCTGGTATCGCAGAAACGGGCTGCAGACCAGCCTCGCTGCTGCCATCCCTAACAATACAGAACCCAACGGCGTTACTCACAAGGTACTTGGGTTTTCTGAGCCTGTGGAGCAGCAGCCGTCTCCGCTGAATGCATTCTGTGTTGACCAGGACAGTAGCTACAACCTGATCCATTTTTCTGCTAAGCCCTTCTGGCTCCCAAGGAACTGCCTGAGCGTTTTCCTCCTCATTGGGCAGAGCTGCAAAGTGCTTTTGTGGGGAATTTTCTGCACTCCCATTCAAACAAAGGTGATTTCCTTGTTTGTTTTCCTATTTAACACACTTAAAAGTTCCAAAACAATGAGATTTCCCAGGAAAAAAGCCCCATATATTTCAAGTTGTGGATGTTATGCCCTAGAATTCAGGGCAAGGACAGAAATGCAGATAACAGGGTCTGCAGACTTGATACTAACAAGAAATCACAAATACTCTTGTCTCCTGGTAAATCTCTGCAGTTTTCGTCGATAAACATCAGTGCACAAATACTCTGTGTAGTTACAATTCTGGCTTACACAAGAACTCCCTGTTTCCATCAGAGAAAGTGATGGTTAAGTAGGGACTCTGGTTCTTGCTCTGCAACAAATCAGGTATTGGAAAACTGTCAACAGGATTAAAAGAAAGCTGAGGTGGTGACAAAGAATGGGAAATTAAGTATCTCCTTCATGTGGAAATACTAAGTCACTGTTTACAAAATTGTATAGAAAGAGTCAGACACTGGTTTGCCATCCAAGCTAAAGGTTGCGAGAAAGTTCTGGTATAGAAAAAAGACAAAGAAGAACAAGGCTGGACTGCTGTAAATTGTGAGATTCATGGCTCAGGTTTGTAAATGTAAACCCAAAATTGATGAGCTATGAAATATAACAATAATGTTCAAGAGTCATTACTAATAGCCCTGAATTGGCACTTCAGTCTGCAGACCAGATTCATTCAATGTCTGCACAGGTTTAGTACCAAAATATCTCTATAAAAAGCCTTCGACCAGTCTCAAAAGAAAGAAAAGCATCAGAAGGTAGAAAACTAGAAATATGTACAGATTCTTTTCATTTGTTTGTTTAAGTAAAATTAAAAAAAGCAGCTTTTGGAGCCAATGTTCCAGACTAGTGTAAGAATCTGTCCTGGGCAGCCTTGTGGTCCAGGCAGCGTAAGGACGTGTGTCAAGGAGCAGCCCCGCATCTGTTGCTCCCCAGGAGGAGCTCAAAGGCATCAAAGAGATGGGGAGCTTGGACTCCAGAGGGCGACACGGGAGAAGGATCACGGGTAGATTCACACAGCAGCACTATGACCCTTGCCAGGATGATCTCTTTCAAACAAGAGGACAAGTTTGAAATCGAGTGTTGGATCTTCTAGAAATGAAAGAATGGAATACACGGCTGGAACGCACACAGCCTCTGGTCTGGGGATGAAGCAAACCAACCCCACACTTATTTTTGTCCGTAGAAGATCCCACCGTTAAAAGAAACGTAACTTGTACAGAAGTAACAAGGACATTCTTCTATTCTGTTGTGGAACAACATGATAAAAAGAGGATTCTTACGCTGAATGGCCAATTCAGCCATAAAAAAATTCCTGAAGAAGATGGGGAAGAAGAATAAAAGAAGGCGGCTACTGATCAGAACTGAAAAATAGAGCAAGCGTACGGACTCAGGTGCCCTTGGCAAAGCCAAGCTTGGCTCTCGAGTCATCTAGTGAAAGAAAAGGCTATTTAGTTGCCTCTATATAAAGACAGAATTTAGGTGCAAAGGGTAGCTATGAAATCTGTTTCACAGCACTTGCTTCAAGTACTTACTGAGCAGGGTGTTGTGAAACTGTGGCTGTCTTGTTCACATATACAGTCATTGCAGCTGGCTGTATGTATAGCAGATGGAAGGCAGCTTCTGCAACTGGTTGTTAAGGAAAAGAATGGTCTTTAACAATATAATTTGCCCCATCTGGAGGACTCATGGTTAACAGTACATAGGTGATCATATATACCTCAAGGAACTGAGTTTTAAAAAAATATTACAGTACCAATGATTTTTTTTTTGTATCTACAACTATACAGCATTTTCAAGCAGTATGGAAATTTAATGAAATAATTATGATTTATTAATTTACATAAAAATACTTTTTACAGTTAAAGAATAAATCTTAAATGGTAAAAAAAATAAGATTAAGAAGCTCCAGCTATTGAGAGTCATGGGAGTTTGTCTGCTCTTCGATAACTTGCTTTACTATTTCTGCCAGTTTTAGTCGATCCACTTTATCTGTGAATCCTCTGCCTGAAAAGAGAAGAACAGGGGGTCACCTGGTACTGAGGACAGGGAGGGAAGCAATAGTAGCTGGAGTCACACACTGACTGAACACAAGACAAGGCTTCACAGAGAAACTTAGGACATCTGCAAGGGAACCAAAATGAGTTACGATTTCTAGTTCTATTGAACAACAACCTGAGCGCTTAAAAACCTGAATTAAAACTGAACAAACATAAACCAGAGTGAGTGAAGAGGCGTGACCAAGCTGATGCCCCCAGTCACCTTATATTCATCAACATCTGCCCGGGGGGCTGCCTCTTCTGCCACTCTGTACTGTCAAGGAGCCACCTGAACAGCCTCGAGGCAGCTGGCTCACTTTAACTCTGTTTCCTCAACTGAGCAGAGGGATGTTGTGCTGACACAGATGAGGGCAGCAGCCTCCAGCAGAAAGAGGGGAATAAACAGCTGGAAGGAAACCCGCTCAAAATAGCTTAAAGCAGTTTCTAAAGCGATGATCCATCTGTGCTGTTATGTTCCTACATGGCTCGGTGCTTTTGAAAAGTCTGCCTTGAACCTCAAATCGGAACTTTCAACCTCGTTCTAGAACATCAGCCACGCATGCTGGCAGATGGGCCAAAACAGTGTCAATAAATTCGGGTCTATTTCCATATAAGAAGGCCATCGATTCCCCTCTTTCACTCTGCATTAGCACCGTTCTCCACAGAAGAGAAAAGCTCCTCACCATTCCAGCTGAAGCTCTGAAGAGTGTCTCGCAGCAACTTACACTCTCGGTTATACTTCCACGCCTCCTGCATCACCTCATTCAGCTTCTCATCTTCATTCTCTCCTATTTAGGAAAGCAAAGATAAACAAAAGGTTTGTCATTCTGCCTCACAGCAACATCCAGAACTTCAGTAAACAGGCTGTGCAGTTCTTCCTTGCCTCATGCAAACCAGGATATCGCTTTGAAAGCGGACACTCCTGTGTGAAAGTTATTTTAACAGCTCTACCTGTCGCTGCTGACACTAATATTAGGCATGCACCAAAATTACAGCCCACAAACAATGCTCTCCTCTTGAGCCTGATCAGGACAAGAGGAGTTTTGTTTATCCCTCCTCACTACTGACACAGACTGATCTTGAGGCACAGCAAAAAGTCAGCATCTTGTGTGTTTAGGAATGTAACTGTCTTAGAAGTGGCAACCTTTACCAGCCTGTGGTAGAATGCACTGAGCAATCACATCTCTGAGCTTTTCCAAAGCCACGTTGGAATCGTTACTTCCATTCTCAGGGTCATGGATATAAACACCATCCTTTGGCTTAGTGCTGCAAAAGAACAAGGAGGAAACAGTTACAGTTTGAATGCAACTCAAGTCCATTACTCGTTGCATAACTGCACCAGTATAACGCTCTCTTTCACTCTCTGGAAGGCTGAAACTGGAAGCTAGATTTGGCATTAATTATAACAGTGTCCTGCATTATGAGACTGCTTTAAACATGAAGAAAAACAAACATTCCTTTATATTACTTCAAGTAAGAGTAATCCTAAAATTGCATTATCCTATTTTTCAGATAGGTAACTTGACAGAGAGAGAGCGATTACTTGACTTTTTCAGTAAATAAATGTCAGGATCAGAAAAAATCTTGGAATTCTTCTTCCCAGTTTGCCCTACCTTACTCAACATGTGACCCATCTTCTCATAAGGGATCTGTTCCACCACCCATATAACAACACTACGCAATCTCTTTCCTGCCCTCACTGGCATATTTTGGAAGACACGCCGTCACGTGCAAGTAGTGCTTGACTCCAATTCAGCATAAAAAGTGTCAACCAAACCAGAAATTCAGGAGCATGGTTACAATTGAACGAGCCTGTAACATGCTTAAAGTCATTCTCCTTGTGTCACGGCTACCTACATTCTGATGTTTCAAAACAGCTTTAGAGAGTTACCCCAATAATTTCCTTTTGCGCAAGATTGGGTTGTTGACGGAGTGAAGAGGTTTGAGACTGACTTTGAGGTCTTGGATTCTCATGTTCGCAAGCTGTTCTGCATGAGCCTGCTGTATTCCCGCAACCATTGCCTGGAATGAAAAGAATTGCACTTGATGTTTTAACTAGCTTCTTTGTGAATTAAAGAATAGCATATAGATAAAGGTGGCCATTGACAAAAGAAAAAAAGGTGATTAAAATCCTATTTATTGCAGCGATGCATAACCAAAAATCAGGTTTGCATTATGCAAGACATGATTAGAACTAGAGTCGCTAACTGTGGGACCTCACAGAGGCCGAACAGGACAAAGGCTCATCTCTGCTTCTCATGCTCACAAGTTAAGAACTCCTCTTTAAGCAGAGTTTAAAGGAAGCAAGAAGAGCTGTTCATTTGCTTCTCATTAATGAGGTGAGAGCTGTGGTCATATATAAAACACGGGAAAAAAAGAAACGACCTACAGAAGAGTCCTCAAGCATGTTTACTGCCATTCTGTGTTCTCTACTTGTAAGCACACAGGCGCTCTTTACCGCCAATCCTGGAACACCTTCTCCTAGCCCAAATTTCAAATGGAACCATGCCCATTTTCTCATAAAGCTCTCAGGCTCTCATTAAGGCAGAAAAGGAATTCTTTATATGCATGACACCATGTGGAAGAGAACACTCGAACCATCCAAGAGCTTTCCAGCTTCCCTACGCAATATTCTTGAAAAAATTAAGCTGTTTAGACCTTGTCCATCATCAGCTGGGCAGACGGTAGGATGTTATCGAGTGCCTCGGTGGAGTTGAGCCAAGGATGGTCTAGCACACCTTCAATGGTCAGCCGCTCCTCGGGTTTGACCTTCAGCAGCCTGCAAAATGAATCAATCGGTCCATAAACGGGGCTTTGTTGATTTATAACGCGATGCTCTGGCTGCGATCAGAGCACTCAGCAATCTCTAAGCATCAGAGGGGTCTAAAAAAAAACCCCTCCTAACAGCAAAACCACTAAGTTGACCCAAAAGCACTGACTTTCTGTTGGCTTCACTGACCCTTGCTGCAGTGATATTTTATTGTTATCACAGCTCGTTCAGTTCTATTCAGCAACTCAGCGCAAAGAAAGGTGCTGAAGGCCATTGTAATAAAACTTGTGTTCTGCTGAACTCTACATCCACATCCTCCCAGATGGGAAATTATCTTCCAGATGAACTGGAAATGATCCAGACCCACATTCTCTGGAAATGCTCATCTAGAGCTCATCCACATCACGGTCTACGCTCATACCAGGGACTCTGGTGAAATAAGGCAAAGTTTCAAAGTAAGAAACCTGTTTGCTGAATTAACTGCTTTCACCATGCAACATCTTAGCTCTTCTCTCTCTGCAAAAACCTCAAGTAATGGACTCGCTCTTTGGCCAACTTCAACACCCCAAAACAAGAAGGAACTTTACTGAGATCACTGAAAACTCCACGGAATTAAATTTTACTGGAATGAAACCATGGAAAGAACTTTGGCAGATAAACTCTTGTTCTCACAATAATCACAAATGTGTAATTTCACATAGAGTGCTGATAAGTAATTCCAAGAGCCTAAATTAAAAACAGAATGACTCAAACAGTTTATCACACTTTCTTAGACAATACTCTAAACCAGCTTCCTGGCTGCAAAGCAGAATTGTTTAATGTACCAAGAAAGTGGAAATAACTTTTACAAACTGTCAGTGGGACCACAGGCTGGCTCATAAATTTCACTTGCAAGGCCATGCTGCCAAACAGGTCATTTGATACAAGACCCAAGACATGCATTCTTTTTCCTCAGGTTTTTAAAGTCTGAACCTATTATCAAGCACTCCAGCTCATAAAGCTTGAGGTCAGAAATCAGCTCGACATGCTTGAAAGGCAGCAGCTACTCAAATGCAAAATATGACCTCCAGAAGCAAGACTCCATGTGAACAGCAGTCTACATAAATTAAATGTAAACTTATGCAGAGTTATATAAAGTCTAAATGTATTCCTGCTTTAAACAAAGGTTCAGACTCACTGGCTGGAAAAGACAAGCAGGAAAGGCAGTCCTGATAACACTAGTGAGAGAATTAAGTGAACTGAATCCAAGTAACAACACTCTGTGAGCGGAGTTTCATGGCCATTTTAAAAGACAATGAAACCTTTTGATTGCGGAGCTTCTGAGTGAGAATAAAGAGTTGACCTTGGTATAAACAAAGTTTTGCTGCAACATAACCTGCTGTTTATCTGGTGAAAGATTGTGGGCTCTCCTGCACTGACAAAGTTAGGCGATTTTACACTGTATCAGAGGAGATAGGGACAGTTTAGACATATTTAACCAATTGATTTTTTTCTATTTATACTGCTGTTATCCTTTCTGTTCTTCTGGTGATACAAGCAAAGGCAGTTAAGTCCCTCTCATATTTTAAAAATCGAGGTTGAGACCTAATCACATTCTTGCTTTCTGACAAGAGCATGAGATCACATGGGATCTTTGAGACATTTGCAATTGTGATGTGCGTTGCATGAAAACCAGTTTTCATTAGCGTTTAGAATAAGATACCAATGCAAAACCTTATCTCACAGGCTGACACCTCGTGATAGATCTTAACCTCCCTTTCCATGCTCTTCTCTCAACTCCTTTTAGACTGTGCATTACATGCGCGGGGCTTTAAGGGATGGATCTATCAGATCCTATTATGCCACCCAAAATGCCCCTTGATTTTAACAGGGGTTTACACATTATCATAGGAGATAAATGCCTAGAGAGCACTTGCAGATGTGGCAGCCAGTGGTTTATGTTGCTCTGAGGCAAGGTAGAACACCTGTTCCCCTTACAGACTTGTCACACGGTGCACTCTAGCAACTTCAGAGACAGGAAACATCAAAAACTGAACACAACAGCTGGGGAGAAAAATGAAAGAGGGAAAGAAAATAGAAAATTTTTCATCTATATGGGCTGTAGACAATTCCCCCCACCTCTGGGGAAAAAAAAGGCCTTTGGTGATAATGCACTTTCAAGTGATTTTCCAGTTTCTTAACATAAGCAAAGAGCAATACAACATTGTCCTCACTGACTCACTTTCGCACAATGTCTTTCGCCATTTCTGAGATCTGGCTCCACTCTTCCTCTGGAAATTCAAAACTTCCTGTCATGATCTTTTTCCGCATGTCCTTTGGAATTGTCCGACTATGGTGTTTGGAGTAAAACGGAGGGTATCCACACAGCATCACGTAAATAATGACACCCAGGGACCACAAGTCACAGCTCTGAAAGCAAGGAAACGATCACTTTGGGGCGCAATTCACAGCAAGCAGTGCTGTAGCTATGTTAAAAGTTCTACGCGATTCGCTAAGAAAACAGAAACGCAGCTCAGTATCCTCTTGAAAGTCCATCTGAGGACCTTCACAGATAAACATGGTAAATATATAAGCACAAGGTAACTCCACGCTGCCAAGCTAAACTACTTTCAGCAACCCAAAGCGGGTTGTTTAGGGAAAGCGCTCCTGTAGTTCTGTGCTATGCAATGGTAAGTCGCATGGAAACAGCCAGTGCAGCAGAGGCGTGAGTGAGCCGAGCATTCATTACATCTCTCAGGATACTGCAATCCTGGTCTCTCAAAATCAGAAGATAAACCAGAATACAGTTATATTTTAGAATGTGAGACTAAACAAAGAAACACCAAACATGTCTTCAGAGATGTCTGCAATGAAAAACACACATCCTGAAAGCCACAGAGATGAAGAAGCTTCAGAAAGCCAGGAGCTGCTTATGCTGCGTTCCCACCCCAGCCCAGAGCTCCCTTCCCCTGCCCCTGCAGTTCTGTGTTACATCAGCAGTAACACAAGGTCACCCACTCAAAAAACACTCAGGAAAGAAGCTGAAAGCCACATCCATTCCTCATCTAGATCACTGGGTGTTCACGCAACACACACGCTACTCGGGAAGAATCTAAGAGAACCCTAGCATCCTAGATTCCAATTCAAGCTTCTGATGGATCATATCCTTCGGGATGCACTCTGTTATCACTTGGTTATGCCATGGTGCAGGGTAGGACTGGCAGGACCTGCTCTGACCCTGGCCATCCATTCCCAATATTTGTTTTCTGCCAACACTAGCATTTGCATGGCTAATTATTTCTTTTCACTAACCTGGTGTCCAGTCCTATCGGTCCTCCTTGGGACTCCCAAAGATTTATGCCAGCAAAAGGATGGACAAGAACACACAGCCAAGTGTAAGCAGAAGCCTGAACTCTAGCCAGGTTCAGGTGACTGCAGAAAGGCACAAGGGCAGGTTTGAGGAACTGGAGAGGTTCTGCAATCAGTTTACAGAGACAGAAGCCTGAACAGATGCCAACTGAAGCAACCTCGGCATGACTCTGTCTGCCCCGGGCTGTATATTCCACCACCTGCTCTGGGACAGTACCAGCATTCATGAAGCTGCACAGCTAAAGTCAGCAAAGAGAGACTCCCTGACCCAAGTGGAGGGAATACGCTTAGATCAGCTCATAATGACCATTAAATCACACCCTTGGCTTTTGGCTTCTACAGAAGATGTGCTGCTAGCAAAAGAAACTGAGGATTTACCTGACGTATGCTTTTCAGCAAGTTGCTTTAGGCCAATCTCAGGCGGTTCCAGAATTCTAAATTTCTCTTTAGATACCTAAATTCTCATCATTTTCAAGTGACCAGAGATAATTTCTAATTAAATCAATGGAACTTTAGGCACATAAGTAGCAAAGAGGTGTCCTAATTCTCTGTGGATATGGTTCCCAGATTCTGTTTCTCAAGAGCCTCCAGCCATGACAGTTGATCTCATACACACATAGCTAAATAAAAATACTTGGAGAATCAAAATGTGCTTTTTCCTCCAAATTAAAATCTTTGGGATAGAGCTGCTGATCATGGAGGTGGATTGCAGGCATTTCCAGTCAGGTTCTGAACTGCTGTGAAAGGACAGTGTACCTGGGAGTTTATCACAAGCTATTTTGGGGAACTAGGCATATGCCAGATGCTGCTTTTGCAGTGACTCACACTTGGCGAGGGAAGGATGAGGCTGCTTCTTTCAGCACCCTTTCCAGTTAGTGCCACCATGACTGAAAGCAGCTCAGTTCTTTAAAGGAAACATGGGAACAAAATCTCTGTATCACACTGCAGATCCCATAGGATCAAGGCAGCTGAATGTTGTCAGTATGAGAGTTAAACCCAGTTGGTCTGTTTTCGGGGTTCTCCCATTCCGTACAAGGATATTTTCAAAATTTGTAATAACTTTCCCTGTGACTGGGATTCACATGAGAAAAGGAGGAAGAAATTCTGTACTGAAAATACTACTAGCACCTAAGAACTTCTTTTATAAGAAGTGTCTGGCTACAATCATCAAGCTGTTTCTCTAGGATAGAGAAAAAAGAAGCATAACCCTGAAGACGACAGATTTGTGACTAGGAACCCATTCAAAGGACTAATTCAAAGCCCCCATCTTTGCTTCAGCTCTCTCTAGAGGGCTACCAAAATATAACATCATATATCAAACTATCCCATCTAGCATGTGGTGGATTAAATTACCACCCTTGAAGCTGGAATTTGAAGCTGGAATCAGTGCAGATGTTTAGCACTGCAATCAGAAAACAGCTAAATTTCATTAAAATTGACACTCAAAGAAAGACACTCTGTGGTTCAAACACTGCTAAGTTGGCAGGAGACAGGGATGTTGATATGGAGCAAAATGTTGTGGAATGGCCAAAAAGGAGTACAGCCTTTCAGGACACTTGACAAGGCTATGGCAGCAGTTATTGCTCATGGCACACTGCTACAGGCAACACAACACACGACTGGTCATTCTGCAAACCCGTGATACAGACAAGGTTCCAGCACAGCTGCCTGGACACGATGATCCAAGAAGTGCTCTGCACATCCAGAAACTCCAGCTGACAGCAGGAAAGAGGATTCCTTTGAATTCACCTCTTGGGGAGGTGAAAGCTTCCCATACGGTCACATACCAGTAGAATCACCCTACTCTCTCCAATATTTCCTTTAGGAACGTTTATATATTTTTCACAATTAGGCTTGGACCAAGTGTGCATTTCATTATTCACTCAATTAGAAAGAATGCAGAGCCTTTTAGTGTGTCACTTCTAAAAGCTGCCTGCCTGGATTATCATCTCCTAATTTCCTGGTTCAGCTGAATGAAGCCTGGTCCAAGCTGCATACATTTAAGGGGAGAAATACCACTGTGTATCCAGTCACTCTGTCATGCCTTTTAGAAAGGCTGAAGGAACCACACTTTTGAGACACATAGCTCCAAGATACTACTTCCTTACAGCTGAAAATACACACATTCACAAAACAGCAAGCACCTTGATGTTTCCCTCCTGCTTCGTGTAGATCCTGCTTTTTACTCAGTGTGAGATATTTGGCTAGTTGTTAGATGTATGCATGTCACAGAGATCAGAATGACTTTATTGCTTCTGGCTGTAAGTGCGTAATTTCAGGGCAATATTTTTACTGCCTCACTGTGTCTACAGGCTACAGATAAATCAGGGAGTAGAGGAGGAGGGAAGCCACCATGCTTTAAAAATATTGACTTGTGGATTGTTTCACAGCTTACCTTATTGTAAGTGTAAGGTGTTGGAGAGGTGGGGATAATACCAGATTTTTCTTTCTGATGCCGTCTTTGTGCCTCCAATACCTGTCACCATGAGGGGAAAATAAAATATATGCAAAATACATCTCGCTTACAGACCCCACAAACACCAAAGCCTATGCCAAAGACACCTGATGCTTTTCCATTAGATGGACTTATTCCAGCTACTGAAGACTCTGCCAAACTCAAACTGTTTCTCCTGAGAAAGATGGGAATTTTCAACGTGGGAAATTTCAGCTAAAATATTTTACTGCTTTGGATGAAAATTCCAGTTTTGCCCGAAATAAAGCAATTGCTCACATCTGTCTTGTTCAAAACCTGCAACACCTCCGTGCTTTGGAACTAGAACACAAAATGCATTTGGAAGGTAACCTCAGCTCCAAAGATGTCCCTTTTTGCTTCTCACCCAAAGAAATCAAATCAACCTTGTGCCTCACTGATCAAATCTGTGCTTCTGGATTCCTAAAAAAAAATAATTCTCAGTTTAAATATACTCAAGAAAAGCTTTTTAAGGGTTTGGTAGTTCAATCGTTTTAAAAAAAACTCAGCCTGCAGTGCACACGGCCCTTCACCAGCAGGCTCCAGCTGAGGAGGCATCGTCAGGGCACTGGACTGTGACTGCATAGTCCAACGTCTGCAATTGCTCCTCCTAGTTATTGAAGGCTGCCGACATGCCCAGTACTGCAATTAAACATCTGTCTCCAATTTTGGTTTAATTTTCTTCAGGACTCCAAAGCAAAGTCCAAAAGAGCAGGACTACAAAACCCAGCCTGTCTGTAATTATAATTTATGTCTTACTGCGCATTGATGAGGGGGCCAAGCCAAGGTGACCAGGTAACCCTCTGGCAGTGCCCTCGCTTTGAGTAATTGTCTTTACAGAAGCTGCTTGTTTCAGCATTGTCCTTTTTAATGTAATCTTGTATGAGCCTGAACTGGAAGAAGGATTGAGAAGCAGGGACTTTTCCAAAACAACTGCTTTAATACAGTTGAAAGCCAATTGTCCAAAGCAGTGGGAGTCTGGGCTGGGAGAGCCAGGAGGCATCGGGAGTAAGATGAGTGCAAGGCACACGGCCTGGGAAGTCTGCCTCACGGCCTCCGGCTGTAATCAATACACGACCGTGGCGTTCCATCATGAAAGGTGGCTGCTATACAACTACTCAAAATTCCCATGCCCAGAAGCCCTTCAAAGGACAGCAAAGGCTTTTAAAATAATGTGGTTACAGAGGCACAGACAACAAAGACCCTTATTCCCCTTTAGCCTAGAACTGTAATCACTTATTACCTGAGGTGCTACGTAATATGGAGTGAATTGTGGTGTCATCAAGTCACCTTGGTCTACTTTGGCAAATCCAAAGTCACACAATTTAACAGGTGCATCCTAAAACAAGGAGGAGAGGTTTCATTACAAAATCTCATTGTATCAGCTTTTCTAATACATCCTTATTGCCTTGTACTCATTTTACCTTTACCACACGCACTCCTCTTGTATTTATACCGTCACCATTCCACAAAGCAGCTAAAAGGTCATAAAGCAATCTTTGAAACAATCATTTTTGTTTTTCTGGGTGCTCTGGGTCAGAAGCAGTTCCCTCAGCACATTACAGAAGGGGCACTGCATATGAAGGGTGGGTTATGAGCAGCAGAAGAAAAAAACAGTTAAGTTCTTGAATACAAAGCATCCATAATGGATGTTAGAACATCTTGATGACACCCAGGGAGGAAACGTGGCAGAGTGGCTGTTCCCAGTAAAGCTAAAGTGGAGGGCCTGACCCATACTTAACTGCAGCAGCAAAGACAGCCTGTACTCTGAGCAGATCAGAGTACAGAAAATCACAAAGCCAAAGAAAGTCATTCATCTTTGTCACCAGAACATTGCATTAATGTCGTTTCACAACTATTCTGCAAATCGCCATTGAGCTATTTTACCGAATTCAGCAGTAAACAAGGAATATCAAGTCTTCATCTTACCAGAGAGTTATCCTTGAAGAGGAGATTCTCAGGCTTGAGGTCTCTATGTGCAATGTTTAGTGAGTGGCAATGCTGCAAAGCCAAAGCTATCTGAAAAAGGGCACAATAAATCAACTACAATTACAGAATTCTTCCTTTAGCCTGGACAGCTCTATTAGCTTTAAAAAGAACATTGCCAACTCAGCTTAGACCCAAAACATTTTCACTCCACTCAAGTACAAGTTTGGAAATACTGAGCAATCCTGTAGTAAAGTAACAATCATGAAATTAAACTTACTCAAAGCAGACAGAAAATAAAAGCTAAGTAGTACTGGGCTTCTGAACCATTTTAGTTTGATTGACATGGGGTATTATTACCCCCCTAGAAGTAATACAGATCATGACAGTGTCCTTTTATGTGCTGCGTTAGGCTTACACGGTCACTAAACTTACGGGCACATTCTCTGGCAATTACATTCTGTTTAGCAGTCCACACAGAGTTCTTCCTTCAATATATCAATGAATACTTTATTTCTTGTGTAACTGACTTAAGAACCAACATTGAGGCAGTTTGATTATTTAATTCTTCATGGTACTGCCTGCAATTTATCTGTTTATTGTGGTCTTACACGGAAATACATCGCTTGATTCTTTCAAAGACAGCTTTCTGTACTGTTGTGGTTTAGAAACCTGTAACACAGTCATGAAAACTCAGACGGTACATATGAAAAAGCAATTCATTTAAACAAAATCAAAGCATAAAAACTTAAACAGCATTACTACAACAAAAAGCAAGGCAATCCTTCTTTGGAGATACTTCTTTTGGCTGACTTCTTATGATACTTCTTATTTTCCTGACAGGTTAATCCTGCAGACCGCCTTGCATTGTCAACACCAAACAGCCCAAAGGAAATGAAAACAAAGTGCCAAGAACAATTCTGCACTACCACGGAATTTCTTTGTTGGATGAAGCAAAAAAAGTTAACAGCACAATCACCATTGCATTAGAAATGAGATTAGAAATGAGTTAAAGCTCAAGACAGGTAATTAAATGATTTGCCTCAGAACCAAACACTATCCTCCTGCTTCAAGGAAAGCAAGTGATAGGGATATGGATATATTCAGTCTTGCCAACCTACAACAAATGCTGTAATATCTTGTTTCGTGTCTTTTTCTTTATTCACTGCAGTCATCACTGGTGTGGGAGCATTCACTGCTTAGTATCTCCAGAACCATCTCTAACCTACAGCTCATAAATCTTGTTTGGAATGCCAATATGTAAGAAGCAAACAAAGGCAGCTCTGGCTCTCAGCCTCACACCACGGTGCCAGCTCCTATGCAGAAGAAATCAGTTATTTTGATGGCAAGATCTTTCTGCCTTGTGGCTCCTTAACTGGATCCTGCTGGTCCTCTGCTTGTGGCTCCTAGAAAGGCTGCTACAAGATACAGCCAAACCATCTTTCCTGCAACATCTCTCCGTTAATCCAACCTTTCAGACTGGGCACCACAAGTCATACAACAGCTTGAGAGTGAAAGAGAACAAGTTCACCCCAGAACTGAGAGGAACCAACACTGGGGATCCCTGTACTGTATCTCATGGAAGCTCTTCTGCTTCGTCATCCTGCCTACTCCAGCAGGATAGAATCTAGTCACAGCACACACACTGCTAAGCATCAAAGACCCTGACGGACACCAAAACCTCTAGTAATACACACAGTGAAGGCTATAAAACACAACATTCAAGAGGAGGTGTGTGGATAAGTGGAGAGGGAAAAATTATATCAGAACAAACAGCATAAAACATGCACTATAGTGTACATTCCTCTTGTTATCTTCCATGATTGACAATACTTCCATAAAACTGAATATAGAACCCAGCTCGAAAACCTCTGGCCCAGGACACATGTACATTATTGTCTGCAACCCCACCCAAGACATAAAACACCAGCTCTGTGTCATGGCCAAGAGCGATTCTCAAACTGGAGCTCAGGAGCCACGCATGGTCCAGCGTGAGCCTGTGGACTGTTGGAGGTAACGCTTTTAGAACAACAGTGAGAGATACAGCTGGAAGGCTGTGCAAGGAAAGAGAGTCTCTGGTGAAGTGTTCCGTAGATGAAGTTAGGAGAACCAGCAGAGACACCAGGGTCCCAGCCCAGAAGAACTAGCCCACACCTTCAAATTCTTTGCTTCTATTAAAACTTTGGCATTGTCAGATTATAACAAAGCAGGCAATGATCATCGGATCAGAACCGAGGATGATTTTAGCTTCCTTTTTTCCCACCCCCCCACCCCAAGAAATTGTTAAAGACTTTAGCCATCATCATTCATGGATTTGCTTATACATGGGTGTTAACTTGCCTGCTTTGTTACTTGGCTTGCTTGCTTCTCAGTAAAGTGCCGGTGCTGGCTGATTCTGTGAAATAGCTCTCCCCCTTCCATCATCTCCATTACAATTAGGAGCCGAGCCCTGTTCAAAAGCATTTCATTTTGTTATATTAAAAATAATCAAAAAGTAACAGAATTGCTAAGCTAATAATGCATACTTCATATCTACTGATGCAGGCCAAGAGAGATATACACTCACTTCTTCTACAGTTCTACCTATTTTGGTTCTGTAATTTTGCCTTTAAGCACACAAAGATTTTCTGCCTCCCAGCACAATCTGAGTTGCTGATTGCCAGCCAGGAATCTACACTTTGCTCTTCACGCTGGGCTCCCACATCCAGCTGGAAGAAATGCCATGGACACGTCTAACACGGATGCATTCAGACAGACACATGCAAGCTCCACCCAGGCTTCCTATCAGTGAGCCGGGTTGGACCTGGAAGCCATTCAGATACATCAATGTGTAACTCTGCCCTCAAACAATAACACAGCAGGCAGAGTCTTGCATTAAACAGGCTAAACAGCTTCCAGGCTGGAGCTGGCTTGGAGCACAGCATACGCCTGTCTGCACCCATCCCTGTAGACGTGCGACCTGCCTGCGTGCTAAAGAGCTTCATGGAAACTTAGAAGCAGAAGGATGAAGAACTGTCTTTAACGCTTTTGAGTCTGGATACGCTGCTGTACCTCATTACTTCAATTTACATTTTTATTGCCATAATTATGAAGGACAACAAATAGGAAGTGTGGAGATCAGGACTGCTGGATCCTCAAGAAACTAACTTATAATTCTTCTCGCCACACAGCAAAATCAGATACATCAGAGATGAGGACAGGTCTGAGCTCTTTAGTTCTCCCAGCCCTGAAGTTTTTTCTCAACTAATATCCAATTAGAAGATGACATTTTTATCCCAGGAAATATTAATGTATAAAAAATAATCAGCCTGCTCCATGTTTTGCCGTGTTCATTTTAAGGAGGACAATGTATTGAGACTTACAGGGCAGAACCCAGTATTTTTAGACACAATTATCTCTTTCTTTTTTGTTTTTTTTTTTTTTAATGAAGACTGGCACTCTGAGCTCCCCAATGCTCACAGTAATCACCCTCATGTAAAAGGATCTCACTTAGGAGTCTAGGTAGGTACAAAAGTTAGAGCTCCAGTCCTTCTTTAACACTGCTCTGAAAGCAGGAAGCTCAAAAGTTACAGTTCAATTTGAGCTACCAAAGCAATATCAAAGCAGGACAGAAGCTAGAAGCTCATTTACTCTTTCAGATAATGCAGGTATCACAGACTGAGACAATGAAAAACTTAAGCAAAGAAGATGTATTCAAAACCAGCAGCAAAGTATGCAAATTCATTTAAATATGCAAAAGTCTGGGCATTGACAGGTATCTGGAACACCCTAGAAATATTAATTTTGGTCACACTGTGTTAAAACAAAAAGCAGGCTCCAGTATACCTTAGCCTAAACATGGAAAGCAAGCTGTGGGAATGAAATCACCCTATGTAATCTTACCTTGGGCTGGATTCATGTGGGAACTGCACACTGTTTGCATAAACTTCAATAATTTGAACAATATTTGAATGCGTTGCACACATCATGTGCAGACGTACCTTTGAAGAGAAGGGAAGAAACATTATTGTACACGGTGACCTGTTCTTGATCAGTTCTGCTCCTCCCTCTGACCCCAACACTACAGCAAGTACAAGCCCACATGTTGCCAGCTGTGCTCAGCACCACTCACACGCAATTAAATAATTCTAAAAATAAAAAGTGCCTACAAGACTTTTTACGAGACCAACAGCCATTTCACTGCTTGCACTGAGCAGGACAAAAAGATCACACGTGTGTTACAGACCATGGCATCAAATCTAGCAGAGCTCCAGAAAAAGCCCAAACTGGGTTTAAATAAATTTAAAGCTACAATTGGCTATAAAATAGCAACACAGATATGATTGAAACTGAAAATTAATGAATAAAGCCTGAAATTCCATAATCCAGCTTCTTTTATGGCCCAATGATCTAGTACTCACACCACGTGAAACCTCATCTCCTGTTCCAACTTTCTGAAATGGGCATCTAAGGACCGTTCACCAGTTTAAAGCTACCTGGGCTGCTAAATCACACCACAGCTTGATGCTCTGTGTTAACAGATTATTTTCCCCCGGGAATTTTAAACGAGAATTTGCTCAGTAACAAGAAATGGAAGTTCCCTGAATCCTAAGGACAACTAATGCTTCTTTCTCTTTTATGACAGCTGCAACGACTGCCCATCATTTTCAACAGCCTGACAGTCTGGTACCTCCGCACGTTCTTCGTGGCCACAGGAAGCCACAAACTGTATTGGTGAGCTTTAGTTTCTCAGACACAGGTAAACCCATACTGTTTAGAGAGCAACTTGGCAGTTCTTAGAGTAGTGACATCCAAGAGTGAGATGGCTGGAAACAAGATCAGTTCTAAACTACTTGTGTTACATTACATGGGATGTTCAAGCCCAGGCTGGATGGGGCCTCGAGCAGCCTGATCCAGAGGGAGGTGTCCCTTTTCATGGAACTGGATGAGCTAACTCAAACCATTCTATGAACACCAGCTTTAAAATGCAGCTCCATAAATCACACGTGTACACGCACAGCTACCACCTACAGCAAACTTGGAGTTAGACTGTTTCACCCACACCTCATCCTTTAGGAGCTGAGCACAGCCAGGCCAGAGCATCAAACTCAAGGAATCTTGCACGGCAAGATCTGCAGAACACGTTTTTATTTTAAAACCATTGCAACCATTGACCAAACAGGTAAGACTTTGTGGCGTGTCAGAAGGCAGACAGTATAAACAGGAACTATACCTCATTTCTAGCTTTTGGACGATCAAGAAGAATTTTCAGTGCAAAGCGTTCTTGAGAGGATTTTTTCACGCAGACTCTGGTATTACAGCAATAAAATTATTCAGTCAGCAAGAATGTTAAAGAGACACTTCAAGCAATTGATCTGTAGTTATGAGTTTGCTCTCCACACGGGAATTCACAGGCATGCCCGTGATCTGGAATATACAGGGCACCTGTCACTATGTCCCAGCTTGAAAGCCTCAGATTTCCACCTTCCACAACATAATATGTTATGCAGAAACACCTAAAACACAGTTTTTCAGCAATGCAGAGGAAGGACCTCAGAGCAATGGGTTACGGCAGACAAGCAGAATGAGCTCTGGACATTCAGCCTGAAGAGAAATTTTTGATGAAAAAACACAAACAACACAGTGGCAGCCTGTATATTGCCAATAGAGGGTGCAGGCTGTAATGAATAAAGCATTTATGAATGGAAATCCTTGTTTTAGCAAGGCCGCCAACTGTGCCGCACACGTTTTTTCTCTCTTTCCCCCATTTAACATGAACAATTGAACTGCGTCAGAGGGGAGGGCCCACGTACTCACAGGCAGCTAAAAGAATAAAAAACAAAGGGATATTTTAATAAAGATCAGAGGCAACACAGCAACAGAGAATGAATGAGGAGAAACCAATTGCTGGGATAGGAAGATAAATGGCAGTGAGAGACAATCGCCCTGTCAAGCGCCCAGAAACAGAGAGGCGCAGCCATTTGTTTTCCAGAGTTTGTGCACAAATTCCTGCTCCCAAAAGGGAGGGTTCTTGTTGAAAAGGGAACATGTTTTGCTACACAGAATGAGTCCGGTTCCAGCAGGGGTTAGAAATCCCCAATGGGCGAGCCTGGTGTGAGATGCAGAGCTCGTGGCACCCTCTGCTCTGACCTCACATGATGATGGGGAAAAAATAGCTGGTAAAAATAGCTGATGGGCAGAGAGTGCTGATGCCCCAAGCAACGATATCGCAGCTGGGAGCAGTGAGCTTTGCACCGCACTGAACGTGGTGTCAGAAGGACAAAGGTGTTCGAGCAGAACTGTGTGCTCTTGCTTTGTTTCGGGAATACGGCAGTGAGATGGGATAAGGCAGAGAGGTGAGGAGGGGTTTTACTTCAAACATACCCCATAAAAGACACATCAGCTACGACCCATGTGGAGTAAAGACATCTATTTGTTAATAAAGAGTCCTCCAGATATCACATCACAATTAAAACGCATACTCACTTCTCCACAGCTAATGAAACAGGTTGAGATTACAATTCTGTAGGTGTGTTGTCTTACCTAACAGGACCACTGATCCCAGCTCCCAGCTTCTGAGTCCAGTTAATGTTGTACTCCTCTAAAATGGAGGTTTCCTATTCAAGAAGGAGCAGGGGGATGGGAAAGAGTAAAAAAAAAAAAAAAAAAAAAAAAAAAGTTACTACATCCCCTCCAAAAATACCAGCTCAGCAGACCTTATCTGCAAGATACCTGAGCAAGGAAAGAGTCTGCTTTGGAATTTTGCTTCACATAGGAAAACCAAACATAAATAAAAGTGCTCACATAATAATATATCTCGGTTTAAACTTATTTCTGTGCAGCTGAGACTGCTCACCCTGGCACTTTGAAACAGGATTACTGAGAACAGTAAATGGGATCTTGCACATCTAATATAGAAAGAGTATCAAGGGCAATTCCCTCCCCTGGAACCTTAAATCCAGCTTTCTACCTTTAAATGATCAATTGCAACTGAACACAAAAGCCTGGTTACAGTGTTATTAAGTACTTTTTTGGTCATATGGGTACAGTGGAAAATTATTTTGCAGCTTTCTTAGGGTTTTCAAACCTTTGGAATCATTATACTCTAAATTAAACCTTGCATGACTAGTTTTAGCTTGTCGGGTAATGAACCAGGCTCATGTTTATAATCCTTTTGTCCAAATCCATATAAACAGAGTTTGGTCTTGTTATGACACAGCCTGGGCGCTCTCATGCTTAAACATGTCACAAGGGATGCAAAAGTAGCTCCAGCGTGGAGTATTTTGATGAATATACGGCTGCCATGTGCTGTTCCACAGATGGTGACGGAACAGCGGAGCAGGGCTGTGTGCAAACACAAGCCACAGCAACACAGTGTCTTTGTTCTTTCGCAGACACTGCTACATATGTTCGGGATTACCTTTCAAAAACCCATGTCTCCATTTGCAGGGAAGGAGGTGGTAACAAAAGCCAGCACCAGGGATGCTCTAGCAAGCAGGTAAAACGCTTCCAAAATGCACCAAAACCAAACAGAGCAATCTACTGCTCACAAAGCAACATTTTTCAGATCTCATTTGCCCCTTCTGTCAGCTTCAGTTCAAAACATGCTACAAACGATGAGAAAACTGAGAACACTCGTGCTCTCAGTCAAGGTGTGAAAATGGCATTCCCTAAGCTGGGTCCTCTGGCCTCGGCTGCAACCGTCGTGGCAGGAGCCAGACCTGCAGCCACACAGATGGAAAGCAAAGCAAGAAAGGAAAGCCAATATTTAAGGCAAGATTTGAAGGGACTAGAGAGTGAAAAAGACTGATAGGAAAGGAAAAACAGTCTTTTAGGACAGTCTGGAGTGGGTATCATAAATGACTGGCGTGAAAAGTGTAAAGGAAAAAGTTAAGTTAACTTTTAACCAGAGATTTTAGGAAGGGTTTGAAAAGAAAGGGGAAGAAATGCAGAGTGGATCATATACAGCTTGTTGTTTTCAAGTAGAAGCTCAAACACTTTATCAGTTTAAATTTCACTATGAGAAGAGTATTAGGGAAAAGCTACTTTACTTTCCCCAATATTCAGATACAGAGAATTGAAGGCATCATTGGTGGAATGAAAACACCACTTGAGATGAGCATTAATGAGCAGAAAAAGAGTTCTTCTGAACTGGGCAGCGTCTCCTCAGCATATGCATTCAAGATCATGCTAAGCATTTCACTTGTGAAGTCAAACCACTGGAATAGAGAAGCAAAATTTGAAGTATTCCAAAGCAACATTATGATTAGGTGATAACAATCCTTCATTATGTTTTATAGAGCTTTGAAATCTGCTGCTCCTGCTTCAAAACCAAAGAAGGGCCTGCTTGCCCCAAAACTAACCTAACGCTTTACACAGCACAGGTTGGTCTAAAAAGAGAAACAGCCTCCACATACAAGCCCAGTCTTGACTAAACAATCCCTGCTCCCTTGTGTGGTGACACAGGGGTCATTTGCTCCACTCCAGAAGAATGAGCGGAACAGAGAAGCTGATTAAGAACTGGAAAGTCTGTGAACTATGAATTAAATGAAGTAAGATCTGATAGTTCTCAACGCCTAAAGGACAAATAAGTCCATTTTTAATAAAAATTAATTTCCTCTTTCGTATTGTGGGCATTTACCATTGTTTTAAGTAAAAAAGCCAACATTTTTGGTTTCTGCATTTTATTTGGATTCGAATCTTCATTCAAAAACAGCTTTACAACTTAGAAGTAAAAATTAATCTAGTGATCAAGAAACGTTACTCGCCATCCCCTGATAATATGAAATACGGTATTTGAGAACTTTGATATCCATCAATGTACAGAAGTGCTTACACGTCCTAGTTCAGAAACAGGCGTGCCAAATCTAGCACCGAGACTACGTAGCTGCAAATCAACATGAGTTCACAGCATTCAAACAGTGGGAAACATTTCAGATGCACAGATAGAAAACTGCCTTCAGAAAGTATCAGAATCTATTTTAACAGGTACACCTAAATGTATCGCCTCTTCGTTTAGGTTAATGCATTGTGGATGCAGGCAGCAGTGGGTATGGAATCCTGCATTTTGCTCCACATCTGGAGCAATAAAGTGCCTCGCCGTAGCCCTGCTGCCCAGCACTGAACTTGTAGACTGGCTGACGGGTCAGCTGGAACTAATGTGCTGCGGCTGGGAACAGAGGAGGCAGAGCAGCGCCGGAGAGAGCGCTTCCAAAAAGAATCTGCAGTGGTGCAAGTTCTTACAGCGAACATTTTCACTCCTGCCGTGAAAGGAACTGATCACTCCTGACATCAATTTTCAGTGGGCAACGGGAATAAACTAATTTGAAATGCATTCAACTACCAAAGTTTCAAGCAAACATTAAAAGTTGAGGACTCTTCAACAGCAGAATTCCCTCTCCACAAGCTCAGGGTACCTAAAACAATGGCTGGAGCATCCTTCCATGCCGAGTCAGCAGTCTGGGCTGCTAACAGCCTGGAAAGACAGGACTCGGAGATTTCTCTTTGCTTGATCCCCAGCGAGCTGCATTCAGGCAGGGTTAGGCATGGGAAAGCTCAGGCGCTTCTCAGCTTCCACTGAACACTGATGGGAAAAGGTCTGACATGAGGAACTTTAAGAACAATTGTCTACTCACTACAGTCAATTAAAAGTACACACACCGGCTGCAAGTGACATGCCAGCCACTGGTGTAACTCCACCTCCCACAGCTTCGGCTGGTTTGTCTTAAACAGCGATCGCTATCTTGAATCACAGGCCTTAAACCTGCAGATGCAGGTGAAACCCAGTCAAACCGGAACAATAACCAAGCTCTTGAGAAGCAGAGAAAGCAGCATAAGATTGGAAAGTACTAAACTATCCTGGATTCAGATAATGCCTATAGCCCAAAGGATTTAGCCAGAACCTGTTCTGGATCAGAACCCCCCCAGAGAGGGGCAGGAGGCAGACACCGGACTATTCCTACACATACACAACTGCTGCGGCTTTTGTTTTGTCTTTAACCCCCAAGAGCTCTGATGTAGATCTTTACCTTCACATGAAATATCACAGAAATACTTGAGAAATCTTCTTTTTTGAAAGCCTTCCAGGCAGCTGCTACCCCTGCACTGTGCCAAGATTGATAACGAAGCAAGAAGAGACAGTGTACAATTCCGATACTTGATTTTGTAGTTTATTTACAACGTGTGTCTGAACACAGTGATTAGATTTCCTTCTGCTTTGGGCTTTTTCAGTCCAAAAAAAAGCAAGACCCGCAGATTTCAACAACACAAGACCATATTGCTGCTTCTCTGGCATTGACTTTTGCCCCCAACAAGCTTTGTAAAGACCAATCCCAAATTTGTGGCAGACAGCAGAGCTAAGGGAAGGCAGCAAATACCAATATACAGGGCTTTCCACCTACAGCCTTATGGCATGAATTCGTCTTATTAAAATAAGTATTTACAAAGGCATCCAGAATGGGTGACAGGGAGTGCTCCGCACAAGACAAGGAACTAATATCCTTAAAACACTATTTTATTGCCGTTTTATCTCAAAAGGGTTTCCCCAGCTTCCTCAGCAAATCCCCTCAGCCAGGTCACGAAAGGATTCACCAGAAGCGCTAAGCTCACATACCGATTCTGGCTGTAAAAAAAAAAAAAAAAAAAAAAAAGGAAATCCTGAGTCTGTTCAGCTCCTCTGCTGCCACTTGAAACACAAACATCCCACACACCAGATTTGTTTTCGTGACAGCATCCGAACACAGCTCGGAAACGATTCGAGGCGCTGCCTCTGCAGGCAGGGACTGAGGGACTGCCGGGAGGGGAGCCCCCACCTCCCGCCGCTGCCCTCAAGGCCGGAGCCGCCGCCACCCCGCAGCACCCCTGCCCTGCCCCGTGCCTGGCGCCCCACACCGGAGCGTTAAAGGCGACGAATCCGAGGGCAGCCGGCTCCGGGAGAGGGGCGGCGGGGGGTGAGAGGAAAGGGGCGAGGGCTGCACAGGGAGCGACGGGAGAAGCGGAGACCGGGACCCAACAGGTCTTACCCGGCCCGCCCAGATGCCCTCGCGGGGCAGAGCACGAGCGGGGCCTGGGGGGCCGCCGAGAGCCGCCGCCTTCATACCTTGATCATCTTATCCATCTCGTGATCCTCCGACATCCTCCCGCGGGGGGCCCGGGGCGCTGGGCCGCGCTAGGCAACGGGCAGCCCCGGAGGAGCCTTTGTGCCACCGCCGCACCGCCTCATCCCCGGCCGGGCGAGCCGGGGCGGGTGGGGGAGGAGGCCGGGACCCCGCGAGGGGCCGGGAGGGGGCGCGGGCGGGCCCGGAGCCGCCGCTCAGCCCGGGAGCCGCCGCCGAGGCGCCGCCGCCGCCGCCCGGCACCCGGGCATTGCCGGCACCCTGACCGGGGCAGCCCCGCCGGGCGGCGCGGCCCGAAACGGTGACACCGACCCCGCCGCAACCAGCGCGAAAAGCCGGCAGGATCACCCCTCCTTCTTCCCGCGACGACCGCGAAATTTTAGGAGCCTCCCGTACCGAGCGAGCGCGGTTTACAGGCGGCAGGGGGCACGCCTAAAAACGCGACGCCGCCATCAAAGCCCCCGCGGGGCCTTCGAGATGCGGGCGCCTCTTAATGACGCAGTGCTGGGGGGAATGGATGTGCTGGTAGCGCCCCCGCATCGAGCTAATTAGGGGTTGCTGCCGCATCCCAGCTAGGAGCCGGGATGGACCTGCTAGTGGTCCTATAAGGAGCAGGATAAAGGGTAAGCAGGACCTCTCGAATAAATGTGAACAGGCTGGACTGCTGGGCTGAGACCAATGGGCTGAGACGTAACAAGGCACCTCGAATCCTGTGTTCAGTTTTGGGCCCCTCCCCACAAGAAGGATGTTGAGGCTCTGGAGCGAGTCCAGAGAAGAGCAACCAAGCTGGTGAAGGGGCTGGAGAACAGGCCTTATGAGGAGCAGCTGAGAGTGCTGGAGTTGTTTAGCCTTGAGAAGAGGAGGCTGAGGGGAGACCTCATTGCTCTCTCCAACTACCTGAAAGGAGGTTGTGGAGAGGAGGGAGCTGGGCTCTTCTCCCAAGTGACAGGGGACAGGACGAGAGGGAATGGCCTCAAGCTCCACCAGGGGAGGTTCACTCTGGGCATCAGAAAAAAAAATTTTCACGGAAAGGGTGATTGGGCACTGGAATAAGCTTCCCAGGGAGGGGGTTTATTCACCTTCCCTGGAGGGGTTTAAGGGACGGGTGGATGAGGTGCTAAGGGACATGGTTTAGTGATTGATGGGAATGGTTGGACTCGATGATCGTGTGGGTCTTTTCCAACCTAGTGATTCTGTGACCCAATTAGAGAAATTGTAGCTAGGAATTTATACACCACTGTGAGACAAGTGACTCAGCAGTGTGATCTTTGCCTCCAGATTAATCCCCAAAATACCCCCACACCAGAAATGGGCCAAATCAGGAAAGACAACAGGCCTGGACAACAATGGCAGATTGATTTTTCAGAACTTTCAAGAAAAAGGGGGTATTGATGTTTGTTGGTATTAACCAACACCTTTTCAGGTTGGCCAGAGGTATTCCCTACCAGAACAGCCAAGGCTCGAGAGGTAACCAGAACGCTAATACAAGAAATAATACCCTATTTTGGGGTTCCAGCGACCATATCCTCTGACAGAGGACCATGTTTTATCTCAAAAATAGTACAGCAAATCAGCCACCATTTGGGAATAGGTTGGTAACTTCATACCTCGTATCGCCCTCAGACGAGTGGCCAAGTAGAGAAAATGAACCATTTGATCAAACAACAGATTGTGAAATTAGGACAGGAGGTTAACTTGGCCTGGCCACAGTCTCTTCCTTTTGCTCCCCTATGTGTATGAACTAGGCTGAGAACCAAGGAACGACTGAGATTCGTAACAGCAGCTGAAGGAAACATCAGCTTCATCACAAGTTAGATTCAAATAAATATTTTGAGAAGATGTTAGATAAGGAATATCCATGTTAGATAATAAGTCGTAAAAGAATTTATTAACTTTCTAGAAAAGGGGGGGATTGATACAGGGCTAGGGGCACTAAAAATCAATGACATTTAGGTTTAACAGGATAACAATTATTTAGCTTTAAGTTTTTAACAATGATTTAGCTTTAAGTTTTCAGCCACTATTTAGCTCGAGATAAGTACCAGGACAAGTTCTGCACCTGTTAGCAGAAAAACTCCTGATAACATGGCTCCAGCTCCTCCTTCCTGATAAGGAAGCAAAATTTGCTTCCTGAAGCCACCCAAGCCGGTCGAGACTGGCCTTGTGATTTGGAGGAACGCCAAGGACCCAGGGAGCATGCGCAAGGAAGGAGATTACTAAAAGTTCACAGCGAGGAAGACACATTTCTTCATCCCGTGACCACCAGGGGCACTGGGTATATGCCAGGAGGAGGAGGGAAGCCAGAGAATATGGAAATAGCTTAATGGAACTCATTATAATACGAAGTGGGAAAAGGTTATGAATATGTATAGGGTTTTTTTTAATTATCATGAATATGTAACACTTTGCTGTATAAAGTGAATGCAAGGGGTGCGCACGTCTTTGAGATGACTCCCTGTGCGCCTGCGCGCAAATAAATGGACCTACTTTGCAACTTTCGAGTTGTGGAGTTAGTTTCCACAAGTCATATATACAAGATGTATATATACATACACAATAAATAACAAATGTGTGCAGGAAAAATAGCAATTTGGGGGGGAAAATGGCAAAAGGCAGGGGGGAAACAACAAATTTTTGGAAGACAGGAACAAGTGGTGTGGGAAAATAGCAAATTGGGGGGGGAATATAGAAGGGGAATAACAAGTTTTTGGAACACAAGAACAAATTGTAGGAAAATAGCAAATTTCTGGGGAAAAAACATTTTAGGGAAGGAAAATAATAAATGGGAATAACAAGTGTGTGCAGGAAACTAGCAAATTTTGTGGGGGAAAGTACCTTCATAGCCTGTTCCAAGGCAACCCATTCTATGATTTCTTGGCCAAAAAGCAAACTCATCAGATAGAGATACAACACGAGTGCACTCATGGAACACATTAGTATTCAATGGACTGTATTTGGTATTTTAAAAAGATAAAGCCAAGTAGCATTTTTTAACAAAAGCTCTTTCAGGCACCTTCTAAAGAAACATTTCTTGATGCAGAGTTACATATTTTCCACCTAAGTTCTGCGTGTGTTAAGAAGAGGTCTCCTTGCTTTGTACCTTGTGAAGCTGCATAGATGTTTCCAAACGCGTGGAGACTCCTTTAGGAGTTTTTCTGCGGAATTTTGATTGTCACCTAGGAGACAAAGAAAAATCACAAGCTATTTTCCTGTTGACTGGGTTCTGTTGTGTTCACTTGAAGGCTGAGAAGCAGGAGCATCCTGCAGAAGAGAGCCAGAACCAGAGGAGGATGTATCCCAGGCAGCGGTCTGGGATCACCTTGGTCTGGAGACCTATGGGGAAGGCTTGAAGAAAAGGGGAAGCTTGAAGGCTGGATCACAGCATCTCTGAGCCAGCTTTCTGTTGTAAATAGTCACACAGAGCTGTGTTTGCACTTACTTCAGAAGTGCAGCTCCAGTTTTCTAAGCATCGCAAGAATTGCAGCTCTCAGGCCAGCCTACGCCAACAGGCACAAATGCAATTTGGAGCTATGGCAGAGGGTTAGGAAGTCCTTGGATATAGGAATACTCACATTTTTCACCTCTACGTATGCCTCCAGACCATATTCTCCCAGCTCTCGCCCATTCCCAGAAGCTTTGTAGCCACCAAACGGGGCTTGTGCACCAAACACATCATAGCAGTTTATCCTGAAAAGGAAAGGAAGAACAGAGCAGCTGTGGTTTTAGAACTGCTTAACAAAGAGCCCTTGCACAGCAAATGGATGTCTTGGCTCTTTACAGCAGAGGGATGGCTGAGTTCCTGGGCAGGATTTCTGTATTTGCCAGCTCTCAGCCAACAGAATTAACCAATACTGAGACCTTATCTTCATCAACCAGGAAACAGAACATCATTAAATCAATTCGTATTGCTCATGATCACTGGACCAAGTATCCAGGCTGCCACTCATGCCTCCTTGAGAGGACAGATAGCAAAAGTGCCTGCTTGTTCCTTCAGTGCTATTAAACAAAAAAAGATAGGGAGATATTTGATCTCCAAAATCTCTTGCTAGAACAGTAAACTGGTGTTGAAGTATTGACTGGCACAGCCTCAGAACATAGAGGAACATCCACTGCAGCAGCCAAGACTGCACAGACGTGCTTGGAGATCTAATCACTGCTGGCACTTGAAGCCCTGCAGCAGCTGCTGTCACTGCCAGCTACAGAACCAGATTTCTTTTCCCCCATCCAATTCACTAACCCACAGTGGAAGCATGAAAGTCTAACATACCTAAATTTTACCAATAGTTACTGTTACAACTGGAGGTCTGACAGTATGTTCAGCAAAGTGCATGTAAAATCGGATCTAACTTATAGACAGGCTATCAAGGAGGAAGCTTAATGAGAAATGGCAGCACATAAGAAAGCTTCTAGCAATCTAAGGAGAAGGAGGTTTGAGGCTTACCAAACTGTTCCAGCTCGCAGGCCCTGGGACACATAGTTGGCTTTGTCCAGATCCTTTGTAAAAACTGCTGCTGCGAGACCGTACTTGGAGTCATTTGCTCTCTCAATGACTTCCTCGATTGTTTTGAATTTCAGAATCTGCATGACTGGCCCAAATATCTGCAAAATCCAAACAGGGCATGTGAAAATCTGTGTAAACCTATCACAAGGGAGGCTGTGTTTGGTGCTGGAGTTACATCTCTATGGTAGACGTCACATACAACATCAAATTCACAGTATCACTTCCCATGGTACAAAGCGCTCAAGATGTAACATGGAGGGAAGTTTAAGGAGGTCACTTTCTAAACAGCACAGAGTTTCACAGTTCATGAATGTCCAGTTCTTGCAAACCCCTGTTTTTGCTGCATCAGAGGGGGCACAGAGAAAGGCACTGCAGGTCTCACCTCCTCTCTGGCAATCGTCATGCTGTCCTGCACGTCACCAAAGACAGTTGGCTGGATGAAATACCCTCTGTCTGCAGCAGGGTTGCCACCACACAGCAGTTTGGCACCTTCGCGCTTCCCAGTACTAATGTAACCAAGGATCTTCTTAAACTGCTCCTCATCTACCTGTAAGAGCCGTGAGGACATACAGGTCAGCTTCACCTTTACTGAAGTAAAAAAAGTTTGACCTCAACTTGCTGTGCATGCATCTGTGCTCTAGCAAGTCCTCATTTCAACAAACTTTCAAGCCAGCTTCAAAGGAAGCTCATAGTTTTAAAATGCCAGCATCAAGTGGAGGTTTTGGAATAATCAGAATGGTTAATTAACTTCTCCCTCCTGCAGAAGCAAGGAGATAATTGGCACAGTTCAAAGCAGACTAATCAAGAGCCTGAAGGATACCTTTCATTCTAACCTGCTACCGCATGCTGACTCAAGATTGCAACTATTTGATGAGATAATAGTTCAGGACATTTCCTGCTCTTACCTGAGGCCCCTGTTCAGTCTTAAAGTCAAATGGGTTTCCAACCACCCTGGACTTGGCCTTCTCAACACTCCTTTCCACAAACTCATTATATATATCTTCCTGGACATACGTTCGGGATCCAGCACAGCAGCACTGCCCTTGGTTGAAGAAGAGGGCAAAATGGGCTTGATCTACAGCCCAGTCCACTAAGAGCAGGGAGAGAAAAGAAAACAAATAAGCAAACAAAACCAACCAGAGTCAATAAGAGACTTCTTTTGAACAATTATCACACAGACACATCAGTGACACAAAGTCCTTTCAGCTGACAGGCATTTCCCATGCTTTGGTAGGGCAGACGTTACACACAGATTTAATTAGTATGAGGGTCTACTAAAGCACCCTACACTAGAGAAAAAAAAATTAATCTGAGGCAGACTACAGTTCTTATTTGAAATTATCAGGTATTAAGGGCAGGTCACTTTAGATCTAGAAGGATTTCCTTCCTTACTGCCCTATAAAAGCGTGTGTGTTGGCTCATCAAGACCAAAAATGAGTCTGTATGCAAGAGATGAGGGAACCAGAACTTCACAAGACTAGAAAAGAGCAGTATGCACTCAGAGAAGGAAATGAAAACAAAAATGGGACTGAGAATGAAGAAAGATACTGAAACAATTCTCATTTGTTGATAACTGATCTTCACAGCACTGGGAAAGAAGTGGGAGTGAAGGAGTGCTGATACACAAATGTAGCAGCTGGAAGACTTCCCTGAGTGGGAGCAGCCAGGCAGTGTCAGAGCTGGAGGCTCACGTGACACAGGGGAGGTTTCATTTTCTCTTTGTTTCTGCTTGCAGAAAGCCAGTGTAGGAGGCACAGATTAAATATTCCTCTAGCAGGTGCTTACTGTCTGCGTCAGACATGATGATGTTTGGACTCTTCCCTCCAAGCTCCAGTGTCACCCTCTTGAGGTTACTCTCCGCCGCAGCCTTCTGGATCAGATGCCCAACCTGCATTGTAAGAAGAACAGGTATTAGGAATTAAATCCTTCATACAGCAACACCTAACAGGGCAGGTGGTTTCACATCTCAGTCAGCGGTTTAATAATAATCCCTTCATTGTCAGGGCTTTAAGGGAACAAGTGAAGTCTGCCCAGAGGCTCAGTTCTAGCAAGAAGCAGCTCAAGAGAAACAATAGCAAGTATTTTAAAGAAGGCTCCTACAAAGAGTCTTATGTAATGTAAAAATAAATGTCACACCCTGAATTCAGCTGCATTTTTGAAGAGTAAAAGACAAGGCACCTCCAGCCTTTCATACAGAAAAGGTATTACAGTAATGACATATTCTCTGTGTCCCAAAAGCCTAGAGGTTAAGGTACTCCCTTACCTCTGTGGAGCCGGTGAAGGCCACTTTATCCACGTCCATGTGGGAAGAGATGGCAGCCCCCGCCGTGGGCCCATAGCCGGGGATGATGTTCACCACGCCTGGTGGGAATCCAGCCTGCCAGTTCACAGCAAGAGAGCAACGTTATTCATTTTACAATGAATACCACAAAGAGCAGAGTCTTTTCTATTTCACTGTAATTTCCCTGGGCTTCAGTTTTTATCTTCAGTTTGCAAGAACCAGGACAACTCCTCTCTCCACCCCACATCCTTTGGAGCTCCCCAATCACCCTGAAGTTTGTTATTTAACTGAACCTCAAAGAGTCCTTCCCTAATTGAGATTTATGTCTGCTCCACGTGTATTTATAAGGACAAAGGGGGTTTCGCTGAATCAAATACTAAGATATCCAAGACAATCCAGCCTTTCTCTGGATCAGACAGCCCTTCTCCGCTCCTGTCATGTGCCCCTGCAGCTCACCAGTCTGGCTGCATCCCCCTGCGCTTCCAGCAGCGATAGCGAGACAGTGGATGGAAACCCAGCCTTTTTACTCACCTCTTTGATCAAATTTGCTACGTAGAGAGCACTCAGAGGGGTTTGCTCTGCCACTTTCATCACAACCACGTTCCCAGTAGCCAGGGCAGGCCCAAGTTTCCATGCTTGCATCAACAGCGGGAAGTTCCACTGAAAAACAACGGGGTGTTTGCTGGTCTGAACTTGAAAGTTTCCAATTAATCAGTAAGCAGCCAGTGAGCGTTATTCAAATCCACTGCAGCACCCGTTCAACATTTGGCTCCTTTTCAAGCACTGCCTTCTGCTCGTCCAGGAAAACTGTTCTCTGAAGAGTGAGCTCTCAGCCCAGCTTTTTTGGGGATTAATCTTTATTGTCAGTTTGGGCATTAAATGCTCATTTTGAGGCATGTTGAAAGAATGCCTGTTTATAATGACCGAGCAGGGCACACAGACCAGTAAGGCTTTTACTTTCAGTTGTTGCTCAACGCAAACATCAAAAATATGCAAATCTAGAATGCAGCAATCAGACTCTGGCTGCAGTAAAGCAGTAAAACTATCCATGGATCACTGCATAAATGTGGCTTCATGGCTGACAAACCACCGTGCTCTGCTCGCTACCAGTTGCTGAAAGAAGCTTATGTCCATAAAGCTGAATTTTGCACACTTTTTCTCTGTTCCCTCATCACACAGAATTTTGGTTTTAAGTTAGGGAGCAGTTTAAAGGCAACTGTGTTTCTGAGCCAGAGAACTCCTGTAAAGGGGTTTGGCTTTTTGTTTCCTTTTTCCAGCAGGTACAAAGTAAAAGTTACTCAGAGCCCCAGAAATCCACAAGTGTCTGGTACTGCCAGAGCGAAGCAACAGCCCTTTCAGCTTGTGCAAGCCTAGCTTTCTCCACCACTGGAGGAAGCAGTGGTTAGCAACAGATAATAACTGGCATTTTAAGACAAGTTTTCATGCTAACACTGAATTCTTGAATTGCTCTCTACAGCTGCCTAAGAGGAGGTTGTAGTGAGGTGGGGGTTGGTCTCTTCTCCCTGGCAGCCAGAGACAGAACATGGGGAAATGGCCTCAAGATGTGCCAGGGGAGATTTAGGTTGGATATTAGAAGGAATTTCTTTACTGAAAGGGTTGTCAAGCACTGGAAGAGGCTGCCCAGGGAGGTGCTTGAGTCACCATCCCTGGAGGTGTTTAAGAGACGAGTGGATGTCACACTCGGAGGCATGTTCTGGTGGCAGAATTAGCAGCAATGAATCGATGGTTGGAGTCCATGATCTTAAAGGTTTTTCCAACCAAAACTATTCTGGGATTCTACTGACACGTTTTACTTACCGGGATTATCTGTCCACAAACTCCCACTGGTTCATGTCTTGTGTAACAGAAAAAGTCTCCATCTATCGGGATGGTTTTGCCGTGGAATTTATCCGACCAGCCTGCATAGTATCTAGCAACAGTAAAGTTTTGGTTGTTGAATGTAAATTAACAGGACTCCTGTCACCAGGAAATAAGACAGATATTCTACGACTATTTGCTTTCCTCCTTTCTTCAGTCACTTCATACCAATACAAATATTTCCCAAACAGGCGATTTTAAGAATGAGCAGTAAACACAAACATTTGTATCTCCATTTGCCAGCGGTTTGTGTAACTAATTCTGTAATTCCTGTACTGTAGCACCGATCCCCTCCAACAGAGCGAGTCCTGAGTGTAGCAAGGGAGACACACAGAGGCAACAAAAATCCTTTGGGAAGTCAAAGGAATTACAGACTCATTTTTAAGAAAAAATAAACCAGAGGTAAACAAGGTGTCTGATACCCCTGGTGTGAATGAAACCAACAGGTCAGATCCAGCCCTGCCACCCGCAACACTGGAGCCAGAGGCATCTGATCTCTGCACAAGCACAGGTTCAACTACCACAGCCCAGCTGAGCACAAGCATGAAGCAAGAAGAGTTCCTGTGCTGTCAATGCAGCCTCCATGCCTACCTGAGACATTTGACAACCATGTCCAAATCCACTAGGTAGGAGACAGAGTAAGGTTTGCCATTATCCAGAGTTTCCAGCGCCTACAAAAGACAATGAGATTGCCTGAGGAGCGAGGTGGGGAAAGTCACGCAGGTAGATTTAGATTAGATTCTCTGTTTGCACTTTGGATCTGTTCTACATGTTGGCCTTTTTGCTTCCAGATTCACAAAACTACTTTCCCACCCTTTGTATCTTGCTCTCACACTTTTAGCTGTGGCTGAAATCCTCATCGCACCTGATGGGTATGAACCACCTACTTCTCCCCAAAAGCTGGGGATCGCAGCAGAGCTCCCAGCTACAGAGCACAATACGCACCGCCAGGTAAGCCCGGTCCCTCTCAATCAGGTCAGCAAGACGATTCAGCAGCTTCCCCCGATGAGAAGCATCCATCCTCCTCCAAGGTGAGCCCAGCTGGAAAGCTGCCTTGGCTGCTTTAATGGCCTTGTCCACATCTGCCTGCAGAGGAGTCCAGGCAAGAGGGTGAGAAAGGAGAAAACAGTCCCCACTCATCTGCTGGGTTAATATTTGTATCCTAGAACAAGGCACGGAAGAGGCTCCAGCATTGCGCTTTGGACACTTTCAGGATCTGTTTTCACCAGCACAATCTAAAACTGTTTTTTCCTTGATCAAGTATCTCTAATCCACTTTTTTGTCCTGTCAGGGCATTAACGTGTTTCTAGTTGGTTCTGTTCTGGCTTGTGTAATGGTCTCGCCAGGACAAGCCAGTCTACCACGGACAAGCAAACAACAAAGGGTTTTCCCCACTCACCCCTCCCTTGGGGAATACAGACAAGTTTCTAGACTGTAGGAAAGATGCAAAATTGCTGAGAAATTCCTCCTCAGCTCTGCCACAGAGTCCTAGGAGGGCCTTGCGTAAGGCATGGGATGATTATATGACTCAATTCCCCGAAGTCTCTTTCTCTTTTTTTAATTGCTGGGCTGGGGACAGTCCCTGCTGCACATGTACAGCAGAAAGGAGCTGCTCAGGTGAATCCTGACCTTTTGGCTCCTCTGCCACTGTGACTCTGGGACCTTCATCCCCAGGTGCCCCAGCAACCTCCATCCACACCTGCTCCCTGGCCTCCCAGCTCAGGCCCTGCCACATCTATCCCTCTCCACCCCTTCCAGTTGCAGCTCGCCACTGGAAAGAGGCAAAGCCAGGAGGGTTTTGTTGAAAGCAGCAGTTGGCGAAGAGCAAATGTAGCACTTGACGTGGGATCTGTAAAGGTCAGACAATTACTACTGCAAACAAGGCACTCGGCAGAGCTGCCTCGGTGAGAGATGAGTGTCATCTTCTGCAACCCCTGTGTACCTGCTCACATGGAAAACCAACCCATCTCGTCGAGAGAACACTTACCTTATCACCCTCAGCAACCTGGCAGATAACTTCTCCTGTTGCTGGATTGATGGAAGGGAAGGTTTTCTTGCTGACAGCATCGTGCCACTCGTTATTTATGAATATCTGCAACGAAAAAGCAAAGCAGAGCTCAGGCTTTGAGCCAGACCTAGGTGCAATTGGGAGAGCTTCAGCTGTTTGATGACATCTTACCAGGCTGGTTAAAAAGGGCTGATTAAAAGGGGTTCGACTTGCGTGGGCCCCAAAACTCCACTGATATGAAGGAGATAATTTAGCTAAAAAGTACACAGTAAGAGACAGCTTCAAATTGTGTCTGTGGAGACCTTAGAGCATCTTCCAGTGCTGAAAGGGGCTGCAGGAAAGCTGGGGAGGGACTCCTGATCAGGAAGTGCAGGGTAGGATGAGGGGGAACGGTTTTGAGCTGAAAAAGGGGATATTGAGATGAGATCTTAAGAAGAAATGTTTTGCTGAGAGGGTGGAAAGGCCCTCGCCCAGGGTGGCCAGAGCAGGGGTGGCTGCCCCATCCCTGGAGGGGTTCCAGGCCGGGTTGGATGGGGCTTGGAGCCCCTGATCCAGCGGGAGGTGTCCCTGCCCACGGCAGCGGGGGGCCTGGATGGGCTTTGGGGTCCCTTTCCACCCAAACGCCCCGCGCGGGGTCCGAGCTCTGCGGGAGGAGCCGACTCCCCTCGGGAACCCACCCCCCCCGCAGCCCCTACCTTGTTGTAGGCGATGTCGGGGCGCGGGTTGGGCGCCGGGATCGGGGAGGCGGCGGCCGAGAGGGGCGCTCGGAGCCGGGCCGGGCCGCGGCAGAGCCGGGAGCCGCGCAGCGCCGCCCGCCACATCCTGCGCCGCGCCGGGACGGGACCGGGACCAGGAGCGGCCACCGACCCCGCTGCCCCGCTCCGCCCCTTCGGCTCCGCCCCTTCGGCTCCGCCCCTTCGGCTCCGCCCCTTCGGCTCCGCCCCTTCGGCTCCGCCCCTTCGGCTCCGCCCCTTCGGCTCCGCCCCTTCGGCTCCGCTCGGCTCCCTTCGGCTCCGCTCGGCTCCGCTCGGCTCCGCCCCTTCGGCTCCGCTCGGCTCCCTTCGGCTCCGCTCGGCTCCCTTCGGCTCCGCTCGGCTCCCTTCGGCTCCGCTCCGCCCCTTCGGCTCCGCTCGGCTCCCTTCGGCTCCGCTCGGCTCCCTTCGGCTCCGCCCTTTCGGCTCTCCTCGGCTCCCTTCGGCTCTCCTCGGCTCCCTTCGGCTCCGCTCGGAGCGGCCCGGGGAGCTGCTGCTGCTGCGCTCAGTTCTGTTCACACCAGCACAGCCCGAGCCGAAGGAGCGGGGCACGGCTCGATTCGCGTCGAACCGGCTCGGTTCGGGCACCGCGGTTTGGCCCCGCTCAGCTCATCTGGGTCCCATTCGGATCAGCTCGGCGCAGCTCAGTTCAGATCCCATTGGCACGGCTTGGTTTGGTGCACCAGGGACCCCTATCCGGCACTGGCACTGGCTGTTCGTGTTCATATCCATTGTCCATAGCCCTGTCCATATCCATATCCATATCCATATCCATATCCATATCCATATCCATATCCATATCCATGTTCCTGTCCATATCCATATCCATATCCATACGCATATCCATATACCTGTCCCTAACAATATCCATGTCCCTGTCCATATCCATATCAATATCTATGTCCCTGTCCATGTCACCGTCCTTGTCTCTACCCACATCCGTACCCAGAGAACATGTCCATGCAGGCAACAAGCAGAAATGCAGAGCAAACCCAGAAGCACCTCTGCTGCGTTGTTACCTTTGTGGGGAAGGTGGGGTGACGGGGTGAATGGTGGGGGACCTCTGGTTTGCTGGCCACGCTGCCGCTGGGACACGCACAGGACTGTGAGTACAGGCTGTGTACGGGGGCAGTGGAACAGAGCCAGCCGAGCACTCGCACAGCGGGAGCGCTCCTCGGTGCGTGCAAATGAAAGGTGTTGTAAAACTGCTCCCAACAACAGCTAAAGGCCTTTTCTCCTTGTTTGCTTAAGGTGCCTTATGCAACTTAGCGTGCCCAAGTGCAGAGTCACACGCAGGGAACAGAGATGTTCTCAGGTTACCGCTGCTGTCACTAAGGAAGCCACAGACCAAAAATGTAAAGAGTTGTTAACCTCTAGAATAAGCCTGTGGCCATCACCTGCGTCTGACAGCATCACTCAGCTCCTTCAGTGCAGGGTCTGGGAAGGGGAACGGGGTGTGGGTGGCTCTGGTTTATTAAAGAGGCCAGAAAAGCTGTAGAAGTCAGTTTGAAAACAGTCTAACCCACTGTCCTGGAAGACCCAGGCAGCTGAAAGTCATGGTGGTAGCACAGTGGTAGCTCCTGCATCTGCAGGTCTCTGGGCATTTCACTCAGGAGGGGAATATTGGCCCCATTTTGCATGGGAAAACCACAAAACCCAGAGAGGCAAAACGGCTGCTCAAGGTTATCCAGCAGGACTCAGATTAGGCTCTACATTTCCTAAATCAGCTGAAAAGAAATCCTCTTGTGCTGGATCTCAGCCTCCCTCGTCCTTGGCCGCCCATGTACCCTGAAGGGTGACTGATTCCCTTCTGTGCCCCAGAGAGGGGGTCCTGGGCAGCCTTTTAGGAGGTGGCACTCACAAGGAACACTTTTCCCACCATGTTATCATAGAATAAAATCATAGAATGGTTTGGGTTAGAAGGGACCTCAAAGCCCATCCAGTCCCACCCCTGCCATGGGCAGGGACACCTCCCACTGGATCAGGGGCTCCAAGCCCCATCCAACCTGGCCTTGAACCCCTCCAGGGATGGGGCAGCCACCCCTGCTCTGCGCAACCTGGGCCAGGGCCTCCCCAACCTTATCATGAAGAATTTCTTCCTAATGTCTCCTTAACGTTCTCTCTCCCCTTGGAGACCTGCATGCATTAAACCACTTTGAGGTGGTGCCAGGAAGACCCTAGAGACCTAGAGACGTGCCGGTGTGCACTGTGCCTCCCAGAGGGACCGGGTCAGGCTGTGTCTCCACAGGGCACATCTGAGAGCTGAGCTCCAGCCAAGCCTTGATCAGAGCTAAGCTCCCATATGCTGTCCTGGGTGTCTTCTGCTGATACCTGCATGGACAACTGATGACGCTGGGCATTAGCCCCGTATTAATTTTGTTCCTCTTGAGCAGGACCTTTCTTTTCCCTGGGGCTTAGCAGACAAATCCAGTGGCAATAAAACCACATACAACAGAGGAAAACCCTTCATGGCAGACCCAGCTCTCAGCCTCAAACTCCCAGCCCTGCCACAGCTGCCTGGGATTGAGGCCACGAGAAAGACGAGATGGTGGGAGGCGCAAAGGCCAGGTGCCTGCTAAGAAACCATCCAACTGTCCAGGCTGGGCAGATACAGGCTCAGATACAGGCTTCCTCCCCCTTCATAGCAGAGCCAAGTGCTTGGAGGAGAGGCAGAATTTCACTCTGGAGCCTGGGAGGAACCAGAGCTCAGGTTACGGGGCTTCCCTGGAGCTCTATTGTCCTGGTGCTGAGCGGCCAGCACCCCACATTCTTCTGAGAGCAGGAATGTGGTAGTGACCCTGGGCAGTTGGATGTGGCCTTGAGAAAGTGGGCTGTGGGGCTGCACCCACACCGGAGAAGCTGGAGAAGTGTGTCAATCACTTTAATATTTAATTAATAGTAAAGCACCCAGGAATTCCCATGCTTGTTCCCACAGTTCTCTCCTTGCTGCTGGCCTCTGTGAAGCACTGAAAGCCCCCATCAATGCAGCCTGCATCCTCTCTGATCCCCCAAAATACCCAGAGACATCCCATAGAGTCTTCCCAGTTCCTCCCAGCTCCGGAGGCCAGGCACTGCCTCAGCTCTGGAGTCTCTCCTGAAGCCATGAGTCCTCAAGAACTTGATTCAATTCCCACCACCACTGACTGGAGTCCTAGAGTCTGCATGCAGCTGGAGGTGTTGTGCTGAGGGAGAGACACCCTGCTCCATTCTCTTTATTCCCACAACCAGTCATTCCTGACCAACTCTCCCCTCTGCTAGGCTGGTATTGACTGCGTGAAGCCTCATGATCCAGGGATGGATTTCCCCCACACCTACTGAGCCTGGCAATTACGGCACTGAGCCGAGGTATAACAGCAAGCACCACTGAAATTCTGAAGTCCCCAGGGTGCTGTTAGCACAGCCTCTCCCATGCCAGAGAAGCTGCTTTAGTCTCACATGCAAGGCTCCTCAGCGCCGTGAGCAGTGGCTCAGCTCTGGTTTGGAGAACGCTGTTCTGTCAACCACGCGGGACCTTCAGCCAGACATGGAGCTCAAGTCCAAGTGAAGCACCAGGCTGGGGTCTGTACTGCTGTGATGCTCTGCTCCAGAGACCTATGGGAGAGTGAGATCAAAGCCCATGCAAGGCAAGTAAGGGGCTGCAGGACCAGGGAAGCATGGTAGCAAATGCCCCAGCCCCTTCTAAATGCCCCAGGAGAGGATCTCCCTGGAGAACTGTGGAGACAGGCAGCCTTTGCAACCAGTGTACAAAATCTGTTGGCTCCCCATGCAAGACGTGGCAAGATCAGCCAAGGTGCTGGCCTGTTGAGCCAAGAGCCTCAGCCAAGGGTCTCTCTCGCTGCCAAGCTCGCTGGGACAAACCTCCACCCCCACAGTGCCTGCTGGTGTGAGGCAGGCTTGCCCTCTCCCTTGGCTCTTGCCCAGCTTTTGAGTGTTGTGACAGTCCCAGGCCAGGACTATCTGGCACTCCACTGCATCATCTTTCTGCCACAGGCAGCAAGACCTTCCCCCTGGCTTTCACAACATGCTTCCACAGCAAAGGCTGACAGCTCAGGGACGATGCCAAGGGAAAGAACAATGAGATGGACAGGGAGAGGGGCCTCTCTGGTCCCCTAAGAAGGAACAGTGTTTCTACCGCAAGCCCAGGACATGGAACAGAGTGTGGCAGTCTGATATTTGGAGACTTGGTGACCCTCTCTGAGCTCAGAAGACGAGTGTTCAGAAGAAGGACAAGGAGATCTGCTCATCTCAGCACTTCCAGATACCCAGAGCTGCTGCTTCCCTTACTTTCTTTCCCACGTTCTCAGGGGATCAGCTGCTGAGCACCCTGAAATGCTGGGGTTTGCTGGTTTCTGCCAGAGCACAAGGAAATGCTTCAGAAAGGCTGAACAACAAATGGGATTTATTTTTTGGGGAGTGAAAGGGCAGTTAAGCAAGCCACTAGAACTTGATAATGCCACTAGAATACATTAAGAATACAATCTTGGTAGCAACCCAAGGACAGGAATGTTTGCTTTCATGACACACTCTGGAAATTATTTACTTTCAATACCACTCCCAGAAAACCTGATTGCAACATTAGTCAGCCCAGAGCCATGGGCACACTGAGCCACACCGTGGCCACCAGCAGCACTGGGGAGTGGAAGCACAGAGAAACCAGACAGTGTGTAGAGCCTGGGCAAGTGACCCAGGTGTCCTGATACCTGTGTAGTGACCTGAGGGGCCTTGCACTGGCAGGAGGAAGAAACCTGATGCCATTCCCATATCTGCCACTGACCCACCAGGTGACCATAGCCAAGTCCCTTTGGGACCTGGGTTCTGCTTCCTCTCCACCAGACCAGGAATGATCAATGTCTCCCCATTTTGAGGGCTCAGGGCTGCAGCAGCCCCTGCTCTGCAAGGAGAGCCCAGGATGGTGGCAGTGCCAAAGTCCAAGTGGCATCCCAGAGCCTGCACTGCTGATTACGCTCGGCTTATCACTATCACAGGGACCTCTGCAGGGACAGCCCCAGCTAGGGAGAGCAGGATAAGAGAACACAGAGGAGGAAATGAAGCTGTGGAAGTGCAAGCAGCTCTCTGCCCTATCTGAAGGGCCAACGAAGGAAGCACCAGGAGAGATTGTTTCAAAGAGATTTAACTTAGCCTTTCCTAAGCAGAGGCAGCAGCGAGGCTCCGGAACCCTGCCAAGGGAAAGGAATGAGCAATCCCTGTACTGGCAGGTGTTGAAAAGCTCAAGCCCAGCCAAGCTCTGGAGACTCAATCGGCATTGGTGGCAGGACCTTGGTGGAGCAGGACCAGCAATTGCAGCTGGGCTGGCATTAATCTGCTCATCTTGGAAAGGAGTGCAAGCTTCTGAAATCACCATTTCCCAGAATATGAACTCTGTTACTCAGATGCAGCCAGCAAGGGGAATCTGGCTCCCTTTCTCCAAGCCATTGGACTCTACAAGTGCCAAGTGTCAGATGAGATCAGGAAAATAAGTGCTCTCAGGGTCATGCCACAAGCCTCCACCCTGGTGCAGGTGCAGCAAAGAAAAGCTCCTTTAGGGAGGAAGATGTCTCACCTTCAGTTCTAGAAGAGGATGTGGGGCCCACGTGGGCTGGAAAATCAGAGAACTCCACTGGACACTCATGATCTTTTCCAGCTTGCAGACAAGATGCTGGACCAGCCCCAACAGACTGGTGGGGGGAGTGACCAGGGGGACTTTGGGCTCAGGAGCTGCCCCAGGACATGCCCAGGTACCATAGCTCCTGTGAAGGAACGGCACTTGCCAGGCCCAGGTGCTGTAATGTCGTCGTGTGAGAGGCTTTGTGGTAGGGAGGCTGTCAAACACACGGAATCCTTCTTTTATGGCGAACTCCCAAGCCAGGTCAGCCACAAATTCTGCATCCTCCAGGCTGCTTTCACCTGGGACTGGCCTCCCTGGGGACAAGAGAATAGGACACCTTCGTTTGAGAGAGCTCTGTGTTATGCAGTCACACCCTGAAGAGCACCATGTGCCTATTAGGACTTGAGAAGGCTCTTCTCTAAGTAATGTGAAAATAACGTCCTGGTTTTCTCTAACAAGGACTCCCAGGCCAGACCTGATGCATGCACGGGGAGTTCACGCCACCTCCCTACTTTCACAGAATCACAGAATAACCAGGTTGGAAGAGACCCTCCGGATCATCGAGTCCAACCATTCCTATCAAACACTAAACCATGCCCCTTAGCACCTCATCCACCCGTGCCTTAAACACCTCCAGGGAAGGTGACTCAACCACTTCCCTGGGTAGCCTGTTCCAGTGCCCAATAACCCTTTCTGTGAAAAATTTTTTCCTAATGTCCAGAAGTCTCTTTTTGAAGTCTCTTTCAAGTCTCTTTTTGAAGGCAGTGCTTAGTTTGAAGGTCTGAGAGCCCCACCTGTAGGACAGAGCTCTGAGCTCTTAAATCTGTCTTCTGCTCGGTTCTCCTATGAAAGAGAAGTGATTGCACAGCAATCTCCAATCACCACAAACAGGAACAGGAACAGATCAGATCTTGCATCCAGCAAAACGCAGCCACTGGGGAAGTGAACTGTGTGCACTCCACTTTGGCCCTTTTTTCTGTTTGTAGGACACAACCTGACTACAAAACGCAGCTGGCCTGAGAGGTTATAGCAGTCTCACACTCTCCAGAGCCAGTGCTGGAGCAGGGAGGGAGCTCTGTGCTTTACAGGACACCCTACTCTCATTCATCTTGTCCACATGCAGCCATAACTCGCTGCACAATTACTCACAGGTCACTCATCTCCAGGGTGAAACAAGTTCTCTCATTCTGATCCCTTACTTCCCACAGGAGCTGAAAGCACAAGACTGCCAGACACGCCGCTCTTTGCTGTAGCACCTAGAATTTCAGAGCACTCGGGAATTGCAGCCTGAAGTGCCTGAACTGGCAGCACATGCTGTTGGTCAGACCTCCCCTGGTTCAGTATGAGAGCTGTCCCTACACCGCTGGTGCCCGTGTGTCTGTGCTCTGGCTGGAGCCCTGTGCAGAACGGGGTGGGTGTGGTTGGGTTCCTCACCTTCCAGAGAGCATTTGTGGAGTCCCTGCAGCATCGCAGCCAGTCGGAAAAAGGCAAAGGCCATGTAGAAATTCCAGTTCTCGGGGCACTCAACTCCCATGTGGCTGTAGTACATCTGGGAATACTCCTCTGCTGTGGGGACTCCTAGGTGCCCCAAATCACACTTCCTCAAGCCTGGAAGATGTGAAGAGGCAACAGTGAAGCAGCAGGCACTGAGGAACTCAGAGTTTTCTAGGGATGCTTGTGGCAGAGCCATGCAGCTGTGGAGCAGTGAGACACCTGCACCCATCCATGCTGTTTCCGTACATAACAACGGGGGTTTGGCACCAGCCCACGTAGGCAAAATGCATAGGGGGCAGTTTTCTTCATTGGGGTAAGACTGTGAAAGCAGTGACTGACAGATCCTCCTCCTTAATGATGGAGTAATTTACCTCCTCCTTAATGATGGAGTAATTTACCATCCCTAGATTGTTCTTTTTAACAAGTATATAACTTTGTGGACAAACCCCTTCTGCACCAGCCTGGTTCAGAGCTTTCCACCCAAAAAAGTTCCCCAGCTTTACAGCTGAAGTGAGAGAGAAAATAATGCAAACTAATTTATAAACACAGTTTTGCAAGCTGTGAAACGGGGCCCTTCTGTCTTTGGGGTGACAGCACGAACCAGGACAGGCAGCACGTGGCAGCGTCACTGCCAAATGGGGGGCAGACAGGAGACAAGCACCGATCGCTGCACATGCAGAAAGACCTTTCCACTCTGGGGGCATGGAGGGGAGAAAGGGCAGAGCAGGGAGTATGGCACAAGATCTACAGCCTTTTCCAATGAGTGCAACTGTCACCTGAGCTACCTGGGCAGGAACTAATCTATTTCTGAACTCTGGTTCTTCTCTCTGTGTGTCAAATGTGACTTTGCCCCTCTCTGTACCTCTCAGTGCATTAAAGTGAGGTGGCAGGAAGTAGGCCGTACAGTTATTCGCCAAATCAGAGATGGGATCTCCTAGAGTTGAAAGCTTCCAGCCGAGGACAGCAAGGACTTCTGGCCTGTCTGGATGAAAGACCAGGTTGTCCATCCTGTATCAGAGGAAAAAAAGAGATCAGAAATGTTTCGAGAAGAGGAAAAAAATCCCAGTGCTCAGCAGCAGTAGGTGCATTCCAGTGCTCTTCATCCTCCTCAAAAATTACTGAGTCCTTTGGGGGGCTGCACAAGTGAAAGATTAATTCCTGCAAGCATAGGTCAGGCAGGACAGAGATTACTCAGTAGTGAACTCTTGGTTAATGATGAACTGAGCTGTGCTTTCAAGAATGAAACCAAGTTATTCAGGACTTCAGGTCATTAAAAGATGTTGCAGGACAGGCTGGCCAAAACATGAAGAAGGTAAGTTACTGTCCAGGCAGGTCTTCTGATCATTTCAAAGGCACACAATAGCTGCAGGCCCTGAGTTGCCATGTGCTGTAGATTATGCATAGAATCCAGCTTTCAACACTTTGAGGCCCAGGAGAGGGCAGCAGCCTACTGAGGAAGAAGCAGAGAGGGCAGCCATCCTGCCGGAGTGCAGGGAGCACATGAGCTTCCAGTCACACAGGAACTGTGTGCACTAAACCTTGCAGGAAGGAGCCTTGGCACACACATACACTGCAACCTCACAGCCCTGGCAGCCAGAGAAGCTCTGACAACAGAGAAGTAGCTCTCAGCATCCCGCACCTCTATCCTCAGCCACCACATTCCCGTATGATCACCTGTGACACTGGCAGCTTTTGTCACGCACCCTTCAGCATCCCACCAGCCACCCAAACCCTTTAGGCACCAAATCATTAGCAACATGTGCCAGGACTGATTTTTGAGTATTGCAGGAACAGTCGATGACCCTTCATTGTTAGGCCAGAATTTACAGTGGTTGTGTGAAGAAACTGAAAAATCAATGAGGCAGCAAGATTGGAATCAGACATCAGGAGCCCAGGCTTTCATCTCCTACCCCCAGTTTCTCTGCTCTCAAATGGACACTGCTTTTAAACTGCCACAGATCAGCGGGCAGATAAACAATGGAGAAAATACAAGAACTCTAGGTGCAATGCAGCACGAGTCAGAGTTTTTGATACATGTTTCTCGGGACAGATGTGAAGGGTTTATGGTCCTCTAGGTCTCATTATCTGGGGGATGCAGAACATGACCCAGAGCCCAGCTTTCACACTGCTCTGAAGCTGCTGTGCCAGCACAACTCAGCACATCTTTGGAGTGTGCATATTGCTTTACACTCTCTCCCTCAATCTGCTGCCTGGGATGTGCTCCATGGCAGTGCTGTCAGCCAAGCAGTACCTGAAATCACCATGCACGACTGTTGTCTTCTGAGATTCAGGAAAATGCAGAGGCAGCCAGTCAATGAGTCTCTCCATGGCTGGGATAACACGAGTTTCCATAGCTCGATAGTGCTTTGACCAGGTCTCAACTTGCCACTGAATGTAATTACCTGTAAAAAGGGAGCAAATGCTCTCAGGAAAAGGAACATCTCTCTTCAAAAGAGATGTATAAAAGCTGCATGCAGAAAAATTGACACAGCCAAGCAGATCACATTCCAGCAGAGCTAAGCTAAGTTCCAACAGTTTAATTGTCATTGCCAGGGGTCCAATACCTTCTTAATTGGGCATTGGATTTGATATTCAGGTGGAAATAATCAAATCCCAGACAAAATCATAATTTCTTCCCTAATTCTGAGAAGCTGAGATAGCTTTGGAGAGAGACTGGAAGAGCTGAAGAAGTCTGGTCAGAGGTGGCAGCAAACAAGTTACTCCTGCACCCACAGAGCAGCTCTTACTCATGGCAGAAAGTTCTGGAGACTGCTTACAGTAAACAGAGGCCTGGAGCAGCCCTCCACACTCTCCCACCATGCCTGGGGATCCAGACACCCTGCTGCTCATCTTCATTTTCCCAACTGCCTCCAGGTTTGGCTCAAATCCTGTACCAGAGCATATCCTTTGAAATGCTGATACATGAGAGAAGAAAACAGTGACGGATGATGCATAGCCTTCTCTCACCATGCTCCCTGAGGTCTTCCAGTGTGGCTGCTCTGAGGTCTACACTGTGGATCTTGGAGAGGACTTGACTCATGGCAGCATAAATAGGCTTCCTCTGGTGAGGCTGCAGCTCAGGGAGAGAGACGTCAGTGTAGATACGGCCAGCACAGTGCTCCATCAGATAGAAAGGTGTGCCCAAGGTGCTGGGGAAGCAAGGCAGAACCAGCAGATCTGAGGTTAATTCTGCTACCACCCCTCAAATCTCACCTGAACCTTGAACATGCCCCCAGGCCTCCCTTTCATGGAAGTAAGAGCAGCCTCAACAGCACTTGAGCACCCACAGCCTGCTGTGGCCTGGGTTCAAGCGCACATCAGGCTGCCAGCCTGCAGCACAAGGCTGTGACATGATGAGTCCTGCTCCCTGTGGCCCCAGGAAGTTGAGCTTGGGACCAGGCTACAGCACCAGCCACCTCTCTGCCTGCCCTGCAGCAGGCTCTGGAGCCAAGCTGTCAGACTGCACACAGACATCACAAACGGTGGACACACATTTAACTGCAGTGCAGAGACTTTATTACTGCAGCCAGCAGAGATCTGAGCGTAGCTGTGCTGACTGCAGGCTAGACAGGGTGTCCTGGTTGCAGATGTGCTGCCATCATGGCTGTAGACCCTGGGGCAAGTCTAGGGACTGGCAGTTAAAAAAAATCACCTCCTTATTGGAAACCTGAAAATACTGAGTCAGCAGGAAGCCCAATAATGTTGTTTTATAGCAACTTTTCAAAGGAAGAGAGCATTTTGGTTAATTGTTAAAATAAGGACACACCTAAACCAAGCCAAATAAAAGTGTTACTGTCCTTTGAACTTCTAGAGACTTCTCTAGCCTGAGACTGGGCAAACACTAATTATACCAGGGCACTTTGTGAGGTCTGGCTCCTCCTCTCTCCTCATCTTTGGGGAAATCTGGCTGAAGATGTTAAGCACAGAGTGAAAGCTGAGGGACAAGATTACCTTCCGTCCTCGCAGAGAGCAAGTACAGTGGGAACAGGAACACCGGCCTCAGAGAGTGCCTTCAGTATCCTGCCAGGGTGAGTCAGAGAGCCATGTCAGCACAGAACGGCAGTAGGGAATCGATACCAGAACTGCATTGTTGCTAGGCAGACACACAGTGTAAAAGGGAGCCCTGTGCTCAGTTTTAAACATGCTGAAAAAGCAAAGCTGGGGGTAGGGGAAAGAAGCACACCAAAAGTGCCAGATGCGACAGTGGGATCCGGTGTCTCCCAACATGAGCTGTGGTGTGCTCTGGGGATTGGAAGGACTGGCAGTGCAGGAATGAGGAGGGCGCTTTCACAGGTTCCTAACAGCATGCTCGCCGCCAGCTGCACAGCCTTGGCTCTCAATGCAGACCTGCCTCCTGCGAGCTGCAGCAGACAGACCTCAGACTGGGATACAGAGCTGTGAAAAACGCAGGGGAGGACCATGTGGGAAGCAGGCGGTGAACTGTGCATGTGATGTGGAACAGAAAAGCCAAGGCTGGAATAGAATACTGTCTCTAGGGCAGGATTGTTTGGGATCTTCTACAAGTCTTTCCTGGTCAGCTGGCTTGAGGAGCACAGTTCCTTCTCACCTGTATTCCCTTCTGACAGCAGAGCCTGGGGGATGCAGGCTGGCAGAGGGCTCCTTCTTCAGCACTAGCAAGCGATCTCCAAACTTGATGGAATAGGTCCGGGTAGACTGTCCACGGCCAAACTGCCGTAACACTAGCAGGCCTGAAGAGTTAAGAGCAGAAGGTCAGGAGACAGAAGCATGAGCTGGGATTATTTCTCACCACTTCTCCAGGTTTTACTTCCCCCTCCTCTGCCTGGTTCTGAGGTCTCACTAGCAGCAATCAGGAACCCACCCTTTGCTCCTGTGTCCCAAATCCCGTGGAAGCATGGTGATTGCTCATGGATGGCTCAGGCCACGGATGGCTCACAGGCCAGGAATATTCCTGGCATCTCTCTGGTAACTTGTGCTCAACCCCTCCCCAGTGAGGAAGTCCGAAAAATGTTGTTCCCCATTTCTGGGAAACAGTGATGGATCACTGAAACCTGAATGGCTGGAACATCTGCTTGGATTAGAAACCTTTCATTAACGTTTTTCAATCCATCTGCTATTTGATGGAAAGAGCCAATGGCTCCAGAATACGCAAGCTACCAGGCTGAAGAGGAAAAAGCATGCAATACCTCTTGCCTGGTCATTGAGAACATTTTCAAGGTACTTTTGAAGATGATCTTTTGGGATTTCCATGCTTGGTCTCACTGAACGAGTATATGGAACAAACCCTTGCAAAGGAAAACACAGATAGGTTTCCAGCTCTTTGAGTGCTGCTTCTGGATCATCAACCTAAAAGCAGGAGAGAGGAAGGCAGTTTGAGGTTGGGCTCTGTTAACAGCTGCAATTCTCTGTGTGCAGTCCAGGGGAACAGAGTTCACTCTTCCCACTGGTCCCATGCTTGTCCTTCCCCCTCACCAAAATAAACCCCTCTGGGCTCACAGTCTCCAAAGCCCGGGGGTTAACCATTCCATCCCCAGCTGACAGACACGTGAAGCATCAGAGCTTCTAGAAGGATATTAAATACGTCTTATTTTCTCACATCAGACAGATGCGGTTGTTTCAACCATAGAGTTAGGGCTGTTTTTCTAAAAGGGAACCGAGGTCTGTAAAGGAGAAGTCACTTCTCCGAGGTTTCCCTGGCTGTAGGATTAAGAGCCATTAACAAAAAAGTCCAGTGCAGACTTTACCAGTAATCCTGCCCTTTAACCCCACCACATCCTACAAAAATGAGCACAGGCTGAAACAAAAGATTTGGCAACACGGGTCTGCCACTGTGACTGAAGATCCTGAGCCATTCAAGTCAAACGCAGCTTCTGGACTTAGAAATCAGACCCAAAGCCTGCCCTGGTTGCATTGCTTTGTACCTTCACTGTTTTAATGCCAAGCTGGGCTGCTGCTTTTAGGTTCTGGCTGTTGCTGTCGAGGAAGATGGATTCCTGGGGCTGAACGCCCAAGTGCTCCAAGCACAACTTGTAGATACGAGGGTCTGGCTTGCGCATTCCATCCCGATAAGATTCAATCAACTATGGTAACAGCAAACAGATTATGCATGAGCCTCCCATGACCACAAACATCTGTGCAGTGCTGGAGATGGAGGATGGGAGGGTGGGAAAGAGACTGACAACCTAAGTAACGTGAAATAAAGGATACAGGAAATGGAGGACTGACAGGGCTGGATAGGACATGATTCAAGTGACTGCGTGGGTGCCAATTGCTTGGCTGTAGCTCTGTCAGCTCAAATAAACTAAACAGGATCAGCCAGTCTTTGGATGGAAGATATCCAATGAGATGTCACCATGTGGGAGACTCTCTGGATATTCCAGACTGCACTGAACCAATTGCTCAATGCTGTCCAAGAAAACCTTTGAACTGCACCACTTTCCAAATGATCTAGCGGTGTCCCGGCCATTGCACCTATCAGCCACACCAAAGTAATTTTCACAGCAGCAGAGATGTTGACCATAATCATCTGCCCAACTTTGGATCCAAAAAACCTTGATTCAGTCTCCAGATAATCCCATTGCACTCAAAACTATAAAAAATCAAGCAATATTTTGCCCCTGCACTGATAAGACACTCCAGGAATAGAAATTAATCTATTAGATAAACATAAAAGCTAATCTTAATGGAAATCTGCATTCAATTACATTTTTTTTCACTAATTACTGTGCAGTGCTGTTGCCTGCTGTTACAGAAGAGCCACACAGTGTGAGCGATGACACTGGATAGGCCATGGTTATTGAAGTGCTTTGAAACAGTCTGGGATGAAAGGTACCACAGAGCATCACAACAGAGTATCACTCCACTAAGAGAACTCCACAGGCACTGGTGTCCCTAGTAGAATGCACAGAAAGGCAAGTCAATGTCATAATGTTGACAAGGTGACTTTAAACAGTCCCAGGTTTTACATGTATCAATACAACTCTTCTTTACATATTTTCTTTTCTCAATCAAGGCTATAAAACAAACATAAGCCATGAATAAACTCCTGAAATTCAAATATGTGAGTTGAGGTGCACAGAACCAAAATTCTCTGTCACGCTGAGGTGAGTCCTCTTAGCTGCCTGTTCAAGTGAAGACACTTGAACCAGCCTCGAGGTTCGTGGTTGTTCTTCTGCTTCATATTTGCAGAAATGAAGTGTGCTGGAAGAGGAGCCTCTTCCAGCTTCCGATGCCTGCTCCTCGGCTCAGATCGACCAGCATGCTGGGGTAGTGGGATTTTCTGTACTAGAGGGGATGCTTTGCAATTCTCTGCAATAAAACAGGCTTTAAAAGAGTAAGGACTAAATATAAAGTGGGGAAGGGCACTGGGTAAGGACATTTACTTCTTGTACGATTTGGTACCTGCATGTAAACAATTCTAGGTGTTACTTTCTATAGACCTAGCTACAGAAATCCATTTGGGAAGCCATTCCGACTTACCACATCAAAGTGCTCTCGGTCCAGCTGCAGAGAGCTCTCTCCATTCAGCAGGCAGAAGCTGTTGCTCAGAAGAGCTGTCTTCAGACCCTCTGCGCGGATACACTGTACTGCTTCTGCCATTATGGGAAACTGTTTTATCATCTCATTTCTGATTAGGTCCGAGAGAAAAGAGTCCACTGGAACACAGACGTTTGCCTAAGAAACCAGAGGAAACCCCAAGAATGATAATTAGCCATAAATGGGTTTTAAGCAGGGAGGAAAATAAGAGTGGTTGGGTAGGTCATCTTATCTTGCTTTCCTACTTCCTTTGGCAGCAGAAGACAGTCAGTGAATCTCTCAGCTAATTTGCTTAGAGCAAATAAACAAGCCTTCTCACGTTTCTAATTCTACAGAAGCAGCAGCAGAGATGAAGGGCAGATGTGGGGAAAGAGAAATGCACTAGGACCATGGCTGCCATGGAATCAAGGCAGGTTAAGATAAATACTGCTTTACTATTCAGCAGGCAGGAAAGGAACCTGCATTTTAGACTGAGCTGTTTCAAAAAGACTGTATTCAAAAGCGGATTCATGCTCTGTGTTCCTGGAACTGTGGTGGAGGGGCTTCTACTCATCTTAAGAACTCTCTGGGGAGACCATGGCCTCCCTCCACCAAGCATGTCCATGCATGAACTGGCAGCAAAGGCTTTTAGTTGATCTCTGACTCTCTGACTTCTCATCTTGGCTGACCCTAGAGGTGTCTTGAAATAAAAAAGCTATGAAATATGCAGGAGGAGGACGGTGGAAGCAAAGGCAAATTCAGCTGACCATCCCGCCTGGGTACTAGAATGGTGATAGCAGTGAAAAGTCCACCATGATCAAACAGCAATGCTTCCTAGATGGTAAATCCAAACCCTTCCACGAAAGGAATTCTTTTATAAGCTCCTCTTTCCTCACTGAGCCACCACATTGCAGGATCCCATTTCCCTGCAGTCAGGAAGTACAAAGAGAGGAGGGGGAGTTGGCTTACGATCTCAAAGCACTGCTGTCCCAATTCCTGCAAAAACTCCACAGCTGTCAGCTCTCCTCTTGTGTACTTCAGAGAGAGACTATTTTCCCCTCCAGAGAGTATAGCTTGCTGGATGGTGCTGGCTGGAATACAATTCCGGGCCTCCCAGCCTACATAGAGAAAGTAAGAAAGCCAGGAGAGAGCACGTGCGACATCATCAGACCTGGGAAATGAGCTTGGAATCCCTCTGAAGTCTGATACATTGACCAGCACTCATGAGAATCAACCTGCTGGCCGGGGATGATTTACCTAGACATGGCAAGAAGTTTGGGCACTTCCCCAGTCAAACCCCCTCACCTCCGGGTTTGGTGTGATACCCTTGGGGTGAAAACACAGAACTCTTAGTGTCCTGAAGGACAGGACCAACATTGGGTGGCAGCAACTGATGTCATTACAGGACAGTTTCATTATCAGGTGGGTTCTAGATCTGATCTGGAGCTGTCAAAGCAGTTGCTGGTTGCTGTCAGTTCTAGTACTTCTCATGGCACAATGGGCCACCATCACCATCGTCATCACCGCTAGTTCTTGAATATCTTACCAGAACCAGAGGCAGCTGACAGGGACACCAGGAATTTATTTCCCCTCTTTGCACAGAAACTAGAGGAGCAAATAAGATATGAGACTACACACCCCTGGCTGTCTTGTAAGGGGATGGGAGGAGCACTCCGCATGCATCGAAGATCACGGCTTTATAATGGCACCATCCTGATTGCTTCCACCGAATTAAACCCTGTGGGTGCTGCTGAATCCCAGCACGGAGCAGGGAAGGGGCATGGGCAATTCTCCTCAGGTACATGCTGTGTGAAACGTGCACCTGCCTCACGCTGACTGAGGAGAGAGCCTAGGATACAAAGATTATCATTACAAGGGTTAATATTTATTCACGCATATGAAGCCTCCCGGCCAAACTAACACACCTGAATGTGGTTTCACACATGGTCCTTAGACCCTTCTAATGTCCAGGTACAACCCAATTTGACTGATCAGTAACACACACACCACTGAGTATTCACCACTGTAAATCTTTGCAGAGTAACTACATTTTTGCAACTCTCTTGTTGCTTCTCTATTGATCCAAATCTCCCTGGAGTCAGTCTTGCTGTTCTAGGATCTCGATGATGCTGTGAGGGTTTCAAAGGCATGTTAGAGGGGCTATAGGATGCTGGCATTGTCTCAGTTACCCAAGGGTATCCCTTATTCATCAAAGACAGTTCTAAGCTATAAAGCCAAGTCCTGATTTCCAAGGCTGTACTGTCCTTTAGTTCCTTTTACTTAAGCATGAACAATGCCAATGCCTGTGTTGTCCAAAATATAGATCTGTTACCCAGTGTGCAGTAGCCCATCTCTACACCACCAAGACATTGCTTATTCAGAGTTTACACCAATTCTGGACACTCAGGAGGACTCGAGTGTAAAGCCCCATACACAGACCCCTCAATTTTATACACTACAAATAGATAAACATCCATAGAATTCCTGAAAAGTTATGCATATTCATAACCAATCATACTACCTCGATCTTTTACCACGTATTCATCCCAAAACCGTGAATGTATTTATGTGATCCCTAGTAGTAACTCCACAGTGCTTTACTGATGAACTTTTGCTGGATTTTCCTGATCAAGTATTAAAGCTAAGTCATTTGTCCTTGCATTTCTCTGTTATCACATCCTTGCTTGGCTCACTGTGTTTACCAGACTACTTTTGATCTTAAATTTGCCTCACGGTGTTCATTCAAGGTTAGTTTTGCTAAAATGTCAATATATTTAATCATATAACCATGGAATGGTTTGGGTTAGAAGGGACCACAAAGGTCATTCAGTCCAACTTCTCTGCGGTGAGCAGGGACATGTTCAACTCGATCAGGTTGCTCACAGCAAGGGGGATTATTTTATTTCTGTTTGGGGAGGAGGGTGACAGGGATGGGGCCTGGTCCCTCCAGCTTGGTCATGCTGCCATGGTGTCACAGAATTATTTAGTTGGAAAAGACCTATGAGACAGATTGAGTCTAACAGTACCTGTCCACTCCTAAACCAGATCCCTGAGCACTTTGTCTGTCCATCTTTTAAACCCCATCAGTGATGGGGACTCAACCACCTCCCTGGGCAGCCTGTGCTGTACCTGAGAACCCTTGCAGTGAAGAAATTTATCCTAATATCCAATCTAAACCTCCCCTAGTCCAACTCGAGGCCATTTTGTCTAATCCTGTCACTTATTACTTGGGAAAAGAGACCAGCGCCCACCTCGCTACAACCTCCCCAAGGAAGCAGCTGAGGTGCCAAGCCTGAAAATTACTCAGGAAACATTAGGCCAGCACCTTCAGCCACATGGTGCAAATTTTGGGGTTGTCCTGTGCAGAGATGGAAGGTGGACTAGATGAACCTTCTGGATCTCTTCCAACTCAGGTCATTCTATGATTCCTTTTAAGCAGCTGTAAAGAGTGATGAGGTCACCCCTCAGCCTCGTTCCCTTCAGGCTAAACAACCCCAGGTCCCTCAGCCATCTCTCATAACGCTTCTTCTCCAGCCCCTTCCCCAGCTCCATTCCCTTCTCTGGACCCGCCCCACCCCCTCAATATCCTTCTTGTAGTGAGGGACCCTGGATTTGAGGTGCGGCCTCACCAGCCCCGAGCACAGGCACCACCTCTCACGGTGCCTGAGGCTCCGCTGCAGAGCTGGGACCTCCCCACTCTCACCCTCGTGTCTCAGCCCCGAAACCACACCCGAGGTGGGGGGTGCTAGCAGAGGGAGGAGGGGGCAGCAAGAAGGACCCTGTGCCCCCCCAGCCCCTCACGGCGTGCTCCTCGACGCACCACGACACGCGTCCCCAAGCCCTTCCCCTCAAACCGCCAAATCTCGCGAGAACATGCCGGGAAGTCTCGCGAGAACTCGCAGGAAGTCTCGCGAGACGCAAACACACACCCCCACCCCCCACCCCCAGCGCCGTCCTCCCTTCATGCTGCGGCCCCCGCTGCGTCGCGCGCCTGACGTCATCGCGCGGGGAGGGGCGTGGCCGCCCCTCCCCGCGCGATGACGTCAGGCGCGCGACGCGACGGGGGTCAGAGGGGAAGGAGCGGGAGGCGGAAGCGGCGCCGCATCCTCTCCCCGGGTCCATGAGCGTGTCCCTGGTGGTGATCCGGCTGGAGCTGGCCGAGCGCTCCCCGCTGCCCGCGGGATTCGCCTACAGCGCGGCCGGTAAGTCCCCTCCCCGTCCCAGCTCGGTGCCTTCCACCGGGGGCCCGCTCTGCGAGTCCGCCCTGTCCGCCGTCCCCGGGGAGGGCCTCGTGGTCTCGCCGCTGCCTTCAGGTCCCGGGAAGAAGCTCGGGTTCTCCCGGCAGCCCCCGGGGAGGGGCTCGGAGTCTCCTCGTCTCCCTTGGGCCCCCAGGGAGGGGCTCGGGGTCTCTTGGTGGCCCCTGGGGAGGGCTTCGAGGTCTCTGCTCTATCTTCCACCCCCAGGACCTGTGGAAGGGGGTTGGGGTCTCCTTGCTGCCTGCGACCCCCAGCACCCTGGGAGGTGCCCGGGTCCCTATCCTGAGGGGTCTCGGTATCGGAGCCCTGCTCCTAACTCCTCCTTTCCCTGTGCAGCTCCAGAGATGGCTGCTGAGAACACTGGGGTCATCCCGCCTGCTGTGCCCTCCTGCTTGGAGGGGAAAGGCCCTGGGGAGCGGGCAGCCATCCTCCACCAGCACCTGGGCCGCAGGGAGATGACAGATGTGATCATTGAGACAATCCAGCCGCGGCCAGGTACCAGCCTCGGGGACGGTAGCGCTGCTTGTTGGATCTGTCACCCACTGCGCTCGTGGGTGGCCCCGAGGTGGGGAAGGGGAGGGCAGCACTTTCTGAGCTTCTCCCCGCTGGTGGTGGTGTGGGGATATGGTGGTGGTAATACCAGGTGTGTGGGTCTCAAGTCAGTCCTGTGGTTTAGAAAACAAGTAGAGAAGCTAAGGAATGTGTGGGAGAACCAGTTGTTTCTGGTAAATGTGTTGTGGTCTGTAAAGGGTTAAATTACTCCGGGCTGTGCTGAGGGCTGGTCAGTCGTTTGCCTGCCAGTTGCTGGTCTGTAGGAATGAGACCGTTCAGCTCTGCAGCCGTAATTCACTGTTAGAGGGAAAGTTTGGAGACTGTAACTCCAAGTAGTGTCAAATGTCCAAGCTGCCCGCTCCTGCGGGGCTCCCCTCAGCCCTGCTCAGCAAACTCATCCCGGTTGCCTTCTGTTAGCGTTGGTGCTGGTCGGGATTCCACCAGGCACAGTGCAAAACTCTCCCAGCTTGATCTGCATCACCGGGATCCTCCTAGAGGCTCTGGAGTCCTCTTGGAACAGCAGGGGTGAGCAGTGTGGTGTTCTGCTTCCCCGGGCTGTAGTTTGACGTCTCGGGGCGCTGTTTGGGGCGCTGTTCTGTACGTGTGGGCTGTGCTTAGGGAGCAGCAGACGTTTCTGATGCACCATTAGTAATGTGGAAACTTTTTATATGTAAAAGATGAAACAAAAGCTGGCGTGGAAGGAAGAAAATCTTCTGAAGCTGCATCTGTCGAGGACAAGAATAAACAGGATGATCAAAGTAAAGAGCGTGAGGTTGCTCCAGACTCGCCGTCAAAACAGCTCCCTGACCAGATTTCCTTCTTCAGCGGGAATCCCTCGGTTGAAATCGTTCACGGCATTATGCACCTGTACAAAACAAAGTAAGAATGCTTGACTAATTGTAGCTCTAACAATGCTCCGGAAAGGTGAGTCTGTCACCCTGGGGCTGTGGCTCCTGAGCTGGGACAAACAGGAAGGGTGACTCTCACCCGCCTCCTTGCATTCCTGGTGGGGTGTGAGGCTGGCCAGGGTGTCCCAGTTGCCAGCGATGCCACTCCAGGTGGAGAGAGCTTGTGTCAGGGGCTGTAAGCCTGCAAAGTGAGTGCAGGTTCCAAAGAAATGAAAAGCTTTCCTAAGAAAACAGTTTCTTGTGGGATCCCATGGTTAAATTGTGATCTCGGGGGTCTTGGTGTCAGGCCTGAGGAGCTGTCTGAAGCTGCAAGTTTCATCCCATACTTCAGGAATTAAAACTCCATACTGTTCACTTATGTTTGCATGAGAACTTCCATTTCAGGTCTTGCTGAAAGGATCAGGAGATGCAAAACAGGCATTTGAAACAATAAAAAACATTGTTCGTTTGTTCTAGGAATAGTCCTGAGCATCTGCAGCTTGCCAGCTTCAGCTGGTTTTATAACAAAACAGATGTCAAATTATTCCTGACAAAACCATTGTTTGTTGGAGCTGCCTGGTTTAATCCTTTGCTAAAGACCTGTAGTTTCACCTGGGTGCGCCGAATGCTTACAGCAGTCCCTTGCTTCTTTTTTTAATATTTACAAATGTACAAAAGATCAACAACAGATCAACAGCGAAGTTACTGTGGTAACGGCTGTTGGAAGTGTGATGTGTGCAGCTGTGCCTGTGTCCTCTCTGAAATAAGATGAGGTTGTGTCACTGTTGCTTTACCAGCAAGATGACCTCGTTAAAAGAAGACGTCCGGCGCAGTGCCATGTTGTGCATCCTCACGGTCCCTGCTACCATGACCAGCCACGACTTGATGAAGTTTGTGGCTTCCTTCTACGAAGTAATCGAGCACATGAAAATCATCCGAGATTCCACTCCAAACCAGTACATGGTGCTGATAAAGTTCAGCTCGCAGGTAAGAGCTGGAAGTCCCTTTGCTGGAGGAAGGTCTGCTCTCTGCTATGCAGCTGATGTTTGGGGGTGCTGTCTGGCTTCACTGGCCAGCTGTTAGCTGAGACCGTGCTTTACCCTTGGAGAAACAGTCCTATCCTATTGCCCAGAGCTTCCCTGGGGCTGCTGGCTAGGATTAGTCCCACACCTTGACCTGGAGGCAAGAGTCTGCTGCGTTCAGGCTATGCTGTTTCTTGTTGGCAGATTACTCAAAAACGCATTAAGGATGCTGAGTTCTTTGCTGTCTCAGAGCATATTCAATAAGAGTGCTGCGCTGTACTGTGCTGAACAGAGACAACCCAGGCACTGGGGTTCCGTTTGCGTTTTGGGAAAGACTTGTCTTGCTTTTCCAAGGAGTTGGGTGATCTCCTAGCCACTGCCAGAACAGTGTGAAAAGGACAGTGGCCTCAAAACTGTGAGTCTAGGGGATGAATTGATAACAGTTTGCTGCTCACAGGTCTTCCTATGTAGCTTTAAGCATTCCCCCTGCCCATTTTTGTGTGGACTTGGACCACCTTTTCTCCCAACTACAAATGACTTATTTTATGTTTGGGAGAGAGGTTTCCCCAGCTATGAATGCTGCACAAGGTGTTTCCTGTGCCTGTTGTGCATGTGCAATATTTGTGTGCTTTTTGTATATTGCTGTATTGAATTTCATGGGCCAGTATCTAGCGCTAAACAGCCCTGCGACGAACTGTGGACTTATACTCAATTCACCCTGAAATTCCTGGTTCTTGGGCAATTCCCTGAAGTCCTGTTCCCCAGTGACCACTAAAAGCAGCAAAATCAAATCTCACAGGCCTTTATGCTTCTGGCTGGAGCGGCCAGGAATATGGGAATGTAGCACTCTGCTAATTTGCCTCAATCTGGCATGATTGTTTGTGAAAGAAGGGGCTTGGGGAGGTGACTGAGTGAGAAAGGAAGATGTGTTTGACAGGTTTTGTTGTGGTTCTGCCTTTTTGCATGTGACTCTCGGGCACGGTTCAGAGCGTAGCCAGATTGTGGTGGGTGAAATGGATCCTTTCCCACAGTTAAAATGTTGTTCCTCTCCCTGACACAAATATCAGTGTCCTGCAATGTGGCCCTCTGAAATTTTTGCAGAGACCAAATTTGCTTTGCAAATGCACTGAAAATGCTGACAGAGGGCAAAAGAGAAGCTGAAGGGAAATCCGTTATTCCCGCTGAGCGCTGAGATATCAGAGTAACTGTCACTGCTGTGAACCTCACGTCTTGTCTTCAAGTGGTAACGCTAAGCCCGGTGCCAAGATGCAGTGCCTGCTGGCAGGAGCTGACTGTCTGAAATATCTCCTCTGGGATTACAGGGCTTCATGGAGAGGAGAAGAGAGGATATGGCGATTTCTGCTCCTCTTCCTCAGTTGTATCAGCTGCGAGTTTTCTCTCTTTACCTGGCTTCCTTTGTTTTGTGCGTAGGCTGATGCCGATAGCTTTTATATGGCATGCAACGGCCGGCAGTTTAACTCCATAGAGGAGGACGTTTGCCAGCTGGTGTATGTGGAAAGGGCTGAAGTCTTCAAATCAGAAGATGTAAGTTTGCTTTGTTTTGTTTTCCCTGCGCTTCAGAGAATTTTAACACGGTTATTTGGACTGGGCTTCAAGAACTGCTTAAGTGCAGCAACCCCAAACCCATTTTCCCATTCCAGTACTATTGCTACTTGTTTGAGTTTGTTTGATGATTTCATGGGCTTCATGCCTCCTCACTGCGGCGCCTGTGACCTAACCCTGCCGTGGGTGTAGATGTTGTGAATCCAGAGAACAGAATAGGGTGGTTGTGGGTGCAGCAGCCGCACAGCCTGTGCTGCGAAGAGGATCCTGGCTGTGCTCTTCTGGGTGCTGTGAATCACTTCTATTTAATACATTTCTAACCACTGCACAGACTCACAGGATTACTTGGTAGTGTTTTTGTTCCCTACTGCCCGTACTAATGGGGGAGAAGTTTGGCTTTTTCTTATGTGGGTGCTTAATTTATGGTGATTGGAAGGTGCTGAGCAATTTGTCTCTGTGTGTTCTTTTGAAGGGAGCCAGTCTGCCTGTGATGGATCTGACAGAGCTCCCGAAATGCACAGTGTGCCTGGAGAGGATGGATGAATCCGTGAACGGGATCCTTACCACGCTGTGTAACCACAGCTTTCACAGCCAGTGTCTGCAGCGGTGGGAGGACACCACGTAAGAGGCTTTTCTTTATTTCCACATCTAAAACTCTGTTTGGAGCGTGGTGGTTATGTGCTGACGAAACTGGTTCTGCTTGTCAGAGTGTGGGGGTAGGGATTACTGCAAGTTCTAATATTCTTTTTTTTCCCATTAAGGGACTCCCAGAGTGAAGTCTCCCCAGCAAAAGTAATTGAACAGTGTTTCCCATGGGCCGTGCTCCTATGGCAGGAAGGGAGGGGTAGAAAAATGCTCCTTGTTTTAAAGCACTCTAGGATGAAAGCGCTGGGGGAAACAGCATTGGATGCACACACAGCCCTGTTTCGCTCAGTCTTATGTGTCTGTCTGGTCATTCGTCTCCGTGGCGTAGCTGAGGCTGTGCTGTAGGCAGATCTGCACATCTGGCTGGAGCTTAGGAATCCTTCTGGGAGCCCTACAGTCTTGCTATCTTACATAGATGCTGGGAGAGGATCAAGAAGAGCTGAGCAAGAGCAGGCGTGCAGGGGGGGAGGATTGGAAAGAGAGCCAGAAAGGAGGTAGGGAAGGAAGGGATGATGACAAGATCAACCAGTAGAGTGGGAAGGGGAGGCAGCTGTGTTATTTGAGGCGGGCTGAGCAATGGGAATTCGTGCTCCTGGCTGGAGTAACGCGCCGGTGTCTCTGCCTCAGGGGTACCCTCTGACACTGGGCAGCACTGGGGTTGGACCTGCATCTGTCAAACCAGCTCTTTTCTCTGCTGCTAACTCTTTCCTGTTCTTGCTCTTACCATCCTTGATATCCCCGTGATAGGGAGTTCATTGTGTCTGAGCTCCTGACTGCAGAGCCTCTGACTGGCGCCCAGGTGCTGCTATCGGCTTGCATATTTTTTCATTCTTCTGGATGCTGTTTGCACATCAGGCGGTCACAGGTACTGCAGCTGCTGATTTTCACTGTTTCTCCTTCTCTGTCAGTGGTACCAGTGATTGCCTGATTCTCCGGTGGAACGTAATGAAAATTTTAGCCCTCTCTGTATTATTTATAAGCCAAAGTAACAGAACCTTGGTAGGATTAATCAGATTTGTAGCTACTCAAGTTTATGGGCTTCTTTGCCCCATAAATCAAAACCAGTTTAAATTTGAAGCAGTGGAGCCTAGCTGGTATAGGAGCAAGATCCAGAATAGCAATTAAATACCTAATAGACAAGCTGAACTTATGCTCCTAGTCTAGAAGAGCGATAAAATAAGATCCCTGTCCACTTTGCGTAGGCGCCACTGAGGCTGTAAGTGCCTGAGTTTGTATAGAAAGTTGACTGCAATCCAGTTGTCTCCTCCCTTGAATATTTATGTAGCTTATCCAGGAGTTAATGAAAAATACATAAACAGTTCTGGCAGCGGGATACTCGGCCTCAGTTATCCTGCTCCCTAGCTGGGCTTCTAGTGCTTAGGGTCTGGACAAAGGTTCCTTCTGGTCCTGGCTCTTCTCTCTTTGTGGCAGCACAGTGGTGTGGTTTCAATAGAAATGGTAGTGTAGTGCCTGCTACTGATTCTTTTAGGGTACAGTTATGGGATGTTCTTCCTGGAAGGGCTGAGACTGAATCCGTTGCGTTGGTGGTGAGATTGAAGCATCTGCTTGTCTCCTTAGGGTTCTTTTAAGTGCTCAGGTATGTTTGCAAAGCATAGGTACCTCCATCCCTCTGTCACTTGGCTGTCCTCAGCAGTGTGTAGTTACAGCATCCTCCCACAACACTGTGTAACTGCTGCATAAAACCCTGCAGGTAGCAGAGAGCTGAAGAGGTCAGTTGGCAGCAACGTTTAGAGATATGTAACACATCTATCCAAATGCTTCTTGTGGTATTTATGGCTAAGACAGTGAGCTTGGTTGTGGGTTTTTCTGCTTGCTGGCTGAGGCTGAGGTTGCTGGCAACTCCACTGAGGCTTTTGGTTGCAGATGTTCTCTACACCTCAACTGCAGCAAAACCAGATCAAGTTGAGATTGTGAAATGGCTTTGGAAGATCTTTTCTTTGTTTTCCTGTGCCTTACTGTCTTAAAAACAGTAGCCTTGTGTGGAATGGAGGCAAATTTGAGTGCGGTAAATGTGAACTGAGAGATGCACGCATATAGGAGGGAGTGTCCCACTACATAAGGCATTTACTTTGAGGTCTTTAACTCTCTTTTTAATTACCATAATATTAAGATGGAGCTTCTTGTGTCTAATCATGATGTTTATTGCCCTCTAGGTGTCCTGTCTGCAGATACTGCCAAACGCCTGAGCCGGTGGAAGAAAACAAATGTTTTGAGTGTGGAGTTCAAGAAGTAAGTAGGTGGGTGGATGGTGAGTGAGATCTAGACTAGATCTGACTGCACAGCTGCTCTAATTGTTTTTAGGGTTAGTTCTGTGGCTGCTTTTGGGCTGACTTCACCAGGCAGTGGTATATCTGCTTTCCTTTTAAGCTGGAATCAGTACTGGAACTGGGAAGCAATCTTACCTCCCAGGTTTCCTGTTCTGACGAATCCTTCTGATTCTTAGAAGTGTTGACACATGGGCTGATCAGAGTGCGCATGATAAGATGCGTATGACAGCAGGCAGCTAAACTGACACTGAACTTGGTGGTCCCTTCTACTCTGTGCTCTTCAGAGCTTGCTTTTGTGGTCCTGCTGAGGTGCTTTGTTCGTTAGTCCAGGCCATTCCTCATCCATGCTTGTGGAAATCTATCAATGTTCCCAGCGCCTGCAGGCTTGTAATGGGCTTGAATGAGCAAGTACCCCCTTTTTAGCCTTCTAGCTGAGCGAGGCTTCAAAGAAGAAGGGGGAAAAGCAAATGCTGTTTGCTTTCTAAGGAAGCGCTTGGATGTACCCGGCATCAGCAGGCTGTCCATTTCAGATCATGCTTTCCCAAGGCACCGATACCACCACTTGACAGCGTTGTATGTACAGAGCTTTCTCGTTCTGTTGACAGAACCTTTGGATCTGTTTAATATGTGGACACATAGGCTGTGGCCGATATGTGAGTCGACACGCGTACAAACACTTTGAGGAGACCCAGCACACCTACGCAATGCAGTTGACCAACCACAGAGTTTGGGATTATGCTGGAGGTAAGCACTGTTTTTTTTTTTTTTCTCCTGTAGGACGACCTTGTTTGTAAAACAGCTTTTGGGACCCCTTAGCAAGAGTACTTGTGATAGGGTTTGCTTGGAGATTAAAATATTGGCATCTGTGCTAATATCTTGTCTTTTGGGACATCTCTCTAATAGCAGGTTTTGCAGGTCTGTAGCAGATGGAGGAGGGAGAACAGGATTCTGTAATGAACTGGGGTAGTCCTGTATTCTCTGTGGAATGTGTTTGTTACTCCCTTTCCATCAGTTTGCCCTGAGGTGTGGGAACGGGCTATTGTAATAAATATCCTGTAAGGTGTCTGCGTGAAGTCTGCTAAATAACAAATATATCTGTTGTTGGCTTTCTGCCTTGCTAATATGCTGTTGCAGCAGTCTGCGTGGCTAATCGTGCTGCATAAAGTATTTCCACAAGTGTCAGCCTGGATGTTCTGAAGGCAAAACTCCCTGTGGTTGAATTTTCTCTTTTCAGATAACTACGTCCATCGACTGGTTGCAAGTAAAACTGATGGAAAGATAGTTCAGTATGAGTGCGAGGGAGATATGTGTCAGGAAGAGAAAATTGATGCCTTACAATTAGAGGTAAATATTTTGGCTTGTTGGACTCTGCACTGTGCTGCTGTGTGGAAGTGTTTCAAATCCAGATATGATTACAAGAAAATTACATCAGCTTATGCAGCAGACCTGCTCCCTGCATGCAGGCAATCATCTTCAAGCAGAAGCAGGATGTTCTTACTGCTCTTTTATTAAAAAACAAACAAACAAAACAAAAACCACAACTCTTCTTGGCTCTGCAGAGCCAATGCAGCTCAGCGTAAGCTGGCTGCAGTTTCATCCTGTGTTCACCGGTAGATTGAAGATTAGCTGGTTGCGCTGCTACAAACGCTGAGGTCATTGGAGAGAGAAATGGGTCCGAATGCCCAGACTCACTCACCAGACCCTTCCCAGTGGAGCTGGGACTTGGCTTAGGAGCCAGGATGTGTACGGAACTGTCAATTTGAATAGTTTAGCTTGTGAACTGAGCAAGTGTGTAGGAATCCACAGATATGTGCTTACCTTAGCTTGCAAAGAAAGCTGACAGGCTCATCTCGCATCAGTCTTGTTCTGCTCCCTTCTCTTGAACAGACGGTGGTTATTTTGTACCTGTTGGCCAGATTCTCCTGTCTGAGCTAGAAGGGTAAAGGAGATCAACTCAAAATCACTGCTCCACTGAGCAGATACACTGCAGCATGATTTCAGCTGCATTAGACATCAGGCTGTCTGAGGAGGAACAGCCCATAGAGACCAGACTTTGTAAGCTTATTGCTTAAATAAATATTTGGTTGCGTTTCCATTAATTTTCTGAGTAACATTTAGATGCTAAGACAACTATATTTAAGCCTTTTTTTTTCTGGGAGGTTGGTACTTTCAAGTATGTAAGACCTCTCTATCCAGCTTGAGATTTAAATGTTTGTAGAAAGAATTTGGCAGTGTATTTTTGTGCTCTTACTGAGATGGTTCAAAGCTTTTTGCACATGTTTAATTCTGTAATGGATGCCTAATTTGGTGCTCATTAACCATATAAGAAACAAGCATGTTTTCCAACTTTCTCATCACTCATTTTCAGAACCAGGAGGGAAAAGATAGGATGCAAGGCGTATATCCTCATTCAGATGCCAAAATAATATTGGAGTGGGCTGTACTTTTTGGAGAACAATAGTTGTGAATGTTAATACACAGCTGGGGATGCTTTGCCAGTGATATTCTTGGAGTGAAGCTGGATGTCTTAAACTGAAAGAGGAGAAGTTTAGAATAGATATTGGGAAGAATTTTTATTTTTTTTTCACTGAGGATGGTTGAGTGCTGGCACAGGCTGCCCAGAGAGGTGGGAGATGCCCCATCCCCGGAAACATTCAAGGTCAGGTTGGATGGGCTCTGAGCAACCCGATCCAGTGGAAGGTGTCCCTGCTTACTACACAGAGGGTGGAATAACATGAGGTTCGTGGTCCAAACCAATCTAGGATTCTATGATATGTGCATTTACCTGCTGTCTTGGGTTTTGGGCTCTGAGCTTAGCAACTCAGCCTTTGGGATCTCATACACTTGTGACAGAGATGGCTGATGCTTCATTTTCCTATAGAGTATAAAAACTTGTAGAGATTTATTGCTACTACAATGAAAAATCTGTCTCATCTTTTAAAAGATGTTGCTATGATATGGGTGTGGCTTGGCAGAACTTTTACTTGGTCCCTTGCTGTCATGCTCTAAAGGCTTTCCTTGACTACACAAAAAATCAAGTAATTTGATTTGAAAACCAAATTGGTGAAACCCATCTGCTAGATCTGCAGCGTGCACGTATGTGCAGAATGTCCTGTATGCTCAATTTCATCTGGTTAAATTGATTTTTATATTGGAGCCCTTTGGGCTTCTTAATCAGCATAACCACTCTTATGGAAAAGCTGACTGTCCTGTGTGAACCTTCTGTGTTTATAGTACTCATATTTGCTAACAAGCCAGCTGGAGTCTCAACGAATCTATTGGGAAAACAAGATTGTCCGAATAGAAAAGGATACGGCTGAAGAGGTGAGCTCTGCTCGAGGTGTGTGTGAAGCTACTGGAACAGGGCCCTGGACACCAAGTTAAATGGGAGATGGACCTGTTTGGTCTCTAATGCAACCCGAGCGTTGCGTGACGTGGTCTCGCATAGCCTGTTTCACTACCAGCTGAGAAAATTGGCTCTGAGACGTATCCCTTATCTCGATGCTCAGATCTAGCAATTTGCTGCTCAGTGGTGCAGAAGTAGGTAGATTGCCACCTAGATTGAAGGTTGATTTAAACGTGCAGCTCGGGAAACTGCAGCAGTGGTGAAAACCAGTCTGTGCTGCTGCAGGATCCCTGCTTGCCAATGCCATCCGTCTCACACTGACGCGTATCTCTAGGGAAGGTTAGTGTAGCATAGACGATATGACTTTAATTTGCTCGGCTGCAGAGAGTCTTTCTGCTCCGAATGCATATTGATTTGCCCTTTCTTTTTGATCCCCTATCTCTCTTCATCACCCTTTGGGAGAAGTTCAGAGTCTGGTCCTATAAAGCATTCTGTAGGCAGGACTGCTTCAAAATGTCATGGGCAAAAATCCAGTGAGAGTATTTTAATGCTTTTCTCTCTACATAGCTCCTTTTAACTAGGTACAAAGTGAGTCAGGATTTAAAGTTGAGTCCTTAACTGAACTTCCTGCATGACTCCTAATTGCTCATTTAGTATCTGCAGTTAAGCAGCATTATAAATGTAGAAATGATGACTGTTGGTACAGTGGTCAGTGACCTGGGTCTAAAGAGTAGTCCCAGAAATCTTATAGAGGGCCCTGTAGAAGGAAAAGATACAGCAAAAATTGTCTTGCATGTGACTGGGAAATATGATCCACAAAGCAACTTCAAAGTGAAATGACTGATATGTGCCCCAAATGTGGTTTTATATTTAAAGATCCTTAAAGTTTTATTCATGGCACTCGCTCCACGTAAGCCTTGTCTGGATCGGTGCCACTATGCAGTGTACTCCATTATCGGTGCTGAGGCTACTTCCCCAAATTAGCCATCAGCTGCATAAACATTCACTGATTAAGGCCGGAAGGCTTAAAACCTGCTCCGCATTGACTCTGGCATCAGTCAAGGCACCATGTGTGCTGACACTGACGTTTATCCAGATTGCTCCTCCAGGAAAGCATTTTTCCTTTAAATTCCTGTCTCCACTCCACGTAAGCGTGCTTTTGACACTAGTGTAGGGGAAACAAGTGTTTCTGTCCAGAAATCTCCTGCAAGTCTTATGTTAGAGGTTTTGATGCGTTCTGCACAGAGCCTGGAGAACAAGAGCCTGATTTTTTTTCAGCAGCAGCAGTTGCAAAGTAGAGGGGAAGAGGAAGCCAATGTACGTGTGTTTCTGTTTGCGTTTTGCATGAGTAAGATATTGGTGTCAGTAGGTCAGTGCCTTATGACAGCGAGCTGCTGAGTCAGTGTGGAGCAAAGGAGCATGTTAATATTCAGATTTTGACCAAACTTCCTTGAGGTTTAGTTTAAAATGAGTGGAAGCTTGATGTTGTAAAGCCTTAAGCAGGAAATTTAAATTTGACCGACACACAAGCATCCCAGAGAATGGCTAAACAGACGCTTAACTGCAGTCAGTAAGAAGTTAAGGGTCTGATGCTGCTTTTGTTTGAATGGGGCGCCTGGCACAGATTTGCAGCCCGAGCTGCTGTTCTGTGCGAGCAGCTTCCACGGCAACGTGGTTCCTTGTCGGGGTACTGCGAGCTGTAAACGCAGGGGGTCTTCATCAAAATTCAGCCTTTTCTTGACTCAAAGCTTTTGCTTACGCTGGGTATCGTAATTGGTCAAAGTCTAGAAACCATTCCAGAAAAATGAACGTCATAATGAAAGTGCAGAGGACTTTGATCTCTTTGCATGTTTGTTTTTACAGATTAACAACATGAAGACCAAATTTAAAGAGACCATTGAGAAGTGTGACAGTCTGGAACAGAGGCTGAATGACTTGCTCAAAGAAAAGCAGTCTGTCGAAAGGAAGTGGGTACCGCTGCCAGGTTTAGTTCCATGCAGCCATTAAAACTCCGTGCACTGACATCCAAAAAGAAAAAAATCTTGCTATTCTTGGGCAATTTTGAGCTATTTAAGCTGGTGTACTGAGAGCACGGCTTCTTTTATAAAAAGCTTTCATTTCTGTAGGTGTTCTCAAATTGAAAGTGCCTGTTGAATGGAACACAGCTTTTGGGCTCTTGGCTCCTTTCACATGGGCTGTGTATTTAGCATTCAGTAATCCTTCCTCTCCTTGCTCAGAAGGAGACGCCAGTCTGTTTTACAATTGGCGGATACATCCAGGGAGAAGAAAGGCAGCACAACGGAGGCATCGCACCCAGCACGGAGGAAAATGTAGATGTTGGGAAGTGCCTAGATTAAAGATGTCAAGCGTGGAGACTGTGCACATCAGCGTGTTCCAGCTCCCTGGGTGGGACTGCGCGCTCTCTCCTTCCCAGCCCACCAGGCCTCTGGCACTGTTGCCTCTCCGGCAGTCCCAGCTGGAGCAGGGGACCTGGGCCAGTGAGCTGTGGTTCCTGCAGCTCACCTTGATGAGCGGGAAGGAGCCCCTGTATGATATCAGCACACATTTCAGGGCAAAAACATTGGGTTAGGAGCAGGGAAGCACTGTCTGTGAAACATGACGCTACTGATGGCCTTGTGGGAGGATCTTGCTCAGAGTGAAGTGCTGTCTTCAGGGTTTGAGCGTGGCAGGAGCTGCTATCTGAGAGTCCCCGACTGCCTTTAGCTCTCCAAGAACCCCATGTAATCTCTGTGCCCTTTTCATAAGCTGCAGATGTGTGTTCGAAGTTACAGTCCTGTGCTCCCACGCCTCCCTGCCTGTTCCCTCTGTTGGCCTTTGGTACAAGACAGAATTGCCTAATTTCTGGGTTATGCAGTTGGAGGGACAAAGGAAGGGATTCTGTTTCACAACATCCTCTTCCATATGCAGGTGGCGCCATACAGACAAGCAGGTGTTAGCAAGCCTTAAGCTGGGTAGAAAATCCTGGAGGGATCTCGAAGTCTTCTTGTATTGCCTCCTCTTGCCCTGTTTTGCCAGAAAACCCAATTCCGGGTGGGTTTGGTGGGGCTGGGGACAGCTGGGAGGCAGTTGTCCCGAGGGATTGGAAATAAAAAGGGTGCAGTGGTGTTTGATCTTTGATATTGTGCCCTGCTTTCCTGATTTCTGCTTCTATTTGTAAGGTGTTCCCAGCTGAGTAACAAAGTGGCTAAACTTTCCAACGAGCTGAAGGAGGAGCAAGAACTGAATAAGTGTTTGCGAGCAAATCAGGCCTTGCTTCAGAACAAACTGAAGGAGGAGGAAAGAGTGTTAAAGGAAACCTGTGAACAGAAGGACCTGCAGATCTCTGAGATCCAGGAGCAGTTGCGGGATGTCATGTTCTACTTGGAGACACAGCAGAAAATCAATCACCTCCCAGCTGAGACCCGTCAGGAGATCCAAGAAGGACAGATCAACATCGCAGTGGCATCTTCTGCCAGCTCCTCTGCGGGGAGCACAGGCAAACCTTCTTCCAGGAGAGGCCGTGGCAAAAGGGGCAAATGAAAATTGGAATGTCCCGCTCCAGTCCTGAAACCGGCTGTGCTGGTGGCAGGCCAGGCTCGTCTCTCTGGGCTCCAGCTGGGAAAGCCCCCTTCACTGAAGCTCAGCTAGAAATTGTCTTCGGAGCTGCTCATAAAACTGGCTGCCAGTCAGTGGAGGTGTCTGTGGTATTTAAGAGCATTTCACTGCACTATATAGCTATTTTTAGGCAGATCTTAAAAACCATTTTGCCTTCCTACCTTTTCAAAGCCCCTCCTGTCACGCGTTTGACTTTCTCCTTTGAGAGTTTGCTGGTTTGGGGTGGGTGTGTGTGTACATGTTAAACATGGTGCTCCTCGAGGGGACGCCATGCAGTAGGTTAGGCCCGGTGTGTGAGGCTTCTCCAGTTGTTCTCCTGGATTAAAAGTATTCTCAGTTAAGAAATGATTTTATTTAAGAGACGCACTGTAAATTAGATTATATTCATCTCCTTGTAGTATGTGCAGTCCTGGCAGTGCAGAACTGCTAGTGCAGGAGTAGAACTGTAATTTGGAAATAAAAAGGAGTGAGGTGTGGAAAATAAACCATCTTAGTGGTGTGAGAAATTAAATGAGTCCTACAGGCTTGTAATCTGGGATATTAAAGGCTTTAAGGGACTTTGCTACTATCGGTTTCTTCGTTATAAAGATGGCTGTTGAGAGGCCGGCGCTTGCTGCCTTTAGGGCAGAAAGCAGGGAAAGCTTTATATTCTGGGAACTGTTTAACGTGGTTGTTTTACAGGTGTTTCTACAAATTAAATGGAGCCGTCTTTGCAAAGACCGGTATCTGTTATGCGCTACCAGCAGCCGCAGCCTCTGGATCCTCTTGGAGCAGGGTGCGTGCGCGTTCGCTCGGGGAGCTGCCCGAGGGTTGTGTTGGCACGAGCTCCAGTGCCGCTGTCCTCAAAGGGGGTGAGGAGAATGACTAACGCCACTGTTTCCAAACTCATCCCAGCCCTGGCAGCAGCCGTGCTGGGGGCTGCGATGGAGCTGCACGCGCTGCCCTGCGACCAGACCCTCGCCGCTAGATGCAGCCCTTATATCTGTTACTGCGCTCACTTAGCGCTGCTGGTCGGCCCTGAAACAGGGCTCTGGCCAAAATCTCGGCTGGCAAAATGTGTGTGTTATTTGCCCCAAAGGTGTGCGGGTCCTGTAAGGGAAGTTGTGGACAAAGGCAAGGAGTTTTTGTTGGTTTTCCACTTGGAATATGCACTAGGCTTTATGCTCTGGCGTGGGAAGAGTGACCGTGGTTGGAGAAGCAGCTGTTGTAGTGGCAGTGTTGTGCTCAGCAATTAGAGGGTATAAAGGCTAATCCTTTATTAAAAACGGCCAGGGCAGTCCTGCAGTTGTCTTTTCAGACCGTAGTATGATCCTTTTCCTTTGTTCCAACTGGAGACAGAGCCTTGATCTTGGTCTGTAACACTGAAAAGGCAACTCTGATTTACCAGCTCCCAGCTGGAACAAAGAAATAAAACAGCTGGTCCTTTAGTGCTAGGAGTTGTTCTTCTTTTTGGCCGGCTGAAAGGAACGTGTTACAATAAATAGAAAGACTCTTGGAAGATGCGTTGCTATAATCTGCTTCCTGACTGTATGGATTGGAAACGTAGAACTTCCTCACTTTGAAATAGAGAGCGCTTGTTAGAGCACTGACTGCATCCACTGCTTGGGTTTGGAGATCTGCCCTGATCATCTGGAACTTCCACCTTTTCTAACTTTGCAGCATGAATGTACACTCACTCTTTTCTAGTGTGTGGATTGTACAACAGGCCTCTGCCTTCGGTCAGTTATTCTAAGGACCTAGAGATGTACAATGCAGTTTGCTTCCCTATAGAAACTATTTTATTTAAGATATATTTTTACACCGTCTAAGATCCTCTGACCTTTTGCTGAAAGCTTGCTTTGTGTAGAACACTAAGATGCTGTACTATATCTTGGAATTCCTTTTCAAAAAACGTGATTGAAAATTAAAACGGTGTGCAGTATTTTTGTTTGCATGTTCAGCTGGATGTGGAAGGAGGAGATGGCAGGGAGAACAAAACAGGGTGTGCTCTTTTTTATTTCTAAGTCTACTTTTTAAACCTAAGGCAAAGTTGTCCCAGCATGCTCTTTGTTGGAGAATGAATGGTTTGGACTGGAAGGGACCTCAAAGTCCATGGGCAGGGACACCTTCCACTGGATCCTGTTGCTCCAAGCCCCATCCAACCTGGCCTTGAACCCCTCCAGGGATGGGGCAGCCACCCCTGCTCTGGGCAACCTGGGTCAGGGCCTCCCCACCCTCACAGGGAAACCATTTCTTCCCAAGATCTAGTCTAGATGTTCCCTCTTTCACCTTAAAACCCTCCCCCCTGTTCCTATCCCTGCACTCCTGATAAAGCCCCTCCCCAGCCTTCCTGTAGGTCATATTTGGGCTGGGGAAGAAGTTCAGCTCGGCTGATATGAGGAGCTAAGGGAGGGTGATGATCTCGGTATCATCCAGGAAAAGCAAGGATTGTTGAATACTTTTGTGTTAAACCAAGGTATCCCCAGTCCTTCACTCCCTCCCAGCTTCTCCCCAAACCGTCTCAGGTAGGCAAGGCAGCCACCAGTGTCCATCTAGGTGTTTATTCACTGCTGTAGATCCATGGGGCTCCAGCGAGGTGAGGCTGAGGACACCTTCCCTTGCAAAACTTGTGTCCATAGCGGGACTGCGCTGACTGGCTGCAGGGAAGAAGCAGAGCTCGTGGGGCTTGAGCCCTCGGTGGTGGAGGGAGAAGTCCAGTCTGTGACTCCTTACCCATCATCCAGACATCCTCGTGCCTGGAAAAAAAAACGGTGGTGCTCAGACTTCTCCAGCTCTGCGGTCAAGTTCTGACATCTGCAGCTCAAAGAACAGGTCAGCTTTGAGGCTGATGACTCAGTGTCACCACAGCCGAGGGCTGCAGCAGCCGCTAACTTCCTCCGAGCACTGGAGCTGAGATTGGCCAAGCTCCTCCTATGATTAAAAACCTTAGAATAGAGTATTTTAGTTTTTTAGAACCACAAAGGGAATCTTCCCCTCTACAGAAGAGCAGAGGGGTTTCTCTCTCTCTGCTGCTACTGTGTGAGGTGCCTGCAGTAGTATTAAAGAGAGCTTGAGGACAAACCTGCCTTGGCAAGTGCCACGGGGGCTTCGTGGCACTAATATTTCAGCAGGAGCAAGAAATGGGGGACCTGCTCTTCCCAGATGCCTGTGGGCAACGCAGGAAGGGTTGCCGGTAGCCAGCACGTTCTGTGAACTTCACTGGATCCTGCCACTTCTTCTCTGCAAAAGGTCCTTGATTCACAGGCTGGTGGAGAGGGAACGGGACAGCAAAACCACTCATGATTCTGCACCTGCGGGCAGCACGGTAACGGCAAAATCATCCCCTGGGGCCCAGGAGGTTCCGATGTCAGCTCTGCATCGCGGTGGCAAAAGCGCCTACCCGCTCATGTGAAGAGGTCACCGAGGACCGCAGGAAAGGCTGCGCGATCGAAAATGGTCAGGGAGAAACACAGATGGAGCAGCGCGACAGCCAGAAGTCGCACGGAGCTTGGCACAGTCCTCGGAGCTTTGAGGATGCTGAAATGATTCACTCCGGCAGCTGTTCCCGAGCGAGCGGAGAGGAGAGGCGGTTAGGCAGGGTGACGGGTTGGCACAGCTCCTCGCGGCTGGGAGAAGCAGAAAACGCAAACAGAGGGAGGGCAGGGACTGAACGGCCGTGTGCCCCTGCTTAGAAGGGAAACACAGGGCAGCTCAGGGTGAGCTGGGGCCCAGGGCTCAGCTGGCATCGCGTCGTGCCACGGATAGAATCACCAGGTTGGAAAAGACCCACCGGATCATTGAGTGCAATCATTCCGATCAACCACTAAACCCCTCAGCACCTCGTCCACCCGTCCCTTAAACCCCTCCAGGGAAGGTGACTCAACCCCCTCCCTGGGCAGCCTCTCCCAGTGCTCAATCACCCTTTCTGTGAAAATTTTTTTCCTAAAAATTCACATGCTTCCAGGGGCTCGTTAGTTTTACAGTGGGCTAATTTCCCCCTTGGAAGAACCTATCCCTTACCACCAATGAGTCCCCTTGATGACACGGGTTCTGCCCTCTTAGGTGGCATCTCTCTGGTTTGTGCCTGAAAAAAACCTCACACGATGCCACTAGCAGAGCAGACATGGAATAACCCCACAGGCGAATGTCCGTGTCCATCTGCCCAGGCATCAGCACCCTGTCCAGCTCTGGCCCCTCCAAATCATCCTGCCATCCCACCACCCGCTCTTTGCTCTGTTTTACACCAGAGCTCAATTCCCTAAGGCCTCATGGAAAATTCCTGCCTTGATCTGCACCAGCTAACTTGTCTGTTCTCGTTTGAGCTCTGCGAAATTTGCAGCAATTTCTCCTGGGCTCCCTCTCCCCCTTCTCTTTTTACACAAATGAGCATTTTGGTTTAATAACTGTATTTTTGCAGCGGACACATCCAGCTGGTCCAGCTCTGCACGGCAGCTCCTACACCAGGACGCTCAGCAGTGTTTGGAGATGAATTTTGCAGCACAGCAGGGACATTTGTGTATTCTTTCTCCAGCCTGAATTCCTGCTCACGTCCCCCAAGCCGAGAGCTGGCTCCGTGTGCCGATTCCCTTCAGCCTCTGAGAGGCAACAGCTAAATAGCAAGAGGTTTGCTTGAATCAGGAAGCAATTTGTGAGGTTTGCTTGCATTGCGAGCCCAACTTACAACCCCACACCTAACGCTTCCTGCACCTGCACCACCCCTGAGAAAACTGTATTTATAGCAGCCAGTAGCATTTATTGCTTTGCCCCTTCTTGACCTGGAAGTAATTGGTTAATTGAGTCAGACAACAAACCTCAAGACTCTTGCATTGTTTCCTTCCACCTTCTCACAGAGAGCCAAACTCCTTCTGTCCCAAGCTGGTTAAAGCTCTCAGACACCTCAGAGAGGTCAATGTTTACTTCCCCACCAGGAAACTGGTCCCTGTTGAACCTTCTTCAGGGCCAACAGCTCCTATAAAGCAGCTGCACCTGGGGGGTTGCTGCCTTGCTGGAGCTGGAGTGCTGGCTCTGGGGTAGGTGTGGGGCTCGCTGGGGCAGGTTCCCTGAGCTGCACGGAGGCTGGGAAACAGTGGGAAGCTTTGGAGCTTGCTGGTGAGAGCTGTGCCCCGAGTAGATGTGCCTGAGCTTACCAGGAGGACGAGATTTTGGGCTGCTGTGCGGATTTAGTAGCGCAGTGATTTTGTGGTTATGGAGGTTATCGGGGTGCGTGGGCTCGAGGGTGGTGGGGTGAGGATGAGCTGTCGTTCAGCTTGTGCCGAGTTAAGCGTGTGCCTTGTTCCCAACCTGAGATGCCCGGGGGCTCTGCTGGGCTCTGCTGCTGGGCCCTGCACGTTCCTCCTTATCCGCAGGTGGCACTTGGGTGGCAACACTCCTTCTGGGCGCTGCTGGAGTGGTTGTGCCTTCGAAGTGCTTAAGTTGAGCAGCGAAGCCCCTGTGCTCGAGCCTGGGGGTGTGGAGGTGCCTGTGCTGGGCAGGGAGCTACAGGAGCTCCACCTGATGCTGGTGGAGGTTGCAAACCATTCACAAACCCCACCTGGCTCCTGCAGACCAAGCAGTCAGGCTGCCCTCATGCATTCAAAGAGGGCGTTTTCTGGAGGTAGACTGCAACTATGCTGTTTTTCTTGCCTATTATCACTATCCCTGTGTAGTGGTAATGGCCTTGGAGGACAGTGTCAGGGTAGGATACGCCTTGGTTTTCTGGATGCAAAGATGATGTTCCTCATGCCTGGTTACACATCTCTGCCTCCCAGGCTCCCTATTTCCTCATATCTCCATTTATACATGACTTTGTGATATTTGTTAGTCTCTATTGATGTGTGATGCTGTTAAGTGAAGGAAATGCATCCTCTTGCCCTGTAAGGGTTTAAGTATGTGAAGGAAACCCACCTTGGTGGGCTCCTTCTCTCTGGGGTGGGGAAGACCCCCACTATAGGTGTGAGCGAGGAAACTTTATGGCCTGTGTTTGAGCTCCGTAAGCCTAAAATAAAACCATGGTAAATCTGTTTAGCATACAAATCGTGACTAGATCTCCTGAAACAAGTCCTCGACGCTATTAGTGATCTTGGTCCAAGCAGAATTAACGTGGGCTGGAGAAATTCCTAGTGCCGTTGGCTTGAATCCACCGCCTGTGTGGAGTCCCAGTTGGAAAACCTTCTGCAAGGGCTGGAGGAGCCCAGTGGGAGCTGCAGCTGAGTAAGATGGATGAGCTGGAGTTGTCCACAGAAAAGAGGGATGCTGCTGCAGCCAGTGTCTGAGCTCAGCTGTGACAAGCTTCCCCCTGCGAGGGCAGGGGTTGCAGGAAGAGCAAAGAGGGCTTTTTCCAAGCAGTTCTCCTTGGCAGCTTTCAAACACGCTCTGGCTTCACTGAAGAAAAGAAGAAATCTGAACTGGATCCTGCTGCTCAGTGAAGGAGCACAGAGAGCTGAGCGCAGTCCCAGGAGTTCCTGGCCTCCGCCTCTCGCTCGCTCACCCCTGCAGCTTCACTGCAAGGAGCCAAACACCTACTCCTCCTTCCAAGAAATCGTCGGGGAGGAATGAACAATGGTGTAAAAGCCGAGGTTTGCAGGGAGCCGGGTGGGAACGCGGGCAGCACACTGAAATCGCAGCATTTTCCTCTGCAGCAGCGGGAGTCAAACTGCAGAAGCGGTTAAGAGGATTAGGTATTTTTGATCATGTTTGCAGCTGCGCTAGCTGTAAGGGAGAGCAGAAATCCAAGTGCTTCATCTTGGGGAGTGACTCTGAGCCTGGAAGGGAGCGCTCCTTTGGGACCTCACTTCTGGGTATGTGCTCAGAGCCGGCTGATTTGCGTGGCTACGAGGAGCTGTTGTTCCTGCGGCTGAAATAGTGGCATTCAGCTCCCCTGATGACCAAGGCTCCTGTGGAAAACTCGCTGCGAGCCAGTCCGGATGCAGAGCTCTGAGCTGCAGTAACGACTCCAAAATATCAGCTCCCACGCACGAGGTCTGCATCTCCCCGGTGCCACGGGCTGAACGAAGAACAAGTCAGAACAAGTCAGAACTGCCGCCTGGTTTAGACCCAGATGTGAGAAGGGACCTCCCACCCTGGACATCACTAAGAGGATTTGTTTCACTGTGGTGCTTTAGCAAGGAAAACTAATTTCACTGTATAGTTAAGTTTCAGCATCTAGTTCTCACGCACTCTACTGTCCAAAGAAAAATCCCTGGCCGGTCCCTCTGAAGCTCAGCCCCGCAGAGGTGCTGGTGATGCCAGCCTGCAGCATGAAGCTCCCCTGCTTTTTCCAAGGAAACACCTCCGAGGAGCCCTTGGCCCTCACTGAAGGCAGGATGGGCTGAGAGGGAGTGTGGAATCCATTAAACCCTTTTTCCAATCTCGCATAAAAACGTGGCCTTGCAGCTAAGGAAGAAGACGTTGCCCTTTGTCGTGTGTTTGTTTGCTGGAAGGACTTGGCCCTGCCTGCAGGGTTCCCATCCCTTCTGCAGGGATGAAATCCTGCCTGGGGCAGGTGGGTTCCCCCCGAAGCTAAAATCCTGGATCTGAGCCCCAAGGGTCAGAGGAGGAGAAAAGCTCCACATCTCGTTTCTAATTTGCCTGATGATTTTAGCCCAGAGTCCTAGCAAACAAGGGGAAGAGTGCCAGAGGTAACGGATTCAACCCCTTCCCAATGCAGCACACGTCATAATCTGCCAAAAAAACCATAAACCAAGATCCTAATCCTAAATTTGTCCTTTGAACGTACCTGTGCCTGTTCTGTAGTCGTTCCCTTCTAATCCTCGGGGATTAATACTCAAGTGCATCGAAACATCTGAGGTGAAGGGGCACAGTGGAAATTCCTTGCGGGCTGGTAATAATAACGGAAAGCTGCTCTGTGAAGCAAACCTGAGGCTGACTTGGTTTTTAATGGACATCTGTCTGTAGGGGGAAGAAATGCCATGGCAACTGGCTTTCTTGTTGGCACGCCTGTCTCAGCAAAGGCACGGGGAGAGGATGGGTATTGGTGGGTCTGTGTAGCTGCGCTTGGGAAAAGTGGAGGTGCAGCTCGACGAGGCTGTGAGGCAAAGGTTGTTTATGCTCCGTGAGCACCAGATCTTGAGGGATTTAAGAGCTAAATCTTGGCATAACGATTGCTTTGTGTGGTGGTGCTTAGCGGGAGCTAGGCTGGGCTCTCTCCTCCCTTTCGCAAAAATGTGAAATCTTAAAATCGTGAAGTGCTTGGTTAAAGATCGCCCGGCAGTTTGCTGGGCAGAGTTGGTGTCTCCCAGCTCACAGCTCTGTCCCCAAACGATTTCTGTGGAACTACAGCATCGCTGCACAGGTCCTGGGGCTTTGCTGCCTGAGGAAGGAAATGCCCTTGTTTAGTGTCGGAAGCCAATGGAAATTGAGAACAAGGTTCATTAAAATCTTGGTTATAGGTAAAAGAAGCTCTGGCACCTCTGTATATCCCTCCTGAGCTCCGTGGATGTTAACATTTCACTTTATCTCCTGTTAGTTGTGGAAGCAGCTGGCACGCATGGCTCTGTGGGCACGGCGAGCATCCACACCCTGGCTGAATTGAGATGGAGGGCTGAGAGAAATTGGGAAGAAACAGCTGTATAAGTGCAAGTAAAGATCAAAAACTGCATCTGATGAGAGCTGTGTAGAACCGAGCTGTGAATCTGAGGGCCTGCAGGCAGCGACAAGACACTAGAGCGGGGAGGAAAGGCAAAGGCAGGCAGCCTGGTCAGTTTGGAGCTTCAGCTTTTGGTTTTGCTTATTGCCATGTATGCATCTCTCTGGTTCTGCCAGTGCCGCATTCATCAGTTGAAACTAAGGACAGCTTTGCTGACAAGCTAATATCACAGAAGCATTTAGGTTGGAAAAGACCTTTAAGATCGAGTCCAACTGTACACCTCACACTGCTCTGCTTCTATTGTCTGTGCCTTTCCTTCCTGCTTTTCTTGACCATCAGGTCCTGACTCAGCCATGCTCATGTCTTGCCACCCTTTCTGGATTTATTACACCTGGGGATCGAGAGCACTTGCACTCTGTGGAAAGCATCCTTAAAGATTTGACAACTCTGTTCTGCTCCTTTGCCCCTGAGGGCAGTTTCCCAGATTGACCAACACCTTGGAGAGCTGGAATTCTGCTTTCCTACAATTCCGAGTCCTGACTTCGCTCTTTGCCTGACCCATACCCCTCCTCAGGGAGTGCTTCTCATTTGTTCGAGTATCTGGTTTGTTTTTCCAATGTCTTTCCAAGTGTTTAGAGATCCCTGTACCCACAGCACTGTTCACAAAGCTTTAGTTTCCAAGAACAGGGTTAGGGATAATGGGACTAAATAAGTAGAGTCTTCAAGGAAAAGAAAGAGCCTGTGTAGAAATGCTCAACTCTGTGAGCTTGTCTAGCAGCTGATTTTGCTTAAAATAAATGCCAAGTGCCTGTGTCAGTTGTCCCTCTGTAGGCATGCATGGCTCATCTTGTTGAGTGCTGTTGAGGATCGCCCTGGGTAGCTCAAGGAAGAGCACACACCACCTCACAGCAGGGTTAGATCAAGGGAACGTTACATCACGTAGCGCTTCCTGGCTGGTAATGATCTTATCGGACTCGCTCATCTCTGTATGCAAATGCAGCCGGCGCATGTAGTCACAAATCTGAATGAAAACAGTCGTCTTGGAAAAGAGCAGCTCTACCCTGGAATGCGGACAGAAAGGGCAAACCAGAACATGATTCACCATTAGAAATCGTTGCTTTCCTTTCTTGACCGTGGAGCAGGTAACTCTGCATCCTGAGCATTTCTACAGCTGCATCCATCCTTTGGTGCAGCTTCATTTGCAATCAGACTACTAGCTGTAGTGGTAGGCAGCAGCCAAAAAAAGAGAGAAACTGGTAGACCCAAACCATAAAGTAGGAAATACAGAATACTGGGACTGCTTAGCTCTCAAAGAAGAGTGTATGCAGGCAGAGGTAAAGGGAATGACGTGCTGTACTGTCAGTGTGATCCCATTACGCTGAAAGTCCAGGTTGGCCACTGCAGCCACCTGCTCACAACGGAAAGGTGAGGAGCAGTTTCTGTGCTGGTGGTCACCGAAGAAGCCAGCAGCCACTGGAATCAGAAACCAACCTGCAGGTTCTCTGGTGGTCATTATTGCCAGAGATATTTTAATTTGGTCACATCCATATTTACTTTTAAGGTGTTGGGCTTTTGTTTGTTTTTTTTTCTTTATTTACCAAGATGTTCAGCAAACAAAGGGAGGGCACAAAGAAAGCGAAACAGAGCTTAACAAAGCAAAGACTACATTGAAGGAGAAAACAAGTCCAACTGCCACTGCACTTGAGTCATTACTGCAGACATTAACACCGGTCTTAATCATACACTGCTTTCCAAGCACGTAATGTTACTCCAAAAGGTAGCTTAGTACATGCAGGTCATGTCTTGGAAACCTCCTCTGCCCCTGGAACTTATTTCTTTATTTTTGACATCTTCCAATAGCAAGGGCTCCATCTTTGCCAGCAGGACCCCCCAGCACGGCTGCCACTTCAAAACGCCGCAGGCTCCTCAGTAGTTCTTAACATTTAGCCACGTAAATAGTAGCTAATTGCTGTGCACTGTAAGCATTCTTAGCTGAAAAAGCACTAAAGACATGTCCTTTTAAAAAAAGCCAATTATTAAGTGACCCAGATGCGTTACATTCACTCTCTTATCAGACTTCCTTGTGCTTTCTCTGGGTAACTCTCTTGTAAAATGCAAAGCACATTGATGAAATGCACTGTTAAGTAACTTTTGCTAGCTGTAGCTTACTTGAGTTAGTTTTGAGGTGTGTTTTAATGGGAATGACCTGGAGAGGGGCGGATTCAGACTAGACATAAGGAGGAATTTCTTCAGTATGAGAGTGATGAGGCACTGGAACAGGTTGCCCAGAGAAGCTGCGGCTGCTCCATCCCTGGAGGGGTTCAAGGCCAGGTTGGATGGGGCTTGGAGCCCCTGATCCAGTGGGAGGTGTCCCTGCCCATGGCAGGGGGGTTGGAACTGGATGATCTTTAAGGTCCCTTCCAACCCAAACTATTCTACAAGATATTTGCTCTTCGGGTTCTTTTCCTGCTGCATTTTCCTTGTTGTGGAGGCCCTCCACTTGGGATCCAGCAGGACCAACCAAAAGATACAGAGGATAAAGAGCATAACCTAAAGAGTCTGGTTAAAGGCAGGGGTTTGTATACTAGTGGATTTGACGTGTGTGTGTGTATATATAAGCGTGTGTGTAGATAGAGGTCTTTTCTAAGCTTCTCCTAGGTAATGCTGGTTGTCTTATCATGTGCAGCATAACAGACTTCTGCTTTTACAGTAAAACGTCCCACCAGTGGTAGCACGAGCTCTTCAGCTCTGCAGGTGCCAGCATTTCCTACAGAAACTCTTGATCTGCAGGAATCCTTGACCCCCTTCTCTCTGAGTTCTGTGGCCGTGGAGTAGCAAAGTGTCTTGTGAGTCCACTAATGTGATTGAAAAATGTATTTTCCTTAGAACTGCGGGCTCTGTCCGGGGCAAGGATATTCAATGGAAAAACTCTTTGTGCTGAGTTCATTTCAGCTAGTACATCCGTCCCAAGTTTATTGGGACCTGTAATGTGTAACAAACCAAACAGTTTAACAGCCAAAGGTTTAGAGGAAAATGCTAATTTAAGGAAGCTGTTAAATATTTGTTATCTTTTTACCATTGTGTGTTGCCACCCACAACTCTCCCGGCCGCATGGGAAAGCTGTTGCTTTACAAGCAAGGTGTATAAATAATGCCTGCCTAAGAGCACCGCTCCTTTTTATTACATTTGAATCCTGCGGGATTTCTAGAGCATTTCTATGAATAGATTAAACTCTGAGCATTTTGAGTAACCATGGCTATAAATCAATTTAGCTCTTGATTTTCAAGTTACGTCGGCTCCTACTAATCCAGCACGTACATAGGTTTTTAACAGGGCAGACCAGGCTTTATTTTTATGTCTTGGTATGAACTGGTGAAACTTCTGTTTACAAAAGCCTGCAACGACAGGATGAGGGGCAATGGGTATAAACAGGAGAGGGGCAGATTTAGACTACACATAAGGAGGAATTTCTTCACAATGAGGGTGGTGAGATGCTGGCCCAGGTTGCCCAGGGAAGTGGTGGCTGCCCCATCCCTGGAGGGGTTCAAGGCCAGGTTGGATGGGGCTTGGAGCCCCTGATCCAGTGGGAGGGGTCCCTGCCGGTGGAATATTTCGTTTGAAGCTTAAGTAGAGTTAAGACATCCAAGTAACTGTATTTTTTGAGAGTTAGACAGAATGTTCATCTGATAGCATGTTTTTTTCAAATAGGTTTGGTTTTTTTTTTTCCAGACACTGTTACATCTTGTGCTCAGCGTGATCTGTGCTGTATAGATGTGGGTTTTTCTCTATAATCCTCTCTGTTTGCTGTCTCTCCCTGTCTCAAATGCGAGGTCAGTCAGAGCTGGAGCCAAAGCTCCAAATTAGCAAGAGATTTGACTGTTGTAAAGTTCATAATAACACTAAAATTGGTCCTTGGAAAGAAATACAATGTGCATAAGATTTCTGGCAAAATTCATACACGTAAGTGGGAAACATCTTCTGTCCCCAGTTCTCGCCTCATTGCACAGGATTGATGGAGACCATTCCCTCCTCTTGTCCAGGCCTGATAAAAGGCTACTTGCTTTCTTGAAGTTCAGAATGGTTTATTTCCCAGCATTTTTGGTATCGGGAGGCTCAGCCCATGCCAGGCCTGGCCCTGTGGGGAGGCTGCAACCCCAAGTGCGGGGTTGGGGGTGCGTGTGCACCGAATTGGGGGGTGAATGAGGGAATGGGGATGTGTGTGTGCACTGAACCCTGGGGGCTCCGTGTGTGCTGAGCTGGGGGGGATGAAGGAATGACTGGGGGCTGCAGGGATGGAGTGTGTGTGTGTGTGTGTGGGCACTGAGCTGGGGGGCCCTGAGTCTGAGGGATGGAGGAACAGGGGGGGGTGTGCACTGAACCCCAGGGGCTGCGTGCGCACTGAGCTAGGGGGGGATGAAGAATTGGGGGTGCATATGTCCATTGAACCCCGGCGCCTGTGGGGATGGGGACGCGTGTGTCCACTGAACTGCGGATAACAAGGGAATTAGGGGATGAATGTGCATTGAACCATGGGCGTTGCAGGGATGGGGGGCAGGTGTGCACTGAGCTAGCGGGGGCGAATGGGGAGCGTGTGGACTGCGCCCCCCGGGCACGGTGGAGCGTGTGGGGCCCGGAGAAGCCATGAGCCCTCGGCCCGGGGGCTGCGGGCCCCGGGGCTGCGGCGGGAGCGGCCGCCGACGCGCGCCGCCGGGTCACGTGTCCCCCTCTCCCCCTCCACCCCCGCCCCTTCACCCGCCGCAGCACCGCCGCCGCGCCCTCCGACTTCCCGTAAAGAGTCCGCTCCCTCCTTCCACCTCCTCCGCCGCCGCCTCGCATTCCCCCGCCACGGCGTCCCGCCGCCGCCTCCTCGGGGATCCTAAGGAAGCCGCGCGGGCCGTCGCTGCGATCTTTCGCCCCGTAGTTCCCGCTTCACCCGCCGCCGCGGCCCGGCCCCCCCTACCCCCCCACCGGCGTATCCCTCCGCGCCGCGCTCCGCTCCCTCCGCGCCGCTCGCGCTGTTTGGGAGCAACCGGCCGAGCCGCGGCCCCGCCACGCAGCGAGGCCCCGCGCCACGGCCCCCGCCCAGCCCCGGCTGCGCCCTTCGGCCCCTTCTCGCCATGTCCCTCAAGCAAGCGCCGGCGCAGCCCGCCGGCAACAACCGCAAACCCCCCGGTAGCGGCGGCGGCCCCGGCCTCCCGGCGGCCGCAGGCGGCGGGAGGCAGAACATGGGCAGGTGGGTGCGCGGCGCTGGGGCCGCTCCCTTTTCTCCGCTCCCCTCACGCCGGCACCGGCGGGGCCTGCGGCGCGGCGGGGGCCCTGCCCGGCGCGGGGGGCTCCGCCCGGCGGGGCGGGAGCCGGCAATGGCGGCGGGCGGGGCGCTCGCAGGCCCCGCCGGGGCGAGGCCCGCAAGGCCAGGCCGCGGCCGGTGCCCTTCAGGCGGCGACGGGCGGGAGGGAGGAGGGGGATTGGAGCGATGAGGGGCGATGCTTTCCCCTTTCTCTCCCCCCCCGTTCCCACCTTCTCTCTCACCGCCGCCGCCACCCCGGGCAGACGTGACCCGCCTGCTGAGGAGGCGGCGGGGGGCGAGGCGGCCGCACGTGCGCGGGGGGGGACGGCGGCGGGAAGGTGGCGGCCGCGATGGCGGCGGCCACAGGGATGGCCGGGGGGGGGGGGGGCCAGCGACGCCTCCCCCTGGGACCCCCGATCGGGGGGTGTCCCCCCCCCCCCCCCCCCCCCATCTCCCCCAAGAATCCCCCCCCGCCGCCGCCGCCTCCTCCTCCTATTCTCGGGGTCCCCGTCTCCCTCCCTGCCGCCTTCTCTCCATCTCCCCCCGGGGTGTCCCCTATCCGCCACCCTCCCTCCTCGCTGCCTCCCCCCTCTCCCCGCCCGCCCCTCCGCCATCTCCCGCCCCGGAGCCCCGCTCCGCCATCTCCCCGGGATCGTTTCCCCCCGGGTGTCCGTGCCTCCCCCCTCCTCGGCATCTCTCCTCGGGTGCCCCCTTCGCCTCCCCCTTGCCCCCCCATCTCCATCATCTCTCCGCCTCCGCTCCCCCTGGGGCGCCCCCCGACCCCCGCCACCTCCTCCAGCCCCCCCTCCTCCCCCATCCACGGTGCGACCCCTTTCACGGGGTTTAATTTATAGATATACAGATATATAGTTTATTTTTTTAATGTAAATTGCAATAAAAGTCGTTGCGGGAAGCCAGGCCGCTGCTGGGCCTCGGCGGTGGATGGTGGTTCCAAGCACGGCTTCGGTTTTTCACGGGTTTAAAGTGGGGAGATCGGGGTTTTGCAGCGGGATCGGGGTTTTGCAGCAGGCTCGGATCCCCCTCCGCCGATCCCCCCCTCCTCACAACCCGCTGGGGAGGCTCTGCTATCTCACACTGCCTCTGGAAGATTGATCCTGATCCTGCTCGTAGTGCTTTGGTTACACAAATTCCCACGTATTTGAGGGAGAGAAAGGAAAAAAAACCAATAAACTTTCCGGTGTTGTTAATTTTTTCAGTGCTGTGGGGTTCATAACAAACAATCAAAGCAGGACGGTAACAGTTTTGAAGGTCATAGTCACTCGGAGCAGTTTCATTTCAAGTTTTATTCATCTTGCTCTTGAACTTGACTTTTATTCTTACTCAGTTTTGTGCAGCGGCAGTGAGATGGGGTTTACAGTGGTGCCATTGTTGGACACCACTGGAAATAGGGTTTTACTTTGTTACCAGTCTGTGAAACTGCAAGTGGACAAGCTTTTGTAGGGTTGAAAAGGACAAAATAAACTTAAATAATAACAATAATACCTCAGCACTTCATTACGATGACCTAATAGCTTTTATATATGGCTCTTTAGGTCAAACGTGATGTTTACTGTGCTTTACTAAACAGCTATCCCTGCCAGCACACAGTGGCACTGTAGAGGTTAACGTGAAGGGCAACAAAACCTACAGCTCTTGCTAAAATTCAGTGTGTTGGGGAGCGTTTGTCTCTGTTAGATTAGGACATGTGAGCTTTAGTCTCCCAAGTTTTGAGATTTAGTCATTGGATTTCTCCTACCAATATTGCCTTTCTAGTTTTGTTGGATAAATTCCACTTCAGAACTCCTTGGGGAGTTCTCATGGGGCTGCTGAACAATGTACATGTTCCCTCAGAGTTGTTCACACTCTTAGTTTTCGTGACTTGATTTTTCAAGTCATTTCTGAGTGTAGACTGTGTAAAACCATAGTCCCTGGGCAGATGGAGCCCCTTGGAACACCTTCAGAGGACTGCTCCTGTTGTCCTACAAGAAAAGTCTTGTCTTTTGAGGGTTACAAATTAAACATGGTTCATGCTGCAAATCTGTTGATGTAAATGAAGTGCCTAAGTGGTTTCTTGGTTCAAAAAATCTAATTGTTTTTTTAGCTGGCCTGCATCTTGGTTTCAATCTGAAACATATCGTTTAATAGAAACTTAAACATCTCCAGTTTATGCCAGGCTTTCCTCCTGGCAGTGTTGCAGCTCATTTCCTTGCACCACTAGCATTCACTTATCTTCTGGAGGTCGCTTATCTTCTGGAGGTGCAAAAGAATGTTACTTTTCATGGCTAAGTTGCTCTTAAAGGCTTAGATTTAGGTAGAAAGCTCATTTGATGGTAAATGATCTTGGGCCTAATTTTCTGCTGCGTGTTTATTACTGTAAGGACTAATGGGGTTGAGCAGCATGTCCTTCTAGGTCTGGTAATGAGTGGAGGGTCTGCTTTGCTCACTGTGTTTGCTTCCATGGTTTCCATAATGATGAATATAGATACGTATTTCATGGTAGAAAAGGTAAAATCCTCTGTGAACAAATAAGACACTCCAGTATTTGTTTTCATGATATTTTGCATGTATCCTTAAAGATATTCAAGAAAAATAAAGAAGGAGGATTCATACATTTTTTTTATCAAGAGGCTCTAAGTGAAATGCTCTATTTATTTAATAGCAACTGTGTGCACAATATGGCAGATGGGAGATCGGGCTGTAGGGGGATGCCAGTAGCACGTTGAACTGTAACTGGAGAGAACATAGACCTTGTACACAAACCTGCTCTACTCTGCTAGTAAAAACATTACCTAGTATCTACTTTTTGTGTTTTGGTTCAGTTTTGCCCTTATGCAAACACAGGAAGGTTACTTGTCCATTGGTTGAAAGTTGACTCTGTCAGTGTGTTTCTTCAAGCCCTGGATCGTTTTTTGTGATCCGTTTTCCCCCACTGTTATTTTGTCTGAAAGCAAAACACCTGGAACTCACGTTTTTGGTTGTTATGTGTCTCATTACAGTTGTGGCAGAAGACTTCTTTTTCCTTTTTATTTGATAACTTTCTTGCCTAACTGGACTGGAGAGTCCTTTAAGAATTGTTTAAGTTACTGTCTCTTATAAATGGCTTTGCCCATTAAAAAGTTTAAACTGAAATGGTTGTGTTGCGTAGCTTGCTTTAGAGCCTTAATGCTTCTTTCTTACTCTTATTTTCCTTTTTCCTCGCCATCCTTTTTTATTAGCCTGTCTAAAGGCTTGAGTGAATGGCAGAAGAGAGGTGTCCGTTCCATTCAGACAGAGGTAATCAGGAATACTGAGTGCTGGGGCGCTCTGATATAATGGAAGTGACTGTTCTGGATGCTGGATCACACATGCCATTCAGAGTTTTTCCAGTTTGTTCTGACATCTTTGTGTGTGTCGCTTTTAATACGACCATGCTAAACTGCTGAGCAAAATGAATGGATAACGTGCAAATGAGTGAGATAACGTAAGGTCTCACCACTGTTAATATGCTTCACTATGATATTATATACCCACTTATGAGTAAGTTTTAGTTTAGCAACCAACTCATGACAATGTGTATGAAGAAGTCCAACAGGTTACAGATGTATACTGGTTCAGACCTGAGTCAGATTACTTACATATTCAAATGCTGCAGAAGTTGTCATTTGTAAGAAGACAAGTTGACATTGTTCCTCTCAGTATTGGGGAAGAACTGCAGTAACCAATGCAGGACTTCTTGTATGATCTTCATGTGCTGGCGTTGATTTGTTTGACTTATATAGACAAATACTGCCCTTAAGTAAAGTTCATACTTTTCATTTCTCCCTTAGAAGAAAGCTTTACCAGCTCTCATCCCTGGTAATGAAAATGCTGCAGAGTATCCTGTGAATTTGTTTTCAAAGCTGTAGTAATGTCAGCCAGTGCATTAGAAACATCCATTCACTGTTAAATTCAACAGTCTCTGTAATGGCACTTCTGCCCTAGATATTAATTGCAGTATGGTTGCATTTGTTTCTTAGTCCCAAAGTTGAGAGTAAATCCCAAGCCTTTCGTTCACATCCTGGAAAGACTTGTGTCCTGTGCAATAGTTTTCACTTAAGTGGAAAAATATAAATGCGTGACCTTGTTTTGCTTATACAAATGCTCTAGTTGGCATGTAAACATTAGGGTGGGAGGTGAGGGATGCTGAGGAACAAGATAGTAAATACTTAAAAATAGAAGAAAATGTGCAAAATGCTGCTTGGGAATTGTTTATTGTGTAGCACTTTGGATCAGACCTGGTGGAGCCTTTCACTCTGAGGGTGTAACTGCTGGCCTGCCATGAGCGGGCTGCCAGGTTCAATTGCTTGCTTATTGCTTTGTCTGGTACAGCATTTTTCTGACTTTGTGACTTTGGTACCCCAAAGCTAAGGATTTACAAGTTGGGTTTGCCAAGGTGCTGTGTCCTCTCACAGGCTTCCTTTTAACCACATTTCTGCAATACAAATATCTTTTTCTGTTAACTGTACTTACTGTAATCGAGATGTGGTTCTAGGTAGCGTATCCAAATTGCTGCTGACCCTTTCAGTTTCCCCTACTCCCGTATCTTAGCGTTACTGGACTGTTTTAGATGGCGATAAAGTTCTGGCAGAGCTGTCTACTTTCTGCTGTTGTAAAGGTCCTATGGTTGTTTTCATGTGATGCATCAAAGACGAGTTGAAGGGTGGTTCGAACTCACGTCTTTCCTTGTTGGAATATAAACCCCAAGTTGATGGTCTCAGTTTTAGCAGAAGATCCAGTATTGATTGAATTCTGCATTGGCAGAATTGGTGAATATCTTTTCTTGCTTAACAGTTGTAGCTGGAAAAACAAGAGGTCAGGTCTGTAAAAAGACCTGTAGGATCCGAGTAATGTATAGGACTTCTGCAGTTAGCTTAACTCTTGGTCTGATGTAGAAGTTAGGACCTCTTGCCAACGTGGATGCGTACAGTCAGATTGTTTCTTAAAGAAATGTGGGTAGGAGCGGTAATTTTAGAAATGTGGTAAGAGGTGAAAAATGTAGACTACCTGGGTTGATGCTCGAAGGGAATATTCTAAACTTTGTGACCAGTCTAGCAGGACGGTCATTTAAGTTCTAAGAATACTCGTCACTAAAAATGGGGCTGCTCTCTATTTCAAAGACACTAAACTCTTGTCACTTTTGACCATTTCTGTAGGTGAGAGGTATCATCCGAAACCTTTGAGACCAACAGAGGGAACTGGTCGAATTGTTTCACTTGCCCATGTTCTTTGGGAGACACTTCTGATTATAACAGAAGGAAAATTAAGAACTGGACTGTACCTCTTTTAGAAAAAAAGAGGGCCATTTAGCTGAATATTATGCAAAAATGATGTTGCAGATCCGCAGAGGGCTCTCTTCAGCACCGAGGTGCAGGCAGCCGTTTGACAAGGGGCAGGCTTGGTAAATGGTGAGACTTGCTTGTCTCCAGAACAAGCCTGAAGCTGCCTTAGGGAGAGTTAAGGCTGATAGGTAATTAAATAAAGGCTATTTGTATTAGGGCTTTTTTGTGAGATTAGTACTCTGCAACTATTCTGAAAATGTCAGCTAGGCTTCCAAAACCTGCGGTTATTGCCAGTCAGCAAATGTCATCTGTGTGCGTGATGCTGTATGAAACGACATCTCTGTTTCAGAAGCTTCTGTTCTTGAACAGGTCAAGTGATGGTTTAGTGATTTTTCATCTTTTCCTCCTTTAGGCCTTTCTTGGTTCTCTGATGGACTTGCTTATTTCTGCAGCATTTATTGGAGGGCTATTTCTGTTCATTGGGATAAGTTCCTTTGAATTCATGAGCCCTTTTTGTAAGGGCATGTTGTTTTGAGAGCAAGGGTGTATCAGACCACAGTGTGGTGTTTTCAAAAGCAATCGAAGGCAGTTGACGTTCAGTTGGAGTTACATTTCAGTGTTGTTTGGGTATTTTGGAATGTAGACATGATTCTTCGGGTCTCTTTACTTAAATGACTGTTTGTCTGTAAGGTGGGTCTGTTTGAAAAAGTGAAACAGAAGACTTCATTTTGCCTACATTATAGTGTGCACTTCTGAAGTTGTCATAATAAAAATCTAAATCATTAAGAGAAATGTTTGAAACTAGGACTTCTTGGTACAAGGAAATAACTTTTAAGTAAGGCTTACCAGTGATGTGGAAGAACTGTAGCTGCTGCATACTTGCAAGCTTCAGGGGTTCTGCTGGGGCTTGGGTATCTGAGGGGTTGCATCTCAGTTTGCAAGCTATTAAGAGCATATAGGTTAACGTAAAAGCTTTTAGAACTGTCCCTTCACATGGATGGAATCGCATTAAAGGAGTTAGTGTGTTTGAGAGGATGGGCAGAATTGGTTCCCTCGCTGGGCTGTGGTAGGTAAGCAAACTCTGTAGGAAAAGCCTTGCAGTCGGGAGCTTGTATATCATATTCATTTTGTCTTGTTTATTTTAGGTAACCCTCTTGCCAACTAAGAAGCGTAACTTGCTTGTAGGCCAGTAGTTTGGAGGATAAATGCTATGGGTCTTGTAGCTGTCAAGTTCTGCTCTACAGGAGTGCTGTTTTTCTCTGTTCCCCTTCTCAACAATAAATTAAGATTTTTCTTTAATTCTTGCATGTAAAGAAATTAATCAGTTTTGGCAGTTTTTAATCATGTCCCCTGTTTGTATTTAATTGCAGAGGTCGCAGCAGTGGCAAAGGACCGCCGCAGCCTACGGTAAGGAGATGTTTTTTTCCTCATTGTAATACTAGGTAAGAGAAAACAGCTCATATACAATGAACCCAAGAACTAACAAGAATAGCAGATCCTGGAATATTCTTTCTTTTTTTTTTTCCCTTTGGATAACCTGATGAATATTTTAGGCTGAGATATGCTTTTCTAAAGATGTAGGATCTTGCATTCATTCAAGTCTCCTTGGAAGGGTGAAAGTGGGAAGGGTCACTTAAACTTCTGACTTCAGTAATATAAATCTTCTGCATTTTCTTGCAATTGTAGTTGTAGAGACAGGTAACATTGAACTTAGGGCAATGCTTTTGAATCAGTTCCTATCTGAAGATTGACATTGGCTTCTCCCTTGAACAGATGACAGTAAGACAGCATTTAGTTAAACAAAATTGTTATAGTCTACTGTGAAATAGTAAAATGCCCACAGGAAAGCTGGGGAGGGGCTTTTTATCAAGAAGCATAGAGTTAGAATGAGGTGGAATGGTTTTGAGCTGGAAGGGAGGAGCTTTAGATTAGATATTAGGAAGAAATTTTTTTAGTGTGAAGGTGAGGAGGTCCTGACACAGGTTGCCCAGAGAAGTCGTGGCTGCCCCATCCCTGGAGGGGTTCAAGACCAGGTTGGATGGGGCTTGGAGCCCCTGATCCAGTGGGAGGTGTCCCTGCCCATGGCAGGGGGGTTGGAACTGGATGGGCTTTGAGGTCCCTTCCAACCCAAACGTTTTCATGAATCTATGAAGTAACTAACCCAGTATTATCAGTAACCTGAACGTGTAGCTTTACTTATTGCTGAGGGTATATATTGCTGAGGAATGGGTGTGGCTTGACTTGTAGAACATAATTTTATCAAAGCTAAAATGTGAATCTCAATTTAAAGAGTGGATCTTTGAACTGTGCTGATCAAATATTTGCTAATTTGTTATTGGCCTGGTTTTCAAGGATGACTAATTCTGGGGACTGGGGCAGAAGTAGGACTACAGTTTGCTTGCATTAATGTTTATTGAAGATACCAAGACTCTTCAGTAAAAATAATGAAGCTTTGTGGAAGTGTGATGAAAAAGGTAATACATGAACCATCATAAAGGTGTTAGTCTTTACGTCCTCCACACTGAGTGTTGAGCATGGAAGTGTCCTCCAACGTGTCTTTTCAGACCAGGAGGGTGGTTAACCCGCAAGAGATAGCGGATTAAGTAGCTGACAGTATGAAAGATACATTGTCAGTCTAAAAGCTCAGAATATAGTGAGGTCCTTGCATGTTTCAGCATCTCGTGTTTCACAAGCATGAACTTGAGAGGGAGAGATACCAGATGTTGCAGCGAAGCACAGACATCCTCACCACTTCATGTACGCTTGTGCAGGTGTGTCAGTGAGCAACCTGAGTGACACTGGTCAGCTCTCCTACTGTAGGAGCTCAAGTTCTGATGCTGCAGCAATTACTTTTGACTGATTTCATGATGGGTTCTGTAGCTCTTTGGCGCTCCGCTATTTGGTGTCTTCAGCTTCTATTAATGCATGTAATCAGGTCTGTTAGATGACAAGATGTAGTTCAGTGGGCCCTGAAAACACCTCTTTACATCTATGACAGTTAAAGTACCTTATTCTGTTGATGGCTCTTAAACCAGAGAAGGATGCTAGCAGGGCTTTTTCATTTAGGAGTCTGCGCATGTCAGCTTCACTCGCCAGCAAGAGAATTCTCTTATTGAGTGACGTTGGGGGTCACTCTGTAATGTGTATCGTCTTTGGAAGGGTGTTCGGGTATTTAATGATCAGAGAAAGGGGTAAAGGTCCTCTGGAAATCTCACATGTCCTAAGTTATAGATATATCAACTGAGTAAGGTTTTTTGACCAATGTTTCTAGGAACTAATACATACTGATGAAAGCCTGCATTAGTTTTGCTATGCTGGCTTTTTCAATTGTACAAGTGTTTCTCATATATTCATGATATCTTTTTTTATGTTTCAGATTTCTTTCGATGGCATCTATGCAAACATGAGAATGGTTCACATTCTTACTTCTGTTGTTGTAAGTTTTCATATTTGGAAGGAGGGTGAATGGTTTGTGTAGTGGCATAGAATTGTTGACTAGTCCACTAAGTGGAATGGAATGGAGCGAATTTTAAACTTTAACAGTAGGCATCTTTTGCTAAGATTGAATGTCAAAGAATCACAGTAATAGCTACTCTGGTTTTTTTGGCTTGGAAAGGTTCAAATGCAATTTGCAGAGGTATAGCAAATTTTGTAGGTGCAGTGGTCATGCTTAGAGTTTTTTGTCTTTAGAGAGATTATGGATAGCTACATAGAGTCTGTGTGCAGAGAATGGAAAGCTTTCTCCCCAGATTTTAGGGGAAATCTTGCCATGCCAGATTAATTAAGGCAGCCTGTCCCACATCTGCTGGATCCTAGGCTAAGCCTTCATCCTTGTTTGTCCCTACACATACACACTGATTTTGGTTTTGCACAAAAACTTCTTGTATGCATAACTGGTCAAGAGTCTTGTGAGCACCTAACATGTTTCTGTGAGTACCTGTAAACACCTTCAGAACATACTTGAGCTGTATTTTCACTTTTCTTGCATTCTAGGGATCCAAATGTGAAGTACAGGTGAAAAATGGTGGTATATATGAAGGAGTTTTTAAAACCTACAGTCCTAAGGTAACGTATTTCATTTTGACCCTTCCCTATCTTAAAAGATACTGAATAGTCAATGTTTGATCAAAACTTGAATACTTATTATGAATTATTTTGACTGTTCATGTCTAAGTTTACTTAAGCAGATTACTTCTTGCACACTGTTGTAAATTGTTTTTTGCAAGTATATGAAGTTATCTAGTAGCTTATTGTGCATTAAGTTAGTGTATTCCTTTTATATCTCTAATAGTGTGATTTAGTGCTTGATGCTGCTCATCGGAAAACTGCAGAATCCAGTTTGGGGCCAAAACGTGAAGACATACTAGAGAGTATCTTGTTCAAGTCTTCAGATTTTGTTATGGTGCATTTTAAGGATATGGATACCAATTATGCGAGAAGAGGTATACTTGTTTTTGAAGTTGTCTCTATCTTAGATCATAAGTCAAGATTTTCAAAGTATATGCTTTAGGATCCTAAACCTAAAGTTCACATTTGGACTCTTAATGACTACAGAACATGCAAATATCCCATTAAAGTCAATGGAAAGAGCGGGTGCTCAGCACCTCCCAAAATGGAAAGTTTATCCAAATTTGAAAAATATATTTCAGAACCTTTGTGAGGGTGCACTGCTTTGAGCAGCTGTTTTAGGTGTCTGGAAAGCAAATCCTTAGTGGTGCTACAACACGTTTTACAGATTTTGTGGGAGGTTGCTTTTTTGGTAAATGTCTTTCTAAATTAGTCTATGAAATGTTATATGGGAATCCATGAATATTCAAATTCTTCATAAAAAGATTATTGTTCAGAGTTGGTGTGTATATAAAGTCTATATTTAGTTAAGTAACTTTTGTCTCTAAACATGAATTCATATAAATGTTCTAAAAATACTGCTGCAAACGGAGCTAAACATACTTAGAAAATCCATGATTTGTGTTTTTAATTTCTACTTACTAGTTGTAGGTCTGTAGGTAAGACTCTCCAAAATACAGAAGAAGCTAGTGAGATGGCAGACAAATGGTCTTAAAATCTTGAAGACATGGCTCGCAATTGTCAGAATAAAATGACTTTACAGGCAGTCAGGCAGTATTCATACCTTTTAATGTCTGGCTCCAAGGCCCTAATTATTTCTCTGGAGCCTAAGAGGCTCGTAAGTCAAATGGCTCTGGTTCCTTTGTGCGTTTGTTGGGGCGCAGCAAATCCCAAGGGGTTTCGTGCTTACATTCCTGACTTTTTGGGCTGAGAAATAAAAGCCAATGCATAGCTTTCTGTGCTTTGGAGTGAAACTACGTATGTGTACATCTCCAGGCTGGTCAACAACTGGCACTGGGAACTAAGTGGTTACAGTAACACCCAGGCTTCGCTCCCGTGCAGCGGTGACTTAAAGATGTATAGAGACTGGTGGACATTTAATGAGGTCTTTTCACCTTGTGTTTATATGTGCCTAATTTAAAATTAAAGAATGAGGGGCTTGTTGTTTCAAGGAATTTGCCTTTCGCAGAAGATACATAACGTCATAGCAAATGTAGCATTGAAATGCAGATAAGTTCCAGGTTCTACATGGGACTGTGAATTTAAATTACACAAGTGGTGTTTTATAATGGATCTGTTATGAACATCACTTCAGTGTAAATGCAAACCAGGCTCTCTGCTGCCCAGTCTCTGTAGATTTTCAGTATATGCAATGAAGAACGTACTACTACTACTAGGAACAATTACTCACTGGAAGTTTTCTAGAAGAAAATAACTGCTTTTGGTTGAACAGTCACTCAGTTTGCATTGCTAGGTGGAATGTCTTTGAATGTAAATCTCTTAAGTAGTTGGAGAGGAGAGCTGGAATGAAGCTGTAGAGACTTGCAGCAAGATAAACTGGAAGGCTGCAGAACTTGATAACTCGTAATGGCTAAAGTAATCTGCTTTCCATTTTGTCTCAAAAATGTGTTATGTTGAAATGACACTAGAAAGTGTAAGTCAGCCTCTGATCACACCTGCAAATTAGAGCAATGAAGGGCTTTCTGCTTCTCAGGAAATTAAATAAGTAAAGATTCAAATGAATGGAAGTGTATGAACACGTGTGTGGGAACTGCTGGCCTTTTGTTCTTAGAAATCAACCCAAGTCTTCCTGGTACTGAGTCAGATAAGCCCATGTTGTTCACACTAAAAATTGAGCCTGAACTCTTAGGTGAGGAGGTGGTTCTGGTTCCTGTCTGGTGCCCTGGAAAGTATGACAGTGTTGCACTTCTCCAGGAACAAATATTTTTAAACTATCTAGCCCTCAGTGTTTTTTTTTGCTTTCACAGACAAAGGAGAGGACAATTTGGACATACATGTTTGGAAAGGCAGCTTGTTCTCCCTTCTTTAAACATGTAGGCAGACAAAGGGGCACTTGACAAGTGCTCTGTTGTTGTAGGAGTGGAGCAACCTAGAGTAGAGTTTGCTGGGGTCTGAATATGTAGAATGTCTCCTACTCTTTAAGAGATTATTGGACTTGAGGAGGCCTTGAAGTAAACTTAATTTCTGAAAAATGTATTGTTTTGGAAATTTTAGTGCATACTGGCTTCCTCTTTCAGTGTAAGTAGCTGGATTTCTATATATTTTTATTCTGGCATTCGCTTCTCTAATGAACTGGAGGAGTGTGGACAAATGGTGCTCCTGACTTTGTGCTCAATCTTGAATAGTAGAGGTATTTGCTGCCTTGTCTGCCTGCCTGACCGAGTCAGGCAGAAGCGACTGGAAGATTGCTGGAAAAGAGCAGCGGGTGGGATGGATTCTTCTTTCTGTAGAGTGGAAGATACATACATGTCTAAAAAGAAACCATGTGAAATAGTCTGCCAGGCACCTTTCATTGCTATCGCTCTTGTGCAGCTTTGGAGCAGTGAGCTGATAATTCATCCTGCAGCCACACCGCAAGTGCAGGGGAGGTAACGGTACAGTCTTGGGGTGGGTGGAACCACCTTGTTTGGAAGCAGCAGTCTTGGATATGTTTGTGCCAGGCATGGCATTGCGCTGTTAAACGCACCAGTAGAGAAAGTATGGTGCCTGCCTGGATTGTAGAAATTGGATGGGGGGGAAAAAACAGTAGGCCTGTGTGGACAGGGACATTATAACAGGTTATGTTTAAAAAATAAATCTGTTGCTACTTCTGGGCTCTTATTTGTAACTCTCGGTCTGCACAGACCTTTGTACTCTTGTAGATGCCTGTTAAGCTTCAGGAGGAATGGAAAGGAGTCACTTGAGGGTCTCACTGTGGAATTAGATCTTTACACAGTACAGGCAGGCTGATGAATGAAACATGCATTGGAAAACTCAAATGAAATTGTATTACATCCATTCTCCCCTTTCAGGCTATCCTGTCTGCATTTAAAGAGGCACAGACACTGTCTTCTGCACATGGCAATGGAAATGGACTGCTAGAAATCCACTCTAAAAATGTGCAAGTTGAAGTTCTTGGTTGTCCACTAGTATATATCATCTTTCTGCTTCCCCTTCTAAGGCAAAGGTGGAGTGCCTAGATCTCAGAGTTGCTAAATTTTTTACACTGCGTGCTTGAAATAGGAGGGTATATTTCCTCTAGATTCTACAGAACAAGCTTCTAGCAGTGACCTGTAGTCTTAAAAGTCAGCAGTGCTGGTTTGCATATGCTTCAGATTTGAGTAAGACTTCAGAGTTGCTGCCTTGCCTTCTCTTTAAAGACAATTCCACATCATAATTGCTGTTAAAATAAAAGGCTTCTATGATGTTTTTATTGGGTTTTTTGGCACCATTAGTGCGCTCTGAGAAAAATATTACAAATCCAACGAAAAAAAGGCAGAAGAAAATTAGCTATTTAAGTTTTTCCTTGAATTAGCACTCAAAGTGGCATCTTTCCAGAGAAAGTGTTGCAAGGGGAATAGCGGTAGGCATATTATGAACAAAGGAATGAAATGGTGGCTCTGGGAAGCTGGTGGTAACTGGTTTTAATGTTTCAAATCAGTCTTAAGTAGTTACAAAATAAATGAGAGTTTACTGTTGAAACCTTTGAGATGAAACCTCAGTTTGCTTTGGGCCCTGCTGAACTTGATCAAAGCTCGCAGTGTGCAGCGGGAAGACCTTTGGCACATAGTGCCAATTGTTTTGATAGCATTTGAACTGCAGAGCCGCACTTAATAGCGTGTTTGTGCTCTTCACCGTTAGTAGCTCAAAACATGCTTGTGAAAACAAGAATGCTAAACACTGACATTAATTAAACCCGGACTCTTAATTGCTCTATTCTGGCAGGTTTTTCTTTTAACTCCTTTAGTAGCATGTACTTGGAAGAATTTGCCCAAGCTAAGTTTTTCTCAGAATGAATATAATTAATTAGCCTCTAATTAATGTGAATTTCTGTTGCATAGAGTTATCCTTGGGTTTGTTTTTTTTTTTTCCCCAGTTAGCAGGCTTTAAAAAAAGTAATTGAGGTCTTTGATATCAAACTTCTTGTTTAGGAGATGTTTTAGACATTAGGCAGTGGTGGAGGGGCCTAACTCGAGTGTTAAAGCTCAAGCTCTTTGTTTAACCAGTTTCCATTAATTTGGATTTTAGTGTGTAGAAAAGGAATTGATGAAAAATTTGGCCATATCAAGGTGCCATGTGAATTGCTCTTTCAACTGCTCAGTGATAAGAGGCAGCAGGTAAGGGGGAGGCTGTGCCTGTGCAGTCAGTATCTTGTCTGTTCTTACTCTGCCAGTCGGCACTTGTAGCAGCAGCTTATGTTTTAATTTTATTTTATTAATAATTTCTTAAGACAAACATTTTTGTTTTGGAAACAATTATTTCCAGAATTTATTTTTTACATCTGTTCTCAATTTTTTTGCTCACTAATTCTGATAAAATCTTGTTTGACGTGCTTCATTTTTAATCTTGGTCTCCCATGTGCCTGCCTAGCTGTTTGTTCCAGGAAAATAGTGATCTTGGCCTTGAGGCACCATTCTGCTACATTTAAACTTTGCCTGGATGCTCATGAGACCCTGTTGTCTGGGTAGAAGTCTGCCTTTGTAGCTTGAATTTCTCCTAACTCTGGATTTTCTTTGACTTGTAGAGGTTAAGCTGATGTTTAAAAGTGAGACAGAAATTAAGAGCAGTGAAGCTTCCTGTACCCCATGATATGCTGGATTCTACTGGAAGCTTAGTATTACATCTGCTCACATCTGCAGCATTCATTAGATAGTGGAGTTTTGGGTCTAACTACCCATCCCAGTTCATCGGTATCATTATAATTTTTAACATCATTCTGCAGAACATTTGTGACTTTTAAAATAAGAAAATTGGTGGGTTGAATAGCTGAGCCTTGTTAAGCAAGTATTTTGATCCCAGTAACCAAAATGGCACTGTTATGTGTGGAGTTTGAAGTAATTTAATAAAAACTAAGTAAATGCCCATCATAAATAAGGAAGATTTACAAGATTTACCTGTGCTGTCATCAGTCCTCCTAACTTATATGAGAGTTCCCTTTGCTCCCAGTGAAGCAAATGTAACAGTTTAAATGAAATAAGCAGCCTCCAACTTGCATTTGATGGGAAATGTCCAGTCTGAGATGACACAAAATATTGGGTTAATGATGTTTGGCACAGAAGCAGCACTAGTCGATCTGGGCGGTGACAATATTATCTGTGGGGTATTGAGAAGGTAAAATACAAGTACCTTAGTTTTCCTTCCCTTTAAAGGTGCTTTTTAGTTACTACTTAATTACAGATTTAGGTAGTACTGTGTTACTGTGTAGTTTCAGGTGACATTTAAACCTACCTTCTGTTACAGTATATTTTAGAAGCTGTGTGAAGGGAAATGGAGAGATGTTTTCTTTCAAGTTGGCATAAATTAGAAATCTGTAAGCTATTGGGAGGGGGTTTTTATGAAGCAAAATGGGGAACTGTATGGGGTTGTAACCTTGCTGAGATTTTACTGTGGAAATGATCTTTGCAGGGTGGGGGATGTATTATCAGTTTCAATATGTCTGAGGGACTGAAAGAGTTTGGCTCTGCCTGAATTCAGCCATATAATGTGATAAAATCCACCTGTATTTGTATCTGATGTCTTCCAATTTTTTCTCTCTCCATATCTGTTGTAGTTCCTTCAGAAACAGGTAACTTTTTTGGCAGTCGCTCTGTCTCTGCATCTTGCCTCTCATAATGCTTTCGTTACCATACTCAATAGCAGAAAATTAATATCTTTGCTCGCATATTTATGGCACTATAAAACATGCATGTGTAACTCCAAAGGCTCATTTAGAGTATCTTGCAGTTAGTTGGTGACTTCTGTTCTCACCCTTGATTTTTACTTATCCTAAATAGTTGAAAATGCAGTGATTGGAAGTTCCTATCAGCACGTAGGTAGTACAGTGGTACAGGGACTATTTCAGAACACTTTACAGGTCATCCCGGAACATGCCTGCTAAAGGCATCATATTTAGTGATGAGCTAAAATATAATCTCACTTGAAAATGTTAACCTAGGACTGTGTGGGTACTGCCGCGACTGTGATGGCAAAGGCGTTGATGCAGGATTTGGCAATCTCACACGAGCCCAAACAGTGCCGCGCCTTCTTAGGTGTCTTCCTTTCATTTGGCTTTCTTGTCTTATTTTACTCATTCTTTTGTATTTTAAATGAATGTTTACCTAATGAACTTGTCTTATTTTTTTCATACATCTTCTGTAATGTTTTGTTTCATACAAGCTTATTAACAATGCTTAATTGCTTACCTGTAGTTCTTCTGGTCTTGACATATGAGTTAAGTGAGCATTTCATGACATAGCGCTGAATGTTATTAGACAGACTAAGCACAGTTAACTTTTATGATAGATCTTACCGATATAACATGCAGAACTTCACTGTGAAACTGGGTAATACAGGAAAAATAAGCTATATCAGCAATCTCTCTTTAAAGAATCTCCAGTGATTGTTTAAAAACTGGAGCATCGGTGGCCAGCTCATATGTTGTGGATTTTTTTTTTGTGATGGCTTTAAAGTTCGTTTTTCTTAGTACGATTTCAGACCTTGCCACTAGATAATCTAAGCCATGTTATTCCATATCTGGCACTGCTTAGTGGTTTGATCTCATCTTTTTCTAAAGGTCTGAAATGTTTGCTCCTTATTTTATAAATAGAATGATAATAGGAAGTTCTAAATTGAAGGCTTACTTATTTTAGGCTTTATTTATTTATAAGCTTATAACAAGCTTATATTTTAAAGTCTATTCTGCTTAAGTATGGCAGCTCTGAGATCTAGTTGCTTACGAATGTAAAAGCTTGGCTTCCTTGATGAATGGCTTTGTATGTTTTTTTTTCACAGCACTTTACTATTCTAGTGTTATTCCTTAAGTTTGGCTGGAATGAAACATAAATAAGTGAAAAAAAAACTTCGTGATCTTTATTTTTCTAATATATGCTTTTAGAATTTTTATAAACAATAGCAGACCCTTAGAGCTTATTGTTTCCATACATTGTTGAGATCAAGAAGGAGAGAGTTTCTGAATCTAGCTGTGGGATTTGGGTAAGCTGCTGCTTGGAAAAGCTCTTGGAGGAAAGAAGACATCTCTGTTCATGTCACAGTGAACAGGTGCACCAGGCTGATAGATAATTCAGTTACGCTGCAAAGGGAGTAGAAGTGTGTACGTGCACATGCTGGTGTGTTGAGGAGTTGTGGAAACAGGAGAAACTCATATATTTAAGGGGAAACTTTTGTTTTGCCCATTTAGGGAATGGCATTGGGTTACATTCATGCTTTTTTAATATTTGCATAATTTGTTAGTGTGCAGTTGTGTGGGATGCTTGGAAAAGCATATTATATGAGTCTCCAGTGTTTTAGAGGCATGGGGTCCTCCAGTGGTCCTTTTTTTAGCAAAACCATATATGTTGGTTGTAAATAAATTTGAAATAAGTGAAAGCAATAGGGCCCTTGATTGCTATGTTAGAAGTTAGTCTGTGCTGTCATAGTTAAGTATGAAATAAGCACCTTGCTAATGTCTTAGTGACTACAGCCGCTTCAGGAGAACGTCAATGATGTTTGATGTGCCTGCGATTCAGCTGCATTTGGTTGTTCCTCAGCTAAACTAGTGTGTACGTCTTCCTGTACTTAACCAAACTGATTTCACCCCCATCCCTCCCCGCTCCATTGTAGATGCTTTTACTGATTCAGCCATCAGTGCTAAAGTAAATGGTGAACACAAGGAAAAGGATCTTGAACCATGGGATGGAGGAGAGACCACCGCTACCGAGGAGCTTGAGGCATTAGAGACAGATGTTGTAAGTAATGCTTTTTTTATCATCCCTGACAGTCTGTAGCAAATAAGCTATTTCTGTGGACATGCCTTGCAACGGTTCCTTAATTTTAATCTAGTAATGATTAATCTGCTGGCCTACATTATATAGGCGTATGTTCAGTCCTTGCTAGCAGCTGCCACAGTACTTTTTAACAACTTGAATAAGAATAGCTGGGTTTCAAATGCCAGTTTTGGCAAATATTGACAAATGGCAGCTGCTGTGGTAAGGGACACGTTCGACTCGTGGACGACCAGAAAGGGAGCTTTTCCTAAGGACTCCCAAATTCAGCATTGCTCTGAAGTGATTTATGTTTAATCAGAGCATGCCTGTCTGACTATCACTGCATTTGGAAATGATGGTGAAATCGTGCTTAGCTGAGTGTCTCTGCGCTAAGATAAAGGAAACTGATGAAAGTCTGACCCATGACTTCATAAGCACAGATACGATCTCAGTAGATTATGAATCGTTAGATGAAGAGCATGTACTCAAATGAAGTTTATGTATCATGGCAGTCAGCTTTTACTCAACCGTGCAATTCTTTTTAGTACAGAATTCAGACTGCAGTGTGTTAAAGAAAGAAGGTAATGTTACTGATCAAAGGAAAATCCAGTCATGTTACTGGATGTTACATGTTGACAGTTATCTTGTCAATTTGAGTGCACATACTGTACAACAGAGATGTACTAGAATAGTTAATACTGCCAGTGCTTTTATAAAACACTCAAAACATTTATCGTTATGCTTGAGTACCGTAATAGCAATTGTACTCAAGTGAGGAACTTGTACAGATCAACAGACGTCCCTTGCCTGTGGTGTGTGTCTCGGATAATTGTGTCAGTAGTGCACTTGAAAAGTTTCAGCGCTCACCACAGCCAGGGACGTTTCTTACATCCAGAAGTGTCAATCTGCACTTCTTGGAACAGACATTCATGTGAGTATTGCTTGCTAACCATCACCTTCTAGAGCAGAGTGGGCATGGTATTTAAAAACAAAAAACCAGCTGAAGTACGTACAACAAACAAAAAGTGACATTGAAGGTAAAACTTGTGCAGCTGATGAGCAAAGCTCCATGAAATAAAATGTGGCTTTAGCAAGTTTATCTGGACAGTGAATTCATAGCCCAGGGAAAAGGGCAAAAGGTTTAACTTTTGCTGTCAGCCCTTAATTTTAAGGGAATGTTTTTCCAGTGTCATTTTGAAAAACAAGCATCATTTTCTTCTAGTCTAATGGATGGGATCCCAATGACATGTTTCGTTACAATGAAGAAAATTATGGTGTAGTATCAACTTATGACAGCAGTTTATCTTCTTATACGTAAGTTTCAAAATATTTTGTTATTAGATTTGTATTTAAATGTTTTTCCTGGTTTAACAAACTTTATATTTTCAGATAGTTTTATGTATCTTCTGAAGTTGTGGCATCAAATAACTAAAAAAGCAATGAATGAATAGTGCTTAAGAAACTTTGCCAGTGTTCTGTGAATAGTCAGGTTTAGAAATCATTATATATTCCCTTAAATGGGCACGGTTCATTCCCATTGCAACATTTTCTGAATTTAGGCATGCAATAATGCTTACTTCTTACAAAGACTTGTAGGAAAAGGGTGGAAAACACCAAACTGTGGAACTGTCTTTACAAAGCTGCTATACCTGTAGTGTGTGTTCAGCATAGCAGAACGGTTTGACTAAATCCTAATTTCATTGCGACAGTTGAGCTGGTAGGTATTAGAAGTTTAAACTGCAGCTGATAACAAAGGGAAAGTGTGTTCTGTGAGTGACTTCTTAAGCAGACTTGTCCAGGTCTAAACTGAGTTTTGGTTACAATAGAAAAATGACTTGAATGCAGTAATGTAGTATAAAGCCTGCTCTGGCTACTTTGGCAGCGTGGACCTGTTCCCAATAGTCTGCAGCTATAATGTTCGCTGCGAAACGAATCACTTGCAGATGTTCACAGCCATTGGGAAATGTCTTTTATGTTTTCTCAGTCTTTTAACCCCCAAAGAGTAAACTTATTTTTGAATGTCAAGGAATTGCAGTGAATGTTGAGATTTTTGTGTGCAGTTGGAGCATTTGTCTACAGCTTTGTGGTTCAACAATCTTATTTTTACTAATTTGTTAAAATAGACCTGTAACATGGTGATAATCAAAGTGTCTTAATCGGCTTAGAGTTGAATCCTGGTGAAGCTGTTCTTTCGTATACTTCACTGCTCTAAGTACTTTTTGTACTTTTGAACTTTAGTTTTCCATCTTTCTGCTTTATGGATATTAATGGAAACAGATTAAAACCATGAAGGTGGCTTTAAATTGCCAAATTCCATTGTTTCCTAGTCAAGCAATTTGCTTTGCATATCAGTCTGCTAAACCAGGAGGCTCTTTTCCTGATTTTCCAAGTCTGTGGTGAGCAGCACTGTCACTAAATGCTTCTATGTGCAACTGAAGGACTGTACATGGTTTATTGTTGGATTGTTTTCTCCTCCTAGAGCTAAGCCTTAGCAGGTATAGTGTTCTCAAACTTGATAAAGGTACGAGTTCGTGTTCTAGCGAGCGTATTGCTTTAGTATGTCCATCAGCTGCCGTACATGCTTCCATCACCAGGGTTCTGAACAGTGTCATCTTGCCCATCCCCTTTATTTCATCTTTAATGGCCTTTTCCTTGTTAGAAAATGTAAAATCACTTTGCTTGTTTAGCAAGTGCTACTATATATATCGCTTCATTTTTTTTTTTTCAGTCATTTTGAGTAAATGAAGGACGTATTGGATGCTCTCCTTTCTTGTGAGGCTGGTGGCCTCAGGTTTGTTTGCACTGTGTTCACGTGTATCTTATTTGAACCAAAGCCCTATGCTGCTGGGTAGGATTCTTATTTAATATTCATACAATTACCATCAATATGGCCAGTAGATGCCTTGACTGGCCAAAAATGTGCTTGTGAGGAAAAACTTGAGATCCAGTAGCTGAGCACTGCTTGGAATTTGGCAAAGCCACTTGTTTTCCTAGTTCTGCCACCAACACTTAAGTAGTCTTGCATATATTATTTCATACTTGGCTTTTATCTCCACCTACTTTCTTTGTTATTCTTTTTTATACTATTCAAAATACGTGCCATAGTGATTCTGTCATGCCCAGCTCTGCATGGTCCAAACCTCAACTGTGTGCTGGTTTTTTTATGTAGTTTATTCTAAAGTAAGATTGGATATAACAGCTTTTGGAACCCAAAATTAGAATCGAGGACAAAGTGCAAAGTTGTTTTATAAAACCTGATACTGCAGCAGAAATTAAAATAGGTAAAATCCAAACCCATGGGTGGACAGAAGGAAGTGCCAGGTATGTTGTCCATCTCTAGTTACTCTTCCAGTATTTCATTGCTCATGCATTGAATTCTTACTCGGTGGCTTTCCTAAGGGAGCTATAAATGATTTCTTGCAATATTTTTGCAATTTTCTTGCAATTACCTAATATAGATCCACAAATGAATGGTTTTGCGGTCCTGGGAGCTCATGAGTGATTTCTGGGTTTCTGGTCCTGAGCTCTACTGTGTTGTGTTCATATTTTCTGCAGTTCTTAACAAGAAAAGCTGAAATTCTGTGGCTGGTGTTATCAAAGGATTAAGCGTGTAACTCTAATTTCAGTAGGATTGGGGACTTCTCTGTCTTTTTGGAATGTGTAAATAGCTAAGGAAATTCCAATTTGTTCTCTGACAGTAGCTTCCTATCTAAACAACAGACTAAAGCTTTTTATTACTAACACACTCCGCCGAGTTTAATGTTGGAGCCTTTGCATAGCTTTAGGGAGTAGGGATTTTGCAAGGCATACGGAAAAGCTCCGCACCGTGACCTCAGCTCACTAGGCAGGTAAATGACACTGAATTTGCACGTAATATCTAACCAGTCCAGGAATAGTGACACACTTATACTAAAAAGCAGAGCAAGTCTACTGGCTTAAAAGCAAGGGTTTTTTTTTTTACTTTGACTTGTTTAGAATTTAGCCATGTAATTTTTATAGCTCCTTTGTGCTTTTGAATGCATTTCAGAAATTCTTTTCCTTTCCATTGTCTTTTAGGGTGCCATTAGAAAGAGATAATTCAGAAGAGTTTTTAAAACGGGAAGCCAGAGCAACTCAATTAGCAGAGGAAATTGAATCAAGTGCCCAATACAAAGCTCGGGTTGCCTTGGAAAATGATGAAAGAACAGAAGAAGAAAAATATACTGCTGTTCAGAGAAATGCTAATGAACGAGAAGGACATGGTGTAAACACTAGGTACTTGCAAACACTATGAATAGTATTTTTATTTAAGTGATGTACATGGTTTTTGTACATAGCAATTTACTCATCAAAACTGCTTTTTCAGCAGGGCTGATTCGGTTAGGAACCTTATGTAAACAATTGGCTACTGATTTTGGCACTCATACTAACTCGAACACCTCTGCCTGGCCCTGTAGTATCTCTGTAGCGAAACAGACTTCCCCGCTCTGGTACATCATTGTGGTGAATTCATACCAGATTACAGGAAAGGGCAGTGGTTTTGGTATGTCATGGAGAATTTCAGGCCTTAGTACTAAATCATTCACTGTTTACGGACTCACAGAATGTGAACATCTGATAGTATTTAGAATTCCCCTTTAGCTTGATTTGAGAAAGACAGATGTTATCAGCAAAGCACTTGATCAGATACTTTTCATTGCCTTTCAGTTCTGCCTTAACACTGATAGAAATTTGCTGTGTTTCAGAGAAAATAAATACATTCCACCTGGACAGAGGAATAGAGATGTCCTGTCCTGGGGAAGTGGAAGACAAAACTCACCAAGGATGGGCCAGTCTGGATCAGGCCCACCAATTTCAAGGTCTGGATCCCATACTTCAGAATTCAGTCCTAACTCTGGAGCAGATCAAAGAGTAGTTAACGGAGGCAAGTATCTGAAGTCTAAATGAATACACTTTATAAAATTGCAGTCAATTATTTAATTACATTGAAAGTGCATATGTTGTGGTCTTAGGATAAGCTAGGTTAGCATTCATCACTTAACACAGAGGTTGCTATTTTGATTTGGGTTTAACTTACTTAAAATGGAACATGTATTTAACTGCACTGTGTTGCTTTGTGGAGCAGAAGTGTCACTTGTTTTCCTTCTCAAACACCTTTGTCTTAGGTGATGGTGCAGTATGCGGTTTTAAAGATTAAAAAATGCTTTACGTGTTACTACTGCTGAGCTCTGTGTGAGGAGTAGCAATGCTGACACCTAGTGAAAGGGAGGTGGCAGCTGGAGAAATATCCCTCTTCCTTTCTAGTGCATCGATCAATTCTTTCCTATTAAAAAGAACAAAGCACCCCACTGATTTCACAATGATGTGGGAAGAAAAATTGTTGAGAAAGTAAGAGAAGTGTTAGGGGAAAAGGAATCAAAAGCCTTCTCTCCAAATAGCTATTTGAGTATTTTCTGCTCTACACATCGGTTATATTTATAAACAAGACATCACTAGGCACTGTATAGCAGGAACTGGTGTTTCATAAACTGAACACCACTTTTTGAGATGGATTTCAGCAGCAGCCTGACCTCAAGGCATTATTTTTACACGTTAAAGATGCTATTGTATAAGATTGCTGTGAATAAATGAAAAGTGTATAATACTCAAGTGCTGCTATCTGGAGAGGAGGTCTGAGAAACATCTAAAGGTAAGTGAGGCTTCTTTTGCAAATAGGGTCAGCTGTATAAAGGGTATACAAGCGAGTCTTGCCCAAACAACTCTAACCTTGAGATTTGTTCCTAGTATTTGTGGTTTCTGTCATCGTATTGCTCTGCTGAATGAACATCATATACCTAAAACATTCAAAATGGCTTCTGAATTAAATTTTTTGTTTTGGAAACAAATGAACCCCATATCCTAGATTAAAATACTACATTAATACTTTAGATAACTGATAAAAGCATAAACATCAGGATTCAGACACTGAACACCGCTGTTTTTTGTAAAGATACAGTTCATAGAATTGCTATTGCTCATCATTTGGTTTAGAAGTAGCAGTTTGTATAGTCGATACTCTGTGAACCGCTGTTTGAGAACCTCTGGTAGCTGTTTAAGGACCATGTCAAGTGATGCGTACTGTAGAACATGTATATGATAGGCTAACAGATCAAACTTTACTGTCTATTCCTTAGTAGTATTTGTAGATCCTAATTAACCCTTTGGGGAGTTTTTGACATTCGAATACTCAATTTAACCCGAAGTGGAGGAAATACCCTTGTAGAGACTTTTTTTATTGGTTGCAGAAATAAACTAATCTGTCCCCAAAGGGTTAAACATGAAAAATCATTTTGTCATATTTTTTACTTTTTTTTTTTCTGTTGACCTTTTTCCCCATAATTTTTCTTTAGTTTTTATACTTTCCTTCATATCATTTGTTCTGTCAGGTGTTCCCTGGCCATCGCCTTGCCCATCTCCTTCCTCTCGCCCACCTTCTCGCTACCAGTCAGGTCCCAACTCTCTTCCACCTCGGGCAGCCACCCCTACGCGGCCGCCCTCCAGGCCCCCCTCGCGGCCCTCCAGGCCCCCGTCTCACCCCTCTGCTCATGGTTCTCCAGCTCCTGTCTCTACTATGCCTAAACGCATGTCTTCAGAAGGTACAATACCACGATTTGTTCATGTTTTTGTTTGTCTTTGTTTAACTCCTTTGTGAGTTTAATTACAAAATTGTTTTTCCTCTTCATTACTTAACCTATAATTTGTGTTTAACTTTAGTTTACCAGACTATTTCTATTAACCTTTTTATTTGAAGAACTTTACAAAAACAAAATAAAGCTGTGAAATTTCCCAAGCTGGTATGAAATAAACTCAGCTTTGTAAACGCTGCTCAGTGTCTTAACCAACAGCAACATGCAGGGCCCGATAACTTCAGAGGGCACTATAAAATATCAAATATTTTAATACAGTTGTTCCACAAATCAGTTTCAAATTTTACAAAAGTTAATTCAATGATATAGTTAAAAACCCCAGTAATAATAATAAAAATTCTGTATTTAGTGAGGTGCACTGTGGGATGGGATAAGATAAGCTGCTTTGAGGGTGAGTCTGTAGAAAACGAGATCTGTTTGCACTGAGGCAGAACAGTAAGTCAGCTCCCTGGCAGTCAATAATAAGCAGAGAAGGGCCAACCCAGGAATCCTCGGTAACAGTAGGCAGAGGTTTCTGAACTTGAATATTTCTCCTCTGAGGGGACAGTAAGGAACACATTTTTAAATTACTAAAGTGCATTTAAACCCCAGCCTGCGCAGCTCAGTCTAGCAAGTCTGGAAAAATGGAAACCAATTATAGTAAAATCATCATAAACTTGTAGTCAGTGCTGTAGCTTGCTCCCTGAGAGAGGGGACAGTAACCCTGTTCTGCAGCTTGCCTGATAAATGTGTGAAATGGTCCAAAACCAGAAAGTGGATGGTGGTAGGCATGTCTATACGGCATCCTGCTGTCAATTCATCAATGTCAGCTTTTTTTATGTAGTGAGATACTGAGAATCCACATGCAGATTTGGTTTAGCACTTGTGATTGATTTGTCAGGCATGCAGTGAACTGTGGCTTACTGCAACCTTTAATTGCTTCTACTAGAAGGGTTTGCTGGAAAGTCTGTATTCTTAAAAATACTTGCCGGTCTATAATTTGGATGAAGTGTGCTTTAGATTCATGGTTAAAATAGAGGCTGACATTTAAGGATTTATGTAATCAGGAGAGGTACTTGATATTTTAGGACCTTGTCTGAAACCAGAAAGCCATTATCTGAACTTGTCTCTGTTATTGACCCACACTAAAAATGTACTGTAGTCAGCCAGATTCTCCTGTCCATACAGAGTTTTTCCTTTTGAGGTATCAACACATGGATCTGATCTTGTATAGAAAATGTTTGTTAGGATGTAGGAACTATATTGCTGCTTAGACTTGAATATAATTATTCTGTGGCATCCGTATAAAGCTCTTCAGAATTACTGTATTCACATATGCCTTTAGCATCTGGTGTTAATGCATGACTTGAACCTTGGGATGACAATCATTTGTTTAGTTGCAATTTTGCTGACTTGTAAATGAATTGTGACCTGCTGCAGGCCATTCAGCCTAGGTGCAGGATTCTCTGCTGAAGTTGCCCAAGAGCATTGGTCAGCCAGTGGCCACTACTCTGTAAATAAGTTTGGTCTCAATGTCCACTTTGCAAAAGTGATGGAAGTATTTTTTTCTTTTCCTGGAAAATGTTTGATAGCCTGAAATGGTGCATATCCAGAGGGAGCTGGGCCACTGCCCTTGGTTTGTCTTGCAGTAAGCAATATTGAGTACTTGGATTCAAATATTTTAAATCCAGGACTTGCATACCTGTTTCAAGTCTGATAAAGCTTGTGAATATCAATGATGGTGAGCTATCATAGCAAGGTGACGAGTGTGTTGGTAGTCTGGCTGGACCAATGGCTTGGCCTTTTTAGTGTCGTGGATCCCCGGTTCTAGTCAATGTCAGTGTAAATTGCTCAACTGTATTACTACATTATTGAGAATGATTAGATTTAATCTAGTTGTATGTTTGGGTACTCCTAGTGATGGATGTTAAGTACTTATTATGTGGGGTCTTCTTTTTCTCAGGGCCTCCACGGATGTCTCCTAAGGCACAACGGCACCCTCGAGGTCACAGAGTCTCTACTGGTAGGGGTACAATTTCAAGTGGCTTAGAATTTGTATCTCATAATGCACCAGGGGAAGCATCTACTACTGCAGTGGCACGAGGCAGCCCTTCAGGTGGGACGTGGTCATCAGTTGTCAGTGGGGGTAGGTAAAGCTTGGCTTATTGCAGATGGCTTGCCAGGGGTACTTTAGAGTGTGAATGCTAAGTAGAATACTGCATTCCTAGACAATCCAGGCTCTGAATAAACATTGGTCTGCTAACTTAGCTTGTTTAGGTGAAGTGGGAGAAGGATGTTTCCAGATAGCTTAGTAAAACAACCAGTGAGTCTTAACTGCAGAGAGGTGAAGTTAGATAGCCTATGAGGAGAAAGGAAGGCAAAATGTGGGGATTAGTTATTAAAAGAAGTAATTTTCAGGAAAGTTGTGGGAGAGAAGGAAAGTTGGATTTGTTCTGTTGCATTACTGTATTTGGTTAATGGCAGTGTAACTGAGTTGTTGTTAACAAATTAAGGAGATGTTTGGATAGAGGAAGGTTGGTGCTAGAAGATTAAATGATACTCAAGTTAAGTTGGATATATTTTTTTCTTGAAAAACGATGCAGGATTTAAGTGGTTGTTTTGTGTTTAAGTTCTGTAGTAGCAGATATAGTCAGTGTCTCTCCTTTTTTGAATCAGTTAACGTATTTTTTTAATACTTGACTTCAAATTTAAAGCTCAGTCTTGTGACACAGGCCTAACTGTAGTTGGGATCGTGTTCTAGTGAGTTGTCAGCAGCTGACCATTTGATTCAAGATTGCAATTAGAGTCTGAAGGCGATTTAGAGTCTGATACTTTTTAGCAGTGCCAGGATTCTAGAGGAGTGGGAATGCATTTTCCAGAAAGAAGGTATGGATTAGATTCCCATAGACCTGTTGCCTTGTGGAAAAGATTTAAGCTCTTCTGTCCTGGCATTATCTCCAGTTCATCTTCCCACCCCACCCCCCCACTTCATATATTTTTAACATGCCAGTAGGACTGTTGAATGACTGACCACTCTTTCTCCTCTTTGACTTGAAGTTAATGTATGACATGAAGCAACCTATCTAGCCACAATAGGTTGAGCAGGAAGTACAACTTAGCATTTAAAGAACAACTTTCCCTTCTTGCTTTAACATAGGGACACAAATATACATCAAATGATCTTCATTCAATAGGATATGTTGTTTTTTTTTCAGCTGGCAAACCTCCAAAAGAGGACGCTGTAAAATGGATGTTTTTTCAGCCCTTTAAAAAATGTTTTACATCTGTTTATATGGAGACCTGACCACCCTTTCTGTTCTGCCTGAAACTGTGTTACTGTGAGCTGTTGTAGTCATATTGCTGGGGGGCTGGGAAGCATATTACAGTTCTGTGGTGGGACTACAGGGCAGTGATACAGATTAGGGGACAAACTGCAGAAAAATGGCACCACTTATCTGAAATGCTGCATTATAAAGAACTAGGCGATGTGCCTGAAAGGTAAACAGGTTTTCAGTTACTATATACACTCAGTATTGTAAAGCATGTTTTTAGTTATTTTAACACTAAGTAAACTTCTGAGCAGGTGAGGAAGCTTGTCCTATAACTGTTTTTTCCTGTTTGTTTCTAGTTCCTAGATTATCCCCTAAAACACACAGGCCTAGGTCTCCAAGGCAGAGCAGCACTCCCGCGGGACCAGCTCTGCCTTCTCCTCAGCCTGGTGCTATTCCCACTGAATCTGTTGCCATGCCTGTTCCAGCTGCCTCCCCTACACCTGCCAGCCCTGCATCCAACCGAGCAGTTACCCCTTCCAGTGAAGGTGAGTTACCCTTGCTAGCTTGCAAATGCTCCCTTTCACTAATGCTTGACAATGAGTATGTCTGTAGAGGAGCAGAGCTGCTTTCTAAATGATGGGAAGACTTCCGATGCATTTAATTTTACTGTGTAGTGAGTTCCCCTTTTCTCATGATGCAACCTTTAAACCGAGGTTGAGGAGAGACTTTTTGATAAGTCTGTATGCTTAGTTTCTTCTTAACTTGGTTAAGGTATAATGAGAAGTGTGTGTTTGACTTGGAACTTTTTCATTTGGCTTAAAGACAGTAGGGTGGGGAAGCAGAAAAGATACCCTCCAGGCCCTAACTAGATGGCAGAAAATGTATAACTGAGGGGTTTTCTTTTGTAAGCTAAACATGGTTAAATCTCTCTCTATCTTGTCATCTCTCTTTGGTCAATTTGAGTTGTGTGTAAGAAAATAAATTTGGCAATTTCTTTTGTAGCTAAAGATACTAGGCTTCAGGACCAGAGGCAAAATTCTGCAGCTGGAAACAAGGAGAATATAAAGCCAAGTGAGACTTCTCCTAGTTTTCCTAAACCTGAAAGCAAAGGTTTGTATCAAAAGCTTTCATGTATTCTTGAGTAATGTGGGTGGGTATTCCAGCCGCTAAACCTGCTGTATTGACTGCTCCAGTCAGTGTTTTAAGAAACACTTGGGAGACAGCCTCGTTTGGGTGTTGTACAGCAAAAATTTGGTCATGCAGTTGTGAATTGGCAGGCCTGCAATTTTAAATGTTGTTCTTATTTAATCAACACTAAGTTACCCATGTGAATGGTGTGATTTCTTTTCATTTGTGGGTTTTTTTTTCTTTTTATTCTCTCTTTTTTTCTCCTTTTTTGTTTTTTTACTCTCCTCTCTTTTTCCTGCTCACCAAGCTGTTTTCAGCTGTCTGGACTGAATGAGTGTTTCTTCTTAGGCCTGTGCTCACAGTGCTGAGCATCGTGGTCAGCATAGCAACTGTACTTAATCCTGTTATGCCATATATTTGGCTTTCTCAGTTTGGCAGCATTGTTTGTTCATTCAATCTTCAAAAAAGCTTTTTGTGTTGTTGAACTTAGAACCGTACAATCATTTAGATAGGAAAAGACCTTTAAAACCTTAAACCTAACCTTGATCAGTGTTCAGCCTTTACTTGCTATGTCTTAAAATGCTGGTGTGTTGTGGTGTGAGGGTTTTGTTGCCTGCTGTTTTGTATTCAGCTGAGTTCTGCAGTCCCTGCACCTCAGGGCTTCTCTCTTGGTGTGATGCATTAGAACTAGAGTTATGTAATGCCATGGCTTCACGGAGTATTGTTATTGTGCTTGTACACGTAGTTCATGGAATTGTATCAAGTTATGAAGCGATATCACTGTATTTCATTTTCAGATAGGCAAAGATTGCCTTTTTGCAGAGTTATTAATGTGGAGGCGTCGTGTCTAAAACTTGTGTTAGAGATGCTTGGACAATGTTGGTCTTGTATTTGGCAGGTGTATCTCCAGTTGTTTCAGAACATAGAAAACAGATTGATGATTTAAAGAAATTTAAGAATGACTTTAGGGTAAGTTTCTCTGTGTGGTTATTTCATGGTGTTGTGGTTCTTACATGTATCCTGATTTTTTTATTGAATTGAATACACTGCATGTGTTAGCACAAGTACTAATGACCTGTTTAATTTATGAAAATATCTATAAGAAATCATGCTAAATACTACAAAATCAATGACTCTTGCTGGTACAATTGCCTAATACATGCAAATGTGCATATTGACTGTAAACTGAAAGTAGTACTTGAAATCTGTTTGATCGTTAGGTACAAATAATTACTACATTTGCACGCCATATGGAAGAGCTGTTTCAAAATTAAATAAAGGGTTTTGCTGAGGAAAATTGAAGGTGGATTCATATTATGTATCTCGTGGTTGTAATGATTTATTAAATCAGGTTAGCTTTTCAAGTGTTACTGTTAAATCACACAGGCGGATGAGTCCAGAGGGCTGTCTTAAGCTTTCCTGTCACTTCCTAATCAACATATAGGTCAGTTGAGTTGCTGAATAGCTTCTTTCACAGTGTAGGCTTAAAATGTTGTCAATGTTCATAGATTCCTTTAGTAGTAGAAATGGAAATGTATGTTTTAAAAGGTCATTTCCAGATGATTGAGGCATATGGGACTGTATTTTACTCTATGGATGTGATAGCATTAGATTGTCTCTCCCAAGTTCTGTGTATCAATTTACTGAATGTATTCCTTGGGTTTTTTTTTCAGTTACAGTCCAGTTCTTCTTCAGATGCAGTGGATCAGCTGCTGAACAAAACCCGAGAAGGTGAAAAATCAAGAGATGTAGTTAAAGAAAAGACAGAATCAGCCCCTAAAGAATCTATCATAGAAACTGGCAGTAATACTAACTCTAACGGTGGCAGTAGCAAACCTAATAGTCCAAGTATTTCTCCTTCAATAAGTAATAGTTCTGAGCAAAAGCGAGGGCCTGAGGTAACTTCACAAGGTGTACAGACATCTGGGCCTGGAAGTAAACAAGATAAAGAGGATAAAGAGGAGAAGAAAGATACTTCTGAGTGAGTAATTATGCCTTTTAGAATAACCACATCTGTTCTTAGCATTTATCCATTTGTAGGAAAAGCTGTTGTGAATGTGTAATACCTTAATCATTTTTTATCGCAATAGAATTTCTCCCAGTTACATGGGGAAAATTAACAAGTGAGGTGACTGTACTGAAAGCCATCTTGTGAGTCAGTGGCAGAGTTGCATTGAGAACTCTGGTCCTGCTGATGTCTAATCTATATCTAAATGCTCATTTAAATGTTTTCCTGGCTTGTGGGAGCTGTAGTAACAGCAGGAAAGCTTTTTTATGGACAAGTACAGTAAGGGTACTGTCAGTAAGAGTGGATTTTTGCATGCTGTGTGTTGTTTGAGTTCTCAAAAATCTGACTCAGATGGAAATGGGGTATTTGATGTCTGAAATTTTTAATTGTTAGGTCTGATATGATTGTAAAAGAACAAAACTGAACACATTTTTTGTTCTTTATGTTTAGGCAAGTTAGGAAATCAACACTTAATCCTAATGCAAAAGAATTCAACCCTCGATCTTTTGCTCAGGTGAGTGATTTGATGCTGTTTAACATTGTCTTTGAATAGATCTTTATAAGCAAACCTTCAACATGGCGGATAGTCAAGTTAACCTTGCCATATGCATTGCTGAACTCTATTTGTAGCCGAAACCTTCTACTACACCAACGTCCCCTCGTCCACAAGCTCAGCCTAGCCCCTCCATGGTGGGTCATCAGCAGCCAACGCCAGTGTACACTCAACCTGTTTGTTTCGCACCCAATATGATGTACCCGGTTCCAGTGAGTCCAGGCGTGCAGGTAAAGTGCAGCACATGCTGCAGGCTTGTTAATACTTCTCAGATGATTTATCAGCAAGTTGAGGGGGTTTAGGAGATCTAAGTTACAACAGTGAAATTATACAGCTTGTGGTACTGTTGTAAACGTGGGCGCAGTTGCATTGTTGTTAAGTTTTAGCTATGTAAATACTGACCTTTCCTAGTGGTCCCTCAAACTAGATGTTCTAATAATCTCAAACGCTTGTAAATTCCAGCAGCTCTTGCATTTATGGTTAAACCATGTGGTGTACCTCCCCAGTCCTCCAAGCATAGTCTTATGCTCTTAAGTTTGAAGCAACTGTTTTGTGGTCCTTGGCTTCCAGCTGTGTCCCCCTAGTTTCTGGCCATTGTTGGGATTACTAGGGCTTCAAATCTAGTTGTTATAAAGCTGTCTGGTTTAGTTCATGGCTTTAAGTAGCAGTGATATCGTTACTTGACTGTTTTTTGCAGACCATGTGGTTACTTAATCCATGCTGACTTAATTGCAGTGATCCCAGAAAATACCAAAGTTCACTAAACCATGTAACTTACAGAGTAAAACACATCCAAACTAAGTGGGGCTCCCACCCAGACAAATGCTCATGTTTTAAAGGAATGTCAGAGCTTCAACTCCTCCTTCTGTTTCAGCCTTTGTATCCTATTCCCATGACGCCCATGCCGGTGAACCAAGCCAAGACATATAGAGCAGGTAAAGGTGAGAATAATACTGCCTGTTTGGTTCTTTGTCTGCATGCAGCATGAATAAATTACAAATGCTTATGTATTTTCTAATCCAAGTTAATTTGTTCTCAATTGATACCTTCTTGTATTCAAAATAGCATTGAAAATAAGTGGAAATACTAATGCATTCTAGATAAACTAATTCAGCCAGAACATAAGTTTGAGTAATGGGGAATTGCTTGGTTTGGAATCTGTTGTTTTTGTTACTTGGAATGTTAGGGTAAGCTGATCATCTCCTGTATTTCATCAATGTTGGGGTGAAGGGGCTGGAGAACAAATCTTATGAGGAGCGACTGGGAGAGTTGGGGTTGTTTAGCCTGGAGAAGAGGAGGCTGAGGGGAGACCTTATTACTCTCTACAACTACCTGAAAGGAGGTTGTGGAGAGGAGGGTGCTGGCCTCTTCTCCCAAGTGACGGGACAGGACGAGAGGGAATGGCTTCAGAGAGGGAATGGCTTCAGGCTCCGTCAGGGGAGATTTAGGCTTGAGATTAGGAAAAAATTCTTCACGGAGAGGGTGGTTAGGCATTGGAACGGTCTGCCCAGGGAGGTGGTTGAGTCACCGTCCCTGGAGGTGTTTAAGGTGAGGGTGGATGAGGCACTTAGGAGAATGATTTAGGGATTGGTGGGAATGGTTGGACTCGACGATCCAGTGAGTCTCTTCCAACCTGGTTATTCTGTGATTCTGTGAATGTTACGGGTTTGTTTACAGGGAAAAGAGTTTAAAAGATGCAAATAGCTCAAATTGCAGCTGCATTGAGACCTTTGCTCTCCTCAGCTGTGAGCACAAGTAATTGTAACAGTCTCAGCTTTCCAGCTGATGGAGCAGTTGCTGAGTAGTTCCCCTAGAGCGTGAATTAAGCTTTTTGAAAGGGACAGGATCAAATTTGATTCATGTAGATATCTTAATATAACTTTTTTTCTTCCATTACCGATTCTTGTCAGTCCTTCCCCCCCTCCAGCTTTCCTCCTTCACAAAAAAGCAGGGCTGGGTTCATGGCTGTATACATAGCTCAAAGACCATGATGAAAATCAAGGATTTCTTGGTTGAACCCTTTTTTGTGCTGTTACTTTTTGATAGAGCTCTGGTATGTAGTTAAAGGTGAGGAGTGAGGATATTCTACTTGGTCACAGCGACGTTGTAGTGTAAAACCTTTCAGGAAGATCATTGTTTTTGGTCCTTTGTTTCTAATGTGAGGCACTCTTTTCTTTGCAGTACCAAATATGCCACAGCAACGGCAAGACCAACATCATCAGAGCACCATGATGCATCCTGCCTCAGCAGCAGGCCCTCCAATTGTAGCTACGCCACCTGCTTATTCAACACAATATGTTGCATATAGTCCCCAACAGTTTCCTAATCAGCCTCTCGTGCAGCATGTGCCACACTACCAATCTCAGGTAAGAGTCCTTTTTAGTGTACACGGCAAGTCAAAACTGAAGTAATTAAGTGGCTTGGTCCTAAATACCCTCTTGTCTTCAGTCCTGAGAAGTCACTTTGAACAGTTCTGTGTTCTGGAACATACTTGGCAGTGTTGTAGTGTGCCTCAAAGCCTAAAACAAATCCTAAGGTCAGTTTAGACGCTGGCATTTAATATTGCTATTACCTTTTTAGCTCTTCAGAGAACTCCTTTCAGTTCATGGCCAGGACATCTAGTAATGTATTCTAAAAATAAACTATCCAATGTACTCCTTTTACTTCAAAGGCTATTAAATATACATATATAATTGGTTAAGTAAATAATTACATACATAAGCTTACTGCACTACTGGAGTGGCAGAAATCAGGTACGCCAGTGTTTTTTGTTAGTTCATAACCCACTACAGAAAACATCCTGAAGTTTTTATCAGCAATCGGGATAATTGTGATAGCCTGAAGTCTGCTCTGCATCTTAGTAAGGCCAAGCTGTTCCTAAGTTACATAATGATTGTTTAGCTGACACTTGTTTCTTTGTAATGGTCCTCAATTAACTGTGTCTTTTCTTATTTCTGTTGAATGCAGCATCCTCATGTTTATAGCCCTGTAATACAGGGCAACGCTAGAATGATGGCACCACCAACACATGCACAGCCTGGTTTAGTATCTTCTTCTGCAACACAGTATGGTGCGCATGAACAGACGCATGCTATGTATGGTAGGAAACGTTTTGTGTTATATGTAACTTTTTAAGTCCTTATATTGTGCAGGGATGTGGTTAATCTGAAGCTTCAAACATGGGTATCGTTCAGAATACACCAGTAAGTGTGGTTTATATTTGATAAGATGACGAGCAGAGCATTGAAAGCTGAGCCACCTGGTAAAAATGAAAACTCAAGTATGCTGATTTCAGTAGGATGCCAGTGACCAAGATGAAATTTCAAGCTGGGAGCTGCTAAAGAATATCTACTGAAAGAAGTTTGTTCAAGTTCTCTTGATGCTTTTGACACAATATCCCTTGATTGTTTCATCGTTATAATTAGGACTTGTTTTATTGCAAGGCTATGACCTCAGTTTCGAACTTGACTTTAGTTCTGACAACTAGTGAAATGCTGTCTTTATGATACTACTAGCATTATTAACAGTATCAACACTGCTGTTTAAGCAAGATAGAACATGTTTTGCTTCTCTTACTTTTTAAAGTAAGTCAAGAATAAGGTCATGTATTACTCTGACTTTGGCAATTGGTCTTCAGCTCTCTCAGAGGGGCATATTTCACTTACAACCTGAAAATGTGTGAAAACTTTGTTACAAAGTAAAATGTGAAAGAATTTCTAAAGCATTATAAATGTATGATAAAGCAACGCCCAATTTGGAGTCAAAACCTCACTGCAAAACGTGCTCTTGAAAGAGGTAGAGTCAAGGTTGCTGGAAGGCTGGGAAATTGTCATAAAATGTCAAACCAGCAGATGGTCTCCTGAAAACATCGCATTTCAATACCTGTTACAGCATCTGAGGAAGACTTTTATTGGGTCACATATATTATTGACTTAGATTCTAATAAAAAATTTTCTCTACCTTTAGACATCTTTGTATGTTTTCCGGTGCTTAGTTTTACACTGCTGCTTAATGGAAGTCGATGATGTGTCATGAAAACTTACAAGGCTAAGAATCTGAAGTTTAGTGTGAAATTAATTATGATTTTTAAAAGTCTGTGTCCTACCCATCTGAACACATCCTGCCAGATCTCTGCAGTGGTATGGTAACATAGCTAAGAAACTAAATAATAGAGTGAAACCTTTTTTGACACTTGGAGGAAGAACATTTCAGCTCATTTGTGCTGAAGCTGAAATGGAAGTTACTTGTAGAGATTAAGTCTCTCTCTCACAGATCCTTGCTAATTGTATTACTTTGATCTTTTCAACTCTTGTGCTTGAGGTGTCCATGTAAACAGACCTTCTGTTTGCTTTTTCATTAGATTAAATAGAATTCCGATAAAGTGAATGATCAAAGGCTTTCAGACCTTTACTGGTGAAAACTCTCCTCTCAAAACCTAATTAAAATAAAACCAAACATGAGATAACCTGAGATTTGATTCAAAATGGTTGCATGTGACTTCCTAGCAATTTCCCATTGTGCACCTTCCTTATCTTCTGTAACTAGCGGGTTCTACAGCATTGAAGTGCAAGCCCTTGGTTGGCTTTGATCAAATGTCTGTGTGTTTTTTTTACTGATATTCTAACTGACAATTGTTAGATCTCATTTTGTGTTGGGTTTGCAGCTTGTCTGCTTTAGGTATGTGCCTACCTACCGGTGCAAACAACTAAGTTGGGTCAAACAAGCCTTTTTTTTTTTCATTTCCTGCCATATAATTAAATATTACTTTTCCCAGAGCATCTAATTTAACAGAAACCACATGTTCTCCTGAGTTCTTTTAAGTAGCTCCTTGGTGACTTTTCAATAATCTTCCCCCTTCCCAGTAAATGATCCAAGTACTTGAAATTCTTGTTACTGAAACCATTCAACCCAGAATTAGTTGGTTCATGTTCCCTTAACCTATAAAGTTTACAGTAAGATACACCCGAAGTGACTTCTAATGTCATGCTGAATTGAGATAGTGCTGTAAGTCTTCCATGTGCCGAGTACTTGAAGACCTTGCCTAGATGGATTGTTTCCTCAAAATGTTTCCATCTGTTAACGTATTCACTTCAGATTCTATTTATTGATATGTGAAAGCTTAGGGAAAGCATAGCAGTGCCTAGGGTGATAAACCTAAGCTGCTTTTGGAGTGCATTGCTAAAGAACAACAAGCTGGAGTCCTTCACATCTGATTGATTGACTAAGGAAGTATCTATGACTTATGTTCTGTATTTTGGGAATCCTAAGTTTACCCACAGTATCTTTGGACTAAATATTCCAATGCACTTTGACGCTGGTCCTTTCCAAAATAATATAAAAACCGAGATTAACAGCTTCCTGAGAAAAACAACCACTGCTGCTTTTGATTTCTGGAGCCCTTGCTCAAACAAGTTCTCAGATTTCCTTTTGACTCTTTAAAATTGCTATCTGATTTTTCCAAGTAATATATATTAATATTTATTTTTAATTAACACCCCCCCCCCCCCTCCCTGCTGATGTCTGGGTTCAGTGGGCTATACTGCTCTTTAATCCTTCAAACCACTGCTTTCTTTGAGATAATTCTTGCCAAATTTACTCAACTGTTTTCCTGCATGTGTGGTAGAAGTGTCTGGCAGGACAGCCGCACCGAGGGGCAGGGGTTGGGGGGTGCTGCTTATGAAGTATCCTTAAGGTGAGAAATGTTCTCTGGTGAGATCAGAAACTCCATCTTCCCTACTGGTTTGGAACAAGTTGAAAGTCTGTGGCAAGTAGTAACTGCCTGCCAGCAGAAATGCATGTTGATCCATTAAATGACTGTCCACACTGCCAAGAGCTTGGGGTTTGTTTTCCTTCCTGTCTCATGAAGAGACAGCTGAATCCGAAATACAAGCAGTGACCTGTGTTTGTTGATAAGCACTCTCTCATTTTAAAGAGAAGCATTTTTGGCCTACTGCTGTTTAGTGGGATATTTCTGCACTTCTGGGATTCCCTCACCAGTCATTACAGTGTCCTGCTTCTGTCTCCCAGCCTGCTTTTGACAAGAATTGAAGAGAAGCAGCTGAGTTGCGTGGTCACCACTCGACCCATCTAGACATAGGACGGAGGAGTGTTTAGATCATTGAGTTTTTCCCTTCAAAACGCGATTGGGAAGGACAGTGTTCAAGCTACTATCTTTCTTTCATCTACTAGCCAGATGATAAAAATATCTTATTACACACTTCAGCTCATAAGTTCTGGAGGCGTGAGCCACTTAGATGTCCTTGCCAAGGGGAGTTTGAAATGCAGGCACTGCTGCACCTTTAACTGCCACACACATGTACCTAACACGGAGTTACTGCTCTTCCCCTCCTGAACTGCACGTTGGTTTCAGAACACCCCATCCGTCTCGGAAGCGTTGGCTCTGTGCGATCTCTCCAATACCAGGGTCATGGGGCTGGTAGAGCTTGCTGGCCATGGTTTGCAGTTTGACCGCTTGGTCTGTGCCGCAGAAGGACGTAAACTTGTCAAGTGCTCTCAGGAGAAAACTTTATTATCGAAGTAGGGGGTGGATCCATTCATTCCTGTGACAATGAACGTGTGTTGGTTTTACCAAGCAGCTGAATTCCCTGTGTGTTCAGATAACTAGAGCCCTCTGAAAAACCTTACTTTTGTGTTTAAAACCAGGCATCGCTTTTATACAGATGCATTTCCTGGGTTTTTTTGTGCTCTCATTCCTGTCCCCGTTCTCCCTTCCCTTTTCCCCTTCTGCATATGTGTTACTGGTCTGGTGTGTTCTCTAACTTTATCTGGTTTCTGTCTCAGCAGTAGAGTAAATTTTATTCCCCTGAAAGTAGAATGGTGGATATAATATAAACTTCAGAGGATTCTCCAGGGACTAAGAATGAACCAGTCACCGAAGGTGTCTTGAAACTGTTAAGAATGGCAGTGATATAGCTGAAAAAGCAAGGGGGAAATTTCTGTTCTAATGTGATTACATTACATTCTAACCTTCTTATTACAGTGGACTGTGATAGACCATTAACTGCCATAACGTTTATTTTTGTGTTAAGAACTGAAGACCTCAGTGTCACAGTTTAGAAGGAAGGCTTACTTGAGACTTGTGTTATTTCATCTCCACTCATTTGTAAAACTAAATATCCAGCTCTAATAGCACCTAGAGTAAATAAAAATATTTGCATGGTTCTACAGTCTTAAAAAAAAATATACATATATATATAAAAACATGATGCTGACCATTCCAGAAGACGGGAAGTATGCACATGGCAAGAGGCTAATTTACCTTTCTATTTCCCAAATTCAGCATGTCCCAAAATACCATACAGCAAGGAGACAGGCCCTTCTTTCTACTTTGCCAGTGAGTTGGGTTTTTTGTACTAATTTTAATTGTACAGAAAAGCACTTTCTAAAGAACAGATGTTAAAGGAATGGGACGTGTTGAGGGAACAAGTTTCCTTGCACCAAACCAGTATGTGGAAAACACAGGAAGGTTGTTTTTTTTTTTCCGTGGACAGGAAAATGAAGCTGTTAAACAGATTTATGTGACCACAGGAAGTTGATTTGTCGGTCTTTTGAAATGTATTTTGCATGCCAAATAACCTCTGACTTTACTGCCCGGCCTTTTCACCTGCAGCCTAGCAGTGAGTACTGCGTGTGGATAGCCTCTGCATAAAACCTAGAGCTGCCTTAGTCCGTCTTACATGGCCCAAATGGGATTTTAATGCCTGGCAAGTTAATCTGCTTCCTGAAAGGAGAGTATCTTGTGCCTTGTCTCTTTAAAAAGCTGTGCCTTGGGTTCTGAGCCCCTCAGAGGAAATAACATGAATTACAGCCAAGGTGAGGGAAACTTCCTACAGAGTTGCTGCAGTATCACTGAAGATGTGCAGTCATCATTGTTACAGACAGTGACTAGATGAGGATTTCTTGCTGGTGTGCAGCATCGGCTGCTTCCTCTGCAGCGGATGAACGTTACCAGTTACGTTACCTGGCTCCACTGCTCCTGTGTGGTGTCGCCTGAGCTGGTGACCTGCAGCAGTGTAGGCGATGGAGAGGGTCTGATGTTCTGCATACTCGCAGTACACGACAGCTTATACAGAGTGCAGTTGTCTGCATGTACGGGGAAAGGCAGAGAGCTAAGAAATACTGCCTTGTGTGTTGGTGTTCACAGCACTTGGAGGAAACTGGTTTTGGGGAAGTAGGGTGGTTGCAGGATGAACTGCAGTTGCCACCCCAAGTCACAGGAAAGGAGGAATGCAATTTCAGGATGTTTCTGAACTTGCTCCCATCCCACAATGGGACTTACTGCTGTGTCTGTCTGCAAGTCCATGCCAGGCGTTTTTCTGTGTTATTTTTGACTTAGCTCACGTAAGAGGGACGTGGGAAATACCACTTGTTCTCAAAAAATGTCTTGTGGAACACACTTCCTGTATTTCTTGTACACAAATGGTTCTGCGTCAGCCAGCATTGTAGTATGCTGACCTGTCCTGTTTCCATGCATCTTGGTTTGGTGCACTGAAATAACTTTAATAAGCTCGTTCCTTTTGTGGATAATCTTTTAAGTGAAGTCCACTCTACGTATGTAAAATGACTTCTTTAAATGTTTATATTACAAAAGAAACATTTGCTATTTCTTTGCTTCCTACCATTCAGGTCTTTTAAATGTAGTTATCCTCACCATCTTACTGGGTCTGGCAATAGTTTTGAAGTTTGTTCACTTGTCAGTTCTTGAAAATAAGGCTGTTCAATGCATCTTTGGACAATGACCAACGATGACCACCACCATTGGCAGCACTGAAATTTCTACCAGGGGAAATATGAAATGGCATTACGTGGCTTTTGCATGTACCCTTGTAGCTGGGAGATCTGCTTGATTTCTGCTGCTCTGACCTCTTTTGATTTCAGCTCCTTCTGTGGGTTTAGTGGCTGATTCCTACTTGTTTTACATCTCAGAAAAATGGGTTCAGCAATTCAATTTGCCTGGTTTTTTTTGCTCACTTTATACTGAATCATATCTTCATTGCATATCCCTGCAAGGTTAGCACAGTTAAATATTACCTGTTAGGAACCAACCTGATGTATGAGATGCTGGAGTGAAGTGGGGTTGGCCCCGTGAGTATTTCTTGGGGAGAGGAACATAAGGCATTAAGGGTGAGGAAAGCAGTAGATTTCTGCTGGCATGAACTGAGGTTACTTGCAGCAAGGAGATAATGCAGAGCTGTTCTGTCCTTTCCTAGAGCTTTCTCAGCACTTTCTTGGATAATAGACGGCCATTTGGAAAATCTCCAGAGTACTGACAATGGGGGAATATGTTGGATAATTGGCAGTTTTCCCACCACCACCTCCTGTCTTATCTTGTTTGCTATTCTGTGTAGTGAGCTGTTTGGATAAACAGGCCCAAATTCTTGAAAAAAGTCACAGTCAGAGCGCTCTGGTTATTGTGAAGCAGGTGGATTCCTCATGACAGTCTTGCAAGACTTCTTTCACAGGCTTGCTGGTCTCTCTGATACTATTGGTTTGTCAGGAACTATTAACCTCACTAGTTAAACGTGGAAAACCTTTTACATTTCCTGAGGTGAAGTTTGAACTAACAAAGATCTGTGCACGTATTTCAGACTTGCTGCTACTTGTCCTAAACAGTTCCTGATTTGTATGCAGTATCCATGCAAGATTTAGATAAGTGTCCGCATCACATTTTTGGAAGACACTTTAATATTACTATTAAAACATAATTTGCAGCAGCATCTGAACTAGTTTTATTGGAGTAATTTGTTAAAGACAAAATGGGGGAGAGAAGAAACTAAGCAAATAAAAGCCCTTCAGTATAAAAAAAATCAGTACTTTAAATGTAAAGCTGTAGATAAAAGGTATTACAAGGTTACAGAAGAGCTGCTACTATGACAAAAATCCTTGACCCTCTCCCTGCTTCTCTATCTGTTCTTTAGGGTGCTATTCCTCGTTTTAACTAGTTTCTTCAGAGAGAAATTCTTCATTGTTAGGTTTTATTGTATAATGTATCTGCTTCGAAATAACTTCGTTTATTATTCTCTCGGTTATAAAGAAACAGAAGATGAATTGCGCAAATGGTTTGAGGGAGTACCACATTATTTCGGGGGCTCTTAAAAAGTAATGAGGCAGGATGTGGGAAGCCTTGGATATCCTACAAGTCAAATTAATTTTCATATACATTTTAAAACCTCTTGAATGGAGTTGAAGTTAATTTGTAGTCAAGCGTGCCAGCTCTGTGGCTGAGGCAGTGGGATGAGAGTCGAAGGAGATTTCTGGGAGCGTGCCCTTTGGGAGCAAGTCAATCCCTCTAAGCATTTATTGCTGTTACTTCGACAGAGATAATAACTTCTGGCCTTCTTCAGGGCACTGTATAATATAGAGGTTGAGAAATTTTCCTACTGTAGGAAATCATAAACTTCATACTGTAAAAATAATCGGTGTTCCCATTGATAGTTTTCATGTAGTCCTTGTAAGAAGGAGTGGTTGTTGAAAGTCAAATAGAAGTGTGGTTGAGATGCTGCTGCAAAGTACATTTTAGTAGTGATATCAAAGAAAAGACTTCTCCGGTATTTGAAAACGTAACAAAGAGCTATGGCAGCAAATACAAGGCTGGTGGGTTTGCCAGTGCACATAGAAAATATCGAGGTCAAAGCCCTTCTCAATCAGAAATGCTTGTAGTGCATGAGTATTCTTGTACGCTCGTGTGCAAATACCCTTACATGCTTATGCATAAGTATGTTAGGATCAACTCCAAGTGCCAGAATTTAAGGTTACAAATATCAGTGAGGTTCATCTGCATTAATAGCCCAGAACTTTGGTGCACATCCCTCTTGGATCATTTGCCCAGTGAAGATTCAATAGAGCTTTCAAAACAGCAGGGCAGAATTAAGTTGAATGTGGTTATTTTATAAAGGAGCGACTCTCATAGTGCCGTGTCCAGGGGAGAAATAAAATCTCAAGCAAAAAATATTCTGCCTGTAAGTATTCTAGTGAGTTTGGGCATTTTAGAACTTGTATTTGTAAGCTTTGCAGCAAACCAAAGTGAGTAGAATGGTAGCGGGTGTCAGGGCTGGTGAGAGGAGCTCAGTAGGGTTCTGTCCTTTGGAGACTTGCTTTTGCTGGATAGTACAGTGCTTTCAGATGCAGCTAAGTTTTTGTTCGTTTGCTCCACCCATCTCGTCTTTCATCCTTTATATATGCTCTAGTGGTTCTGTTTTTTTTCATGAATGTGGAGCCCAGCACAGTGAAGCTGTTCAGAAGCTGCTGCAAATGGTTACTTGCAGAAGTGAGAACTCGCCTCATCAGTTGTGACTGCATGGGGTAGGCAATTGTAGCATAACAGTTGCACTTCAGGTTTCTCCCTTTGCCCTCCTTTTTGGGTTTGTGTACTGGGGCTGGAAAATACCACCAGAAAGCACATTGCTTCTGAAGGTATGCTGCAAACAGGTGCTTCGTTAACCATCTTTTCCTCATGTAGAACAAACCCCACTAAAAAAACCTGTAACCCAGTAGGTAGTAAGCAGTAATTAACTTGTTAGAACAATAAAAAGCTATCAGTACAAGTAAGGAACAGTTGTAGGGTACAGGTTCGGGAGCAGGTTAATAGTTTGCTTTGACTGTTTGTATATACTGTCAGAAAAACTGGCCTAGGTCTTGACAAGCCCTAGTATTGGTGTGAGTGGTGTGCGTTGTCACCTGCTGAACTGTAGTTGCGAGCTTTGCATGAGTTCTAAAAGCAGTAGAGGGGAATAAGCAAAGCATCTTCATTTCCTTAGTATCTTGCTGTTGTTATGGCTTCTCATACTCTGTTAGATTCCCTCAGAAGTGGGGAAACAAAAAAAGACTAGTTTATCATGGCCTATTTTGAAAGAGAACAGGGCAAGACTCATCAAGGAGGGACTTGTTGATATTAGGTTGTTGTTGGAGACTGGTATGGCTGTAGCAACAGATGTGGTTTCACGGGTGTGAAAGTTTTATGTTAAGTTTTTCTTACTTTTTTGGAATTTTGTACCTTATTTGCTACTGCTTCAAGGAATTAAGAATTTTGTGGCAATGCTAAGAAGCTCACAGAATGGTGATGATTCAGAAAAGACTTCCTTGAGGGGAGAAAAAAGATGCAAGATCTGACTGAGTACAAGGTATTAGCTTCAGCAAAGACGTGATGCTCGAGTGGCCTCAGTTTTCTCATCTGTGGTGTAGAGACTGGGTGTCCCTGTAGCTCTTAAGCATAAATGCAGTGTTTGTACTTTACACTGGTGTACTGTGAGCAATATCCAGAAGAGTAGCATGGTGAGGTTAGCCAGGTATAAGGCCAAAGCATTTTTTTGGATGGTGGAAATAAAAATGGCGTGTAACACCTTTGAAAAGCATATTTCAGGAAAAACTAAATTGTATGAAAATGCTCAATTTGATATTTCAAACTGGTCTGTTTGATGAAACAAAAGATTAAATACTGCTTTTTTCAACTAGTATCTGTTACATTGCAAACTAGGGAAGATGAACTGTCTAATTATGGTTATTTATAGACTTGCCTGCAAAACCAAACTGCACAAAAGCAAGGTAAGATACTCAGCTATTTGCAAGATTTTTTTTTTTTTTTAGAAGGGGGAGGGAATATATTTACAGTATGTTTGAGATCTAGCGAAATCTTCAAGTGCACATGGTGACTTGATGAGATGCCTGTTCTGTATCTGTTGTTAAATGCTCTTCTTTTTCATCCTAGTTTCCACTGGCTCACTTGCTCAGCAGTATGCCCACCCTAATGCTACCCTGCACCCGCATCCTCCGCATCCTCAGCCTTCTGCCACACCAACTGGCCAGCAGCAAAGCCAACATGCTGGAAGCCACCCTGCTCCTAGCCCCGTGCAGGTAATAGAACTCAAGGGAGAGAATGTCTTTAAATTGTATTTAACACACTGTAGTGGAAGGTATTGTATCACTCTGATGCTTGACGTTGATATATTGATTTCTTTGAGAGGAAAAATGCTAAGATGGAGCAGTTGCTCAGACAAACCGAGTGTAGCAGATCTCATACAGGACTTGTCCAGATTCCCCTCTTTTTTCTGGAAGGGATTAAGGAAGTAGAGCTATATAACTTAATTTTTCTCGGCTTGCAGCAGCTAGGACTCAAATGTGGTAGGCTCATGACTGACTTTGTTAGAAAAGCTGTCAGGGAAACTTGCATCAGGCCCTTTTTGTTAATAAGCACCAATATGAGAGTCCAATCATTCATTTCTCCCTCTGCACAGGGGATGAGGAATAGCTTGTTTCTGTGTTGTGATTAAGGAAGGGTCATAATTTTGTCAGAGCTTTAATTTGAATGGAATTAAAACTGGAAATAGCAGATAAATGCCGAGAAATGTTTGATTGTATTTCGCCAAAGACAAGCAGCTGGAAACAATAGGCCTTGTGATAGTTCTGTGTGCCTTAGTTACCTACTGGTAATGACTTTAGACTACAAAGTGCAAATGTGAAGTATATCCAGCTTCACGGTTGCAGCATCTCCTTGGTTTTGCCCGTCAGTCCAACTTCCATTTTCCAGGCTGCTGCTCATTTGATTTTCTAGTGGAAGGAGAAGATGAGCCTGTAGAATTGAAATGAGTTTCCTCAGATTTGCCACTGAAAAGATTCACTGTTGAAAGCAGTTTTGGAAACCTTGCTAGTTTACCGAATAAACATGTCTCACTTCTTGGCTGTAACCTAAACAAATCTCCTGTCTTCTTTTGCAGCATCATCAGCACCAGGCTGCTCAGGCACTCCACCTGGCAAACCCACAGCAGCAGTCGGCGATTTACCACGCAGGTCTAGCTCCAACCCCGCCTTCCATGACGCCAGGCTCCAATACGCAGTCTCCACAAAATAGTTTTCCTACAGCACAACAAACAGTCTTCACCATTCATCCCTCCCATGTTCAACCTGCATATACCAATCCGCCACACATGGCCCATGTCCCCCAGGTAAACACAGTTTAACAACCTTCAAGACTAAATGTCTTAATGCCACAAAGTTAGGACAGTCGGGCCTGCTGAAGTGATTTCCATTCTGTCACCTCTCAGCACAGACTACCTGTTGTTATTTAGGTTTCTGTCTGTATATTGCTTTATTTAGAATTTTCCAAGATGTTTGGACCTCAGCTTCCAACACCCAGTGCATCTGCAACTGTAGTTTAATGAAGACATCTTAAGGTGGCACTGCTACTGAAAGAAATTGAGCTCTCTTGCCAGTTCCCAGCTCCCATCTTTGTCCTGCCCCACCATTCTGCTCACAGAACTGTTTGACCATGCAGCAAACCAGGCTGGGGACATGATTCAGCTGAAGTGAGCCACCCCTACTCCCATTTTAGGATATTTCTCAGTCAAATTGGTTCACTGCATGATCACAGGAAGAGCTGGCATACTGAGAGGTTGGAGGTGAGAGCTGAGTGGAGGAAGCCCGAATTGCTGCTTTTGGTGGCAGTTTTAGGCTCAATTTTATACGAGTACATCCAAGAAAGGATATTACACAGGATTACTAGGGAGTAGCAAGGCATTACAATGGGAGATAAATGAGATCCAGTTCAGATGACTGCAAGACAATCCTTGCTGAAAGAAAACGGTGTCTGTGTGTGTGTGTGTGTGTGTCTGTGTTTCTAAATGAACTGCTTATGCAGGAGATTCCCAGTGATTGTTGGGTAACTTAACAACAGTCCTTGTTTCAGGATCAGAAACCCACTTTTGACTACTCTCTTGTGGTCACTTCACTGAAAAAAAAAAAAAAAGATTTTGGGAAGGGAAGCACATGACTGATTAATCAAGAGCTCTGCGTAAAGCAGGGTTACAAAGATTTTCTAATATTTACTAAATCTCATGGATTTAGTGTGCTTTGTCAAGGAACAGACAATTAATCAGTAATTTGCCTGCACAATTCTTCTGCAGACCAAGTACTTGGTGTCTGGCTTATGTCTTTTCATACAGGTTAAAAATAGTTTGGGATAACAGGACTAACTGTAATTAGGGAGGTTAGTCAACTAGGTGTCCAGTCCCTTGCAGAATTCTGATAAAATCTTTGCTTTGGACCCTGGGACAGTCCATTAAGCCAACGAATTACTAGTTATTTAGGAATTGTTTTACTGGTGTTGAGTTTTTAGCTTTTTAATTCCATTAGGCTTTTAATTTCTCTGCTTTTGTACTGTGGGGAAGGATAGGGGGAGGATGTCCAGACTTGGCTGCTGCTGTGGCATCTTGCCATGTCCTCCCAGCTCTGGTTTCTGCCAGAAAACAAGATGCTTGCTCCACTCTGATGTGCTGGCACTGGTGTGAAAGCTGAAGTTGTAGAGCTGCTTGGGGTGCTTTGCATGCAGCCCTTCGGAAGGGTCTTGCTGCAAGCTCCTGGGTCAGTGCTGTGCCTCGAAACGTGAAATAGGATTGTTCAAGTTCTGAATAAAGGTAAAAATGTATATGAAGTGTCCTGTACACGTCATGGCCAGGCCCACGCCTGTGCTGTGGGATACAACATTGCCTTCCTTTCTGTGTGCCAAGCACTTAATAAGCAAACCTTGCTGAAACAAATCAGATGCAACTTTCAGGCAGAGCTGACTGCTTAGTCAGGACTTTTTGCAATCAAAGAAGGCAAAGCCTGCTTTACTCTTGATTTTTGACTCACACAGTCTCTTTTGCTGGAATTTTTTTAGGACGCAAACTGCAATCTGTAATCCATGTAATTTATACCAAACTAACAGACTTCTCCAAATGAAGTAGTTCCCTCAAAAATCTCTGATGAAGGAATAACTACAGTTCTGTAAGACGTTTTAGATGCATATAATTATTCCATTGTGGGGAACCTAATCTCTGGATTTAATAGTTTCTTAGCAGCTTCATTTCTAACTTCTGAATACAATTCTAAAATATCGTGTAGTAGGAATTCCAGTTAGGCTAACACAGGGGATCAGTTGAATTTCCCTTCAGGTTATCAGATGAATCTTGAGCTGTTTGATATCTCACTTGAGAAACAGTACTTCAAAATTCATTACAGAGTACTGTCAGCTGCCAATTTGCAAAGTATTTGGGCCCCAGCAGAAATTATCCAGTGTGTGTATTGAATACAGCTGCTATATGAATAGCTGTGTTATAATGACTGTTATAATAGCCTGTTTGTCAAAGTAAAAATGGTGCTGATCCTGAAAGGTATTTCTGTTTCACAGCCTTTTCTTCTAAGCCTTTTTTAGAGCAAGAGTGAGATTTGAATTGCAGTTCCTGCCTTTAAAGGCTTCTTGAGTGCTATTAATACAGTGCAAGTCTGATAAAGAGTTCAAGGAATGTCTATGATGAGTCAAGTAACCTTTTTGTCTTTAAGAAATAAAGATGTAGCCACTACCTGCTATCTGTCTTTACTGGCATGTGAAACTTGTGAGGCTGTGACTCTTGCACCGTAGTGCTCCGTGAATGGGACATGGTAGAAGGACAAAATAAACCTGTTACACAAATGCTTTTTCTTTTTTTCAAGAGAAACCCAACGAAAGCTCTGAGAGTTCCTTAATGTTATGTGCTTTTAAGAAACTAGTGTTTACTAGCTTTTTAAACTAGAAAATTGATGACTTCTAGAGTCGTGAACTACCCTGAGATAATGAAGCCGACCTACAAGTTACTGAACTTGTTTGCCAGAAGGTGATCAGCCATTGTAAAGATTAATCTCCTTTTTCCGCTGAGACTTAAGTGTGATTGCTTCGATTACACAAGGACCTTAACTGTGATGAGCTTAACTGGCAACAGAACAAAGCTGACTTAACAGCATAAAGGGATGAAATCACTCATCTTAGAATGACTGCCTAAATGAGTGATAACGTGGGCACAGGCTGCTGGAGAGGGTGGTTTTGAGGGCAGGGAGCCATGAAAGGATGTGGAGTTGTGTAATGCGCAGCTGAGGAAGGGATGCCAGACTCCCAGCGCGTGTGAAGTTCCTATCTGTACCCAGCGCGTTCTCTGCATAGGAAATGCTTTGATCTAGGTTACTAACAGTAATGTTTTGAGGATTTGTTGCTGAGGATTGTTTTTTGGGTTTTGTTTGTTTTTTTTTTAAGTATCTCACCATATAATGCTGGCAGTTTCTCCCAACGCTCACTGTCCAAATGGCTGAAATAAAGTTGGGAATGTGACTCAGAGCCAGCAGTAAGGATTTAAGCCCTTTTTTTTTTTTTTCTGGTGTGGTGGTTTTTTTTTTTTAGTTATTATTTTTCTGTTAAGATCTCTGACTTAATCCCTACAGCTAATCTAGTTAAAATGGAGTAAATCTCTGGATTTACTGGTACAGCTGGACAAAACTTGACAGTCATGTGGCCAGGAGTGATGCCTCCTTGTGACCATTATACTAAAGAGCTCTTTGTTTCAGGCTCATGTACAGTCAGGAATGGTTCCTTCTCACCCAACTGCCCATGCTCCAATGATGCTAATGACGACACAGCCACCTGGTGGTCCCCAAGCCGCCATCGCTCAAAGTGCACTACAGCCCATTCCAGTCTCGACAACAACACATTTCCCCTATATGACGCACCCTTCAGGTGAGGAGTGTGTGCCCGGGAGACCTGCACCGTAACTGAGCCAGGTCGTAGTAGTGAGGAGAACTGTTATGAACCAAATTTGGGGAAAACGACAAAAGAAAAACCCTTAAGATGTCCGTGTGGAGTGGCAGACTCTTTCTGCATTTCACATTTATACTTTGCCAGCCCAAATGCGAGCCTAGATAAGCATACGAGATTTATCTAACGGAGCAAAGACGCTGCTTCTTGCTAGCTGAAGCAGAGAAACGGAAAGCTGTGCAGACACTGGCACTGTGGGACTGTGTTCTTCCAGGTTTTGTCGTATTTTGCCGTGGGGGATGGACTGTTTGTGTAGCCTGTTTATAATGATTTGGGGGGTTTATTACATTAAAAGTGAGCAATCTGGAGGATAGGAGTGAAATGTTACTCGGGGGTAGGGCTGTTCGATTTCTAATGACAAGTAAAGCGACAACTGAAGTCTAATCTTTAATTCAGAGTAACATTGTGCAGCTTTACTTTTTTGGGAAAAGTAGGTGCTGTATGATTTCTTTCTACTTTAAACTAGGTTTCTTTATTAATTTCCAAACAACCTCTAAACTTTTGTGGTGAACTAGTTACCTGATTGTGTTTCTTGGGGAACGTGTGAGCAGAACAAGGCTGCTTTTCTGAGGGTTTAGGTAGGGGAAAAAACATCCAAAGGACATCTTGTACGCAGGGTTTTGTTTAAAAAAAAAAAAAAAAAAAAGAAAAAGAAAGAAAAAGTTCAGCTCAGTAGTTGTCCTGTGACCACTTTACTAGCAAACTGTTGTGTGGCTTGCCAATTTATTATTTACATTTGAACTTTTTTTTTACAGTACAAGCCCACCACCAACAGCAGTTGTAAGGCTCATCTGGAATAACTGAAAGGCTGGATACCTTTTGTAGGCCAAATACCCTCCTTCTACTGCTTCTGCCAACTGGAAGCACAGAAAACTAGAATTTCATTTTATTTTGTTTAAAAAAAAAAAAAAATTTGATTTCTTGTAACATCCACTAGGAATGCTAACAGTTCATCTTGCAGTGGGAGAGATTCGGACTGAGTAGAGGCATTTAGGAACTTGTGGGCTATTCCATAATTCCATGCACTGTATCTGAGTCCTGCAAGTGCCCCAACTCTGCTTGCTGAAAACTGGAAGTTATTTATTTTTTAATGACCCTTCAAAGTTATGAACTCATCAGCTAGCAAAAGAAGTAACAAGAGTGATTCTTGCTGCTATTATCACTAAAAATCAAGACTTGGAGATCCCTTTTACTTCTAACTAAACTTGAAACAGGTTCAGTAAAAAAAAAAAATTCTAATCGTCAAACTGATGAATTATTATTTATAAATCACGTTTGATGAGATAATCACTATCGTGAGACAGTGATGTAACTTTTAAGTTAAGAAAACTTTTACTTTGTAGATAATATAAAATAAAAACTTAAAAAAAAAATAAAAAATAAAAAAAGTTTTAAAAACTGACCTACCCGGCATTCGTGTCTTGTTTTGCCACTTTAATGTGTTACCACTTTAATTTCACCTTCATGCCTTCTCCAGCTTTCGATCTCGTTTGGAGTGAGTGTTTTCCTTAGCGTGAAGTAAGCTCTGCGATGCGTTTGTCCTGTGCTGCTGCTGTGTTGTGTGTGTGTGCACCCCTCATCGTGTTTGACTCGCAGGGACAAAATAAGAGAAAGGATTGAAGATCAGCAGTTCAGTAGAAGCTTTAAATGATTTCTTGTGTTCAGATCGCTGCTCTGACTAGTGTCGGGGTGTCACAACTGGGCCTCGAGGCTCAAGCTGATGAGCAACGCAAGATGTGGTGCTGCTGGAGAAAGGAAGGAAGAAATTGGGGTAAGCATTGCTCACCAAAACCACTGGTGGTCTAAGAAGATGGAGGAAAGGACAGGAAAAAGCAATTGGCTGTTGCCTCCTTTGATATTCGAAATGGCTTCAAGTTGCAGCAGGGCAGGTTCAGATTAAACACAAGGAAAAAATTTTTACCGGAAGGATTCTTGGGTCCTGGCAGAAGCTGCCCAGGGAGGTGGTGGAGTCACCATCCCTGAGGTGTTTAAAACACAGGTAGATGAGGTGCTCAGGGCTATGGTTGAGTAGTGAGCAGGTACAATTGGACTTGGTGATCTCAAAAGTCTTTTCCCTGATTCTCACGCCGGCTCTGGGCTTGCTTTTCCTTCCCTGGGGAGGCTTTTAGCAGCCGTTAATTCAGTACCTGTTAAAATGGTATCCAGGCACCTCGAGAGTCAGACTAAAGAAAAGAAAAGTGAGAAACAAGTTCTAAAAACAGTTTATTAAGAGCAGATTTTTTTTTTTTATATTATGGTAAAATTGCATTATTCAAGAATAAGTTACTTGTACAGTACATATGGAAACAACACATAGAAAATCCTATACATGAAGAACTCTTCTGTGCAGGTGAGAAGTACTTTCAAATCAATGTTTTTCAGCCAACAAGCTGTTGGCTTTAATCATCCTGCTAAAGGCTGAGTTAAAGAACACGCAGTCACCTCCCCGCCTCCAGTAGTTGCTGGTGAAGGTTGGGTCTGTTTGCATCGAACACGCTTCAATTAAAACTTGGAATACTCTAACCTGTTAGTCAAGATGACGAGGCTTTATTTGCTTGTTAGAGTAAAACTGCATTGGTTGGGCGACAGCAGTGTTCTGGGGGCTGGAGACTGGAAGAAGGAAGTTTCAGCCTCCCCTGGACCTCCTCCTAGAAGCTTTACCCCCAAAATAGTTATGGAAAACCCATCAGTGAGGGAATGGTGGTGCCAGTGTTTGGTAACCTGCGCTGGAGGGCTGGTGCTGTTCCTCAGGGCTGGGATGCAGGAGGGAGAGAGAGATTTAAATAAGGCTTCATGTCCTGAACCTCTTCAGAAGCCACAGGGCTACACGAAACCCACTGCTGGGGAAGGTCTGTCAGCAAACGGCGTCTGATTCCTGAAGCTTGAGGGGGAGAAGTTCTGGCTGGATCCAAACCTTAGGTTGTGCACTAAGCCAGGTCCCTGCTGTCAGAGAAAGTGAAGGCACTGCTTGGTTTACATCTTTATTGCTAAAAACTGTCCTGAGTAGCTGGCTGAGATGGGGCTTCCCTCTTGCATGTGCCCATCTCCAGAGCCAGGGCACAAGCTGGGACCTTGGTGGTCACATCCAACTTTTATTTCAGCTCTAGGAAATGCTGTTCTCCTCCATGGGAGCCAGGTGGCAGCTCTACTTTGGCTTCTCCTCCTTTCATAACTCTTCCCCAAGTTCAGAAGAATATATAAAATTCCTACAGTTGCTCGTATTCCATCTAATGGGATGACTTAATGCTCTTCACTACCGGAATAAAGAGCAGTACCTTACGGGAGGGATTAATGCGTGCTGGCAGGAGGGCTGCCTGTCAGGCTCTGACCTGTGTTGCAAGCCAGATTCTTTCTAGGAGAAACAGGATTTCAAACTCAGCCCTCCAAGAGCCGGGGAAACGGCCCCAAAACTGCTCAGGTCCCAGTGGGTTCGCAGTGCAGCAGAGCGGAGGATTAACGGGGGGCAAGGGTGGGGCTGGGGGGCTGCCCGACACTTGGGTCCCTTGCTGGGGAGGAAATTATGAAATAATCCGAGCAACTTTCCCACTGCTCCAGCAGGGAGAACAGGCGTTCACGTCCACCAGAGATTGTTTGCACAGGCAAAGTGGCTGACGGGGCGATAACGAATTCAACGTATATTTTGCTAATCAAGCAGAGCAATTTCCATTTAAACCAGAGGGAAACCTCTTGCTGTTAAACTGCAGGTTAAAAATACCACGTGTGTGTGCACGTTCAGTTGTTGGCGCTCGAACAATAAGCTCCAAACAGCCCATCCCAGCAGCAATCTGATCCGCCTGGCATGATCCCTTTCCCAGCCCATGTTTTCTTGCGGATGCTTTGAGCGGTGGGTGATTCAAGTGAGGCCACCGTGTCTTTTGGGGCTGCCTGGAGTGCAGCAGGACTAAAACCAGCTCTTTAACCTTGCAAGATTTTGCATGAGGGAGTGTTTTCCAAGGCATGCGTGCTCCAAGAACCATGCACCCAGCAGGCAAAGCAGCTCACGGCTTGGACTATGCTTCCTCCCCTCTCCCTCCTCATCCCTGTTAATGCAAGACCACGGGGAGTCATTTATTAGCCATGAAAGGGAACTGACTTGCCTGGCACGAACCAGCCCTGGCTACACGCGCTCCTGCCGCTCGGTGCAGCCTTTGTGCTGGTCTGGGGAGGAAAAAGGGATGCGGATACGGCCGAGGAGCTCCAGCCAAGGACAGGGCTGGCTTTGTTTGTCCAGCAGCCTCGCTGGGTTTGGCAGCGCTGACCAGTGCAATTTGCTCTTAATGCTCCAGTTTCAAGAATTAAGTGTGTGACAGCATGTGCTGAGCACCAGACAACGCTGGTCCCCACCGAAATGCAGGATTCCTCCCTGCGCATCCCTTTTCAAGTTGTTTTAAACTGAGAAAGGAGGGGGGCAGGGGAGACCTTGCCTGCTCTAAATGCACAAAGACAGCCTGGGAGGGGGCTGGGGCAAGAGATGAGGCACAAAATACAAATCCTGAATGGTTTCTCAAGTCAATGGTATCCCATTTCTCCCAGTCCTCGTGCTCTATTACTTATAAAACCAGTCTTGCTGCTCCCTGTGCTGTTTGGCCCTGGTTTTTTTGGTCCTGCCCAGTCCTGGCTCTTGTCTGTGCTCTATCTCAGCCCTTTCTGACCCAGCCAGTGCTGGGACCTTGTCCTTCAATTCCTGACCCTGAGCAGAGCTTGGCTCCTTGGGCTTTGACTACCAACCATGCTCACTCTAAAAACCCCTGCCTAGAGGGTGGATTCTTGGAAGACTCCCTAAACTGGACCCTCACGAGGCTTTTTTATTTGCTTGCTTTCAAATTAATTCCTAAGTATTAATGGTCCCGAAGTTCTCCCACCTCTAGTGCAATTGCAAGAGAAATAAAAGACTCTCCTCTAAGGGAAGTTTTGCATCCGAAATCCCGGGGAGCGCTGTGCAGGGCTGTGCTGAGAAATCTGGAAGTTGAGTGCTATGAACATCCCCTCCGGCATGTCGCAACGGCTCCTGCCCCTTCCTTATTCTTAAAATAACGGCAGCTTCTGAGAAGCGGTTCCTCTCTCTCGGCTGCCCCAGCGCCAGCAGGTAAAGCAGCACCAGGGCTCGGTGGCAGCAGAGCCTGGAAAGAGCAGAGGGGTTTGGGGTGCAGCCGCCCTCCCGGCTCCGGCGCTGAGCCCCAGGGATTCGCTGCATGCACCGTGCTTCCCATGGCAGGTACATCTTGCTCCGTGCACACCAGAGCTTCCAGGGCAAGACGTTGGCAGGTGAACGAAGAGAAAATGCGTCTAATTAAAGCCCTTGAGACGCTGCCCCCGCAACCTCCTCCACCTAAGGCACATTGGGGGCGCAGCCCCTCTATGCGGAGAGGCTTCTCCAGGCAGGGACGGCATCTCCTCGCCTGCGAGAGGCCAGTGCATAGCTTTAAATATCACCAAAATCTTGCACGCACAGTCTTTTAGGGGGGGAAAAAATAAAAGGCAAGTGAGAGCGGGGTGGGCAGCTGCCGCTGCAGAAGTATTTGGGGGAAAAAAAAATTACTCAGTTTAGGTTTGCAGGTAAAATGTTTCTATCAGTGGGATAAAACGCCTCCATCACTGGGAGGAGTTGTTGCTGTCAGTCTTGGCGTTAGTTCTCACCTAGCGACATTATTAATGATGGAGCAGTTAGTGTTCACGTCTTAATTAGCAAGGCTGATGGGGTAAGCACGTTTCTGGCTCTCGCGGGGAGTGACTGCAACTGTGCTGGGTTAAAAGGAAAAGAGCAAGAAAAGCCAGTTTTTGCCTTATCTAAAACGAAAGCCCCAAATCTGCTCGCGATCGTCATCTCTGCCCGACGCAGGAGCTCAGCTCCAACAGGTCGGGCTTTGCTGGAGGGTTTGGCAGTGGCAGCGTGTGCCGGGGCGGAGGACGGGGCTCGTCTTTGCCTGGAGCAGCAACTGGTTGATGAATTTATAAGCCACTCGGGTTGTTTTTCCCTTTCTCTTGCGCTACGGGTGCAACACGAGACCCCAGTTCCTTCGCTGGGCGCTGTCGTGCGAGGGACCGAGCCTGACGGGCGCGATGCTCGGCACGGAGGGACACAGGCAGGAGCAGCATGTGTAAACAGTAACAAGAAAGCTTTTATAATAACAACAAAAAAATAAAAAATAAAGGGCCCTTTAACAGGCCGAAGAGAGGGAGCAACACCCGTACTGGAGTGAAAAATTACCCCCTTCCTCGCGAAAATATAATAATTATCCCTAACCAGAGGAAGAAACTAGGTACATTCTTTCTTTCGATGGGACACCTGGAAGGTCTCTGGGATGTCTCCACCTGAAAGTGCATCCTGGTGCGGGCTGGGCACCCGTCAGAGCGGCGTGTACTGGTTGTCGATGGCTCGGACGTGGCCGCGTCCCGCTGCCTCCGCCTCGTAGTCCGAATCGTGGTGCCGGGAGCCAGGAGCGGCGCTCGCCCCGCTGGGGCGCAGGCTCTGTGCCAGCTCCGCTGGCGGCGGCACCAGGTGGAAGATCTGCTCCGTCAGGGAACTGGGGGGGGTCTCGTCGGGGCAGGAGGAGCCGATGGGGGCCAGGCTGAATTCGGGGCTCCAGCTGGGAACAGGCAGGGGAAGAAGGGCTGTGCTGCCGGAGCCGGGAGCTGTGGGCAGAGGGGAGATGGTTGGGGGGATGCTCCTGCCCCTCTGTCCCAGTTGAGGGTACTGGGATGGGGGTACAGGGCACATCCTACACCCGCTCTGGTGTATCTGGCGCTTTGGGACGGCTTCTCCTTTCTCAAAAAAGGAAGCTGGGAGCCCGGGAGTCACCTTTTGTGCCACCGCTCAGCTGCTTCTGCTTCCCCTCCGCTGCCTTCAGCCGAAGAACCCAGCGCTGGGGCACCTGCACCCAACCGGGGGACCCTCTCACCCCTCCATCCCCGCAGCCCCTGGGGACGTCCCCGTCCCTCTGGGCCCACGCACCTTGCGGCTGCGGGAGGACGACGACGTAGCTGGACAGACGGACGTCGCAGGCCGCCCCGCACTCCAGCGGGATGGGGTAGCGATGGAAGTGGTGCAGCATCTCCACGATGGAGGAGAAGCGGAGGTGCTGGACGCGGCACTGGCCCCGCTCCGTCAGCGCCAGCCGCAGGTGCTGCGGGGAGGAGAGACCTGTTACCCTTCCACCAACACCCTTGATGGAGATGACCAGCAGGAACACGGAGATATTTGGGGCTGGGGGGGGGGCACAAACGACCTCAGGACGATGTGCTGCATCCCCAGGTTTTGGCCCCTGGGAGTGGGGATGGGGCCGCTGCAAGTGCTGGGACAGGGACCAGGCAAGGAGAGCGTCTCGGTGGGGTGGGACGCAGTGGGACAGGGGCTGCGCCGTGGTGGTGGCGCTGCCCGAGGGCCTCCTGCAAGATTTCCACCCCTCCCACCATCCCTACCCCAGCCCCTCTCCCACCTGTACCTTTGCTCTGCCCTGGAAGTTGAAGGTGAGCACGTACTCGCCGCGCCGCGTCTCGCTCTGCCGCACCAAGAAGACGCCGTGGCCCTCCAGCCCCCCGAGCTGCACCAGCTGAGCCGCCTTCACGCGCGAGATGGGCCCGTGGAACCAGGGGCAGGAGGAGAGAAACTGCTCCGTCTTCGGCCCTGCCGCCTCGCCCGCCACCCTCGGCGTCGCCCCTGCCAGGGCACAGGGATGAGCAGCCGGGGGGCGTGGGGATCCCTGCCCAGCGCCCCCGTAGCCCTCCCCGCCAACCCTGACCCCTGCCACGCTGTTTGGGGTTGTCCAGTCAGCCCGGGATGCAGAGACCCCTCATCAAGGGATGCCCTGTCCCCAGGGTCACCTGGGCGTCGCCGCTGCTCACCTGGGCTCAGGGGGTCGGGGTCGGGGGGGGCGCCGCCGGCCGCAGGGTTGGGGTGCCGGCACGCCGGGAGCTCGGGGTCACCCACGTCGGACCTGCAGGGGATGCGAGAATCCAGGCTGAGTGCTGAGCCAGCACGGTGTTGGGGGACGCAGGGAGGTTGTCCCCATCCCCAGGCTCAGGGACACCCGCTGGGCGCTTACCCCCTGCGCGCACACTCCCGCATCTCGGCCATCCAGGAGCTGAGCTGCTGCTCGTCCCCGGCCTCGAACAGGACATCGGTGGCATTGGTGACCTGGTGGACATTGGAGAGGGAGACGGGGGCTTCAGAGATGGGCACCAACTTGGGCACCAACCCTGACCCAGCCAGGACAGAGCATCTCCCACCCTCGATGCCAGGTGCTGGGCTCTTCTCCCAAGGGACAGGGCGAGAGGGAATGGCCTCAAGCTCCTCCAGGGGAGGGTCAGGCTGAACATTAGGAAAAAATTTTTCACGGAAGGGGTCATCGGGCACTGGCAGAGGCTGCCCAGGGAGGGGGTTGAGTCACCTTCCCTGGAGGGGTTTAAGGGATGGGTGGACGAGGTGCTGAGGGACATGGGTTAGTGATTGATGGGGATGGTTGGACTAGATGATCCGGAGGGTCATTTCCAACCTGGTGATTCTGTGATTCTATCCCCTCCTGGGTTGGGAAGAGGAACCGATATTTGGCACGGGGGCTTTTGGCAGCCACGGGAATCCCAGAGGCTGGGAAAGGCCGTGGGGCTGGCTGCAGATCTCCCCACCCAGGCCGTACCTTGAGGACGAAGGTGTGGATGTTATCAGGCATCTCGAGGCGTGTGCACCTCCGCACCTCCTGGATGGTGGAGCAGGCGGCGTGCAGCTTTGGCTTGGAGCTCTGCAGAGGGAAGCGCAGCAGCTGAGCTGAGTCCTGACACCCCCGCGCCCCTAAATGCCACCCTACGACCCACTGCTCCACTGGGATAGGTGGGGAGGGTCTAGCCTGCCAGGAGCCATCCGAAACACAGCAACTGGCAAGGAAATACCCAGCTCTGCAGGGAAATACCCTGCTGGTGAGGAAATACCCCCCGAGCAAGGAAATAACCGACACGGCACCGCCTGGCCCCTGCTGGGGCATCTCAGGGGGCTGAATGGCACCCAGTGCAGGGATCCATCTCCCATCCAACAGCAGAAGGATGGGAGGAGGGATAAGGGAGCTCCCAGCATTGCTGCGTGCACCGGGGGAACTGGGGAAATTGGGGTGCAGGCAGGGAGCGCCCCGGCTGAGGGTGCAGGGCTGGGCGCTCAGCGGTGTCGTGCCAACAGCTCTCCCAGCCAGTTTGCTGCTGACACAGGCAGATGCCAAAACGCTGAGCAAACACTTCCAGAAAGGCTCCCACCACCCCTCCCGGCAGCTTTCAGTTCCTCTGCCGCCCAGCGTGCCCCACGCGCCGGCAAGCAAGACACCCAGCACATGGCATGCGCCCAGCCTGCACCCTGGGTGCTGTGAACCCTCCTGGGTGCAAAACGGCCCCTGGAGCATCCCTGCTCCAGCGCTGGGCGATGGAGATAAACCTCCACGCTCATCCTCGCAGTCGGAGCCAGGCGCGTGGCTCTGCATTCGAGCCACCCCATGCAACCCAACCGGCGCCAAGCGCCTCCGTCCCCCTGCACCGGCTTTGCTGGCAACAAAATTTTGATTTTTCTAATTTTGCCTAAATTTTGCTCCCAGCTTATCGCACCCGCGGCGAAGCCACCTCAGCCACCTGCACAGCCCCGAGGAGGTCCCCCTTGGGCAGTCTCCACGCTCCCCCAACCCAAACTAAGCTTGGATGACTTTATTTTCTTTGCTTTTTTTCCCCATCCCCCTTCCTTCCTTCCTCCCTCGACACTCTCGACCAAGGACTTGGTGTACTCTGGGGCCGGAAACACAGCGTGAGAGGGATCAGCTCTTATCAACGCCGAGCTCTGCCAAAAAAGAAAGTTCTTAGAAGTCGTTCGCTGATTGGCATCATGCAACAGAGTCGGTGTCATCGCCAGAGGCTCGCGGCACCCTTCCCCGAGCCCGTGATTGCAGCTATAGCTGCAATCACGGGCTCGGGGAAGGGTGCCGCAAGCCGTTGCGATGACACCAGTTCTTCAACCCAAAGTTCTATTTTCCACCATCCTTGGAAGGTAATTGAGTCCCGCGCCAAGTCCCGCATGGACAAAGCGAAGGACCTGCCCATCCTGGCTGCTTTCCTGAGCTTGCGCACGGTGCCGGCGTTATCGGCGCACGGCCCGACGGCGGCAGCGGCGTTGAGGTTGGCCTCCTCTTTTCCAAGGAAGCGGGGGAATTCCAGGAAAAAAAGGGAGTTCGGCGAAGCCCTTTGCGTCCGTCTCCCCGCGGAGAGCGCAGAAAGGGGGGGGGGGGGGGTGCGTGAAGGGAGAAGGAAATGATGTGGCAGAGAGATACGGCGCCCGAAAAAAAACCAGCCTGGCTTCGGAGAAGTGCCTGCCGCAGGGACGCTGCCCCTCATCCCCCCCGAACCGCCGCACCTGACCGCAAAGATTCCCTGTTCGATGGCAGCCGGTACCGAGAAAGGGATTTCTCGGTAACCAAAACTGCACACTCAACGTGTCCGTCCGGCGCCCACGGGCTCCTTCTCTGCAAGAGAGGGGTTACGGTGGCATCGTGGCGCTGAGCAAACCCCCTGCTGCCCGCTTGGTATCCACTGCAGCTCCTGGCTGGGCTTGGGATCACAGAATCATAGAATCTTGGAAGAGACCCACTGGATCATTGAGTCCAACCATTCCCATCAATCACTAACCCATGTCCCTCAGCACCTCGGTCACCCATCCCTTAAACCCCTCCAGGGAAGGTGACTCAACACCCTCCCTGGGCAGCCTCTGCCAGTGCCCAATGACCTCTTCCATGAAAAATCTTTTCCTAATGTTCAGCCTGACCCTCCACTGGTGGAGCTCTTGGCGCTTACTTCTATTTAGACTCATAGAATCACCAGGTTGGAAAAGACCCTACTGGATGATTGAGTCCAACCACTCCCATCAATCACTAAACCATGTCCCTCACTCGAGAGCGGCATCCTCCCCCCTGCAGTCTGTGGAACCCCCACTTTTTGTGGGTTTATTCTTTGCAGGGAATTTTTCTAGAGTCTGAATACATCAAGCTTCAGCTCCTTCTGCAGCGATCCTCCCTCCGGCAGCCTTCCCAGCACACCTTTCCAACTGCTTTTCTGGCTGTCGTGTGCGAGCAGCAGCAAGGAAACCACCAGGCGGGAGGGCTGCCTCAGCAGGGCAGTCCACAAAAAGGATATTTTGGATTTAGGTTTGTTTTTTTTTTCTGGAAGCAAAACTCCTCCCAGCCTGCCCACAGGTGCCAGGAAAGCCCTCAGCGTCACGCTCTGAGCCGCTGCTGTAAGGAGCACAACCTGCACGGAGGCACAGGGGACACTGCAAACGCTCAAACGCGAGCAGAGCTTTTTGGTTTTTCACTTGGGGGGGGTGGAAAGAAAGGCAGACGGCTTTCCAAGAACGAGAGTGAAATCACAGCACCGCGCTGCCCGCACTCTGAGAGCCACGGGCACCTCTAGGTCTGAGCGGCACCACCCACGCCCCAGCAGGGCGCTGGCACTCACCGTGCACCCCGACCTCAGCTCGTCGCTGCTGGGTCCCCAAAATGCTGCTTTGCATGGGAGGGAGCTGGGGTCACCTGCCCTTCCCAGGTGATTTGGCCAGCGCTGTGACCCCGGCTGACAGAAGTGGCACCAGGAGGATGGTGGTGGCACATCAGTGATAGTGGTGGCACGGTGAGGGTGGTGGTGGCACCACAGTGACAGTGGTGGCATGATTAGGATGGTGGTGGCACCACAGTGACAGTGGTGGCATGATGAGGATGGTGGTGACACCACAGTGACAGCGGTGGCAAGGTGAGGATGGTGGTGGCACCACAGTGACAGCGGTGGCACGGTGAGGATGGTGGTGGCACCACGATGACAGTGGTGGCACGGTGAGGATGGTGGTGGCACAGTGAGGGTGGTGGTGGCACCACAGTGACAGTGGTGGCATGATTAGGATGGTGGTGGCACCACAGTGACAGCGGTGGCATGATGAGGATGGTGGTGGCACAGCGAGGATGGTGGTGGCACCTCAGTGACAGCGGTGGCATGATGAGGATGGTGGTGGCACGGTGAGGATGGTGGTGGCACCTCAGTGACAGTGGTAGCACGGCAAGGATGGTGGTGGCACCACAGTGACAGTGGTGGCATGATTAGGATGGTGGTGGCACCACAGTGACAGCGGTGGCAAGGTGAGGATGGTGGTGGCACCACAGTGACAGCGGTGGCACGGTGAGGATGGTGGTGGCACCATGATGACAGTGGTGGCACGGTGAGGATGGTGGTGGCACAGTGAGGATGGTGGTGGCACCACAGTGACAGCGGTGGCACGGTGAGGATGGTGGTGGCACCACAGTGACAGCGGTGGCAAGGTGAGGATGGTGGTGGCACCACGATGACAGTGGTGGCACGGTGAGGATGGTGGTGGCACCACAGTGACAGTGGTGGCAAGGTGAGGATGGTGGTGGCACCACGATGACAGTGGTGGCACGGTGAGGATGGTGGTGGCACAGTGAGGATGGTGGTGGCACCACAGTGACAGCGGTGGCAAGGTGAGGATGGTGGTGGCACGGTGAGGATGGTGGTGGCACCACAGTGACAGCGGTGGCACGGTGAGGATGGTGGTGGCACGGTGAGGATGGTGGTGGCACCACAGTGACAGCGGTGGCACGGTGAGGATGGTGGTGGCACGGTGAGGATGGTGGTGGCACCACAGTGACAGCGGTGGCACGGTGAGGATGGTGGTGGCACCACGATGACAGTGGTGGCACGGTGAGGATGGTGGTGGCACGGCGAGGACAGCAGGGCGAGCAAACTGAGGCTGCGGAGAGCAAATGCTCCGAGAGCAGCGGGCGCTGCTGCCGGCCCTTCCATTCCCCGGGGATTTCCCTGCGCTGGGTCTTTCGCTTCCACTCTGCAGTAGGTGGGGAAGTGCCCTGAGCTCTTGGGCAAGGTCCCCAGTGGATTCGGGTGAGATTTGTTGCTTCGAGTGATTCCCAGAGCCCGCCCTGTACCCCTTATGCAAGGGGACAAAGCTCAGCCGTGCCCGCAGGGTGCCCAGGCTCAGCTCAGTCCCATCTGGGTGCCGGTGGATGGACAGACAGACGGACAGGGAGGCCACCAAGGGCCGCAGTGGTGTGCGCACTGGATTACTCCGGCATAAAAACACGTGCCATGCCCATGGCGCTGGGGAGTTTTGTGAAGCTTCCCAGGAGCACAGAGACACGCAGCCCCGTGCCAGGGGATGCCAGGCGAGGCAGAGGAGAAACACATCCCATTGCCAAAGCAGCGAGGTGCCAGCAGGGCTCCTGTGGTGGACATCAGATACGCTGGAGGGTGCAAGATACGCTGCGGTGATTGTCCTCGGGGAGCTGTACCGTGGGCAATCCCAGTGCTCATCCTCAGGGACTTTGCTTCCCAGATAATCCCAGCGCTCGCTCTTAGGCATTTTCACCGTGGTTAAACTCAAGGCTCATCTTCGAGGACTTTGCACCGTAGATAATCCCAGCACACGTCCTCGGGTGTCTGCACCGCGGCTAATCCCAGCGTTCATCCTCCAGGATTTGCACTGTGGCTGAGCCCAACGCTCTGCTCCGGGCAGCCGTGTGCAGGCTGGGATCCCACTGTTTGGGGGCATTTCCCTGCACACTCCTGGCCTCTTCGGTGCCTCCTACACCCTGTGTCCACACCAGAGCACCCCCAGCCCAGCTCACACCCTCAGAGCTCGCTGCGCAGTTCCCTAGCGTTCCATGCTCCGGCCTCTCTGCTTGCATGCAGAGCCTGTTCACTCTGAAACCTACTGACAGCAGCAGTAAGTGCCATCATGGGGTTCTCTGTTCTGGGCTTGGGGTACTGGCTGTAGGATGTTTCCTGACTCTGGTAAGCAGAGAAACAACAAGAGGTGATCCCCACTGGAGGTGTGACCTCAAACCCTAACCACAAACCATCCCCAAACCCCCTTCTGCCCACTCCAAACCCCAGCAGCACCAGAGGGACAAAAGAGTTTCCAAGACACCCTATTTCCAAGCATCCTCAACGCCTTCGGCAGGGGACAGAGCTGTCCCCGAGGGGACCGGGATCAGCGGTGACAAGAGGCACCGTTGTGCTGGCCCGAAGCGCTGGCTCAGGGGCAGACGGGGCACAAAGCACCTTCTGTTCCCACCCCGAGCGGCCGCCGAGTGCCGGCAAACGGTGACGTGAGAAAACACAGCCTGGACCCCTGCCGACCCACCGAGCCCCTATTTCTTATTAAAATAAACCTGAAACGCTGTGAAACGCAAACCCCGAGAACCACCGGGTAAATCCATTCCTGTGGGGAGGGATCTGGGGGGGTCTGGCTGGGAACCCCCACCCCATCCTCGGGTCTGACTGCCCCTCTTTGTGCATTGATAAACCTCAGCGGCTGCCAGAGCCGCACGAACGAGTCAACACTCCCTCCCCAAAACCCTACAAATCACCCCAAAATCAGCGAGCCTAGCAGCTCACATTCCCAGTGGGCTTTGGGAAGACGAGGGCTATAAACAGGATCTGTAAACCGGCAGTCTTTGCCAACCCTTTTATTTTAATTTTTTTTATTTTAAGCCAAACTCGCTTCCAGCGTGGGCTGCTTCAAGAATTTCCTGGAATAAATAACAAGCGTGGAAAGTAAACAAGGTGTCTGCGTGCAAGCGGGAGCCGGCTGCAGCCAGAGCCTGAGTCACCCCAAAGCCCCGGGGCGATGTGGGGTGTCCAACACGGATCCCGTAAGGTCCCCGTGCTCCCTAGGGCATCCCAGGATCTGGCATCACCCTAGGGTTTGGCATCACCCAGGATAATGCAAGAGCTTCAAGGGGCATTCGATCCCCCTAAATGGGTATTTTGGACCCAAATCAGGACCTGATGTTGTGTCCTGCCCAGCTGAAGGAAGCAGATCTTGTCCAAAATGCTTTGTTTTCAATATAATCTCAAGATTATAGAATGGTTTGAGTTGGAAGGGACCTTAAAGATCATCTAATTCCAAGCAGGGACACCTCCCACTGGATCAGGAGCTCCAAGCCCCATCCCACCTGACCTTGAACCCCTCCAGGGACGGGGCAGAAACAACTTCTCTGGGGAACCTGCTCCAGTGTCTCAACACACTGCGAAGAAATTCCTCCTTACTTCTAATCTAAATCTTCCCCTCTCCAATTTATAGCCCGTCACGGGCACCGGCCGGAGCTGGGATAAGCTGCCTGGTGGGAAGGAGCAGGATCAATCCCGGTCAAAGCCCAACACCAGGATGAATCCTTCCTGCTGCCTGCGCAGGCTCTCATAAATATTTACCTTTGAAAGAAGCAGCACTCAGCCTTGAAACAACCACATCCTGGGCCATAAAACAGAAAAAAAAAAAAAAAAAAAAAAAAGAAAGAAAGAAAAAGGAAAGAAAGATGACAACCACCCAAAAAACCCACCACTAGGCATCTCACACCAGCTGCTGAGGGGGACCCAGCACCCGCTGGCACCCCGCAGAGGCTAACAGGGAAGCAGCACAGTGCTTTCCCAGTCCCTTTTTGCAGGGATTCTCTCAATATCTGCATTTTTCGCTCACTTCTTGGCTTGCACGTGGCGTTTTCCCAGCCTGCAGCAACCCCTGCGACGGGGACAGCACCGGCAGCCACGTGCTGGCAGGCAGCGAAGTGTCACTGCCATGGGCAGGCAGGTCCCAGCAAGCCCCCCCAATCCCAGCAGCAGCAAGGTGGATTTTAAAGGATGGGGTTAAAAAGAAAGGAAACCCTCCAAGCACCTCTCCTGCAAACCCCAAGCACCCCAGTGCCCGGGGAAGCGCAGGCTGGAGCTCAGTCCCACACCCTTCCCCTCTCAACCCAATCAAGCTCAGGCAAGCTCCATCCCAGCAACACGGTTTCCAAAATAAGAAACTCTGCTCTTCAGCAATTAAGGCTGGGGCTGTGGTTACCCTGCTAAAAGTGTTTTTTCCGTGCATGACCAAGGATGGAAAAAGTTGCGGTTAATAAATGACAAATAACCTTTTGTCTCATCAACCTCCCCCTGCGCGTCCTCACCCTGCGATACAAAAAAAAAAAAAAGAGGGGGGGAAATAAAAAGTCACCGCGAAAAATCTCAAAAAGCCGAAAAGGATGCCCAGCCCCACACGCCTTCGAAGAACAGCGAGTGGTGCAGCACTGAAAGTGAAGCGGAGAGGGGATGCGCCACCCGCCCTGCTCAGCGGTGAAAGTCTGCAGGCGGGTTTCGGTGCAGCTCCGGGTGCCTTTCGGTGTGGTTTCCCCTCTCCCCAGGGAATCGCAGCACATCCAAATCCCTCTGACTCTTATCTAGTGGCATTTTTCCCAGCTTGTGCCCCGGAGCTGCCAGGAGATGGATGTGGTCCCTGGGGTTGCTGGGAGAGGGATGCCAGGAGAGGGATGAGGTCCCTGGAAGTGCCAGGTGAAGGATGTGGTCCTTGGAGGTCCTGTGAGAAGAGTGCAGCCCCTGGAGTTGTTGTCGTGAGAGGGATGTGGTCCCTGGGGTTGCCGGGAGATGCCAGGAGAGGGATGAGGCCCCTGGAGATGCTATGAAAATGATGTGGTCCCTAGGGTTGCTGGGAGAGGGATGCCAGGAGAGGGATGAGGTCCTTGGGGTTGCTGGGAGAGGGATGCCAGGAGAGGGATGAGGTCCTTGGGGTTGCTGGGAGAGGGATGCCAGGAGAGGGATGAGGTCCTTGGGGTTGCTGGGAGAGGGATGAGGTCCTTGGGGTTGCTGGGAGAGGGATGCCAGGAGAGGGATGAGGTCCCTGGGGTTGCTGGGAGAGGGATGAGGTCCTTGGGGTTGCTGGAAGAGGGATGCCAGGAGAGGGATGAGGTCCTTGGGGTTGCTGGGAGAGGGATGCCAGGAGAGGGATGAGGTCCCTGGGGTTGCTGGGAGAGGGATGCCAGGAGAGGGATGAAGTCCATGGGGTTGCTGGGAGAGGGATGCCAGGAGAGGGATGAGGTCCCTGGGGTAGCTGGGAGAGGGATGTCCCTGGAAGTGCCAGGTGAAGGATGTGGTCCCTGGAGGTCCTGTGAGAAGAGTGCAGCCCCTGGAGTTGTCGTCATGAGAGGGATGTGGTCCCTGGGGTTGCTGGTAGATGCCAGGAGAGGGATGAGGCCCCTGGAGATGCTATGAAAATGATGTGGTCCCTAGGGTTGCTGGGAGAGAGACATCAGGAGAGGGATGCAGCCCTTGGAGATGCCAGGAGAAGGATGCCACTGGAAGGATGCTGTCCCTGGAGGTGCAGGCTGAGGGATGCAACCCCAGGAGAAGGATGCAGCTCTCTGGCCACGTGCTGTCCAGCCACCCAAGGACAATGCTACTGGGTTGCTCTTGGCCACCGGAGCAAGGCAACAACCCCTGCCAGCCTGGGATGGTTTAACATTTTTCATTGCAACAAAGAGAGGCAAAAAATTGTGTGAGGATCTAGCTTGCTCCTGGGCAAACCATGGGGATGAGAGCAGGAGCACACGGAGCCCAGCCTGCTCTGGTTCCCAGGATGGAGGGCACCAAATGGGATCCAGACTGACACAAACGTGCCTTTCCCCCGGCCAGGATGATGACAGGACACTGAGATGCTTCCCATCACTAGTAAACCTCTTCCTGCAAGGGCAACCATCGCCTGCAGGCTCCAGCAAATCCCTCAGGCCACTCGTGGCGGTCCTAGGAGGAAAAGACCATTTTGCATCGTTTTGTGCAGGAATAGAAGCACGGAGGAGCTTACAAGGCTGCAACAGCTTGAGGATATTTGTGCACCTGATTTGCTGCATCCAGTTTTTCAGCATAACTACAGGTCGCTAATAAGAGGAAACATGCTTTGGGTTTTGAAGCAAAGCATTGTGCTGCACAAGAGGGGGGTTTGCTCAAGTCCCTGCCTGGGATAGGGATGCAAACACAGCTGCTGCTGGGGTCAAGGCTTCCCAAACCGTGGCCTCTCCGTCCATCCCTGCGGGCAGGAACCAGCAGCAGCTCCTCTTCCACCACTGCCTCCTCGTACGTTCTCAGCCGAGTCACTTAAGGCTGTGTTTGAGCAGCCTCAATCGCTCCTGGAGGTACAACGAGGTTCCAGGAGGAGCCGGGATGGGGACCACGACATCAGGATACCCACCCCCAGCACGCCTGGCCGGCTGCCACGTGGAGCACCAAGCGCTGAACCGGAGCCCAGCGGCACAGCACCTGCTTGCTCAGGAGGTGGCAGTTCTCAGAAACCAACTTCAGGTGAAAGGAAGGGGAAAAAGAAAGAAAAAAAAATAAAGAGAGAAAAAAAGGAAACCAAAGCAGTCTCACGCCGAGCAGAGATAAAAATATTGCTCCTCCTGCAGCCACGGCTACGGGCATACGAGCCCTGACACAGACACCACGGGGTTTTCACCGGATGGAGTCTTCCCGGCTAGTTTCAGCATGCCATCAATTTACGGGATGCGCTGGATTTCATTAAAACGCTATAAAGAAACCAGCACAAATGCAAATCCCATTTCCCTTCTCCTTCCTGTGAAAACATCTGGTCAACAGAAATAGCCTGGGACACCGCTGCTGCAAATCCCAGTTCTCCCGGAGTTTCGGATTTGGCCGTTCCACAGGCTCTTGGGGCTGGGGCTCAGCTGATGAACAGGGCTGCCCCGAAACGCGAAAACCTGCGTGTCAGCTTCGGCTTAAATTTATGAAGGCAGAGAGGCCTCAGAACTGCCCAGACCTACAAGATATACGAGAATAAATGGTAGAGGAGAAAGCCCTTAGTGCTTCCACGGAAAGCAGGGAGGCCTGGTGAGCATCACCCTCATACTAGACATTAAAGAATCCCCCTGTGCTGCATGCCTAGGACCGTAGCCAGGGTTTCTCGAGCTTTCCTGTGCACATGCGTGCTTACAGACGATACGAGCACTACAGACACCTCGATATTCAGTGACCCAAGTGCTCTGCACGCCAGGATGGCCCCACTGGTGCTGGGTCTGGCCACAGAGCCTCGTGCTGCAGAGCATCGTCACCTCACCCTGGCACCGGTTAGCAGCACAGCATCTTCACCCCCTTCTCCAGCACATCGGCACCCGCCAGCGTGTCCCCAGGAAAGGGCTCGGGGTGACCTGAGCCCACCAGTAGCCTCCAGCCAGGCTGCGACCTGCACCCAGCAGAGCTCCGGATCCAACTGTCTCCAAATTCCTCCTTTGCAACATCATTTTTTCCAGTATTCAAGGGAGAAAGGAGCGATGCCAGAAGTGACCCAGCAAGCGTGGAAAGCCCAGTCTCATCCCACTAAAGCTCCCATCAGACCAGCCCATCCGTGCAGGGTGAGATGCCCACGGTGGGCGGCACCGCGGATATCGCGGCAGCTCCAGCACGGCTCACCGGCACTCACCCCGTCACCACCACCCAAGGAGTAAATGGGATTAGGGCTCTTCAAAGCCCCCTGCTCCCTTTGATGCCAGGCATGCTATGGGATTAGGAAGAGAGGCCCCTTGGAGCACACTGTGGGGGAAAAGCAGGGGGGAAAATAAGATAAAAGCTGGCAGGAGCAGAGTGATGGAGCAGCAGCCAAGCCCTGGTGGGGTACACGTGGAGCCACCCCCTCTCCCCACACCTCCTGCCTTTCCAAAGTCATCGTGTGGTGCTGAATATCTGGGGGCTTGGCTTGATGCTGTAAAATTGGGCTGAATTTCCATTTAAATACGATTATATCAAATTGAAAGGGTAGAAAGGGAGGAGCGCACGTCAGGGAGACCTCGAGGGTGACCGACGGTCCGGAAACCAGCCAGGGATGAGAGACCCCAAAGACTGTTTTCACGGTTGCTTATTTAAAACCATTAATTCTTCACGTCAATCGACAGCATTTTCAAATCACAAACAGAGCCACAACACCAGGGAAAGGCAGCACCAAAACCCTGAGAGCATCCCAAGACCCAAGGGTGAAGGGGAGGGGGCTCCCTGCAACCTTCCCTGGGGAGTTACTGGTTATTACTTACTTATTTTGAAGGAGAAAAAAAACCCACAACACCAAGAACTGTCTTGTTCCCACTGTTAAAGCATTTGCCCCCCTTGCTCGCTTTGGGGAGCGGGACCCTCCAGCCCACAGAGGACTTTCCACTGCCCCCAGAATTCAGCCGCGGTTACTGGGAAAAGGGCTGGATTGATTCCCCTGTAAAAGGAGACAGGATCTGGCCCTGGCCCAATTAATTAGAGAGGAAGGACCCACCCTGAGAGTATTTGCACAGGAAGCAATTTACTCATGGATCCAGCTAGGAACATCCCCCCTTCCAGGGACCTGGCTGAGAAACACCCCCTGCTCGACGCCCCGGGGACTGCGGGGTCCTCAGCCTCACAGGGACTGGGACTCACTTGGAAATCTCTGTGGGACAGAGATTTGCTGCAAACTGCAAAGGAATAAACGCTGCGGTGCTGGGTGAACTTTGCTAAATATCTTGTTTTAAACGCCTACGGGTCAAAGCTGGGCGGTGAGGAGAGGAAGAATGTGCTGGGTTTGCTTCCCCGAGAGGAGGGAAGGGGGAAAAAAACAGACTCTGGGGATTCTACTGGTGTGAAGGTGGCCAAATCCACAATAAGGTGCACGGGTGCTGTCGGGCTGCTGGGAGCACCCTCTGACTGCCCCAGGGTGATGCTGTTGGGAGCCAGAACTCCTTGTGCCCCAGGACGGGGTCACATACTCCCACAAGAACAAACAGCTGCAACCCCTGACACAATGGGGCTTTAAAAGCAGCTTTTGCTTTCACATTTTCCAGTTTTGGAGTCAGTTTGTTGGGTTTTTTTGGAGTGTTTTTTTTTTTTTTTATATTTAATATCGGTGTTGTTGACAGAAATAGCTCGCTGGCCCCGTGCCGCAGCGAACAGCAGAGACCTGGCTCTACCTGAGGTTTCCTCCCTCTGAAGCTCAACTCGGTCATCAAAGTTAAACAAGCACAAGAAAATTAAAAAAAAAAAAAAAAAAAAAAAAAAAAAAGGAAAAAGAAAGAAACCCCAGCCTATCACGCCTGGGTAAGGCCTGCCATGCGGAGGAACTGCCTTTTTAAAGATTAAACACCACGGCTCCCCCCGCGTCGCTCCCCGTTCACTCACATCCTGCATCATCTCCGCTCCAGCCGGAGTCTAAGCACTGCAGGAGCTCCCTGGGGTAGCAGGGATCTGAATGTCTAGCCACAAAAGTACTTACAAAAATAAAATTCAAAGTCCCTTACAGGTCCCACGGGGAGCAGAGGGAGGCGCAAAGGCTAATTCCTATTTTCCCCTTCCTTTCCCAGCGTGCCCAGGCCATCAGATGCTCTGGCTGCTAGAGTCACGGCACAGCAGGGACAGGGTGAATTGGAGGTTTGCCAGACCCGCCGTGCTGGGATGAGCCCATGGGGATGCTGGGGATGAGGGGGATGGAGACTGGTGGCCTCCATCCTCAGCTCTGCTTCTAGCTGGAAAAACCTGGGTTTGGGGTCCCAGCAGGGAGAAACGCAATCGCATTTCAACAGACTACAACAATCAGCGCGCACTTCACCGCCCTCAGCACAAGGTCACAGCATCTTTCACCCTCTAAAACGCAAGGCTGCGACAGTGGCTCAGCTCTCCTTCTCAGAGGTCTTAAATAGACCGAGCGCAGCCTTGAGTGGCTGCAGCTGGGGGACAACAGCAGCAAAGCAAACACATTTGGGTGAGAAATCCTAGATGATGATTGATACGCTGTGCTCTGTCCCGCAAGGACATGTTGGCACCCTGGGATCATCCCCAACCCATCGCCGAGGGACCCGCAGCATCATCTGGCTGAAACGGGCAAAGAGCTGGACATCAGGAAAAAAAATATTTCATGGAAAGAGTCATTGGGCACTGGCAGAGGCTGCCCAGGGAGGGGGTTGAGTCGCCTTCCCTGGAGGGGTTTAAGGGACGGGTGGACGAGGTGCTTAGGGACATGGGTTAGTGATTGATGGGAATGGTTGGACTCGATGATCCAGTGGGTCCTTTCCAACCTGGTGATTCTAAGAGCCGGCAGGTCCTTACCTTGGGTGGGTCGAAGAGCTCCAGCACGTACTCCTTGTTGTCCGGGGTCCCCACTTGCCGCAGCACCAGGCGGCAGCGCTGCCAGCGTGTCCCGCTGTCCAGGGAGGTCTCGTCCAAGAGCCCGTACTTGAGGAGCCCTTCCTTGCGCACCTCGGGGGGCTGCTCCCGCGACAGCCCCCACGGCAGGATGCGCTTGCCCAGTCCCGGCTTGAGCGCTGCCTCCGTCACCACCTCCCCATCCCCATCGCCGGGGATGGCATCCGAGGAACGGCGTCGGAAGAAGCTGCGCCAGCTCCTGCGCAGCTGGCTGAGCGAAAAGGGCCGCCGGGCTGGTCCCGCCAGCTCCTCTGAGCTCCAGGATTTGCGCAGCCCTCCCGGAGCAGCCTCCGGAGCTCGGCTGGGCAGCTCGGGGTGGGTGCCTGGCTCTGCATCAGCTTTGGTGGTAACCGTGCCCAAGGAGGCATCCATGTGCCGCCGGTGTGTCTCCCGGTAATCCCATGCGGGGCCGGCAGGGAGGATGCGGAGCTGGTTCATGGCGAAGCCCTCCTTCACCTCATGGCAGAAGTACTGCTGGAAGAGGTCGGTGAACTGCACCGAGAAATTCTCGGCGGCCAGGAGGTCATGGTGCGGGTGCTCGGTGGCGAAGCGCAGGTAGTGCCGCGCCAGCTCCTTGGCGGTGCTGATGGCGTGCCGCTCGCAGAACTCATGCCAGCCCCGGGGATGCGCTGGCGTGCCGGCCGGCAGAGCGTGCCCATTCATTGCCGTGGCTCCTGCGAGGTGGCCGCGCTGCAAGACAGAGCATAGCGGTGGCATCAGGACAGTCCCAGTACATCCCCCCCCACTGCCCTGGGAGCCGCTGCCCGTCACAACCATGGATGCGCATCCGCAGGGCGAGCGGCCCAGGGCACATCGTGCTTAGCTGGGTCCAGCCAAAGCCGCTTCGTTCACCGGGAAGGAGCACGGGGATCAGAACTGCAGCCAGCCTAGGGGTGTCCGTCTCCCCGATAAGCAGCCGTGGACGCAACCGCTACGGCTCACCCTGCGCCGCTTGGCGCTGGCAGTAGCCGTGCAAGATTCCGAGCTCCCGGCCGTGGGGCAGCGCCTTGCGCTCCCATCCCCGCCTGGCAGGGCCGTGCCTCAGTTTCCCCACCTGCGAGGTGGGGCGCAGGCGGGTCTCGGATTGGGGTGTCTGCGCAGCTTCCCGCCCGCACAGCTGCCCGCGGGGACGCCCGGCCGGGCTGCATCCGCTCTCCTCCTGCCAAGACTTTGCAGGGCCGATGGGTTTCCCTCCAGGGACCTATTTCAGCGGATCTGATAAAACCGGAGTGGGGGCGGGAGGAGAGGAAAACAACAAGAAAAGCTGCAGAAATCCAGGGACGGAGGGGGCTCCGCTGCCAGATCCACCCGCACCCACCGGCCTGGCACGATGCGGCTGCACCAGGGATGAACACGAGTCCCTGCGAAGACGGAGGGGCCGTCAGGCTCCAGCCAACCCTATCTGTGCCCCGAGCAGATTTTGCCGCCAGGCCAATCTGAGAGCACCCATGGCCCGTAGGCAGCCGCCCCGCCGTGCCCGCCGGAGCCCAGCCGCGTCGTCCCCCACGGCCACCCCGCCTGCGCCGTGCTGCTTACCGCCAAGCCTCGTGCTCGCCCGCGGCGCTTATCGGAGCCATGCACCGCGCTCGGGCAGGAAACATCGGCCAACACGCCCCGATCCCGCCGCGCCAGCGCCCACGGGCACCGCCGCCTCCCCAAAACTCCAGCTGCCCCGCGGCAGCGCCCCGGTTACCGGCAGAGGAGGAAAAGTGATTGCGTTAGTTGGAGGGAGGAAAAAACTAAAAACGCAAACGGGGGGCTGGGAGGAAGCGAGCGGGGCGACGCGGAGCACGGCACATCTTGTTCGCAGCCGGGGAGGCGATAACGCCAGGAAGCGCAGCTCTATCTCTGCCCACCCGCTGCCCTTCCTAGCACGTCCTGCGAAGTTTGGAGGCGAGGGGAGATGTTATCTGCCCCCCGCCAGCCTCGCCAGGGCCCGACTTCTCAGAAGAGCCGCCCGAGGCTTGGGGCCGGCCGGCCTGGCGGCGGTGGAGGGCACGCAGCCGCCTGCAGCCCGGCTGAACCCCCGGCGAGGCCCCTGCACGCAGCCGTCTATCAGCAGCACCAGCCTGCTCGTGACTCAGCACCCGCTGGCTGCGCTCCCGCTTCCTCCCGGCACCCGGGATCCGCTGCCGCCGGCGCCACCAGCACGCGCGGAGCGATGTTCCCCCAAAACGCAGAAGCGAGCGGGACTCTCACGCGGGCAACTCCTCAGGCAGGGAGAAGATTCCCAGGATGGGGAACTGGCCTCCTGGCTTTGGCAGAGGTTTGCGGCGTGGGAAAAGTTGGGCTTCGCCTGCGCTCCGCGGTGGGAAGCGGCCAAAGGCCGTCTCGGGCAGCAATGTGCTCTTTCCAAGCGGCACGATGATGGGAAATACACCCCCAGTGCTTCCTCCTGCCAGCCCCAGCACAAACCGCTGCGCTGTCCTTCCTGCCCGGCACGTTTCCCGCATGGAAATTGCTACCCTGGCTATCTTGGCTGAATCTGCAGCTCAGCTACTGGAACACCAAGAGTCCCCGATGAGGACCCTGCTCGCCCACCCAGCCCCTGGTTTCAGCAAGGACACACCACAGGGATGCAAGTGCCAGCAGCAGGGTGGAATTCTCCCTGCTCCAGCCCATCGTGCTCCACGATGCCAGAATTGCCACAATTCAGTGGCCAGTGGCTTTAAGGCAGAATCTACAAGTGCAACCCTTGCGCTCCCTTCTTACAAAAGGCTCCTGGCTGACCTGCGCGTCTCCACCGAGCCCAAGGACCTGTCGCAAGAGCTAATTCCTTTGATTTGCACCGAAAGGAGAATCCAGCCCACCCTCGGACGCGCCACAGCCACTGGAAAATGCTGCGTGCCACCCAGCCCACCCGGCCGCAGGGCTGTTTTCAGGTGCTGGGGTTGTTTGCAGGTGCTGGGCCAGGAGCTCGAGGAAAAACAGGATGGGACAGAGCGGCTGTGTGGTGCTGGCTTTGATGCGGGCTGGGACAGCGAGCCCCGACTTGCGCAGCATCCAGCCCTGCGGCCAAGCCACCCCCGGGGAGATTTCATTAAACTGTTGCCCAACCTGGCGAGCGTCGCTGCAGCAGCGGGATGGGGACCCGCACTCGGAGCCAGCAACGGGTTATTTGTGCTTCGGCGGTGGCAAAAATCTCGATAAATGCATTTGTTGTTAATTGTACCCGGAGGAGCCGGCAGCACCGAGGGCAACGCTGGGAGCCGGCACCGTGGTTCTGCCACCCAGTCTGGCAGGATAAGTGGTTCAGAGCCATCCACTGGCTTTGGAGGCCACCTGCCTACCACGAAAGAGCCAAGCAGGGGGTTGTGGTTGTGGAAAAAGGGCACCCTCCAGCACCCAGAGCTGCAAATCACTGGCACAGGCTGCCCAGGGACGTGGTGGAGTCACCTCCCCTGGAGGGGTTTAAGGGACAGGTGGACGAGGCGCTGAGGGTCCTGGTTTAGTGATTGATAGGAACGGTTGGACTCGATGATCCGGTGGGTCTTTTCCAACCTGGTGATTCTATGAAATCCAGCCTGGAGGGGGGAACGTTAGAGCGCAGAGACGGTGACACCGTGCCCGGCACCGAGCGAGGCGTGGCTCGCACACGCGTGTGCACAGGCAGCTGCGGAGCATGTGCAGCTCAGCCAACACGCCGCGATCTGAAAATGAAACCAGCCGCAGCTCCTCGCCGCTACCCTCCACGCCAGGAACACGCACGGCACCAGCAGAAATAGGAAATTTGATTTATGGGCCAGCTCTCCCAGAAATAACTATTCACCAGCCGGAGGAAAAGTGGCCGGTGGCATTTTCTTCTCCCTTCCGCGAGCACGTCACTGTTCAAAGTCCACCCCAAGGACTATTTTCAGGAGGGAGCGCAGAGAGGGGCTGGGAGACGCCCTTGCCAGCCCCACAGCTCCCAGCTTCCCGAAATACAGAAGTTCCCACAATCCCAAGAGCAGGAACATTGTTCCTTCCCAGGATGTCCTCCATGAAAAGAGCTATTCTGAGCCGGCAGCAGCCTTTCTTGGCACAGGCCTGCAGCCGGCTCGCTCGCTCGGCAGCTATAAAAGGCTGGGTTACAATGAACAGCACTTTTCAATGGGAGAGCATCCGGAGCAGGGGGCTGAGGGAGATGCAGGTCCCTAGGGGTGGGGACCAGCCCACCAGGGTGGGCTTGCAAGGGCTGGGTGGTGCAGAACATTCCCCCCCTGGGATGGTGCCAATGCACCCCCACAGCCCTCCTCTGCATCCCGATCCTCCAGGGACCTGGATGCTGGAGGACCAGCTGGATGCAGCCCTGGGCTGAGAGTGCGGAGCAGCGTGGCCATTTGGGGTTGGCCATGGAGACACAGCTGCGCAGAGAGGCAGGAGGGGCTGGCTGCAGCCGGAGAGGATCCAGCTGCAGCCTCCCGGCGTGGGATAAGGAGAGACGACAGAAGGCAGCACCCTGATCGTGGGTCAGAACACGACAAGTTCATAGCGCGGGCCCTGCCCTGGGTACACTCGCTGCAGCGCGAGCGCAGCCACGGAAAGCCCCACAAAGTTTTATTGCAGCCCTCCAGCCAAGCCTCTCTGCCTCCCAGCAGCTTTCTTTCACTAGTGGGGTAAATATTACTGATTTACCCCCAAAGAGAACAGAAATCCCCAGCCTGGGCACCCAGGGCAGCATGGAGACACCATGGAAGGCAAGGAGGGCGACAGACCCCCCTCAAAACAGCACCCACATATTTACAGCGTCACTGCAAGAAAGCTGAGGCCAATTGTGCATCAAGCCGACACAGCACACCAGGGCAGCAACTGCCTGGCACCGTGCTGCTCCTCTCTCGGGGAGCAGCTCCCTGGTGTGGATGACCCTCTGGGGTCTCACAGAAGGTGACAGCACAGCACCATCGCTCCCTGGGACCTGCTGGCTGCCTCCACACAGGCTGGAGGCCACCAGGGTCTGAGGACATCCCTCCTTCTCCTTCAGCTGAACTGAACCAACAAACTCCACGAGGGGCAGGTCAGAGAGACCCCACCGCACGCTGACATAGGCTGTTTTCTTAGGAAACAGGGTTAGAAGCCAGGAGGCTTGGATAGGCTGATTTTACTCTCCTCTCCCTGCTTTCTCGTGGGACACATACACCCCTTTTTTGACCACCTGGCACTACACAACTTGCTGTATTAAAGGCCAGAGCTGGCCTTGATCTCTGGCTCTGCGCGGGCTGAGCAGCGCTGCAGACCTCCGGGGACGCGGCTGATGCTACAGAACTTCAAATCCAGGGGAATCCCAAGCGTTTGGCTTCCCCCGATTGCTCCACAGGGACAGACAGGATGGAGACAGCCCATGGCAAACCCGTCTCGGGCCAAATACAAGCTCCAGGCTTGCTTGGCCCGCAGGAGCTTACCAGGACGAGCCCCTGCAGCCAGCCCAGCTCCCCAGAGATCTTCTGCCTGCTCCCATCCACCCAAGCGCCCATCACCATGGTGCCTGGCACCCTGCAGCCCAGCTGACATCATCGTGCTCCCCTACACCCACTGCCTGAGGTAAAAAGAAAAAAAAACCAAACCAACCCAGCAGCGCGGTGGCCTCTTTCGACAGGGTTTGTTTTGTTGCACGAAATGAATCGCTGCAGTGTAGGCGTGGGAGCAGCCAGGCTCCCAGGGGAGCAGCCGGCTGGTGGTCTCCAGCTTTGGGGGACAGTGGGGAGCAACCAGCAGCTCAGCCTCTGGGGACCCAGCTCTCCGTCCCCACGGCGGAGGTGCCGCTTGGGGCTGGCTTGGGCCCTTCCTCCTCGCCAGCAAGCGCTGCCAGCACCACAAACCCCGCCGGCGCTGAGCTCTTGCGCTTTCACTTCATCTTACCGGCTGGGATTTGTCCAGACGTCTTTGCAGCGTGGGGGGGTCAGTCCCCGGCAGCCCCGTGGGTGCGGGGGGTTTGCTCCGGAGTAGGAGGATGCGAGACCTCTCAAAAGCCACCAGCACTTACACCCGCAGCTCTCCGGCACGATACACGCCGCCGACAGACCCGCTGCCCCGCAGGCTCCAGTGAAACCAAAATGGATTTTTTTTTTTTTTTTTTTTTTTTTCAGAGACGATAAATACAGAAAAGTAAAGATGAAAACAAAAGCGGTACTGGGGGTGGGGGGAAACACAGAGGGACGAGGCTCTCCCGCACCAAAAGCAAGTTAAAAAGAAATCCCAGGCGCTGGTCTGGTCGCCGAACAAGTCAAAGTGAAACCTGCCAGCAATCTCATCGGTCTTTAAACTCCAATCCCATAACTCGTCAGCAAAGGCTGACAGCAGACAGGGATACGTGAGAGCAGCCAGGCCACCTCTTCCTCCACCTGCTCTTCCCACCTAAGCAGAGCAACCCAAAAAAGTCCCCAGGCCACCAGCCCACAATTCCAGCACATCTTGAATCAGTTTGCAACTACAATATCGAAATCGCAGCTTGACAACTCCTCCTGGTTTCCTTGACAGTAAATCCCAGCCCGGGCAGCGTCGCTGCTGCCGGAGCCAGCGGATCCAGGCTTTCCGCGAGTGACCCCGCCGAGGCTTGGCACGAGCAGAAGCGGGCACGACGGAGGAGTCCCCGGGGGCTGCGGGACGCTGCCCGCCAGAGCATCGGCCCCTCGCTCCGGGTCCGTGCTCCTGCCAAGCCAACCGAGTCTGCTGGGAGCAGAAAGCCGGAGAGCTCGGCAGGCGGCAGCTGGCACCTCCGCTCGGCTCCGGCAGCGGCCAGGGGGGCAGAGGAGAAGGGGACAGCCAGCAGGGCACAGCCTCCGCGGGCCAGGGACGGTGGCCGGGACAGGTGGGCATCACCCCGAAGGGTCTCGCACCCTCCAAATGGGGACAAACGCCACGACGGGGGCTGCAGGGGTCTGGGGGCAGGGCTGGCTCTGTGCCCGCTGCACGCCTGGAAATGTGGCCCTGGGAGATGGGGAATCTTGAGAGGGACAGGGATCCCAGAAGAGGAGTTCTCCGGGCTAAAGGGGTGCTGGACTGGGGACACCCACAGGATTCCAGAGCCCCTGGGATAGGAAAGGTCCGCGAGGGAAATGAGTGCATGGAGAGAGGACAAGGCTCCGTGGTCCCGGACAGAGGGAACCAGGGAGAGGAAAAAAGGGATATAGGAGGGTGCAGAGGGGTCCGAGGGCTCGGGGCTGGCAGAGGAGGGAGATGGTGCCCCCAGAGCGGGGATACTGGGGCTCAGGGAGGAGGCTCTGAGTCTGGGGGGGCTGTGCAGGAGCAGCCAGAGGTGCTGGGGCTCGGGGAGAGGGTCTGCACCCCGGGGGCCGTGCAGGAGGAGGTGCTGGGGCTTGGGGAGGGGATCAGCACCCCCGGGGGCCGTGCAGGAGGAGGTGCTGGGGCTCGGGGAGGGGATCAGCACCCCCGGGGGCCGTGCAGGAGGAGGTGCTGGGGCTCGGGGAGGGGGTCTGCACCCCCTGGGGCCGTGCAGGAGGAGGTGCTGGGGCTCGGGGAGGGGATCAGCACCCCCGGGGGCCGTGCAGGAGGAGGTGCTGGGGCTCGGGGTGGGGGTCTGCACCCCCGGGGGCCGTGCAGGAGGAGGTGCTGGGGCTCGGGGAGGGGATCAGCACCCCCGGGGGCCGTGCAGGAGGAGGTGCTGGGGCTCGGGGAGGGGATCAGCACCCCCGGGGGCCGTGCAGGAGGAGGTGCTGGGGCTCGGGGAGGGGATCAGCACCCCCGGGGGCCGTGCAGGAGGAGGTGCTGGGGCTCGGGGTGGGGGTCTGCACCCCCGGGGGCCGTGCAGGAGGAGGTGCTGGGGCTCGGGGTGGGGGTCTGCACCCCCGGGGGCCGTGCAGGAGGAGGTGCTGGGGCTCGGGCTCCTTCTCCCGGTGGCGGCGCTGCCTAACTGCCCCCCAACCTCTAATCCCGCCGCCGCCGCTTTTGCTTTGCAGCCGCCGCTTCCCGGCACCTCCCGTCCCCGCTCCAGCCCGGTGCCGCTCCCGGTGCCGCTCCCGGTGCCGCTCCCGGTGCCGCTCCCGGTGCCGCTCCCGGTGCCGCGGTTACCTGTAGGAGAAGGCGTCCGGCTGCTGCTCGCCCATGGCGGAGCGCGGCGGAGCCTCGGGGACGGGACGGGACGGCTCGGGAGAGCTCCGAACGGCTCGGTACGGCTCGGTACGGCTCGGTACGGCTCAGCGGGGCTCGGTACGGCTCGGTACGGCTCGGGAAGGCTCGGTACGGCTCGGGAAGGCTCGGTACGGCTCGGTACGGCTCGGTTTGGCACGGCACGGGAAGGCACCGGAGAGCTCCGGACGGCTCGGTTGGGCCCGGGACGGCTCGGTTGAAGCTGGAAACCAGCAGGACCCCCTCCCCGGTCCCGCCGAGCGGCGGCGCAGGGCGCGGAGCCCGGCCCCGGGCGGGTTATGTAAAGCGGAGCGGAGCGGCCGGAGGGGCGGAGGCTGCGCGGGGGGCGGAGAGGGGCGGGGAGCCCTGTCTGTCCGTCCGTCCGTCCGTCCCGGTTTTATTTTAATTCTGATTGATCGGTTTGGTTAGTTTGCTGCGGCTTTTACAGCTCTCGGGGTGTCCGGAGGCGGCATCCCAGCCCGGGCTGGTTTGGGGGCTCGGGACACCCCCAAAACACCCGCTCGCCTCTCCCTGCCCGGCCGCCTCCTGGCACAGCCGGGACCCGCGGGAGCTGCGGCGGCAGCAGCGGGTGAGACGCCGTCTCGAACCCCATTTATCATCATGTTCCCTCTGCCTTTTGGTCAGGGAAACTGGCTGCGAAAGGCACCGCGGGGTGACGCATCTCGGAGCGCATCAGGACATGGGCACTGCTGTTATCCTGCGCTACAGCCAAGGGTTTCAGCGGTTGCGATGTCCCTCCAGTGCCAACCAGAGCTGGCACTGGGGTGGGAGCATACGGGCCAGGCTCGGCTGTCCCGGTGTCGTCCTGGCGTCATCCCATCCCAGGGGAACAGAAGTGGCACAGCTGCGGTCACCCACCCTTCGAGGCGTGGGAAATAGGAGGACAATAAACTTCCCCTGCCCCTTTTTTCCAGGAAAGGGCTGGTTTGTGGCCTGGACCGTCACATCTAGCCAATTAACGTCTCCGATCCGCGTCACCAGCTGTCCCGAGAGCTCCTCCAGGACCTCGTCCACCCCACGAGGCAGCAGCACTGGGGACAGAGGGGCTCTCCTTGCCCCCTAAGCTGCTCATGCGAGAGCCGTGGCTGGTACTCGCCCAGCACATCAAGCTGGGGAAACCCGAGGAAACGGTAGCTGGGATTTTACGGGCACCACGCGATCACTTTGTGGATGTTGGGAAGGTGGAAGCTGCAGGCTTTTGCCCTTGGAGAGTGGGCTGAGGCACATCAAACTGTTTGCGAATGGGCATCTGTGTGCCACCACCAGCAGGCTCCATCCTCGGTGATGCTTTAAAACAAATCCCAGTCATCCCTTCTGATGGGGAAAAGACTGGAGTGGGACTCACCCCACTAGTGCTGTGCCTCAGGGCTGCCCTTCCCCAGAATACAGCCCTGCTGCCCCCCTCCAGCCCCACCAGAGCAGAGCAGAGCTTTCCCACAGGGCTAGAACCTCACGTTCCCCTTGGGCCTGGGGTCCAGGCAACTCTGCAAGCAGCCAGCCTTCCCCAAACCCCATAGGGAAGAGGCTGGGAGCAGCTGATGTCAGAAAATCTTACCTTAAAAGCTGGTTTTTAATTCCTCCAGCCGTTGCTTCATGCATAATTGCACCTTCTGCCCTTTTTCTGGGAACACGGACCAGCTATCAGCAGAGCTCGGTGCCTGCTCTCCTTCCCACAGGCGGCTGTCCCAGCTCGCACCTATCACACACTTTTCTTGATGTGCTCCATCTATTTCAAAAGCGCCCTCTCAACGTCCTCAGCCCCCCTTGGCCTGAGATTTCTCTTTTGTTTTGCTTCCTGTATGGATTTTCTACAGTCCCTAACTGCTAATTCACTACCACCGACTTCTGCTTTTTCTGTTTGTTTATGCCGAGCTACGTGGATGCCCTGGTACAAGTGCACACGCACGCACACACATGTGCGGCTGCTTCCCTTCCGCTCAGCTTTTAACCATTGCTGCTTTCTTCTCCTTTAAAAAAAAGCTTCCAACCCTCCTTCCCACTTCTCTCTTTAACTCCCACCCTCTGGCCCTCTTTGTTTTCAGGATGCGTGGGACAGTTTGGAAATGGCACATTGGCATTTCCTAGGGTGGGATGTGATCCGCTTGCAGGTGACCTCTGCCGTCTGGCAGCCAGATGAGGATCCCCCCCCTCCTCCTTCTCTGACCGGAGGGGCGTGGGGGGTGACATGTGGGAATGTTTGGGGTCTGGGCTGGGCCGGCAACCCCCCCAAAATCTCATCCTGGCTTTTGCCTGTCCCTTCCAGGGGCAAGAAGGGGTGATGGACAGGATGGGTGATGGGCTGGGGGCTGATGCTCAGGATGGGGATAGGCAGGGTGGGGATGGTCAGGGTGGGGATGGGCAAGGGTGGTGAGCAGGATGGGTGATGAGCAGGGGGTTAATGCTCAGGGTGGGGATGAGCAGGATGGGTGATGGACAGGGGGCTGATGCTCAGGGTGGGAATGAGCAGGACGGGAGATGGGTTAATGCTCAGGGTGGGTATAGTCAGGGTGGGAGATGGACTGGGGACTGATGTGCAGGGTGGGGGATGCTCAGGGTGGTGATGGGCTGGGAGCGATGAGCAGGATGGATGATGGGCACAGGGTTAATGCTCAGGGCAGGGATGGGCAGGGTGATGATGGGCTGGGGGTGATGAGCAGGATGGGTAATGGACTGGATGGTTGATGGGTGGGGGGTTAATGCTCAGGGTGGAGATGGGCAAGGGTGGTGAGCTGGATGGGTGATGGGCTGGGGGTGATGAGCAGGACGGTAGATGGGTTGGGGGCTGCTGCTCAGGGCTGGATGGGCTAGGGGTGTTGAGCAGGATGGGTGATGGGCTGGGGGCTGATGCTCGGGGGGGGATGGGCTGGGGGTGATGAGCAGGATGGGTGATGGGTTGGGGTCTGCTGCTTATGGTGGGGATGGGCTGGGTTTTATGAGCAGCATGGTAGATGGGTTGGGGGCTGCTGCTCTGGGTGGGGATGGGCTGGGGGTGATGAGCAGGATGGGTGATGGGTTGGGGGCTGCTGCTCTGGGTGGGGATGGGCTGGGGGTGATGAGCAGGATGGGTGATGGGTTGGGGGCTGCTGCTCAGGGTGAGGATGGGCTGGGGGTGATGAGCAGGATGGGTGATGGGTTGGGGGCTGCTGCTCTGGGTGGGGATGGGCTGGGGGTGATGAGCAGGATGGGTGATGGGTTGGGGGCTGCTGCTCAGGGTGAGGATGGGCTGGGGGTGATGAGCAGGATGGGTGATGGGCTGGGGGCTGATGCTCAGGGCGGGGATGGGCTGGGGGTGATGAGCAGGATGGGTGATGGGCTGGGGGCTGATGCTCAGGGCGGGGATGGGCTGGGGGTGATGAGCAGGATGGGTGATGGGCTGGGGGCTGATGCTCAGGGTGGGGATGGGCTGGGGGTGATGAGCAGGATGGGTGATGGGCTGGGGGCTGATGCTCAGGGTGGGGATGGGCTGGGGGTGATGAGCAGGATGGGTGATGGGCTGGGGGCTGATGCTCAGGGCGGGGATGGAGGGGCTGCCCGAGGCTCCGGCTGCCCCCGCCGCGGTCGCTGGGCTCGGGCCGCCCTCTCCCGGGCTCCCCCCGCACTGCACGCCGCCTCCCTGCCCGGCCGGGGGTGGGGGAGGATCGGGGGCTGCAGGGGAGCGGGGAGCCCATCCCGACCCCGGTGCTGCCAGGCTGGGGACCGGAGCAGGGTACCCGCACCCCAGAACATCCCCCCCCCGGAGGGTCGCACCAGCCCCCAGCTTGGGGAGGTGCCACCCGCTTCCCCTTGAGCCCCAGGGTGCAGCCTCGGGGACCCCCCGCACCCCTTCTCCTTGGGGGGACACGCAGCAGCCCCTCGGAGACCCCAGATTTCCAGAAGCGGCCCCCACCAAGCCAGCGCTGGTGGTGATTCAGAGCTCACCTCGAGGAGCCGTCGAGCACCCGCTGCTGCGTAACCGCCCGCGGAGTCACCAGTCATGGGAGCAGCAGGAGCTGAGGCCGAGGGCAGCCACATCCTAACCAGCGCCCGCACCCTCTTTGCCTCCTTCCACACGCTTTTCCTCTCCCTTTTCCCCAGCTGCTGCTCCAGCTCAGCCTGGGAATTCATTTTCTCATCTTTCCCAGCAAGACCCGGCAAGGGAAACTGAGGCACGGGCTGCTCGGTGAGGGGACATCGCGGTGCGGGGCTGGGGGGACAACAGGGAAAATATCATCGAGCTGCTCAAAAAGGGGAAGCGCTGGAGCCTCTGCAGCGACACGCGACTATCCCAAGGGAGAGAACCAACAGGAAGCAAAAAAACCCACAGGGGAATTTTGCTGGTGTTTTTTGAGGAATCGGGGCGATTCTCCAAAGCAACTTCCAAAGGGCCCCTCGAGGGAAGAAGCTACGGTGGAGGAACAGCCCCTGCTGCGAGAAGCAGCTGGGCTCTGGGAGTCCAGCAAGGGGAGGCAGAGCCAGGAGCCTTATTTATAATTACCCCAGCTGGTCTAATAAAGATTTTGCTTCTCCCCATGGTCCTTCCCCCTCCTAATCTTGCCGAGTGAAAGGGCACGTCTGGGCACAGCAGGAGATAAGCCGTGCGGAGACACCCACCAGTGGCCTTGAGCAGAACCACCGTGTTCAGGAGGGAAGATAACGCCCCGATGGTTTTAGTCCTGGTTCAAATCCCTTGTTACAGTCCGAAAGAGAAATTCTGCAGGTGATAGAAGCCCTTGGTGAACTGAAAACCACGAGCAGGAGATTGCAGAGCCCGGAGGAGCCGCGTAGGGCACCTGGGGGTGGGAGTTGGTGGTGAGGACCGCAACCTGCGGGCAGTGGCTGTCGCAGGAGGGGTCACCAGTGGCAAAATTTCTTAGTTGAGGGCCTGCGAAACAAGCACCGATGCCTCGTTTGCCGAAATACACTCACTGCCATGCAGCTGAGCTGGGGAAAGAAGGAACTGGGGGAAAGGGTCAGCGATAAGGAGCACAAACCCTTGACGCTGCTCTTTTTGGGACATGGTGAGGATGGCAGCGCTGCCAAGGTGGTTGTCGTGCTGGTGACGCTTCCAGCACGGGAGGCCAACCAGGAGCAGGAGTCAGCCTGGAGGCTTCTCTCAGCCCAAAGGTTTATGGTTGCTCTGGGACGTAGATGCCGGCAGCGGGAAATCCAGCGCTGGCCCCAGCGCTCGGCACGGCCGGAGCCACTCACCCCTGGCCCGGATGGGGCAAGCGCTGACCACCCGGCTGAGAATGCGGCAGCCGCTCGAGTGCTACGTGGCTTCCACCGTCAGGAAGGAGCAAGGGGGCCGTGATTGCTGCCCGCAGGGTTGCATAATGCCCGGTGTCCAGCCAGCAGCTCATCATTCCCCAATTTCCAAGTGCTTGTACCAGTCACCAGCTTCACTCAGACACCCATCCAGGATGCTCAGCTGCTTTTCCACCCCGCTCTGACCTAAGGAAGGTGCCTTCCCTGGCCGCCTTGGCTCAGTCTCTCCCAAGGACACGGCTGAAAGCTCGGAATTGCCAGGATTGGTAGCCTGGTCCCACCTATGAAGGACCAACCTCTACCCTGCTGCCTCAATCTCCAGCCCTTCCTGCTGGGTTTGTATCAATCCACTGACCTCTGCTAATTCCCTGCCAGACACCCATGCTCTGCCCCAAAAAAACAAGCTCAAAAATTCAACATCGTGTAACTAATTTCTGCCCTAAGCTCCCAGCTTCCCAATCCACACAGAGGTTCTTAGGGGGCCCACAGGACATCTGGGGAGGGGCTCCTGATCAGGGAGTGCAGGGAGAGGATGAAGGGAAATGGTTTTCAGCTGAAAGAGAGGAGATTGGGATTAGAAATAAGGAAGAAATGTTTTCCTGTGAGGGGTTGGAGGCCCTGGCCCGGGTTTCCCAGGGATGCTGTGGCTGCCCCATCCCTGGAGGGGCTCAAGGCCAGGTTGGATGGGGCTTGGAGGCCCTGATCCCGGGGGAGGTGTGGATGGACGCAGCTAGATGGGCTTTGAGGTCCCTTCTGACCCAAACCGTCCCGTGATCCACGTGTACACACACGCATCCACGGATTTGCACACCCTCCTGCATCCGCGCCCCCATCCCTCCCCGCCGCTGCCCACCCCTGGGGCTCAGTGCGCAGAGCTCTGCCCCTCCGAGGGGTCGTTCCCAGCCGGCACCTCCCGGCAGGGGCGCTGAGCGTCCCCCAGCCCCGAGGCCGCGGTGATGGGCGGAGCGGGAGCCGGGCGCTCCGCCTGCCGGGGCCGGGCTGAGCCGAGCCGGGGCCGCGGGAGCCGAGGACAAAGGTGGCCGTGAGGGGGGAGCGGGAGAGGGGCTGGGAGCGGCGAGCGGGGGCCGGGGGAGCCGGGGCTGAGCGAGCGAGAGGCGATTCGGAGCCGGGACCGCGCGGGGACCGCGCTCCCCAAGGCTTTGGGGTCCCCAGAGAGGTCCCCGAGCTGCCCTGGGTGGGGGGAGAGGTCCCCGCTGTCCCCGTCCTGAGAGCCCCCACCCCATCTCTTTGAAGCCTGCGATGCGGCTTTAGAGGACGATGACAACCCCGCCCTGTGCTCCGCAGGCTGGGGTGACGCGTCCTGCAGGAGCTGGGGTTGGGGACACCGGGGTGACAGGGTGGGGACAGCGGGGTGACACTCCGCACGTCACCCTTAGACCCCCCGATCCCGGATCCAACCCTCCTCGTGGCCACCGTGGCCACCTGCGCTTCGCCACCCAATAGCGGAGCTAGAAGCAGAGCCCAGGTAGGTTGTGAGCTCACCTGGTGATGCCACAGGTGGTTAGGGGACCAAGGGAGGAGTGACCTTGCCCAGGTGACAGGGTCCACGGCCACGGCTCTGAGGAGCGTGGGCCATAAACACTCCCTGCGCGCCGCAGGGAGGAGTTGCCGCCACGCAGGGTGAACACGGCGCTGGCAGGGGGGTCACCTGTGCCAGGTGACATGGGGATGAGCTCCTCCAAGTTCGGCTGGGGGGAAACCTCCCCAGGGAGCCCCAGCGAGTCCTGCCCCACCTGGCGCTCCTTGGCTGGGAGCGAGTTATCTCGGCTGTGGTCACGGGGCTGTTTATTCAGCTTCGTCCGGCTCTTATTTTCCGGGCGCCGCGGCCAGTGCCACCAGGAACACGAAGCCGATGGCCTCGTTACCGCAGAATTCAGACGCACCTCTCCGGTGGGTGGCTGAGCACCCTCTGTCCCCGCAGGGCGCCGAGCCATGAAGCTGAACGAGCGGAGCCTGGCGTTCTACGCCACCTGCGACTCCCCGGCGGACAACGCCGGCTTCCTCTACAAGCGAGGCGAGCGGCACACGGCGTATCATCGCCGCTGGTTCGTGCTCAAGGGCAACATGCTCTTCTACTTCGAGGAGCGGGAGAGCAGGGAGCCGGTGGGCGTCATCGTGCTGGAGGGTTGCACCGTGGAGCTCTGCGATTCAGCCGAGGCGTTCGCCTTCGCCATCCGTTTCGGAGGGGCCAAGTCTCGCACCTACGTGCTGGCGGCGGAGAGCCAGGCGGCCATGGAGTCGTGGGTGAAGTCGCTGTCGCGGGCCAGCTTCGACTACATGCGCCTGGTGGTGCGGGAGCTGGAGAAGCAGCTGGAGGAGATGCGCCTGGGCACAGCCGGTGGATGCGGGGGCTGCCAGGGGTCACCCGCCTCCTGGAAGCAGAAGCCGTCAGGGCCGGAGCGCTCGCCGGAGCGACTCCCAGCTCTGCCCGCTGTCCTGCCGAAGGAGAACGGCTGCGCCGTGTGGAACAACGCGCCAGGAGGGGACCCACTGCCCGACACCTGCTGTGGTGGGAACAACAGTGAGGCGAGACCACGGCCGCTGGCACCGCGCAGGCGGGCGTCGAGCAGCGAGGCTGGAAGCGCCGAGGCGGCTGTGGCTGAGACGCCGTCCACCTTCTGCTGGCTTCACGAGCGGTACGGCCGGACCGTGGCCCAGCTGCGGCACGAGTGGCTGGAAAGACAGCCTGGCCCCCGGCTCTGAGGACAACACGAGCCTGGATCACCAGGACCCGTGAGGGAGAGGAGGATATTGTCCTTGGTGCCACCTCGGTCTCCTCCTCATCCTGGGATGCGCAACCTTGATGGACACCTGGTGATGGTGCCACCCATGGCCAAGGGACACCAATGCTGCTCCGTGATGACACCGTCCCGGCACTGATGGCAGCTGGAATCAGTGTGTCACCAGCCACGCACGAATTTCCTGGGCTGTCGGGGCTGCTATGGTCTTGGGCATCTTGTGCCAGGCAGTGTGTGGGTGCAGGGTGTCCACCCAGTGCAAGCAAGCTACGAATCCCTTCCTGGCTGGTGCCCCCTGGGCATCAACCTCTACCTGCATCTGGTGCTCTTGCAGCAGGGAGACACATCGACAACGCTTTTGGAGGAGGATTTTGATGGGATCTCGCCCTGCGGAGCTCCTGCGTGGGTGTTTCACAGCAGGGAGCCTGCTACCACCTTCCTCTCCCTGCCCAGCCCAAACAACTGGCTGAGGTCAGCCGAGCGCTGCCAGATCCCTCGGCTCCAGCAGGATGTGGTTTGAAAATGAAAATATCAGCGAGCACAGCCCTTCCTTAACGGCAGCAGCACCAGCCGCACGAGGAGCTGGTGAAGCCGGCCGTGGGCACTGTGCACAGTGTGATCGCTGCCTGGTGAACCCGCAGGGGGGGTGCCCACAGGGGACCCCGGCACCACCTTGCTGGGTGGGTGTTTTGGGCCAGGGCTTCATCCCTGGGCAGCTCACAAAGGGGAAGCATCGCTCGCTGCACAGAGTGGGAACATACGTGCTAGTGGCAGCGGGTGCCGAATGATTCATGTGCCAAACCAAAGCGAAGCTGGTGTCTCATGCCAGTGTTTTTGTTTTCCTGATGGTTTGCGTTGACACTAAAGCTGCTGGTTTGGAGCTGGGGTGACCCACCCCGGGGCTGGTGGGGAGCACTTGGGGTGCTCTGGGTTTGGGCCAGGCGGCTCCTGCTCCCTTTGCCTTCTTTGAACAAGCACAATAAAAGTTGTTCCTAATGTTCCCTCCTGGCCCCAGTTCTTGTTTGCACCTTCAGGTGCCTGGGGAGGAGGACCTGGGTGGGAATGAATCCATTGTAATCCCCCTCCTGTCCGCGCTGTGGATGTGAGGTTGGGCACGGCCGATGTCAGAGCCCTGGAGCCCCACATCTGCCTGCGGGGTGGGATGGTGCCACTCTGGGGACACTGGGACCCAGAGCCAGGGTGGTTCCAGAGCAGGAACAGCAAGGTCCTGCCCTCAGCTCAACCAACCAGGCACAGCTGAGCAACCCAGGGCTTTGGGCATTGTAACTGCCACCCCGAGAAAGAGCCAGGAGGCTGATCCAGAACACAGCCCTCCTACCAGTTTGCCAGTGGAAGTGGCACTGGGTGCCCTGGTGTGAGTTATGGGTGCATTACAGGGTTGATGGGGTGTTAGAACCATCCCTCCAAACCCTAGGCAGGCATGGGAGCCCCTGGTTGGGTGGCGCTGCAGAACGTCCCCAGTCCTCTGCCCCTTTACCAGGACCTGGATCATAGAATCATATAATCATAGAATAACCAGGTTGGAAGAGACCCACTGGATCATCAAGTCCAACCATTCCCATCAATCACTAACCCATGTCCCTCAGCACCTCGTCCACCCATCCCTTAAACCCCTCCAGGGAAGGGGACTCAACCCCCTCCCTGGGCAGCCTCTGCCAGGGACCAATGATCCTTTCTGTGAAAAATTTTTTCCTAATGTCCAGCCTGAACCTCCCCTGGCGGAGCTTGAGGCCATTCCCTCTCGTCCTGTCCCCTCAGTGCAGGGACAGGGGAGCCTGTTCTCACCCAAGCGTCCAACACGACCTCCACGTCCCTGCTTGCAAAACCCCAGCTCCACGAACATCTCCAGCTTCTTGCTAATGTGCAGGCTCACAGCGGCTCACAGGGATGTCTCTCTTGGGGAAACTGAGGCACAAAGCCAGCTAGGGTCGCTCGCTCATTGCGAGCTGCTGCAGAGCGCAGAGCGCTGCTCCTGGCTGGACACAGCACCCTGCTCCACGTTTCGGGGTTTGGGGTGGTGCTGCCGAGGGCAGCCAGGGTGCCGCTACACCCACAGGATCCAGATGGTTAATCCAGCCCTGTCAGTCGGCTGCAGAGGAAGACTCCGGTTTCCATGGCAGCTGGCCCAGCTTCTCCAGACGTTCAGCTAGTCGTTAAAAATAAATCTTTCCCAACATGTTAGCCGACAAACAAGCTTAAACAGATACGCAACATATGGATTTATTAATTCATTAAATGCAAACACCCCCGCCTCGTGTCAGAAGCTGCAAGCTCACCCGGCGATGGTGGCTCTGAAGAGCCGTGCAGGGTGCGATGCCGTGGGGCAATGCCGATCTGAACCTCACGCCAGAGGATGCTAAGTTATCCCAGGGGCAGGAGCAAACCTGCACCAGGGATGAGCACAGGAATTTCTCAGGGCAGAATCGCACCTTGAGACCATTTATCACCCTTTTTTTCTCCCCCCAAAGCACCGGGAGATGTTTTTGGCACTGAGAGCTCTTGCAGTAAATCCAAAGCAAGGCTGGGACTTTGAGAGGAGCCAAGATCAACCCAGGCACCCATTCCAGCTGCTTCCAGACAAAACACACCCCGAGGCCAGAGTCGTATCCAACTTCTGTATTTAGTGGCTCTTTTACAGAACTTGTTCCTTCCAAAACTGTTAAACAAAGTTCATTGATCTCATATAAACTTTTGAAGTACAGTACACGAGCCTATCAAAAACGTGACCTCTACGTCCCGCTAGCTTTAACACAACAGGATTGCTGTGTTCAAGACTAGCCTAAGCGCTCCCTCGAATCATGTTCCACTAAGGCTCCTGCTAGCACGCTCTGAAGAACAGTCAATGGTCACGCCTTGACCTTCAACAGCACGGTGGCCGTGGACACGCTGGGGCTCGCTGGGACCGGGAGGGTGGGCGAGGAGAGCCGTGCCTTCGCAGAGCTGCTTTTAGCATCGCTCATCGGCTACCACTCAAATATAAAAATACCTTCTATTCTGATAAAAATGTATAGTGGAAAATCAGTCAATGCATAGCCTCGCGGCGTGGCAGGGGAGCCCTCCCGGTGACGTCTTGGTGGGCGAGGGCAAGGGGACGGAGCGGAACAGCCCAGCGCAACCCACCCCACGGCGATTAAAGGCGTTTTGTTAGCAGAGGGGTCAAGGAGGTGGCATGGAGCATGACAGGACGATGCCACCACCAAGCTCCTGCACCTTCAGCCCCGGGAAACCGAAGCCTGATGGTGCTTTGCCCAATTCAGACAGGAGCCTGGTGTGACTCCCCGGGCTTCACCCCAGCTTCGCCCAGAGCCACTGCCTGGGGACACAGCCTTGGCGAGGGTACAATCCTGCTCTCCCTAAGTAAGTGCTTCAGCCACAGGAGCTGGTGTGAGGCTGGGAGCAGCCCTGAGCAGGGCTCATGATTTTGGGTGCTTGTCCCCAGGCACTGGTGCCCCAGGGCAAAGCTCAGAGGCTCCATCTCTTCTTGTTTCTCACCTGGATGGGCATGGGGAACTGAGATCCCGAGGACATCGATCCCCAGTGAGCAGAGCCACCCCTGAGCATCACACCTGGGTCCCTCTTCCCACCTCGCTCCCGAATAACCAGCACACGTTGCTTTCTTTGCATCTTCATTGCATTTTCTCTTCCTTCGGGAGCCGGCAGGAGCTGCACCATGCGGTATCGGGGCTGCCACCGGTCGCCGGCTGGAGGAAGCGCGAGGGACGGCATCAGACCATGCTACATCTTGTTCCAGGAGGCTATTGCAGACATTTCTACAACATATACAACCGCACGGGACATTCTGTGTTACAAAGGTTTCAAAAAACATAAACCACCAGAACTAAATACATACTCGATGGCATCAAGGTTTTCGCTTTAGAGTCTTCAGGGACTATGACGCAGTCTCTGGCTGGGGCAGAAGCGATGCAGTGTCTTACAGACAGAGGTGGAAACCGCTCAGCGAAGGTTTACTACGATTGGTCAGTCTCATAGTGCTTCTTGATGGCTTTGCTCAATAAGTCTTTTCTGTGGGGCTTTTTTTTTTTAGTTTGTTTTTAATCTCATCCAGTGGCAAACTACAAGACTTCAGTGTACATTTAATGACACGACTGCTACATCATCTTGATTTTATAGCTATCTTTAATATCAAAGCAGCTTAAGCTGTTAATAAATTCCAAAGTATCCTTTTATTAAAATATCTAAAAGAGGTCTATAAATATTTTTTGTTTTTGTTTTTGTTTTTTTTCTTTTCTAAAATTGTTCCCAGTTTTTCACATTTAAAAGAAAGCTGGGGGGGAGGCTTCAGGGTGGGGGCCCCCCCCTTTCCACGGGTGCTCCCCTCCGTCGCGCTGGCCGCCTGTGGCCTCTGGGCATGCGCTGCGTTTAACAAAAAATATATATATATGTGGGGGTGTATATATATATTTAGGGCAGCGGGGGCACTCAGAACTCCCACTCGAGTGCCTCCTCGCGGTTGGCAGCCCGCTCCAGGCGGTGGATGATGTTGTTGAGGTTGGCCATCTTCTCATGGCGACGCTGGACGCTGGTGCTGAGCCGGGGCCCAGGGGCCGGCGGCAGCGCCGGTGACACCGGCCCGGCCGAGGATGGACCCGGCGAGGCTGAGCCGGCGAGGCCAGGCGAGGAGGCTGCTGAGGGAGATGCTGGGGACACTTCCAAGCTGCAACGGGACGAGCTGGCGGAGGACTGGGAGCCGTCGGGGTGTGGTGGTGGTGGGGGTCCCCCGGCAGCGGCGCCGGCACGGCCACCCCGCCGCGGGAGGCTGCCGGTGCTGGGAGCCGCGGCATGAGGGGCTGCGCCCCGCTCCTCCTGGGGGGGTCCGGTCCCTTCGGCTGCCCCGGCCGGGCTGCGTGAGTCCCGCCGGCGGCCCCAGCCTCCTGTGTCCCCCTGCTCCTCCTTCACCTTCATGGGCGCGGTGGCACAGGGATGCTCGCCCTTCCCCAACACAGGTTTACGGTCCTCGGCGTCCGAATCGGGGCTGTGGGAGGCACGGCGCGAGGGGATGGCTGCGCCCCCGCTCTGCTCTGGGTCCGTGTCATTGTCCTGCGTGCCCTCCACCAGCATCTCCCGGCGCATCCGTGACCTGCCAGGACGCAACCACGAAGGTCAGCAACCACCACCCTTCGTCCCATGCCTTCAAAATGCACCTCCAACCTCCAAAATGCAACAACTTTGACAGGTACAATCCCACTTTGCTGCCCTTTAAGACCTTTCTCGGACCTTTTACTTGTGCTTGAACAGGGGGAATGGATTTTGCAACACTTTGAGCTGTTTCCAGCCAAACTCACCCATTTTTATAAGTGTTTTCCATCACAGGATTTTTTTCTTTGTTGTTTAATACATGATTTTTTTTCCCCCAAGATTTATTTTAGGGCAGTTGTGTTTACCAAGAGAAGGAGGGGCTTTCCTGGAACTACACAAGGGGAAATATCATAGGTTTAGTCAACATTTCACCAAAAAGCCCCATTTTCAAGGTCTCTTGCGCACTCCCTACACAATGGCTTTGTGCGAGAAACCTTGGTTAACTCCCTTAAATATTCACCATCTACTTTGTGCTGCTCAAGGGCAGCCGGAGGCTCCACTGGCTCAACACAAGCACTTCTACATCTTTTTATATTGTTTTATATAGGCGAGGGGGCACAACCCATCACCCGGGACACCGACACAGAGAGCAGGCAGCCCTTGGTGTGGGTCCGGAGAGGACTCAGGAGCCACGTATCCAGCTGTAATACTGCCCGAGGACGAAGCCTGTGCCGCTCCCTGGAGCTGGGCTGCTGTGGGGATGGATCCTTTGCTCCAGAAAGCTCTGTAAGGCTTTCTTCCAACGCATGACAGAGCTCTTGCTCAGTGGCAGGTAGTGTCCTGCACCAGCAAGCAGGTGAACATGCGCGTGGTAACCTCTTCTGATGCTTACTACGAATTGGACAGGGTGGTTGACACCTCTTGACAACCCACCAGCTGGGGCTCGTGCAGCGTTTTGGCTGCAATCCTGTGCCTGGGGACCTCCAGTGACCACACATGGGCCTGCAACTCCCCGTCTAGGGAAGAGGGACTGGGAGGGCTGGAAGAGGAACAGTAACCGTGGTGGCACAGCACCATCAGACGTCCACAGCCCAGGAGTGCCCGTACCTGTAGTTGTGGAACCAGTTGATGACAGTGTTGGTCTTGAGGTTGAGCTGGAAGGAGAGCAGCTCGATGGTCTGCTGGGAGGGGTAGGGTTCCAGCTGGTAAGCTTTCTTCAGGGCCTCCTTCTCCTCTGGGGCCAGCACCACCCGTGGCTTCTTGATCTGGAGGAGGCTGAGGTCCTGCGGTTGCAGACTGGGGCTGGGGCACTCGGAGCGGGCACTGGGGGACTCGCTGTCCGAGCCGGCGCTCATCAGCCCGTACCGACGCTTCAGGTAGGCTGCAGGAGAGGAGACCCAGCTGCGCGCTGCTCGCCCCCCAGCCCAGGGAGCCCCCCACTCGGCCAGCGCCGCGGAGCCGGGCAGGGGGGGCTGCACCACCTCAACCCTCACCTTTCTTCTCTAGCTTCTTCATGTCGCGCAGCTTCTCCACGTTGTGGGGGTCATTGAGCCAGAGCTGCATGCGAACAAAGGGCTCCCGTCCCTTCAGGCTCAGTTTGTGCCACGGCTTGGGCCTGGAGAGGAGATCGGACACCGAGCCCTGTGTCAGGCCCAGGATGCTCTCCCCAAACAGCCGCTGGCCTGGCAGAGGAGAAGCAGAGGTGGTTAGAGCAGGGAAGAGCAGCGGGACGGGCGCTACAGTCCCCCCGTGGAGTGGGTGAACCCCATTTCCCAGCGAGCATCCTCCCCGACGTGTAGGGATCCCCCCTCCGAGCATCCACAATGAGCCAGGGTGAGGCTGCAGCTACGGGAATCGGGGCGATGCATCCACGCGGCCTCACCAGCAGCTCCCGAAAACCCAGGCAGGCAGAGGGTCCGCACCTAAATTGTTGTCCGTCAAGACCTCCTTGACCTTCTTGGTGATGGAGTAGGTGTCCAGCTCGGGGGACATGGCGACGATCTCCTGGATGCCCACGGGTCCCTGGCTGCTGGGACACGTCTTCCCGCTCAGCGCAGGCGTCGACCGGCTCTCGGGCTGCTGGTTTTCTTTGCTGCTCTCCAAGGCCAGGGTGAGGGGCTCCGAGCAGCCCTTCTCGTGCTCGGCGGGGCTGGGGGGCGGCGAGGGGGACGGCTGGGGCTCTGCTGGGCTGGCTGTGTGACACCGGGGTAGAGGGGTCAGCGGGAACGGCAGGAGGGGAAAGGGGAAGGGACCCAGCGGGAGCAGGAAGGTTAATTTGGGAATGCCCTTAGCTCTGCCTTCTGGAAGGGGGGATGCTGGCCGAGCCTGTCTGGTGGCTACAGCAAAGTGGGAGGTTCCAGTGGAAGAGTTAGAATGCACCACTCATTTTTTTTTTCCTCTATGCCAGGCACAAACCCGAAGATTTTTCTTGTGGTTTGTTTTTTTTTGGTTTTTTTTTTTATGACTTTCAAACCCTGTTTCTGACAAAATAACTTCTGAGGATTTGCATTACGGCCCTAAATTGTCTAAGCAACTAATTAAGAGGGTTACAAATGAGTTGCATGCATCAAAGGAGAGAGGTGTGAGAAGAGCTTCCCAGGACTAGGGTGCGGGAAGGAGTGCTGGGATGGGGGTAGGATGTGAGGAGCAGATGCAGAAGCGCCAGGGACACTGATGGAATTTGGGGACCACGGGGACGGTGGCACTTACCCTGGGAGGGGGTCGGCTGCTGGCTGATGCCTTGGCCCAGCTGGTCAGTCAACCAGAGCTGCATGCGGATGAAAGGCTCTCGCCCCTTCTGCGTCAGCTTGCTCCAGGGCTTGGGCCGTGACAGCATGTCACTCACGCTGCCCTGGGACAGTCCCAGCACCTAGGCACCACGCAGGCATCACCCGCTGGGACCAGGGCGTGATTCCCCCCCCGCCGCCTGCCCTCCGTCCCCACAGCACATCCAGAGCCCTCGGCCCCAGCCGTGGATATTGGGACCCTGGGATACCCGGTGGGTTGGAAGGATCGTTGGCCCCTGCAGGGCTTTACGCAGGGGACAGGGAATGTGTGATGGCAAGTGCCATCAACCAGCTACTGGAGACCGCTTGGGTTTGAGTCACATCCTCAAAAGGGAAGCCCACTAGGGAAAGCAGGGACCCTGGAAGGAGCTGGTGGAGACCACCAATGAACCTCAGGCCCTGGGTCGTGGAGCAGAGGGGACGCTAGAACCCACTTTCTCCAGGCTGGTACCTTCTCTCCGAAGATCCTCTGGCAGATGCCGTTCTTGGCCAACTTCTCCTTGACCTGCCGGGTTAGCTCCAGCGTGTCCACCTCCCTGTACATGTACATCTCGTACTGCTCCGGCGTCAGTGGCGGCACGGTGGGCTTCAGCGTCCGTGGCACATAGGCAGGGTAGTAGGAGAGACGGCCACCAGCCGCTGGCTCTGCGCCGGCTCCCTCTGCCTTCACGTCCATCAGTCGGTGCGGCTCATCATCTGCCGGCGGCAGCTCATCCTCCCCAGTGCCGCCCTCAGCAGGCTCGCCCCGCGGCCAGCCCCGGCCGTTGGCCATGCTGGAGTAGCTCGAGGAGGAGGAGGAGAGCGAAGGGGAGACGGAGGTGTAGGGTCGGCTGAGCAGGCTCCGCTCCGATGCCCAGTGCTGGTCAAAGTAGGAGCCGGCGTCACCGATCTCCGACTTCACCTTCCGGATGATGCTCTGGACGAAGGCGGCGGGCGAGAGGACAGCCAGGGGCGTCTGGGGGGGCCCGGGGCTGGCCCCGCTCCCCTCCTCCTGCTTGACGTAGGTAGGGGCAATGTTCTGGTTGACAGTGGCGAGCGTGGAGCGCTCAGCTGGTGGCGTGTCCCCAGGGCGCCCGCTGCCCCCCGACTCCATCTCCAGCAGCGCCTGCTGCTGCGCCTGCATCTCCCGCCGCGCCTGCTCCAGGATGTTCTTGATAGCATCTTCCGAGCTGCCGCCGCCCGGCCCGTTGGCCATCGCCTGTGACGCTGACGGCGTTTTGGGCTCCCCTGCAGAGAAAAGGAGTGAAGGGAGCCCCGGGGTACCACACACATCACTGCCATGTGGCCATAATTCCAAATGCAGGAAAAAAAGGAGTTTTATCCCAATCTGCTTTGGAGTGCTCGCCAGCAAGCAGGTGCGCATCGGGAGAAGGACCAGCAACAACCACAAAGCAAAAGCTACAACACCCCCCAGCACTAAACAAGCTTCTCTTCTGACACTTGAAAAATAAATCCGATTACCAACGATGACAACAGACAAACATATTTGTTTTCTCTATTTTTCCACTGTTCCTGTCTAATTTAATTCTCTGGCGTTCTGCTTTCTCAGCAGATACCTGGTTTAGTGTATTTCATTTCTTGTAATTGACTGTGAGCGCAGCTGCTTTAATGATTCCTAGTGCCAGATGGATCGTGCATCCCCATTTAATCATCTGTTTTGGGATACGTGGGGAAGAAAGGGGGATCCAAAGTTTCCAAAAGCCCAGATACAAACGCTGCTGCACTGAGTCTGTTTTCCCTAACAGTATTTACCAGCATTTCTTCCCACCTTGCCCCACGGATACCAAATCAAGTTAACCCCAGTCACGGGGTTAGCTTGGTGCCAGGTGCCCAGCGCCACCCTGCCTGGGACTGTGCTGCGACTGCCGGGCTTGCTAACATTTCCTAGAGGGGGTAGAGACCCCTGTTGGTTTTGTGGGTGTCTTGGCATCCCATGGGACCCGCAGCAGCCAGCCGCTGGGACCCTTCTGGGTGCTGCTCCTGCAGGGACAGAGCAGGGGCTCAGTTGCCCCCTGAGACCAGCACCTACCTCCTTTCTGCGACTCGATCTCCTTCTTTGCCTGCTCCAGGATGCTTTTGATGGCATCGTCGGAGCCGGTCTCCGGCGTCCTGATCCGTGGTGTGATGCTACCTGATCAAAGAGGCAGGATAACAGCTTTGTCACCAGCGCTGGTTTTACAAGCTTTGCTTGTATGTCAGGAAGTATTTACTGCTCCTCATGTTCAGTTACTTTTAGGGATGCTGGTTTTAAGACAAATGTCACTCCTGATTAGTCACTAGCTTGAGCACGGGGAGCCCCGGTCGCCCCAGCTGCCAGCTTTCACCTCCAGTACAGCATCTCCTAGCCACCTTGCTCACCTCATCCGAGAGTTCCCGCTCCCCACCAGCTCACAGGGTGCTGAGCAGGGACATGGGGATGGGGACCCTGTCCCACAGACCTGAACCACCCACTCCACACGCATCTGCAGGGACCCGAGTGACCAGCTGCCACCGTCCCCAGAGCCGGGCGTTATCATTTCACGGCGGCGCCAACACGGCACTGAGGTCCCGCAGCATTAAGATTTCATTATTTCACTGAAATATTCCCAAGCACATTGATTCCTACGCCATGAAAATGAGTAATTAAATGGCATTTGTCAGAAAAATGAGTGAAGCACGTCCAGGGATGCAGCTTCCACGACGGGTTGTTGTTAATTGCTACCATTTGCTGGGGCTGCATCCCACCCTGTGGTGAGCGGGGGAACCACGGGGGACAATCCCCGAGGGCCACCAGTGACTCTGTGGCACCACTGCCTCTCTTGCTGGCACATTTTGAGGGACAAGGTTTAGTATTTGATAGGAATGGTTTGACTTGATGATCTGATGGGTCTTTTCCAACCTGGTGATTCTATGATCACAGGCTGGCGTGCGTCCCCGCTGCGGCACGGGGCACCCTGGGGTGCTGCCAGGGTGCACTGGGAAGGGATCCCACGGCACCGCTTGCAGCATCCCAAGGCAGGGCCACCCCAACCACTCACCTCTCTGGCGCACCTGGATTGTCCTCAGGGCCAGCACATTCTGCTCATCGGAGAGAAACTGCTTCATCTTGATGAACGGCTCCTTGCCCTTCACTGTCAGCTTGCGCCAGGGCTTGGGCCGGGCCAGGATCTCGCTGACGGAGCCCTGCGACAGCCCCAGCACGTAATGCCCGAAGACCCTCTGCCCGATGTTGTGCTTAAGCAGCTGCTCCTTCACCTGGAAGGCGATTTCGGCCGTGTCCAGCTGCTCCTCATCGGCAGAGCTGCCGGCGCTGCTCTCGGTTGGCTCGCTGGGTGGGCTGGCAGTCGGCACCGCGCTGGGGGGCACCGCGTTGCTTTTGGCCCCGAAGAAGGTGGAGGGCAAAGGCGCAGCCCCAGCGCTCTCGCTCTTGTAGGCAGGCGGTGGGAGGTGTGGGGTCTTGGGCTCCCCTGAAAGCTGCTCGCTTCCTGGGAACGGGGACAGCGAGAAAGTCCGGGGACCATCAGGGGCCAGACCGGGGCCAGGCAGAGGTGGGAGGGGAGTGGGCGAGGTGGGTTCGTCTGCTGGGGCGTGCTGGGGGGACGGGTACGGCTGCTCCATGCCCAGGGAATCCTTCCCCGACTCGTCTTCGGAGTGATCCTCCTCTAGAGATGAACGAGAAAGAGGGAGACACACTAGAGTCCCCGGCATGGCCCCGCAGCGAAGCATCTCCTGCCTCAGTTTCCCTAGGTGCCATCCCGCCCCTTGTCCACTCCCCAGCCCTGGTGCCCGCGTTCCCAAGGATGCTCCCAGCGGGACCAGGGACGCCAAGTGACCCAGGGACCCTACCAGTGCTGGCCAGCAGGCTGGGCTTCTCCAGCAGGTACTTCTGGGAGGGGTAGAAAGCCTCCTTCCCTAGCAGCAGGGCGTCCTCTGCCTTCGATATGCTCTGCAAGGAGCCAAGCCGAGATGGGAAAGGCTGGTGGAGCCACCGGCAGCAGGGCTGGCACGCACACCCCAGCCTGGCCAGCAGGTCGGTGTGCGCCGCGGCACTTGCCTGGGGAAGGCTGCAGTTGGCGGAGGCCACCTTCATCGCCTTCAGGATGCTGGGAGGGAGACAAGGAGGGTCACTCGGCGGGCACGGCTTTTCGCTGCTCTCAAGCCACCAAGCGTTAACAGCTGCTGCTCAAGCCATACCTCAGCTCCGTTTTGATCTCTTCGTAATCCGCCTGCGCCTGCAGCTTCTCCTCCAGCTTCTGCGGAGCAGAGGAGGGGAGTCCTTGCAGCCGGCTCCCAGCACACCCCCAGCGTGGTGAGACCCATCCCTCCCTGTCCCTGCAGGGCGTACCTCAATGGCTTCGTTCTTGGCAGCCAGCTGCCCCTCCAGCTCGGCGATCTGGTTGGCAGAAGACTCCTCCAGCTCCTGTAGCGAGCTCTGAAGGTGCTGGACGTCCTTCAGGAGCCGCAGGATCTCCCGGTCCTTGGCAGCCAGAGCCGCCTCCAGTCTCGACCCTGAGCACATGGAATAGTTCACTTTGTCCTGCCGGGAGAGGGGACACCGTCAGCTCCCAGCCACCTGATGCGGGGACACGGGCCACCCTCCCAGTCAGACGTATCCCTGTGGAGAGCAGGCAATCCCAGGACTCAGCCCAGCCAGACAGGGACCCACAGAAACACAGGGACAGACATCTCTGGCCTTGCACATCTCCCAGGTACATCTGCTCCGTTCTGTGGGGGTGCACAACCCCCTCCCCATCGGAGGCTGGGGCTGCCGGTAGGGCATGGCCAACGCCGCCACCCCCCACGGTTGAAAAACTCCTCAGCCCCAGCCATTTCGGGCTTGTTCCCGAACACAGTGGGTGCTCCCAAATGCAAAAAGATGTTCCTGAACGCAATAGGCTGTTCCTATGTGCAACGGGATGTTCCTGAACATTGCAGGATGCTCCTGGCTGCTAAGGGGAGCTCCTAGCTCTGATGGGGTGCTCTGACGCGCAATGGGATGCTCCTGGTCGTGACAGATGCTCCCAGCTGTGGCTGGAGTCATGGGGTGCTCCCAGCTGCCAGGGGGTGCTCCCAGCTGCAAGGGGGGTGCTGCTGGTCCCGGAGGGTTCTCTCACCCCGGCAGCGCCTGGCGGGGAGCAGCAGGCCAGGCGCAGGGATGTATTCACAGCCGCCAGCTGCTCCCGCAGGCTCTCCACCTCCCTCTGCGCCGCCTCCGCTCGCTGCAAGAGAGCAGAAAGCGGGTCAGGCCGGGCACCCGTGGCTCATCCCACTCCAAACAGGGCAGAGTGAGGCTTCAGGATCTGCATTGATGTGGAACCTGTCCCGAGCATCCTGCTCTCACCACTGTCACTCTGTGTCCCACCATGTATTTCAGCTCTCCACATCCTAATGCGGTTCCTAGCCCTGATCCCAGTGGCTGCAGAACACATCCAGGACACTGTATTTTCCACCCAAAGGGTGGTATTTACACGTAAATTGCTCTTTAAGCCTCTTATTATCCACACGTGTTTATTTGTACCTATATTTTCCATATTAAATAAAACTAATGAACAGCAATGGATGGGACCAGAAGTAATGACACCAGAAACCAGCACTAGGGTGGTGTGGGTCATGCCCTAAAAAGCCCAGGAGAGGCTGGAGGTGACAAACACCAGCTCCGGCAGCCAGAAAGGAGCCTGGCAGAAGCCCTAACGCAGCAGTGACTCCCAACATGGGGCAAGAGGTCCCAGTGGGCAGGTTTGGAGAAACCACTGGGTGAAGGAAACCAGAGCCCCACTTTGTAGGAGCTCCCCAGTCCTGAAGCCTGTCCACCCTTTGCCATTTTCAAGGACAGACATCCAAGTCACGCAGACGCTCGGAGTGCCGCGGTGGGTGCAGCACCCAGGCTCTGCAGGGTGAACCCCAAGGGGCTGTGGCCAAGCACGATCTAAGGGGAGCAGGGTATGCACTCTGTTCTGGCTGGAAAATAACCTGCTGGCTCACCTGGTTGGCTTTTTCAAGGTTCGTCATGATCATGGCTACTTCGTCTGCCCTGTGACCAGAAAACAAGAGACATCAGCCAGCATGGAGGCACAGGAACATGTCAAATATACAAAGCCCCTGCCACTTGGGATGCTGCTGTGGTCACTCAAAGCATCTCAGCTCCTCAAGCCATTTAGCAGCACCATGGGGACATCCCCAGCAGTACCGCGCGGCCGCAGGCTGCTCAGCTCAGCCTCGGGCACGCCAACAGCCTCCAGGCACGACCAGGCATCGCCGGCAACTTACTTGGACGCGGCTTCCTCGTCGTATTTACACCGCAGCTCCAGCAGCTCCGCCTGGGTGGCCTTCAGCGCTGGGAAGAGGAAGGTGAGCCACGGGGTGGGGGCTCAGCCCCCCATGGCCGGTGGCCCCTGCCCAGGCCCCCCTACCTGCATGGAGCACTTTGATCTTCTCCTCTGCCTCCCCGAGGCGAGCGGCCAAAGTGACCTGTGCTTCCTGCAGCCCCCTGCGAGACAAGAGCATCACCAGGATTGGCATCACCAAGGTGCTGACCCCCCAGCGGCGTCCCCTCCTCTACCCCATCGCCTGATGCAGGGTAAAAAATCCACCGGTGGATGCTGGGATGTGTGTAAACTGTGCTACCCCCTGACGTTAAGGGATTTATTGCTTCGAATGTGAAAAAATCCACTTTAGGCTAAAAATGGTCCTGATCCCTATGGCTGAAACCTCTCCCCGGAGGGGGATCGCAACCCACCCCCGCCAGTAATTAATTGGAGGCGGGGGGAAGCAATCAGGGAAAAGTTGTTCTGCATTATTTATAGCCTGCACTTGCCAGGAACTTACTAGCAGAGATCCGCAATTTAGGGTTTAAAGATTCCTCATTTGTTTCCCAGCGCAGCGTGTTAAGGAATAACAATGAAGGCACCGGGAAAGGCGGGAGCTTCCAAATTAAAAGGTCACTTAATGAGGTTCATCCACTGACCTGGATGTAACCCATTTGTCCAAGTCAAGCCCACGTGCCAGGGAGATGGTGCAAGGGGCTGCCAGGAGGGACCTGCCCTGGCTCTGCCCCCAGATCGCCTGGGATTGGGGATGGATGGACAGAGGGATGCTCGGAGCATCGTGTTTCGGGGCAGGATGCATCTGCTCTCAACAGGGACAGCAAAGGAGGTGCAAAGGGAAGGACGAAAGGGAAAGAGAGACAGTCAGCCTGGTATAGGAGTGGAGACGGAACAGTGTGTGTCCCCCATGTCCTAAAATGACCCCGGCTGCGGGGATTGAATCCCCTTCCTTGGTACTCACGTACTTTTGCTTTTCTGCCTCATTTCTCAGCTGCAAGGCTTCTGCGCACAGCGCTTTGCCGTCGATGCCGGAGAGCGGGGGCTCGGCCGCTGCCACGAGCCTGGCTGCCGGTGACGTCCCCTCTCGGCGCTCTGCAGGGGAACAACGTTTCACAGGTCCACAGTGGGGACAGCAGCGGTGGCTGCCGGGGACCACGGGCCAGCTCCTGCCCTGGCATCCTGGAGATGCTCAGAGATACCCAGGTGGGAACCACAGGTGGCACCCGTGCCCTTGGGCTGCTGCCAGGGGTACCTTTGATGCCGATGAGCTCCGGGTACTTCTTCCAGGGGCGGCTGAGGTCCTTCAGTGGGGGCGGCTCGGCCTCGAGGCGCTGGAGCTGCTGCAGCCGGTCCTCCAGGCTCCGGGCAGCCTCCAGCACCGGAGCAGGATCTGCAGGACGCGGAATGCGGTGACGAGCGGCGGGGATACCCACCGCCACCCCTCTCCCACCTCCCCACGGCCTCACTGCCCACCCTCCTCACCAGGCACAGGGCCAGCCGCCCTCCGCGCTGCAATTAAAAGCGGAGTGGGTGCCTTCCCAGCCCACCGACACCCCGCGGTCCCACGCTTTCCATCCCCGAGGAGGCAGCGGGGATGCGCGGGGGCATCGCCTCCCCGCACGAGCCGGTGGCACCGGCGCTGGCAGCGGTTTGGGTGCAGACAATGGAGGTTTGTGCGAGGTAAGCAGGTGCATTCAGAGCCGTCCGTCTTCCCTCTGTCAGCATTACACCATCATTAGCTAGTGTCTGCTCAGCAGGGTGTGCCATTATGTCTCCCAGGGCTGATGTAATTATACATTGACATAATTAACCCAGCAAGCCCATTAAGCAGGCCAGCTAAAAATTCATCTATAATTATTTGTTGTGTGCATGCTAATGAGTCCATCTGCACTGCCATTGTACAACACGAACAAATTAATTTACAAGTCTGGATTTTTTAATAAGTTCAAGAAAATGCCTCCTATTGAGCCAGGTTAATATAGGTTTGGTGGTTCAGTTTTTCTTTTTTTAGAAAAGGAGAGGAAAGAAAATAGATTTGAATTCTCCAGGGTCAAAAAGTTAGACAAACAGGGAAGTGGGACAGAGCCGGGCGCGCTACTGTACGACACGCGTCCAGGGGTGAAAAATAATAACGGTGATGGGAAAAAACCCTCAAACTACTGTCTGCCTCCACTCTGAACAGGACGCAAAGCAGCTCCTCGGCTCAGTGAATCCCTGTGGGGTGAAGGGGGTCTGGTGCCACCGTGGCTGTGCCGTAGGATTTGGGTTGGAGTAGGGCCACCAGCAGAGCCTGACCGTGGCACTGGGCATCTTTGGGGTGAACTTGCCCAAGAGACGCGGGATTTGGCCCGTGATCCTCACTGCCAAGTGCCCAGCACGGATGCTCCTTGCAGATGAGCAAAGCCAAGACATATGCCCCCTAAGACGGGGTTTGAGGTTCCCCCGGACTCATTGCAGCCCTCCCATCCCACAGCATCGTAGCTGCAGCACCAGCACCTTCCAAGCCCCATGTGCTAACACCAAAAACCGTGGGAATATCCTTCCCCGTGGGGAACAGGCCCTCTTCTTTCTGTTGGATGCCACAGAGACCCCATGGCCAAGCCAGGAGAAAGGGTTCATGCCCTGAGTTCGGCCCGAGGAGCCAGCCAGAGGCGAGCGCCGAGCCCTGCCGGCACGCTGCCGGCTTTGGCATGGAAACGGGGGCTCAGCTCTGGCTGGGACCCATCCAGGCTGCTTGTGGTGCTTGGCTGGGGCTGGAGCTGCAGCTCGGCATCTTTCCAGCTGGTCTCCCATCCAAGAACGCAGGAGCGCCACCGTCAAAGGGGGTTGAGGCAACGTGATACGGCCCTGAACTAGAACGGTTGCTCTTCACAGCCATTAATAACACCCGTAAGTAAGCGAGCTGAGATAACGATACGGCTAATTAAACCCTGCGCTCCAGGGCCCCAGCTCACAGGCTCCAGGGGCTGGGGATCCCCCCTACACTCCCTTGGCCCTGGGAGCTCTGTGCCAGCCCGTGAGACGCCTCCACGGGGATAAATGCCAGGGCAGGCCCTGTCCAATCTGCGCCAGCAACTCCTCTCATCTCTGTGATGAGAAATAATACAGGAGGAACTGTCCCGAGAGATAAAGCTCTGTGGATTTTCCTCCCATCAGCATTTCTCCTGCCGCTGCTGAAATACAGCTGGGGCAGCCCCCAGCGCATCGTTCCCATTTGGAGCTGACATCCTGGGATGAAGAGGCCTGGAGTGGAGCTTTCCGAAGGAAAAAGAGCAAGCGGTGCTCCAGCTCCGCTTCCTACGTCAGCTAGGGCAGCGCTGATGCAAAACTCCCCGCTGGATTAATTACATGGTGCTAATACCCTGCTGGCCAGCCCCCGGGAAAGCGCCGTCCTCGGCCGCGGGGTCAGCTCTGCCACCGCATGCGAGGGGTTGGGATGCGCCAAAGGGGTGCTGGGACCGGGCACCAAGCTCCCGCTGCGCTCCTGCTGCCAGCGAACAAACCCTCCAGCTGCAGGGCTGGAGGAAGGATGCGCGTGAAACCGAGCACATCACCTGCTCGCACCAAGGCAGCGCGGGTGCCACGTGCTGGCGTGCTCCGAGCCACACGGGAGGGCTGCGTCCACGCACTGCTGATCCTGCCTGCCTCAAAACAGAGCCTGCTGCCCAGGCACGCTTCTCTTTCTCTCTTTTTCTTATCTACGTGCACCCACTATATACATACATCTAAATCTTTTATATATATATCAATCTATGCATCTATGTATTTTATATATATATATTTAATGCATATATATATATATATATATCTTTTATAAGTATATTTCACGTGTATATATATGTATCTTTCATCTATATATATATATGTACGTATTTCATATATATATGGAACAGGCTGCCCAGGGAGGGGGTTGAGTCACCTTCCCTGGAGGTGTTTAAGGGATGGATGGACGAGGTGCTGAGAGACATGGTTTAGTATTTGATAGGAATGGTTGGACTCGTTGATCCAGTGGGTCTTTTCCAACTTGGTGATTCTATGATTCTATAAATATATATTTAAAATAAATGCTGCCACTAGCTGGCGTTATTGGCTGTCCTTTAGTGGTACCGGCTGCGCTGCAGCAGGCACAGGGCAGTGGGCAGGGGTCCCTCCTCGTGTCCCCAGCACAGACGACTGGGGCCAGGGGTCTCTCTCCATGCAGGAGGAGGTCAGGGCCACCAGCAAACCCACTCCCAGACACCTGAGCTGCCGGAGCACCTCAAGGCGAGATGGTGGGATGTGGCACGAGGTCTCCTAGGTGCTCACAGCATTCTCCTGAGCTCCAGGGAGCACCCGTGTCCCCAAGGACTGGTAACCCGTCCCTGCTCTGTGCTGCTGCCCAGCTCCAAGAGGAGCACAGGGCACCAGTGGTGCGTCCCTTGCACGCACGGAGCACCCACGGTACCTCCACGGTGCCATCACCTCTCCTACCAGGGCAGTACCTCATCTGCCACCCCATCCCAACCTGCTCAAACACATCCATCGGTGCCCTCCGAATCCCTCCATGAGCCAATGTCAGCTTTAAATCAAATCATCCCCAACCACAATGACATTAATTATGCTTTTAACACATTTTACTGCTTCCCCCCCTTCCCTTCACGCCACATCTGTGTGAACAATATCCAAAAGATTTACGGTTTTCTCCCGTAATTACAGACACACAGCCAGCTCACTTATCAAAATACTTGCTGAGCAATCAGGCTCCGTTACAGTCTCTGCCAGAGATTTGTGTTGACAGCAGCCATTCAAAGCAAAAAATGTCGAATCAGGACTTATGTGGTGCTTGTAAAGTATTCCACAAAGAGTTTGCCTGTCGAGAGACACACAGACATGTAACAGACCGGGACAAAAGGACAGGCGGGAGGATCTGGGGAGCAGGAGGGGAGAGGGGAGCAAGGGATGGATGCTGCAGGAGAGCAGGGAGAGGGAAGGTGGAGGAGAGGGGGTGCAGAGACCATAGGGGAGCAGTTCTGGGGTGTGAATGTGTGTGCACCTGCATCCATGTGCCCACATTTGCACACGCGTGCAAGCAGGAGCATGGAGAGTGAGCGTGAGGAGGTGGGGAGTGAAGATAACTGGGTTCTGGAAACCAAGCTGACACGCGGTTCTTGCAGCACAGGAGAAAATTTAATGAGGATAAAAATATGTCTCCCTAATTCCCGTAAGAAATCATTAAAACATTTTGTTATTCCTAAATGTCTGGAAAATGAATTAGTGGCCCTGCAGGAGCCCCTCTGCACATCTTCAGCCGTTTGCAGCTCTCCATCCTCGCTGTGCCAGGGGATGCTCCGTGCCGCTGTGCCTGGCACTGCCGATCCCCTTGCTCAGAGCACAGCAAAGCCCACAGTGGACAGTGGGGTTCTGGCCCCTCTCCCAGCCCTAGCACCGCCTCTGCCAACACAAGCCTCGGGGCTGCCCTGTGCCTCAGTTTCCCCTTTCCAAGACTTCAAGCGGCATCCCAGAACACGGCGTACGCCCCAGCACAGCAGTGAAACAGAGAAAGCCATCCCCGTGCCACAGCCAGTGCCAGGAGCCACCATGCGAGCTGGTGCTCGGTCGTTTCGGTTAACTTACCGTCAAAAAGACAAGTGGGGATAGCCGCAGCGTTATTACAAGGGCTGAGCAAATGTATTCCTTTCCTAACGTCAAGATGCATTTGGCTCAGGGGCTGAAATACAGCGATGGCAAAAGCTGTTTCCGCTCCTCTCTTCAGCTGGTATTTCCAGAGCACCATGCGCGAGCGGAGGTCAGGGACGGCACCACCGTCACGGTCCTCGCTGGCTCCTCTCGGCACTGGCAAGTGACTTGCTAAGCAGCCAGGTCGCCACCACGTTGCTTACCTGGAGCTTCGATTAATTGCTTGTAAACGCTCAGGAAAGCCGTCTCAGCCTCCTTGCTTCTCTTACTAAGTGCAATCACCTGCAGAGAGATGGAAAAAGGAGGTGAGAGGTGGGCTCAGAGGGAGAAACCGGCTCCGCAAGGCCACCAGGACTGGTGCCACCCACGACCAGCACACCAGTCACCCCTGGCACAGCTCTGTGCCCACGCTGTGCCCCACGCAGCTGCTCACTGCCTGTGGCTAAACTGCTCGCGCCGCTGCCATGTCACATCGCCCTAAATCATTGATGCGCTCTGAGTAAATGAAAATTATTATTTAATGTCAGCGCTTAAATAAGAAATAAAGAAGCCTGCCTGTTGTTGTGCTTGCCGGGCCGGATCTGGCACACAGCTCTCCCCAGCCGCCCTCCCCAGCTGGGCACGGCTGGGGTGATGCTGGGGGCAGGAGGGATGCTCGCACTGGCTCTGGGATCAGGGCATCACCCTGCCGGGTGCCGGGGTGCCAGCGACAGCCCAGCCGAGCGGTGAGGAGACAGCACGCTGCATCACTATAACCAAACAACATATTCATCTGCCGCGCGCTCCCATCTAACATTTATGAGCATGAATCATTTACTCCCCTTAATTTTTCAAGGCGCGCCACCACCTCGGGGCTGGGGAGGGGGATGCTGCTCACCGAGCTCCGGAGCATTTTGTTTGCTAAGGGTCCCCTTGCTACCCAACCTGCAGCGGATGGGATGGGATGGGATGGGATGGGATGGGATGGGATGGGATGGGATGGGATGGGATGGGATGGGATGGGATGCGATGGGATGCGATGGGATGGGATGGGATGGGATGGGATGGGATGGGATGGGATGGGATGGGATGGGATGGGATGGGATGGGATGGGATGGGATGGGATGGGATGGGATGCGATGCGATGGGATGCGATGGGATGGGATGGGATGCGTTGGGATGCAATGCGATGCAGATGGCTCTCTGTGGCCACGCTGCCCCAGGCACAGAAACTGGAGGTGGAGGTGACCCATTCCCAGCCTGACAATAGCCAGTTTGATCCCAACTGGATGCCCGGGTGATAGAGGAAGAGGTGCTCGCTCAGCATCCAGTGCTGGCAGCCCCACCGTTACCAACAGCATCGTCAATTAAACCGCTCTTAACCTACCCACAGGCTAATTATCAAACGATGCCCAAACTTTGCACCTCAGCCCAGTGGCAGCTCCTGCACTGGAGCATCTTTTCCCTCCTCCTGCCTTCTCCATGCCCATGGAGCTCCTGGCTCACCCCGCCAGCCCAGATTGCGATTGCTTGTCATTCAAACCCCAAGCAAACCACTCATTTGTAATCCAGCAGCCACCTGAGCAAACCGCCTTCTCCTTCCACGCTCGCAGGCACTGGAGCACAAAGATCATTTTTCTATTGTTAAAATTGTATAAGCCGGGGTTTTTTATAGCATCTTGTATACAAACCTACTTTCTCAGCGCTGCATTTCCAGATGAGGAGGAATTTGGGGGCTTTCTTTTATAGCGTTCTGCAAAAATGCTTGGCTTCAGGGTGCTTTAAAATAATAATAATAAAGCAGAGAGGAGAAGGGGGGAGGCAGCAAGCAGACGGCGAGCGGCACTGCCTGCGTATCGCAGCAGGATAGCACTGTGCCTGCTGAATTTGCTGGTGGCATGCGGTGTTGGGGTGGTGCAGGGAGCCCTGCTGGGGGGGTCCGTAAGGATGCAGAGACCCAGTGGTGCTGGGATGCTCTATGGCATCAGTCCTGCGTGATCCCACGGGATCCCACACCCTTCCGACAAGGGAGAGGAGTGGGTTGGGGACACAGCCTGCAGGCAGGGTGCTGCTGTGGGGTGCCTGGACCTGCTCGAGCTGCTCTGAAGATGGTGTCGACCAAAGGGTGTGGAGCAAAGAGCCAGCCCTCATGCGCTCTCCATCACCTGTGCCTGCCCTCCCTTCCCCTGCTCAACCTGTGTCAGTGAGGAGGAGCCAGCCCAGCCCTACAGATCAGGTTGTTTCTGCAGAATTTTATTCCTTAAGCTACCTCACAGACACAAAGCGTTTCCTCAAGGGGAAACCTGGAAGCCTTTCCCTCTCCTTGGCAATCCTGATGGAGATCCAAGCATCCCTCAGTGGGAACGCTGTGGGTCGGAGCAGGCAGGAACCTGCAGCATCTCCATGAGGTCCTGGGGACCTCACCTCCCCACGGCCACCTGCCACGAGCTCACCAGAGACAGATCCAGGTTTCCACCTGGTTCATACAAGGGATCGACCTGCCACTCAGCCCATCTCCAGCCCCGTCCTAGGAGATGCATGTGTAACATCTTCCCACTCATTAACTACCATCAGCTTCTTAACTGGAGCTGCAGGAGCCACCGTTTGCTGGCCAGGAGGCATCTGGGGGACCATCCCATCAGCCCTGGCTCCTGTCCCGTCTTGCTGTGCCAGGCTCTGGCACGTTTCAGCCCTTGTTGGTGTCAGGACATCCCCAGCACAGCCAGTCGGCAGGATGGCAAGCCAGGCATCCTCTCTAAACTAAACTTCATCCATTAAACTTCAAGGAAATCTCAGTGAAAAAAAAGATACTTAAAAATTTCAGTGACATTTTCCGGATGGGGATAATTCAATAACATGCCAAGGGAGGTTCCTGCTGGAGCAGCTCTGAGTCCTGCCTGCAGACAGCTCACCTCAACCCTGAAACCACCATTATACCTCACAGAGACCTGAATAAACACCTGGGGAAAGCCCACTTCAGCCCTAAACCCAAGGTTTTGTAGACAAAAAACCCCTCAATGTTTGCTCCCTTGGGGGAGAAGCTGGGCCAAACCCTGTGTGCTCACCTGAGAAGGGATGTCACCCGTGTCCTGCTAAAAAGAGGAGAAAATTGCTAAAAATAGGGGAGCTGAGCGCCCCTACATACAGCCCCAGTGTGATGGGGTCTGGACAGCATCATCCCCGCTCCTTTCATCACCACGACGCCCACTGCCGACGACAAACCCACTGCCAACCGTTCTCCCACTGCCCGCAAAGCCTCAGCTGCTGTCGGCGAGCTCTGAAACCGCATTATACATCGACATCCTATTAATTTCTATTTCCCCCCTGCCCTACATCTCCCTCCGCAGCATCCACGGGCTCAAGGTGAGGCACAGCAGCGCGAGGGATCGCTGCCGCGTGATGAATTACATTTATGCGCCGGGTCCTTTTCATGGCTGGTGACTTTCCAGCAAAGCAATTATCACTGTAGAATGCGTAATAGCCTAATTAATTACTATTGTCAGGCTGGCCTCTGTGCCATGATTATACCTTCCAAAGCCAACTTTTTAAACATTTGGAAGCAGGAATATTATTATAATTGACTGACAAAATGGTAAAACTCCCCCGGCACAGCCGGTCCTCCTCCTGGCACGGTGGCGAGGACCGACTGTCTGAGCATCTCGTCTCCGAAGGCGCAGGATTTGCATCGCACCGGCGGTGAGTTTATTCTTATATCCATGAGATCAAGTGCAGGATAAGTAGTGGGTTATTTCCATCTAAATACTCGTGGCAGTAAACCACAAATGAGCTCTTTTTTCAGCAAAGAGGAACAGCTGCTGGGGGGGAGAAAGCAGCAGCAGAGACCCCAAATGTTGAAGAAGACTGATGAAAAAACACATTCAAGCCTCCGCTATTTTCCTCGCTTTTTTTTTTTTTTTGCTGATGTGTAAAGAAGTCAGGGAGAGCGGGAGGGCTGCGGAGGTGGGAGAGCTCTGGGTGACAAGGGTTGGATGTCCCGCACGGTACCGCCTCGTGCCAGGGTCCTTCGGTGCCTTCCTGGTGCCCCACACCCAACCGACTCCATCGTGCACCACGGATCCATCGCACGTGGAGAAGCCCATCGCGCGCACACTAAGCTACCACGCAAACCCATCACGCGGGCGCTCAGACCCATTGCACGCCCACGAACCCATGACGCGTGGTCACAGAGCAATCGCACACGCACACGCCCACAAACCCATCCAACTACCCCATCACACGCCCGTTGCACGTACACACAAACCTTCGACACCTCCACAGACCCGCTGCACACCCCCAGACCCAGTGCACACGTGCATAAACCTACTGCACACCCACAAACCTACTGCGCACCCACAAACCCATTGGGCGCTCAAGCACAAGCCCATTGCACACACGCACGCGCTCGCTGCACGCATTGCACCCCCTCAGACTCATTGCACGCCCACAGACCCATCACAAAGACATAGACCCCTCACACACTCATCGTACGCCCACACAGACCAGTCACGCACTCACACACCCATCGTACACCCACCCAGCCATCGCATGCACCCCGAAACCCCATCGCACACCCACTAATCTATCATGCACCCACAAACCAGCTGTGTGCCCACAGACCCACTGCACATACACAGAGACCAGTTGCACTCTCACACCTACCACACACTCACACAACCATCGTATGCACCCCAAAACCCATCGCACACCCACAAATCTATCATGCATCATCGCATATCCACAAATCTATCACACACCCATAAACCCATTGCACACCTACAAACCCATCACATACCCCAAAACCCATCGCACACCCACAAACCCATCGCACACCCACAAACCCATCGCACACCCACAAGAGTATCGTACATCTCAAAACCCATTGCACACCCACAAATCTATTGTGCACCCACAAACCCATCGCATATCCACAAATCTATCACACACCCACAAGAGTATCGCACATCCCAAAACCCATTGCACACCCACAAACCCATCGCACACCCCAAAATCCATCACACACCCACAAACCCATCGCACACCCACAAACCCATCGCACACCCACAAACCCATCACACACCCCAAAACCATCGCACACCCACAAACCCATCACACACTCCAAACCCATCACACACCCACAAACCCATCACACACCCCAAAACCATCGCACACCCACAAACCCACCACACACTCCAAAACCATCACACACCCACAAACCCATCACATACCTCAAAATCCATCATACACCCACAAACCCATCACACACCCCAAAACCATCTCAAACCCCAAAACCCATCACACATCCACAAACACATCGCACACCTCAAAACCCGTCGCACACAGACACAAACCCACCATACACCCCAAAATCCATCGCACATCCACAAACACATCATGCACCCCAGAATCCATCGCACATCCACGAAAACATCATACACCCCAGAATCCATCGCACATCCACAAACACATCATACCCCCCAAAACCCATTGCACATCCACGAAAACATCATACACCCCAGAATCCATCGCACATCCACAAACACATCACACACCTCAAACCCCATCGCACATCCACAAACACATCAGACACCCCAGAATCCATCGCACATCCACAAACACATCACACACCTCAAACCCCATCGCACATCCACAAACACATCAGACACCCCAGAATCCATCGCACATCCACAAACACATCAGACACCCCAGAATCCACCGCACATCCATAAACACATCAGACACCCCAAAATCCATCGCACATCCACAAACACATCAGACACCCCAGAATCCATCGCACATCCACAAACACATTAGACACCCCAGAATCCATCGCACATCCACAAACACATCAGACACCCCAGAATCCACCGCACATCCACAAACACATCAGACACCCCAGAATCCACCGCACATCCACAAACACATCACACACCTCAAACCCCATCGCACATCCACAAACACATCATACACTCCAAAAACCCACCACACACCACAAAATCCATCGCACACCCCTAAACCCATCGCACACACGCAGAGACCAGTTGCACATCCTCACCTCTTCCCGTTTCTTCCACCACTGCACCCCCAGCCCATTCCTCTAAAGGCAGAAGCAGCTCACAATGTTTTCACAAGTCCAAAAAGCAATTCATGTCAAAAGATCAATAAAATAAAAATAAAGCCTGCGAATTCTAGTTAAAGGGAACGTCACAGAAATATGTTGTTCACGTTCATGATTCAGAGATTAAAAAAAAAAAAAGAAGAAGAATCAATAGAAGTTCTTCAGATGATGTTATTTCTAATGAGAAATATACCGAGACTGCTGCAAATAACTGCTTAACGGAGAAAAAAACCGCATTAATAATTTACTTTATAAAGCATAGGATCCCGAACGCAAGAAAATTGCTGCTGGTTCTTAATTTTGTTGTAATACTTCCTGACAAGCTCAATGATGCTTTGGCAAAGTTCCTGAGCAATCAGAGGACGTTCAGCTCACTAGGTTATTTTTTTTCTCCTCTTTTGGCGGCATCCTGACCCTGTTGGCTCTGGGAGAAGGTGCTGGAGCTCTTCCCTTTCTCCACGCTGCAGGATTTCTTGGGTTGAGATGCTGAAGCGGCACCGGCCCTGCCAGCCCCTGCCTGTGCTGGGCAGGAGCATCCTCCTACCTCCTCCTCACTCCCATCGCCAGGTGCCTCCAGTTGTGACGCAGGACACGGAAAAGACATCAAAACCTTATTTTACCATCCTCACCACCTTAATTTAATGCCACCGGTTGGTTTAGTTCTTTTTTTTTCCTTATTTTTCCTTATTTTTTCTTCCCTTCTTTCCCATTTATTTATTTTCTTGAGTGCATCTGCTGACAGTTGGCAACTCCAAACCATCTGCTACCAGCACGCGCACCGAAACGGCAAACTTCAGCATCAACCCCAACACAGCTCCAAGGATGGAGAGGTTGATTTCCAACCAAGAAGGTGCTTCGTGGGTGGGTTCATTCCAAGATTTCTTGCAAGCCCACAAGATTTTCACCCCAAAATTTTTTTTTTTTTTAAATTATTTTCCTGTAAAAATACACAAAACTCCCCAGCAGCGGTCCGGGTCAGGGATGCCCAGGGCTCTGCATCCCTGGCACGGATGAAGGGGGACAATGAGGGGGTCCTGCTGGTCCCTAGGTTTGGGATGAAGCACACGGGACGCACCCCAAGCATCGCAAAGTTTCACCTCCCATTTAGCAGAACAAAACTTTTAATTTAGATGTTTTCATCTATCTATCAGAGTAAAAAAAATAAGTTTAAAATAATGACTGTAATAAATGAAGGTAATTAATTGTAGTTTGTTCCTTTACTGTCTAGTCAGCTTAATTTTACCTTTTCATCTAATAATGAGAAAATAATTTTTGTGCTCTGAGGGTTAATGATATGTAACTGCAAGAGCTGCTAATTGCATGTTGCAAACTATTCATCAAAATCCCCATCTGCGCTACTTGATTATGTTTGCTAAATTATTGCTTTGAATTATCTTTCATAAAGCAACTTTTGTAATTAGCAGGGCTTTCGCTTTGCTCTTTTCTCTGTCGCAAGGATATTCAAACTTTGTCCGTCTCAAGCTGTTGCCATTAAGCTGCAGTCATGGGTGGGTTTTGGGGAGAGAAAGAAACTGCCCTTTAGCTAATCGAGGGAAGAAATAAAAACTGGGTTTATTCTCCACGGGTACAATTTGTTCTCCGGGTCCTGCTTCTCTTTCCTCGAGGAAAAAACGATATGGGAAGGATACAGGAGCCTAAATGTATACGAGACGTATTTGGGAATGGCAGAGAGAAACGGTGCGGAAAGCCCACTCGCCTCCAGCCGGGTTAATATTTCAAAATGTTTTTTTCCCCCTCTTCTCATCTACAAGAAGGAGCGGAGGGGGAGCGCTCGCCATTCATCACCGCGCGTTTATGGGCTCCTTCCCGTGACGCGGATGATGTAGAGCTCTGCTCTCCCTGGTTAATATTCATGGGGAGTGTGGAAAAGTGCGCTTTCCCCTCAGCTTTGGGAGGGGGGTGGAAAATGTATTAAGGAAGTATTTTTAAAATTTTGAGAAAGAGGAAGAAAAGATGGGAAGAAGACGTGGAAAAAAGAGGGCGGGGGAGGAGGGGGAAAAAAGGAAAAAAGGGAAAAAATATTTAAAAGAGAAAAAAGAAGGGAAAAAGAGGTGGGAAAAGGAGAAGGGGAACTGAGGAAGAGGGGGAAAAAAGAAGGAGGAAGAAGAAGGGGTGAAAATAGGCAGGAGAAGAGGAGGGGGAAAGAAGAAAGATGAAAAAGAGGGGGGGAAAGAGTGGGAGAAGGGTCCATAGGGCACCTGAGCATGGCCCCAGGAGCACCCTGGCGTCCATCCCATGGTGCCTCACACTGAAGCAGCCCCGATCCCTGACCCTAGGGGAGCCAAATCCACCTTTTTGGGATAAAATCCCCCCAAATCTCCTGTGGCAAGAAAGCCCTGGGGGGAAGGAAGGCAGCTGAGCTGGAGAAGCAGCTGCCACGGAGCTGGGAATCGCATCCTGATCTCCCGTACAGCTCCATAAATCCAGAGCCATTTGGGCGGAGGGACTGGCTGGGCCTCCCTGAAGGACATAGCTCATATTCTCGTAGCGGATCTAATGAAGACTATTGGAAAAAATGCAGTATTTAAAAGACTGAAAATGTATTCCTATTGTTATCACTCTCTTTTATGTGTTTATGCATAGTGCATCGGAATGAATCAATACTGGATTGCCCTATAAATAAATGAGCATATCAGTAAACCCAGTAATAAAATGAAGTGATGAAAAATATGGAAATCAGTCGCATTTGTGTAAATCCACTTATTGTTTACTTTAATATTTTCTCATGCAGTTCCGTAGCTCCAAAGAGACAGATTTAAAATCAGGTAATGCTCAGCAGATGACAGATCCTAATGTGTCGCTGCTGGCAAGCTCCGAGTACCAGCAGCTCTCCAGGGGTTTCCATCGAAGCACATTAGAGGAGCAGAGAAAGCAGCCCCTGAAGACAGAGCATTAAAAAGCCGAGAAGTGGAGGGATCCTGAAGTGAAATGCATCTCTCGCCAGCATCGGAGACCAAAGCCAAGACATCCATGAGAAATGGATGTGGTAGGAGAGCTGGGGAGCACTGGGTCAGGCTGGAAGTTCATAGAATCAGAATGGTTTGGGTTGGAAGGGACCTTAACAACCATTCAGTTCCATCCCCCTGCCATGGGCAGGGACACCTCCCCCTGGCTGCTCATAGCCCCATCCAGCCTGGCCCTGAATGCCTCCAGGGATGGGGCACCTCATGGATGCTCCATCAGATCAGATGGAGAGGTGAGATGCCTTCTGCAGCAATGTAGTGGGCTGAGACCATGATGTCCCATCCCAGCGCTCAGCTCCTCCTCAGATCACCCACCGCAACCTCATCTGGTGCATCTTGGCCATGTCGTGGCATCTCCTGGCCACACCACAGCACCTCTTGGTCACCTTGTGGCATCTCCTGGCCACACCACAACACCTCCTGGCAGTGACAGCTCCTTCTCCTGCCTGGAACTCTCCAGGCAGGGGCACCATTCCTGCTATCCTGCAGGGAACATCAGGGATTTTGCCGGCAGCAGGGTCCTGCCTGTCCCCCTGTCCACGCGTGGCACAAGGACCACCCAGTACCAGCCAGGGAAGCAAAGCAGATGGGATTTTATCAGCTGCAGAAACCCCTCAGGGGTCATGGACAGTCACACCAAGCCAGGTCCTAGGGCTCTCCTCTTCCCATTTCAACCCTCCAAGAGCCAATGGGGTGGAAAGGGGCTGGGATCATGCCTGGGATCACTGGGACAAGGGCAGGTGCTGCTCACTCCCCTGCCCACCTCTCCTTTGAGCACCTCCCTATAACGCAGCCAGGTTCACCTCCCACCCAAGCAGGCAGAAAACACCCCTCCCCAGACGGCCTTCGAGAAAAGCTATTTTAGAATTGCTCTTTTTTTTCCCCCCTTTCTCTTTTTTTTATTTTTTTTTATTTAAAACACCATATCTCCTCCCATCTGGGCTGCGAGCTGGGTGCCAGCATCTCGGTGCCGAATGCTCAACACTTGCTTTTTATAACCGCCTCGACACCCAAAGTTTCCTCCCGTGCTGCCGGGATGCATCCAAGCGGGTGCTGCACCCCCACAGATGCTTCATCCCCTTGCAAAGCACCTTGTTCCTCCCCCTGCAAACTAGCTCTGCCCACCCAAAGGTGCTCCTGAGAGAGCAAAAAAACCTCCTACCCCAAGGACAGGGGCTACAATTTGTCTTTGTGGTTAATCAGCTTCCTTTCACGTTAGTCACTTACATCTACAGTCCTCAAAAGTCTAGTTGTCGAGGAGGGAAACCTGCTGTCCTGCCGAGTAAATTCTCTAACAGCAAATCTCCTGGACCTCAGGTACATTTTTCTTAAATTCCCGGCTGAGTTCAATTAAATGTTTATGAGAACGTGTGCTTTCCCCCGCCGCGCTGCCAGCACCGAAGCAACAGAATCAAGCTCCTTCTGGAACAAAACAAAAACAAAAGGAGGGGGGAAAACCCCCCAAAACAGAGGAAAACAAATAAAATAAAAGGCGGTTTAGGAGCGTTGGGTTTTGAGATTGCAGGAATACAATTTCCCTGGACTGATTTTGCTCTGAGTTGCACAGCCACGGTGCAATGGCAATATCGACAAGGGGGTTTATATGAATAATTGAAGAAATTCTGTATTCCCCGCAAAAGAAAAGGCAAGCCGAGAGGGTTGTTGAGATAATCAGGAGCTTGCTAATCAATATTCTCAGCCCCAGCCTCCTCCTCGCTTCTCCAAAAGGAGCAGTGCCATAAGCTCATCAGTAACTGTAAAAAAACATCACACTCCGAGTGTCAAAATAGTCAAGCACAGCATATTGTATTGCCAGATTTCCCTCCCGGTCCACCCCGGTGCCAGATTACATCCATCAGCGGGGAGGGAAGCCATCCAACAATGACTTACTTAGGCTTAAGTGTTCATAAATAAGGTTTTTAAGATATAGATGGCTTTTTAATTTTGGTGGAATGTGAAAAGAATGAAAAAGATGGGGTTGGTGCGATGGGAAGCGACCTCTTGGGTGCTTCCCGGTAAATCCCACAGCCCGGCCGTGCTGGGGGATGTCCCAGTCCCTATCTGGCTTGTATCACGGTGAAAACAGCCGGAAAAAATGTACACTGGCAGCATCCACCACGCCAAAGCCTTTGTCTGATGTGGAGATACGGAGAGAGACTGTATCCATGCCATGAAAACCTCATTAGACAGACTCTAATTACTGCCCTGCAGTCGGCGGGAGGAGACAGAAACCATAAAACCTGAGGGAGGGGAGAAAGCTATTAATTGCTCTTTGATAAATTGGGGGCCAAGGTGGGGGTAGTGGAGGCTGGGAGGTGTCTGCATGAGGCTCTGCTGCACCCCAAACTCTGGCCACTGGCGACGAATGTCCTGTCACCGACTCACCCACCCCGAGCGTCCTCGCTCAGATCCCACTTTCGGAGCAAATTGGGTTTTCAATGGAATGAGTCGTCACCACCAGGAACAGCTGCTAGTCCTGGCTATGGGACCTGCGGTTTGCTCCATCACCTCCAGTTTGTTCCATCACCTCCAGTTTGCTCCATCACCTCCAGTTTGTTCCATCACCTCCAGTTTGCTCCATCACCTCCAGTTTGCTCCATCCTCACGTCCCACCAAAATCTCAGGATCACAACCACAACTGGAATGGCTGGACTCGATGATCCTGGGGGTCTTTTCCAACCTAGTGATTCTGTGGGGGACTGAGCCCTTTCTCCCCTTCCCAGCAGCATCACCACGCTGCAGTGGGACAGGAGTAGACCTGGTGCAGAGCAGCCACCACCAACTCCTGCTCAGCGGCAGCGGGTGACCCCGGCCATCAATCACCCCCTGGGCCTTATGTAAATCCACGATGCTAAAGATGTATGGAGCCAATTACCAGGGGTCACTGCTGGGTGTAAAATTCAGACAACGAAGCTCCTAGTCTCAAATGAATTGGCGCGAGATTGCAAGTTTACTGCCTTTTATTGGACAATATAAATATTTCACTGTTATATAAAAAAATATTGGCGAGAAAGCAGATAAACCCGAGTCCTGTGTGTATACAGAGAAGCAGGGAGTGAAAAACAGCTGTCAGCATCTTTTTAATGGCCTTTGGGGTGGTACGGGCACACGGGTTATGAAGGGGAGTTGATGACCGTGGCTGGGCTGCAGGAGACTGAGGGACCCCAGGGACCCCCATCGCGGACCTGCTGGGGCTGTGTTGGGAGCACGAGAGCTGCTGGCAGCGCAGCCCAGACCCACGGAGGGTGGTGTGTCCGTGGGGCTGTGCCTTGATCCGGCCACACTGGAGAGCAACACGCATGATGGAGAAGGGGATGTAGAAACCTCAAATGCTCAGCAGCATTCCCAAGACGCGGATGCTGTCCCCAAGCACAGGGCTGAGCCTGTGTCCCCCACTCCAGAGGATGCCCAGGGGCAGAGGGAAAGCCCTCGCCATATGAATCATAGAATCACCAGGTTGGAAGAGATCCACCGCATCATCGAGTCCAACCATTCCTATCAAACGCTAAACCGTGACCCTCGGCATCTCAGCGCCGCCCCTTAAACCCCTCCAGGGAAGGTGAATCAACCCCCTCCCTGGGCAGCCTCTGCCAGTGCCCAATCACCCTTTCCATGAATTTTTTTTTTCCTAATGTTCAGCCTGACCCTCCCCTGGCAGAGCTTGAGGCCATTCCCTCTCGTCCTGTCCCCTGTCACTTGGGAGAAGAGCCCAGCTCCCTCCTCTCCACAACCTCCTTTCAGGTAGTTGTAGAGAGCAATGAGGTCTCCCCTCAGCCTCCTCTTCTCCAGGCTAAACACCCCCAGCTCTCTCAGCCATTTCCTAACTGTTTTCCCCAACTTGTCCTTCTGGCATCGTATCTGTCCTCATCTGCAGACCCCTGTGCCACCACAGGTCACCTTCATTTCACGCTCATTCATATATAAACCCTTCCTTGCAACAATAAAAGCAAGAGAAAAGAAAAAGTAAAAAGCCTACAGGAATCAATACCTCTTTCTCTCTCTCTACCTATATTTTATTAAAAACTTTAGCATCAATATTAATGTTTAAATCCTCACCGAGCTGAGTTTAATTACCTGTAAACTGCATCCACAGCTCCGTGGACTTTGGTCTATGCTGCAGTAAATACCACCGAGGAGGAGCAGTGCTGACATCTCCGAGCATCACTCTCCTACCCCTGTAGATGCATCCAGCCCCCAGTCCCTCAGCATCACCAGCTACGCAGGGATGAAGCCACAGAGTGACCCGACTAGGGATGGACCCGAAAGGAGAAGGGAGAGACGAGAAAAGGGGAAAAATGGGATCCTGGGAAGAAAATGATGCATAAATATGAAATATCTGGGGCTCTCACTGCCAAAAGGTATCTGCTTCCAGCCACTACGTGAATCATAACATTTGGGAGGGGGGAATGAGGGAGAACTATTTGAATGGAGACCATTAATGGCTGAGGATGATAAATAACTCGCAGGCAGCAGGAACTGCTCCCGAGCCACCGGTGAGTTCATGGGCGGCTGGCACAATGGGCCAGGAGCTGTCAAGAAACCAGTTGGGGCTGGGACCAGACTGCACTTAACCCATCCAGCACCTGCCTCCTCCCTTTGCCTGTGGGGCCAGGAAGGAGAAATACAAGTTTGCTGGGCTTTCTGGGCTGCTTTGGCCATGCCACCCTCGCCCGACTGCGGCTGCAGCCTTGAAGTGCTCGCACACAGCTGGCAGGGAGGCAGAGACAGGTCCTGCTGCTGCCACTAGTCACCACCCTGCCCCTCGCCTGTCCCAGCGCCACCGATGCCCCGCGGTCCCACAGTGCAGACGCTGACGAGCCACAAGGTCTCGGCATCTAAAACGGAATTGGGGTTTATGGTGTGTTATCAAAAGAGCCGTAATGGGATCTCACAGGGGGGAAAAATTGAGATGTGCATCAGATTTCGATTCCCAGGGAAAGAGAAGGCTGTGTTTTTAAAAAAAAAAAATATATATATCGAGGGATGCTATCTCACGGGTTATATTGGTGGCTGGTCGTGGCCAGCTCCATCATCCCAATGTTTTGCTGTCCTGCTCCTTACCAGAGGCCAAAAGGGAGCTGGTGGAGGGGCCAGCCTGGTCCTCCCTACTTGTAAGCCTGGAAAATCCCCCATCACATTTCTCCTGCATCCCACAGCCTCGCCTGCTCCAGGCCCGCTTCGTTAAGGCCCCGTCCTTATTACATCTATTACAGCGGCTTCCAAGGCCAGGGTTGGGACGGCAACGGTAGCGTTCGAGGGCTCCACTTCCAGAATAATATTCATTACCATATTCATTCAGTGTTCATCTCGCAGATGTACGGATCCGTTACAATGGAGAAAAAAGAGAACTCAGAATTTGTTCTCAAAAGATATTCAAATTAGTTAATCAAGAGTCCTTTTATTACGTGTCTCATGTACCAGCAGCAACTATCCATCGAGATAAACGATCAGCTGCTAATAACTGATTACATTGCAGCAAGTGTTTTCTTATCCCTATTACCACCATGTTTAAAGACATTTTATAAATTTCTAATTATTATAAATTGTTTCTCCTTTTGAAAACATCTTCCCATAGTCATCAGCTGTCAATTTTCCCTGAAAATCTCTTTCTGAAACGAGCTCATAGTAAGATGCTCAAAAGGCAGAGAAAACCCATCCAGGCAGGATGCAGCCAGGCCACCTCCATCCCGGGCCAGCGGGGGAGCAGGATGCGCATCCAGCTCTTTTAGAAGTAGACTGGGCTTGAAATAAAAATAAAAGCATATGTAGGCTGGATCAAACCTGGATGGTGCAGCATTCATCTGCCGCATGATGCCGAGGTGCCGTATGGTGGAAGGAGCCAAGCCCCCCGATGGATTTGCTCTCCAGTCAACCACAAAGAAATAAATAAGCCAGCACTAAAAAATACAAGCACAAGGCACTCGCTCCTACAGACAACGGCATCCGAGGGCAGATCTGAGCTTGGGAGAGCCCTAAACAAGATCCTTTTTGCTTTCTGCATAATTTACAGATGAAAGCTGAAATAGTGGAGAGGGTTTGAAGCCAACCAGGACTTTAAATACAGCGGCTGGCCTCAAGCCGCTGCCCCGGCCACTTTCTGGGCTCCATTCATTATTGCAGTCAACCACTTCAAAAAACAAAAGAGCCACAAAAAACAACAATAAACCACTCTCTAAACTCTGTTAGACACTTTAATGGAAAAGGTCCCTCCTTCCATCTTCCCCAGCAGTGACTGTAGGGCTGGAGCAGCAATCATAGAATCAAAGAATCATAAAATAAACAGGTTGGAAGAGACCCACTGGATCATTGAGTCCAACCATTCCTATCAAACACTAAACCAAGTCCCTCAGCCACGCGTCGTGAGTCAGTCTGCAGCCAGCAAGGTCTGCACCATGTCGGGGACCGCGATGGCACGGGCAGAGCATCCATGTGCTCCTGGAAGGGACCTAGATCCAAGCGATGGGGAATGAGCCCCCTCTGGCACGGTGACAATCCATCACCTTGGGTGACAGCGGCTCTGCTGGTGACGCTGGCCGCCCAGGGAGGGGGATGACCAGGACAGGAGCACGTGCCCCACGGCATATCTGGATATTGGAGATGTTTGCTAGTGTTTGGCCAAGTGCCTCCACGCTGGAGACGACTGAGACAAAGCTGCTACAGCGGCTCAGGACGGGAGACGGAGGAGGAGGAAGGCTGCCCAGGATAACCCCCCCTGCAGAAGATCAGGGTGTCTGGCCAAGAACATTTGCCAGGCAGAGCAGGGCCAGTGGCTGCCAGGAAAGGGAGGAGTAGCCAGTGGGATGCAGAGCCTGGCGTGGAGCAGCCAAGGTCCTTCCCGACTCCAGGGGCCACAGACCAGGGGAGGAGGCGCCGCAGGCACCAGCCATGCCATTATACGCTTTATTGATGCTGTTCTGAAGAAAGCTAATCAATATATTAGATTTCCCAAAGAAAGAAAACACCAGCTGCCAGCCGCACATAACTCCTCCGCTGCGGTGCATTTTTCCATCAAGCCCTGGAGCCGCGCGTGTCTGCGCAAGATGAGGTCACGTTCAAGAGGAGACCTCCCGCTCCCCCCGTTGGCCAGGTCAGGGCCAGGGTCACGGCCACTGCCTCGCCACATGGCAAAGCCCAAGTTCCCAGCTTGGGTTGAAATAAAGATGTGAAGCTCCCCAAATATCTCGTGTCAGCATCATTGCCAAGGTGCACCTGGACAATCCCACCTGGGTCCAGCAACCGACGAGTGCTGCAGCCCCCAGCACTCATCTAGGCTTCAAAGAGGGTTCTCAAAGAGCTCTCTCCATCACGAAAGGCCACCACAGAAACTGCTCCTTGCCAGTCGCATTCCCCCAGCAGAGCCAATTCCTCAGCATTCACCTGTCCCAAATGGTTTGGCACTGGAGAGAAACAGGAGAGCATCAGACTGAGAGATGCGCTTGGCAATAGCGGGATCCCGGCACACGGCATCCCAGCTGCCCACACCCCACCGCTGCTCTGGGATATTCACTCCTTAAACCATTAAAGCTGATGCCGCGGCAGCTCCAAAAGCTGTTTAAAAAGGACAGGATAAATCCACGTTGGACCTAATGCTGAGCACCAGCAGGAAAGCAGACTGACGTCACGGGGAATTGATTAGTGTTTTAATAGAATTGGATCATTGGGAGGGTTGCAGACCTGCTTCAGAAACCCAAACGTTACACAGATTTGCATTCAAAACCCTAAACCAGGGCGCATTTAGCCAAGGCAGAGTAAATGTCCCACATTTCCCCAGGATTATCTGAACCATATCAGATATAATCCAATGATCTGTAAAGTGATTATACCCAACTGAATATAAGAGATCTCTTCTGGTAATGCAATATTTCATCCAGCTGCAGACATTAGGAGGAGGCAAACAAAGGAGGAGATTTAATAAGTGGAAATAAAACTATAGGCAGAGATAGTTTAAATTTTTTTTTTGTATCGCATCTAATTGCAATCAACAACAGACATCTGACACAGTGACAGCATCAGCAAAATTGCTGCTGAGAGCACAGAATCTTTGTCTAAAAATAATCAGACATTCAGCGCGCCACTGTTTGTTATAATGGTAATCGATGCTGGAGGCTTTGAATTCCATCAATTTATAGATCTGCTCTGTTCTGCCTGGTGATTGTGTTCTGCACACATCCACTCCCGCTCGGCACAGGCAGCACCGGGGCACTGTGTGATTAAGATAAGCTCAGATTCCTTTCATACATTCCTTATCAGCTCTAATTCTCCACCAGGCAGAGATGTTCACAGCAGTTAAAGATTAGTTCAGCTTCTCAGACGCCAAATTTGAGGGTATTGATCAATAAATCAAATCACGGCAATCAATCGCCCGATCCGAAGAGTCTAGCCGATGCATTATTACTGGCGCCTTCGAAGCTGAGGCTTTTTTTCATGGGTTTCATCAAAACGCGGCTTCCCTGGCTCCCCGCCAGCTCCTGGGCTGCCTAATAGACTCCACAGTAGAGGAGCTCCAGCCCAGCAGAAGAGCAATAAATTTCTCATCAAACAGCCGATAGAGAAACAAGATGAACATCTGTTTTGCTGCAATGAAACTCCTGTGTTCTTCAGAAGCTGCAAACCAGGTCTGACAGACCACCCCAAAGGCAGCTTTGCCTTCAACAAAGCAGCAAAGCAGAATATTTGCCGGTTATTTCAATCGGGTAATTTAAGAAGACTTTGCATTCTCCTCTCTGCAGCTGCAGGAGCTTTACAGACAGGATTCCTGCTCAGTCGATAATAAAAGCCATCCTGGGACCCTGTACTATGAAGGCAATTTTATGATACCCATTATGTGGCAATGTAACTTCATTAAAAGCTGTTTATTCCCTCTAAGCATTTTAAGCACTTTTCCTCACCCATAAAGAAGAGCCTCTCGGTGCAATGGAAAGGATTTTTGTGCCGAGAGCCCCTTTTGGGTATTTCTTGGGACGAGAGTCGTGCCGGCAGCGGGATCCCCAGCAGAGGGGCTTCTCCTCCCAGCCGGCAGCGAGACGGGAGCTGCTGAGAGGCAGCCATAGATTATTTTTATGATACACTCAAGATGAGTTACGCTTGCTGGAGCTGTTTAGGTGACATTTATTATGCCAGCTTCTTTTATAAATTAATACAGACAAGTGCCCCCAAAAATTTGCCTCTGCTACAGAGATGGGCTGGCTCCTCTGCACACCCATTTGCTCGACAATTTGGGGTGTGTCAGCTCCAAGAGGTTGGTTTTCCAACCTGGCATAATAATTCATCATCCAGAGATGGAACAGGAATCACAGCAAGTAGGAGCCAGACCCTATCCTGCAGCCAAACACATCCTTTACAGCACCTAAGAGTTGCCTTGTTCCAAAATGAAATCCTTAAGAACAACCAAGCAAATCCTAAATCTGAAATGTAATGCTCCTTAATCCTGCGGGTAACGTTAGCAAAAGCAAAAAACAAATAGCTTGGTCCCATCCTGGTGCTCAGCGATTAATTGAACAAGTTCATCCTTCATAAGCACGACCAATGAACCAGGATGGGTTGGGGACACTTCTTTCAAATGCCACCAAAACAAATCCCAGGTGGGGTTAAAGAGTTTGTCTCCATAGAGGATTTAAGAGCTCGTATGTCCGTCCAGGCTGATACAGCAGGTAGGTGTCTATTTGAGACATCAAGCTGACCATCGTTAAATGGCTTTTTGTGCTCTGCTGATATTCAACGGTCGGTGAAAGCACCCAGCAGCCTCCTGCCCCCTTCTAACAACGTGCTCTTAATTAGCCAGTGGCCTGGGAGAAATTATCCATAAAGAAGGGCAAGCTGGCTGACGTTTGTAAATTTTACTTAAAATAACGTGAATTCAAGAAGAGAAAAGGTGAGGAGTGAGAGAGAGAGACATGACGGAAGGGATGAATCCCCAATTTTTTGCTCCAGGCAATTTTTTTCCTCCAGCCACCGAGGTTTTTCTCACCGCACAGAGGTTGTGATGTCTTTAGGGAATGGGCCTGAAGGTCCGTTTGCTGCAGGACCACCACACATCGCTCTACCATTCTCCTGAGTTAATACTCCCAATAAACACCTCTGGGAACATGCTCAAAGGATGCAGCTGCATCTTTAGCAATTAATAATCAAGACAAGCATTGCAAGAACATCCATGTTTCAAGAAAAAGAAAATATTCTCCTTAGTACCTTCTAAAAACCTGCACCTTTCTCCAAATCAAAGGGCAGAAACTCACGTGGCTTGCGGGAAAAAATCAGGATATGGCAGGCTCCTGCACTCATCACCGGGCGCCAAACTCAACTGCAACAGCTCAATATTCTCCCACAAATGCATGCACAAATATACACAAAATACTGTTAATGGCTCCGTATTTCTTTAAAGAGAGTTGCCAAGGAAAAACAGAATTACTAGAATACATTTTAATTGATTTACAACAGCACTTAGTAACAGTGATAAAAGAAAAACTTGTTTTATTGGACCTCCTGCTAATTAGCTCGACTGACTCCAGATTAGAAAAACATATCCCTCGCAACCCAGCACAACCCCGACCGGCACACGACACAAACCAGCTTTTCTGCAGAGAAAATCCTTCATAATAATCAGAGAGAAACTGCTGCCAAATGGTTATTGCCAAGAGACAGCGGAAGAAAGGGCTGGTCCAAGGATGGAGCCACCCAATGGGATCGAACAACCCCTCCGGTGGATTCGAGCATCCCCTTTCCATCCATAAAGACACCTTTGTTGCAACTTTGATATATCCTTCCCTTAACGACTTTTAAGGGCAGCTGATAAAGTCGAAAGAAGCACGCAAGCAACCAGCAAATGTTTAATATTCAATAAATGTGTCAATTTTACATACGGAGGCAAATGGGGCTTTATTGAAGAATTGGTAAACTTCCTTGGAGGAAAGTAAGTGCGTTTTAGCCTTCAAGGGGTCCCCGATGAATAGAAATGGAATGTGATTTGTGATAAAACTCAGCTGCTCTATAAAAGACGTTAAATAAATGTTGCTGTTTCACTAGGGATATACAGAATTGATTGCATTATAGACTGATTTGAAGATGCACGCTCCCCGCAAGCTATCTGCTCGCTCCTGCACACCGCACAGCTCACTGCCACTGACTCTATTTTGGTCTCTTAATATCTGCATGGAATTTTCTGGAAATGCTTTAAAACCACCCTGCCCTGTGGTTTTGCCCACTGCAGCATCCCGAGCATCAGCTGCAGTGGTGCAGGGGGGATGTTCCTCCCGCCTTGGGGTAACACCAGGCTCTTCGGCGCAGGGCGAGTGCTACTGAGGATCTGACCCGCACAGCTCAATTCCTCCCAAAATGCAATCATAGATTCATTAAGGTTGGAAAAGACCTCTAAGATCATCAAGTCCAACCATCGACACAACACCAACATCCCTACTAAACCATATCCTGAAGTGCCTCGTCTACAGGCTTTTTGAACCCATCTAGGCATGGAGACTCCCCCAATGCCCTGGGAAGCCTCTGCCAGGGCTTTATCACTCTTTCAGTAAAGAAATTTTTCCTAATATCCAATCTCAACCACCCCTGCTGCAACTTGAGGCCGTTTCCTCTCATATTATTGCTTGTTACTTGGGTGAAGGGACTAGCACCCGTCTCACTACAGCCTCCTTTTAGGTAGCTGTAAAGAGGAAGAAGGTAATAAATAATAAATAAGTAACATCCCCCTCCCAAGCATCCGTCTCCAGGGATCACACGCTGCCTAAACCCAAGCTCCGCAGCCAGGACCGCCTGGGAGCAGCCAACATCAGGACACGGGATACAAGCAGGCGCGTCATATTACTTGTTCTATATTCCCCTATTGTTCAAATCAATGTGGTTGATAGGGCAGAATCTGGAATTATATTAAATGCGAAAATAACGGGGAACAAGGAGAAATTAAAACTTTTTTCACTACCAAGACTAAACCAAGTCCCTGTCCACCTTGAGCATCCTCCGGCACCAGGAGACCTGACCCACCAGAGCGGCGAGCGACACTCGGGAAGGGCAAGGCAAACAAACCAACCTCCAGCAGACAAATGAGAGGCCAACGGTACCACCGCAGCGAGCGCAAACTGTGATATAATTGCGCTGCTGCTACATCATCTTTAATCAATAACATCCAGGGCTGCCACCGTGCACACAGCCCAAATCCCAGCCTTCGCCAAGAAACAGCATGTTGTTAAAAAGCCCAATAGCTTTTTCCCTGCTAATAGGTGGCTCGTTCCCTCAACCCTGCTGATTTTTTAAATAAACCTAAATTCCAATAATTGTTTAATGTTTATTTTTATTTAGCTCTGGTTCACCTACTTGGGCTCTCCATGTCAGAAATTGATATTTTGCTCCGGTGGCTGGGGAAAAAAAAAAAAAGAAATTAGGAAACTGTTGGTTATGTCACATCATAGTTAGACCGTGTCATAACTGCAGCTCAGGAATGGCTCTACTCCCCCTAAATTCATATTTGCTCCAGTTTTCCAGGGACCAGCTTGCTCCAGGACCTTTGGGAAGGGCTCCTGGCACACAAGGGCTTTCCCATAAACATAGGATTTTTTCCCTCTTGCCTAAGAAAAGCCTGGATTTAAACCCAAAAGAGATGCTCTCGCTTTCCAGGTGGATTTTTCCCTTTAAGACCCACCAGTGCCACATGTTGGAGCCCTGCCCTTCCATCTCCCTGAGTGGGGTTGAAGGTGATTCTGGAAAAGTACAGTAAGGCTACAACCAATTCCTTTAGGAGATCCATCACGTCAGATTAGCAACTTAGTTTCTTATTAGCTATTTTCCATCCTATCATATTAATATTTGTTTTCACTAATACAGCGCAGGAGTCTTATCGTATTAGCAACTTTCACATCACATTAGTGAAAACAAATACTAATACAATACAATACTAATATGACATGATCTGATGGGAAATTGCTAATACAATAAGACTCTTCTACCATATTAGTACAGAAACATCGTGTGTCCCAGTTACTGCTCTCTTTGAACTAGGTGAATACATGTTATTTCCAAAACCAGCCACGTTCATCGTGTCCAAATGTCCATGTATGGGATGGGGATGATGGCACCAAGGACCCTGCTCTGCTCCTGTGGTGCAGATCACCCATAGCAAATACATCCAGTTCCAACAGAAATTCCTTATTCAGCAGTAAATTAGTAAAATTTGGGTCCCTCCCTCCATGCAACCGACGTGCTGTAGCAGTGGATGGAAAGCCAAGCCAGATGCCACAACCAGGGACAGCACACAGCTCTGGGAAACACAGCAGCCTCAAAACTTGCACAAGCAATGATAATTTGAAAGAGGAATCTAATTAAACCACGTAACCTGTCGTGTAGTTTCAGTGTTTGGCAGTTGTCTCTCACCCAGCCCTTGATGCTCCCTGAGCCCCCGGCACAAACCCGCAGCGGTGCCGGTGGGAGCAGCCACGGTGCCAGGGACTGTCCCGAGGAGCAGGAGACTCCACAGCCAACGTCCAGCAGCAGGCAGCATGGAGAACACATCCCAGATGTCAAGGAGGGGGAACATCCCAAGGCAGACATGCCATAAGGAGAGGGAGGAAATCCAGAGCTCATGCTGAGGAGGAAGGCTAGAATCATGGGAAGCCTCAATCAGTGTTGTGTTTGAGACAGGGATGCTCCCCTGGATCAAGCTCAGCACCAGCCCAAGAATGAGATGTGATGCATGCATTAAAGAAAGCAAACATCTTAAAATACCTGCTGCAGCAGGCAGCTTCCTCCAGCTGAGGCAGCCAGCCCTGGCAGGGAGGCTTTCCCTCCCACACCGGCTTTATTTCCCTCTCGCCTCCTGCACCTGGAGCCATTTTCCTGCTCTTCTGCTTTAATTGTCCCCCAAGTCCCACAACAGATCCCATCCCCTGGCTGCAAGCTTCAGGCTGAAAAGCCAAGAGGGGGTTTGTCGCCCCAACTCCTTGGCAAAGCCACCTCTGGAGCTGCTCCTCAGGTTGGCACCAGCATGCACCCAGGGATGCTCCACATCGCCCTGGCCAACTGTGCCACCAACCACTGCAGACAACAGCTCCAGCACGGAGAGGCAGGCACTGTATCTCCTCTGAGCAATGCCCAGCTTCGGCACGCTCAGCAATTTTCTATTCTCTCAGCAATTTTCTGTTGTACTGAATTAGTAGTTTGTATTGAATTAGTATTCATTTTCCCTAATATGATATATAAGCATAATCATGTTAGTGACTTTGATATCACATTAGGCTCTACCACCGGCAAGCATCCCGGCCCCAGCAGCCCCGGGTGGGGAGTGTCGCGCCTGAGAAGGAGCCTCCAGTGGGAATATTCCAGATGTGCCGCTGGATCCTGCTCTCACCAACCATCCCCAGAACTCCCCTATCCCTGCGGTGCCGAGGTCCATGCCGAGGACACAGCCAGGGCAGGATTTCTCTGCTCATGATGGCATGACGCGAACCAAAACAAAGGGCGCCGCATCCTGAATGAATAACCTGTTCATCTAAAAGAAAAGACTCCCAAAGGCGAAAGCTGCACAGCAGCAGCGCAACAGCACCCACCCCCTGGTCACACATCCCCAGCACCACTGGGTGCTCCTCTCCTCGCAAAGCCCCAGTAATCATAGAATCATAGAATCACCAGGTTGGAAAAGAGCCACTGGACCATCAAGTCCAACCATTCCCGTCAATCACTAACCCATGTACCTAAGTACATCACCCACCCGTCCCTTAAACCCCTCCAGGGAAGGGGACTCAACCCCCTCCCTGGGCAGCCTCTACCAGTGCCCAGTGACCCTTTCTGTGAAATTTTTTTTTCTAATATTCAGCCTAAACCTCCCCTGGTGGAGCTTGAGGGATGTGGGGATTAAAAGCCAAGCAGACAGTGGGATGCAGCCACATAGTTGGGGTTCCAGCAGGAGGGGCGATGCTCACTCTGCTGCAGCCAAGAGCCAGCATCGTCCCATGAGAAAACCCCAGCCAGCACTACGCCTGCCTCAGTTTCCCCATCAGGATGATAGAGTGCTCTGCAGACCCCGGTCCTTAATTAGGTGATGAAGTTGCCATGAGCACAAGCAGTGAGAGGGAGATGGGGGAAACAGGCAAGATCCCTGCAGAGGGATGGGGGAGTGAGGGAAAGGCACTGGGGTCAGCACAGGGCCACCAGAGGGCACAGGACAGTGGCTCGGGAGCCAATCCTGCATAGCTCAGTGCACTTGGCAGCACGACAGGAGCGGGCTTTATGTCAGGATGAGTAGCTCCAGAGCTGCATCACCAGCACGCGTCTCCCCACTGCTGGTGCAGAGCGGCTGGGTAACAGCTAGCGATCTGCCGCATCCCTAATTAGCTCTTTTATGGGCTCAAATAAATTGTCTTCGCGTTAACATGAAAGCACTTTTCTTTTCATACGCTGCCCACGAGGCTCTGATAGCACCGGGCTTGCACCTCCAACCGAGATGCCGTCACCCACCGTGGGTGTGAGCAGCACCGGGAAGAACTGGAACCGGGGCTGGAGCAGAGCTACCCCTCACACAGCAGTCAAGATCAGAGCAGTCACAGGGTAAGATCAGCACATTGTATATATTTTATACAGCAGTATTGTATATGTCTTCTATTTAGAGGGCTGGAACATCTCCCATATGAATACAGGCTGAGAGAGTTGGGGTTCTTCAGCCTGGAGAAGCAAAGGCTGTAGAGCACCTCCCAGCACTGAAAGGGATCAGGGAGCGCAGGGATAAGATAAGGGGGAATGGTTTTCAGCTGAAAGAGGGGGAGATCTAGGCTAGATCTTAGGCAGAAATGTTTTGCTGTGAGGTGGGGAGGCCCTGGTCCAGGTTTCCCAGAGCAGTGGTGGCTGCCCCAACCCTGGAGGGGTTCAAGACCAGGTTGGATGGTGCTTGGAGCCCCTGATCCAGTGGGAGGTGCTGCTGCCCATGGCAGGGGGTGGGACTGGATGCTCTTTAAGGTCCCTTCCAAGCCAAACTATTCCATGATCATATAGAGATTTATATGTGTCTGTGTGCGTACACATACATATCTATAAAATTCCCTACCTGCTGATGCCCATGCAGACACCGCAGAGCTCCCTACATCGAGCGCCCAACCCGCAGCCCAGAGGTTACTCCAAGAAAACAGCTCTGAGCCACGCACAGATGTGCACACGCGCGTGCAAACACACACACAGACACATATTTTAAAATCCTAAGAAAACCCCGAGTCTTCACTGTCACTGCTGTATATCACTTTGAGATATATACCATATTAGCAAAAAGAACTGAATTATATTGCATTCATGATGCAATTAAACACTTCACTAGGAATCAATGTAAAACTGATGAGGCCTGAAAGTAGTGCATATGGCTTAGAACATTATAAAACATTACCTTCACTCAAATCCTTTTCAGTAGCAATTTAAATCTTCTTACAGTTACTGCTGCCAATGGTAAACCATCTCCTGATTCATAACAGTGCATGGGAACGAATGAATTTTTTTAAAAATTTATTCAACTACTAAATTACCCATGAAACCGGAATAGCTGACAGGAGTAATCTGAATTATTATTAGCTCTGCAAGTATTCTGCATTAGCCAATTTAAAACCACGGCTCACAGGCAGAAACCAGTTAGTACAGGCAGGGTGTTAAATGACTGCCATAGTTCTTCATTTTACTGCTGCTTACGTTTAAAGGTCAAGAGATAAAAATTACATATGACTGCAAACACAGAAAGGGTGTTTATCTTTTTTTTTTCCCCCCTACGAATCAGGTCAACCAGAAACTTTAAAACCATCTGGAGATACGATGCCTCTGAACTACCCCAAGATTCTTGGAGGGCTGCATGGTCTTTTCTTCTCCTCCTCCTCCTCCTCCCTGTTGCATTTTGCGCCAGCGAGGTGGGAGAAATCAGGGATGAGATGGTCCCGTTGGGGTCCTGCTTTGGATACCTCCTTCAAAACACGAGCGCAGCATCATGACCCCAACACCCAGCCAGGCTGCAGGGATAATACAGAGGATCACCCTGAGTTGGCAATAGGTCCTGTCAGCGAGGACCACTGGCAGCTGGAGAAGCTCTCCGACCCCTCTCCATGACCTCCAGCACTGGGACCTGCTCCCAGGAGGATGAGCAATCCCCACTGAGCTCCTAAGCCACAGGCTGATGAGGAAGAAAGCAAAATTACCTGGGGATTTGAGCACCTGCTGATCCCAGCAGCATCAGTGAGTGGAGCAGAGGAGATTGTGGTACCTCAAAAAACAAGGGTGGGGGAATGTCACCTGGGAGCAGGAGCCCACTACACCATAAATCCCCCTGTTTATAAAGCGCCGGCAAGGTGAAAGCAGCCCCCTGAGATACCAAATGTGCTGCAGCCCTTGTTTCCCTCACTTAAGTCTATGCAAGGCAGGAGGAGGGATGCGCTCAGCCCCCGGCACGGACACCCTTGGCATTCCCAGCTCCCCACCTGCCCATCTGGAGGGCGAGGAAGGTGTCCAGCACCTCCCAGACAAAGGCACAAGCACCACAGTCACAGGTAAAACAATGCCAAGAGCCACTCCGATGCACACACATCCCATGAGGGTCCCGCCGCTCGCTTTGCCCGTTTCACATGGCTGGAAAGGGCAGGACGGGGGAGGCTTCCAGGCAGAAGCCCCCGGTGCCGGCGCGGAGCGGAGCCAGTGTCTCTTTAACTGACCATAACACTGCATCATCCTTTCTCTTCCTATTTTCAGTTTTATTAGCAAAGCAGCACAATGTTTATACTAGTGGGTATTACATTTGCCAGAACAATTACGGTATGACAAATGGCACATCAATGTAATCCATCAACTCAGCCAAGACAGGAATCCTTTATCCTGGGCTGCCATTAATTCCCAGCTGGGTCTCTGGGGTCCCATGCGTCAGTAACCATGACAACCTGGGGGACGCCGGCGATGATGGCATCTTGCTGGGAAAGACAGGCACCCCAGCGGGGCACTGGGATTTCACCTTTGGCACCAGCAAAGCAGCCTTGGGATTGAACATAGGAGCGTTTGCACCGTGAGACTCCTTCAGGCAGCATCTGGATCACACAGGAATCCAAAGTCAGCCTGGGCACACCAGGAGAAGCTGTAGAGGACGTTGGTACTGGACGATGGTGGCATGGGAGGATGGTGCCACAGCCCAGGCGATGGTAGACAGCTCCCATGTGCATTCTCCAGGGTCTAATATGATGTTTGTGCTCACACCCTCTCTCTCTCCATGGAAGATAATTGTTTAAGGTATTCTTACTGCTTCTCATGTGAGTTTTCATAATATCTCTTAAAATACTTGCAACTCCAGTAACTGGGTTGAAATAAACCAAAGGAATCCAATGTTACTGAGGGGTATGAACCCCAAGGACAAGCCTCAGCCCTGCGGGAAATCAGGCGGGGGGGAACAGGGCTCCCTGTCAATGGGACACAGCGTGGGTTGTCGGGGTTGAAGGCCACAGAGCTCCCCAGCTGGATGCACACCAAGCCAGTGGGGTTCTGACAGGTGGGGAGCCAGCAGCACATCCCATTCCACAAAAGCACAAGTCAGGAGGAAAGGCTGGAGTTCTCTGGCCCAGCCCACTGCTTGGGGCCACGTCCTGGTCAGCTCTGAAGACCTCAGAGACAAGGTCTCCCTAGCCCAAGGCTGTGCCTCTCCATGTGGATGAGCCTCCTCCTTCCATCTGCATCCTCCAGGATGGAGGCCTTGCCCGGCACAGCAACCTGGGAGCACCTGTCTTTAGGACAAGGATTCGTATGCCCAGAGAAATGCATACTCGACACGAGCTGATGGATTTGGAGTCTTAACAGCCAGTACAGCCCCCTCCTTTACTTCCTACTGCTCCTCTCAGGGGAGAGACTGCAACTTCCATGAGTTTCCACCGCCCATGGTAGATTTGAAGCTGCGAGCAGCATCTGCAGCCGGGGCCAGAACCGTGTCCGCTCCCTGAGCACTGAGTCTGGAATCATAGAATCACAGAAAAAACAGGTTGGAAGAGATCCACTAGATCGTCGAGTCCAACCACTCCTACCAAACACTAAACCGTGCCCCTTAACACCTCGTCCACCCGTCCCTTAAACACCCCCAGGGAAGGTGACTCAACCCCCTCCCTGGGCAGCCTCTGCCAGTGCCCAAGGACCCTTTCTGTGAAAAATGTTTTCCTAATGTCCAGCCTAAATCTCCCCTGGCGGAGCTTGAGGCCATTCCCTCTCGTCCTGTCCCCTGTCACTTGGGAGAAGAGCCCAGCTCCCTCCTCTCCACAACCTCCCCTCAGGTAGTTGTAGAGAGCAATGAGGTCTCCCCTCAGCCTCCTCTTCTCCAGGCTGAACACCCCCAGCTCTCTCAGCCGCTCCTCATCAGGCCTGTTCTCCAGCCCCTTCCCCAGCTTCGTTGCTCTTCTCTGCACTCGCTCCAGAGCCACAACATCCCTCTCGTGGTGAGGGGCCCAGAACTGAACACAGGATTCGAGGTGCTCCCACACATCTAGGCAAAGCGCCACAGCTGCACCAAGGTTTATTATGAGACAAGATACGGCTGCAATGACCCCCAAACAAACCCACCTGCAATGCCCAGGCAGGCACAGTCCCCAGCCAGGTTCCGCAAGCCCCATGCTGGGAGCTGCCCCCAGATGCTCCCTTCCCACCCACGAACGCACAGCTTGGCTGCTTCTTCCCCCTAAAAAATCCCACCGAGCAAGAACTCCCAGGGGCCAGCACATCCCCGAGATAACAAAAGGAGCCAACCGCTGCTACTCAGAAGCCAAAACCGAGAGGAAAATCAAATCCTCCCCGCGGCTGCGCTCTCCAAAGCACTGAGGGGTTTCTCCCCCTCAGCCAAATCAATCTGGCCCTGGCCCAAAGATGCACGCAGACAGCTTCAACTACCTCCCATGTTTTATTAAGCCATTACCAGAATCATCTTATCCCCATTTATAATGTTCGATACATGGTCTGAAGACTTCTCTAATCCAGTAATTAGATGCAACACTTAGATGGATGAAATTAGGACAGTATTTTATGCAATTATGCTGCATTTTCTGAAGGTCTGCCCCAATTTGAGCCCCTTGAGTGGTCAACTATCACCTGCATCCCACGCCTGGAACGGGCTTGGCTCACTTTTCAGAAAGTAGATGGGTTTGTGGGGCAATGCTGCTGCTCCAAACCCCTCTTTGCCTCCACTGAGGTCTCCTCTTGCCCCAGCACAGGCACAGGCAGAGCACAAGTATCCAGGAATATAATATTTTGACAGTTTGAGGGAGTTGGGGTTGTTCAGCCTGGAGAAGAGAAGCCTTCGAGGAGACCTTATAGCGACCTTCCAGTACCTGAAGGGGCTACAAGAAAGCTGGGGATGGGCTGTTTCCAAATGTTTGGAACTAGATGATCTTTAAGATACCTCCCAACCCAAACTAATCTATGATTCTGTGATTCTATTATCCCTGGAGCATCCCCACCTGAGCACAGACCCCATCCCTTTCCCATCCATCCCCACCCAGCAACGAGCCAGGAGGGAAATGAAGGCTTTTCCCATCTTTCCGTAGGTAACAGCAGCCTCTGTGGCTACCACAATAAAACCATTTTCACTCCAGCCTCTCCCACTTGCAGGGCCAGGAGACAGCTTTATCCCCCTGAATCCTGTAAATCATCTCAAAGCCGTCCTCACAATTTATAGGTAGGACATTAAACATTATAGCCACTGACGGCATCAAATTACACTTGAAGAATTGACTTCTGCTGGAAAATGAATCTTAAAACTAAATTAAATTAAAACCTAACTAAATTAAAATTAGGTTTCTAAACTAAAATTACTTTTTAATATTTTCAGGAGGGGGAAAAAAAAAAGAACGCTTCTGTCAACTAATAAAATTTGCCAGTGTCTTTTATGGCTGACAAGTCCTGTCTAAGAGCAATTCTGGTTATGCTGTATAACAAATAATTGGAACAGAAAAGGCAGCAGAGGATGGGACAATCAGCTGCGCTGCCTCGGCTCCTTCGAAGGGGGCTGGGGAAGGACAGAAAGACCCCCAAGCAATTAAAACACAATCATAATTAACACTATTTTGAGCAAGCAGTTGGATGGGGCAAACCCAGCTGTGACTGCTCTACTGACAGAGCCCTGGTGCGCTGGTGGGACATTTGGGGACCGTCAAAGGCCATCGGGTGTTGAAGGGAGGTTTGCTGATGTAGAACCCGAGGGATTGGGGAAAAGATACATCTAAACACTAGGAACGAGGGCATTTAGATATATCTTTTCCCCAGGACCATTCCCTGCCAGATCTGCAAGGACTCATCACATCCTGCAAATTTCAGTCCATCTTACGACCACCAGATGAAAGGATGTAGATGGGGACCATGAGACTTTATGCAGAGGACCATGGACCATCCCTGATATGAGCTGAAACATCAGTGACGAAGCACCCTAAGATACCACCTACCTGGTTTGTTTCATGCTTGAGGCTCCAAACTATCATGTGAAGCCTCCTGAAGTCTCTCCCTAGACCTTAATGGCAATAATTAATTCGTCCTGCTTTTTAAATAGTGTTCGATGTATAAGCCTGCCTGCTTGCATCTCGATCTCGTGTTGTCAGGGCTTTGATAGAAGAGATACATAAACAGCCTGGGTGACCATACGTCTATTGATTACTAGTGCAGGCAGATTTAACAAGAACACCGTAACAGGACATATCCAAACGAGCTTCAGGAGATGAGAGATATCAACCATGCAGCAAGCAGGTCTACACAGCCTCGTCTGACAATTCCCAGGAGTGTCCAGGAGGAGTCTGCAGGTATTTGGCCCTGCCAAGCCATCCAGAGGAGTAGCGGCAGGGAGATGCTAGAATAAAATAGCACAGAGTACTTCCAGTTGGAAGGGATCTACAGTGGTCACCTGGTCCAACTGCCTGACCATTTCAGGGCTGACCAAAATTAAAGCAAATTATGAAAGGCATTGTCCAAATGTCCACTGCCAAGCTTGAGGCATCGACTACCTCTCCAGGCAACCTGCTTCAAGATCCAAAACCAGTACAGTCCTTGTAAATACCCGTACACGATGCTGAGCCGGGGAACAGAGGCTCCATCAGCAACAGCAGCACCACATCCCTTTTTAAATGCTCTTTTTATCTCTCAATATTATTTATTGCTCTGCTAAATTGGCAGTTCCCTTGGAGGGGAATTTCCCCCCCTCCTTACTGCTGCTTCACAAGAACCCAGACTCAGGGGCTAGCCTGCTAGACGCCAACCCAACCGTCCTCTTTCAACAACATTAATTATCTCGAGCTTTCCATAACAACAAAAAAATCTTGACCCCACTGCCTGCCAATAGCAGAGAAGCTTGCAGAGGAAAAGGCTTTTATCTTCACATCTCAGAGAAGAGCCTACTGTTTGATCAGTCGGGTTTCTTTTTTTCTGTTCCTCTTTGTACATTTTGAACTTTATAGACTGATTAATTCCTCCTATCGCGGGAAGCTGCTGCGCAAACTCTCGAGTGTTGACTTGATTTTCTTTCTATTAAAAAATAAATATCTTCATAAGAAATTAAAAGAGCTTAGCACATCTTTGCTCCGTAAGCAAGTTGGAAAGAACTCCAGCCTGGAATAGTGGGATGGAGGAGGGGAAATAGTCTACTTGAAAAGATTTCTTTATTTTAAATTAAAGTTCAGGATTAAAAGCATCGGGCTTTCAAGAGTTATTGTGAAAGCCTTTTTAAAAGTCCCAAGTGGATAGCCCATAATCTTCTTTTAAATGGCTAAATTTAGAACATGAAACCCTCCAGCCCTCCAAACTCCAGCCCACCACGTCTGGCACACGGCACCAGGAAGGACTTGGCAGTTGGGTTTTTTGTGTGATCATTGTTTCACAAATATTGAACAAGACTTAAACTATTTTTGTAAGCCCTGGGCCCGCAAAGCCTGGCTTCCCCCAGCATCAACAGGATACCAAATAAGCACCCGTCCCTGCTGCCCATCAGCACGAAGGATGAAAGTTAGGATAAAAAAATGGGAGCTGTTGAGTTCAAAAGTTTATTTCTCCAGCAAGGAAGGGAAGACAAAGCCAGACACTATCCCCAATACCAACAGGCCAGATCCCATTTATTGTAATTTATTCTACGCTTTTTCATTTCACTAAATTATCTTAACTCTTACCTCTTATTACAGAACAATGGGCTGGCCAGTAGGGACTCCAAGCCAGTCACAAAAAATACAGTTTAAATTTTACTCTCTACCTTGCAGTTCAAGCCCCTTAAGCGTGCCTAACAAATAAAGGATTTGACTGAGTTCGTAGCTATTTCAGATGATAAATGTTTCCAGATTTATGGAAGTTATTCACGCAAGGAGTACATTACATGTAAATCAATACCATAAAGAACAATTTGCTAAAACTATAAATACCATGTTTATGCTTTAACAATATTAGCAAAGTGGGATTCTTCATCGCTGTATGTAAAATAACTGCAACTGCACCTGTTCCAGCATCCAGGCTGAGATCAGAATAGTGCCTGATGCTGGTCCACCCTAAAAATATGAAATAACTGCCGTGCCTGCTCTTCCAAAATAGATCCCGAAGCCCTGAGGGTCTGGGGGACTTTGCTCTCCATCCACATGGATGCTTAGTTACAGAAATCAGCAATAATTTGAAAAAAAATGGAAAACCTACTGCAAACACATTTGCAAGGAGATGCCACCCTTGTGTGGAGACCTCCCCTGCTCCCAGAGCAAACCAGAGCTGGGTGCCGTTGTCACCTTGAGATGTACACCCAGCCTAAGCGTCACCACTGGCCTCTTCCTTTGGCTGATTATAGGGGCAGGTAGCGGAGACTTAGGGTTTATTTTTATTGTGGTTTTTAGTTTTCCTGCTCCAGCCAGCATCGGGCATCCCCATCCCACAGCTGGCAGTGATGCAGAACGTGCCACCCACACCCACGCAGTGAGCAGGACCCTTTCCCATGGGATCAAGGGCTCTGCTGAAGAGAGACATCTCTCCCTGTAACTACATAACTCAGAATAAAAAGCCAAAGCTCGAACACAGCGCAATTAATGCAGGAAGCATCGATTTCTGTACGGCACCAAGCTGGCTCATTAATTCCAGGTGCTTCTACAAGCCAATTCCAGCACTGGCCTCCCTGCTACAGGAGACAAACGGGAGAATATCGAAGGCTGAAATTCCTTCATGCACTGACCTTTTACCACCACGGAGCTTCAAAAACCACGCACCCTCCACCGCTTCCCTCCCCAAAACCTACATTGCGGCTACCGGTGTTGCAAAGCCACGTGAGCCCAGGGGATGCAGGACCACGGTTTCAAGAGCAGCGTTGCCCACAGCCTCCCGCCTGCCTCTGCTGGAGGCTCAGATGCAAGGGACAAGCCACCCCCGCGTACCTCGGCTCAGTCCCTGCCACCACATCCTCAGAAATGCACCTCACCCCTCAGTCCACCCAGACATCCTCTTCCCCTCCGGCAAGGATGCTGGCGGCGGGGTGGGATGATCCCCTGAGCTTTTGGGGAAGCCACTGGAAGTCATTTAACCTCCGAGACTGATGCTGCTGCCTCAGTGCCACCCAGCCAGGGCAGCATCTTCCCACATCAGGATGCTGCTGCCTCCAACAGCCCCAGAAGGGGTGGCCTTTGATGCAGGAACATGGGTCACGCAACCAAAAAGATAAACCTGAAAGCGGTAAAGCTGCCTCTTTACCCCAACACCAGGGGCTGCGGAGGAGCAGATGAGGCAGTAACCCATGTGAGAGCTGCAGATATGGGGATGGGAGACAAGGGACCAGCCAGCCCGACACCCCTGGCACCCAAACCTCACTCCCTGCACTGTACAGAACCACATCCCTGTGCAGGGGTTGGATGCAGCAGCATTCTCCCTCCTGTAACGAATGCCAAATCTGGTTTGCACTTGACAGAGCCTGACAAGAGCAACAATCACAGATTAGGAAGAAAACTTCTTGCTTTTCAACAAAGGTTAATAAATAGTGACAGCATTAAGTCTCTTCTGATTAACTATGCTGAAAGATATTATTGCCGTTTGTAACATGGAATCATTATTGGATTAAGCACAGTGTATAAAAATGAAATGTGAGTTTTAATCTCAAACGCAGGCTCTCCATGCTCCGATGCAGCCCAGGCAACTCGCAAAAGCATCCCTGTATTAAATTCCATAACTCCATCTGTGCGGAGATACCATCTAAACTGCACAGCTTCTCTGGTTTTGGTGGGTATTTTTTCCTCTCCTCAGTTATAACAAAGCCACCGCAACTTGACTTGAAAAGCATCTAAAAATGAGCCACATGTTCTGGCTAAAATTAAGCTCCAAATCCCCTGGCGTTTCCAAAGACAGCATCTCCCAGAGAGGATCTTTCCATGCTCCAGCCCCCAGGATGAGGGCGAGGAGCTGGAATCGCTCGCTAATTAAGAAGATACTAAATTAAGCACTTCTGCTCATGCATGACCACCTCCATGCTTCTTCACCCCATGGCTCTGAGCAGAGATATCTCGGGGGGGTAATTCCCAAGGGCAGAGCAGGGGGAGAGACCCAGCACTGGAGCCATCAGCGCTGAGCATCACACTGGGATATGGCATCAGGATATGGAATGGTCCAGTTGGAAGGGACCTACAGCAGTCGTCCAGTGCAAGATGTTCAAAGGGAAAAGACTCCCAAGAAAAAGGTTAAAAGCAAAATTCCCAAAGTGAGAAGACTGAGCACAATGTCTGGGCTGACACTGCTTGTGTCCGCACAGCAGAGAAGGAAGAGAAAACTTTCACATAAACCTTAGGATTCGCTGTGACCTAAGCATTCCAATACATCATGTAATTCTCTTCCACTGCTCATAAGGCATTTGTGCATAAATCCAACACTTTAGAAGGAATTTTACCCATTTCTACTGTCGACTGAAAAAGAAAAGCTTGTGACAGAGCAGAATACTGTCAGCTTGGGGGTATGTCTGGGATTCTTCCCTCCACGCCTCCCACCAGGTCTTAAAACATCTCCAGACTTGGCTGGGAGAAAATCGGAGGTGGGGGAGAGAGATTAAAAAGCAAGCTAATAGTAGTAGAAGTGGTTCTTTTTCACAGAGGATGCCACTCTTCTGAAAAATAAGATGCATTTTCTCCAGAAAAGGCATTTCTGAAGGTGTTCCCGCTTGAAATACTGGGGAAAACCAGATCTGAACACCTCCAAAAAGACAAGATATCTGTTGTTTTATTTTAGGAGTATTCTCTCATGTTTATCATTCGTCCTGTCAGTATTACGCCTACCTTCTTTCACTCCACAGCTCTGGGGCTAATTTATAACATGATACAACAGCTTAACTATTCTATTCTTACATTTTTTTTTCCTTATTTTGATTTTCAAAATCATTAAGAGCAGCTGTTAGTTAGCACTGATTGAAACCCCTTATCTTCTTTTCCGGATGAAAGAGGGGTCTGTTTGTTGTAATGAAACCAGTTTGCACATAGATCAAAGTCTCTGCTTTTGCTTCCTTGGAAAAGTGTTTGACACTCGTGTCAAAGTGTCAAACTATTTCATTACCACGCAAAGCGGAGACACTTTGACTAGAGGAGATAAGATGTTTCCATCAATCAGCACCCAGAAACAGCCTCCCCACAATTATTAAAAAAATAAAATAATAAGGTGATTTCAGATGCAGCAGCGGTTTTTGGCGCAGAGTATTAGAAATGCAGATGTGTAATGAAGCGATATAGTAATAAACGTGGCACGAAACCAAACGCATGAGTATCCAACGATGCTGCTTCTGGGGGCCACTGGCCAAGGAGAAATCTCACCTGATAAGTGGGAAAACCGGGAAATAAAGAGCTGCTTCCAACTCATCGCACTGTCAGCCCTGGTGCCCAGGCTTCGAGGCTGGAATTTGGGGGATATCCCCAGCCTGGCAGGTGGAAAAAGATGAGTCAGGTCTGAGAAATGCCAAAAAAAAGCCTAAATCTCTCTGTAAAAGCCACAGCTTTGTTGTCTCACAGCCCAGGCACAGCAGAGATGAACATGCACGAAGGGTGGGATGAACCAGAGGAACGTTAAACATCCTTAAACAAATCACTTGCCCTACAAACTATAGTCCGAGCTGACTTCTTCCGTAGGGCACCACCAAAGCCATCCCAGCCAGGCAGCCCCAAGGAGCAGGCAGGACTTCCACAATGACAAAGAGCCACCTATGAAATCAGGACCAGGTCAACAAAGCGCCAGGAGGGAGCTAGGACCCCTTGGATACTACAAGGGGGATAGCAGCAAGTTGGATCGTGTCTTAAGGGGCTCCTCACACACACAGGGTGGTTTTGCATTTGGAACAGACAGAAACAGGTTGCAAAATTTAATTAGAAAGGGAGATCGTAGGTGCCATCAGCTTTGCCTCCTCTGAAAAGACCATAGAGTAGCTGTTGGTCATCAGAACTGCCTTGGTGAAACACCCCTGAGATGTGCTGCTCCCTATTTTCGCTCCATTCCTCCCAAATCTATCTCTTGCAACAACACGTGGCCACGGGTTACATAGCATCTTGAGATCAGGGGACACTGGTGCTTGATGCCAGGAGGCAGGACGGTCTCCCCGCAGGGCACCGCCGAAAGGAGGGATCACACTGCTACTGGGCTGTGGGATCTTCTCAACACTGGGCACAACAAATATGCTTGTTCAAGAGAAAATAGAGTTGGAAGCAGCAGCCAGCCGTGGTGGAGATTAGAGAAAAGCCTGCTTAGACGTGGCTGCGCTGGAGGGACCATACGGGAACACTTCATCCCTATGTAAATGCTGCCCCTGTAATGCCAACTGAGCCGCCAGCTCCAAGGCTGGTTGGAAGTTATCAGTTGAGCAAATTCTGCTTGTTTAATTTTATATTGCCTCCAGGCACATTCACATCTCTGATTTTCCCCAAATTCTCTCTCTGGGGCACAGAGACTCGCTCCCCAGGCTCACCCTCCTACAGGATTTACAGAAGCAGGAGAAGAGCTGCGGTGACCTGGCACCAAGGATGCTTCCCGGGTTAATTCAGGTCAGAGGCAAGCTCCCTGGTCGGAGCAAGCCATTTGGGACATGGATGCAGATCTCTGCTAACCTCTTTGCAAACTCCTCTTGCAAAATTGGTTTTTAGCAAAGCCACTTATCACCTTAACCATCTATCGATTCCCTGACTCCTGGCCAGAGCTCCCAGGATCCAATACAGTGCAGGCAGGAAAAGCAGAAAAACACAACTGCAAATGAGGGCATTAAAGCATCTGAGATCGCTCTCCACTGCAAGCAAAGACGGTGGTCAGAGGCTCACTGGGGATTTCAGTAGCCTTGTTTTGCAAAAAACAGAAAACCTCTGCATTTTTTTTTTCCGCATCCACCAGGAGAGATGCAGGTTAGCCAGCTCCACCCCACCAGGGTCAAACTCCAGCAAATGCTGGGAATTCCAGCTCCCACGTGGTGATTGCAAAGGAGAATTAATCGTAGAATTACAGAATCGTTAGGGTTGGAGAAGACTCTAAAACCATCAAGTCCAACCATCGACACCACACCAACATCCCTACTAAACCATGTCCTGAAATGCCACATCTACACACTTTCTGAACCCATTTAGGGATGGAGACTCCTCCGCTGCCCTGAGCAGCCTCTGCCAGTGCTTCATCACTCTTCCAGTGAAAAAATTTTTCTTAATATCCAATCTAAACATCCCCTGGCACAACTTGAAGCCAGTTTCTCTCATCCTATCACTTATTTCTTGGAAAAAGAGACCAGCACTCTCCTTGCTACAGCCTCCTTATGGGTGGCTGTAGAGAGCAATAAGGTAATAAATAAATAACCCCCCCCAAGAATCCTTCTCCAGGGATCATGTGTTGCCTAAACCCAAGCTCCAGAGCCACGACCGCCTGGGAGCAGCCAATGCCAGGACACGGGCTGCAAGCTGGAGCTCGCTGGCTGCAAGAGATGCTCGCGGCCCCGTGCGCTTCCCGGCAGTATCGATCTCCCAGCAGTAACTACCGGTATAATTTTGCTTAGCTTCAAATACCTGGCGATCATGAATTCTTTGGCCACAAGGTTATAAGGCGTTCTCTAAAACATGAGAAAAAGATAAAGCCTGCTTATAGTTAATAATATACTATATACTGTCTATCAAGCTGGCTGTTTGCTGTTGAGAGCCTACTATTAGACACTTATTTTAACGGCCTTTCAAGGCTTCCCAAGAAAGTGCAGTTATGCATTTTTTTTTTTCTGGCAAGAACTACTATAGATAAACATCAATTCGCTCCTACAGATCACAGTCGCAGTAAATAAATTTTTCAGGAAGCTAAGTTCCATACAAAGCCTCCTCAAAGCTCCCATTTCACACAACATCAATGTTTGGCCTCTGAGAAATAAAAAGCTCTAAGGTTGCTTTGTCCAGAGCTAAATTATCAATTGTAGCTGCTTCGGAAAAAAAAATAAAAATAGGGCATTTCAATGAGAAGTCAGCGTGGGAGGTAAGCGTCACAGCTGCTGTCTGGCGATGTCGGTTAAGAGACGAAACGGGGAATGATAGGGACTGTGCCAGTGATTGATCAGGACCCTCTACACCAGCATCTGCAGCCCCAAGTGCATCGCTGCGGCTCTGCATCGGTGATGGGAAGAAGGGAGCAGCCCTTGTGCTGCTTTCCTTTATCGCTCTTGAAAGTAGCAGACTGGCATTAGCCAACGTAAAGTATTCGTCACCAAAAAAAACCACAACCCTACACCGGTTATAACCGTAAAAGCCAAAGCTCCTTGGATCGCCCGTGTGTCCTTGCAGAGGTGGGATGGAGCGAGAGCCGCCCAGCACGCTGGATTTTGCGGACTCAGACAGCGGGAAGGAGTTAGGATCCATCAGAGCCCAAAGTGCTTTTCAAAGCAGTTCGCTGGGATTCAGCCGTGGGATGGGAAGGGAGGACAGGAAAAGCATCTCGGCTCACCTCTACCTAACGATGCCCCGAGCGGCGTCCCAGGGGCTGCTGCCCGCTGCCTACCCAATAACGTGGCCCTAGGGGGCACATCAAACCCTAAGCTCCAGGACTTGGTGGCGCTGCTGGAGCCCAGACTGTGCTAAAACTCAGGATGCTCCATCTGCTCCTTAAATAAAGAGATGCTGAGCTCTCTTAAATTTAATTATTAGCCTAATAAAGAAAAAAAGAGACCGAAACACAGAAGCCCTTCCAGGCTCAGGTCATGCATCCTGGTAAGAAGGGTGGTTCTTCAATAAAAGAGCCAGGGATGGATAAGGAGAAGAGGACTATTACCTGCATGTCCCCCATAGCAAGCCCTAACGAACCCAGATACTCAAAAATCAAGGAGGAAAAGGGACAGGATTAGTCTCTGGTCTCAGAAACTCCAGATCGAATCAGGGCAGCCGTTGAATGACACGAGGGGTTGTACCGGTCAGCCCTGGCACTGGCACGAGTACAGATGCGCAGACTCAAAAATGAACCCTGAGCTGCAAAGGAGCAACCTCCTCGTATGCCCTTAAATCACAAGTGAAGCAGCAAAGCGTTTCCAGCCCTGCCAGTAAAGTTGCTCCAGGATCCAGCACCCACAGGGATGGCAGAACTGGCTCTGGTGCAGTTTTAGGTCAACCCTGTAAAGAGCAAGGACACTAAAAACCAAGGACCCATCAGCGATTCAGTGACTGAACGCAAGGGCAGCTTTGAGAGTTAATGAGTTACCAGAGGAGCTGCACAAGAACTGGGCAGCTGCCCACTGCCCAACAACGGATACTGAAGACCGATCACCTCCCTGGAGGCGTTTAAGGGACGGGTGGATGAGATGCTGAGGGACATGGGTTAGTGTTGGATAGGAATGGTTGGACTCGATGATCCAGTGGGTCTCTTCCAACCTGATTATTCTATGATTCTATCTCCACCGATGCTTTCTAAGCACCTGTTATTAAATAAAAACCAGGTCAGCTGTCCCTCTACTCTCTGCAAAACTGTTTTGCTTTCAACTCATCAAATAAAATAACCAGCAGATGCTCAACAGAGAAGCACATCCTCCTTCACTAAAATACAGTTAATTTTGAAGGCATGAACTTGCGACACCCATTGCTCTCCTGAAAATAAAACTGCCAGGGATGACATAATATGCATATTTAACCTTCTGATGTTGCTAATGTTTTTAGCAGAAATTCATCTATCGTCCATGCCCACTGAGAGGCACGAGAGCCCATAAGCTACCAGCAAACCCCCACTCCCAGCAGCCATTCCCAGGTTACAGAAATGAGCCCTTTGACTTATGGCACTGTAATAACACCAGGTCCTGCAAACTCTGAAAGAGACTTTGGAACGTGGCTGGTCGTGGGCAAAGGTCAGCAGACATGGGGAATGTGGGTGCCCAAGCAGGGCTGGAATAAGCTACAGCACCCAGTGGGACCAAGGAGCTCATCCCATCACCAGCATCTCCATCACCAGCATCCCCATCACCATCAGGATGCTTCAGCGCCCTTTTCCTTCTGCTTATATCACTATCACATCAAATCAGCAAAAAAATCTATATGGTTATACCAATATATTCAAAATCAACACGTATTTTTAAGTAAGACGCAACTCTCTCAAGAAAAAAATGGAGAAAAAAACCTGCCAGGAGCAAGCCCCCCCACAGTCTTGATCTTAATTGATCTGTGGCAAGAGGGAAAATATTTATTTAGGCTAAGGAGACTGCCAGAAGGCACAAGTTTTAAAAGTAAAATCCCAAAGCACCCAGGGCAAAACCATGCAAATTATCATTGTGACCGAGTTCTTATCTCTATCAATACCTGCCAGCAACAGAGCATCCCCAGCCAGCATGAGCACTCATCCAGCAACCACAGTCATCTTCACGCTAGTGACACTCTTTGCAAAGTTTTTAACCTGTTCTATTATTAGAAAAAAGGTTAATTTTCAGGGATCCCTGCTATCACAGTTGATAACACTTGCTTCAAGCCAAAATTCTGACCCAATAGATTCCACTGAGGAAGAAAACCCTATTTTATGCACATATTTACAAAAAGAAACACACGGTTATCACGATGCAATGAAATACATGAGGTTTGAGAAGCCTTTTGTGCCCCTAGAAACCAAAAAAAAATAGAACAATAAAAAAACAATAGCATCTGTCCAGGTCCCCACCCAGTATTTAGCTTGTAATGGATTCCTATTTAACTTTTAATGGATTCCCATCTCTTTTAGCATTAATGATGAAATCCAAGTTACTCCCTCTGAAACTTTGCTTGACCAGGACCTCTCTACACCCCTCTGAGGTTTGGCTCCTGCTCTCCCAGCACCCACAAGCTTCTCTTGAAGGTGCTTCTTGGTGGCCCAAGGGACTCCCTGCAAAGAGGCTCAGGAAGGGGGGAGCCAAGCACCCCCAAGGTGCTTTTATATAGATTTGGTGATAGGTAAGTAAATGTTTTCCCATCGATAACAACAGATAGCTACATCAAAGCTTCCGCGCGCCCTCGGATCTCTTAAAAAGCATCATGGATTTCCTACCGAATCAGTAGATGAATCAAATACCTGGTACGAGGCTGCAGATAATCCCGATGATTTATTTTGGGGAAGCCAGGGTGAGGGAAGGCGGGGGGCAGGCTCCAGCCCCGGCGAGGATTTGCGTATTAGTAAAAACAAACAATCCTGTAAATAACGAGACCCTCGTCCTGTCTCCACCACGCTACTCTTATTGAGTGAGTCAGATGTTCTGCTGATTAAAAATTGATCCATTTCAAAATCTAATCAACAGAATAGGATTCTTTCATATGTTATCAAGGCAGCTGCTGACAACAAAAACCAAACCTGTTATTAACCCATGAACCCCGATGACCTGAACCTGGCTGGGCTCTGCAACTGTAAATTATTCAGTAGTCCAAGAGCAATACGCGTAAGCCTGATGAATTTACGCCCCGACCGGAGCTGGTGGGGGTTAAAGCCAATATCACAGACCCGGGGGTCCCTGGGGACGCGGTTCACGACACGCTGCCACTCTGTGTCATGCCTGGGAATATATTACTGGTGTCTGTTCAGCTTCACCTTGCAAATATCTAGAATTTTTCTTTTTTCAGTTTTTTTTTTTTTTAAATGACTTTCCAGATTCAGCATAGCCCCACAGGGAGCCGCCCCATGCCAGCAGTGCAGCAGAGCGCAGACAGGCACAGCCAGTCTCTGCTCAAATCATTCAAGAAGCACTTGGACAACACAAACATTTGGGGATGTCCTACACAGGGACAAGAGTTGGACCCCATGATCCCTGTGGGTCCCTTCCAATTCAGGACGTTCTATGATTCAAGTCCCTAGTTGCACCATTCAGTAAAATTCATAGAGCAAATTGTTTGCATCCCCGTTTCAGCTGTAGCCCAGCATCACTGGATCAGCCATGGAGGAAGAGGGAAACCAGCAGAGCAATTGGGATTTTTTTTTTTTTTTTATTTTAATCATTATTTTTGCTTGCTTTCCTCACCCTCACTGCTTAACACGACAATGGAGACACTGCAATGGGTTGGTGTCACTGCTGGGTGTTACCCTGCAGGTTGCCTCTTGCTTTATGGGCTGGAGATGTTTCTCCACGGCAGCATCACTTGGCTCGCCAACTTCAAGTCACCATCCTTCTGAAAGGTCTTTTTGGGGGGAAGGGAAGGAATGGCAGTTTTAAGTGCTCTTAGGGGCAAAGAACCCCTGCCCAACACCAATAAATATTTTATTTTCTACCCAGTACAGCCCGGGTGCTGCCTCAGCTGCGGGCAGCATCTCCCCACTGGCTGATCCACCCAGCAGAGTCTTGAACCAGAATGGGGAAAAACTGCTGCCACATAAACCGATCTCAAAGATAATGACGGCTCTTCTCTTTTATCATAATACATTTATAAGTTTAATGACTCTCTGACCTCTCCTTAAAGCCCAAACAACCCCTGGGGAGCCGTCTCAGGCTGGCCACAATCAATCCCAGCTGGGCTGCCACCTCCCAGTGAGCAGCACCTCTTGGAGATGCTCCATGCCTCAGGCAGGAGCCAAACCCCATCCTGCACCCCTCAAAACACATAGAGCTTCAGCTCCACATCACGGCTTTTCGGTTTCTTAATGGTGAGCTAATCACCATTCTTCCCTTCACAATCCCAAGGGGACACAGAGAACCCCAAGTGGCAACGTACAGATAGAAAACCTAGATATTGACTGGGATTTTCCTCTATTAATTCCAGCAGTGCTTTAAAAAACAACTCGTAGAACTGTGGCAGTGGCAGCACTTGCAAGGATGCTCCCCAGCTGCCCTGGAAGCAAAGCCCAGGCTCCTCCCCAGTGGGGATGTTGGAGAGCTGGAGTCACAGCCCATCCCCATGGCCCCAACGTCAGCACGCAGACGTCACCTCCATCAATTCTGGATCCAAATCTCAGTTGAAGGTGTTGGGGCTGGTGGCGTGAGAGCAGGACACAGCCTCCTCTTACGCAGAGGTGGGAGAAATAAAAAAGCCTCAGCAACCGGGCAGCAGGTACCACCCCCGCCAGAGAAAAACACAAGCAGAGCATTTTTGTGTTGTTTCCCCTTTTTAAAGCCTCCCTCGTTAAAGGCTGTTGGATATTCCCACAGTTGGAGCACGTTGCTTGCCCACGTAACTCGTGAATTGGGGGTCTACAAGCCCCTCTGCTATGGGCAACCTGGATTAAAGCCCAAGGGGATCCATCCCTGCATCCCTCGTGATGCGTGGTCCTGCCCACCCGGCCCCAGGGCTGCGCGGATGCCCCTGGCGAGACCTCCCCGCGCACTCCAGCATCCTTACGGGAACGCCGCTCGGCAGGATACCACAATGATTCAGGCACTGCAAACACAGCAGGGTTTTGCCTCTTGATAAATCAGATATTCCATGTAATTCCGTTCTATTACAAGGTAGATATTGGGGGAATAAATCTTGGAAGAGACACTAAGCACAGGATCCAGCCCAGGAGCAGCCCCGTTCTGGCACAGCCCACGATCCCTTCCCACCATCTGCAGGGATGCATGTAAACAACCACAGGTTTCTCTCACCATCATCATCATCCTTGCTGCTCCAGGGGCTGCGCCGGCTCCCTCGGCACTGGCGGGGCAAGCAGGCTCACCCAGCACCGGCCACCGACCCCTCCGCTCCCTCCTCACTATCTAATAATCACACTTGTGCGAAGCTGTTGCCGTACAGAAGGAAAAGAGAAAACATCCTTGGAGAGCCTAACAATCAGACAATTTTTAAGATCGTGGAGCATTAAACCATTCCCAATAGGGTTTACTAATCAAACAGCCAAATCCTTCATAACCAACCAATCCCTACAGAGCAATTAAATCCTTCCCCTTTAAAACACTTGGCACGCCGTCTGGGGAGAAAAAGAAAAATTTGCAAAATTCATTTGATAAATTAACCAGGGAAAAGAAAGAAGTGAATCAAGCTTTGTTCTTTTCATTTTTTTTTAATTATGGAATTCACAATGCCTGAATAATGTTTAATAAGAACTATGAAAATTCCTAACAGTATTACAACACAACACAAAAGAATTAACCTGGTTACCGTGAAAAATTGCATATTTAATTAAGAACAGAGAGTTCAAAACTATCCAGAGATTTCAAAAGTACCGTTGCCTAAGGGGCTAAATTACACGCTCGCAGTGCTGCTAACAGGGCTGGAGCGCGCAATCATTACCCAAGTGTCCCCATTAAGTGACAATGGGCAGATGACATCAAATTCATTTCAAAAGCAACAGGAATTGAAGCATTCGCTTGGGTAGTCGAAGGGAAAGCGGCTATCCTGCTGGTCTAAACCAGACCCCTTGTTGATAAAGGCAATAATTAAAGAATAATGTTAATTAGCTGCTTTTATTTGAAAGAAAAGTGCAGTGGCAGGAGATGCTGCTACCTCTGCGGTGTGTGCTGAGCGGAGAATGGGGCAGACGAAGCTGCTGCTGGCCCTGGATGCGGGATACGGCTGGAATCGTGCCCTAGGTTGGGTCCCACCAGCCCTCGGCTCCACCAGGGATGGGGTTGTGGAGAGCCAGGAGGTGGATGGGATGAGCAGCCCACAGCCCATCACCGGGGCTGGAGGGAGAGAACCAGAACAGCATGGACAGAGCATCCCACTCTGGCTTCGGTACAAGGAACGTGGCATCAGCAAACGCTCGCAGAGGGAGAGGCTCCACGGAGGAGCCTTCACCACCAACTCGGGTACCGAATTCAGAGGACCTCACGGGACCCAGCACCGTGCTCTGCTACACCAGGGAGGGTGGTGAGCTGCCTTCTAGGGGGGCACAGGGAGCCCCCAAAAGCCTTCTTTCTGCGGGGCACCATCTCCATCACCCTGTCCCAGCAGCCACACACCGCGGCACCACACGCAGGCATCTCCGGGGGCTTTTAGCAACATCGCTCCCCCAAACTGTGCCCCTGCTCTCCACTCAGCCAAGAAACGGGGTGGGAGATGAGAGGGGTAATAATTACCCAGCTCCCTGGGATGAAGCAATGTTTGCAAAGCACTGCAAGAGTCGCAGATGAAGGCAGCTCTCCCCATCGGTGTGATTAATAAAGAATAAATGTCCTCCGCAGCCAGGCTAAGCAATAATATACCAGCTCCGGCGCCGATGAGCGGCTGTGCTTACACCGCACATTACAAGACCTGCTGCCAGCGCCAGGTAGTACTTTATTACGTTATCCCGACGGAAGAAAACAAAGGATGCCCGAGGTCCTGACTTTGGTGTAAACCTGCAGGAGCGTTACCAAAGGCAACGGCAGCGTGCTCCGAGCGGCTGACGCACAGCATCGCTCTCACCAGAGGAATATTTACACGGGGTTCAAATTGGTTATTTACTTTTTCAGAAATCCGCGTTGCAGAAGAACTCGCTAGCACGCACACGTCAAGCAATTAATATTAAAACAGCCACGCGTTAGCAGCAAGTCACTTAAACTGCAGCTAAATCAATACTCTGGGGTCCTGTAGCAGCTTTGGGGAAATCAGTGTTACACTAAAGTAGTCAAAAAAATAATTACACAGCAAGGCCATATTAAAAAAAAAAAAAAAAAAGGCACTGAAACCATTTTGGAAGGGGGTGTCGGCACGTTCAGCTCCAGAAAATCAGAAAGCTCAACTTAAAAGAAAAGCCACCAATTGGGGTCATCAGAATCACTAGGTTGGAAAAGACCCACTGGATCATCAAGTCCAACCATTCCTATCAAACGCTAAACCACACTGCAAAACTGCAAGGCAGCTCTTTACACGTAGAGCCAAAATAAATCCTATGGAATCAGCAGATGAAGTTGAAAGAGCCCATCATGCCCTTCTGGCGGGGTTCCTGCCTGCCAGGAACCTTGCCTTTCTCATCTGGGTCTCCCCCACCACCCCAAACCCAAGCCAGGATCAGCCAGGGCTGATGTGGGGAGGGACAGATGCTGCTGCGCCCCTGCTCATCAACAAGCACTGCGGTAAATAACGAGCACTTCAGCTTTCCAGGCTAGCTAAGCCTTTTGGTTAGATTTTGCTGATGACCCCCTGTGGCTGGTGGCTTGCTGGCTTCGAGAGCTGATACAGCCTGGATCTCTTTGCTGAGACGCTCCCCAAGATTCTGCTCAGGCAACTGAAGTAGCACACGCAATCCTTCCAAGAGCCTTTTGTGGCTGGAGACGATGGACAAGCACTCAGCCACGGACACAGCGCACGGGCACAGCCACCACAGTGCTCTCAGGCCCCTTTTTAGTCACAGAACCATTGAGGTTGGAAAAAACCTCTAAGATCAAGTCAAATTGTCAGCCCGACAACACCGTGGCTACCAAACCGTGTCCTGCAGTGCCACATCCGCACGCTTTCCAAACACCTCTAGGGATGGCAACTCTACCGCTCCCCTGGGCAGCCCGTGCCAGTGCCTCACCACTCTTTTCAGTAAAGAAATTTTTCCTAGTATCCAGTCTAAACTTCCCCCAGCCCAGCGTCTCTTGTCCTATCGCTTGTTACTTGGGAGAAGAGACCAACACCCACCTCACCACAATCTCCTTTTGGGTAGTTGTCGAGGGCGATGAGGTCTCCCCTCAGCCTCATCTTCTCCAGGCTGAAGAACCCCAGCTCCCTCAGCTGCTCCTCATAAGACTTGTGCTCCAGACCCTCACCAGCTCCACTGCCCTCCGTGGGATGTGCCCCAGCAACTCGATGTCTCCGAGAGAGCCCTTCCTAACGCAGAGCATCATAGTTGTTTCACTCCATGCCAAATGACAGAGATTTCTCTGCCTGCAACGGCAAGGGGGACACAATCCTGTTATTTTACAATGGGTTGAGAACAGGAATCCTGAATTTTAATACCAGAACATCCAACACTCCATGCTCAGTCACATCCTCCCCACCGACGACGCCCCGAGACGATGGAGTGATGCACCTGTAGACTCCACTCCCTCCAAGCCTCCCACCCCAGGAGAGGGGGATCTTAGCAAAGCAGCGATCTTGAGCGAGCTGGACACAGCCTGGGGCCAAAGCCTGCTTCCCAGGTTTTGCTACCTTGGCAAGACACACCAAAACCTGCAGGAAAACATGCACCACACACACAAAAAAAAAGGTAATTAAAGAAAACTCAGTCATAGATCCTAATACAACCCGCACGAGAAAGTGTTATGAAAGGGGAAAACTTTTTAATAAAGTCTGCAAGTATATATTCCTCCTTTATCAACCTCAAGATTTATTGACCCGAGAAGCTATATTGACTGAATAAATCTTGGTAATGACCCCAGCAGAAGTCAATACCTGCTTATTATCTCCCAAGTTGGAGAATTACATCTTTCGGTAATAGGAGCAGGATGGTACAAAATGTTCTGAGAAACTTCACACAGCATTTTTTGGGGGGGAATGGATGCCTCTAATGTGCCTTTTCCAATCCAAGAGGGAATCTGCTACACCATTAAGAGTGAGCTGCGGTGTGTGGCGTCTGTCTCGAGATTTGGCAAGGGGAGCAGACATCATTGCGTCTGAACCCTAAATTAATCTCGTTTCAAAGGAAGCTGTTGGAGGAGGAGGATGCTGCAGCTCTCCCTCATCCGCTCCCCCCTACAAACAACAGCCCCACATTTTCAGTTTGCTGTGTTATGACAGCAGCTCCCAGGATAATTCCCTGAAATGTAAGACGTGGGAATTCCCACAGTTGGGGACGTGCAGCCCCGTGATTACACCAGCACCCAAGGGAAGAGGGGAGCAGCATCCCCACCATCCCACAGGACACGCAGCCACCCCTTGGGAACCCAAATACACCGCTTTTCTCCAACCAGCAAAAACAGGAGGGGAAAATGGGACGAGAAAACAGGCCACCTCAGCTCCCAAACCTATAGGCAAGCAAAGCCCTCTGCATTTAAAGACGGTGCTTCTTTTGCCAACAGTTAACTTTCCATTCAGAAAACGGTAGCTCTGGGACTGGTGCGCACAACAATTATGCCTGCATTTTTATTTGAAGTCTCTGCAGACAGCAAGCAAAATTAACTGAAGGGAGCAGCTCCTGTGCCAACATATGGAGGGAGATGAATAGCGAGTTCTGCATGCTCCGCTGAGGTTATCTAGTTAAGCAAGTACCTCCTTTAGGACTCGCAGGCTGGGAGTGTACTGTTTGCTTAATCCGGTCATAAATAATAATTTGGATCACCAAACGTTTTAACATTCAGCTCCACCTGCAGCACAAAAGCCCTGCTGAGCCCTGCGAAACTCGTGGCCGCGAGGCAGCGGGAGACGATGACGCAAGCCAGGGACCCCAGAGGGATGGCTCCCCTCTTGCCATCGAGCCACACAGGGCATTGATGCGAGAGGCTCCTCCACGCCTGGGATGGCCCGAGCTGGGGGGCAGCAAGCAGCTGCCTGCACCCCACAAACCCCTCATCGATGCTCTCCCTCATTTCAGTGGGTACAGCAACTCCAAGCACTCTGCCCGCTGTCCCCATGGGATAATCCACGAGGAGGTGGCAGGGCTGGTGGCAGCCCCTTCCCTCTGGTCCCACAGAATCAAATTACATTTCCATCTCTGTCCCCTGTCTGCCTCTTGGTCACAATCCCTTTTTTCCCCTCCACCTCTCCAAGACCACAGAGACAATCCACTAAACTGGATCAGGAGGCCAGCGTGCACATCTCTAATGGGCTTCAGCACGCACACAATTAATTAATGGATTTATTAATTAGGGAAGAAGTCACTCTTCGGGCTGGAATTGGGGTCACCAGTTTCTAAAGGGAGAGCTGCAGAGCTAAAGATAAACTCTCATTTTCTGCAGCTCTCTTCTCGTCTGGCAGCGTCTCAATTATTCAGCCACAGGAAGAAAAGCACATTTCACTTCAGGAACTTCACAGTCTGACTCTCTGCTGATGCTCACCACAGACCGACAGCAGGTGGGACCAGGAACATGGCCCGTCTCATTCTCCCCTCCACGTATAAATTGGAAATATTAGAAATATCAAGTATTTGATTCTCAAAAAAGATTTGGTGGGAACAGTGGGATGCGGGATGGATGCTGCACCTCAGCCTGTCCCAAGGAGGGAGCTGTGGTGGAGGTGTGGAGGAAGGAGACACCACAAAGTGGTCAACAACGGTGGCATCCAGAGATGTGGGACTCCTCGGTCACCAAGGTTTTAATTGGCCCTGCTGGAGCATCAGCTACAATTTAGTGGTCAGTTCAGCTGGACCTCCTTGGGGGCACACGGAAGCGACAAGCATTTCTAGCTGCCACAGCCCTACATCTCCAAGGGAACAGGGCTCCTGGGTGAAAGGAAGAAATTTCACCAGTGTTCCTACCAACAGATAACGCTACAGAGCACAGCCGCAACAGCAGACAGTAGAGAATCCACACAAAGAGCACCATCATGAACGTCCTGGGCATTGGGAACCTCAAAAGAAAGACACAACTACCAGACAACAGATAACCCAATGATGAGACAGACACCTACAGAGCACCAGGCTTTGGCACTGCTCCTAAATTCACATTAATTGTTTAAACGGGATGTTTCCACAGCCCATGCTCCACCATGCCTCCACACGTGGGAGGCAGCTAATGGACAACGCAAACCACATTCACAACCCCACAACACTCCTCAGCCACGAGATGCACTTGTACAAACCCCGGGGTCTCAACTTGGAACGACAAGATCCCTCCAAGGTGGGGGCACAAAGAGTCTTCCCTTTCCCCTTTGAGACACCGACCACAGGCACCGTCTCATCTTCCACCTCTGCAAATCAGAGGTGGGGATGGCTAGCACCGGGTGCCGGAGATGCTGTAGGAGACTGGAAGGTCCCACTGGTCTAGCTGTAAGAGCCTTAAAAAAAAAACACATGGGACCTGAGGAATTTGCAGAGGTGAAGCCCCCAAAGCCCCCTGGCTGAGGTTATCCTGCCCACAGGCTGCTCCACAGGAGCAGGGTTGAGTTTACGTTCAGGAATTAAGCTTCAGCCAAGAGGACTGATAGCTTATTTACTGCTGTCGTCTATATAAAGAAGAATTTTGACACATTGTTAAATGATAGCACATTTAGATAAGTCAAGCTGTCATATCATTTAATGGATGTCTAAACTCCCTCTGTAGCAGATATGTAAAATTTATGCACTTCAGAATATCATAAGGTTATAATATTTTAATCACATCCACGGCTGTGGGTTTTTTTATTTTATTATTTTTTTCTCCCCTAAACTTCCAACGTAAAAAACATTCCATCAACTCCACCGTGCTTCGAGGCTCTCGGCATCCTGCCACCCGGCACAGCCGCCACCGCCAAAGTTTCTAGCCAACTCCGCTCCGGGCACGCCGAGAGAATTTGCATTACGGGAAATAAAACCAAGTGCATTTTATTTGCTGAACCAAACACCGGAGCCGTAGAGCCCCAGCTCATCTGCATAATGAGATGTGAAGACATTTATAAAAGATGGCTCTAATCTCTCCCCCCCTTACTCGGGGTTGTATTTATTCTCCCAAATCAGCAGCTCACAACTCTTCCTATTTTTTTTTTTGGCTATTTTAACACAGAACAGGTTAGATTAAAACAGCATCCGGCACGCGGAGCGTGTAATCCATCCAGTGCTAACTGAAACATAATAAACCCAGAGCAAATTAAAACACAAAAAACCCATAAAGGTATGAATCCTGCTAGGACTATTATACGCAAGAAAGCTGTAAAAAAATACTGCATTAGTAATGTACACAATAAAACAATCTCATAACCCAGTGAAATATGCCTGGTATTATCTTTGATAGAATTTTATCTCTTCTCATTTCCGAGGCTATTTGCTGTAAAAAGGCTCAACGCCATTTCGATCAAAGTGCTGCCGAGTAGCACATTATCTGCATGTTTTACATACACCCACCATTCATCAGGGTCCCTCAAACTCTGCCGTTCCCGGCCAGCATTAAAAATGAAGGAAGGAGAAAGAAAAAAAAAATAAAGGGAAAAAGCTCTTGGAAGAATAATGAACGGTCTGTTCCCCTTTTTTTAAAATTTTCTTTTCGCTGTTTGTTTGTTTGGGGGGGTTTGGGGTTGTTTGGTTTGGGTTTCTGTTTATTTTAAATAGAGGGCAACAGGCCAAGCTGGCACAAGGTCACCTTTCCCACCGCGAAGCGCTGCCTGGACAGAAGTCAATCATCTCACCGCTCCGTCGGCAGCTCCGCACCCAGCCAGAGCCACCCTGGCGAGCAGAACGCGGGGATGGAGCTGCCCATCTCCCAACCCACCACCTCCCAACCTCTCCCTCCAGCCCAGTCCCCGCTCCTCCTCACCGAACCGTGAAGCGCTGCCTGGATAGAAGTCAATCTCACCGCTCCCTCGGCGGCTCCGCACCCAGCCAGAGCCACCCTGGCGAGCAGAACGCGGGGATGGAGCTGCCCATCTCCCAACCCATCTCCCAACCCACCTCCCAACCTCTCCCTCCAGCCAAGTCCCCGCTCCTCCCCACCAAACCCACGGAAAAAAGAAAAGTAGAAGCCAATATTCGTCTTTAAATCAAGGTCTGCGCGCACCCAGGAAAAGTCATTAGCGTGATGTAGCGAGGAAATGCTTTTGTATCCCAAGAGCTTAGACCCGTAATCTCTTTCCGACCACGATGCCACAACCGAGCAGTCGCGGCAAGACAACCGCCCGCGCTACCTGCGTTACTTTTAGGGTCGCGGAGCGCGGATGTAGCACATAATCCGCTTAAAAGCCAAAATGTATTAAGCGCTGGGGCTGTTGATACGGTACCAGAGCCCCACAAATCGCATTGCAATTTGTTTACTCCCCTACTCCGCGCTATCCTGCGGGGATAAAGCCATTTAATATCCATGTAAATGAGCATTTCGGCTCTCGCAGCAGATCCAGGTTGGGTTTCACCCCGTTACGTTGGGAGAGCTATTGTGTTAATTACCCACCTCCCCTCTCCAGAGGTGCCTCTTTCAGGTCACCAGCTACCAGCATCCCCCAAAAAACCTTCCCCTCGCCCAGGTTAACCATAGAATCACAGAATAATCAGGTTGGGAGAGACCCACCGGATCATCGAGTCCAACCGCTCCTATCGAACACTTAACAAAGGGTTTTACCGTTAATTCCCCGGTGGGATCCCTGCATCCCGGAGCCACAAAGGATGGAGCTCGCTCTCCCGCCGCATCCATCACGAATCCCGGAGGCTGGTACCCAACCCCAATCTTTTTTTTTTTTTTTTTTTTTTGGGGGGGGGGGGGGGGGCGGGCTGAGGGAGCCCCGGGAAGGGCAACAACCCTCTCTCCCCTCCCCGAAGCGCCGGTGCTCGCTAACAATGGGCCATCCCAGGGTTTTGGGGGGGAAGGGGGGACCCCGAGCATCCGTCCCCTCCAGCAGCGGGGGAGACTCCCACACCTGCGGCTCGGCGAGAAACTTAAGCGGAGCGGTGCCGGGGGGGGGGGGGGGGTTTCAACTTCATCCCGAGGAACTTGGCTCCCTCCTTTCCCGGGGCGCCGGGGCGGAGCGGCGGCCGCGTCGTCCCCGTCCCACTCCGCGTCCCCATCGCCATCATCATCATCATCCCCCCCCCCCCCCCAGCCCTCCAACCGCGGACACCTCGGGGCGGCGCGGCTCCATCGCCGCTAGCGCTGCTCCATGCTCCCGAACAAAGAGCGCCGGGGATCAATTCCTGATACCTATCGATGGGGAAGGGCGGAGGGAGGGAGGGAGGGAAGGAGGGAGGGATGAAGGGGGGGGGGGGGGGGCAGAGGGAGGGATGGGGGCGGCCGCCCCCATCCCTCCCTCTGCCCCCCCCCCCCCCCCCCCCCATCACTTCCCCGGCCTTTCCCGCATCTCCTCCTCCTCCCGCCGCCACCAACCTGGAGCCGGCGGACATCAAACCGTGTCCGGTACGGAAACACCGACCCCACGCCGGCCGCCATCTTGGGGGGGAGAGCGGCGGGGCGGGGGGAGCGGCGGGAGCGGCACCGACCGCCTCCGCGGGCACCCGGGCAGCGCCCCGCCCCGCCCTGCAGCGAGAGCCCCGGGGCCCAAACGCATCCGGGGGGAACCCCGGTTACCCGCGTGCCCCCCCCCCTCCCCGGGAGCATCGCCCCACAGGGGACGGGGACCCCCCTCCATCCCGCATCCATCCATGAGCTAATCCTCACATGGGACAGGGACCCCTCTCCATCCCGCATCCATCCATGAGCTAATCCTCACATGGGACGGGGACCCCTCTCCATCCCGCATCCATCCATGAGCTAATCCTCACATGGGACAGGGACCCCTCTCCATCCCGCATCCACCCATGAGCTAATCCTCACATGGGACGGGGACCCCTCTCCATCCTGCATCCATCCATGAGCTAATCCTCACATGGGACGGGGACCCCTCTCCATCCTGCATCCATCCATGAGCTAATCCTCACATGGGACGAGGACCCCTCTCCATCCCGCATCCATCCATGAGCTAATCCTCACATGGGACGGGGACCCCTCTCCATCCCGCATCCATCCATGAGCTAATCCTCACATGGGACGAGGACCCCTCTCCATCCCGCATCCATCCATGAGCTAATCCTCACATGGGACGGGGACCCCTCTCCATCCTGCATCCATCCATGAGCTAATCCTCACATGGGACAGGGACCTGTTTCCATCCCGCATCCATCCATGAGCTAATCCTCACATGGGACGAGGACCCCTCTCCATCCTGCATCCATCCATGAGCTAATCCTCACATGGGACAGGGACCCCTCTCCATCCTGCATCCATCCATGAGCTAATCCTCACATGGGACGGGGACCCCTCTCCATCCTGCATCCATCCATGAGCTAATCCTCACATGGGACGAGGACCCCTCTCCATCCCGCATCCATCCATGAGCTAATCCTCACATGGGACGGGGACCCCTCTCCATCCCGCATCCACCCATGAGCTAATCCTCACATGGGACAGGGACCCCTCTCCATCCCGCATCCATCCATGAGCTAATCCTCACATGGGACAGGGACCCCTCTCCATCCCGCATCCATCCATGAGCTAATCCTCACATGGGACGGGGACCCCTCTCCATCCTGCATCCATCCATGAGCTAATCCTCACATGGGACAGGGACCCCTCTCCATCCCGCATCCATCCATGAGCTAATCCTCACATGGGACGGGGACCTCTCTCCATCCCGCATCCATCCATGAGCTAATCCTCACATGGGACGGGGACCCCTCTCCATCCCGCATCCACCCATGAGCTAATCCTCACATGGGACAGGGACCCCTCTCCATCCTGCATCCACCCATGAGCTAATCCTCACATGGGACGGGGACCCCTCTCCATCCTGCATCCATCCATGAGCTAATCCTCACATGGGACGGGGACCCCTCTCCATCCCGCATCCATCCATGAGCTAATCCTCACATGGGACGGGGACCCCTCTCCATCCCGCATCCATCCATGAGCTAATCCTCACATGGGACGAGGACCCCTCTCCATCCCGCATCCATCCATGAGCTAATCCTCACATGGGACGAGGACCCCTCTCCATCCCGCATCCACCCATGAGCTAATCCTCACATGGGACGGGGACCCCTCTCCATCCCGCATCCACCCATGAGCTAATCCTCACATGGGACGAGGACCCCTCTCCATCCCGCATCCATCCATGAGCTAATCCTCACATGGGACGGGGACCCCTCTCCATCCCGCATCCATCCATGAGCTAATCCTCACATGGGACAGGGACCCCTCTCCATCCCGCATCCACCCATGAGCTAATCCTCACATGGGACGGGGACCCCTCTCCATCCTGCATCCATCCATGAGCTAATCCTCACATGGGACAGGGACCTCTCTCCATCCCGCATCCACCCATCATCCCGCATCCACCCATGAGCAAATCCTCACATGGGACAGGGACCTCTCTCCATCCTGCATCCACCCATCATCCTGCACCCACCCATGAGCATCGCACTGGACAGGGAACCCCTCCATCCTGCATCCACCCGGGAGCATCACCCCACACAGAATGGAGACCTCGCCATTCTGCACCCGCCAGGGACCCCCCGCCATTCTGCACCCGTCTGTAAGCACCACCCCACAAGGGACGGGGACCTCTCTCCATCCCATGTCCAGCCATCATCCTACATCCACCTGTGAGCATCGCACAGGATGGGGATCTGCCATCCTGCATCCACCCATGAGCATCACCCCACACGGGACAGGGACCCCTCCCCATCCCACATCCACCCATGGGCACCACACCACACAAGACGAGGACCCCCCTCCATCCCAAATCCACCCATGGGCACCACACCACACAAGACGAGGACCCCCTCCATCCCACAAACACCTGGGAGCATCACCCCACACGAGGCTGGAACGTCCATCATCCCGCATCCACCCATGAGCATCACCCCATGGGATGAGGAAAACCCCTTCCATTCCTGTGTATCCACTCCCAATTATCACCCTACACAGAACATGAGAACCCCCCTTCAGCCCGTGTATCCACCCATGAGCATCACCCCACAGGAGTTGTGGGAACCCCCCATCCATCCCACACATCCATCCATGGGCATCACACCTGTGCAGGTCATAGGACGCCCCCTCTCTCCCAAACATCCAGCCACGCAGGACATTGGGACCCTCTTCCTGCTTATCCACCCGCAAGCATCACCCCACGGGGGTTGTGGGAATCTTCTCCACCCCCACGTGGGATGTGGGACACCCCCCTTCGCAGAGCACCAGGGAAGGGGCACAAATCCAATTGGGGTTTAAGTAAATCAGCGGTTTCCTTGCCAGCCACTCTGGGAAGGTGAAAAATCACCACCAATTAAACTTCTCCAGGTTTTTTCCCCTAAACTGACACATCCAGCACCTTTGCCCCCGGTGGGAATTGCCACAGCAAATGTGCTCACAGCACAGCGCAGCTGGAAAAATCCCCAAATTCAGAGTGTTTGGGGACTGGTATAATTAAATGAGTTTACATGGTTGATCTCTGAAGAATTCAGCTTCAACGCAAAGATGGGGTACTGCCAGTAGCACTTGAGCGGTAGCAAAACCTGTCCAGAAATAGACCTTCTTTGCTTTCCTACCAGGAAAATAAAGAACTTGATGGCTTCTGCCCCAAATTGCCACATGTCCTGCCTTACCGACCACACCAACATCCAAAGGGCTTTGAGCATTAATTTCCTTTCCCCCAGGGGCAGCGACAGCCTGCCAGCAGAGCCACACGCGTTCACACTGGAGGGACCCCAGCACGGCTGGCCGTGATGCAATTTGGAGTGCAGAAAGGCTGAGCTGCTCCTTCGGGTGCTTTTTGCTGGTGGGTATTTGCAGACCGAGCAAGTGCAGCATTTTAATGTTCCTGCTCGGGAGCAGGTACCACCCCGAGCTGTCATGCGGGCACGATCACGTCTCTGCGCATGGAAAAGCTCCTGCCAGGCTGTGGCACAAACCCTCATCCCAGCAGCCTTGTTCACCAGCAGGTAGGTCCTCAACGTCTTACCTGTCACTATTTGCCACCGGAGAGACCTCCGTGCTTGGAGGGGCTGGAGGAGCTTGGTCAGCCACCCTGGCTGCCTCCACTACCCACGTGTGAACACCAGTAAACCCAGGACAAGCACTCCTGCAGCTCTCACTCATAGTCCTTCTCCATGCCAGCCTCAAAGCTCGCATCTCTCGCTGCAGGGGATCTTGCAGCACTGGAAGCTCCTTCGGCACACGGCTCGGGAGGAAGCGGCTCCTCAGCCATCCAGGCAGCCCAGCTACTGTCCTGCTGCCAACACCCACATCTTGAGATGCCACTAAAAAGCAACAATTTGAGTTCAGAAGGCACCAAAGAAAAGGGGTAACCTTCAAAAAATCACACTGCCCCACGAGCGTTTCCACTTGTCACAGGGACAGGTCTGCTCCTTCCCTTCTTGCTGTCTGAAGTTCACCAGGGCTAGGAAAACCGTCCAAAAGAATAAGGCAGACACCCAAAGTGACCTTGGCACCACGCTGTAGCACAAACAGCTAGGACATGATCTCATCCTTCTCATCTCTTCCACTCAGAGAAGCTCAGAGCTGCTCGCAATCCCGCAACTGCAAAACGCCTCAGGCAGAAGAGCAAGCGAACAGAAAATCAAAGTTCAAAAAAAGGATTTGCAAAAGCTAAGGCAGTCTGTGTTAGAGAGAGCCTGGATGCTCCTGGAAGCCCTACTCCAGCCTCTCCCCCACCTCCAGAGCTGGTTGGAGATGGGGCTCCCACTGCAGGTCCTCCTTGTGGTTCTGCAACAAAAGCATCTCCCTGGAGCACCAGCTGCAATTGCAGATGCCAAGGTGACACCTTGACCACGTTGGAATCAACAGCAAGTGCTATGGAGGGTCTGAGACCCCAACCCTCAGGTGCCCCTCTGCTGCCCCTGCTTGAGTGCAAACAAATCAAGCACCCAAATTTGCTCTGGGAACTCAGGTGCGGCAAACAAATGCTCTCTTAACCTCACAACCGCAAAAATCACAGAGCACTAACCACTGGGAGGCACTGAGATTTGTAACGAGATTGGGTCTGCTGGCGGTGCCAGGCAGGTGCTTCACCTTTGGATTAACGAGGCTGTAATTAGCCAGGGGTGAGAGAACAGGCTGTGTAAGGGGGGGATCCGTCCATGGGAATTCATTTCCATCCCTCTCTCAGGGCCATGCACAGGGGAAGGTTTATAGGATGAGTCAATACACTCAGCTGGGATGGGTGGTCTTTGGTGGGATGAGAGCTGGTTTCTGCTATTTGATGCCGAGGTGTCCTCCGCCTGCCGTTAGTGGCACGGTTCAGTCTGTTCATGACCAAGATGCTCCAGGCACCTACTGTTGGACTGCTGGACACCATCAGAGATAGGTCGCAGCAAGGAGACCTTCTCCTTGCACCCACAAAGCTGAATTTACACCCACACATCACTGCCCCGCTCTGCTGCAGAGGGAACAGATGAGCCTGCTCATAAATCAGAAATAAAACTAACTTGGCATCTTTGGTGAGCAAATTAAATTGCGGGCTGTGGAGGAACGTTTCTGTTAGGCCAAATCATTAATAAATCAATGGGAGACGTAAGGAAGAGGAGAGGGGCTGTGCTTGGTGCTGCCCGGAGGGATGAAGAGCTGTGGGGTGGCACGCTCGGTGTCCCCATGTCCCTGTGTCCCCTCAGGCACTGTCCTGCTGGCCCCAGGGCACCCCAGAAAGAGCAGGGGGAGCTCAGTCCTGCGGCCACCCAGGGCTCACCCACCCTGGGGAGCGCTGCGAGGCGCAGGTTAATAAATCAGTTTGTCTCCAGAATGGTTTGCTTTGTGAGCCTGACAATAGCCCGTTGTAGATGGCAGCCCCTTGCCTCCTCTTCTGAAAGGCTTTTAATTAAAATATGGAAGGGGCTTTTCTGTGCACTTGGAAAAAAAAAAATATAATATTGTTAGATTTCAGCACACTCTCATTTCAGGCGTTAATTTATTCTTGTCTTCCTGCCGTTTGTGATCCGCACGCTAAGTCCTTTGTGCGGCAATCCGGCCCCACGAGGCGGCCGAGGGACGATGCTGGCGGCGAGAGCCACGGGCCAGTGGTGATGGCGGGTTCGCTTCATCCCAAGGACAGGCTGGGGGACGCGAGGAGCAAGGGACAGTAACGCCGTGGGATGAGTTGGGATGAGCCAAGCCTTGGGGCTGGCCAGGAGCCCTGAGCGCAGAGCAGAGACCCTTCTGGAGAGCCCCATGGCCACCCTGTGAGCTTGGTCTCTCAACAGGGGAAGGCTGCGTGGCTCCTGTCAGCTGTCACAGAGTAAAGCTGTGTCCTGGGGTCCAGGGAACCCTGGCAGGGTCCTGCCACCTCTCTGTGCCCCCCACTCCAGGGTCTCTGCCTCCTCCAGTGGGAGAAGCCAGGGCCATCCCAGCGGCGCCTGGCTCTTCCCAGCCTCTGCCAGCGCAGGGATGCAGGAGCCACCACGCAGTGGGGTGCGGAGCTGTTCCAGCTGCTTTCCCGTATTCTCAAACATGGGGGCATGGAAGCCCAGTACTATAGGTGATATAGCTCCCTCCTCCCCGTAGCCTGCCCACGCCCCTCCAGCCCCTTTCCCTCCTGGCCCTCATGTTCCCCTATCCCCCATCCCAGCTCTCTGCCCCTCTCCCTGCCCTCTCAGCTCTCCCTCTTCCTGCCTTCTCCTCCCTCCTCTCTCTCTCTGCCCATCTCTTTACCCTCTTGGCTGCTCCTCTCCATACCCCTCTCCTTGCCTTCTCCTTCCCCTCTCCCCCTACCCCTTTCCCTCCCCTATCCCTCCTGTCTCCTTCTCCTCTCCTTCCCCTCTCTCTTCCCTCTTCCCTTCTCCTTCCCCTCTCCCACTTCCCCTCTTCCCTCTCCTTCCCCTCCTCTTTCTCTTCCCTCTTCCTCCCCTCTCCTTCCCCCTCTCCTCGCTCCCTTTCCTCCCTTTCACCTCTTCTTCTCCTCTTCTTCTTCTTTCTCTCCCCTCTCCCTCCCCTCTCTCCCTGCCCATCTCCCACCCCTCTCCCTCCTCTCCTCTCCCTCTTCCCTCTTTTTCCCCTTTCCTTCCCCTCTCCTCCTGCCCCTTCCCTCTCCCTCCCCTCTTCTTCTTTCTCTCCCTGTTTTCCCCTTTCCTTCCCCTCTCCCCTTTCCCTTTCCCTTCCCTGCCCCTCTCTCCTCTCTTACTCCATTCTCCTCTCCTTCTCTCTCCTATCTTCTTCCCCTCTCCCTCCCCTCTTTTTCCCGTCTCCCTCCCCTCTTTTTCCCGTCTCCCTCCCATCTCTTTCCATTCTCCTTCCCGTCTCCCTCCCCTCTTTTTCCCCTCTCCCTCCTATCTCTTTCCATTCTCCCTCCCCTCTCCCTCCCCTCTTTTTCCCGTCTCCCTCCTATCTCTTTCCATTTTCCTTCCCCTCTCCCTCCCCTCTTTTTCCCGTCTCCCTCCCATCTCTTTCCATTCTCCTTCCCCTCTCCCTCCCCTCTTTTTCCCGTCTCCCTCCCATCTCTTTCCATTCTCCTTCCCCTCTCCCTCCCCTCTTTTTCCCGTCTCCCTCCCATCTCTTTCCATTCTCCTTCCCCTCTCCCTCCCCTCTTTTTCCCGTCTCCCTCCTATCTCTTTCCATTCTCCTTCCCGTCTCCCTCCCCTCTTTTTCCCCTCTGCCTCCCATCTCTTTCCATTCTCCTTCCCCTCTCCCTCCCCTCTTTTTCCCTTCTCCCTCCTATCTCTTTCCATTCTCCTTCCCGTCTCCCTCCCCTCTTTTTCCCGTCTCCCTCCCCTCTTCCTCCTCTTTCTCCCCCCTCTCCGCTCTCCCCCAGCCCCGCGGGGTCCCGGGCAGCTCCCGCTGCATTGTCGCCACCTGGCGGCGGCCTCGGTAACGGCAGCGCTGGGGGGCGCCGGGGGGCCTTGTTGGGGGGTACAGGCCGGGGGGGGGGGAACCCCGAGAGGACCCCCTAAAGGACGTGGGGGCGGACACGGGAGGCACAGGAGTGCAGGGGGAGAGGGGGGCACATCCCCCCCCGCCACCCCTCCCGCGGTGCGTGCGCTGAGCTGTGCGCGGCCTCAGCCCTCGCTGCACCCACGTTTCTGCCGGGGCTGCTTATTGCCAGGCACATTCCCCCTACGATTAGCACGCGCTCTTTAATTAATGTCCCTCTTTTCTTGCTTCACTCAAATTATCTCAACCACGGCGCTGCTCGACATGTGCTTTCCCCATCGACGTGGCGGCTCGGGAGGCCGAGGCAGCCGCCTTCTCCTCCTCACACGACCCTGGGCACATCCCAGCAGCCTGGGCAGAGGAACATCACACAGTCACAGAATCATGGAATCACCACGTCGGAAAAGACCCCCTGGATCATCGAGTCCAACCATTCCCATCAATCACTAACCCATGTCCCTCAGCACCTCGTCCACTCATCTCTTAAACATCTCCAGGGAAGGGGACTCAACCCCCTCCCTGGGCAGTATTATCCGTCTTCAGTCCTGTCACCTGCCCCATCCTCAGCCTGGCCGGCTACCAGCTCTGTTTTGCGGGATGCAGCTCTTCCCCAGACCCTCCTGGCCATTCATAGAATCATAGAATCACCAGGTTGGACGAGACCCACCGGATCATGGAGTCCAACCATTCCCATCAATCACTAACCCATGTCCCTCAGCCCCTCATCCACTCGTCCCTTAAACCTCCCCAAGGAAGGCGACTCAACCCCCTCCCTGGGCAGCCTGTTCAGTGCCCAATGAGCCTTTCTGTGAAATCCTTTCCTAATGTTCAGCCTAAACTTAAAACTAATGTCTAAACTAAATTCTAATGTCTAAACTAAATCCTAGTGTGGCCACAGCCTTTGGCTTCAAACTGCAGCTCTGAGCTGCGCAAGAATCCATCTTTCTACCTTTAACAAGTTTTTCCCCTTTAAAAATAATCATTACCGATAAACAAATATAGCAGGCAGTGTATATAAGCATCAAATTAAGTAGCTACATGCATTTGTTATATTTGATATAGCCTTGTTAACTGGAAATTCCTCGGTTTGGCGTATGTATTGATTTCAGCAAACATATATTATTTTACTGTAAGTACCAACAGCCATAGTAGTGAATATACAACAGTTTAATTTAAAATGCATTAGTTTAATAAAAATGCATAAAATAGAAGAGAATTGCATTAACTTCAATAAAAAATTCAATTTCATAAATATTATCCAGCGTTAAAATGCATCGATTTCCCAGGAAAACGTATTGGTCAAAGGTAATTTACATTGGTTTGAATGGGAATGTCCCAGCGCGTATACATATGTATTAGTTTAGTCAAATGTATCTGATCGCAGGAAAAAAAAATACCAGTTGGAGCAAAAGATATTCATAAGGAAACCGCCACGGCACGGAGCGAGCAGCTGCAGCATCCCAGCAGGCTGATGTGTCCGTGCTCGTCCAGCCCTGGGGCCCAGACACCCCAAAATGAACTCCGTTGATGTCCAGGTTGGGGGTGACCCACGGGCACGGTGCCACGGGGCTCCCTGCGATGAAGGAAGCGCCGTTATCAGCCACGGGCAGGACTTGGCTTGGACGCAAGCACGTGTCTCGCTCAGGCAGAGCACACGCCTTGAAAAGAGCGGGGGGTTAATCAAATCCTTTTGACTCCGTTTTTTATCGAGCTCAAGAGGGGCTGTCCTATTAATTAGAAAGGCTTTTTCATGTAAAACACAGGCTCTTTTGCAGATAAGAAGGGACGATGCTTGATTTTGCAGAGCACAGAAACGTGTGTTCTTCCCTGACATCCATTCAGAGACTGCAGCCACTTCCCAGCAGCTCTTTTGTTTACTACAGAGCTCTACGGATATACATGTGCGTACATATGAATTTAAAGCACTCGGTTTTTCCTGGATACCAGTGACCCCCCAACATCCACAGGAAAAGCAGGAAAAGATGTGCCTGGAGGTGCCTCCATCCCCAGGCTGGACCAGGATCTTTAAGGGGGAGCATGATTTGGAGGGTTTTGTCTGACAGCAAGGAATGAGCAGTGGAGCGGATGCACCGTCTTCGAAATTGTGGCAGAAACACAAGCAGCCAACCACATTCCATCCCCAGCCAGGATTTCTCTGCCACGCTCAGCCCCATCAGCCCCTTGGAGCCCTGCATCTCACCTCCAACCACAGCATGAGCACGGAGATCAGGGTCTGAGCTCTTCCAGGATAGGCAGGCAGAAATGGTGCTTTGCCCTCCCCCAAAAATGGGTTCTGGGAAATGTCCAAGGCTCCGGGACCGTCTCCTGCACCGCCAGCTGTGCCCGGACTTGGACACAGAGCCAGGGATGTGCAGCACCCAGGCAGCGCCAGCAGCTCCACGGCCGACTGGTCCCGTTAAACAGCTACAGATCACTTCCCTGATGCTTATGGATTTTTCCTTAATGCCACAAATTAAGGTAATTGGGCTTGGCTGGCCGACGAATCCAGCTGAACTTGGCAGGAGGAAGGAGCGTCCGCGCCAAGATTGATCCCCCTCATTCCCAGCTGTGACCTTGGACCCAGGGCTGGTCCTCACCCAAGCTCTGCCCCTCGGCTCTCTCGCCTGCCCTTTTGTTCAGAGTCTAAAATCCATCCCAAAATCCCTTCCCCTCAGCTCCCACTCCACACTGGATCAAGAGCTTTCTGCTCTCCAGGCACTTTTCCCTACATATTCCCCTCCTGTCTGCTTAAATCCTTCACTCGATGCCAGCCTTGCTGGCTCGGCTGCAGCATCTTGGCATCAAGGTGTGACCGGGTGACAAGTGCCCGGGATTAAACACGATATTCGTGTCCTCTAGAGCAACGAGAGCAGCGTCTGAGCAGAGCTTGGGATCCTGCTTCGCGCTGGCGGTGTTCCCAGCCCTGTCCCAGCCCTCTCCTCTCGCCCAGCAGCCTCCTCGACGCGTGGAGGGGACAATGCCAAGCAGATGCGAGGGCAGCAAGGCCAGCGGCACCCCCACACCCCATCCTCTGTGTCACAGCCACGCGGGGCACGGCAGAGCTTGGGGGGCTGCGGTGCGGGATGCCAGGAACCACTGGGCTCCATTCCCACCCCAGCACGCCAATGCTGCCGGAGCAAGAGGAGAGCAGGGAGAGATAAGATTAGCAGGCTAAAAATACTGAAGACAGAAGAAAACCACCCCGATCGGCAGCGGTTCTGCTCTGCGAGGGGGCCACCACTCCTGGGTGTTGCAGGATGTGACCCTGCACTGGCTGCCAGTGCCCAGGACAGGGAGAGTTAATTGCGCGTGTCTCATCAGGACAGGGGGGAGCAAGTGTCTGGTTGAACTGGGTGGCAGGTTGGGGGGTGACACACGGGAGAGGAGCCCTGCGTGCCTGCCTGGCTTTGAGGGAGCTCAGCATCTGCCTCCAGGCTCTTGGTGGGGAGCTGGGGCTGCAGCAGGGTGACCCCCTTTGTCCAGAGGTGGAGTGCCCCGTAGCCTCTTCTGCTCTTTGAGTGTTACAAGCAGTGGGATTTCCTCTGCCTCTAGCAACTGAGCAGCACCCAGCTTTGCTGTGCCAACCCTGCAACGGGGCGTGAAGGCTCCCCAAGATGCCTGGCAGCACCGTGGCAAATCACCCGTGCCCCGAGGCTTGGGAGGCTGTAGCTGGGGGCTTCCCCTGGCCAAGGCCTCCCTGCATGTCCAAGCAGACTGGAAAAACACCCCCACAGTTCAAATGACAAACGCAGGTGGGGTTGCTCCTGTGCAATCCCTGCTGTGGGTCAGCATCTCTAGTGTGGGAGCTGCGGGGCCGCCTGGTGCTTCATTAACCTTGAAAGCCTCTCTGGCTCACATGTCACGTCAGCGGGTGACAACAAGAAGCTATTCCAGATAGAGAGGCACAGAGAAAGCCAGAGACAAGAGGGTTGGGGGTGGCTAACTTACCTATTACAGCCAAAAGTGGGCATGGGCTATTTTTAACCCAGAGTGGGATGTATTTATTGTTTCTGCCTAGGAGAAGTGAGGAGCTGCCTCCGAGACACCTCTCCCAGGGACATCAGCCGTTGTGTGAAGCCATGGTGAGTACCAAGAGCCCAAAGCTCCAGCAGGAAGAGGCAAAATCCATTAGCTTTTTCACCAGGATAGATTTAATGGGAAGGGAGCAACGGAGGCAACAAGGATCTGATGGCCAAGGGTCCCTCCTGAACTGGAAAGGGGGTGAGCGAGTTGGGGAGGATCTGGCTGCATCTGCAGAATCCCACAGGGAATAGAGAGGTGTCTCCCACACTAGCAGAGCTTTCTCGTTGGGGCAGACAGGGTCCAAATGCTGTCTTTCTGCTTTCCCTTCCTCTGTGCTGTGTCCCTCAAAGCCCTCCTGCTGTGCCTCCTCCTGGCGGACACCCACGTCGGTTAGAGGGAAAGGCTGGCAGGATCAGACGGTGAGCAGCTCTGTCCTCTGGTCCCCTTTAAAAGACACAGCAAACCCTTTCTGGTTGTTTCAAGCCTCAGTAGAGGAGGAGGCAGATTTCTTTTAATAAGCAAACATTTTAATAAATGCTATGTTCTTAGTGAGAGACATAGAAAGTTAAGAAAGCACCCAATGGCTACAGCCTTTGTGTGCAATTTCAGCCGTGCTCCCAAAGCGGGGTTTCCAAGGGGAAAGGTCTCACCCCAGCGCCAATCCTTTCACCTGCTGTAGCCTTTGGTGGGGAGGTGATTTCCCAAGTCACCTTTCCTTATTTGCCTAAATTCATTGGGAAAGCAAAGATAGAGCTGTAATTTAAGCAGGAAACTTAACATCCCTCAGTATCTTAAAGGGTCGCATGTGCCCAGAACTTCTGAGCAACGCACAAGAAAGCCACCAAGCACCCAAGTGCAGCAGCAGCACCAGCCCAGGTCTTACCATGAAGGATTTACAACTAAGAATGGGGTGCTTCTATGCTTTTATTCTACCCCATAAAAAAACAGTGATACATCCTTGAACCCCTGCAGGCACCCAAGAAAGCCAAGAAGAAGATCGAAGGTGCTAATTCTAACGTCTTCTCCATGTTCGAGCAGGCCCAGATCCAGGAATTCAAAGAGGTAGGTGGCTTTGGTAGAAATGACTAAGAGTCCTTGGTGGGATGTGACCTTGAGCTCTTTCCTCGGTGCTTTCAGATCGGCGACAGCTGGTTCGCAACAAGGGGCAGCACGCCCAGTTTTGAGTCTAAAAGTGCGAATAATGACTCAGTGACATTGCTAAATATGGCATCACCTCAAAGCTCCCTAGGGGCCCCCATCCTGCAGAAGAGCTGGCAGGATCCAGGAGAGCAGGAACACATCTCCCAGCTAGCTCAGAGCTCTTCACTACTTCGTCCCTGCATGATTGGCACACAGTCCTGCGTAGATCCAGGCTACGGGGATAACTGGTCCCAGTTTGGGGAGCTGATGGCTCAGGCTGCCCTCTTCAGCTGGTCTCATCCTTCGACAAGAAGGCTTTGGCCAAGGCATGGGGCTTGCTGCTGGATTAGGGTGATGGTTGTCGCTCCCTTGATGGGTGAGGACCCCCAGGCCCCATCCTGTGTAGGGCTCAAAGTGTCTGGTTCCCACCCAGCTCCAGGGGAGGGAGAGGGTGCTAAAGCCCTTGCAAAGGCTGGCAGCTCTCCCTCTCCCTGTGCTTCCAGGCATTCACCATCATGGACCAGAACCGTGATGGCTTCATCGACAAGTCGGATCTGAGAGACACGTTTGCTGCGATCGGTGAGCCCCCTTTTAGGACCTCCCCCTCTCCAACAGCTTCAATGACATTAGACTTATTAAGTGAGAAACCACTTGTGAGCTTCATCTCAGCCAAGCCCCACCAGTTAACTGGATCTCCTGTTTTTCTGGAAACAGCTTCTGTTAGCTGGTGAGATCCCATGTTGTGTGACTCAGAGCAGCTCCTGCAGCAGCAGGTGTTCAATCCCATAGGTACTAGAGAAGAGCTGGCTCTGGGATCACTCACAGCCAAATGCTCCCTACCTTCCCACGTGCAAAGAAGCACCTGGCTATGCCTATCACACAGCATCCCTGGGTGGGTGGGCATTAGATGGATATATGGAATTTGTGGGAAGTTGTGAGCTTGGCTCTCTCATCAGAAGCCAGCACGAACCCGTGGTGGGTCCAGGGAGACCCAAAGACAATCCAGCCTCTGATAAAAGGATGGATGTATTCAGTACTGTTCTGTTCTGACACCAGCATCCAGGGGGAACCATAGCGCTGGTGGGTTTTGACTCAAAACAGCTTCCAAGGAGGGCTGAAGCAGGCTGATCCATGGGGCTGTGTAGCAAGGGAAAGAAGCAGGACAGCTTAATCCTTTGCAGCTCCCTCTTTGGTGATCCTGGACCCTGAGAAACCAGAGCTGGAGATGTCCAGCCCATACATCCTCTGCTAGAACATGATTCTTCTTTCCTCACTTCTGCTAGTGCCGTTGCTTCTCAAAGGTGGCACCCCAGGGTGGTGCCACTTCCCTCAGGTAGAGGAAAAACCTCCAGGGGAAGGGTCCTGTGGTGCGTCCTTTAGCCTCCAGAGCACAGAGCAGAGCCCAGGGATCTGCACATATATGCAGCTGGACATAGACACACAATTCACCTGGTGTTGCTCTTCCCTAGGGCGCCTGAATGTGAACAATGAGGAGATCGACGAGATGATAAAGGAGGCATCAGGCCCAATCAACTTCACTGTGTTCCTCACCATGTTTGGGGAGAAACTCAAAGGTGAGAGGGCACCTGGGAAGCTGAGGGGAGGGGGGGATCAGTGGGCACCCAATCGACCACGAGTATCCTGTCTTATTCAGAGAAGCCAACCAAATCCTGGGGCCTCTGTCACCCTTTGAGGTGAGACCCATTGGAGGCTTCTTGGAGGCCTCAGATGGGAGCTGCTAAAAGAAAAGCAGATGGCACCAACTGCCATATTGCAGTACGAAGAGCCTGGGAAATGGGTCAGAGCACTCCCACACCACGGCCAAGATGGGACACCTGGAGACAACCATGGGATACTTGTGAAGTTATCTCCCTCAGCCATCCCTCCTGCATCTCTTTGTGTAGCCTTCTCCCAGTGGCAGCACTGGGAACCCCCAAAACCAGAGGCTTCAGTGGCATTGTCACCAGCAGCAACCCCACTCCCCAAGAGCTCCAATCTTTGTCCTCCAAATCCTGAACTTAGGTGCTCTCCCCGCTTTACTGTCCCAAGACACCGCAGATGGGATGAACTCAGCATCATGTACCCTCATCAAGTGTCTCCAGGGAGGTCCCAGTGCCTTCAAACTAATGTTGACTTGCAATACCAACTGTCTCAAAGGAAGGGCTGATGCTGCCTCTCCAGAGACCCATATTTTGTTCCATGTCTCCCTGGCACGTTGTGGGGATGAGCAGATCTCTGTGCCTCAGTTTCACCAGCCATTTACAAAACCCTGCAGGCTTTGATGCTGCTGTCCCCATACAAAGAGAGGACAGGAGATCTGTGTCACCTCTGAGACTACCGTGCTGGCTCTGATGGCACCGAAAGCCACCCTGGTGAGGGCACTGGCTACAGTGTGACTTGGCCCAACAGCCCCATCTGGCTGCACCCTGTATCTCTTACACAACCCAGGGCTTGCAGCCTCCCTGCAGATCTCCAGGAGGCTATGTGACCCCAAGGGCCAGTGCCTGGAGCTCTATAAATATGCCTGAAAGAGCCCTGATAGAGGCTGGATGTCAGGGCTGTCAACACGGTCTGTTTTGTGTGCACACCACGAGCCTACGTCTGCTCCCCTACATGCCACCACCCACGCTCGAGGCCCCAGCTGCGGGGCTGGCATTCCTGTGGGGCCCCAACTTCCCAGCCTCGCCCCTTATCTTCCTCCCAAAGGCTGGAGGAAGCAAGAGTCTGCACTTGCTTCCTCCTCTGTTCCCTCCCAGGGGAGGTTTAGATTGGATATTAAGGAAAGATTTCTTCACCGAAAGAGTGGGGAAGCACTGGAAGAGGCTGCCCAGGGCAGTGGGGAAGCCACAGACCCTGGAGGGATTCAAAAAACACGTAGACGTGGCACTCCGTGACATGGTTTAGCAGGCACGGTGGGGTTAGGCTGATGGTTGGACTGGATGATCTTCGAGGTCTTTTCCATCCTTAATGATTCTATGATTCCATGTCACCTGCAGGCGCTGACCCAGAGGAAACGATCCTGAATGCATTCAAGGTGTTCGATCCAGAGGGGAAAGGCCTGAAATCCGCCTAGTGAGTGCAGGGGTGCCAAGGGCAGAGGGTGTGTGTCCCCACTGAGGCTTCCCTGGTGCTCACCACGCTTTCTTGTTTGCAGCATCAAAGAAATGCTGATGACGCAGGGTGAGAGGTTTTCCCAGGAAGAGGTATGAGCTCCTTCCCACCCTCCATCCCAACATCCCATGCCCTCCATCCCTGTAGATCTCATCTCTCCTCTCAGCCCCAGCCACAAATCCCTTCTGAACCCCCTTTTCACCCTGGATCTTTCTCTGCAGGTCGATCAGATGTTTGCAGCCTTCCCTCCAGATATGTCTGGCAACTTGGATTACAAGAACCTTGTCCATGTCATTACACACGGTGAAGAGAAGGACTAGCCCATGCTCGGCACTGGGGCTGGCACTCCGAGATCACCTCTCTCTAGGTCACACAAGGAGGCCCCTTTTCCTCTCTCCCAGGGAACACGTGAATGGCATCCACATTAAACTGCCTTTTGGCCAGAGGAAATCCAGCTGCTGGGTGTGAGCGGTGCTTGGGATTGCACGGTGTGTCTGCGCGGTGCGTCTGTGCCCAATGGGACCCGTCCCAGACCCTGCTGCCCCCTGCCCCACTGCACATCGCTCCTGCACTCTCTCAGGTCCCTCTGCCCCACCTTCTCCCAGCCTGGCCCAGCTCCCAGCTTCAACCAGCACATTTCACGCTGGGTTGTGGCTACCAGCCGTCTGCTCCCACCAGCCCCAAGCTTGAATCATCATCACAGAATCACAGAATCACCAGGTTGACCCACCGAATCATGGAGTCCAACCATTCCTATCAAACACTAACCCATGTCCCTCAGCACCTCGTCCATCCTTCCCTTAAACCCCTCCAGGGAAGGTGAATCAACCCCCTCCCTGGGCAGCCTCTGCCAGTGCCCAATCACCCTTTCCATGAAATTTTTTTTCCTAATGTCCAGCCTGAACCTCCCCTGGCGGAGCTTCTCCCAGCTTTTCCCTCTCATCCTGTCCCCTGTCACTTGGGAGAAGAGTCCAGCTCCCTCCTCTCTACAACCTCCTTTCAGCAGAGAGCTGCCTGCTTCTCCCAGTTTAGCAGGGAACACTCAGCAAGTGTATCCATCCCCCTTGCATCCTCAGGCCCTCTGGAGAAGGCCTGGTGCAGGATTAGGACTGTGGTCCCCACCTCCTCCCTACCAGCGGCTCAATGTCTGGCTGTGGGAAGCGTGCTGGGTCACACAGCAGGGATGGCATCTCGCTGGAGAGCAGCTGTTCCCACCCCCGGCCACGGCTGCTGTTAGCAGTGGGCAAAGCCATGCTAAAATATCGCCCAGTGAGCTTTAGAAGCCTGCAGAAGGTGTTGGGCTCCTTCCAGAGGGGAAGGAAGCTGGAATGACAGCCAGGGTGAAAAAGCAGAGGAGGAGCTCAAGAATGACAGTGTTTATTTAACTTGTTCCCACTGGGCTCTCACTCCTTGGCACTGTTCGTTCCCTTCCTTCCGAGAGTGGCGCTGCTCTGCTCCGTCTTCCAGTTCTGGAGAATCAGCTGGGAAAGCTGGCCACGGTCCAGAGGCACCTCCACTGCCCAAGGAAACGGTTACCCCATCATGCATGGTCCTGTGGGTCTTAGGGATCCGGTTGTCCACAGCCCTTCGCTCCCACCTCCCACACTCCCAGAATCACAGAATCACCAGGTTGGAAAAGACCCACCGGATCATCGAGTCCAACCATTCCTGTCAATCACTAACCCGTGTCCCTCAGCACCTTACCAACTCATCCCTTAAACACCTCCAGGGATGGGGACTCCACCCCCTCCCTGGGCAGCCTCTGCCAGTGCCCAATGACCCTTTCTGTGAAAAATGTTTTCCTTATGTCCAGCCTGAACCTCCCTTAGTGGAGGTTGAAGCCATTCCCTCTTGTCCTGTCCCCTGTCACTTGGGAGAAGAGCCCAGCTCCCTCCTCTCCACAACCTCCTTTCAGGTAGTTGTAGAGAGCCATGAGGTCTCCCCTCAGCCTCCTCTTCTCCAGGATAAACACCCCCAGCTCCCTCAGCCTCTCCTCGTGAGACACACTCACGGGTGTCGATGGTGCCGGTGGTGCCGTCCAGGGCTGGGGGCAGTGGGCAGAGCCGGGTCCGATCCATGGTGTGGAGCAGCTCGGTGCTGCCCAGCAGAGGGCTGGCAGGGGGCTGGGCTGATTTTGAGCCATCAGTTGCCGTGCCGGACAGGATAGATTCCATCAGCAGGAGCTCCTTGGTCCTGCTCTCCACGGGACCTGGGCAGGAGGGATTGCCGTCCCACAGGGTCCCTTCTTCAGGTCCCTGCCTGAACCCACCCTCTGCTCTTTGCCGGGCAGGGAATCCATTGGTTTCCCCGAGCTGGTGCCATTGGCCAGCCCTTCTCTCCATGGACAAGAGTCCAAGGCTGGGTCTCACATCCAGAACCAGGATGAGGACTTGGGGGTCCACTGGAATGCTTATAGAGCCAGGTTAGCTCCTGAATTTTCTAGGAATTTAGCACACTCATACTTTATGAGGGAGGGAAAATAATCGGATCGATTAAAACACGGTGCAAGTGGGTGGTGGACATACAAGGTGTGGGCCATGTGCCAAGGGAAGACAGTCAGATCTGACCCACCGAAAAACTGCATCAGGTTCTCATCCGTGATGTGCTCATCTTCTTCAAGGTGCATCGCTATCATCGTGTCATCATAGTTGATTACTTTGAACAGGTCGTTCATGCCAGATTTGAGGTGGCCCAGGTATGTGCTGGTCTTTTTGCACTCATCTTCATACTGTTCGGCTTCCTCAATGGTTTCCATTAGTGTTTTCTATCAGGAAAGATTTTGGTAGGTGTCATGCTGGCCCTTTGCTCTTCCCCTCAACCCAGTGCTGGCCACTTCCAGTATGGATACTGGAGACATCCCAGAAGAGCCTGTGGGATGATCCCACCCCTGCAGGGGGTAGGTCTGTGAAGGGGATTCCAAGCTCCCCATGGCACTGACAAGACCCCAGGTGTAGGAGGGTTAGGGCTGGTCGGGAGCCCTGCAGCCACCCTCTCAGGGCCCTTTTCTGCTCACACATCTCCAGCTGCTGCCAGAGCATCAGGATCAGACACCCTAGAACACGTGCCGGGATAGACAGGGATCTGCTGCCCTTGCAGAGGGAAATCCCAGCTGCCGTACCTCCAGCTCTTGCAGGACATGAAGGCTGCTGCTCTTCATGTACTCGCACTCCGTTGCGAGGGCCGCGATTCTCTTCTGTGTAAACACAAGCACATGGAGAAGGTACAGGCTGAAAGCCCCTCAGAAGCACCTGCCGGAGCCTCGGGACCATCCCTGCACCCTGGGAGCAGGAGAGCCCGCTTGACCTCTCAAGGCATCTCTGCCCCCAGGCCAGGCGGGCAGCTGGTGACCCCACAACAAGCATCACTTCTCACTCCACAGCAGCATGGGGAGTACTGGATCCTGCAGTATTTTCGCTGGGTACACGGTGGCAGCATTGAGACGCTTTATGCTCCAAGAACCCGGCTTTTGCTGTGTTTAGAGTTCTATCTTTGGCTACCCCTCTGCATTCCCCTAATCCCACCCTTGGGGCAGGCTGCGAGCCAGGCTCTGGTGTGAGCAGTGATGCTGGATACCTGACAGAAGAAAAGTCTCAGCAGAGAAAGGGGAGACACAAAGAGCCCAAGAATAGACCTGGAGGTCCTGGGTTCTCCGCTGTATCTTCTCCGTCTCGATGTCCAGCTCGGTGGCGTAGCTGAAGCAGGAGAAGTTCTTCTGCTCCTTTTCAACAAAGCTATTCAGTAGTTGGTCGATGTCCCCATCTTCTGCCAACTCCTGCAGGCGCCTGTAAGCCACCTCCCGGCTCTCAACGCTCTCCCCTTGGTTCCATTTGGCCCGTCGAGCTGCCTTCAAGGCTGGGGGAGAGATGGAGAGCCTGGGCTGTGCATGTCCCCAGGGGCTGCCCTTTGCAGAGCCTTCTCCTGCAGGTGCTATGGGGTTTGGTGGGGTGCTCAGGGCAAGGGAGGGAGAAGGTGCTTTCATTTTACTCAGATGTGAAGCAAGGAGCTCACAGTCTGCATGGCAAACACAGCGGGATCCCTCTCTACGTGGAGAAAAGGAGCCATGGCTGCACATAAAGGCAGCCTCCTGCTTCCCTCATCCCTCTCTGTTTTCCCCAGGTGCACCCTGACACATGTTTTTGGGTGGCCTCGCTTGATAATCACCATTCATTGTTTTCTTCTGCAAAGAAGAAAAGGCTGGGTGAAGGAGTCTGTAGGCAGGGTTGAGGTCCTGCCCTTGGGATGTAGGGCTATAAGCAGCCCTCTTGCCAACTCTGTGGACTCATATTTGCGGCTCCAGTAATACATGATTTCTCTCATTTGATACCTTTTTTCTTTTTGGCCCGTTCCTCCAATTCAGAGCGATCTGTAGATTTGATGACCATGAAGTTTCTCAGTTTGGTCTCCTGCTCAAAGGCACGATTCTGCTCCTGCATCTCTATATTGTACCGGAGAATTTCTTTGTTGTTTCTTTCTCTCCTGGCTGAGATCCTTGCCAGAGTGTCAGTCCTGCACAAAGACAGCAGTAGGTTACACCATGCACACGTGTAAGGATTTGGATTCCATGATGCTGCGCACGTTGCCTGGGTCTCATCCAGATGTCCAAGGCCATCAACAAGCTAACACGGCTCTTGATGGGGTTTTGTACCTGGACACAGCACCCAGCTGTGGCAACCAGGCTGACTTTACCTGGAGCTGGCTGGCCTCTGCTCCAGGTCTGCTACATCCCCCCCATGCAGGTTCAGGACTGCTCCATGGGGCAATTCACCCCATCCCGAGAAACATCTGGGAAAGGTGGAGTAAATCACCCTGGAGGTACCAGTCTCCCTGCACTGAGCAAGCTCCTAACCCTTAGCACCCAGCCCTAGGCAAGAGCAGTGAATCCTCTCTCTGAAGTCGCAATCAGTCTCTCTTTTCACCAATATTCATCACTGACACTGCCCATTGGTGCTGAGTTGTCCACGTAGGGTTTGCAAGGCCACGTACCAGTGGTTGTAGGCTTGTGCAGACTGTTCAACATCAGCATTCATCCTTCTGTACTGCTGATCCAGCTTCTCTTGGAGCTTCAGGTACAAGTGGTCCAGAACAGCTTTCTGCATGTGTAGGCATCTAATCTGTTCTCGAAGCTCATTATTTCTGGTCAGGATGGTATCGAAACGGACAGTGACCTGGGGAAAGGGAAGCGACAGGTTTGAAGCTGGTGCAGGACTGGGGGGCTCAAGTCTCTGCTGAAAGACCTTGACTAGGGCTGGGACAAACATCACCCAAGAGATTTTAAGCTGGCCCTGCACGATCCTGCTTCGCAAGAAAAGGGAGGCAACAGTAGACCAAGCAGGTCACAGCAGAGACTTGGAGCTGGTGTTGTCCAAGGCAAGGTGGCTTCAGGCAGTTATTCAATAAACAGGTGCAGACCTTCTGGCTTCTTGGCATGGCACGAGTGCTGCATTTGGGTCACCAGGCTTGAAGGAGCCTTTGAGATATCCTGGGAGCAACGAGGCCAGGGGAACAACCCAGGTCCTTGATGCAGCTTGGGTCAACCAGATGCATTTGCAGCATTTCCCTCTGTCCTAACCATTGCACACAGACCTCAGTGTGGCCCAGCACATGATCTGCAGATGTTTGCTTACGGTGTTTAGATGCAACTCCAGAGCCTCGATCCGCTTTTGGAGCTGTTTGCTGCTGTTCGCTTGCTTCGCCTTCGCTGCTATCTGGTTGTGCTTCACAACCTTCCTTTCCATCTCTAATAACTGCATACAGAGGAACAAAGAGAAAGTACAACTTCCACCCCTACATTCTGGACTCTCGTCAGGATGCTTAGCCAAAGAAAATACCCTCTGTTGACCTGCACTGCAGCAATCATGTCATTAATGAGCTCAGAGTTCTTGAAGCAGCTTTAATCCTAAAGAATCCCATCCTGCACATGCAGAAACATAAACTGTAACTAGGAATGGGTTTATTTTTATGTCACAGAGGGAATGCAGCTGCCTCTGGAGGGAAATTCAGCAGGTGTTGAACAAGGCACAGCAGCACACTTCGTAGAGTGCATGGGTTTTGGTAGTGGTATTGTGCTGCCCAGACAAGAATCCATGCAGTCCTCCCTGGGAATGAGCAGAGGAAAACTTTCATTCACGAGAAGAATGAAGTAGTTGAAGAACTACAAAGCAGGGGGCAGGTAGGAAAGGTATGACTCTGCCCAGAGATCCCCAGCTTCTGTCATTGGCAGGTTGTTCGCAGCAGAAAGCTGCAGGGACCTGCCACTTCTGTAGCACTAGGTTTCCCTTGGGCTCCAAAACCACCATCAACCAAAACCAACCAGGCTGTCCTCAGGAGAAGTGATGGGATATCACTCAGATGTTGCTGCTTCTCTGTTTGTCGTGTCTTAGGCAGCACAACTGAATGTTCCATTTTTGCCTCTTTTTCGGGGGTAAAAAAAAAAGCCAAGGGAAAAGCAGAGGGATTCTTCATGACCCCAGGGAGGTGTGTGCCATCAAAGAGGAGCTGCAGAGGCTGGTGGTACAAGGTTGAGAGTCAAACCTAACTTTTCTAGTTAGTGCTGCTGACTGGACCAGGAGCCTGGCTCTATCCATTTGTCATTATCACGTGTCTCTTGTCAGGAGACAAGTATTGTATTCCAAGGCCTGAATTAAATGCATTTTACATCAAGGAGTTTCAACCGTAGGGCTCACTCTGTGACTCTGCTCTGTTCTACCATGCTCAGCCAGGAAATGGTACTGATGCTCTTACCTGCTTGTCCAGGTCAGCTAACAGGGCTTTTCTGTCTCTAATCAGAGAATCATACTGAGATTTTTTCTGAAAAAGGCGTTGGAGCTCCATGCAATTTCTTTCATCCAGCATCACATTCCTCGGGGACATGATCAGGCTCAGCGTTTTTGATAAGTCTTTGTGTTTCTCCATCAGAGACTCTTTTTCTTTCCTGTAGAAATAGAATGACAAATGACATTTAGCACATCCCACCTGCAGCACCGGGCCAGATCCTTACCCTTCTTCATCCCAGTGCCAGGGTCCCCAGATCTCAGCATAAAGGAGCTTTCCAAGCACAACGCAGCAAACCAAATCTGCACCTACTCCTGAGCCTGCATTTGCCGCTTCACGTTGGCACTGCAAGATTTTATCTTCTCCGCTTCTATCTGAAACCTTTTCTGCAGTTTCCTGATCTCAGCCTTAGCCAGCATTTCTTTCTCTGGAACAGACGTGTCCAAAAGCTCATCCCTCAAAGAGGGCTCTCTCCACTGCAATAGAGAGAGAGAGTGTGGTCACTTGAGCAAACACAATCAGCAGTGGTAACAACTGCTGGACATGGGGGAGTGGATTGATGGCATCACCACCTCCAGCTGTTTGTCACCAGCTTTGGCTCTTTACTGCCACCATTACCATTCATCACCACCTGAAACGCTGAGCCACACGCACCAGCTTCACCAGCATTTATGATCCACTTCAGAGTGGATCCATGCCACTGCCACTCCCCAGGGCAAGGAGATGTTATCACGCAGTATGATTGCAAGGACCACACGAGTCAGAACCAAACCCATCATGTCGGGCACAGGAATGAGCCCAGCTGACCATCCAGGAGCAGGGCAGGAGCGCTCACATCCTCAGCTCTGCGAAGGTGTCTTCTAGATGAGAAATTACCTAACAGGTAAGCACTGGAGCTCTGGCACTTAGATCTACCACGACCTCTGTCCTCAGCTGACCCATATTCCCCAGTCCTGCAATCCCTAACACCCAAATCTCAGGACACAGCCTCATCCGTGGCACAGGAGGGCAGGAAGAACCAGCTCCACCATCACCCAACACCTTGTTGGTAGAAGACAGCCTCGCTCCCCACCGCCTGTCCAGCTCATTGCACTGTGGCGTTTACCTCTGCAGGTGAGGTCCCCACTGCACATCCTCCATAGCACCTGTGGAGAAGTTTAACTTTGGATTTCGCTTCAGTTTTTACCTTTGATCTCCTCATTTCTTCCAGCTAACTCCTCCTGTTGCTCTGCAGACACCTTGGGAAGGGGACAAGCCTGCTTTCTGAAGGGAGAAATAAAACCCTTTAAGGGGGTGGTTGTGTCCTCCTGCCCATCCCTCAGCACCCACTCGCGTGTTTGGCACATGAGGAAAGCATCACAGATGGCTGCGTGATGAATAAAAGGAGAGCATTTGTAGTGATGTCATCGTGAAACACGTTCCTCTTATTGAGTTTAAAAGTAGGGGGAGAACAGATGGTTTGAGCTATTCCACTCTGTTTAGTACTTGGGTTTCCATAGAAATCCTGGTGAGGCCAGGCCCCCCCATGCCAGCGGGCAGAGACCCCGGGGCACACGAGAGGGAGACATCGCCTGGACCCAGCCCCATCCCACAGCAGCCAGAGAGGACCCTGGGCTCACCCTGCAGCCCCCAACCCCAAAGCTGATCCCCCCCCAGCCACACAGGCTCCTCTTTACCCCCTTGACACTGCTCACCCCACCGCAGGGTGCTGGGGTTTCCCTCCAGCCAGGGAATGGGACTGTGGCGGCCATCAGATATCCCCGAGGAGCTGCCTCTCTTTCCAGTGGGAAGCACAGAAGAGGTGAAAGCTCCGTCCCGCGCCCTGCGTTGCCCCACGCTCTGTGGAACAAGCACTGGCCTTGTTGCCGTGACATCAGGACACCACAGAATGAGCAGGTTCTCCGTGGGGACCGTTACCAAGGAGGATGGAGCGAGGGGGCTGCCGGGGCACCCCAACCCGTCCCATGCTACATGGACCAAGCAGGTTTCCATGTCCCGAACCCAGCGCTGAAGAGTGTGCTTTGATGTCTCCCTGGCTGTTTGCCTACAGCAGGCAGACTCCCTCATTTGAGGTTTCGGCTGAACATTAGGATTTAGTTTAGACATTAGAATTTAGTTTAGGCTGAACATTACGAAAGGATTTCACAGAAAGGGTCATTGGGCACTGGCAGAGGCTGCCCAGGGAGGGAGTTGAGTCACCTTCCCCGGAGGGGTTTAAGGGACGGGTGGACGAGGTGCTGAGGGACAGGGTTTAGTGATTGATGGGAATGGTTGGAGTCGATGATCCGATGGGTCTCTTCCAACCTGGTGATTCTATGATTCATTTTTCTGGTTCTTTCTTCCATTCACAGTGTTTAAATCATCCCATTGGCTTTAAAGGACTTTGAAACCTTTTGCTCTGACCTGAAAGCAGCACATGGGGCTTTGCTGTCCCCAGGAGTCCTTCCCTCCCCTCCCTTGCCAGCCTCGCAGTCAGCTTCCTGGGCTTCCTACCCCGTTTCTCTCTTTTTCGCTCATGGAGAGGCAATCATCACATCACTGCCCTCAGCACCCAGACACCCTCGAGACGCCCACCGCTGGGAGAGCATCAATAGTTGGCACTGCCAGCTTGGGGAAGGTCCCTGGGGCCTGAGACTCTTCAGGCAGCCGGTGTAAGGGCCAAACTGAGGATTTGTGCCTGCTTCTCTCCTTTCCATGCAGGGAAGCACACGGGAGCCGTAGGATGAGTCACAAGAGCCAAGGATAATCCCTTCCCCATAAGCTGGAGCGCGTGGCCGGCTCCTTCCCAGGGACTCAGCAATCCCTGCGGTCCCTGGAGGGCACAAGCACAGGACGGCGCTGGAGGCTGTAGCAGGGCTGTGTTTTGTTGCTTACTCAGCTCTGGGATGAAGGGAAATAGAGAAGTGCTGAAGGTGAGCAAAGGGCATCCCAGTCCCAGTTTGCAGGGCTGTGGCAAGTTCAAGGCAATGAGCAAATTCCCCAGCCAGCGCATCCCTCTTGAGGCTGTGCTTCCCCGTTATCCTGGAGACTTTGATGAGTTAACAAGCCAGACGTCTAGTTCCAGGCTAATTCACAGCCAGATAGGCTCTGAAGACGCATTTAATTGGAAATGATTTTCGTGGCAGAAAGCAGAATGTGGCGTTAGATAAGAAAAATCGCAACCAAGGGCAGAGCGATGCTGGGAAGGCACCAGAGCCTGAGGGTCCCACCGGGGCTGGGGGAAGTTCACGGAGCTTTTCATGCAGCTCCTGCATGATCGACAGCTCCGTGGGATAATAACGACAACCTCTCCAGGGATGAGGTTGTCACTCTGTCTCGGTGGTGCTGGCTGTGTCATCCTGCAGATCCTTTCTCTCCAGTTTGCTTCTCTTCACCCTCAGCAGAAATAGGGCCAAACCTCCAGTTCAGAATAAAGGTAGAGCTGCAGGGGAGAACGTTATTTTTGAGAAACAATGGCACTGCATGGCTCAAAAGCCTGCTTTCCCTTAGCCTGGACTAGTCCAGCCTTAAAATACAGCCTGTATTGTCTGTACTTTTTGTGTTCCTTCTCCACGGACCATTCTCAATTGTTTTGCATTGAACAAGTTAGTAAATTAAACTGTTGAGAAGGGATCTGATTTGATAGAGTCTGGGTTTGTCACACTCATTGCAGAAGCACTTATTTTACTAAAGGGTACTGTTTTCACCCGAACAATGCTCAACTGTCTGACTCGCTCTAAGTGAGGGTGACTTCATTGTCTGGATGGACTTTTAATCTGAGGCTGAGCAGAACCGTAATCAGAGCAGGATGAGATCGTCTGTAATATCTGAATCCAATGAGAATTCTGGGAGAAACAGAAGAAAAGTGACTTTCTTTGCAATTTTCATCTTAACCCATCTTCCCTGATATAATAGGTACATTTAGCACTGATTGACACGAAGAAATTATTCCTTCAGCAGCAGATTCAGGGTCTAATTAGAAGTACTTGAACTATTTTAAGGGCCACATTCTGATCTGTGCAAGCAGAACAAATCCTTCTTGATTTCAGCACTGATTTTGTGGTTTCACAAGGTCCAGTTAAGTGGTGGTTGCAGGGGATGGTCAGAGCTGGCCTGGCTCTGATCTGAGCTTGTCTACCTGGGAGTGTCCCATTGACGTCAAAGAAAATCTCTGGGGTAAGCTAGAGAATCAGGCCCATATTTTCATGCAAATGTAAAACATTCATGTTATTTAATGCCTATTTATAACAAATCCAGAACTTAATCCTACTTAACCGGTCTTCGGTGTTTGACACATGAAATCTGTGAGTCAGAGGACTATATATGGAACTGTCAAAACTTTCTTTCTTCCCCCCTCTAAAAGCCTGGATTAAATCATAATCAAACTCCCAGCAGCTCCAGCAGCAGCACTGGGAGGAGCAGGAAGATGTTGACAACTGCTAAGGCAGCAGGTGATGGGGAAAGGTCTTCTCAGCCAGCAGTCCGATGGCAACACCTTTCAGGGAGGTCCTGAATTCAAACATACACTAGGTCCATCTTTGCTGAAGTATTGTTCTATGTACCTGGAGTGGTACCTTGGCCTCATAGTGGTTTGCTCGGTGCGTCTCCTACAAAAAAAAACACCATCTAGCCTTCCAGTGCCATTATCCCCCTGCACAACACCACTTCACTGGGTATAAAGTGGAGAAACGCAGATTTAGACTAGATTTAAGGAGGAATTTCTTCGCTATGAGAATAAGGAGGCGCTGGAACACGTTGCTCAGGGAAGTGGTGGCTGCCCCATCCCTGGAGGGGTTCAAGGCTTGGTTGGACGGGGCTTTGAGCAGCCTGATCCAGTGGGAGGTGCCCCTGCCCATGGCAGGGGGGTTGGAACTGGATGATCTATAACGTCCCTCCCAACCCAAACTATTCTATGATTCTTCTTGCCTGCCCTTTCAGGATAAGCAGCTCTCATGTCCAGCATCTGAAACAACACTGCAAACCTCTGGTGCTGTTTTCCTTCTTTAAAACTTAAAATCATGACAAAACGTGCTGGCACCCTACAAGCATGCAGTGGGACATCCTTCTCACAGTGAAAATCTACAGCGTGAAGATAACAAGTGCACATCCACCACTAGAGACAACAAAATAGCATTTACGTAGCTGGTTTTCACTTCTGGATATCTTTTTCCTGCTAGCTTGCAAGTGCAGCAGCTGGTGGCCTCTAGGCAGCAGGATGAAACGGAGATATCTCCGTACAGGCACACGGCTCCGAGTTTTAAGAGTATTAAGTAAGAGGAGAAGAGGCTGCTCGCTAACTCCTCGATTACAGCGAAGGAATTACAGCTGCAATTCCTCTTCACTCAAAGAGGAAATTGTCATCATAATTTCCTGCAGATGGGTTTCTTCCGAATTGCTGACACCAAGCAAAATGTGATTTCCAGCAGCGCGTTGACTCCTTCGTGGTGTTACTTGGTATTTTTTTAAGGGTCGTTTTCCAAGCAAGTTCCCCAAGCCTTGACTTTGGGAAAGTAAAATTGTTTTCCACTGCAGGCTCAGTCCCTCCAGTGGAGCCTTAAGAACGTGCATTTGCTTCATCCCTCTGTGCTTAGGTACCAGCAGGTACCCAGCGCTGAAAGGCTGAGGCAAAGCAGCTGAGGATGCGCTGCTGTCTGAAAGCAAGATAAAACCTTCGAAAATGTCACTGCCCTGAGGTCAAACCTGGCATGTAGCTAACACTCATACACTGCAGGAAGATTTTAGCTAGAGCAAGAGAAGAGAATGGAGGGGTCAAGGACAGAGCCATCCCAGAAGCTGCTGTTACACAGGCTCTTGCCTGACCGGGAACGAGGTTCTCTGTGCAGAGATTTTTAATTATTCTTTTTTGCATGTGATTTAAGCAAAGCTGTGCAAAGTAAAGCTCTTAGTAGGGCTGCTGGTCCCTCAGCAGTCCTGGAGGGACACAGCCGTTCAATAGCATAAAACTCAAGCAGGAGGCAGTCTGGTTCAGGGATGGGGTATGCAATGCAACAGCTCTGAAGGTTCACTGAGGCGCTGGGCTAAGCCAAGCTAATAAATTCCTACTGTGACCTTCCAGTTCCCATTTTTCCCCCAGGGGAGTCTGTTGGCAGATCTAGACACTGCGCTGGAAAGCCGCTGTGCCAGATTTAGCTGGAGAGCACCGGGAAGAAGGGTGGGAGTGGGATTTGCTGCTAAACTGTGCTCATCACGGAGAAAGTCCCTCTCCAACAGCTCCCTCTCACCTCTGAGCAGAGCTGGGTGACACAGGAGAGTGCAGCAGGCACAGCCCGTGTTAGAAAAGCTATTTCCAATTAATCATTCCTGATTACCATCCCATGCAATGCTCTTGATCAGGACTAAGAATACCTTATTAGTCAAACACACTTTGGAAGTGGCTTAAGGCAACTGAGGATTCACCTGTATAAGATCACTCAGGGAAACTCTTTTGAATTACCTTTTAAAGGCAATTAATTAAACTGCTATACGGGTGTTCTGCACCATCTGCATTCACTTTGTCTTCTTTTACTTTTCTTTTCCAAATCAAATGAAGGCCGCTTGGTCTCTGGGTTGGGCACAGAAGGAAAAGATCAAGGAGGCGATCATAGCCCCAAGGAAAGCAGGACAATTGAAATAAATCTTCCTGGAGGAATGGCATCCCAGATTGAGACTGCGGTGGTGTCAATATGGAAAGTCCCAAACCTTTCTGTCTCCCAAGTTTTGGTTTCATGGGAGAAGTTTGGGTGCAATCACAGCACCAGGCAAGAAACTGAGTCAACTAGCTGCCCTCATCCTGGCTTGGTGATGTTGATGCCCAGTTAAGTAGAGGATGGTATGAGACAGAAAATGCACAGACAAATGCAGGTAAATAAGATGGATCAGCAGAGTTTTCCTGCCTGAGCATCAATTCCAGCTACAAGCCGAAGCAGAAAGCCATGGACGTGGCAGTGAGCAGGTCCATGGGGTAAGGCAGAGCAGGGCTCCTTCAGTACAAACCACCCTGGAAAAGAATTAGCCCTGGAAAGCTCCTCACAGCCTTTTAAAGTGATTTAGGATGTGTTCCTAGTAATTACCCTGTCTCAGCCCTGTCATTTTTCTGAAGCAGAATTTCAGATCAGCTTCTTGCTGAGCGTAGCCGATTCCCGAGCCTGCCGCCAGCACCGCAGCCCTTCTCTGGAGAAGGAACAGCTTGTTCTGAACAGACTGGTCCATTTGCCATTTCTACAAGCTGGCTGGATTTGCTGTTTATTGCCACTCACTCAGCAACTGATCTTCTGCAAGATCACAGCTATCAGTTGCCTCCCCTCCCAGCAGCCGTTGCTTCATGCCCCTCTCTGCAGGTCCAAGGCTTTACAAAGGACATCAGATGATTTTTGTAATAGGCAAAAATCCTTGTTACTCAAGAGCTGATTCAAATTGAAGCTTTAAAAAAGAAAATCCCAAGGGTTCGGGCTGCATATTTCTGTTAGTGTAAATCTGAAGCAGCTCCCAAGGAAATGCAGAGGTGACACTAATCAAAGTCAGGTTGTAATGAGTCCTCCTGGGTGTTTTGCTCAGTGTGTTAGCACACGTTTCAGGGACTAGTTCAAAAGGAAGCTGCACAGCTCAGAGATGGGTTGGAAGAGAGAGACCGTTTCTAACCCTGCTGCTGCTGGTCAGGCACGCAGGAGTGTCCTTCTCTGCCGGCCAGGAGCATCTTGTCCCACCAGCTGCAAGCAGTCTTTGCCTTTCCTTTTCCAGGCAGGTGGAGGCAGGCTGGCACAGCCAAGGAGTGCTGGGCTGGCCAGGGAAAAGGGATGCAGGGCTGCAAGGATGCAGAGATGCAGCCATCCCCTGCCTGCTCTCTGCTCAGAGGGAGGAGAGGAGCAAGAGGCTGCAGAGCTGCTCCGGTTGCTTGGCAACTCCCCTGCAAATCTCTGTCCTGTCAGAAAACATTTTTTCCGTCTATTTGGATGGGTTTCACAGGCACAGGATCAGGCCTGGATGATCAGGTGGTTTTAAGGAATCACACAATGCTCCTGGTGGGGCTGTGCATCCACTTTGGCCAGGACCAGCCATGCAGCCAAGCATGGGCTGTGAAACACGGCTCTGACGGGCATTGCATAGTGAGAAGGGCTGTAACGAGGCTTCCCGGGGCTCCTACATCCCCGTTTTGGCCTCTGCTCAGGGACTACAATGCTCTACATCATCCATGTCCTAGCAAAAGACAGGGGATGCAGGAGTCTCTCCCTCTCCTATCTGCAAGCAATCCCTGAGAGGGGCAAGAGCCGTCCCAGTGGGGAAATGAGCAGCCAATGTGATTGTAGACAAGTATTTCCCAGGCCCACAGACCAGGGCAGGCCCTCCATTAGCTGCCCCTTGCTCCCTCTGGGTTGAGAGAGAAGCTGAACTGAGCTGATCCTAGTTCAACCTTTGCCTCCCTCCATCAGTGTGGGAGCAAGGCTGCAGCAGCACCATCCACCGCTCATCCCAGCCAGGTTTTCCTCTCACTTCCCATGCTTCAGCTGTCCCTCAGCCTTTACCTGGCTTCCTAGAGTCCCCAAACTGAGTGGTCAAACCTGATCTGAAAATCCATCTGGCTCTTCTGTGACTGCCCAGCATCTGAGGTCTTCACTCTGCATGTAGGGAGGAAGGAGAACGAAGATGGACCAGGGCTGTTCTCAGCATTTCATGGAGAACAGGGACAGGAGGGAGAACCCTCTGTGTAAAGCAGGACTCTGGGGGCCACAATGGGCTTGGTGGTGGAAGTAAGGTTGAAGAGAAAAGCGGCAGGAGCTGAGGGAGTGCAAAACGGCCCCAACTCATTGCCAAGCAGGCTGGATTCCAGCACGTAGATCATCTCCCTGCATTTTTACTTTGCTCCTCTGCCATTTACATTTCCCATGGGAGATGTTCCTGGCTTTGCCACCTGTGAGCGGCAGCAGCAGGTCCTGCAGGAATCCAGCGTCAGGGATGAGGCATCCAAAACTCCCATTAACCCGCTCCGCACTTCAGCAGGAACCGATTTGAGTGGGAGCTGATCCTTCTGCGCAGAGCTAATGACAGGGGCTAGTTTCCTCGAGGAAAGCAAAATGGTCTCAGCCTGAATAGGCTTTTCTCTTTTTTGATTAGGATTTTTTGGTTAGGAATAGTGGCTGGAATTTTCCTCTTGGCTACGCTGACACAACCCCTTCTCCTCCAGGGTGGGAGGGGAATTTGGCCAGCTGATCTTATATGCCAAGTTTAGATTGGGATAATGATATACTGTTTGAGTTTCTATAGATTCTCAGGTCACTTTGCAAACATGAATTAATTTTGACAACGCAGCTGCAAGGAAATGGAGGTTTTATTGTTCCTGATTTAAAGAGAGGGAAACTGAGACCCAGGGAGTAAATGCTTTTCACAAGGTTGCAGAGAAAACAAGCGATGGAGGCTGGGAGCGAACCCAGGGTCCTGAAAGCCTTTCCGCTTCTCACAGTGCTGCAGAGCGCTCCTTCCCACACAAACTCGTTCTGGAGCATCGTTTTACACCAGCCCAAAATGTAACTCTCTTTTATATTTAGCTCCTAGTTTCTGTAAAGGGACATTATATAACAGACCTCAAGTGTGGCATTTTATAATTTACCAGCTCAACTTGTGCTGCTTCTAGAAACCCGCCTGTTCTGTGTGTTCCCTGGCTCAGCACAGAGTCCTCTCCTATCTCCTTCCAAGCCCTCTCCTATCTCCTCTGAGCTGTTAAAATATCCCACCAGGAGCTCATCTGTGGTTTTAAAACCCTGTGGTGCACCATCTCCCCTGCCCCACACCACCATGCCACCTCTTATGCAATTAGCACTGTTGTCAGCTCCATTTTAATTGCCAGATACTTTGCTCCTGCGAGAAGAGGAAAGGAGGTAGCTGGATGTGCCACTCTCGGTGATGGGAAATCTTCTTTTGGTTTGCAAACTGGTCCAAGGGGCTCTGAAATCCCAGGAGAGAGGTGGGGAAGGAGGGCACCTCAGCACTTCTGCCCAGCTGGGCTCTGCAGGGAGTCCCATCCATCCCCCCAGAAAAAATTGGTGTCCCCAAAGCTGAGGGTGAGTGAGGTGATGCAGACAGCAACCAGCACTCTGCTGGGATGGCTCTGCTGCCGTACGGTCTCTGTATCCTGGCTACTCCCACCCCCAGGCATGCCAGGGGGGCTTATGATCCCCACGTATCGGAAACAGGGGCTTTACACCATGGGATGCACCCACGGGGAGAAGAAACGCATCCCCGAATTTCCAGAAGCCACACGGTAACTTTGATGCTCAGCGCTCCTGACAGCTTGTCTGGTCCTGTCCAGATCTTGCCGCTGCAGCCCAGCGCAGGATCCCAGCACTCCAGGAAGGGCCTGCATTGCCACACACACTTGTCCCCACACGTGTCCTCCTTCTCCGAGTGACGGCAAGATAAGCACGGACCCACTGGAGCGGGAAGAGCACATTGCCTAATGGTGAGAGCTCAGCCTGCTCCCTCTGCTTGCAGCAAACTGGTGCTGCTGGGCTTGGGAGAGAGATTTTTCCAGCAGCTCCTCTGCTCCTCTGGCCGTGAGCATCCTGCCTGGACACAGCTGGTCCTGCCGGGGGACCTCAACCTGCCCTGGCACTGAGCAGAGCAGGGTAATACCAGACCACAATCACCCTGCTCCCTTCTGGCACTGCAGCACAAACCCAGCGCGCCAGCAGCTCACAGAACCCTGCCCCGTCCATGTGTTGAACCTTCCGGGTGCACTGAATGTCTATTGACTGGTGAAGAGTTTGGAAGTCTGAGGTGTAAGGATGAGGAAGGAAACAGCAAGGTAGCAGCTTTTAGCATCCCGCCCCGACAGGTGCTGGCATCCAGCTGGGAGGCTGCGGAGATGCATTGCAGGTTAAGCACCATTGCAGGGCTGATACATCCAAGGTGAGCTGATGCTGGCAGGACAAACATGACTGACAGCATTTCTGGCTTAAAATCTTGCCTGCAAGCAGAAGCAAGAAGCCACGTTAAGGAATATTTGCTCAAGAAGCAATGAAGGAAGGCACCCTGGCTCATGACCCAGCGCTGCAGCCCCCAGCCCCTCTGCTGGCATGAGCCCCCTGCTTCTGGGAAACTCCTGAGCCTGGGAGCAGCCAGCAGGAGCCCTGGGAGAACAGACAGACAGACAGACAGACAGCCCCGCTCTGCTCACCTCCAGGCCAGGACAGCGGGGCTGATCCCTCACCTCTTTTGGCTGAGCCAAGCAATAATGTGGAGTGGCCTTAAATCTTGCTGCGTGCCTTTTCTAGTATATTATTCCTACAACAATATGTAAACAAGAGCTGCCTGAAAGTTCCACAATAAGCTCGGGTGGCTGGTGCTGATGAGCAGCAAAAGCTCATCCTACTGCTCCCATCCTTCTCCCTCCTAAAGCTGAGCGCATAACTCCCAGATCATTGTAACCTTCAGCATCTGTAATAAACAACAGAAAGGACTTGGCATGTGACTCAGAGAGGGACGAGGAGATGACCAGAAGCTTCAATTACTGAGCTGAAAATATTACTTTACTAAAAATGCATATCCAGCCCATTTCTATGCACGAGGCTGTCTCCGCCCTGGGAGGTGAGTTTCAGTCACTTCACTGAACATCATGGTCAAACAACTGAAACAGAAGAGCATTAATTAATCAAGCAGTTGATGGCACAGCATTTAAAGGCTGTGATTGGAAGAGCATGGAAGCTGTGAACAGAGGATTTAAAGCATCGCTTCATGCTCGTGCCGCAACCCAGGGGAGCTGGGCACATCCTGCAACTCAAAAGGCATTTCCAGAGCAGGATCAGTAAAAGCATGGGCATATAGGATAATTTCTATAGGCATCAGAGCACAACAAAAAAACCAAATAGAAATGAACTCATCAGCGTGGCTGAGCTCCCAGCATGTGAGAATCGAGTGTGTTCTCATCATCCTGGCCAATTGCACCTCTGAGATTTCCAATCCCTCCTTGCATCCTGGTTTCAAGCCCCAGGGAATTCAGTAGTGGTACCGCAGTTTCACCAAGTGACTCACACCTTGTCTCCTTCAGACTTTATTTCCTCACTGCTCCCTGCTTTCTCATGCAAATATCATGCCTAGGCTGAGGTGCTTCCACTCCTGGACAGTTTCTGGCATCACCTACTGCTGCTGGAAGGAGCCAGCCTGGATGAGATGAGGCTGGGTCACTTCACTAGTTGGGGCTGGGAGGAGACTGCAATAAGCAGACTTGAAAATAAGTAAATGCATAGTAAAAATTAGTTTGATCTTGATTCAGAATAATGAAGTTAATTAAAATGTGTCTGCAGTCAAGGAATGTAACGCTTGGTCACAGTGCAAGGGCTCGCAAGGGAGGAGGACACTGAAGTCTGGAAAAGGTCATTCAAGCACCAGGAAGAAAGAATCATAGAATCACCAGGTTGGAGAAGACCTCTGAGGTCATCGAGTCCAACCATTCCTATCAACAGAGGCAACAGTGGCCACTTGCCTTGTTTTAACCTGTTGCCCACACTTACACTGTTGTTAAAATATAGAGAGAGCTGATGTTAACCTGAGGTGAAAAAGAAGTGAAGACAAAGCAAAGAAAGGCTGGGAGAAGCAGCACGTGCTCTGCCATGATCATCCCCACGGGTTCTCTCTAGAGGTCACAGCTGTGAAGGCACGTCCTCAGCAGGGCAGGCTCTGCAGCAGCCAGGACATGGTCTCCCAGGGTCTCTGAGCTGCTCCGGGGTTCTTTCCAGGGTTTTAGAGGTCAGACCATAGTCTGCGTCCCCTCCCTGGGCTTGTCCTGGGCAGCTGCCCCATATCGCTGGCCCTGGCACATGCCACGACTTTCCTTCCTCGCCTGGGCAAGGGCAGTGACCTTGCCGCTGCTAACGTCTCGTGTGTGCCAAATCGTAGCTATAAAAGGAAAAGTTCAGCTGAAAAATACAGCTCACCTTTTTATAGAAGAATATGGGATCTGTTACATTCCAGCTGAAACCCTTCCAAAAAGCCAGGTGGGACTTTTTCTATATATATCTAAATAAAACCATTTCTTTTATATATAAAAAAAAAATTAAAAAAGAGCTCTGGCAAATATCCCACGCTGAGAAAGACATTTAATTGAAGCCACACAAAAGGCAGTCAGTCTCACCAGCAACTGCACTTCCATCGCCTCCAGAAAGCTTGACACACGGATTCAGAATCAAGGATGAATGTCAGCTGTCAGGTCCCTAAGGCTCTCCGGTGACCTACATGCTACCAAGAAAAAAAAATACCAAACACTTGTTTGAGGTTGTGTTGGGAGAAGTGGTAAAGTTCAGATGGCTCGGCAAAGTGAAGCCACTGAGCTGGGGTGAAGCATCCCCCGTGCAGGCACTGCCCAGAGCAAAACCCCTTTTGGGTTCTTGTGGCTTAAATCCATCGGTGTTTGGGGATACCCAGGAGCAGTTCTCAATGGTCCCTTCCTCACTCCATGTTAGACAAGTTAAACTCACAGCAAGCTTAGCACACATGGAACTCTTGGCAAGAAGTCAAATGGTATGGCAAGAGGAGTCAAAGTTAAACTCAAGGGCTGGAGGCCACCAAGAGGAAAGAGAGTCCCAGCAAGAGGTACCCTGGAGAAGCTGCGATGATTCAAATTATCATCATGCAAACTTTCAGGCATGCACAAAATTTCACAAACTACTTTCCTCCTAATACGCTGCCTCTTGGCCTCAAAACTTCCTCCTCACATGCAACAAGAGGGGACCTTTCCCTGCGGTAGATTCGGACAAGTTGACCATGCTGAATCAATGAGAGTGTTAGGAAGGACAGTGAGAAGGTTTGGTCTGATCCTTGCTGGGAATGTAGAGCCTCACAGGGGTATTTTTTCACTGCTCCAGCTTTGATGTGATGGCTACAGTCACCAGGTGCATCCTGGCTTGTGTCAGCTTGGCAACAATGGGCTGAGCTGGGATGGATCCCAGCAGCTGGCTATGAGTCCTGTCTGATGTGTGTCCAGATGGAAGTGTGGGTCCATCCATCTGCTGCAGCCGGATCTGACACAACAGCACTGAGTTCTTGAGCTGAATGGGCTGGTACAGTCCTCTGCTTCACAACGCTTGTTCCTTTTTCGTATGTGCCGTGATCGTCCAAGGCGACACCCAATCAGGTTTTACTCTCTGCCTATCATTTGCCATTGTACTCCTCTCCCTTGCCTACAAACCACATTATTTCCTGCAATCCCCTCTTTCTAATAAACCCAAACCCATCAAGCTGGGTGGTGAGCATCTCTGAAAGGGAATGGGAGGGTAGGACGGGAATTTGGGAACAAGATGCAATGATACACGTGAACTTCAAATGCATCCTTGAATAATCAAAGCTGTTCTGGCTGCAGTGTGAACATTTCCTCTAATCTTTTTCTTCCTTTTTAAATGGAAGAAACAGGCTGCCCATGCCCACAGCCAGTTGCTCTGAGGCAGAAGTTTAACACCACCTCCGTGTCCAGCTGTCTGACCTGGAGCTGATGCGATGCTGAAGTCTCACCCGATCCCAGTCTTGCACTGGGCTGAATCCCATGCTCTGTACAAACACGCGCAGGCTGTTCTTTCTGCAAACAAGGCATCTATTTCTTAAAAGGCAAAAAATCACGTGAAGTAAAACATGGAGGGAAAGAAGGGGAAAATTGAGCTCCTGGAGAGCAGAGACTGGAACAAAAGTGGCAAGTTTCCAGGGCTATTTTTTTTTTCTACAGACTGATGTTCCTGACTCTTCTGCCTCACCTGTCACCTGATAGTGTACGTGTGTATGGAAGCATTTACGTAAAAGCCCCATTTATTGGCTAAACCCCACTATTATGTACGCTATCACTCGCAGCTCTTAGAGTTATCATAATACCAAAACAAAACACTCATGATTTATCACCAAAGGCACCCGGCTGGAGACCAGCATAGCAGAGAACCTGGTTCCACCGCTTTGGGTCTGCCTGTGCTGCGACCCAGAGAGAGGATTGCAGTTCCCTGGGTCAGGTTTGCTTTAAACCAGCTCACACCAGCACCTAAAGAGCTGTGGGTGCCATGGTGAGCCCTGCACACCTTTCCGTTGGGTGCACCCCGCAGGCCTTTGAAAGCTCCAGAGATCTACAAGGTCTCTCTCTCCACTCCCACGTTCTCTCCAAGGGACACAGAGAGACAATCCCAGGAGAGAGGGTTTCCTCAAGTTGCTTAGGAGTCCTTGGGATGCAGGTGCAGATCTGTTGAGCTGAGAACGCAGCTCAGCCTGACTCAGGCTGAGGACTTCAGAGGACTTAAATTAGTTTCATACTCACTCCCTCAAACGGATAATTACCATTAATTATACAAGCTTGTACTCTCAGGGACCTGGATGCTGCTGCTTTTGTAAGTGGCTTCATGCTCAGGAGAACCAGCGAAGGATCCCACCTGCTGTCACACGGCAGCGAAGGCAGCTACGGCGAAGGCAGGACTCACAGAGTGGCAAAGCTGGAGACCTCGTTCTCCACCTTGCACGTGGTCCCAAGGGATGCTGATGGGACATGATGCCCCAGGGCAAAGCAGCAGCTCCTGCCTGAACTGCACAGGCAAAACAGAAGGGAACCCAGGGATCAAAGGTGACTCCAGCCACTGATCCCCTCCAAATCCCTTTGTACTGATTTTTGTGCAACATTATGTAAGAGAAGCCTGGCTCCTGAAAATCTGCCAGGCTTGCAAGCAGCAAGGAGGAGGTGAGAACAGAAACAAATAAATAAGCACACGTGGCAGCTACCTCCACCGTGGACCGTGTTTCCAAATGCTGCGTGTAAGCAGATACTCCAGGTGTCAGTGGGATTGTTCTCGATTTTCAGGAACATAAGGGGAAATAAAACATGGACCAGCAAATCCACCACCCTCTGAACACACCTTATATGTCACCGGCCTGCGAATGCTTAGGTGCACGAGCCTTTGGCAAGCCTGCAGGCACTGCAGGTGGGATTTTCCAAGAATTTCATCCGTGTTTCAAAACCCCAAGTGGAATTAGGAATCCTCTGAGTGCATAGAATATCTCTTTCTTGCTTCTGCATCTTGTGTTCAGCGATGTGGTTCCCACGGGGGTCCGCAGAGGCACAGCAGCTGTTTGGCCAACAGTGTATCAACAGACTTTCATCTTATTTCCACTTTCCCACTCTTCTGGCAGCCCTCCTGGTCCTCCTTTTTCATTAGTTTTAATTAGAGAAGCAGCTCATCCATGAAGCAGAGTTATGCTGGGGTAAAATCAGAGAAAGCAAAGAAGCCAGCCACGTCCCAGGCTGCTAACGTCATTTCTGGCCAATGCAATGTGGAACATCTACAAAGTGCTTTTTTCAAGCCTTGTGAAGCTGAAGCTACACAAAACCGTCCCACTTAATCTTTCTCAGAAGCAGTTGTCTCTCCTCATCTTGCAAAGTCTATTCCACGCCGTGGGACAATTCACATCCCTCTATAACCACAACCAGGCAGGCCAAGGTGAGCTGTGCAGAGATACGCTCTGCTCCTCCATGCACAGCAAAGAGAAAAAGCAAATTATGCCTGCACCACCATAAACCAGCTGAAGAAGGGTTGAGAAGCTCTTTGCTAGATGTGTAGCACTGGCTGCTGCATACGTTTTTTTCCCATTCTCCCTCTACCAACAGCTCAGCTGAGCCCCGTGGAAACCTGCAAGATCTTTCTAGCTGGTTATGAAACTCAGGCTTTGGCAGAGTGTAGAGATTCCTGACCAAAGAGGGAAGACGAGGGCTCTGCTCCTTGCCAAAACAGCGTCAACTGATCTGCTGCGGCTGTTCTCCGCTTAAAGTAGGACAAAGCTTCCTTTAGCCCTGTTTCTCCTCTTTTTCTAAGTGATGGAGCAGACCTCTGCCATGCTTGCCCAGAGATGCTCAACAGGGACAGGACACATCAATCAACCAGTTCTCCAAATGTCTCTCATGTCTGGTCTAGCCTTAAAACTCAGATTCATATAAGGAACTCACCAAGAAGGTGGAATGTACTGTGTTTTCTTGATCCAAATAGCTATAGCAGGAAAAATCCTATTGTGGTCACTGCTATATTAGGAAAAAAAGTGACTTTGGATATTTTTATATGAGAAGGATTTTATTCGTGGTATTTTTGCCAATATGAACCTTCTAAAACTCACCAATAGAACATTTTTCCATTTGAAAAATACCTTTCATCAGAAACTCGTGAAGTACATCAGCTTTAACCAAAAACCTGAAAAAAGAAGTAGGAGGGGAGGAATGGCAAATCACATTTCTCCCATGTCAAAATAACCCATCTCAAGGGGTTTTAAGCAGAATCTTTTAACATTTTTTAATGAAAAATGTGATTTTAACAAACTTGAGATGGACTTGTCATCGTCGTTGACGGCTTCTGTTGGTGGGGGAACTAAGACGGAAACCAGTTGTTGAGGCGGTGAAATGTTTGGCTCAGTGGAAATCAAGGCCTGGCTCTGGTGTGCAGGATACACCAGTTAGAAAAGGGAATTGTAATGAAGTCTCCGGCAGGTATCCTGCTGGCTGGGGCTTCATTCAGCTTCTGCACGTGGTTTGAGTCCTTAGTGAACCCCAAGGCAAACCCAGAGGCTCCAGAGCTGAAGCCAGCCTCGAGCTTTCTCAACAGGTCCTGCATGGCATAGTTTTTTGCTGGAGAAAGACCATTGTACTGTATGTTTTGTAAATAAAATATGACCCTAATAAAACACCTGCCTGTGCGTCATCAACTCCCTTCCAAACAGGACCCGGATCCCAACATCTTTGGATGAGCCGCTACCTCGTTCCAGCTGCTCCTCTTTTGTCTGACAAATCGGCACCGTCTTACCCCAAAACCCTGCAGATTCTGACGTTTGGGGAGGTCTGCAAAATATTTTAGACTTCAGAAGCAAGAAGCATATATAAAAGCTTTATCTTGACTGTACTACAAGGAAATCTGGATGCGAACAGTAGGAGCTATGAAAATATTTAAATCCTGGCTGTGTATTGAGTTCAGGAAAATAACATTTGACCTTCAAGTCACCAGGTCTTGTTTTGCAGTGTTTGAACAGTGCCTGTAAATCTTTGTTTGAAAAGTACACAAACACATTGAATTTCACGGACTTAGCAAATATGTGATCTAAGGTGAGGGGAAGTGTGGGTGACTCGCATTTCTTAGGATCCACCCACACACAGGGATAAAATAAGTAGTATTTCATTATTATATGGAGAGATATACATGCACATGCGTGTGTATATATAGTGAATATACATACTACATTATACATACGGTATATGTGTTTGCAGATATTATGTGTTTATATATACAGTACAATAATGAAATGCTCCTTATTTTGCTCCTGGATGTAGGTGGGTATAATATATATAATATATATGTATTTTTAAGCACAGCCAGATTATGAGCAACCGTATGATAAGCAGAAGTGGCACTCACATGAGACAGCGAGGACAAATTAGCAGGGAAAGATATTTTACACAGAGGCTTCCAAGGAATGTTACAAAAGCAGCGATTTATTTGTGGTATTTCGGGGGGGGAGGAGGAAAAGACACAAAGGTCTCAGAGCTGCAAGCACGATAAACCATACATCATTGTGCATTTAGCAAACCAGAATGCAAACTGTAGATGAGTAGAAAGAAGGCTGGGAATATATGAACCATAAACTTCAAAATTATAGAATGCTTCAAGTCTGTGTGCAGAGTATAAGGACAAAGGGATTTCCCTGATTGTTCCCCCTCTAGAAATAAATCATTGTTGTGAGCAACACCGGAGAACAAAATAGTTTGGGGATATTTATAACACCTTGGCTGGGTTCCTTTTCTAATCAGAGAAGCTGGTGTGAGGCACGGCTTGTTATTTCCAGCAGAGAAAAGTTTGCTCATGAAAAAGATAAACTCGCGGTGGCATTTTAGTATCTCGTGGCTCATCACAGCATTCACTGTTGTTAAGTGAGAGTTCTTATTTTTTATGCAAATGCAAAAGAGCCTGTGCATAAATACAGCTGAACAGACACGGAGCACTGGCAGCTGCTGTTGAGACACAGAGCTGTAGCGAGGCACGCTGGTTATCAAGGTGATGATGAGACCTCAACAGATTCGTCTTATCTGTCATTGCTCTCCTCTTGGCAACGCCTCTTTTAACAAGAACTGATGGTGCTTTGGACCTTGCCTGATGTGGTTCAGCAAGTGAGATGTACTCTTTGCCCTGACCCGTCTCTCTTGAAGTGCCAGATCTTTCCTTCCAGAACTACAGTGAATTCCCAAGTACATCTCCTGGGTCGCGTTCTGGAAGGAGCTCAGCTCTCCCCCTCTGTCCTGTTTTCCAGAGCATTAATAAGACTCAGAAGCCCACTAAAGGTATACAGATTCTTGCAGGACTCATCCCTTATAACAGCTAAAGGATGAGAGAAAATGAATAGATTTCCAGCAAGGAAAACAAGGCCAGGAAGATTCCTCTGGAAACACAGGACAAATTTCCCTTTTAAAATAAAATAATTCAGCTAAGTCCAAGAGAGCAACTTGCCCTGCAGAATTAAAAAGGATTTGAAAGAGAAAGAAAGCATTTGGTGCCAAAGAGCCGGGGGGGGCCGCTCCCTGGGAAGGTGCAGCACAAAAATAGATGTAAATCTGTAAATGCTGTCACGTTGAAGTAAATCTGAAGTAGCTCTATTGTCTCCAACGGGGTTACTTTGGGCTTACACCAGTGTGACTGAGATTAGCCTATCGGCTTGGGCGTGCTCGTTATGATAAGCGTTAGCTCAGGGAAGTCGAGTGGTGAAGCTGCGTTTTGCAATGGGCAGGCACCTGCGTTTCAGGGTATTCTCGGTCTGCATCCTCTTATCTCCTTCCTCCTGCCACGTCTAAGGTGTGCTGAGACTGCAAAAGTCCTTCGCTTCATCACCCTCACGAACCTGAACTCTGCTCTGGCCCCACCACGGCAATAAAAGCTGTTATGAACATTGTATATTTGATGGTAGGATGAATCCAGCATAGAATCATAGAATCATAGAATCACCAGGTTGGAAAAGACCCACCGGATCTTCGTGTCCAACCATTCCTATCAATCACTAACCCATGTCCCTCAGCACCTCGTCCACCCGCCCCTTAAACCCCTCCAGGGAAGGTGAATCAACCCCCTCCCTGGGCAGCCTCTGCCACTGCCCAGTGACCCTCTCTGTGAAAAAGTTTTTCCTAATGTTCAGCCTGAACCTCCCTTGGCGGAGCTTGCAGAGCGTTCATAGCCAGAGCAATGCATGTGAGGAAGCAAGAGGAGGAGAAAAGAGGTTGATACAGCCATCCCTGCAAACGAATGCAGGAGTTAAATAAAGCAATTAGACAGTATTCAATCAGAGGCGCACACTGAACAGCAGGGAAAGCCCATCCAGCCCTTTGAGGGAGGGGATTTTCCCCCCACTGCTCTGCTCTCGTGAGACCTCACCTGGAGTCCTGTGTCCAGTTCTGGAATCCCCAACGTAAGAAGGAGATGGAGCTGATTACTCTCTACAACTACCTGAAGGGAGGTTGTGGAGAGGAGGGAGCTGGGCTCTTCTCCCAAGTGACAGGGGACAGGACGAGAGGGAATGGCCTCAAACTCCGCCAGGGGAGATTTAGGCTTGAGATTAGGAAAAAGTTCTTCATGGAGAGGGTGGTTAGGCATTGGAACAGCCTGCCCAGGGAGGTGGTTGAGTCACCGTCCCTGGAGGTGTTTAAGGTGAGGGTAGATGAGGTACTTAGGGGCATGATTTAGGGATTGGTGGGAATGGTTGGACTCAACGATCCAGTGGGTCTCTTCCAACCTGGTTATTCTGTGATTCTGTGAGCTGTTGGAACAGATCCAGAAGAGGCTACAAGGATGACGTGAGGGCTGGATTATCTCTTGTAGGAGGACAGGCTGAGAGAGTCGGGGTTGCTCAGCCTGGAGAAGAGAAGGCTCCAGGGAGTCCTTAGAGCAGCTTCCAGTACCCGGAGGGGGCTACAAGAAAGCTGGAGAGGGACTTTTACAAGGGCACGTAGTGATAGGACAAGGGGGAACAGCTTTAAATTGGAAGGCACAATATTTAGTTTAGACATCAGGAAGAAATTCTTCATGATGAGGGTGGCGAAGCGCAGGAACAGGTTGCCCAGGCAAGTTGTGGCTGCCCCATCCCTGGAGGTCTTCAAGGCCAGGCTTTGGGCAACCTGATCCCATGGGAGGTGTCCCTGCCCATTGCAGGGCAGGGGCTGGGGGAAGACAGCAGCTACAGGTGTGATTTTGGTGCCATTTACCCTGCTTTAGGGACTGGGAAGTGGCCATCACCCCTTATGCCTGCTGCCATCACAGGTTGGGGCAACACAGCCTCCAAACAGGTGTCATGAGGGAAGCACGACCCCAGGCACCACTAGCAGAAGCCAAGCGGCCTGCTAGCCCACCTCACGGCCAGCTTTCGACAGAAACAGGCCAGGCCAGGCCAGGCGGTGCCACAGCCGCAGCACCGGGAGGCGGCAGCAACGCACTACTTCCTCTCCAGGGAGCGGAAGGATCCCGGCAGCGCTGTGCGACGAAAAAGCCGCTTCGCTCCCCGCCCTATAAAGGGTTCCGGCGAGCTGCGTCGCGCTCGTAGTATCCGTGCGCCGGGCTCGCGCGCTGAAGGGGTGGCGGCCATTTTGTTCAGTGCGGGGTCTGAGCCGAGCTCGGCGGCCGCTGGGGGGGCGGGGGGGCTGGAGAGCGGGGTGGAGACGAGGGAAAGGTTGTAAAAAACACCGAGGCAGAACGAAGAGAGAAGTCCAAGCAGCGAGCAGAGGGAGGGGAGCGCCGGGGAGGGGTCCGCCTGGCCGCTGAGAGGCGATGGCGGATATAGACAAGCTCAACATCGACAGCATCATCCAACGGCTGCTGGAGGGTGAGGGGCGGCCGGGTCGGGGGGTGGGGGGCGGCGGCCAGGCCGGTGCTGCCGTGGTTCCCCCTTCCCTGGAGCCGGGGGTACCAAAATGGAGCCAGGCCGAGGGGCTTTGTCTGCACGGGGTTGCCCCTCAGCTCCAGCTTTCCCCTCATCCTCATCATGTTCCTGAGCTATCCCTGTCCCCCATCCCCGACTTTCACCTCAGCCCCGTTGTTCCCGAGGTGTTCTTGCTCTCCCATCCCCTCCTTTCCCCTCATCTCTCTGTTTCCGAGCTGTTCTGGCTCTCCCATCTCCTCCTTTCCCCTCATCTCTCTGTTTCCGAGCTGTTCTGGCTCTCCCATCCCCTCCTTTCCCCTCATCTCTCTGTTTCCGAGCTGTTCTTGCTCTCCCATCCCCGACTTTCCCCTCAGCCCCGTTGTTCCCGAGCTGTTCCTATCCCCCATCCCCTTTGTGCTCCTGGGGCAGCGCTGGGACTAGCCGGCTGCCCCCCTTCTCCTCCCCCCACAGCTCCAAGGAGATGCTTAATTTCATCGTATTTTCGTAGGAAAGTGGTTTAAGAAAACTTTGAGTTTTTCTCTTGCCTTCTACACGTGGGGTCTGTGCTCGGCTGGGCAGTCGTGGGGCTCTGGAAATCACACTCAGCGTGTTTAAAGGGGCATTTGAGGCAGCTTTTCAGAAAGTCGGGAGGAGGTTTTGCATGAGTTTTCAGGATCTCGTGGTTTTAGCTTTGTTTAGCTGCTTGCGTTAATGCTGCCCTAGAACTTCGGCTCTTAATTCGTAACATATGGTGGCTTTTTAGGTGCGAATAGAGGGTTGGGTCTTTGGTGCCTCAGACAGTCTGTGGAAGGGTTTATTTTCTGGGATTGTTAGGGCTTTGGGTTGGAAAGAGTTGCATGGGAGTTTTGAAATCAAAGGAAGACCTAGAAGTTGCAGGGGCTGTCTCAGCATCATCCCTCAGTTGCAGGGATCAGCACCGGGCTGGATCTGTCGACTGATCTTTCATAAGGCAAAAGGCTGAGAAGGAGCTAGTGACAAATTTTCTTCCAGGCATCAAGAAAATTCATAAGTACTCAGAGAAGGAAGGTAGCCTGGTTCAGCCTCATTTCACTTGTCAGGGCATGCATCTCATGTGGACTTAGGCTTGAAGAGCCTGATCAGGGATTTAACTTTTTTCCATTTGGCACAAAGTCATCTGAGATGCTGCTGAGACAAATGGTGAAGAAATGTCTCTCGACCGTATTGCACCCTTTGCTTCTTGCAAGATTTTGCTTGTGTAATGACTTGGATGGTAAAAGGTCAGGCAGAGTAGTGCTGCTGTAGAAATTATTTGGAACTAAAAATCCTATAGATGTATTATGGGATTATTGAACTAGAATAAGTAAAAGTAAATAGGGCTTTTCCTCTGATCCGTTTTGGGTTTTGCCTGTTACCAATTTAAAACTGCCCTGGTTTCAATTATTTAAAGGCTTCCCTTCATAAATTTAGAGCAGGATTTTCCTGAAACACTAGTACTGTGATTTATAGATGTCAGGTCCTGTATGTCGTATGTTTAGCGACCTATTAATGTGTGCTCAGTTTTACTGCATGTATTTGTTACGACTCTTACTTGGTTTCCCTTACTGCAACTAGAGCAGTTTTCTCAAAGTCTAAGTTCTTAATAACAAAAACATGGGACAAGATGATCCTAGAAAGAGATCTGGATGATTTTTAATGATTTCTTGTTTAGACATGAAAATAGTAGCAAGATGTGCTGTGTCAGTATTATATTCTTACCCAGCTTATATCAGTATTATACTGGTATAAATGTAGGAGATCAGAGTTTGTAAATCAGGCTTCAGAAGGTTTGCTGAACTGATCTTTTAAGAGCTGGTTCATAGACCTGAAGATGTTACCTGGGGTTGCATCAGCTGCCAGAACTGAAATGAAATCTTTTGCTTTATTGACATTTTAGCCAGGATTTTTAATTCCTTGAGGTAATGATTGTCTTTCAGTATTTAAAACAAATAGCAGTGTTAGCTGCCTACTCTAGTGTTTCTTTTGTTGCCTATTAAATGTCTATTATGAATATCGTTGCCGGGCAAGGTAATGATTGACCTTCGTGGCAGTCTGTCATTATTATACTTTTTTCCAGAAAGGCCAAAATTATTCTGTATTTTGGCAAACACTGCATTTTTGGTAGTGTGTGAAATTGTGTGGATTACCATGCAAACACCATTCTCTTCAGTTGTTTAAAATTTACTTGACTCATCCTTTCCCTGAAATTAAGATCTCGCTAAGTAGGTGACAGGACTGAATTTCCAAGGTGGATGTCTGCATGGTATTAAATGGAGAGGAAGAAAAAATATCTTGAAGCATGTATAAGGATCCTCATCAGATTCAGATTTGAGCAAACAAGGAATTTTGTCAGTGCTGTTCCAGTAGAACAACGGCATAATATTAGTTATACAAAGTCTGGTGGGCCGTTACCAGAACTCTCTTTCAAGTGATATCATTTTCAGACAAGGTTACACACAGGTTATAATTGTACTTGAGCATAAAACCTCTGCAAAATCTGTTTTAATCGTCAGCTCACAGACTTGCCCAGATCCTTGGGCAACTTTTAACTTCTAGAGCAATTTGGTATTTCACTACGGCTGTATATAAATTGTATAGCTGTATGTTTCTATAATGGTTAACCTTAGGTAATTTTGCTGGTAAAATGTAAAGGATCTAAGGAGCATTATCCCTTCCTTGTTAAAGGCAGCAAACCCAACTGTTTGGGAGATAATGATGAAGTATTTCAAATCAGCGAGAAAATTAAGTGTGTATTTGTGTTTTGTGATGTGCCTTAGCATTGCAGTGTTGGAAGAGAGCTATGCTAGTAGTGAAACTAGTCTGATGGCTGAGGTAAAGTGGTTAAAAGGTGAATAATAGATTATTCTCACTTTTGTTCTTAATATGGGGTATTAATTATGTATTTGAGGGAAGGGGATACTTGCATTCTATCCTGACTTCTCTGATCAAATGGCATTATTCTTTTCCCTAAAATAGTTGATATTGTTCCACTTACATTAGGATTGTTAGCTGAAATTGTTAGTTTGTTCTTTGGAAGGTGTGGAGTAATATATTTAGCTTGTCATTGTAAGGTAAATATTTGAAGAGTCTTTCTTGCTCCAAATTTTTATAGTCCAGAGCCATTTGGCATTAGAAATGTCACCAAAAAAAACGCATTTTTCAATAACATTGTTCTTAACCTTGAAAAGCCATTCAGTGTAAACATTGAACATGCTGATCTTTGTTTACTGTAATTGAATTTGTGTTACCTTCTTTACTGCTGAGGGTTGTGTTCTGCTAGGAACAATTTCATGAGCACAGGTTGTCTAATTTTGTCATTTTGAGTAACTGTACTACCATCAATTTTCACAAGAATAAGGCTTCAGAAGTAGATGACAGTATCCTACACTGAGTATTGGAATGTTTCCCAGGTGTCCTTGATAGTGGATAAAGGCTCAAATGCTTGTGTAAGGAACAACCTTTACTGACTAGTAAGGGACAAATGAGAGCCAGTTACTCTCATCCTAGAAGGAGGGTTGTAGGCAGTAAATTTATGATTCTGAGCTTGCAGCTGTACTTGTCTGCAAAGTCAAAAGTGCCAGTAGACAAGAAGATGCTAGGAAAGCTCCCTGTAAGATGGAAAAGTCAGTGGCATCTGTATGGTCACAGAAAAAGTTCCAGGAAGTGGCAGAATTCCTGCTCAGCTCTGAGCAAAGAACGAGTGACAAATTCTGAGATTCCCTGAGTGAGAGTCTGGCTTCGGCTCAGTGTCCTACAACCTGAGCCCCTTACCTGTTTCCTTCATCTACAGTGTTGGCAGTGTCTCACAGATAAGTATGCTCTAGTGTGAGTTTAAATAAGTTAGTTAAATTCTGTTTGCCTAGTCAGTGAAATGGAGGAATTTGCCATCTCTGAGTATTTGTGCTCAGCATGAGTACCTGTTGCTAAGTAGATCTCTTTCCAGTGTGGAAGTGTGTTACAAGATGAGAATTTTGCAGTCATGCAGAATCTTCTGTTTGATAATGCTGCTTGAATTTTTGTCATACTAAGAAGTAAATTATAACTTTACTTTTTAGAGGCTTGGGCGCTGAGGAGTTGCTTTTCAGTTTCAATTTTGAATTTGAAGTGATCTGATCAAAGTTGGCAGTGCCTGCAGTGAAATAAAACCTTTTTTATATCAACCACTTCCAAGTTATTTATTCCCTTTGTGCCTGTGGTGCGAAACTGTCATTGGGAACTGCTAAAAAACAAGATTAAAAACAACCTGCAGTATTTTTGGAAATGTCTCTAGGATTACAGACTTTTAAATCTGAAATATAGTAAAACTGAGAGACTTGTTTGATAAGCCAAGAAATGAACTGACCTGTTGATAGGCTACATGTATATTCTTGAAAACATTTTCCATACAAGATCTCAATTCTAGCACTTCAGTTGACCGCATTTCAGTTGCTTCTAAGGTAATAGTGAAGAAAATCATCACTGACATTTCTAATATGTTTTTTAGTATTCTGCTATTTTTTAATACTCTCCTAAGTCTCCATCCCTTTCATATTAACCTTGAATGAGGGAATATACTCAGTTTTATAATACCGTTTTCCTTCATTAAAGGATTGTGTGGCACCACACAGAACATTGGAGAAAGCTAGTGATGGGATGTGTACACGTCTGTTGTACTATGTGCATGTGGTCTTCAGACCGTTGTACGTTCCACAGTTCTTGCCCCATTTATCACAGAATCACAGAATAACCAGGTTGGAAGAGACCCACTGGATCGTCGAGTCCAACCATTCCCACCAATCCCTAAATCATGCCCCTAAGTACCTCATCCACCCTCACCTTAAGCACCTCCAGGGACGGTGACTCAACCACCTCCCTGGGCAGACCGTTCCAATGCCTAACCACCCTCTCCGTGAAGAATTTTTTCCTAATCTCAAGCCTAAACCTCCCCTGGCGGAGCTTGAGGCCATTCCCTCTCGTCCTGTCCCCTGTCACTTGGGAGAAGAGCCCAGCTCCCTCCTCTCCACAACCTCCTTTCAGGTAGTTGTAGAGAGCAATGAGGTCTCCCCTCAGCCTCCTCTTCTCCAGGCTGAACACCCCCAGCTCTCCCAGACGCTCCTCATAAGGCCTGTTCTCCAGCCCCTTCACCAGCTTTGTTGCTCTTCTCTGGACTCACTCCAGAGCCACAACATCCCTCTTGTGGTGAGGGGCCCAGAACTGAACACAGTACTCAAGGTGCGGTCTCACCAGTGCCGAGTACCGGGGGAGAATAACCTCCCTGGACCTGCTGGCCACGCTGTTCCTGATGCAGGCCAAGATGCCATTGGCCTTCTTGGCTACCTGGGCCACTGCAGGCTCATGTTCAGTCGACTGTCAACCAACACCCCCATGTCCCTCTCCTCCAGGCAGCTTTCCAGCCAGTCTTCTCCTTCACAAAGAAATGTATACAAGTTATCCTGGATTTCAGGCGGTTTTTTAACTCCAGCAGCTGCAGATGTGCTTTGTACTAGCTCTGCTTGCTTGCACTGAGATGACAGGGGTGCTGTTAAGTTCTTGTTCTACTTCCCTTTCCTTCCTTTTCCCCCTCTGCTGGGCGGCTGTCATACTGCACTCACCTCTTTGAAATGTGCCTTCGTTTTAGAACTGCTGCTGGTTGTTGCTTTCCAGCAGTTTTCCTCATCTTGGGAAGCAACACTGATTTTCATAGTTGGAACCTATGTTCCAGACAGTACCTCTGCAGACATCATCCAGGATCCAGGTGGGGATCTTTTCTGTAGTTTTTTCCATCCAGTGGAGAGCATTTTTTTCCCCAAATTTCTCATACTTCTACAGTGGAGATGATTTTACTTGTTTGAAGACTGCTCAGGCTGAGCACTGAAATTCAAGCTCTCAAAAAGTATTTTTTAAGAAAAAGAGAATCTGTGCCTGAAAGGTTGGGTTTGTGTTACTGTCTGGAAATATTGCAGCAGTATGTTGAGACAAGTCATACATAAGGTGTTTGAAACGGGCTGACTTTTTTCCTCAGCTGATTAATCTCTGGCTTGTTCCCCTGTCAGTTCCAGACTGTCGTTTCTGAGTGAGGTTATTTTTTATGCATTGAAAGAACAAATGTGCGTGTACAGTACTATTGAGCTGCTCTTTTGACTTTATGACCAAGCTGCCAATTACTATCGTGCTGTCTGATCTCTGCAGGCCGCCTTCTTTTGGTCCAAAGCAGGGGGAAAAAACCTGCAATTGCAATGTTTTTCATAGTATATTATTTTTGCCTTTCTTAGTGGGACTAAGTAACTTGGAGACTTAATCAGAGAAATCTTTTAAGAAGTCGTTCAGACTGAACATTTCCTTGCCAGCTCTTTCATTGTAGATGAGAAACTCCTTGCACTAAAAATACGTATTTCTCAAGCCAACGTGCATTTCTGCATATTTGATTCTACTACCTGAGGGGAGGTTGTAGAGAGGACGGTAATGGCCTCAAGCTTCACCAGGGGAGATTTAGGCTGGACATTAGGAAAAAATTTTTCACAGAAAGAGTGATTGGACACTGGCAGAGGCTGCCCAGGGAGGGGGTTGAGTCACCTTCCCTGGAGGTGTTTATGGGACGGGTGGACGAGGTGCTGAGGGACACGGTTTAGTGTTTGATAGGAATGGTTGGACTCGATGATCCAGTGGGTCTCTTCCAACCTCGTTATTCTGTGATTCTGTGAAAGTGGTCAAAATGTCACTGGCAGGCAGCATGCTACAGAACTGAATCAAATTGTCCTGTTTGTCTTTCATCCTCCTGGTATCTGTGCTTGTGAATTTGTAAACTGCCACAAAGCTGCATTTTATCTTGCCAGCGCTTTCTGCAAGCAGATGACTAAGACTCTGTGAAGATTATACTGGTTCAATGAAAATGTGCTGGAGAAACATAGGCAACTATCTTAAACAGTCAGTTTTCATATTTTCATTTAATCTTCAGCAAAAATGAATGCATATGCTTTATTCATGAATTTCAGTGACTCAGTGCATTACGTAGTCTGTATACTTTTTATACTTTTTGAGTTATGGATGCGAGATATACAGGGTTTGGTTTTCAGCAATTTATGAAAAGACCAAATCATGGAAAGTTAGATTTTTGGATTCTCAAAAAAGAAATACAAGTATATTTTATTATCTCAAGAACAATAGCGAACTGTAAAATTTGAGTAAGGGAAAAATTAACATTTTTAATTCAGCCAGCTGATCACTTTATTCTGTGAATTTCTGTTCTTTATTGCTTCTGGATATTTGGCATTTTGACTAACTTGCTCATTGCTAGGGAGCATTTGGGAAATTACTGTATGGATGAAAAGATTACCATGTGGATAAAAAGCCTCATGCGTGATAAACTGCTGTGACAAAGACTTAACTTTCATTTATATGCTTCATTACTTCAAAAATTTTAATGGAAGACATGAAATTTAGTGGCGATTCCAGTGTTGCTGTATAATATCAGTGTTGAGTGATAATACATAGGCAGTGAATAATAAAGGAGTATGTATTGCTTGAAAGATAATGTTATCAAAGCCATGACTTTTGACCTACAATTAATTTAAGGACACTGTCTGTATACATTGTAGTTTGAACTAGAGTTTAATTTTGAAGCTTGGTTGAGGAGAGGTTGTGTGTTCTAGGGTATTGTCAGTGATTCTTCAGGGCAGCCTGTGCCAGTGTGGCCAAGGCCTCTGTGATGCAGGTCAGTACGTAGGGTAGGATTGTTCTGGTAGTAAAACTGTAATTGCTTTTAGAGATTAAGTCCAGCAGTGCTTGATATTATGGATGGTTATTACATAATTATTACTATTTTAGTCTAGACTGTGTGCTGGCTGAACAGTGTTTTCTATTCCTGATCAGAGACTTGCACAAAAGTGAGAATTTTCTGTGATAAAGAGAAATTGTAATCCCTTTGGAACAGAACTGGTTTTGTTCTTGCACTTCCTCAAACATACCCTCTGGCCCTGGTGTTTCCCATTGCAGTTCTCACTTCTTAACTTCATACAGTGCAAGGCCCACAGTGACAGTACAGAGATTCAAGTAATCTGTAGCTTCCAGATATCTCACTGTTGAAGTTAAACGGGATCACGGGAATCAGACTGAAATGGTATCTAAAAAGTTATTTAAGAAGACAATATTGCATCAGTTCCTATATTTGAAAGGGACTGGGGCTTGTTGCTTGCTTTCTTTGCAACTAAAGACCTAGCTTTTTTGGGGTAAGAGCATTGATTCGTTAGTCTCAATACTGTAGCAGTTGTACGCAGTAAGTTGCCTAACTAGGCAACATTACTGATGTAGTTATTGTTTCTGGAGGTCTTGTCAGTGTTTCGAGGTGTTTAAGCCTTAAGTTCTGAGGTCAGTCAGCTTTATGATTAGACCAATGGCTTATGTCTGAAAAGATGACTGCACTTATTCAAGAACCTTATTGGAATTTGCTGCAGGTTTTTTTGCTTCATGGCGTTACTGGTTTTGACATCAAAAGAAAAATTTAGTAAGCTTCACTGGCAATGGCATAATCACAGTTTTTAATTAGTGTTATCATAACACTGATAAGTGCTGTTGCATGCAGTTTAGCTGTAGTTGCGGCATTGCTACCATGGAATTGTCCTTTATATTTCAGACAGAAAATGGGGAATGGGGGTGATAGGTAAATGGAGGGAAAGCTGTGGCTGTAAAACTTGTTCAGGGCAGACTATGTCCCATGCTTGCTAATGACAGTGTAGAGTCAGGCACTACAGTATTTATTGGTACTGTAATCCTGTTTGTTTAGACAGTGTCTGGCGCAAGGTTACAGGATAGTTCAGGGCAGCTCATGTGCTTTGAGCTATGCTGTTGATGATTAAATGGGAGACTTCCTTGTCTCAAGTATCAGACAGCTTTCCAGAGAACAAGTGTATAACGGCTTCATTTTTAATATATATATATATATATGTGTCATATTGGCCATGACAGGTTTTATAACTAAATAGAACAAAACTGATGCTATTTAAAATGTGACATTTAACGGGGGAAGTGTTGAGCCATGAATTGTGTTAGAGGAAAGTAACATACAACTGAAACAGAACACGTTGCCCTTTCTCTGGTAGCACAGCAGTGCAGTTTCAGCTCAGCGGACTGATTAGTACCCTGTTATCTCATTACAATGACATTTAGACAGGCTTTTAAAATAACACCAGGGATATTGTTATTTTGGTAACTGACTTCTGTCTCCTTCTGACAGTGCGTGGATCAAAACCAGGTAAAAATGTCCAACTTCAAGAGAATGAAATCAGAGGACTGTGCTTGAAATCCAGAGAAATCTTCCTCAGTCAGCCTATTCTACTAGAACTTGAAGCTCCATTGAAAATATGTGGTGAGTCCTGTGCAGAGTATGAGGGGAAATAAAACCCTGCTGGATGCTTTGGGCAGAGGAGTGGGAAGGAGGTACAAACACAGGAACTGGAGTGGGGACCAGAAATAAAAACCATTCCAGTTTCATCAGATCTTTTATGTGTGCTTTACTGTCTTGTAGAAGGGATTCATGTGAAGTTTTAAAAGGGGATTTTTGTATCAATGAAATAATGTTTGGCCCTGTCATGACCAAGCAAGAGGAAATGAAGGCAAACTGCAGTAGCTTATTGTAGCTGCTCTTCAGACTTGAACAGTAGTTTGACAGTATTTTAAAATCCTGCTGGAAACTTAGATTTCTGTACAGAGTTTTGCAGTTACTTCCTAGTTTGGTTTCTCAGTATTTGTACACAGTGGTGCCTGTATTGCATAAACATACATGTCTAGTTATGCTAAAAGAATGAAGAATGTTATAATAAAAGCCTCAATAAATGCACTTTAAAAAGCTTCCAGCAGATAGTATTTGATCCTACTCAACACTGAAGATTTCCTTCAAATTGAAGTAACTTGTTCAGTATTTATAATATTGGTAGTGTGAAGCCATTATTTAGTGTTCTGCTTATCAGAAACAAACCCATGATTTAAACTAAAGGCAGAAATAGCCATTTCATTTTTGATATGATGTTGCTGCTAGAATTTGAATTACAGAGTGTTTTTGGAAAATGCTAGAGATGGTACAAAGGGAAGCAAATTCTCCAAGTGGTTAGCTTTCCATTAGTGTTTTCAATGTTGCATAGAAATACCAGGAATGAGGTGAAGGTTTCTAGTCTCACAGCCACTAGTCAAGTAGAGGATTTAACTGGATGTCAGATCTTCATTTTTAACACAGAGTTGGTTTCTGGGAATCTTGATTTTTATTTTACATGTGTGAATATATTTAAGTAGCTACATGCTTCACCGTAGTTGAATGAACCATTGCATTACACTGATATCAAACTACAGAACATGATTTTATATGCATCAAGGTAAGCTATAATTTTTCAGGATGTTGTAGACAATATCTAGCCACAGGCTTTCTTCTTCTGAAGCATCATTCACCTATTCTTTCTCTAGAATCAATCAAAAAATATAGCAGAGTGTCACTTAAGTGTTGTTTTTTATCTTCTTCACAGGTGACATCCATGGACAGTACTATGACTTACTTCGACTTTTTGAATATGGAGGTTTTCCACCAGAAAGCAACTACCTGTTCCTCGGTGATTATGTTGACAGAGGAAAACAATCTTTAGAAACCATTTGTCTTCTATTGGCCTACAAAATTAAATACCCAGAGAATTTTTTCCTCCTCAGAGGGAACCATGAATGTGCCAGCATCAACAGAATTTATGGGTTTTATGATGAATGTAAGTAATGCAGACGTGCATTTTGGCTTAGGAAAGCAGTGTGGGAGGTGCCAGTGTTGCAGGATTAAAGGATTCTTTCCCAATATCCATCTCCCTTTAAGCGTGGCAGGGAAGGGGAGAAGGCCTTCATCACTTTTAGGAAGGGAAATGTCCTTTCACTGTTGGAGTCCGATCCTCGAAGTACAGAACATCATTAAAGTGGGCTATCTTATTTATTGGCCACTATGTTAACTGCCAGATCTCACTGGTACATAGTGAAAGTTCTTGAGATAAGGTCATTTAATGAGAGAATTTTGTGATGTGCTTTACAGAAGTTTGCTTCTGTCTTTCATCTGAGGGCTGATGATGCATACTTGTGCTACAACTTAACTTGGAGAATGGGCTGGTCTTCACTGTGGTTGTGTTACAGTGCTTGCAATCTACTTCATATTAAGATCTATAACTTTATAAATCAAAAAAGACTCTGCTCTTTTCTGGATGCAGTCCTGTACTGCATCCTGTTACTGTGGCCAAATGAGCTCTCCTTTTGATCAAATGCAGTGTTGCTACACAGTTCATGAATCAGTTCTGTTGCTGCAGAGTGCATTCAAGTCTGTGTAGTGGATACTATACATAGGCCTTGCCTTACCGTAACAAGTAATGCTGCTGTGAAGTAGAAGTGTATGTTCATCTTTCAAAGGAAGTGACTTCCATCAGTGCAGATAATGCAGAGGAAATTAAACTGTTAAATGTGCATTGAAGGATTCTCACAACTTATGTTGTGGGACATACTTGGCCTGTAGCTTACAAGCTGTACTGTGTCTTTTTCTTCTTTAGTGAGGAAACAAAGATGTGTGGTATTTCAGAGTTGCCTCCTCGCAGATTAATCACAGGCTTAGTCATATATCCCAAATGTTCAGGGTTCATATCTGCTGGGAGTGTCCATTTCACAGTACAGTTGTAGCAGTTTCATGTTTCAGTCATGGCTCTTCACCTTGAGAGACTTTATGTGGTAAAGCAGTAGCAGAGGTTTAAGGAAAACCTGCTGTCTTCCTCTGAAGAAAATGGCAAGATTTTCTGTAATGGATCATATTCTCCAAGGGATGGTTTTCCAAAGTGAGGATCTGGCTGCCAACAGTGGAATATCATTCTGTTGAACAGTCCTGTGCTGTCCTCAGAGCCACTTCGGAGTGCTCATCCACACAGAGACCTTTGCAGCTTCCTTACAAGCATGGGAGTTTGTTAGTGAGTGTCAGGGAAGATAAACTTTGTATAGGCTTTAATGCTGACTTTTGTATATGCAAGTCTTGGAATACCTAAGGCAGCCTTGTTAGGTTGATTGTGGTTGGGTTAGAAAAGCATTTTGACTCTTTTTCTCTGAAATGTCTTTTAGGTAAGAGAAGATACAATATTAAGCTGTGGAAAACTTTCACAGACTGCTTTAACTGTTTACCAATTGCAGCTATTGTGGATGAGAAAATATTCTGCTGTCACGGGGGTAAGTTACAGTTCCTTTACAACTGTTCCAATACAGTTGGTATTTGAGAAACTAATACTCCAATCAGTCATGGGAATTTCATGTTTACATTGCTGAAGCTTCAAAACTTTTTTCTCTGCCATGGTTCATGTGTGAGGTAGGGTTGAGCTTGATTTGTGTCGGTTTTAATCATTGGTCTGGTAGTTGTGTAAAAAAAAAAAGTGAAAAAATTGAGGTCTATTTGATGTTGTATTTCATCTTACTAGGCCTGATTGTTACTAGAAATCACAGGGTATGTTTATTTTATTAATGCCTCTCTTACTGAACAGCTCTTATAACAGACACTTGCAAAATATTACAGTGATATTATTGTCATCCTGTAAAATGTGGAAATGGCTTTGCTTACCTTGCTTCTAGTAGATGGTCTATAAAGTGATTTGTCTTCGGTTTCAAAAGCTGTGAAACAAACACTAATTAAAAAGAAGTCAGTTAACATTGCCATTGAACTACACGAATTGCAATGGTGAATCAGTTTGAATACAAGTTACTTTTGTCAGTCTTGCAGAGCAACGTTGGACTAAAATGTGAACTGCATGTGTCTTAACTCTGAACAGGCTTGTCACCAGACCTGCAGTCCATGGAGCAGATTAGACGGATTATGCGCCCCACTGATGTACCAGATCAGGGTCTGCTTTGTGATCTTCTGTGGTCTGACCCTGACAAAGATGTCTTAGGATGGGGTGAAAATGACAGAGGAGTGTCCTTCACATTTGGCGCTGAAGTGGTTGCTAAGTTTCTCCATAAACATGACTTGGATCTCATATGTCGAGCTCATCAGGTATTTTAATTTTGTACATTAAACCATAGGGTAATTTAGGTTCTGGGGGGACCTGATTGTGGTCATCTAGTCCAACCCTACACAAGTGTAGTCAGTATGGGACAAAACAACAGGAGCTTGAGTTGCTGAGGATCTTTTCCAGGTATGTTTTAAGCATCTGCAGGGATTGGCGTTCCACTATCTCTAAACAACTTGTCCCAATATTTAATAAGCCCTGTAATGAACATTTTCTGAGTACATCTAAACTGCAGCTCTGAGTCCTTAAAATATTTTCTTGAACCTAGCAGAGTTTTCTCATTGCTGAGGGACTTTCTTGCTGAACTGGGTGATGCGTTGGTCTTCCTGGTTTGGTATATAAGCTTGGAATTCATTCTCCTTAGATGCAGCCACTTTTTCAGCTGCTGGCTCTATTAAAGCTGCTTTGTGCTGTGGCAGGAAGAGGTTGTCTAGTCTAATACTGCTGCTTTTCTTTTTAAAGGTTGTTGAAGATGGATATGAGTTTTTTGCAAAAAGGCAATTGGTAACTCTCTTTTCTGCCCCAAATTACTGTGGAGAATTTGATAATGCAGGTGCCATGATGAGTGTGGACGAAACTCTAATGTGCTCTTTTCAGGTATGGTATTTGAAGATTTTACCCCCTAGTTACTCTAGTCACACTTCAACTTTGCTATATTTTGAATTTATACTTTACTGCTACAAAACCATAATGTTTTGGTCAAATAGATCTTTGTAAATATCGCACGTAAACAGGGCTGTGTTTGCACTTGTGTCTTCAAAAATGTGATAAGCCCTTGCACTGGAATTAAATCATCCAAGCAAAGCTATCAGCTGTGTGCCTGCTTCCCAAGGCGTGGGCTCCAATCAGCTGCTCTAAGCTCAGTCATAGCTCTGAGTGGCAAACACCTTTCTTTCTTGGCATGTTTAACTTGTCCAGCCGACCCATATAATGCCTTCACTAGTGAATTAATTGTTTGATTGTAAGAAGCTAAAACTTGCTAAATGCCTGAACTATCCTTTCAGATTTTGAAACCTGCAGAGAAAAAGAAGCCCAATTCCAGCAGACCCGTAACGCCTCCCCGGGGTATGATCACAAAACAGGCAAAGAAATAGTCACTTTGGCGCTGCCTTGTTGGGACTTGTACTATAGAATATAACCTCCATTTTTAAAACTGTAATGTGTACTGTTCAGCTTGCTCAAATTAGATAACGTGTTTTGTGGTTTTCCTTTTGAATTGAATGGCATTTGCTGGTTGTAACAGCAAATGAAAGACTTTTCTGCCTCCCAAGAAAAGAGTTTTAAACTTCCCTTTTGTTGGTGTTACAGCTGTACACTCCACAGCATCTTATCCCATCACTATGGGTACATAATGTACAACTGACTTCCTGAATCTGTACAATGAGTAGTGTAAATGCTTGTTTTCTTTAGGATCTAAAGAGGGCACTCGTGTGCTGTGAGAGTAGAAATTCATTGCTGTCAGAAATTACATACTGTTTATACAAACCACTGTGAACTTTTTTACGTTAAAATTTGTTTTAAAGGGATTGCATTTCTTTTAATGTCATGTCATGTACACATTAGTTTTATTGCTGTCAACATTAGAAATGACCTTCAACCTTGCCAGCGTCACTGGTATGATGTATATTTAATTCCGACACACATCCCTGTGGATTCTTCCAATGACAATTAAAGCCATTATTTTAAGTGTTTGTGTCTTTCCTGAAGCCAAAGTTCGCTTAGAAAACTGTTTGTACACAACCCACCACACTGAGTTGGCAGGGCTTTCCATTCATGCCTTCCTCTCGGAGACAAAAGGAAGTCCTGCTTGAAATAGCAAGGAGAAATGCTGTGGTGTTTATTCTGTTCATGGTAAAAGTAAACACATTTTTGTACAGTTTCCGTATATTTGATCCAATGGACCATTTTACAGTGGCCCCAGGCCTGCAACAGCCAGTGTCGGAGAGCTGGAAGTTACAGAAATGGTTCTAGGTCTGCCTGAATGGGCTTTTGTGTTTTAGCTGAAGGACTTTGTTTTACAAAGAAACCTAGAAAATAGCTTGATAAACCAACCAGAGGTGTTGATCAGCAGTTTATATAAACCTCACAGAATCTTGTTTTTTAAAAACTGTTAATCTTTTTTGAACAGATGACAGTGTACAATACCATGTAGTGAAAATCACTTATTAAATGAAGAAATTGTTAAATCTTCTCAGTGTCAGTTTATCACAACGTATACACTACTGCTATCAGGACCTGACTTAGATAAATAAATTGTTCTGGAAACCCACATATTCTTGCTTTGGATTTGTCTAAGCTGAGCACTGAAGGTTTGTTTTTGAACAGGAGTGTTGGATTTAGATCTGGTTCTGGAGCTTTAATGTGTATATTGACCTTAAATATGCCCCAGAAGGGGCTGAGTGCAGGCATGCAGCTCCATATTGCTGTGGATCTGCAAGGGCAGTGGGAACACTGCAGCTTGGCAGCTGCACGTGCTGCTATCTGAACTTCTGTTTTTCCCAGCCCTGTGCGCAGGGTGGCTGTGACTGAGGTTTCCCAGGCTGGGTCACAGCAGTGGTTGCCAGAGGGATGCGTGTGTGGGAGGATGTGCACATCTGGGCTCACGTTTATCAGTCTGTGCTGAGTGGGGTTTGCCTGGAATGCAAGTACTGCCTTGTGGGCTTGAGAGGACCATGGCTGAGAACAGGACCGTTTCCCTCCGTTGCTTAATGAAAGAACCTGTTCTAAGCTGGCTGCAGGGTTAAACTATTGGTGCTTAGTGGAGGTTATAGAGGAGTTTGTCACTGAAATGCCCGGCCTGGATAAGCCACCAGCTCTGCTCTGGCCTCCTGCTTAGCAGATGAACTTCCCTGTGCATCTGGGGTCAGATGAGCGTTTTGGGGTTTTTTTATGAGGATGCATCCTCTAGGCAGCCCCCAGCCATTGATTTTGCTTTTAATATATTTCTCTGCCAAATCAGAGCACCTTTTTCCTACTCTGACATTTATCTCCCCTATAAAGCTGATTAATAACACCATGTCTTGATAACTTCTGATGAGCTCATTAGATCAGGTGTTGGAGATTGCCTGCTAAAGGCTTTCACACAAACTCACCCTTTAAATCACATTTGTGGTTTTCTTTATAGCTCTATAATTTTTCTGCCTCCTTGTAAAAGTGCCACCTGTGTGTCACCAGTGAATCGTGGAGCACACGGAACCTGGGTTTATTTGACTTGTACCTGCGCAGGAATGCACTAACCAGTCTGTGCAGCCACTAGGCTCACCAGCTGCTCTGCATGTCACCACATCACACCTTTTTCCTCTGTAACTTGTGTTTTTCTGTCCTCAGTTGCAATCTTGGTGACACATATGCCTATTCTGGGCTGTGTTTTCTGCTTGGCTGCATTCCCCTGGTGTGGTTCATGTACCTCAGACGCCCCAGCTGCTTGGGGTGAAGGAAGCCCCACAGTGAAGGGGAAAGGCTCCTGCTCCACCACAGAGGCAGGAAGGGAAGGAGACCTGCTGGTCTTGCCTTGGGTGGTGATTGGGAGTTTGGAGGTGCATTTTATGCCCCTTTGGGGTTAGGTTTTTTGGCCAGCGCAGGGAGAGAAGGAGCAGCAACTGCTGATTTCCTGTTCTTTTTCCATTGTACTTGTAGGAACACCTAGTTTATGAATGGAATGGACAGAACAGTGTCAGCCTCTGAGGCCCCTCACCTGCCACCCTTTCCTGCTGACACAAAGCCCTGTAGAAGTCAGAAGGACAGGCTGTAGTGAGGAGCGTGCCAGACCCAGCTGAAGATCTCCACAGAAGGTAGCACAGTAGTTGTGACAAACCTGAGCTCTCGTCAGTCCTCCTCTTTTGCCTTCTGCAGTGCACCCAAGTCTGATGTACACAACTGGAAAAGATTGCTCAGACGTGGGGCCCTACCTATTGATTCGGATGTTATTTGAGATAGTGGAAAATTTCTCTTTAGTTTCTCTGGAATGAAGCGAGTTCTTTGCCACCCAGCTGTCGGAGGACTGTTCTTCAGCCCAGGTCATCTGCCTGTTCTAATTTGCTTTAGGATGGGTCAGTGCTGCAGTGGCTTTCAGGCCTGAGCCACTGGGTGAAGCTGCAGGGCTTTAAAACCAAGCCAGCACCCTGACTTTGCCTGCAGAGTAAGAGCTGGGTCCTAGGGGCGCTCAGGTCTCCATGGGAGGACACGGGAGTTCTGGTCACACGGGTCCCTGATGTGTACGATGTACTTAACCTCTAAGCGATATTAATTGTTGAATGAGACCTGGATCTACAAAAGAACACGGGGAGGTTGCAGCAGCATCAGGCTCCAGTGCATTGGGAACCCCACAGAGAGAGTGTTAGAGGGAGTGAGGGGCCGATGCAGGGCACTCAGGGTGGGCCGAGCATCACAGGCCTCTAAGGAGCCACGTAAAGCAATTTCTTATTCAAAGTTGTGGCTTGCAAAGTAGGACACGAAGTGCCCTCTCCATGAATTTGGGGCAGCTGTTGAGTTCCTGAGGTCAAGCTCTTAGGAAACAGTTGGGTTTTCTACCCTTCTGTTGAAAAGAGGCTTAAGCCTCAGGGGCTTCAGTGGTAGAAAACATCTTTTTGGTCTCTTGTTTTCACAGGCATTTGTTTTTAAGTTAAAAAAAGCTCTTTTTTGTTGCAAGATGCAATCCAATCCGTTCTTCTACTGGCCATCTTCTGCCCCTGCTCCCTCTTGATATCAGGCATCTGGCACTGCCACCCAGCAGCACTGGTCCCTCGTACACGGGATTTAAACTGTGGGGACGGACACTGGCCTTGGCTGTCCCTGGGGTGGTGGCACCGGGCTGGGGGCTGCATCCTGGTGCTGCAGGGAGTCTGTGAGCTTCACCTGACCCCAGCATCCCAGAGCAGAGAGCTCAGACCGCGATGAACACTCGGCTCGTGGAAAAGGATGCCGGTCCTGTAAAAAGATGCATAGAAACCAGTTTAACCCAGTGGGAGGCTGGGAAGAGGTTTCAGGTGAGGCTGTGGGGCCAGGCAGCCCTCCCGCAGCTGCGTTTGGTTACAAAAACAGTTCAAAAGACGGAGGGGAGCTCGAAATACTAAGCGGCCTCCTGATAAAGCTTGAGCCTGGAAGGAAGGGAGGTCAATCCAGGCCTAATTTCCAGGGTTTCCGCTTTTGGAATCCTGCTGGAATCCCTGGGCTGCCGCCACTCCCATCCCAGCAGAGGCTCCCTATTCCGTTTCACGTCGATTCTGGATGCCAGCTCGGTAAAAACAGGGGTTTTAAAAGAAGTTTAAACCCCCCCCCCCAAGTTCCAACTCCGCCCGGCGTGTGCGGGGGCGGCAGCTCCTCTCGGGGAGGAACCGCGGGGACGGCGGGTGGGGGGGGTCGGGACCCGCGGGGGCGGGACCGGGGCTGGGCTGGGCTGGGGGCGGCCCCGAGGGAGGCGCGGGCGGCGGCGGAGCGGCCGGGACGCTGACGGTACCGGGGCTGCGGGCAGGGGTTGGGAGCCTTGGGTTGGGAGCCTTGGGTTGGGAGCCGGGAGCCAGGGGCTGCTGCTGGGCACGGGGGCATCGCCGTTCCCCGCTAGGGAATGGCCCAAGCTGCGCCAGGGCAGGTTGGGATTGGACAGCAGGAAAAATTTCTTCACCAAAAAGGTACTGGGACCCTGGCAGAGCTGCCAGGGAGGTGCTGGAGTCCCCAGCCCTACAGGGGGGTTAAAAGATGGGCAGGTGAGGGGCTCAAGTCTTACGAGGAGCGGCTGAGAGAGCTGGGGGTGTTTAGCCTGGAGAAGAGGAGGCTGAGACCTCATTGCTCTCTACAACTACCTGAAAGGAGGTTGTGGAGAGGAGGGTAACGGCCTCTTCTCCCAAGTGACAGGGGACAGGACGAGAGGGAATGGCCTCAAGCTCCGCCAGGGGAGGTTCAGGCTGGACATTAGGAAAAAATATTTCACGGAAAGTGTTATTGGTCCCTGGCAGAGGCTGCCCAGGGAGGGGTTGAGTCGCCTTCCCTGGAGGGGCTTAAGGGACGGGTGGACAAGGCGCTGAGGGGCATTGGTTAGTGATTGATGGGAATGGTTGGACTTGATGATCCAGTGGGTTCTTTCCAACCTAGTGATTCCATGATTCAGGGATACGATTTAGTAGTGAACAGGTACACGGTGATCTCAAAGGTCTTTTCCAACCAAGCGATTCTATGATCCCTGCAGCAGGTGACAAGAGGTGCTCTTCTACAGCCAGCACTGCTGGGAGCGAATCCCACCGGGGCCCCCAGGACATCTGCTTGCTGGGAGAGCATCCTGGGGCATGGGCAGAGCCGCCAGCCAAGAGCGGTTGGTGCTGAGCTCCCAGTCAGCTTTGGCAAAAGAGAGAGCACGGAGAGTCCCACTGGGGATGGGGACGTGGTTGTCTCCTGGCAACAGAGCAGTTTTGGACGGGGTTTGTGGCCCTGCAGTCTCGCTGGGTTGTCCAAAGAGGAAGGGTGAGCTGGTGGGGCTGCGACAGCGGAACAGGAGAGTGGGAATGGATGGAGCCTCTCCAGCAGCCGCTCTCGGCACCGAGCTGCAAGCGGGATTGTCTGTGTTTGGAGTTGGTCCTGCCCCTCACTAGGTGCCCACAGGAACCAGCCCAAGCCAGGATGCCCAAAGGCAAGGTCAGGTCCGGAGGAGATGTGGGAGGACAGCATCGCCCACCAGCCAGGCTGCAATGGGGGGTTACCTGCATATTTTGCCTGCGAAGGCTGAAATAACAGAAACCCCTGCTATTAATGAAGGGAATTGTGGCTGTTCTTCAGCTCGGTGGTGTGGCTGGAGGGCGAGGATGCCTCAGTCGGCCTGGGGGCAGCTGGGATGCAACTGTGGCTACCTGTAGGGCTGAGGGCAGCTCTGGGAGCAGAACAGAGGGTTTGTCTTGGATGTGCTGCTCACAGCAGCCTCCCCCGGGATGTAAGGGATGGGAAAGCAAATGAAGGAGAGGAAATCCCCTGCTTCAGTTTCTGGCTGATAACCTCCATCGATCAGTCTAATAGAAACAATGGCTCTTTCCAACAAGGAACTGGCAGCTGCCTCCTTTTGCACCATGAGACTCTAGATAAGGGCTGGTGGTTTTTCCTTCTGTAACTGATGCTTTGTTTTGAGATGTTTGGAAATAGCACATAAGGAAGTTCCTTGGTGTAGAGCAGAACGACGGGGTACAAAGCGGCACCGGCAGAGGTGGCAGGGGCTCAGCCTTGTGCCGTGGGAGGTAATGCAAAACAAGCAGCACCACCGTTAAGCAATTTCCTGTCAGCAGGTTCTGTCCACGCCACCCAGGCAGCAGCGTCTGTACAAAATGTCACACTCTTGTCACACTCACTGTGGTGAAACGAGGGAGATTCGGCCTGAGGAGTTGGTCCCGAGTGGGGAGGTGACGCTCTGCTCTTGTCCCACGGACACTGACAGGGTGATGCCAGAGTGATCCAGAGCCATGTCCAGGTACCTGAAGCACTTCACGGTGGTGGGGGATGACCCTGTACAGTGGAGCAACGACTACCAGAAATGGGAGGAAGAGGAGGAGGCTGGGGAGAATGAGGAGAAGCAGCCGGATTCAGAGATCAAGCTGGAGCCCACCAGGAGACGCATCTCCTTCCAGGACATGATGAAAAGGCTCTTCAGCTCCCACAAGTTTCAGGTGAGGCAGAGCAAACCCAGGCCAAAAGGGACATGAGGTCAAGACTTGGCCAAAGGCACCTAAGACAGCAGAACTGATGTGAGGTAGAGCTCAAGGTGGGCTGGGAGCAGCACCGAGCTTGTGAGCACTTGTGGCACTGGTGAGAGCAGCTGCTGCCTCCGAGCTGAGCCGTCCTGTCGGAAACAAACTGCTGTGCAGCAGGTGCAGGTGTTTCCTGAGTGGCAACAAACCTCGAAGCATGCTTGTCGTGGTGTGGGTGAGGGCATGTGCTCTCTCCCCTGGCTTGAGCTCCCTGAGAACCCATGCCAAGTGGTGAGAAAAGCCAGGTTTGGTGGGGAGCCAAGTGGTTTTGGATGGGTGAGACTTTGCAGGAATAGCCCACTGACTGGGGCTGCTGGGTGGGAGCCGTTCTGTGAAACACAACCAGCCAAACCAGGGATGCAGGGCCTTGGGGCATGTTTAGCTGAAGGCTGCATCAGCTCCTCTTGCCAATCTGTCCATGCTGGGAGAGGATTCACATCAGTTTTTCTCCTCTGACAGATCCTGGTTGTCTGCTTGGTCATCCTGGATGCTTTGTTGGTCCTTGGGGAATTGCTTATGGACTTGAAAATCATCCATCCGGACAAATATACTATAACCCCAAAGGTAAAAATGCTTGGAAATGTCAATGTGAACCACTGTTACCCTCTTTGGTGTTCAAAGTTCTCTAAATAGGATGACTGGGCTGGCAACACCTGGACCTTCAGCCTTGCCGAGCCAGTAGTTGCAGGCACAAGGATGAAGGTCTCACAGGATTTATGTGACAGCCCTGCAGGGTGAGGGGCCAATCCGGCTTGGTTCATGCCAGTCTGTGCAGAAGCTTTGCGTTTCCTTGGGCTGCGGCAGAGCTGAATCACTCTCGCCCCCTCTTCCCAGTCATTTTTACACCTCGTGGTCTGGCTTATCCAAAGCTGCTGGCTGCCCAGTGCTCACTCTGGCTGTCCTTTAGACCAGAAGGAAAGTCCTCAGCCCTCCTCCTCATAGCATTAGATGTACCCTCGAGTGGTGGAGGTTTTCCAGCCCTCCCCACTCATGTGCACACAGGAGGGATTCCTGGCTCTCAACTTGGCGCTGTCTTTTCCCAGGTTTTCCACTACCTCTCCCTTTCCATTTTAACCATCTTCCTGGTTGAAGTGGGGTTTAAAGTCTTCGTCTACCGCCGGGAGTTCTTCCACCACAAGTTCGAAGTGCTGGACGGGATCGTTGTTGTGGTGTCGTTCATCCTTGATGTCGTCCTCATCTTCAGGGAGCACGAGTTTGAAGCTGTTGGGCTCCTGATCCTCCTGCGGCTGTGGCGCGTGGCCAGGATTATCAACGGTAGGTGTGCACGGCCAGTCAGGAGCGTTGCCTTCTCTGTGGGGTGGATTTGGTGACCTTCCTCAAATGATCTGGGCTCGTGTCTTTGTTCCCTTTTCTAAGCCATTTGTGAGTCCCCAAGGTCTTGCTCTCCCAGTGAACTCAAGAGTTTTGCCTGTGCGGTTTTCGTTGCTGGAGCGTGGCCTTAATTAGGTTGTAATCTCTTTGGAGCAGCAGTAACCTGTTGGTTGTGTTGTTGTGATGACTTGGTGACGGGGGCATGGCAGCTGGCCCGGGCTAGTGGAGCTGCTCAGCTCTAGCATGGCAGCATCAGGCTTTAGTTCCTCTAAAGACAACCCAATCTGTTCTTGCATCCCTCCCTCCTGGGAGGTGGCTCATGTCTTTAAGTGTGCACGGTAGAATCCTTCTGGCAACACTTTTAAGAGAGGAGCAGGGTAAAACTCTGCCCTCCTGAATTGACTTCTGTAGTGGAGTGGGTTTTAGTGTTCTCAGGTTCTGCTGTGACACTGTTATCCCCTTCAGGGATGATGCAGGGAATGTCCTGATCTCACTCTGGATCTTTCTTGCTTGGATTCAAAGGGTTCGCTGTAAAAGGAATATAAAATGTCCCCCAAATCAGACTTTCCTAACTCTGCTATTTTAATTGTAAATTGTCACAAACAAGGTGCAAATTCAGGCACCTTTGGCTGTAGTTGGAAACACCCTTCCGTCTCTGGGAAAGGATTTGGGGATTAAATAATGTGGCAATGCGATTATCCCCAATTCCTGCATGAAACCTCAGCCTAAGTGCTGCCCTGTGCCTACAAGTGCCCTTTTGGTGAGCACTCTGCACTTGATGGAGTTGGGAGTCTGTTAGTTGGAAGAAAAGGAAAGGGTGGCTGGGGCCAAGTCCATCACCTGCAGCCCCCACTGCCGTTTTGATGGGGAGAACGTGCCTGATGGCACCATTGGCCAGGAAAAGGGAAGATGTGAGAGCAACTTGTGGCTTTTTTTAGTTCAGAGTGCAAGTCAGAGAGAAACTGGATTTGCATGAGGCTGTGTGAGCCACACGAACCACAGTGTCTCTTAATACGCTGTTTTTCAGCAGAGAAAGTATTGCATTTACAAGTAAATTTCCGCATCTTTGGGTGCTCCTGGTTTTCCCCCCAAGCTTCTCACCTTGCCCACTCACTTGGAGCGATAGAGGGGACAAAGCACCCAAGTTTCAGGTGCTGCGCCAGCCTGGGCTCGGCTGGCTGCCTGCAGTCACTCTTGATTGATGAGGGCCAGGTATGGGGCAGGTATTTGATGTTATTAATGCAAATAAGCAGCATCGCTGCTTTGTCTTCAGAGCAATGACCCCCGAGCCTGCTGCCTGCAGCACTAGAAACACTGCACGCGTGAGTGCCTGCCTCCTTGTTCTGTCAACAGCTAGAGGAGAGCTCTGTCGAGTAGGAAGAACGCGATGTTCTTCATGCTCTTACCAAGCTACTTTTTTTTTCACCCTCAGAAAAGGGTAGGAAGAAAATGCCTTTGCTGTGGGGGCTGAATTCACATGGAATAACCTAACAATATTTCAGATCAGTGACACCTCTGCTGTCATGAGAAAGCGTGTGCCCTTACTGCAGCCACAAAAGGTGAAGCCAAAGCCTTAAGGAGATGCTGATGCCCCATTACACCAGGCAGGAGCAATCGGCCCCAGGGTGGACACGAGCCTTGTGCCCCAGGCTGTGTTGTGCGCTGCTCTTGGAGCAAGGCTCCCAACTCATGACACCAGCTAAAACGCAGCCCCTCGTGACAACAAAGCTGCCAGTTACATCCCCCCCAGGCTCTGCCAAGGGAGCAAATTCAAATTCAGGATTTGAATGACAGTTTGACTGATTAATTCAGCTCGGAGGCCAGACTGCCTCTTCCCAGCAGAGTATTGGTATTGGAATCCCTGAGGTGGCTAATTTAAAACCCTTCTCATTAAGAAAAGCACTTGGGGAGGGTGGTTTGAAGATGACAGAACCAGAGCTGGAGAGGAACATGTTTAACTCCTTGAGTACAGACCCTGAGTACTGTGAACCTCCTGCTAGCGGCTGTTTTACATTGTAAAATGAATCCACTGTGAATTGTTTCACAGGAATCATTTTGTCAGTAAAGACCCGCTCTGAACAACAAGTGTCCAAGCTAAAGCAAGCAAACCTGAAACTTGCAACAAAGGTTGAACAACTGGAACACAGCTGTGTAGAGAAGGTAAGAAAACAATTTAAATGAGGTTTACCTACTGGCTGCTCCCCAGAACAAGCTAGCCTGGGATGCTTTTGCAAGGTTGCCACCATTAGCTTGGTTTCCCCATCAAAAAGCTGTTGGGTAAGCTGGGCCAAAGAGTTGCTTCTGTTGCAAAGAAGCAATGGCCACTTCTGTCCTACTTACTTTAGCCAGGTTGCCCTGTTTTACTTTAGTGATACCTTTGAATAGTTTCCTGGGTTCCCACAGATCTTCCCACTGCTGAAATACAGGATCATTAGGTTGGAAAAGACCATTGAGATCGCTGACTCCAGCTGTACTTGTCCAGTACTAAATCATATCCCCAAGCACCTCATCTACCCACCTTTAAAATATCTGAAGAAATGGTGACTCAACCCCCTTCCCAGGCAGCTTCTGCCAGTGCTTGAGAACCTTTTCTGTGAAGAAGTTTTTCCTATTGTCCAATCTAAACTTCCCCTGACACTTCTTAAGGCCATTCCCTCTTGTCTTGTCACCTATCGCTTGGAGAAGAGACCAACACCCACCTCCTTACAACCTCTTTTAGGTAGTTGTAGAGAGCAATAAGGTCTCCCCTCAGCTGCTTCTTCTCCAGGCTAAAAGAGCTGCATTAATGATTTGACTTTTGTCTCCAACAGGAGCAAGAAATTGAGAGGCTTAACAAGATATTAAAACAGCATGGCCTCATCAGCGAGCCAAAATAGAAGGCTGGTTTTCCGAGGTGGGGAAGTCTGCCCTGGAGAATTCAGTGTTGAAACCTACCAGTGTGACCTGAAAGGTTTCCCCGTCCCTTTGCTTTCTCTTGTGTAGTGTTGGGTATAAACACTTTCTGTTCGACCACACTGTGATTTGATCTTGGGATTGCAAAAATGGTTTTGTTGGAAAATTAATCAGGTGTACTCCCTGTAAACAGTGATTTCATAAGGCCTTTCTTGTACAGTTGTACAGTCAAAACTATAATTTAATAAAAGACCCATCTTTCCAAGCTCTACATCCAAGAAGGTACCACTGATTTTAAATAATTACAGTTTTCTGTGACAACATACTCTTTTTGCAACATCTTGTAGGTACATGCAGTACAAATAAGAATCCAAGCTGAAAAGGTCATTTCCTCTCTAAAGGCCGACCATTCATCATTAATACATCTCCTCTTTGCCAGCCATTCTTTTCGTATTGTTGGTAGTTTCCTCATTTCTGTTGCTGCTTGTGCCACTTCGTTATTTACATAACATTCATTTAAAAAATACCAACATACCCTCCTTTAGTTGACGATCAAATCAGCGAACTTGCCATCTTAGGTCAAACAATGCCTTGCTCTCAGCAGCAGATCTCAGTTCGCAGACTACTTCTCTCATCTCTTCTTCCATTTTAAGTGTTCGTTTGCAGCTCGCTGGTCTACAAAGTTCTGTCTGCTTCCACAGCTCATAAATCAACACATTAAAAGGATTAGAATATGTAAGAACAGATGTAGGTGAGAGGACTGCTGGGAACAGTTAGACTCCAGAAAAGCCACTAGGAAGCATAGTCTATAGGACCAGGCTGGTGTTTGAACACAACGTGAACTTGTTCAGGTACTGGAAGGTCCCTGTGGTGAGACTATTTTATAGTTGAAGAGTAAGATTCAATAAGTGGGGATTTTGAAAGGTGTTGACTGGAGCAGGCGTCTCCAGTTGATTTCAGCCACAGTCAGCTGGAAGGGTCATTGAGCTTTGCTGAAAGTGCAACTTAACTTTTTGGGTTTTTAAAGAAAGGTAATTAATCAGTGGTTTGGGAAAAAAGAGCTCGAAATATGTGGCTTATTCATCTGTGAAAAGAAACAAAGCAGAGGCCTTTTCTAGTAGCACACGATTACTTTAATTAACAATTTAGCTCTGCTGTTCACAGAATAATGAAGCCTGCTTTCCTTTGGAGCCGTACTGTGTCCCTGTGCCCTTCTCTTCCCCTCCAGCCTCAACACTGCTCGGCCAGCAGCTTGGAGCAGCACTGCTCCAGAGCATCCCATGTGCTGGAAGGCTCTACATGTGCTGACTGGCGAGCTGGAGCCACCATCGAGTTCATAATGCAATCGTTTCTCCTCTCAGCAGAGGTATAATTAGGAACTTTCCAATTAATGTGGGGATTTTTTCTGCCCTAAAGCTTCTAAGAACTCTCACAAGGGCTTGCCCTCTCTCTCTTGCCAATTTTAACCCAGTGGGTCTGCAGTTTAGAAGAAACTGATGGTCCATCACAGTGACTGAATAAATGTTGCTTCTTTAGGAAATGAGTTAACAAGCAGAAAAAAAAACCCCAGAAATATAGCTTTTTTTTTTTTTTTGATGTGTACTTACCTTAGACGAATGGAAAGAAAAAATCAAAGGGTAACTTGGCATTAATGGTGGGCCAAGCTCTATAGCCTGGCTCTGCAGGTGAAGAAATATCAGTGAAAACAACCGAACTTGTTACAGGAATAGTCCTTTCCCTTCCTGAGGGAAGCTGCAATGAAAATACAAATGATCGTTAGCTTCAGTCTTCTCTTTGTACAATTGCTTTGAATCAACTGGGTTATATTTTCAGCTGTTATTTGCAGAAAGGTTTTTTCATCTACAGTTCCATGTTTATTTTCATGAATGATGTATAGATTTTTATTGAAGTGTGTCTTGGCAAGCAGCCCACAGTTGTGTTTGAGTTGGAACAGAAACAGTTGGGTGTAATACATTCTAATATGAAGTGCTACCTTTAGATAAAGGGATTAACTGGGTCACTGTCACACAGCTGATACCCAAACAAAACAAGCCGTTTATCTTAAATCTTGTAATTTAATTACATACCTGCTTCAATGCGGTGGTAGCAATTGTTGCTGTCACATTCACTATTCTGGCTTGTGGATTGACTAGGGATCCATATTTAGTCCACTTCACTTCTATTTCAAGCGATATTGGTATTTGGCATGAGCTCTGCAAAGTGTTACAAATTCTGTCACTGTCTGACTTGCACAGAAGCAGCCACATTAATTATTCATTCCATAAATTGGCAGGATGCCCCAAGATAGCTCGCTCTGGGAGCAGCTACGCCCTGGTGCCCTGGACTGCTGCCTGCAGAGGCAGCACAGGTGCTCACAGCCTTGGCTCAGGGCTGTCTCTGCAGGTTCTCCCCAGGTGACAAACCCACGCTGCAGCTGCGCTTCAGGTAGGCCTCTTCTACCTGGGGAGGGCAGGACTTGGGCTCTTGGTGCTAAACTGGCTCTTTATAGTAGCAAGATTTATTTCAGTAATAATGCTGAGACAGTAGAAAATGCTTAACTCTGCCAGGGCAGAATCTTGAAGCCTACAATCTTCAGTATTTTTAGGTGTTTCTTCTTGGACTGTCAAGCTTCTGGTTACAGAAATCATTCCCTGTTTGGTTGCAAAACCTACATACGAGCTTCCGTTGAGGAGGTGCTGTGACTGAGCACATGCCAGGCAGCACTGCCTACCAGCAACAGCAGGGACTGTGCTGCGTCAGGAGGAAAAGGACTAGTACAGCAGATGTTAAGAAAAAAAAAAGTGTTATCTAGCTCACTGAAGTATGCAGTTTCTGTGCTTTAAAACGTTCTTGCAATCTTACTCTAACGTGGTGTAAGAGCACCACGTATAAACACTGATTCTGTTACTTTCAACCTCTCCAGTTGTGGGCTTTATCCCATCTAAACAGCAAGAGACTAACTTGTGGATAGAACTTGGTTGTTTTGTACCTAACGTGTTGCTCTGATCCGTAACTGAGGTGCCTGGATACCAGCGTCATTGAAAGTAAACTCTCTCCTTACAGCAAGAGTGAAACCCCTTGGTTTGTAATATTCCAGGAGGACTTTCCTCCAGATTGTTTCTGCAGTTTTTTAACTCACAGAATCACACAGAATCACAGAATGACCAGGTTGGAAGAGACCCACTGGATCGTCGAGTCCAACTCGTAGGTCTAAGAAGCCTCGGCTGATGCTGCAATACAGGTAGAGATATTGGGAGAGGGGACAGTGAGAGTGAAGGACAGGGTGGTAGTGGTGTAACTTTCACCTGTTCTGAGGTGTAGAGGTGAATTATCGGCACCCAGTCGAGCACATCCTGGGCTTGAGAATTCCCAAACGAGGCCACATATTCCGGAAAGTTTTGTCCCTTCAGTAAATCTAGGAGGGTCTGAGTCAAAGGCTGGCATTGCATAGCTGCTGTAATTCTTCCAGATAAAAAACAAAACAAAACAAAAAAAACCCCATGAGTTAAAGCAAAATCCATGGTTGTGACACAGTAATAATTTCTCCTTGCTCTCATGCACTGTTCCAAGCCTTCTGGCTACAGTTGCTAATGTACACAATCTTTTCTAGAGAAAGACCTTTCTTAATTAAATGACATTTTTTTAATTAAATACTCCCACAGCAGTATAATTGTCGCAAGACCTGAACAGATCCTAACGGAGGGTTAAAAGCACTAAATTAAAAAAAAAAAAATCCTCTTACCGTAACGTACAGCCTGATATCATATTATAACCAAACAATACTGGTGTTCTGGCTCCCTGTGCTGCCATACAGTCCTGACTAGATGTACTTTGCAGAATGGTGAGCTGATTGTATTTGTTAGTGTTCTGAATGATGCCAGATGTAATACAGAGTTAAAGGGAAATTCAATACTTGATGTATATCTTGAAAAAGAATCCTTTATCATATCTTTAAAATATATCTGAAAATGCTATAATCACTGAAGACTCCTCTTACACTGTGGAGAAGCACCAGAGTGTACAATGAAGGTCTAAATCTGTCTCACTGAAAAGTCCCAGGAGATTGCAGTCAGGACTGAATCACTCGCTACTTCTAAAACACAGCCAAGAAAGCACCCTTTTACTTTTGTTAAAGAACAGATACATTTTATTGATGCTCATGCTAGAAACATCTAGCATCTTCCCATTTGGGAAGATGGACCAGAATAAGTGCTGCAAACAAAATATCCGCAGGGAAAGGATATCCTTGTGGCCGGAAGCCTGCTCTTACGGGCAGCCCGACAACGTAACCAGGATTACCACTGAGAGGAACTGGCTGTGTATTTACCTGCAATACAAATGTACAGTATTAGTTCTTATCCCATACTGGAATGGGTGGAAAACACAGCAATATTTCACTTATTTTAGAATTATTAACTGCCTTGAACAATAACAGCAGTAAGACTGCTCTGTAAGATTACAACAGCTCTCTAACACTGGGGGCAGGCTTTGCTTTCACTGGATACAAAATGCCTCTTCTGATTGTAAAATACAGAATTTGGGGACCTTTTACTGCCCAGTTCTGAAATGCTGCTTCATTTGTGTATCCAGGGCAAGTTACATTTTACCTTGCTGCTAACAACTGTGCTAGTTCAAGTTTAATAAGTTTTGTAATTAAATGTCTTTCAAGAAGTCATCCGTAACATCTCTTAGCAGTTACCTGAGTAAAGCTGATTTCAAAGCTCTGCTGTATCGAAAGTGCTTCTTTGTTTATTGCCCCCAGGACAAAAGAAGCAGCTGCTTCTATTATTTCTCCTGCATCTGTGTATGTAATGTGATAACTCACCTGAAAATTAAACATTTTAGATATTAATTAGAACAAATACGGAAGGGTATGAAATTGGGGGGGGAGGAGGTGAAGGAATTTAGAACTATGTATATTTTTCTTTCTTCCTTGTTTAATAAACTCCCAACTATCTGGAAGATATACTATATCCTCAGTTGTAGCAAGGACAGGCCTAGAAAACAGGAGGCACTATGCTGTTTAGCAGGGGGTCAGTTATTTTACAAGGACCGCGCATTAAAAACACAAAGACTTGTCTCTACACCCCAGGCAGCATATGCTTTTATAAGCACTGATACTTACAGACTGATTAGACACGTTCCCTCCAGATGCTGATCTAGCTTTCTGCTGCAAATTAAGACACATGGGCTGGAAATACTGCCTATTTATCCTAGTTAGTCACTTGTTTCCTGTCTGCACAGGGAGAGAGTTTCAAGAAGAGCAAGAAAAAAGCTGTGGTCTGTTCTGACAAAACCACAACATTCAGAAAGCAGCCATGTCAGCAGATTTATGTATAAAGAAGATGATTGTTACCAAACCAAGGCACTGATTAGCAATGGTTAGAAACGGATCAAAGGTTGGAGCCTCTTCAAAACTGACTTCTTGATAAACCCCTTCTAATCATAAGCCCAATCCTCATCTGTTTAAGAGGAAAAGATGTGATGATCTGCACTGTGTATTCCTCTGTCTCTGCCACCACTGTGCCTGAAGTCATCTTCGCCCAAGCATAATACAGATTCTAAGCTCATTATTGTCTGTTATGTCATATGCCCACAGTGGTTATAGAAAAGGATTTCATCCTGTCTCTGTTGTATATAGTTATTATTTTGTTGCAAAACATTCTTTTTATCCTGAAGTCAGTCCTTCTCCTGTCACACTTAATTTGGACATGTCACAATATATGGAAACTGTGCAAGGCCTTTTTCTCATACCTTTGTAATCTGTGAATCAGAAATTATTTGATGCATTCATGCTTTCCATCAAACATGAAGAGGCAAAGAACTGTCATACCTACCCCAAGAACTATATTTATGCATAGTTCATCCAAAATCACAGGGAGCCTGAGGACATCACTACCATTGAGTAAAGTCCGCGTTCCATTCTGAGACTGGACAACTACAGACTGGACAGTAATATTAACCTGAAAAACAAATTTGTGTCATTTCTGACTATTGTGTATAATTATTTTTGGCTTTTTCTGTATTATTATATCTGTGACCCTTCTGGGTTCTGTTCCACAGACACAGCAGTCAACAAGCCTCTGAACTGCTACGTTACGTTTATTGCAGGAGTTCAATATAAAGGTTCTATTTTTTAAGTAACTAAAGAGAGTTTTATATGAGGAGAATGCATCAGTCTTACATATTTGCAGGTAGCAGTTGCTAAGTATCAAGCAAACAATAGAATCGATTTAATTTAAAGATTAAGGATAAAGTCTCTGTGCTGATGAGGTCAGTGAAAAACTCTCATCGACTACAATTAAATAAGAATTTTGCCTCCAGCTGTTCCAACTCTGAAGGATACTTACCATCTGACTTGATTTGGGCACCTAGAGGAGAATAAAAAAACAAATTCAAAAACCAGAATGGGTGTGACCTATTGTAAGTAGCAGTTAAGTAAAGCAGTTAAAGCCTAATTGCTATGTCTATTTAACGCTATCATTACAATAACTTTTGCATCGTGGAAGTGATTGGATATCCACTACAGTATTCAGGCAGTGTGAAAATAATGGCTATTTTTTGTGGCTAGTAGGCAAAATCTTACCATCCAATCCTCTTCTTCTCCTGACAGCAACTAGAAAATGTCTTAAGTTACTTCCATCAGTTTTCCAACTACATTACCAACACATACACAATACATTCAATAAATAGTCCGAGCTCAGCACGACAGGGTTTTCTGAAGGAACTGCTGTACAGGTCCTCACACCCAGGGCTCCCAGCAAGCCTCCCTGGGCTGATGTGCCTTGCCATTTCTTTTAGCGGCAGCTCCACCTGCTGGCACTGGCAGGGCTCCCTGCCCTGCCCTGTAACCATCCTCTCCCCAGGACAGTCACTTTTCTGTTGTCACATCCCACCTTCAGCTCCCTTTGGGAAGGGGAACTTCCTACAGACCATCTCTACCATCTCTACTAGCCTAAAACTGCTGCCACTGCAGTAAGTGTTAGCTTAGTAACGCAAGCTTGCCTCTTCAAGACCATTATTTTTGTTGGCTAAGCAGAGAACAGTAAATGTTTCTGTTACAGATGCCTGAAACAAAAGCATTTCCAAAAGCTTTCTGTATAGAAGTCTGTTACATAGTGAGAGGGTTTTTTTTTTTCCCAGCCCACAACTAAAAATCCAAATAAAACACCACGTCCTTTAGTAAACAGAAGGAACTTATTTCTGGAAACACCAAAAGACGTCAGCTATACCACTGTTTGAAATCATACTTACTGCTAAAATGCTGGAGTTGACATAAAAAAGCATGCTGACTGCTTCAATGTTGCCACATTTTTCCATGCTTACCAACCGGGTGCATTTTGTAGCCTGGTTTACTAAAAACCCTGGAAAAAAATTACGAAGTATTACTGAACAAAATTAAAGACTAATTATGAAAACCAGAAGTAAAACCCAATCTAAGAACCTCAAGTACAAGCAAAAGTGAAAATAAACAATTTCTATTTCAGATAAGGTTTTATGTCAGCTATAAAGAATGACACTGACTTAGATTCTCCAGAAATGCTGAGACCAAATATTACTGCTTAACAACAGAAGCTTAATAAAAGCTAGAAGATTTATGACTTTGTTTGTAGGATCTCATAAGATTTATTTTTTCTTTCACAAGAGACTTCGGTTTTCCAAAGGTCATCATGATTGTTATGATAGCATATTTAATAACAACAGTAGGGTTTGCAAAGTGCAGGTGTGTGGGTTTGGCTGCGGTTCTTGCTTTTTTTTTTTCTCCCCACCTCCTCTGCACATTTTCAGGGAACTGTGTGAAAGGTTAAAATACAGAGCTCGAGCCTGCAAGTCTGACTTGAGTTGCATTCAGGCTGTGAAAGGAACCTCGTTATACCAGAGAGACATCTTAAAAGGATGCCCAGTTAAGTCTTACTTTGTTTAACACCCTTGTCCCTCATGGTGTCACCCTTGTGCTATTTTATTGAAGTAATTATACCAAATAGGATGTTTTACTGTTGGATAAACAACCCACTAATAAGACTCAAGGATTTACATATCTAACTTTGAATGTTTAATATAGACTCAACACAACTTCCAATCAATGTCTAAAAAAAACTCCAGAGAAACAGAGCTATTTGAAAATTTTTTGTTAAGGGATCTTTATCTGAATTTACATTTGTGTGTGTGCCAATGCACTGACTGATAAAGCTCAAGCCAGTGCAGAAAACTCTAAAGCAAATAAACAGGAATTCAAATGCATTTTCCAACCTGCAGGATTCGCATCAGAGCACCAAGAGGAGACGACAGGGCTAGGTAGTCTTAGAAATGCATCCGCTGTCTGTACAGGCACACCATACTGCCAAATAAAACAGCACGTTCAAGTATACAGGTGTGTTTCAGCCCATGGAAAGTTTTAGAGCATTTATATTGACAATAAACCTGAATAAAAGAAGTATTTATTTCCACTGTATCGGTCAATACTGTATACTACTTTGTGCATCAGTTCTTAAGCCGCTGCTAACAGCTTTATGTTTACAATAGCAAAATTGCTATTTGTTTTTCACAGATCTTAAAAAATCTAGTTCACTTTTTCAGTAAGCTAACACAAATTCTACGTTTCTTATTTTTACATTTCTGTGTTTAAAGACCAAAACAAAGTTCGTCTTTTCCAGAAGAACTGTCTTTTTTTTTAAAAAAAAAAGAGATGCAAACCATGCTCACAAGGTCTTTTATGGCGCAGTCTAATACCAGTTGAATTGGGTGATTATTTACCTCATATCTATAAGTTTCATTTGCATCAGAAGGATTTGTGTCTGTATTCCAGTTGTCAGGCTCAGCACTGAAAGCAGCACTCCCAAACCGTTTAAGCAATTGATCAAAATTGTCAGACGTAGGCATTTCAGGGGAACTGAAGGAGAGTGCTTGTTTATCTGTCAAAACATTTTAAAGAATGAGATAACTTTTAGGATTTAAGATACAGAAAGAGTATTTAGTAACAATTTTTCCTTCTGGAGTGACAGAAAGGTACTAATGCATCTTTTCTCTAAGAAAAGCTTTTTCTTTTCTTTAAGAGAAAACCCAGGTGGTGTTTTAATTCATCTTTTCACCCAAATCCATCAAAATTAAAGAAAGAGATGTCCCTTTCTTTCAAAACCGTAATTTCTAACACATCAGATGTTTCAAACAAAGACATTCCAATTGGTATCTACAGTTTCCATGATAAGTATTCAGATGACTACTGAACAGTCATAATTAAATTAAGAGAACACAGCTCTGGTCACTTCATAGTCCCCTGCAAGTCACTTCAAGCTGGCCATAAAGGGATTTGTAACACTGGTGCCTGTTACGCAGGGACAATAACAGATTGAGAAGGAGTCAGTTTCCTATGAGACAACTTCAAACAGGATTTACTGGGGTTGATAAAACTATTTACAAAACAAACAAACAAATTTGCAATAGAGAAGACTAAGAATTAGAGTATGAGATGTTTTAAGTCCTTAGTTCCACAAATGAAAGGATTACAACACAAGGACCATAAGCATACAAAATAACCGGTTTTCCAACAGGTTTAGTTTGTTTCTGGTACGTAAAGAGCTTATAGAAACAACAGTACAATGTTCAATATTGGCAAGAAATCTACTTACAATTTGTAGAATGAATGCAGAAAACACTGGGATTGACTTGGTCAATTAATTCAAATATCCTTTCTGGTGGATTTGCATCAACATCAAGTGAATATACAGCAGCTTTCTGACTACAGAGCCGGCTGTCACCTCTGCAAACAATAACAATAAAATCAATAATCCACTAGAAGGTAGTATTGATAATATTTGTACGTTATTTTCGTGTACTGAAGCATTCAAAAAGCACAAAAGAGATTCTTCTTTTTAACACCATTTGTATAGCAATTACACTTCCTTATGTTTATATTGTTTTATATTGTGCGCTTGGTAATAAATAACAGAGAATTCTTCAATATGTTTTACCTAGGGGAGAAAACATGTGAGCAGCAACATGAAGAAAGGTAAGAGACAAACCAGGGGGGAGGCAAGAGCCTGACAGTAATAATATTGGAGCTAAAAAGATGGGTTAGTTGGGATCCAGATGGTGTGAGACAACACAAACACAAGGTGAGCCCTAGGCTGTACACAGCTCAGTAGCACTTTGATTTGCACAACAGAAGTGGGAAGTGTGACCTTTAGGGTAAGGTGATGGCATGTAGACCAGAAACAAAAGGTCAGTTTTCTGAATATTAGAATAATATTAAATTGGGGAAGAATAAGGAAAAAGTCTCACATCGGATACATGTAAAGAAATGGAACCAGATTCATAATACCTGAAGCCTTTGAAAACCCCATAGATTTTCATACAAAACGAACATTTTGCACAAAAGAATTTGGGGAAAGAAACACAACCTCGTTTTATGCAATTCTAGTTGAAGAAGACAGAAAAGTCTCCTGAGACCATTAAACTGTCACTCAGGAAGGCGTTGATGAGACCTTTCTGATACATCTATAAATGGGCAGCAGTAGTCATTGTGTGCAAGAACAATAAGAAATCACAGTCTGGGATGACTGCTAAGTCAAATTTCAAAGCACTGAGAACAAACCCCAGTGTTCAGATCGGCATAATTAATGCAAAAGGTGGGCTGAAGAGCTGTACTCGGTGTTCTGAGAAGTCACCAAGAGATTTTTTTACATTATGATTTTGAAGTAAGCTTTCTTAACTCCTTTTTAAGAAGATTAAATAGGATGAAGGTGTTTTCAGATAAACTGTAAATAGCAAAGACACAACTATCGGCATTATTTATTGATATCAAGTTACTTTTTACTGTTTGTGAAGTGACAGACCGGAGGTGAGGCAGCAGAAGGGGATGCTGACTTGTAAAAATAGGGTCAGAACAATGATCACACTACTTCAGTAAGCCCTGAATTGATCAAGTTTCCAGTTGATATCACAAAAGACAATGAGAGGTTACTTATAAATTGCTGATGAACCACAGAGGTGGCCAGATGGTCCCATGGTATCAGCTTTCTGTACTCCCAGACACTGCATTATATTGACACAAGGCTAAGGATGCATTATTCTTCCCCGAACAGAAGGCATAGACAGGAGCACAATGGAACAGGAGAAAAGCAAGGAGCCCAAGTTTAGAAAAGAGGAAATAAGTGAATGAGAAACTGGAATGGGAGGAGAATGTTCTGTTCTACTTGGCTGGGGCCAAAAGTTTCCAGGCCTAGTGCAGACTGGTGAAAGAGTGGTGGGGGAAGGAGTGAAAGGAGTTAGTAAGAGGAGAGGATAGAGCCCATACGAATGCAGGCAGCAAACAGAACAAGATATTGTATATCACACAGCTGTTTATCCACTTACGTGACAATAGGAACTGAACACGTAGTAAAGAGACTGAAATCTTCTGCAGTGCAATCAGGGTCACAGCAGCAGTTGGTATCGCACTCTGCCACCAGCAGATCACAAACACACAGCCTGGCAACTGGAAAAGAATTAAATTAGAATTAGAACTGTAATTTACACATTACAACATGTTCCCCAGCACTTGCATTTTTCACCCTGCCTTATTTTTGACAATGGTCAGAAGTCTATATCCAAACTGCTTATTTTAAATCATTTTTAAAAGCCATCTTCTCTGCTGCTTAGCAAATCTATTCCAAACACAGTAACAAAATCAAGGGAGTACTAAAATCTGATGGCGTGTTCACTGCAGAATCAAAAAAGCAACTTAAAAGGAATTTTGAAGGTATTACATGTACTCAGCCCTGCAGAGGAAACAAAGAGATATAAACAAGGTGTACAGATCTGCTTATTTCAGCTTATTGGGCAGGGGGAGGAAACATTTTGATAGAGCAGTGAGATGTTTACAAGTATTGAACGTGTCCCAGGGTCCAGTAACAGATTTTCCTGATGTGCCAACATGACCATAGTTGACTACTTTGAAGTTGTTTCTGCCTTTAGATGCTGTAAAATATTGTAATAATATAGAATGTAATTGCTAGCAATGCTGTAAACTACCTCGATAACATACATTTGGGAACTCAAAACATTCCTAGGTTTTCTCGAGTACAAGTTCAAACAACAAATATTACTTTACTGCACCATCTTGGAGAGTTGCTGTTCTACAACTAAATTAGACTTAGGATTAGCGCAGAATGAAGAAAATTAAGACCAGCACTCTGTAGGCAAGACATTCAAAAAGCCATCATTTCCAAAACCATTTATTTCAACTTGACTGTTGCCCATTTCTCTACATCCTCTAGGATGTTCTCTGACAACCTGAACAGTATCCAGGCATTTCCTGGAATCCCTGTAGTTCTGACTGTTCTGGTAGCTGAGTTTAGCACCGGAATCCTTAGCTCACCTGGCAAATAAGACAAGTTTAAACATGGATGATAAGATTGTGTAGTTAGGCCTCTGGGATCAGGGATTTGAGTCTTTTTCCCTAAGGAGGCATGTGTTGAGACAACATACTCATAGAATCACTAGATTGGAAAAGACCTCTTAGATTGAGCCCAACCATTCCTATCTGCCACTAAACCACGTCCCTGAGCAAACATGTTTAATTTGGCAGGCAATCTAGGGAAGCTGAGCTGATGGCAACACTGGGAAGTCAGAAGTTAAATAAAAGACAGTGGAAAACACCTTCCACTAGCCCAATAACAAGTTTGTGATCTACAGGGCCACAGCACCAGTATGTTCACAGAGCTGAATTGAGAGTCTTGGAGTAAACTGTGTGCGCAGCCTGTGTGGTGTGGAGTAAGGGCACGTCACCAGGGCTGATCCTGGGGCTCCTCTGCGAGGCCAGGCCCTCGCTGGGCTCGGGACTGGGTGGCAGGGAGCCTGCCTGCCACCTGCACCAGCTCCCGGGGCCGAGCCTGCCCTTCTGCTACAGCTCCGAGCCTCGGGGTGCAGCTCGGCCCGGTAAATCCCCGCGGGGCAGCCGCAGCGCAGGCCTGGCCGCTGCAACGGGAGCCGGAAGGGGGAACTGAAGGGCCATCGGCCCGGGAGAGGCCGCGAGCAGGGCCTCCCGCGGTCCGGGATGAGCCGCAGGGCACCCACCGTCCGTGACCGGGGCCGGCCCGCTAAGGGGCCGCGCCCGGGTCTCCGGTAGCGCTGCGGGCTCTTCGCTGGGCTCCTCGCTCGGCTCCTCTGCCTGGAGCGGCGGCAGGAGAAGGAGAAAGAGAGCCCCGAGCCTCAGCGCCGCCGCCATGGCGGCCGCCCCTAGCAACGGCGCCGTTACCAGGGAGCGCGGAGCATCATGGGAAGGGCGAGTCGGGGCACGACAGAAAGCAGAGGGGCCGCGGCCGCGGGGCATCACGGGATAGGGCCGCGCCACTCGCGCGCCATGGCGGGCGGCGAGGGGGCCGAGGCCTGGGCCCGGGATCCCCGTTGCCGTCTCCCACCGCCTCCCACCGCCTCCCCGAGTGCAGGGAGGCTCGCGGGGAGGCTGCCCGCTCGCCTTTGAGCGGACGCAGCCTCTGCTGGCCTCACTGCTGCCAGTTGTGGTGGCCCAAGTGCCTGCTGTGGCCACCCGGCCCTGTGAGCATTAGCCTGGCGACCTGATGGCAGAGGCCCCGCCAAGGGAACAAGGAAAGGTTTAGGTGTCTTGAGACCTGCCTATAAGCCGTTTATGTGTTTTATGCTGTTGGAAGGCCACATGCAACAGAACAAATGTAAGGAGTGGCCCCTTGTGAGGTGTCAGATCCTATGTTTAGCATATTTTTTGACATTCTGTTTGTTTTTAGTAATTAGCTTTTCTTAATCTACAAAAGCAGTGTGACCAGAAGGGCCAGGGAGGGGATTCTACCCCTCTGCTCTGCTCTGGTGAGACTCCACATGGACCTCTGTGGCCAGTTCTGTCCCTCCACAGGAGGGACATGGAGCTGTTAGAGCGGGACCTCGGAGGTGATCTGAGGGCTGGAGCACCTCCCATAGGAGGACAGGCTGAGAGAGTAGGGATTTTTTAGCCTGGAGAAGAGAAGGCTCTGGGCAGACCTTACAGCAGCTTCCAGGACTGAAAGGGACTCCAGGAAAGCTGTAGAGGGTCTCTTGATCAGGGAGTGCAGGATCGGAATGAGGGGGTATGGGTTTAAAAGAGGAAGGACTGAGATGAGGTCTTGGGGAGAAATGTTTTGCCACAAGGGTGAGGATGCCCTGGCTCATGTTGCCCAGAGTAGTGGTGGCTGCCCCATCCCTGGAGGTGTTCAAGGCAGGTGTGCCTACTCGTTAATTAATCTTGTTAATAATCTTGCAATATATACAAGTATTTTTATACTAATCTTGAAAAACTAAGCTAGAGAGTGACTGAGCAATCGAGATTCCTTAAGTTTACCTCACAAATGTGAACATCCATGCTTCAGTTCCAACCAAGAGATTACTTTCAAAATTAAACTTTCTGAAGTTTGTCTTCTACATTATCTGATTGAAAGCCACTTTATATCACTTGTTTCTGCGTCAAACTGACAAGTACATTGTTACACAGTGTTTCTTCGTTTTACAAGCATGCTTATTCCTGTGTTCTTGAAGGAAAGCCAACAAAAGCTTTAAGACCAGAAGAGGGCACATTCTCTTATTTTTCATATCCTTGATGGCTCCCTCTGCCACTCCCAAAATCTGAACTGCACAAGTTCATGTCAGCATGCAAATTCAGTAAATGGGAGATGTTCTAGCTGCTTCTGTTAACTGAAATAATTCCAGTGTTCACAGCATCTTTGGCACTTCTTTGTGCTGTTCTCTATTGCACAAGAGCCAATTATTCACAAAGGTGTTGATGAGTTATGCAAGACAGACTTGTCTGCCTCCCACAGCACAAGGCTACCAAGGTCATTTGATAATCTCAAAGAGCTGGCAACTTTGCGACATGATATGGAGCTATTTCAAATCCATCCAAAGTTCTTGAGTCATCCTTCCCTTTGGAAAGACTTCATGTTTCTAAGGACATGGTGACATGATGGTGAGAATCCAGAGGACTCCACTATACCTGATCAGACACCTCTCTGAGTGAAGCTGCCTTAATCCCTTGAACTTGTTTAGCTAGTCTGCTCCCTTCTAACATGTATGGTCAGTTATCAAGGATGAAGCCATTTCCCCCACCAAGAAGACCTGCAAGTTTTGAAACTTGATGTTTAGTTTATAGGCTTGGGAGGGAGAGCAGTGCTTGGTTAATCGTTCATCATCACCGGTCCTATTCTGTATCACTCGTTCAACTGCAGTATCATGAGATGAGATAATTAATATCAAAGCATCCCTACTTGTTAGTTTGCACATTTCTGATGGATTTAAAATCAGTGGGAAGGGCTGTTGACAATGCACAAGGGAAAATATAGTTTAATATGTTCTTTTTTTGCATCCAGAAATACTTTGCAAAGCTGATGGCGCACAGGGAACCTAGATGAAAAGCGAGCCTTGCTGAAATCTGCAAGCTATTCCCAAGCACAGATTGCACCCAGAATGCATGTGGGCTGGAGCTGAACGACTAAAGAGGTATTATTTCTTACTGGATCTACCATTGAAATAGAGTAGAATTAAAGAACTGTTCAGTAGCAGAGTATAATGTAATTATTCTGTTTTAATTATGACCCTTTTTTCCCCCCAGCAGTAAGTTCGGGCTTTACTCAGACTAACAGTTCACCTAAAACTATTCCCAATACTGGCTGCAAAAAAAGAGGGTGACTATGGCTGTTGTGTCACTTCAGTCTCCCCTTTATTAATGCTTAAGGGACTCAATCGGAAGGATGAAGGAGTGACAGGTCAGCAGCTTTGATGCTTCTCCAGCAATCTGTGCACATAGAGCGCAGTGAGTAAAGTCTCTGCAAAAATGTAAATAAACCCTCACTTTTGCCATACTGAGAAGAAAGTCAAGACAAAAGACAAGTATAAGAAAAAACATTTGAAAAATGCTACCACCACCACAAACAACACCCTTGTGTTAGATTTCTGAAGCAGGTTTCCAAGAGCAAACTCCACAGTGTGTAGGAAAAGATCAGGACGTAAAAAAATAATGCATCTTCTCCATCACGAAGATCTGAATTTATCCTATCAACACAAGATTAATTAATAATTAAAAAGGGCACTGTGATCCTCATATGGGAGGCCCTACAAAATGGAAATTCAAGCAGTTTAAGATGCAGTAGATTGCTGTCTATTAAAAAACATGTTAAGGGATTTACTGTATTACTATTTTAATTATCTTTTAAGCAGCAAGACTGTGTGATGTGGTTTAAGCTTTTTAGTGTGGCATTTGCAATCCAAACATTGCAGGATTAAGTCCCATCAAATAGAGTAAAACCAGGGAAACTAACTGATTATAAATACAAATAAAACTAAGACAGATGTCTTTTCTGAAACACTAAGACTAAGCAAAAAGCACTACTTATGTTTCAGTTTCATCCATTTAAATGAATTTTAATAATTCAGATAAATTTAAATTTTTAACTATATCACTTTCACTACAGCCCTTCCCTTTTAGAATTACTTGAGTTTAAATAATTCAGTTACTTTTACACATGCAAAATTACTGCTGTTCCTCAGAAAGAGACATGAGTTTTCAGACTTCTGCACCAATATCTGTCCTGAACAGAGCTATGAATATACAAATCTAATTGAATAAACTGGTAGAGTCAACATGCTTCTCTGCAGCAGGTCAGTGATAAGAATCCTGCCCATGGAGACATATCATTTTGATTAAACAGTTTAATTTTATTTTTGGACATTTAAACTACCTGATAGTATATTTAGCTGTATAATCATGGTCTTCATACATTATGATGGATGAGGTGTCAAAGCTCTTCACTGATCATGTGCTGCTCTTTCTGAACACACCATATACAAGCCTTTTAACTGACTCGGCGTGTAGTGTTAGGAAGGTTTTAGTCGTGAAAAAAGCTCAACAGAGTTACTACCATGAAAGAGCTTCTCTTGGAAGTGGTATAAGTCCTGAAATTCCTAAGAGGAAAGAGTTTTGTATGATCTAAATATGTATTTTCAGCTTGAAACCATTCTAAAGAATTTAACCACTGACCAAATGTCAGAATCACCATGAAACCACAATATTTTACAGAGAAACCAAATGACTTGGATGAGGTTCTAGAGGAATTGAGGGGGAAACTGATACACAATATAAATCAGTTCTCTAGGATTTCAGACAGGTAGGTTTTGGGAGGTCCTAGTTTCCTGTTTCGAGGTGGTGGTCTTCCAACTCTGTACCTTCTCTTGACTTTCCCGCATGGAGAAGTACGGTAGCATTGTCCTTTTCACAATAGGTTTCCATTTGATGCTAACTGCTGTCAGAACTGCTTCTCTTTTCAAGGCCAACAGTGGTTTTGCTTCATGACAGATCACTTTAAAAACTCAGGTGGGCAGGCGTTTTTCATTAGAGCCAAACCAAAGTCAAATAAAGCTGAAATAAAATGTTCTGCTCTAGCACAACATCAGCGCTTAAATAGTGAGAAGCCTGTGCTGTCTCTGTACAGCAGGTGGCATTACAGGTAGTATTTATCATGCTCCAATCCAAGGCTAAGATAGGAGGGAGGGAGGATTGACGTCAGCTACATGTGAATCAGTCTTATTACAAGCCAAAAACCTGCTTGTGCCTTCAACAGTTGATTACATTGCACAGCACTTCTGCTTAGCGCTCCCCGTTGCATTTCTTAGTCGGTCTGAGCATGCCTAGCAGGAAGAGTTCATTTTGTTTTGCAGCTTAAATGAACTGGTGTAAATGGATCTTGGACTTTGAGGTGGGAAGATTCCACCCAGCTGCAGTAACCAGGGGGATGCCCTTTGTCCCAGTTTTTTTTGCCAAATTTGTGCATTTGAGAATTTTAAACAAATAACACTTGGCAGGAGATTTCAGTCAGGGTACAACAATAATACTGAGCGAGACAGCAGGGCCTGTACCCGTCGAGATTTGTGGGGAGATGTACCGGTACCGAACAGTGAGGAAAAACAGTTCTGGCATATTTCATTAAAAATGGTTGTTCTGTGGTCTCCCAAGAGCCGAATAATCCTCTGAATGAATAGCACTTTTTCATCTGGGTACAGCATCATCCTGCAGGAGTGAAGGAGTTCAGCAAAAGTTACTAATTATCATGTAAATGATGTAGTCCTCCCTGGCTGCCTGGGCACACCTGGGCAGGTGACCAGGAACAGAGGGATGAACTGCTCCCAGCACGCCTTGGCTTGGGAGCCCTTTCCAAAACATGGAGTCACACTCTGCCAAGTTCATTTGACAGCGTTGCGCTCGTACGGAGTTGCTCAATCCATGAGCTGTGGCCGATTGGCAAAGCAGTGTGGAGAACTCTGGGAAACGTGTTGTGATGAGGCTTGGAGGACTCGGGTTCAGTGGGAAATGTGGTGGTGGTTGACAGGTTGGGAAAATCACCGTAGGGCAGATCAGTTTGCACTAACCAGAGCTGCTGCAGGGCACCCTGGCACTCTAGGCAGTGTGGAAATCTGCGTTAAAGCAATATAGACTAGGCCAGGCAGCACTTAACCTAGAAGGGACTCAGACAAGAAGGAGGAAGAATGAGAAGGAGAGGAGGGAAGGCATGACTCTGGGGGGGAAATTCTGAAAATATGTGCTTCCCTTTCCTGCTAGAGATACGGGACAGGGTGAGGCAGCAGCGCTTGCTGCTGAGAAGAGCTCCCTTGCAAGAACTGTTTGTCATCTAGTTCACACGCCCCGACGGGCCTGGGCAGCAGCGCACCCCAATCTCCAGCATGTTGGCAGTTTCCTAATCCAGTGAGGCAGTGCCTGGGCTGCTCTTTGTGTGCCCTGCGCTTTCCTTCTCCCCATTTTAACAGGCAGATTTACTTTTTAATAAGTTTGGATACCATTTTAGCTTTAGGCAGAAAGCTTTCATGCATCGCTTAAGTCTTTAGCAGTTTAACAGGGAGGAGTATCATCTCTGTCAAGGTACCCAGCGAGTGAAATGCCTGCATTCTCTTAATGCTATTATAATGACGCGTTTCAGTAATGTTCCCTGTGGGCTGGGTCCATGGAGCATGCTGCACAGCTTCTCCTTTCGCTGGAGTCAGCTTAAGGTTCCGGTTTATTTATTTGCTTCTTCTCATATTCGCAGCAGCAGCGTTTCTACATGCGTGTAGGTGGAGGCATTAAACAAATCCATCCACCTTGTGCAGAGCTACTTGCTGGGAGCCTCCAAAGCACAAGGTGTTGAAGGCCAGGTTGGATGGGGCTGTGAGCGACCTGATCCAGTGGGAAGTGTCCCTGCCTATGCCAGGGGGGCTAGAACCAGATGGGCTTTAAGATCCCTTCCAACTCGAACCATCCTATCATTCTATGGTTTTGCACACCCACAAGCAGCATGGAAAACTGAGCTGCGAAAGACAAGGAATTGGTTCTTTAAAGCATCCATGCCTTCAAGTCGTTCACGTGTTTGAAGTTGTCCTGGGGGACATGTTAAAGCCGGCTCGCCGCCTTTGTTTGTATCCCTCGCTCCCCTGCAATTACAGTAATTTGAGTGTTTTTTTCCGTGGTGACCGCACGCCGTGCCCTGCTTTTGTTTGGCGTTTCACATCCCTTCCCTAAAACGGATTAACGCTTCACGGATTTCCACAGAAACCACACAAACATCACGCGCCGCGGTGAGCTGGCTGCACCCAGCCGGGGAAAACAGGAGGAGTTGTTCTTTAAAAACACATTTTTGCCTGGTATGACTCACGGAACCGTCCCCAGCGGCCGCAGAGCCAAACGGCCACCGGGGCCCTTCGAGTTATGCGGAACACGCGAGACACGCGGCTCCGTATGGGCGTGGAGGGCTGTGAAAGCCTAATTGCAGTAATTACAGGCGGGAACGCTCTCCCGTTCGGGATCCGCGCCGCCCCTCGGCTATTGTCCCGCCATATGCAAATGAGGCGCTCGGGAGGAGCCAATGGGAGCCGCCCCTGGGCTATTGTCCCGCCGTATGTAAATAAAGCGCGCGGGGAACCAATGGGAGCCGCCCCGCCGTTAGTATCCATAATATGCAAATGAGGCGCGGCGGGGAGCCAATGGGAGCCGTTCTTACCCCGCGATATGCAAATGAGGCGCGCGGGATGGGGAGGGGAGCAGCCGCCGGGGTTCCGCGCATGCGCGGCGCGCGCCTGACCTCGCGGCACCGCGTCGCGGGGGCCCTGAGCACGCGCGGGGAAGATGGCGGCGGGCGGCGCGGCGCGGGGGCGGCTCCGCCGGCTCTGACCGCAGCGCAGCGGGCAAGGGGCGCGCCCGGTTCCCCTCGGGGCTCGGGCAGGGCCTTTCTCCCCCACGCACCCACACACACGCACACACACCCCCTCCCCCGCCCCGCAGCGGGGGCGCAGCGCGAGGGAGCCAGGCTGGCGCGGTGCGGCGGGCGCTGGCAGGCGGCGAGGCGGCTGCGGCGGTGGCTGCCCGCGGTGCTGGCGCTGGGCTGCTCCCACGCCATGTTCTCGGTGCTCTCCTACGGCAGGCTGGTGGCCAGGGCGGTGCTGGGCGGCCTCTCCCAGACGGATTCCCGCGACTACAGCCTGGTGACGGCCAGCTGCGGCTTCGGCAAGGATTTCCGCAAGGGCATCCTCAAGAAAGGCATGTGCTACGGGGATGACGCCTGCTTCGTGGCCCGGCACCGGACGGCAGACGTGCTGGGTAAGTGCTGACCTCCTTTCCCTTCCCTTTTCCCCCTCCCTCGCTCTCCGTTCCCCTTTTCGTCCCCTCTGTCCCCCTCCTTTTCTCTCTCTCCCCTCTCCGTCCCCTCTCCCCGTTCTTTCTCTCCGTCCCCTCTCCCCGTTCTTTCTCTCCGTCCCCTCTCCCCGTTCTTTCTCTCCGTCCCCTCTCCCCGTTCTTTCTCTCCGTCCCCTCTCCCCGTTCTTTCTCTCCGTCCCCTCTCCCCCTTTTCTCTTTCTCCCCTCCATCCCCCCTCCTTTACTGACAAAGGAGCTGGTTTCGGTACAAGAAGTTGTTGCTATTACAAAAAGTGGAATATTTTTTCTTTCAGCTAAAGTAGAGTAAAGTTTCGTCAAAGTGCAGTGTTCTTTGAAAGTCAGACAGAATGTCCTTCTGAGAACATGTTTTCTTTTAGCCATTTTTTTCCCGGACACTGTTCATTCCTCTAAGACGATAACACCTCGTGTTCAGTATGATCTGTTCTGAACACAAGTGTCTTCTGTAATCACCTCTGTTTGAAGTTTTCTTCCTATCTTGGGCAGAGCTGGAGTAAGCTCCAAATTAGCAGGAGTTATGATTGTTGCAAGGTTTCATAACATGAAATTTAGACCTTGAAAGTGCTTGAGATTCTGGGTAAATTTATACACGTGCATGTGAGTGGGAAATAGATTCTGTGCCCAGCTCACGATAGATGGAATGGCTCCCTCGTGGTGTCCAGGCCTGGTAAAGGGTGCCTGCTTTCTAAAACTCCAGAACGAGCCTTAGAGAGTTTTATTTACTGGCATTTTGGTATCGGTTTCACCTGCAAATGCCACCCTCCGTTCTCACTTTTTGCTTTCCCAGAGAAGCTTTGGAGCCCTCCGCGCTCGCCCTGCCTGTGGGATGGAGTGCTGGGTGTTGAGGTTCCCCCCGAGGCCCGATGGCTCCCAAAGTGTGGTTTTCCTTCGGGTTTCCCTTTCTATGAGCCCTTAAAACCCCATCTGCACGCCTTGCGTTTCCACAGAGAGGATCATGGAAGCAGATACTTCCTTGTTGTAGCGCCTGCCGTGTCCTTGGCCGGGGAGAGGCAAAGTGACATTGAGACGGGCTTCAAATGTCAAACTTCAGCTTCACTGTTTGTCCTGTTCTGATTGCGCCTCCCAGGCTTGGATTCACATCTCCAATGAATCTTAAGGGTTCAGATCTTAGAAGTAGTGAATAATTATAGATAATCAGCGGAACCTTCAGCTTGTGAGCAGCTTTGCTTTGGCAGCGCTTGACCTTTCTCCTCTGTAGTCAAGGTTGAATTTGGCTGACACTCTGCAAAAGTTTGTTTCTGGGCAGTCAGCAGAAGTAAGTTTTCCTAGAACTTTAAAAAAAACCCACAATCCACCTTCCTCCCCTCTGTTTTGAGGGGGATTTTCTTCCTTAACACTAGTGGGATTGCACTGCAGGGTCTCATGATGGGATGGTGCTTGGTGAATCTTCACAATTTGGTGCTGTCGTTGTCGTTGGTTGATGTTTAATTATAGCTAAGACCTTTTTTCCTCTAAGTTGGTGCTAAGTTACAGCATTGCTGATCCTTCTCGAGGGAGCTCTTACTCCAAGGGTGATGCTACAGCTTTCAGTATGTGAAAACAGGTCAAAGCGTTTTAGGTAATCTGCAACTTTTCTGTTGAGCCTGTTCCAGAGAAACTTTGTTGTTAGAATTAGCTGTTGGACAACTTTGCTTTAACATGTGACCCAGACTGGCTGCCTTTAAAGTTCACACCAGGCCAGCACTGATAAATAGCTGAGCGATCGGTATTTGCCCCTAAGAGAAACGCGGTCTACTTATAGGTGGCTTCTTTGCATGAGGAAGCCGTTAGATTTAGACCCATTTAATGATGTTTAGGGGATTTTGGCCATATTTGGTAATTACCATATGTGGGCCTATAGCTTGTCTTGTCTTCCTGCTGGAATCAACGGAGAATTGCATGTCTAAGTTGGTCTTCGCATTAATTTTCATGTCAACTTGAAAACAAACAGAGTTGTAACTCCACTTAAGGATCAAGCAGCAAAGAAAGCTTCAGACTGGGATGTCTTAAGTACCCAGAAGAAAATAATTTAAATAGAAAAGCTATTGTGGGTTTTTTTCCTCCCAGTAAAGCTGTTTCATGTTAGGTTTTTATTGCGTGTCTAATATATGAAGCAAAAAAAATGAGATCACTGTACATTCTGCAAACAGTAACACTCTGGGTGTTGATGTAGTCTAACTTGATGCTTTATCTGTACTTCCAAAGTTTACAGGCGTAGTAGTTTTTTCCTTGTTCCTGCTGCTACGATTGTTTCTTTGCTCTCCCTTTCTCAGCCAGTTCTACGCTGCTGCAAAAAGTTTCAGCACCAGTGTTTTCCTGCCCTCAATTCCTCTCAGTCATCAGAAATCTGTACCTATTTTTTAAATACCCTTATAAATTTTGTGTGAACTCAACATCTGCTGAGCTCTGCACCCCAACGAAACTGTCAGAGCTGAACTGTTGCTTTTTAAGCTTTATTTTTAAGTTTTAGTTTAATAGAAGTTGAAGTGGTTTTAGCCGTGGACACACACTGAGAGGGCTTTTAGGGAATAGTGAATTTCAAGCATATCACTTGGACTTAGCCTGCCCTAGTAGTCATCAGCGACAAAGCCAGATAATCAATTTAAAGCCCCTTCATGCCAGTCTAGTTTAGAATAAATATATTGGGAAGCAAGCGTGTGTGGGGCTGGGTGTGGTGTAAGAGTGAAAGAGCTACTCCCAGCGGTTTGGCACGAGCGCTTGGGGATTCATTTCCTTAAGTCAAACAAAATTTGAGGAGGCAGTGTGTTTATAGCTGGCAGAACAATGCTAAAAACTTCTTTTGTTGTGTGTATACTGTGTAGTCTGAGGGCTGAAAACCTAACAGTGTCTTCTAGTTCGAGTTTCATCCTTTCATACTGAGATCAACAGAAAGCCTGCAAAGATTGATGTGATTTCAAGGCCTCTCACAGCTATTAAAAGCTTGATGAGGCCTGTTACTGGTGTGCTTGAGTCCTTGGGGGTTTTATCTCTCATTTTTACCTTATTTTTGCACATACCTGTTCAGTTTGCACATTTTCTTCCCATTCTGAGCACAGGGAGAAACAAGAAACTCCAAAGTGTTTCCTTTGGGATCACTCTGAGGAAAGGAAATGGCCTTACTAGGAACAATCTCTAGAGCTTCATGATTCAGGCTCTTGTTTCCTTTTTGCTGCTGCCCCTGCTGTATTGTATCTTTTTATATGCTCCCTGTCAGTATCCTGGTTGTCCAGATCCCCAGAATATTCAGACATCTTGAGACCTGCCAGGCATCGTGTGCTTCTCCACATCTGCAGACGAGCCTTCGGGACTTTTGAGAGCACAAATAGAGTTTTTCAAAGCTGCAAACCCAAAACTCTTCAGAAACAGACACCTCTGTTTTTTTCCTAATTAGCAGGCGAGTAGAATTTGTAGCGCTTGGGGAACAAACCACAGAGTTGTAAATTGAAAAGCGCTTGATACAAACATTTCACTTTGTTAACAAACCTAAAGATTGAAACTCGTTTATAAGTTTTGTGATGTCTTGCGCTGGGGATTTTTTTTCTGTTGTTGCGATCTGCCTTTTCTTGCTCATTCCTGCCTTATCAGGCTCCTGATGTCTTTGCTAGGGGTTTTTTATGGATTTTCCAAGCCGTTATGTGAGTCATTATTGAAACATTGGAGCAGGCCGTGCGCATCCCGTGACAGCATCTCTTGTACGATGTCTGTGCTGGGTAGAAATTTGGGTGTTGCCAGTGTGAGTTGACGAGTCTTCCGAACTATTTCTGTCCCCCAGCAGTCGTAGGAAAAAAGCTGTCTGGCAGCAGGGTGCTGTTTGTCCACTGCAGAGTTAAAATCTGGCAACTGCTCTAGCAAAACTTGATTTCAGGTTTTTTTTTAGGGGAGTGAATGGGATGTATTGTAGGGCAGCTACTCTACACTGAAAGGAGTTGCACGTTATTTGAAAATTAAGTGTTATCAGCAGCCTGTGTAGTAGGTATGAAAACCTCTAGAATGGTGAAGGCTCTGGAATACTGTTTGTCTCAATGTCATCAAGAAAAGTAAACTACAGAAGGTAAAAGGATTTGTAGGTGAAATGTCAAGGTTGTCCTGGCAAATATAGAGGAAGAGATTCTTCCTCTAAGGCCTGAAGGTCATAAAAGACTATGTGAGGTGGTTTATTTGGTATCAGACTCATTAGAGATTGCTGTCTTATCACAACTTATCACGCTGAAGGAGGCAAGTCATTTGCTTGCTTTGCAGTCACCTTTTACCTCCTGTACTGGGAGAGCTGGGGACATCTTAGAGGGAGCAGGCAGTGATTTGAAAAAGATTCTATATGTGACTTAAGTCTGTAAGAGACCAAATGAAATTTTCTTCTTTTATTGAGAAACATCCTCATTAACAATTTCATTTGCTGACCTTCTGGTCGGTGCAGCTGATCCCAGTGTCAGCAGAGCTGTTCTTATGTAGTATCGAATATAATCTCTTAGAAATGTGGTAGCTCTTTTTCTGAGAATGAAACTAAAACAAATGTGGTAGCTTTTTTTCTGAGAATGAAACCAAAACCTGGTTCCTGGAAGAGCATTGCACACAACATGTTCTGATCAGAATTTGCAATTAAACTCTTGGTTTTTACTGTTGATAGCAGACAATTTCCTATTCGTGTGCAGATCTGAGCTTGATCAGAAAGCAGGTTCTTTCAGAAATCGTAGAAGGAAATGCTCAAAGCTGAACACAGTTCAGTAGGTGAGGCATTACTCATACCTGTGTCACCGAAATCTCGGTGCTTGCTTTGATTCATCTGCGCTATCAGTACCGTGAGCCGAGATTGTTTGGGCCATAAGCGATATCCGTACCGCTTGGCCGATGTCTGCCTGCAGACCTGTCCCTTGGCAGCGGTCGAGTGCCAGTAGCAGCTCAGCTCTGGAAGTAACTTCCATGCTTGCACAACACCTTGAGAGATTAAACAGTTGTAGCTCTGCAGGGAAACTTTTACAAGAGGTTCAGAAATAAATAATAGCTTAGCGTTCTCCTGTAGCTCCCAAATCCACCGAGTGACTTCTTGGGTTTAAATAAAATAGGTAAGAGATGTGGCTGTCAAAAACCTGTTTCAGGAACCACAGTGTATTGTAGCAGGGGGAGAAGGTATAAGGAACTGCAGCTTTATCCTGGAAGCAAGTGCACAATTTCATATTTTCAGTGCCTTGTTTCTCCTTCTGTCTGTTCTTCAATATCATCTCTTGCTTTGGGTAGTTTAACGTCTTCTGAAACTTGCAAAATGCATATTGTGAGCAAGTAACTTCTCCTTTTGTAAGTAGTTGTCAGTCACACACCATCTGGCATCAGGGTTTTTGTATTTAACCAGGTTATTTCTTTGTCAGAACCTTAGGGGGGAGTAGGCACCGTTTGGCTGTAACATCGTGATCCACTCAGGCTGCCAGGGAAGCTGCTGGGAGAGAGCTAGTGCTGCCTTTGAACGTGTGACTTGCTTTGGATGGAGACCCTAGCTAGATGTGTGCTTTATCTCATCACTGATAAAACAATAACCCTTATCAGTTTTTGTCAGTTCTGATGTTGACAAATATTAGGTGCTGTATTTCAAACTCGTGTAGTGCAGCAAACAGGCTAAATGGTAATGAGGTGCTTTCTTCCGCATTTGATGCGGTATAAATTCAGTCACATTCTGGTCTCAGAGAATCATTGCTAATTCACAGAATAGAATCATAGAATAACCAGGTTGGAAGAGACCCACCGGATCGTCAAGTCCAACCATTCCCACCAATCTCTAAACCGTGCCCCTAAGCACCTCATCCACCCGCACCTTAAACACCTTCAGGGAAGGCGAGTCAACCACCTCCCTGGTCAGACTGTTCCAATGCCTAATGACCCTCTCCGTGAAGAATTTTTTCCTTATCTCAAGCCTAAATCTCCCCTGGTGGAGCTTGAGGCCATTCCCTCTCCTCCTATCCCCTGTCACTTGGGAGAAGAGGCCAGCACCCTCCTCTTCACAACAATTCAGGTGAGGATCTCAAGAAATTTAAACTCAGTAGGGTACGTTGAGTGTCTTCCAGAGTTAATTGTGGTTGCCTGCATAAGCAATCCCTGCTGGCACATTTGTGCCTGCCTGGTTCCTCTGCGTGCGGTTATTACTCTTAGCTGACGCGATGTTTGAGAGGATCCATCTTCCAAGCGATTTTTGGGACCAAGTGATACTTCTGGACTCTGACAACGGGCAGGTTAGTTTGCCAGCTAACCCGAACTTCCACTCACAACACTATTTATATTAAACAGGGGTTGATCAGTGCCCTGGGTTTGTTCTGAACTTTAAGCCTGTTTGGTTTATATTTGCTCTGAACTGGACAGAACATCTGGATGCCGCTTAGAAGCGTGTGGTGAAAAGCACTTGGCACTGGCTGCCTGCTCCCTGGGCTTCTGCAGTTAAACTTGTGTTTAACACCTTAAGTGTCGGCAGTCAAAATGACTTCGCGTTTGCATTTCAACTGATGTTTTATCCCAAATAAATATTAATGAGTTTCAGTGCCAGTATCTACACTCGGTTGTGCTTTGTTGTGCAACTTCATTACAGCAGCCTCTGAGGGATCTGGATGCACGGAGTCTTTAAGAAGTTAGAAAGAGCCAGATTTTGGACTGACACATGCAGCGAGTATTTAATCTGGCAGTAGCGTTTGTGTATTTTCCAGCAGAAGGCAGTGGAGTGGAGTGTTAACTCTCAGCTCTTCTGAAAGGCCTCCATAACTTACTTAAATACTTGGGAAGCGTTTCTCCTTTTGAAATAATTTATTGTGAAATGTTTGATTGCTTTATTTACAGTGGTGGTTCATCCAGCCACGGGCATTTCACTGTCACGTGGACATTTGTGTCACTTCTGCACAGGCCTGAATGGGGAATAGCCAAAGAAAAAGTCTTGCTCTAAAATTTTCCAATGTACTGAATAGCTTAGAAAATAAACGAGGGTTGTGTTCAGTTCCATTTCAGCAACCCTTCTCAGCTAGGCTTTTTGTCTTGTGTCTGGCAATTCTGTTTTGTAAGACGGGTAATTGAAGTCAAACAGTGAATACTGGAGGGCAATATTTAATATTTTATGGTAAAACATTAAAACAGGAGGTATTTGGAATATTTTCAATATCTTTTGTTGTCTTAGATGAAAACCAAGATAATATAAGTGAATCGAACTCCGCGTTGCTAATAGCAGTACCGTGGAATTTTCTTTTGGTGTCATAGAAGGAAAAACATGCTATTATGTTAAAAAATACCAATTTTTATGAGTTGATGTTTCAATACTTGCTACTTCTGGAGTTTGGAATGTCTCACAAAGAGTTTTGCTCCTTCTTTGCCGTGTATCAAATATCACAAGTTTTCCTAAATTTAATCTCAGTTCTGTTTCACCCGTGTCAATAGTTTGTTCGATCCATTTTCAAATCCCATAATTTCCCATGAAACTGTTTAGTTTATGTTGAGAACATAGAACGTAAAGGTACCGGTTTTATTTTAAACCCACGCTGAAGGTAGGACAGGACGGCTGAAGATCTGAGGGAACATAAAAATGTTGTTTTAAGGCAAAACCAGTCAAGGTGGGTGTTTTCTCGGTGGCGCCGTGTGGCACGGAGCTTCTTTGCCTGGTTCTGCCATCGGGCTGGGTGGCAGCAGTAACTCCTGGCTCGGTGCCGGCGCAGGAGGAAGCATTTGACTGCTCTGGCGCTGCTCACGAGCCGTGCTTTGAGAGCCAACAAGGTCATTTAGCTTAAGTTCGAGATACAGTTTAAAAAGAAAGAGAATTAAAAAAAAAAAACCAAAACCACAAACCTTTGCAAAAAAACCTACGTTGCCCAACTTGAGCAAGGAGAAGAAGTGGTTGCCAGCGGTGGTAGGTGAGTTAGTGAGCTGAGAGAGGGTCCTGGAGGTGTCGCAGTGGGAGCAAACACCGGGGCCGGCTCGTGATTGCGCTGATCCCGTTGGCTCCTGTGCCAGCGCCGGAGGAGGAGTGCACAACTTGATTCTTGAGCAGGGATTCTGTTCTCTTAGGTGTGGTACCAAGCTCAGAGGACCTCTTGCAGACCGCCCCAAGGATGATTGCTTTGAAGGCACTAGCAGAATGTACTTAAAGCTGTTTATGGCTTGCAGGAAGGCAGACGAACAAAGCCGTTTCATGGCTCAAGATAGAGGATGAAATGTGCTGCCGTGATTAGAGTCAGATTTTGTGCCTGAAGTGAGCAAAGAAAATAAGGTGATGTGCTCTTATTTTTGCTTTCAGGATTGAGATGGTTCTTGATAATGAGCCATATCAGGTGCTTGCTGTGGTGCCTTATGTTCTGTACCAGGGCCGTGGTGTTTCTCTTTAAGTATTTCCCAAGAAGAGCAGGGCAAAAATGGTTACTGATAGCATGAAGGGAATGGTAACTTCTGATGAGCTTGTATTGTAACCACTCTAGGAGCCAAAAGCTCTGGAAAGCAATTGTCCAACGTCATCTTTTCATTGCATTAACCCTGTGAAGCAATGCTGTGTGGAGCTCACAAAAGCGCATCTGGATTTTGTTCATCCTAAAGGGAGGAAGAAAGCCATTCATCTGGCAACTTCATATAAATCGGGCATCATCACCCCAACCAAGGCTTGGCTTCTATTTCAGTTTGATGAACTTTTTCTTAATAACCTCTCACTGTAGCCTTGTCTGTGTGGCAGCAGAACACAAAGGGTTAATACAGTATTAACCTGACGTGTTGGGACTCTGAAGAGAGGATTAGTTTGTTCTTGAAGGAACCAGAAAAGGCATTTCCGAGAACGCCAGGGCTTGCTTTTGAACCATCTTCTTCCCGGGGGCTCGTCCCAAGAGAATACAAGGATCTGCTTTCCCCTGGCATTCCTCGGAGAAGGCAAACGGACAAAGCAGGTGTCTGAAAGGTTGTGCACTATTTTTGGGAGAAATCTGATTAATGCTGATAGGCTGTTCAGAATCTGGCTGTAACCTCCTGTCAGATTAGAGTTCATGCCAAGGTCGACTCTAAACCTTCCGTCTCGGTTTCAGATGGTGACCCGCGTGAAGGGCGTTTGTAGATGAGGCAAACTTCGTTTTACCTTTTCAGTCAAATTCTCCTGCCTTGGTTAATAGCGGCTTTTCCCCCGAGGGGGCTGTTCTTCCGTGTAATCTGAGCTCTGAAATTGGTCCTCGTGCCTTAACCCTGAAGATATTTTAGCTTTATTGTGTTATGGAAACCTGTGCCCAGAATGGTTGGGCCCTTATGTGCTGAGGATCGAAACAATTTGGAGAAAAATTTCCAAGTAGAAGTGTTATTGTCTCATAAATAATACCTTCCAACAGTGCTTGACTTTTATCATCAAAGCCAGTTGAAGAAGTCCTAAATAATGAAGGTTAATGTGATTGAACCCCCTGCGTTCACCAGATTCCAGAGTAGTTGTTCTCTAGTGAAGTCAGCCTCCTTTCAGAGTTCTCAGCATTGCATTTTCACCTTTACTTCAGTAATTTGGGTGATACTTAGAGATTTGCCTAGGAGCTTATGTCAGAATTTACCTTAAAAATACTCTGAATTTTTTTCCTTTAAAAATGTTTTTCAGGCACGTGCCGTATGCGTACTTTTTTTGTTACTGAATTATCATAAGTGATGTAAAAAATGAAGGACCTTGTTTTGGAGACCATTTCAGCTCATGTAACGCTCCTTTTCTGTTTTCTTCTAGGTGTAGCGGATGGTGTAGGTGGCTGGAGAGACTACGGGGTTGACCCTTCTCAGTTCTCAGGGACTCTAATGCGAACATGCGAACGTTTAGTAAAAGAAGGACGGTTTGTACCAAGTAATCCTGTCGGGATTCTCACGGCAGGTTATTGTGAGCTGCTGCAGAACAAAGTACCTTTGCTTGGTAAGAGAGCAAAAAATACTTACATTGGGTCTGTGATGTGTGTTACCTAGACGTGTGCTTGGTCAAGGTTGATTGAACCTGTTGTCAGCTTCTACAACAGATTTGAAGGAATTATCTTCCCTTAGTTAACCAAAATGAAATATCTTTTAATTCACCAAAAGGTGTAGAAATGTAGTTGTCTTGGTAGCATCCTTTGTTCCTCTTGCCTGTTTAAAAACTGTCTTAATTCATTCAATAATGCAGGGAGTGAGTGTGTGTGTGTATACATAGCAGTTTACCCTTTATTTTATGTACGCACACACACATATATATATATAAAAAAAATAAAGGGCAAAGTGCCTACGTGTGAAGGGTGGTGAGTTACCAGCCCTTGCTGAGAGTTTCCCAAACAAGCTCAGCAGCCAAACGCTGTGGCATGTGCGCTTGCTGTTACGCGTGTATAAACAACTGTTCTCTGCTGAAAACTCTTAATGGTTGTGGCTTTTCACTTAAGCTATGCAAGCAAAAATATTTTCTGACGATAATTGGATGCAGTTCTCCTCGTTCCTTGCCTTACGGCTCCTGCAGCCTTTTATGACCAATGAATTTTAAACCCAGCTGGTTGGCTGGGTTTGTCATACAGACACTGGTACCTTATGTTATTTTTATACTCCTTTGGGGAAAATTAGTTTCAGACTTTTTTGAAAGCAAAGTAAAGGAAACGCTTGGCGTATTCTATGTCAAATGACTTCAGACGGGGCCATCCAGCTGCCTTGGGAGTGACTGGTGAGCAGATAGAGAGGTGACATTTGGCCTCAGCTGAGCACTTTGAAAAGGGAACACTGTTCTAAAGGGCATGTGGCCTCTTATGCACCAAGAAAGTGTTGCCCTGCATGGCAGGCATGCTTCTCACCTGACCTTAAATGTCTGTGCCAGGGGAGTGCTCTGTAAGCTATATTTAACTGCGTCTGCTGAGCTTGGGAACAGATGCTCTCGCATTATATGCCTAAAGAATAGGTTGAAATCTCAGAATTGACCTTAAGAATCACTAAAATAGCAGTGGTCGGTAATTGCGTTAGGATTTTGTGTTTAATAGTGTTTGTTTGTGCAAAGCAGACGTAGCTGTGAGTGGTCTACAAAGGGGGCCGCTGGTGAGAGCTCCCGCAGCGGCTACGTAGACGGAGGGAGCCCTGCTTGGCTTGACCTTTCGAATTCTGAAAAGCAGCGTATGCTGAGTCACAAGATCTGCATTCCACACATGGCCTCCTGGTTACACCCTGCTAATGGAGTTAGAATTTGAAACTAATGATCCTTAGTGTTTCTCCTTTAACAGAGAACTGTATTTTTGGAAGGAGAAATAAACTGGAATTACCACGGCAATGAGCGTTTAGAATTTACTTAAAATAAACTGCAGGGAGAGGACTTCATGAAGGAGGATTCATTAGGCAATAGCTTTTCCTTGCTGTTGTGCTTTAAGTCTTAGCTCATCAGGATTTAATTCAGCAAATACTGAAAAAGAAAACTTGGAATGTGAGGAAGTTGTGCCGTTTATTTAAATATTGTTCTTGTATTGTAGAACAACCTTGGACACTCTCACATACACAATGTGAATTTTTCCTAGGGCACTGCTACCACGCAGTAAGAGGGAGAAAGGCCCCAAGTATTCACTAGGGAACAAATCAAGTGCAAGTTTATTGCAGGGAACTCCCTGTGTTAGAAGGGGAAACATCTGGAATAGGTGCTGCTGGAGCCAGCTGGACTGGAGCACTAGCAAGCCTGATCGTGAGTTTAGCTCTCTGCAAGCTTGTGGTCAGTCCAACACGAAGCAGTGCCTGGAAACTTCTGCTGGAAGAACATCAGGATAGAAAGCGGAGACGGTTCACCAGTCGGGGTTTAGGTTAGAAGCAGAAGTCAAGAAGTGCTTTAATGGAATTTCACCCTCTTCAAGAGGGACATTTCGTCTGGTGGCTGCACTGTGGTGTTTGCAGAAACGAAGTGATTGCTGTTTGCTGGGAAGGGCTCCCTGTGTGGATGGGTATCTCTGCAGTACAGTTATTTTTGTGGCTTGCACCCAAGCACAGTCGGTGGCTGCTTCCCAGTGAATGAATCAAGAATGCCTCCGTGCCCTCAAGCGTGGCTGGGATAGTTGAGTGTGGCTGACAAGTAATGTGGAGTAGTATTTGTCTCTGAAACATGCTTTCATTAAAGTTGTGAAGGAGACAGGATTATTATTTTTTTAAAAAACCTGAAGATAGATCTGCAGAGCCGTGCTCTGAAGAAAAGCATTTAATGACCTGACAAGACTAACATGTAAAACTTAATTGCAAGCAGTTCTTGGTGGGGTTTATTTACAGCTGATGAGTGAAACTGTGTGGAGAGCACCTAGCATTGTATGGATGCTGCTAGAATTCCATTATCTCAATGATTTTGGAATTTCAGTATTTTATGTGACTTCTGTAAATCCAGTCCTATAGCAGAATGTGCTGACATACATCGGGGTGGAAAACTGTAAATAAAGTGGAACAAAAGAGGCATTTGTCAGCATAATGTGTTTACCAAAATCAAAGCAGGAAAAGTAAGTTCTATACAAAAATCAGTTTGTGTTGCAAAGATTTCTAGCGTTTTGCTATCTTTCATATAAATTCATTTTGTATTTTCATTTCTCCTGGCTTGTAAGCTTTGATAAATATTTGAGTGGTTGGGCTGTGAATCAAATCAGTGGAGAGTAAGCGAACTCCAGTGACCGCATTCTGTTTGCAGGGAGCAGCACGGCTTGTATAGTCGTTCTGGACAGAACAAGTCATCGTTTACACACAGCCAACTTGGGAGATTCTGGATTTTTGGTAGTCAGAGGAGGAGAAGTAGTACATCGGTCTGACGAGCAGCAGCATTACTTCAACACTCCGTTCCAGCTGTCCATAGCTCCACCAGAGGCAGAAGGAGTTGTCTTAAGTGACAGGTAAGATGGGAGAGGGCCTTAGATTCTTAATCTGTGTGTGTGACCAGCTCCCAGAGGCTGCAGCTGCGCTGCCGCAGTGTTCTGTGTGGCTGGTGTACGCGCTGCTCCTCCTGCAAGAGAGGCTTGTCTGACCAGTGGTTTTCATTCCCAGTCCCCGTCCGTGCTCTCCAAGCCTGGTTTGGAGTAGGCTAATTTAGATATCTTGGCAGGGAGGTAGCAAGGACTTGAAGAATAGAGGAGAGGGACATGTGACTGTAACTTGTATTTCCAAATAGCTGTTTCCCGCAGCATATTGTATTTGAGCAAAACGAGTAAGAAAAAAAAAAAAAGAAAACGTTTGGCAGAACACCAAGCTGGGAAGTGAGAGTATTAGGAAAGGACAATCTGTTCACAGAAATTAGTTGTTTCAGAGGCAGGCTTGTACTTGTGTCTTGCCCTAAGAATGTCAGGCCGATCCATCCTCTGATTTTGTGAATTCTTACCAGCAATATAAATAAAATAAAAAAAAAAAACCCAACAGCTTTCAAATAAGTATTAAATACAGCTCTGAAATAATGGTTGTCCAGTCATTAAAGTGATTTCCCTCTTTGGAATGCCCGAGGGGCTCTTCAGTGACCACAGTGTATAGGGAAGGTAGAAAGAATCTTAAGATTTTGATACACGGTTTGGACTTGGAAGGTCTTTTCCAACCTAAATGATGGTGTGATTCCATGGACTATTCCATGGTGCAGTCGGGGTTAGGACTTCAATAACAAAACAGCTCTTTTTGAAAGTATTGGTTAAGGTGCTGAGACTCCGGATTATTCTTGCACGTGGCTTCATCATTTCATGAAAAGGCCACAGAGAGGAAACCAGGGCAGAACTCGGAAATTAGAACTCTTCAATAATCTAGCCTATTAGACTAAAATGAAATGATTGTTTGAAATCTCAGAGTTGTAAAAAACTTAATTTTTCTGAGATTTTGTCATCCATGGGGAGACAAAAAAACACAAAGCAGAAGGATAATTGGTAATGTCCAGTGGAAGTCAGGAAAGCAAAGTATTCTGAGTCATCACATAATAAGGAAAGCACAAGATAAATTAAGCTCCCACATTTCAATTCTGAATCATGATTATAGCTTTCTGGCCTGTTTCTGCACTGTTCCTGACATTAATTAGTGCTCATGCAGTGCTTCTCTGGTACCTTTTTTTCCACATTATTTGTTGGCCCAGTGAGATGTTAGATTTGGCTGTAAATGGGAGCAGGCAGGCAATCTTAACTCCCTTCACCTGAAAGGTTTGTCATGGTTCTGCTTACGAGAGTCAAGACTTTGCAGCAGATGGCCAAGACAAATGTTGTCTCCTCCCGGTGTTGTGAAATGCTTTAGACATAAGTAGCCCAACCGGCTGTTGTCTCGTGGTAGTGATTTCAAGCAATGTTTCATGTTCCATTGCATTAGAAAGTGATTCTGAGCCCGTAAGTGCTTTGGCCATTCCTGTTACGAATTGTCGTTTCAAGTACAGCCTTCTTATGTATTTAAGATGAGCGAGAAGGAAGCCCTGAGCTGCCATTCTTAATGGTTTCCATGGAGATACAGCAGTGAGACAGATTAGTTTGCAGGATTGTTCATCTGGGAATTTTAAATGCAAATCCTTTGTGTAATAGCTGGAGCGTTACCTGTTTGCAATCATGGTTCTTCTGTTGTAGCTCTCTTGACAAGCTGTCCCGGTGCCAAAGCTCCACAGCTGGCGATTATTCCTTCCCTTTGCAGCTGCCTCACAGCAGTGAAGTACAAAAGCTGTTGGGGTGTAGTTTGAGGGTGCCTGGTGTCTCCATGAGAGCTGGAGTCCTTGTCTCTAACATCTCTGTCGTCCCCACAGCCCCGACGCTGCCGATAGCACTTCTTTCGATGTCCAACTTGGAGACATTATTCTGACTGCCACAGACGGACTGTTTGACAACATGCCTGACTACATGATTCTGCAAGAGCTAAAAAAGCTGAAGGTAAGTGTGTGCGTTCCAGATCTCTCCATCTTCTGCACCGCGTGTCCCTTATGGTTAGTGCCGTTCCTTTTTATGCACCTAACTCTTGTATTTTACACCACCACAAAGTCCTGTCGCTTAGAGACTTTTCGGTTACTACCTCATACGAGCAGGGGGAAGGGACATTGACCCCAGAGCACCTTCTTTTGGATCTGCATCCAGGCCAAATCCAGAAGCAGCAGCACAGGCATAAATTTTCCAAGTAGCAGCTGGTATCGTGTCACTGAGGAGTGATGGAAGAGAGAGGAGGAAGGGGAGGGGAGAGAAGTTCAATAGCGGGCACTGCCTTCAGCCAGCTGCTCATGCATTGTACTTTGTCTGTACTTGCAGGTTGTAGATTGTAGACATGAAAATAGAGTGCTCTCTAATAGGTTATTTGAGGGGGTGAGCTGTATACTTAAAAATAATTGGAAGCTTTTCTGAAGGCTTATAAAACTGTAATTGTACGGGCTGCCCGAATCGTGGGTCGTGTGTGCTTGAAAATCTGTAATGATCTGTAAAAAAAATATTTCAGAGCAACTTTTCCAGGTTCATAACCACAAATGTTCTTGCTAAATAGTAAAAATATATTAAAATATTTTAATTTGAATGAGAACGTGTAGCTTAAGGCTATTTACTTAGAGAAAAGGAAGCCTACTTAGAAGGTATCAACATGTATAACCTCCCTGAGGAAAGTGTTTTGATGTTATGAAATGCAAATAAGGTTAACATGTAGAATTACAGTGCGGTTTTAAAAAAAAAAAAAAGCTACTTGCTCTTAGCCTGCAGCCATGTAACCAGGAGGTTGTGTCAGGCAGAGAACGGGTCATAGAATCAGAGAGTAGTTGGGTTGGAAGGGACCTTAAAGCACGTCCCATTCCAGCCCCTGTGATGAGCAGGGACACCTCCCAGTGGATCAGGGGCTCCAAGCCCCATCCAACCTGACCTTGAACCCCTCCAGGGATGGGGCAGCCACCCCTGCTCTGGGCAACATGGGCCTCCTCGTGAAGAAATTCCTCCTTATGTCTAGTCGAAATCTGCCCCTCTCCAGTTTATCCCATTGCCTCATGTCCTATCGCTCCAAGCCTTTGTGAACAGCCCCTCCCTGGCTTCAGATACTGGAAGGTCGCTATGAGGTCTCCTCGGAGCCAGAACGTCTGAGGCCATTGTGCATCAGGCAGGCTCTCAGTTCCCCCTCTGCCGTCCCTGCCGTGACCCCCCTCTTCTCGGTGCAGAATTCAGATCTCAAACTGAGATGCTGGCAGCTCTGCTGTGAGAGGGAGAACACACCCAGCCTGCAGCACCAGTGCTGCTCGGGCTTCTGGGGAGCAAAGGGAGCAACAGCACTGACGATGTCTCAGGTGCTGCCGTGTTTGGAAGGGCCGGGGGGGGCTGCTGAGCTGCGAGGCTCTTCCTTACGCTGCAGCCAGGTCAGAGCTCGGGGTGCTGGGTCCCACTTTCCTCTCAAACTGGAGATGGAATAATTCTGTTGTGGAAGAAAGTTGAGCTCCACCTTTTGGCATGTTCGGGAAAGGCGTTGAATTTCCCAGTTTGATTCAGCAAAACGTTAATCATGTAAATGCCTGCTGACTCCCCAAACCGGGGAGAGGAGACTTGACACGACAAGGCATTTTAAAACAGTTACAGACAGAAGGAGCGGTGGTCATGTCCTGCTGGCTTGAGCAAGGCAAGTCTTGGAAGAGAGCAGCAGAGTTTCTGAAACAAGAAGTGGCACTTAAAATGCAGTCTGTAGAAAGTTTGTGTGCTTAATAAATATTTTTCTTATCTAACTTTTCAAGTGCCCCTTCTCCTCACGTGTTCTCTTGTCGGTTTGGGCAAGGGGGGTAGGGAACTAAGCCTTCCCATTCAAGGTGAAACAGAATTACTGCAACAGATCCTACGAGTCTTCCAAAACCAAGCCTGGTAGCTGCTGGTAGGGAGTGGAGGTCTGGGCTGCAGTTGTGAAAATTTGCAGTTCTAACCCCAGTTTATAAAGCCTAAAAGGTGGAGAGGGTTCCATTGGGAAGAGAAGGTGGGAGCCAGTGGCCTGATGTGGGAAGGGGAGGCCCGGCGGTCAGGGGTGTCCAGAACTGACACGCAGCAGCAAAACAACTACCGGCTGACTTCCTGATAAGAATAACCTTCCTCCCTCCTGAATTCAGAACTCCAACTATGAGAGTATACAGCAGACTGCAAGAAGCATTGCTGAGCAAGCTCACGAGCTGGCGTATGATCCCACTTACATGTCGCCGTTTGCACAGTTTGCGTGTGACAATGGATTGAATGTGAGAGGTAAGGTTTTCTCCTCCTCCTCCTGCTATCTTTGAGAAGCTTTAAGCAAAGTGAAGTTCTTGTTGTTCCACAAATCTGATAGGAAAACGAGGCGCTAAGAAATGTGGTTGGCAAGAGAGCAGCAATCTAGCGCGCTGGCTTTGGCACAGGCCCCAGCTCCTGACGCAGGTCATCCCAGGCCTGGCTGATCCGAAGCCTCCTGTGGGGAAGCAGCTGGAACGCAAGGAACGCGGCGCTGCGATTTGCATTTTACCTAGTGTCTACAGCCCTGCCCGGGAGTCCTGACGGATAAGGGCTCTTAGGGAAACGTACTTAGCTTGTTCCTTGGATTCAGGGGTGTGTTGTTCTTCAGGGTTTTTAAGGTTTTATGTTCTAGATGGTTTTTAGTTGGGATTCTGCGTGCGCTTTGGTGGGGTTGGGTTTTTTTAGTTGAAATGTCTGACCCTCATACCACCAGCACACCGGTGCTGATCTCTTGGTTCCATTTCCTGTGGTCTAAAAAACTAACAAACACTTGGCAGGGTTCAGAGACCTATCAAACACCCTTTTTTTTTTTTTCTTTAAATATACAAATAGAATTCTGCTAGTTGATGATGATCTTATGATCTGTGTCAGGATTTCCTGCAAGACCCTTAAGGTCTTTCCTAAGGGTAGAGGCGATAGCTGTCAAGCTTAGGCTCTGTGTTGCTATAAAGCTCTGTCATTCAGTAATGAAACGGTGGATCCCGAGTCCAAAGGACTGGTTTGACTTCCAGACGACTGGTTTGATTTCCCACATAGCAAAACGCCTCTTCCATGAGCTCCTTCTCCAGGATATGAGTGTATTGCTCTTGCAATTGCTTGGCTACTAAAAATGTTAAGTAGCTTTTGAAAAGATATGCAGTAATGCAGTGCCGGAGAAGACACTAAAGCACTGTTTGATTTACAGTAAACCCCTCAGCAGGCCCGTTTTATTGCAGCTTCCTTGTAACAAACCGTTGTCAGGTTTTTTGTATGTCTATTAAAAAAAAAACCCAAAACACCACTAAATTGTCTGCTAGGAAACAGGCTTTCTGCTCTGCTGGCTAACAACAATGCTCAGAGTTCTGCACTCCCGATAATCATTTGTGATCTCCCTAGAGCTGAAAAGGAGGGTGCTGTTCTGCTGTGAAACGCGTTGCTCTTCCCAGTTGCATTTTGGGAAGGAGGTGGAGGAAGCAGAGTTCTTGTGTCTTGTGTTTAAACTTTCTTAAAAGAGCTTTCCATAAGGGAATGTCACAGGTTCTAAGGTGACCCACTGATGAAATGGTTTCATTTTTCTTGTGTCACAGGGGGAAAACCAGATGACATCACCGTCCTTCTTTCTATCGTAGCCGAGTACACAGACTGATCTGCCCGGAGTGTCAGCTTCTGACGTTTGCGTTGTCCCTGAGCTCCTAGCTTCTCCCGTACGGTTTCCTGCTGGCAGGAGTGCTTTCTTCCTTCGCAGCTGATCTCAGCAGCCAGTTCTCGAGCTCGTTGCCTGCCTTGAGACACAGCTGAAGTCCTTGTTAAGAACCACTCTCCTAGTACACTGGTCTTTGTCTGCCAGCAAGAAATGAAGAAGCTCAAGGCTTGAAGCATGTCTCTCAGAGCTTAGTCGTTGTCCTGAAAAGGGAGGGTCGATCCCATATCGTTACTGCGTTTGGAATGTGACTTGCTTTCAGAGGAGTAGCATTGGTTTATCATCTTTCAGACTAGATTCAGTAGATAACACCTCTACCAGGGGGCGTATTACTCTTATTTACTAGAAACATTCACCGTTTGTTGAAGGGTGCGTTCCGGAGCACCGTGTCATAAGCATAGTCTTGTTACAGTGATAGCCAAGGTTTCGTGTTCCTGAGCTCCGGTTTTCAGGAGGTTTGTAAGTGCTGTAAACGTTCTGCTCTTGCCATGCGCGGTATCAGCCTAGGAGCCTTTTCTAGTACAGAATTTCAAAACTCATACTTAGTTCAAGTTCTATGGATGCAAATGTGTTTTGTGATTTCAGGTGCTTAACTGTGATCTTAAAACTTCTGCAGATCATTCGTCCCTACTGGGCCTGGTATCTGGATGTTTTGGCTGTGGAGAATTCTTATTTTATTTTTTAAACAAAAATTTTCTCTCTGTCTCAAAGCCATGCTGGCCAAAGCTGAGGTCCTTTCAGCATCTGAACCCATCTCGCCAGCATGGGATGATGTGGCATAAACGCTTCAGTGAGGCTGCACAGAGAACAGATCAACCTCAGCTCTGAACCTCTTCGGGTAGATAACTCTGTTAATGAAGCATAATTGGTGTCGGTAACGGCCATTCCCACTTGTGTAGAACAGAATATGCTGCACGCGGTGCAGCCCCGTTGATCTTTATCTCCCTGGCTCAAACAAGCACCTCTCTGTTTATGCTGTGGCCGCAGCAGCAAGTCCGGAAATGGAAACTCTTAATGAATAATCAGAAAAACTTACATTTCAGTAACTAAAGTTTAGGGTTTTCAAATGAACCTTAAATGATGTTTACAGTTACCTAACAGCCACTTTCAATATGACATTTCCTTTTGAATTACAGTAGCTCACACGTGTTCCCCCTATTCCGACAAGCTTTCCTTTTTCTTTCCTGAGGTTCATACAAAAAGCCGATAGCTGTAAAGATATATATATTTTTGGTCAGTTTTTCATTAACTTTTTTGCTGGTAGGAGAAGTATGTAGAAATAAATTAAAGCCATGTTTTTATATATAAAAGGTCGGGTAATGTTGCTGTTTAGGTGAGTGCAGTTAAACTCGGTCAGTAAATAATCTTACCTGCTGTCAAAAGGAGATTTTTACTACCTGGTTTATTGTATTAAAACTGTTTAAGTTTGAGGTTACCTCAACTTGTTTAAAGAATTTTTGTGGACTTGTACTGTATATTTGCGTAACTATGTCAAGCTTTTATTTAAGATCATTTAACATGTACCATGTACATGTCATTTTACGATATTTCAATGCATCATGCTTGTAACAGGCATTTCATTTATAAGTGATTAATTTGGAAGCTCTTCAGTAATTTATCTGCTATTCCTAAATTGGCGTAATGTTAGCGATCTGTTTTAAATCACCTTGTAATTACTTGTCAAAATGCCTTAACCACCCTAACTTGACCAAAATCCTATTTTGGTGAGGGCACGGGGAGGATTGTGTTCATGAAGAATTAGTCGTTTGCCATCTGTGGAGCAGTGAGCGGTGGAGAACTTTGCACAACGTGTCAGTCCTTGGTGTTTGTTGAATCTGAACAAGCTGTATCTATAGCTGTCTTGTTAGAAGGAATGTATTCACGCTGCAGTACAGGGCTTTGTTTCTCACATTTGGGAGGGGGCTCTCTCTCAGATCTGGGTGTCTTTATATTTTATTCTCCAGTGTTTAGTATCGCGCTTCTCGATTAGAGCAGATTTGATCAATTACTCTTTCCCTTGAACTTGCCTTACGAGGCTGCCCCTGCAGACCTGGACCGGGTCGCACTCTGGCTCTAGGCACGCTTGTCCCCAGCCCTTGTTTTTTCCCTGCCCTTGGGGATCCAGATGTGGATCAGAGAGATGAGGAAGGTGATGGTGTCGCGTGCGCTGTGCTCAGCCTCTGACATCCCTCGCTAGAGAGATTCGGTCACAGCCTCTGAGGTGGAGCTGTGCTGGGCGGGTGGGACCCCAGGCCTGGCTCCCAGTGTCCGAGCTGAGCGGCGTCTGCAAAGCCATTTGCCTCATATCACATTGTAGGATTTTTTGTCTTTTAATAAAGAACAAATTGGGGTTTTGATTTACAAATTATGAGTTTATCCCTCACCAGACACACCAAAGACCAGTAAAGCTGATAGCTTTTCCATCTGTTTATAAAGCAATACTGTATTATAAAGAATTGATATTTTTATCACATGCTTGATTGTTTTTTTTTTGGTTTGTTTTTTTTTAAGATGTGCACTCTAAACATATCAAACCTAATTTCTTCCTATGAACTTAAGCTGTCTGCGCACAACAGATTTTTGGGAAAGGAAATGACAGGGCCCTTAACTATCAAAACAATTTTAAATGATGCATGAAGCAGTAACACTTCCTAGGAATTAGATTATTGTGACTATTCACGAGAGGAATGTACAAGAAAGGTGTTCCGTGAAAGGGAAGCAGTGAGCGGATTGCAGGCTGATGTTCAGCTGCTGCAGAGGGGGGGATGTTTGTTACCAGGAGCCAGTGGCTCGGGAGCAGTGAAAGAAAGGAAGAGTTTTTAGACACCTCTAACCAGGATCACAGGGCTGGCAGGAGCCGAGGGTCCTGTGACAACTGGGTTACCTGGGTAGAACTGGGCAAAGATGTGGGGAGTTGGAGAATCTGTGGTTCCTTGCTACTTTGGGGGCTATCTTTGGGAGACCTGCATCATACAGCTTCCTGTGAAATGGACTTTGTGTTTGTGAAGCAGGTACGGCTGGAAAAATTCCAAAACAGAAACCAGGTTTTGGGACCAGAGAGTTAGGACAGAGTTGAGGGAGAAGGGAGCAGTGAAGGCCTGGCAAAGATGTGAAGGGTTTTGTGATGGAACCTCCCATCTCTTGATAACAAACATCCTTTCTCCAGGGGAAAAAACGAATTGTGTGTGTAGGAACTGACTGTATGAAGTAGTTTCTTACAAAGATAGCTGAAAACATGAAATGAATCTGAGTCTGTATCTAATGAGGTTGCTTTTTTGTTGTTGTTAAATGAGACTATCACCTATGCTTACCTAAGAGGCAATTATGTGAATTTCTTGTCTGAGGTATAACTTATGCAGGAATAGTTCTGTAAATACATTTAAATGAATTGTAAAGATATTTAATAAATATAGTATTTATACTAAAATGTGTTTTTTTAAAGTAAAGCTGATTGCAAAACCTCTATCTGTTAATGCAGTGATGTCAGAGTCGGCGCAGAGATGTGCAGCCACCACTGCCCTGGGGTGCTGAGCTCTTGCTTTGGCCTCGCACAGCGTTCTCAGACTGTGTTTGAACAGAGGGGCTGGGAGAGGGAAGGGACTCCTGCAGATCTGAAACACAAACACTGCTTAAAACCCTGCTTTCCAACAGCACTTTTATTTTTTTTAAATGTTTTCCTATAACAGTTGGGGTTATTCGGTTAAACGCTGTCTCTACAGAGCCTCGGTAAAACCACCAGCTACTCTAGAGCGATAACACATTTGGCTGTGCCTGGTATAGATGGGTTTGTTTCTCCAGCACCTTTAACTTTACAACAGGAGCTTCATTTGCCTGAAGTGGCAGCACAGTTTGGATTCCCAAGTGAGAATGTACTGGAGAGCTGAATGCCCAAAGCGATGCTCCTATGGAACTCATGCATCTCAAGTACTCAGTTGTCACTGAAGGTTACATTGCATTATGACAGCAGCCAGGGTTAACCAGTCCTTGCTGGTGGTTAACACAAACAGCGATTAAACACTTAACCTGTACTGACAGAGCAAGGACTGAGAGAGCACTCAGTAAGACGTCTACTTTTGTCCTTTTCATATGTCTTGCAAAAAAAAAAAAAAAAAAACAAACCAAACAAACCACCATTGGAGTACAATTCCCACTTTCCAGACTGAACAGCCACTTATGAAACACAGTTCACACAAGCTCAGAATACAAACTGTTTCTGTCAAGTTCTAACTTGCCCAAGAATTGCAATTAAACTTCTAAAACTAGGAGCAGCTCCACAATTCCCCTGCCTGCCTTACTTTTATCCTTCCAGGCACTCGCTGATAGTTGTTTCTTGGGTCCAAATACTTGGTGTTACTAGAGAACTGGGGAGCTCTGCATGTTGCCAAAATCCTCTTCAGTATCACTAGCTGTCGCTAGACTATGGAAGGGGTGACCGATGGCATCGCTCTCCTTACAAGAAATTGCTCCAAAAAACAGGGAATGAAACTGGAAAATGCAATATTTATAGAAGTAAGGCACTGCATGTGACACAGAGTTTAGGAGTTAATTTTATTCCTGAAGCCTTTGCTGCTCTAAAAGCACTCTTTAAAATAGTTACCAGTTTCCAGTGTTCCCTAGTAAAATAGAGCTGCAGTCTGTGGTGTTTCCAACGTTACAGTTAAGCACAGTAGTGGCATTTTTGCCAGCGCTGCTGCTGTGAAGGCCACCTCCACTGGAACACCACATGGAGAATTGAATTCAAACATGCAGTGACCCCCGCCAGCTACAGGCAGCATTCAGCTGAACACCAGCCAAGCCTTTGCACTGTAAATAAAACTTCCATCCTTACCTTCTGATGATGAGACTCCATTGCCTCTCCTTCCAGCATTGTGTGGCCGTCGGCTGTGGCTGGTCCTTCTCTGCCTGCCATAACTGGTTTTGGGACTCTGGGAATGCTTTTAATCTCTCGTTTTGCCAGAGGACTCGCAGGTTTCGCTGACTCCATGTTTGGTGCATTTTCATACTGCTGTGGCTTTTTGGAAGCAACTGCTTCTGCCTTGTCGTTATCCATGGAGATTTTTCCTGGCTTATCCATGCAGCTCTTGGAGCTGGGTTGGAGAGAGTAGGTCAGGTTAGTGACTGGCTTTTACATGGCTTTGTTAGAATATCTTTATTTTCTGTTAATGAATGAAAAGTGTTAAGACTTTGGAAAAGATTCACAAAAGGTATCTTCCTCTCCCCTCCTGCTGCAACAGAACCCCATGGAGAAAAAGGAAAGCAGAAGCATGGAGTGCTACTGCTAGGCACAATCCTGAGATATTCCAGAACCTGTTTAGTTCACCACTTCCCTATGAACAAAGACTACAGGATCTGTCCAATCCTTACCAATACCCTGCAAGAACAAGCACATCACTTCCTTTCCATCTCAAGTCTGACTTGGCTGGAAAATTTTAAACCTCAATTTTTCATCCACCTAAGGCTGCCTTCCTCCCTTGCCCACCCCTCCAGCCTCACGTTACCTTTCCTGCTGCTGTGAAAAGCACGGAGGCTGCTGGGAAGTTCTCTCCCTTTCAATCTCAGACAAGGTAGCCAAAATAAAGCTGGCTTCCAGCACCATGTCTTCAATGCTGAAAGCAATTGGTCTAAAGACAAATAGTCAAAGACTTAAACAGTGCACGCTGTCACACATAGCATGGGGGAAAACACAAACTAACGCAATTCTATCTGTAAAGATTAAAAAGTGCCTCCTGAAAATCCAACTGATTTGCTGCTGAAGAGTATAGGCTGGCTCCCTGTTACAGCTTTAAATGCGCCAAAGAGCAAATGCTATTCAACATCAGACAAGTCATCATTTTAAATATGTAACTGTTAATTTTATATTTTTAACAGAAAATGGATTGTTTCTTTAGACTGCTAAATAAAATCATCGCATGCCTTGGACTGGGAACCTGATGTGTCCAGTTAACTTACAGGTGCTTATTAGCACGACTGGCTTTATAATGCCAGTGCCTACATTAAGCACTTCGTGCATAACAACAAATTACTTAACCCTGTGTTGCAGATTAGAAATACAGCACTTAGTACAACGTGAACATCTATTTCATCGTTAGGTAAAATACTCATTGCTGCCGACAAAAATCAGCTGAAGAGCTGTAACTGCAGTAACTCTGGCCAGGTCTGTTCCAAAACGTACTTCCCAGATATGTCAAAATGGATGGAGACAGGAACACTGGTAGCTTCTGAAAAAGCTAGTAGTCCCTGAAAACAAGGGGTGGGTAGTTAAGCACTGTTTTAAAATCAAAAGGTTAATACAAGACTATCAGTTTATGCCAGCTGTTGTTTACAGGCAAAAAGTGGGTAAAAGTCTACTGCTTCTGGAACAGGTTCCCTGCCTTCCCTGCCTGGAGCTGTGCCAAAGCAGCTTCTGCTGCTGGAACTTGTGTGGCCATTCTGCTTTCTCCAGTACAGTCACAGCACACATGCCCAGCACTGAAGTGATGGTTTTGTTGTTTTAAAAACATTTTGCTTGCCTTTCAAAGGCCGCTGTGAGGGGCTCCAGTGTCCTGAAGATCCTGGGTTTTAAAGCTAATCCTCAACCAGCTGGTAAAATACTGCTGCTGGTCAGGAGGCCTGATGGAACACTTCCAGGGCGGTTCTGCAGAGACCATTCCACATTGTCCTGATCAAGTCAGGCAAATTAATGGGAAATCTTCTATTGTCAAGATAAATTCTTACTTTACCCTCAGTTCTTTAAGGCAGAATGTCACTTCAGTATCTACTCCAACTTGAAAGTAGTCAAATTCCTCAGGACTTAGTTGTATTTCAGTAAGCATTGTCTTTGAAAAATCTGTTTAAAATAACAGGAAAGTCAAGGACTCAAAGAAGTGAAGTTCGAACTCAACACAACAATGATTATAACCCTAAGGTTTTTACGTCAGTATTGTTCAAACAAATAATTGTACCTTTATAGTGACTAATAACTATTTAGCTTATCTAAATTTATTCCATAATTAAGTAAAATAAACCCCTCAATTTATTTACAGTATAATATGTGGATTTAAATGTCTTTTAACTGAACCTATCTTTTCTTCCACTCTGTGATCTATCCTGGTACCTGCTGTCATTTTGTTAACAGGCATTCGTTACAAATAGTATTACCAGCTGCTTGTCATTGCACTGATGGGAAGACGAAAATGCAGCCTGACTTTAACAGATTAATCATAATTGCTGACAATCGTCAGAGGACAACGAAGGCTCTTTGTTTTAAATTACAATCTTTTCCTGAGACGTAAGTGGCAACAGGAAAAGGGCTCCTCAGTTTCAGGTATTCATTTGCTGCTTGTTATCATTAGATTAGTCCCTAGTCATTATTAGGTGTGTGAAAAGAAAGTCAGAGGGATGCAGGACAGCGTCAGAGGCATTCAGAAAAATCTACAGCAGCTTGAACTGTACACATCTATCCAGTTCTCTCCCAAACCAGACTGCTAACAAAGTATTGCCAGCTGTTCTCATCTTCCCTTTCTCTGCTCAGGTTTTTTTCTCTCAGCTTTCATCAAGGCCTCACAAGAGGTTCAAGTATGTTTGTAAACTTGTATACTTAAAACTGCAGAAATGTGTGCTTGTAACACACCTGCCAGCTCTGCAAGGCAGAGCTACCACAGGCAAATGAAAACAAGTCTAGGCAGAAGGTGCAATTTCTTTCTTTAAAAACTAAACCTGAATGTGGACAAACCCAAACCATCGCCAGATGCTACATTCAAAGGACATGTTTTGTTTCAGCGCATACAGAACATTTGCTGCAGGCAGTATATTGCATCACACCCTACACAACAAGAACAATGCTTGTAATTCCTCTGTCTTCTCCTTGACTCCTTGGGGTTTTTGGTATCTCATTGAATTCTTACCTACATTTTCTTCCCCTTTCTTTCTTACAAGAACCCTCTAAGTGTGTGGTTGTGAACTAACAAACACTTCTCATTCAAAATGTACTCTTTTTAATGTCTTTTTATTTTCAGTCATTTCCTCCCTGCTTCACTGCAGTTTTTACCACATAATCCCTCTTGCTCTTCGCTGCTTTAGCTGTTCTTGGCACAATCCCCACCTCTACGCTCTAGGCAGTCATCTTTTTCTAGGTCATTATCCTCAGCTTTGGTCATAAGCAGGTATGAAAAGCATCTCTCTATTATATGATATACAAGAACCTATATTTCATAAACACAATTATATCTTTAATATTAGTTTGAGTCATACATCAAGAATCTGGACTGTTCCCCATCTCAGATGGGGATCTGGAAATGGCAGAGCCTAGCACAACAGGATCAGGCCACCTAACACACTGCATTGCCTTTATACTAAAATATACTCCGTAATGATATCTTGCCAAACTAACCTGATTGCCTTCTATGACAATGCGACTCGGCTGCTGGACGAGGGAAAGGCTGTGGATGTATCTTCCTGGACTTCAGTAAAGCCTTTGACCCAGTTTCTCATAACTTTCTGCTTCGGAAACTGTCAGCCTCTGGCCTGGACAGGCGTACACTCTCCTGGTTGGAAAACTGGCTGGATGGCCGAGCCCAGAGAGTGGTGGGAAATGGTGTTAAATCCAGCTGGAGGCCAGTGACAAGTGGGGTTCCCCAGTGCTCAGTGATTGGGTCCAGCCCTGTTCAATGTCTTTATCAATGGCCTGGATGAAGGCATCAGGTGCACCCTCAGCAAGTTTGCAGACGACACTAAGCTGGGTGGAAGTGTGGATCTGCTGGAGGCTAGGGAGGCTCCAAAGGGATCTGAATAGGCTGGACCACTGGGCAGAGTCCAATAGCATGAGGTTTAACATGGCCAAATGCCGGGTCCTGCACTTGGGGCACAACAACCCTGTGCAGCTACAGACTAGCAGAAGTCTGTCTAGAAAGCTGCCTGGAGGAGAGGGACATGGGGGTGTTTATTGACAGCGACTGACCATGAGCCAGCAGTGGCCCAGGTGGCCAAGAAGGCTAATGGCATCTTGGCTTGGATCAGAAACGGCGTGGCCAGCAGGGCCAGGGAGGTTATTCTCCCTCTGTACTTGGCACTAGTGAGATCGCACCTCGAATCCTGTGTTCAGTTCTGGGCCCCTCACCACGAGAAGGATGTTGAGGCTCTGGAGCGAGTCCAGAGAAGAGCAACGAAGCTGGTGAAGGGGCTGGAGAACAGGCCTTATGAGGAGCGACTGAGAGAACTGAGGGTGTTTAGCCTGGAGAAGAGGAGGCTGAGGGAAGACCTCATTGCTCTTTACAACTACCTGAAAGGAGGTTGTGGAGAGGAGGGTAACGGCCTCTTCTCCCAAGTGACAGGGGACAGGACGAGAGGGAATGGCCTCAAGCTCTGCCAGGGGAGGTTTAGGCTGGACATTAGGAAAAAATATTTCACTGAAAGGGTGATTAGGCACTGGCAGAGGCTGCCCAGGGAGGGGGTTGAGTCACCTTCCCTGGAGGGGTTTAAGGGACGGGTGGATGAGGTCCTAAAAGACATGGTTTAGTGTTTGATAGGAATGGTTGGACTCGATGATCTGGTGGGTCTTTTCCAACCTGGTTATTCTATGATTCTGCTCTTACAGCACAGTAATTACCTCTGTTCAAGCCCACAGAAAGTGGCAGAATTTATTTCAATTGGCTGCTCGTCTGATACCTGCCACCAATTCCAGAAAATGTTATAAAAAACGTACTTGCTTAAAATATACGAAAACCAGAGGGTGGCAGCAGTACTTAAAATCTCTCTATGTATGTTCCTTTTCTTAAAAATCTCATTCAGGCATAAAATGCATTCTGTGTTTATGCTGCAACAGTTATTATTCCTTTAGTTCACCTATTCTGCAGTCCAGATATTGTTTCATATTTTGTGTTTCCTTACCAGTGTCTTCCTCAGTGTAACTCTTAAAACAAACTTTCATTGGAGTAACTGATAAGGTTACTTCCTCTTGACTGGTGGGAAAGTGAATCATGATATCAGCCAGCAGCCTATAAAATTTAATTCAACATTAAAATAATTGTACATGCCACAAATTCCTACCTAGCATTTGTTACTCATGTTAGAAATTAAAATTGTTACTTGGCAGTAGTGTTTGAAAAACTGCCTTTTAAATGGCAACATGCGAAATCTAAAAATACAACTAGTAATTATGAAAGCAAATTTGTTTGTATTTAATGTCCATGTTTGCTGCCAAATCAGTCTTGCATAAACACACATTTATAGCTGCTTTCTCTCTATGTGTATGTATCATGATTTTCAGCAAAACTCGGCATCTTATACTTTTGATTCAAAACCACGCAGTTTAAAAAGCAGCACAATCTTTCTATAAACAAAGGATATAGTATTGATATAGAAATATCTATACACCTTTAATGCTTAATGGTCGATTACTGTGGCAAGAGCTCCTGCGCACAAGAAACACTTTTAACAGAAATACTGTCAGGAAAAGCAGAGTCTGACTGTTCCCGTGACTTTGTGTGCAAAGACAAGCTAAATCTCAGATTTGTCTAGGAGCTGCTCGTCAAAGCAGAATTTTGCCTTACTGCATTAAAAATCTGTACTGTTGCCATTGGATTCTTTGCCTATAAAATTAAAGCATTACTTTGTCATAGGTGGAAGTTACCCAAAGGTGTTAATTCCAATTACACACTGCACAAATCTCAAGTTTGGACTAAGTAGGATTGGTAAAATGATCCAAATTTCTTAAGCTGTAAACCAAGCACTAGGATACAGGATTTAGGAATTTTGACTGTACCCTAATTAGATTTTCATGATGTTAATGCCTACTACTGCCTCTTAGATGAATTTTTTTTTCTCCTCCTCAGAAAAGATATGTTTGTATTCATTACCTGGAATGGACTTTAAGTATGTTTGGACACAAGTGCTTTGCAAAAAGTGCCTGCAGTGGATCACACTCTTGAAAAGTCAGATTATACGTTTTAACAACACCTAAGCAAAAAGGATATGAACAAAATCAATGCCGGTTTGTAATTTTCAGTGTTTTTCCAGTATTAATTGTTCTTTTAGGGAATCTCCATAGACAAAGTAACAAAATGACTCAATCTGGCTACATGGAAATAACTCACCCACAAACAGAAAACTGAATTAACCTGACATCTAAGACTTCCTTCTCCCTACTGTGATGCCCCTCCAGCATATGAGTTTTTAAGAATGCACAAGAAATATGCAAGCAGCAGAAAGTGCAACAAATGCATGGCAAAAAAAGGCTTTAATATTTAACTGCTATTAGAATATAAATGGTGGTGGAATACAAAGGGCAAACCCTACAGATCTCTATTTCTGTATAAGCAAGGGCTAAGTGAGTTTCATTTTCTTGAGACCCAATTCAGCACGCTGTCTTGATATTATTACTTCAAGCTAGATTTTTAATAATATAAACCACTGCCTGTTACCCAGCAGAGCTCAGCGAGCTATGCTGATAGACAATGGTTCTTCATGAGTTTTGTAAAGACCAATGCTGATGAGCATACGTGTTGTTCTGCTGGACTGGGGATGTCAGATCTGCTACTGTGTTGAAGAACCGCAAGTATTAGAAGTGGAAAGACACAATAAATCCTCTAGTCTGAACATTTGCCAAAACAGGATTTCTGTCCCCTTCCATAACACATGTTCTTTCAGAATTTACTCCAGCCTAGTTCTAAATGTTGTAAGCAGTAGGCTGACAATGTTTAGCACCCATAGCTATTGAACAGGAGAAGGCTTGTCTGATAAAGCCTGTTACAACTCCATTTTAACAAGGTGCTACACATGATAAACAGGAATTATGATATGAATAGATGGCAGGTATTTGGCATAATATTCCATAAATATCATTAAGTTTAAAATTACACAAATTATTATGTTGCCCTGCTGTTTTAAACTGCTTCTGTTTCTGTAAAGTCACTTTATGTGCAACCTACCATGTTTGCAGAGGAGCTGAAAAGTTATGTGATGATCATTAATATTTGTATAAATGGTGCATTTCTCTACGTTCCTCTCCAGCATATTTACAGATCTAAATACAGGGAGAACTGACTGCAAAACAAAAAAAGAAAAAAAAATCAGTGCAGCAGTTACTCACCGAGCAATTTTGTAATGTTATTTCTGAAGTTCCACATCTATGTACCTCTGTGAGCTTCCCCCTGCAATTTTATTTGGAACTCAGGCTCATTTGCTGATTACAAAGCTGTGCAAAATGATCCATTAAAACCTACCTTGATTATCAATTTACATGGGTGGGATAACTGTTTTTCCTTCTGACGTGGCTGAGAGACAGATGTCCAGCAGTAATGTTGGAAAAACATGGAAGAGAAGAAGACATATGCGTATGCTGACCTCGAAGAATTCACTGATCTTAAGGCAAGCTGAAAACATAAGGAAAATAATTTATTAACTCAAAACTACTTCATATCGAACCTTAACAAAGAAGCCATTTCTGTGCTTCCGTACAATGCCCAAGACGCAAAAACTTTAAATGTGTACATCTAAAAATAAACATAGATGTATCGTGCATATAATCATGTTCAAATGTAGCACCTCCACAGCTCAGAGATCAGTGATAAAATACAGGCACAGGAATCCAAACTATGGACATACAGACGTTTAAGCGGCCCTGAAGCGAGAGTTATTTGAAGACTTAAAACTCAGATTGTGTTTGGGGTATGTGAAAGACTGGAGTTTTTTCTAACCTGCACACCCATCCACATGATAAGGACAAATGAGCAAAGACATTACTAGCACCTCAGAAATATTTCAGGTATGGAAAGAAATTACCTCTGCTAATTATTTTCCATTTTCCCAGTGAGTTAAGAGGAGTTAATCACTTTTAACTAAGAAACCTCTAGAGAAAACCGTTAATTCTGCTGGAAATGGTGGCTGATTAATCAGAAGCAAATTAAGGGATGCATTCTTCCTGTTGAGTCACACCAGTACAAAAACATGTTGTTTAGAGGCAGCTTCTGATATGGTACAAAACATAAACCCTTTGACCCGTGACAACAGAATCCAAACCCTTAGTATTAATCTAGAAGTCCTGGACAAGCTTCAGCTTGGGTAACAAAAAAATCAAAGAATACTGGGGGTAGAACAGAAATAAATCTTCCATGACGTACTCTGCATAATTACAATTACAGAAAATATGGCATTTGTCCATGTTAAAAGTGGAATAAGCTGCAGAAGAATGTACCTCAGACTGAAGGGTACCAGTAGGAAAACAACACAATATTCAACAAAGTAAATACCACGCTTCCAAGAAAGGTTTTTTAAAATTACAATAAAACAAATTCACTTACACCTTTTTCTATGGGGTCAAACCAAAATTCATCACTAATGCGTGCTATTGCATGTATTGCTCTTCCAAACACTGGCAGGAAAAGAAAACAGTACAAGATGGGTTCTAAGTTAAAAAACAGTTGGATTGCATTTTCTCCACGATAATTTAAGAGGAAACATTACTAATTTCCTACATGTTTCAAAGAAAACCAATGACATGGTAGAAAATATTACTTTCTTTTTTGATCAAACAAACACCTCAGTGTTTTCAAAAGCTACAGTGAGGCACACCTCAAATGCCCTCTGTCCTTCTGGTGTGCCCTGATATCACCTTAAATTAATTCAATTATCAGCTGAAACACCACTGAAGCTGGAAATTACACTTCATAGACGGCAACGCCTTTCAGCAAGTGAGCAGTGGGTGGATAAGAAACACCAAAAATACACCAGTGGATCTTGGAATTTGCCCCGTCCTCCCTGGCGCTGGCAGAGCAGCTTTTTGCACAGGATGCTGCACACATGGGGGGTGATTTGGACCTCTAGAAGCAGAACAGCGTGAGCAGGGAAAGCGCCCAGCTCAGCAGTATCTTCTCCACTGTTCTTCCATGGCTTCCACCTGGAAGCATCACAAACCCTGCTCTCTAATCTCAGAGACTCACAGAATCACCACGTTGGAAAAGACCCACTGGATCACTGAGTCCAACCATTCCTACCAAACACTAAACCATGTCCCTCAGCACCTCGTCCACCCGTCCCATAAACCCCTCCAGGGAAGGGGACTCAACCGCCTCCCTGGGCAGCCTCTGCCAGTGCCCAATTACCCTTTCCGTGAAATATTTTTTCCTGATGTCCAGCCTAAACCTCCCCTGGCAGAGCTTGAGGCCATTCCCTCTTGTCCTGTCCCCTGTCACCTGGCAGAAGAGCCCAGCTCCCTCCTCTCAACCTCCTTTCAGGCAGTTGTAGTAAGCAATGAGCCCCCACACAAGTGGTTTTCTCCTTCTGGGGCTGAGTAAGGGGCTCTGCTGGGGCTCCCAATGACTCCACAGCCTCACTGAGACTGCCTGGAAGCCCCCCAAGGGCAGCAAACCCCTTGGCGCCCCCCGAGCTGAGGCTGCCCCGCTCTGGGGTGCCCGTTCGTGCCGTGTTCACTGCCGTGGCCCGGGCTGCAGCCCCCCTAAGGGCGACGGCTACCTCTGAGGGGGGCGCCCCCCATCACGCACTTCATGGCTGCGCTCTCGCCCCTCCCGCGGCAGCAAAAAGCGCGGGCAACGCCCCCTGGCGCGCGCGGCGCGGGCGGCTAAACGCGTTTCGCGCTGGACTGTCCCTTCGCAGGCGCCGTAGCGCGAGGCGGTGCTGCTCAGCGACCCGGATCTGTCGATCGTTGAAGGGGCGGCCGCGGAGAAACGCGTTTCGCGCTGGGCTGTCCCTTCGCAGGCGCCGTAGCGGGAGGCGGCCTGGCTTCCGGGAGGAGCCGCAGCAGCGGGGGCTTGGAGCGCGGCGCCGGGCAGGATGGTGAGGGGGGGGCCCGCGCCCCCGGGAGCCGCTGCCCTCACCCACCGCCCCCGGGGCGCTTCCCCGCCGGGCCGGGGCCGGGCTCGCTCCCCGTGGGGCCGGGGCCGCCGCGCTGAGTGGGCCGGGGGTGCGGGGAGGGGCCCTGCCGGCCGGGGCGCGGCAGGAGCCGGCTTGAGCGTGATTGTTTTTAACGCTTCTTTCATAACATCAGCAACTCATTAATTTATTGTTTGCCCGTTCATTTGGCTAAGTTTTTTATTTTTTTTTCTTTTCTGTTGCTTTCTTTTGTTTAACATTGATCATGTTTCACCCTGTTTTTCATTTCTCCTTGTCTGCAATCAACTTCTCCATCCCAATCAGGCTGGGCACAGAGTAAGTTCCCTCCTCTTGGCTGTTGCTAACACCGACGGTGACGGTACCGGGCTCGATAGCGGCGGCACGGATGCCAGGCACGGGTTTGGGGCCAGATATTGTAACCTCTCCGCCTCTCTTTTACGTTGCGGACACCTGTGATTATTAAACACGCTTCACTGCTCTTAATTTGTGTTAATGTAGCTTGCCGAGCTCTTCTTTAGTTCAAGGGAGCTCCAATGTGATTTTTGGGGAAAATATGGGGCCTGCCAGTTTGTCAGCAAGGGGAAGGGGCTTTGCTGAGTGCACGAGCTCTGCTGACTGCGACAGGGTTGTGTGTTCTAAGTGGCAGTGTAGTTTCAGTAAATACAGAACTGGTATCGCATGTCTAAGCCCCTTAAGCATCAGTAAAAGAATCTGTTGTTGCCACTTTAACAACCAAAATCACTTGTTATCCATTTTTTACTTGCATTCAGGTGTATCATCCCTAGGCTGGTGCTAGTAAGGGTATTTTTCACTGGGAACTCTTGAAGCCTGTTAAAAATGTTTCTTTTTTTTTCCTCCCTGTCCTGGGCTACATTGGTTAAAACCCTCTTATATTGCTTTGCTGATACCTTCAGCCAGTTTGCTTTAGTGATGGCACTGAGCCATTCGTAAGCTAAAAAAAACCAATCCTAAAATCAAACAAGAACTCGGCCTTTTTTGATGACTTTCAGCGTGGAGGTAGCTGCACGGCTCCAAAATTTAAAAAGCACATATTAAAAATGGTAGTTTTTTCTGTATCTCTGGGCTGTGTCTCTTACAAACACACTGATGGCTATCGTTTTAGGAACTGCCGCTCTAACAGAGCGATTGTGGTTAGAAGATGATCGCACTCTTTTAACATGGAGCGGTTCATCGGGTTAGCAGGGATGACTGTCTCCAGATCCGGTGTTTTTACAGGGCAGTGCCATAACACCTTGTGCTTTAAAGAGCTTTTCATGCCCTTTTTTTTGCGTAATTAATTTATTGCTTTGTTGCTTGCATTAATTATTTCTTTATTTGCATATTTAAAGCGTGCGATATTAAACTATGGTCTTACTTAATCCTTAATTTTGATGTCTCCATTAAATTTGTATTCTCCTTACATCTGTTGCACTAGAACTATGAATATACAGAACTGGGAACAGGACCACTGTGTGCAGTGCCCTGGGTTTTGGGTTTGGTTTTGACCCTGTTGTCTGGTGGTTCCTACCTTAGGGACTCTGAACAAGCTCCCTGTTCTGGTCAGCTCTTAACACACGTTTGTTTTGCTACCTGTGTGTTTTGGATAAGAAAGAAAATGGAAGTTAATTAAAGTAGAAAGAACCTTGGATGAAGTTTTAAAGGGAAGTAGGCTTAGTTTAGCCAGGTCTCTGCTGAGAACATGTCCTGTAGAGATATCCTGTGGTATTTCTTCATTTTGATATTTAAGGAGAAAAAAAAAAAAGTGGGACAGTTTATGGTAGGTCCCAAATTTGTGTAAAATACATACAGTAGTGACACATTTCTGTTATACATTGCAATTGCATTCAGCTACAACAATAAATCAGTTGTATGGCCTGTAAGCCCCCTCTGGATAACGCTCTGCGTTAGTAAGGGCCCTTGTTTTCCCTCAGCGTAGCAATATTCCATCACCACCTCATCCTTATTTTAGTAGCTTTTATATCAAAATGTGAAGTTATGAAACTGAAGAAGACATTACAATGCTTTCTGTTTGCTGATGATTCTTGTCTTAATAAGCATCCATAACGATCCTTTCTTTCCTGCCATGACACCTGATAAGCTGGTGTTAGTATTAGGAGATCTTCACATTCCACATCGATGCAACAGCCTCCCAGCCAAGTTCAAAAAACTGCTGGTTCCAGGGAAGATCCAGCACATCCTTTGCACAGGAAACCTCTGCACCAAGGATACTTATGACTACCTCAAGACCCTGGCTGGGGATGTTCACGTTGTCAGAGGGGACTTCGATGAGGTAGTGTCCTGTCCTGATAATGACTGGTTTTGTGCACCTTTTATTTGTAATTTGGGTAAAAAATGGGCAAACTGAGGTTTTGTCATGCAAAGAGCATATGAAAAGAAAACTGGGTGAGAGTTGGAGTTAAAATTGTTCGCGTGAATGGGCACAGCAAGTTCTCCTTTGCCATCAGAATGAATAAAAATAATTTGTATACTGGGCTGTGCCTGGGACTTCAGCAAGCAGGACCTGCTGTTGTTGGATCTCTGAAGCTCCTTGCATCCTACCGCATTCCCAGTGTTCACAAAAGCAGCTTTGTAGCTCTCGACATGTAGCAGAAGGGCCAATTACATGGAATATTTCGATTGGCTTCCCCCTCTCTATGCGCAGAGATTTTGAAGTATATATCTGTACATCTAATCTATGTGGTTTTGGTTTTTATTTTTAGAACCTGAATTATCCTGAACAGAAAGTTGTAACTGTTGGACAGTTCAAAATCGGGCTGATTCATGGTCATCAGGTTATTCCTTGGGGTGATATGGCCAGTCTGGCACTGCTACAGAGGCAGTTTGATGTGGACATCCTAATTTCAGGACATACACACAAATTTGAGGCATTTGAACACGAAAACAAGTTCTATATCAATCCAGGATCAGCTACAGGAGCCTATCATGCCTTAGAGAAGTAAGTGAAGCATGGAATGTACCTGTGGGGGGTTCATCTCGATAGCAAAACTGAACTACAAAACTCATTCAGAAGGCTGTTTATATTCTACATGTCAGGGAGAGGAAGGTTGGGTGATACTTGTTAAGTCTTCTGACTGAAACAATGAGAATGAAATACTTAAAGCTTCACATCTGAAGTACTGTGCTTACAAAATGCCTATTCATTTTTCTTGGATTAATTTCTGTTCTGCTAACTAGTGATGAAACGCTGCTAAGGTGACTAGATCTGCCCAATTAATATGCATTTTTTTCCTCTCTTTCCAGCAACATCATTCCTTCATTTGTGCTGATGGATATCCAGGCTTCTACAGTAGTTACATATGTCTATCAGCTAATTGGAGATGATGTCAAAGTAGAAAGAATTGAATACAAAAAGTCTTAAAAAATGTATTTGCTTGTCTGGTATTTCTACCATCTCATTCTGAACTGTAAGTTACTCCGAGACTTGATTGCTAGTTTACAGTACTGCACTTACTCGCTAACAACTTAACAATGTAGCTTATTGGTTTAACTTTAAACAATATTGTGTTTGCTTTTCTCTGTATGAATTGATTTGTAAAATATTCCATTTAAATAACTGTTTAAATACTGTTCCTTAATGTTGTAATAAACTCCACTTCATAGAAAAATGAAACTTTATGAAATGCTGTTGGAAAAAATGCAGCAGTTGTAGTTGTTCTTAAAATGCCTGATGCTCTGGCTTGGTGACTTTCTGCTGAAGGATAACGTAAAGGGCTTGAACAACAAGATCGAGGGCTGTAGCGTCGTGTTACATTTGCTTCAGAATCTTGTTGCTATTTAATTCTCTCAATTTAACATTCCCAATTCAGTTAAAAGAACAAAGTGGCTTGATGGATTCTGAAAATATTACAGCTAACTCCTAATTCACTGGAGAAAGTTTAACTTTAGTCTTGTTATAATCAAAGCAGTTTTGAATAGCACTGTGCTTTAACCAGCGATGGTCTCAAATGTGTGAACTTCCCTGGTGGATGTTGGGCCTTTGTAATGAGGACTTTTTTCAGTGTGATACCTGTGCAAAAAGCTTAGTCATGAAGGTTTAAATTAAATTAATGCTTTTGCATCAGCAAGAACCCTTACTGCTGTGTTAAAAGCTGATGACAAAGTAACTTATGTCTGTTGAAAATAAACCAGCTTTACCCTGGAAAAAGACCACATTTCACCCTTGGTATCTCAGGAGCTCTGGCTAACTGCCACTTCATGGAGCAAAATGTATGCCTCTTGCTTTATCCTAGTGCAGCTGTACAGAAAGAACCATGTTGAAAGGAAAACCTTGGCAGTTATTATTCAGGGAACATTAGTGACTGAGTGGAACATCAATTTACTGCCAACTTGGTAGCTGAAAAGGTTTATAGAACACTGTGAGGCCAAAACAGATATGTAAGTATTTATTTGTGCTCACTGTAGTTAAAATTACAGTTTGTCTACAAAATGTATTTTACATGCAGTACACCATTTACAGGTTTTAAAAAGTTTATCACAAGGTTATGTCTGTTTGAATTAAATCTTGGCGTGAGCCTGACAGCAGACTTAAACATGGAGAAATACCGAAGTAAAGGAAATTTACCCTAATCCTTCCTAAAATCAAAGTGCTGAATATGAACATTACTGTTGCCTGGAAACAGCTGTAAATATAAACTGTTTCAGGGAGGACAGAGCATGGAGAAGAAACAGCCTGAAGCAGTTAAAAAGAAATGTGGAAAGCTCAGGGTAGCTTTTGGAACAAGGGCATTGAGGTTTTAGTTTAACATTCACCTGAGCAGTGTAAGCGTTATCAAGGCACAACATCTTGCCAGTAAAGCAGGGAAAAGGATAAATTAAGATCCTATTGATGACGGTTCTAGTACACAGGTCTCTGGACCATTCAGATACATCTGGAAGGTAAAAGATAAATATTAATAGGTTATATCCCGTTTTCCTGCAAAAGCATAACGCCTAGCGTGGTGCAGATTTGGTTCAAGTAAAATGAATTATTTGAATTAAGGAAGGGACATTTTATTATACACAATGTATTTTACTAGAATATATCAGCTAACAAGCTGAATGAGAATCTTATTTTAGAAAAGAAGGAGAAAATATTGTGTGAAGAAAAGAGAAGTGGTTGGTTTTACCTTCAGAAGATCAGAGGACGGCACATCTGCCAGAGCAGGATTGCCACATTTCACTTGGTATTCTTGAATTAGGGCTGTTGCGTCATCAATGCTGTAGGAGGCAGAAGTTTATCAACAAGTTCTCTCAAGAGCCAAGAATTCAGACTCTGTACACTGAAGTATAAAAGTGAGGTATAACCCCGTATTTTTCAAGTTGGATGGTCCCACCATTTCCCAGTGGGGGAAAGCAAGCTATGACAAGCCTAACATTTAACCTGTGGCTGTTAATAAAATCAGTGTCTACTAGAATTTAAACAGTTATTTATGGGTTCTTGTCCCATTTTGACTGCAGGGTAACTGGTTACAATCCTGAGTCTTTGGGGTTTAAAATGGAAGTTTGCAGCTGCGTACAATGAGCCCAAAACCTGGGCATCACTGCTTGCTGATTGAGTGCTGCCCTGTGGGTAGTTCAGCAGCAAGACCCTTCATTTTATTTAAGTGGAACACAGAAAGTATTTCTAACTCTTGAAAAGCTTAGCAGCTATCCCACTAATTCATAAGTATGAGGGAGTTCATTTATTTTTTCGGCGTGTTCTTATTGCTGGAGCTGTGATTCCATGATGCCACTCAACTGAAGGTATGGTGAAGTAATTCAAAGCAAAAGCATTTGCTTTTCTAGTCAGGTTATTTCTTCTGTTTTCACTGCATTTGATCTGCCTGCCAGCCCCGGCTCAGTGAGTTATTACTGTGCTCGAATGATGCTGTAAAACTCTATGCAAAGTAGTGAGGTGAGATTTTTATTTTATTTCTTTATTTAACTTAGCAATACTTGAAACATTCTTGGGGACTTAAGTACAAGAATGTCTCCATGACTTCAAAGAGATCCAATTTTTATAACTGCTATCCATCTTGCATACCTGTGTTATTAACTTACCAGTTCTTTGTGGCAAAATAATCCACCAGCTCTTTGATTCGGTGAGTACTCATCAGTTGTTGCTTCAGCAGTGGAAAATACTTGGTTTTCAAGAATTTCTCATATAACTTCTCATTGATGATACTGTCCAAAACCAAAGATCTAATCTGGAAAAGCATTAATATTTTAAACATTAAAAACGCCTTTTTTTTTGAATGAAAAGAGCCCAGGCTTTTCTGATAGGACTCCCATAGGGAAGGATTTTTTTAAAAATGGTTTTAATGCTGTGAAATGGCACATTTTATGATGACAAATTGGATTTAGAGAGGGGAATGAGTTAAGAAACTTGCACTTAGGAGGGCAGCCCAAAGCAGGACAAGAGAGGGCAGTTGCATAAGCCCTTCGGCCTTTTTGCTTAAAACATTTATTTAGAAAAATGAAGTACTAACGCTGCTACAAACACAGCGCTGTGCACAGACACCAGAAGATTTTCAGTTGGACATTAATAAAAATACAAAAATCCCTGCAAATGTTGCTATATTTTAGAAGGGTGCTTTATGTCAACTAATGCTTAGCAAGATCAGGAGAGGAAAAGAAGGTTCTGTGTGTAATTATTTATCAAAAAAAGCTTCTAAGTCAAGGGCAAGTGAAATAAATTTTGTTGATTTACCTGAGAAGCAAACACCACCACTTCTCCAGTGCTCATGTGTTCCTCTGTTTGCTGCAGCACAGCTTCTGGGTCACACGTGGATAAGAAACCCTGGCAAAACCAAGTTACAAAGCATTGATGTTCTGTGAACATTTAAAGTAGAAACTCCCTTCAGAGCCAGTATTTGATTTATTCAGGAACAATTAATATTTTGAAATTCTAGGTGCAAACATGAAACTACCAAACCAGGATCTGTGCAGTTTATTGCTTTTTAACTCTCAGAGGGTATTTTGCAGTAGCTTCTAGAGAGTTTTTTGACTTACTGCCAGCAGATTAAAATGTCTTGCACTAATCCTGTAACTTGGGACAACCTTTCTGAGCTTTTCTTTAATGACGGGAAGTTAAGAATTTAAGATGCATTTACTAGTGCCAATTTGCTCATGACAAATATGGGGCCAGCCTATACTGCTTCATCTGGGAGAACAATGCAGAGAACATATGAGAAGAGAAAGGAAGCTGTCCGGATACATGAAGAGCGAGGAAATGGCTATAAGGCAAAAGGTTTACATCAGAACTTGTGATGCCTATTAGGGATCGTTCCAAGAAATCAAGAGTTGTTACTCAATGCTTTTCTAAAGTAGGGTTTAGTACTTTTCTTACAATCTCTAGTGAAACCAGCCTACAGCTAGCTTCTCAGCCATTACATACGTTATCACCAACTTAACAGGGCTCCGGCTATGGCATGGGGTTTGTGGGTTTTATAGGTGGGGTTCCACAAAACATCCTCAAATCCACAAAAGCCGAAGTCATGTGACAAAGCAGCTGAGGATGGTATGAAGCTGGCTAGTGTTCCTTTTTTATTTAAAGAAATGAAATGCAAATGTTCATGTGACTCTTTTCAGAAGGACAAATTCAGGGCAAGAACCTTTGTGGGTGGGAAATGCCAAGCAGCTCCCAGCAGTGACATTTTTAAATAAACTGGAATTATGGCTTACCATCTTTCACAGTCTCTGTTGTACATAATGTGCTTAAAGATATTTCCCCAGCACAGAGAAAATACAAAAGTTACTATTTACCTGAATTTGCTGCTCTCGCTTCTCAGACTGAGGAATCAGTAACAGGCACCCCAAAGCAAAAGCTGGAAGGTCCAACTGGGCATATTGTTTTGCTATCGCGATGACATCCAAGTCAGCCAGAACAGGACACCTTCAGAAGAAGATCAGGAGTGAAACGTCAACTATGATATGTATAACTGGATGGCTTAGTACTGTCAACAAAATTGCACTGACATTTTTTTAGCCAGACAGAATAACACATTTTTACCTCATTTTGTTCTCAGGAGCGGCCAAGCTCTGAGTTGGAAGTCTCACAGAACACAAATACATGGTGATTTTCTAGCTTGAACCCCCCTGCTAACTCCAGTTTCCCTGTTTTGAGGGGGAGGATTGGCCAACTGCCCAGAATAATGCTTTGGTACACATGCATACACACACACAGTAGCATAGGCATGTCCTTCAGCCGGATCCCTTTCCAGTATTACCTAGCTAACTTCTGGTTTAAGTCAGGCTTTCTTAAGACCTGGTTCTTTTCTTGAGCAAATCAGAGCACTGTAAATAAGATAATGATTTGTTGTGCTTTTTTACACTGTAAAAGCAATGCAAAACTGCATTACATATTACATATAGAATGTTTTTGAACATTAATGCCATAGATTAACCATGTGCAGCTATTAGTTTTGTCACAACAGATTTATTATTTGTAGGAAAATGAACTCTTTCTCTCCTATACTCTGTGTTAATGTTTTAGGAAATGTGTTATATTATGGGCTAAGAAAAAGTGTAGCTGGACTCTTAGGGTTGACCATGAGTCAGGTTTTGTTTGTGTATGTGCCCTGATCTTGTTCTTCCCACAAGAGGCAAAAAGTACTTCATGCCTTACGTTCCACAGTTTTCAGAGTTCCTTTGCATGTTCCAGGGCAGGCTCTCGGAAGAGAAATCAAGAACAGGCATTCCCACTCAAACAAATACATATTTGGGAGGTACTATTCACTTACTTGAGCAGAATCACAAAACACTCGCAACATTCCTCTAACTGTTTAGGACTCAGTGGGCATGAAGCTAAGAAATAAAGAAAACAGGGTAAAGTAAATATATAACCAAGTTACTATACAGCCACGATACCAGATAACAGCCCTACCTGTGAGAAATGGTGATAGAACTACGCTTCGCCAAGCTCGACTGAAGTTGGGAATCTGTTGACAACAAAGTTTTAAAGTAATCGCCAAACACAGTTGTAACAAGTGTAAGCACAGACACACAGACATCCTGGCCCGCTGTACACTGTCAATATTCTTTTTCTTTAATCCTGGATGGATTATTCCCTAATGTTGCTTTCCTCATCTCAAGGTCTAAGATTAAGACGAAGTTTGACTGATGGTAAAATTACTCTGTCCAGCTTTACAAACCCTCCAAGTGTTCAGTGAAGGAACCACAAGTGCAAAATATGCTATTAATAACAACACTCATCTGCATATGGCATTGTCATAAAAGCATTCAAAAAGAATCTTTTAATGCAAAACACTTCATGGCTGCCATTCACATGCACACAAATAGGGCATTAAACGGTGAAGTGAAGAAAAAGATTAGGAGTCACAGAATATTTGCTTACCTCCCATAATGAATGAATCCTAGTAATTGCTACCAAAACTCTTCTTAGATACTGAATCTGAAAGAAATATTTAATTATAAAATTCTACAGTGTTTTTTAAGATTCAGCCATCATCTATAGAGCTGCGTTACGCTTGTTGTCTTGTCTGCACGATGCAAACTTACAAGTTCCTCAAGCTACCTCTGTTCCTTGGGGAGGAGTGTCTGATGTGTATGGCAATATGATTTATAGTTTAGAAAATTAAATTATCACAAGCAGTAGTGGCATATGTTGTCTCAGCAAATACCCATGATTTTGAGTAGCCTTATTACCACTGGTGCTGTAAAGTTTATGCCCATATTTTCTTCGCTATTAGCACCTAAATCTCATTAGATTAAAACTCGCTCAAATACCTGCTCCTGCTACAATCACATTGCCCAGATGTACCTGTTAATCCTTATGCTGTAGCAGCATTACTTGAAGTTTGACAATCAGAAGAAATTAAGATTCTGAATGACAAAAGTCAGATTACTAGCATAATAAACACATTTTAGGGTAATATGAGTGTGTATGTATGTATACACTTATATATGCAGACATATACAAAGCTTGTACACATCTGTATATATTCACATATAAAATACGCATAGTATGTTGTAAAGTATTAATATGAAGACATTTTTCAATCTATTAGAATAGAATTTACCCTTGCCTTCTGAAGGGCTTTGTGCCTTCAAACAAAAAAAACCTAGACCAATTCAAGACAAAAATTCTCAAGCACAAAACTAGAACACAAATTCCTCAAAGCTTCACCAGTTCAGTCTCTAAGAGCCCAAAGTAACCATGTAAATTAACAACTATTTTCACAGTAAGTTTATAGTTTATATGTCTATCCCATTTTTTCAAAATCATTGGATAAAGAAGCCTTTTTCTCACCTCACTGCAGAACTTCATGCTTAAAAATTCCTCTTACCATATTGAAACTAAGGAGTTTCTGGAGTAAGCCATTCCACAGCTGGGAATCATATACTTTGTATTCCAGACTAAGTTCTGTCACCAGTCTCACAGCCTAAAGAAGAGCAAGGACATGCTGAATTTTCATATACATTAATGACCTTCAAACCTTTACTGCTTGCCAGCTTAGTTTTAGATTTTTACAGCATTACTAGGACCTTTAACTACTGAAAAGCCACAACCAAACCACTTTCAAAATTATTTCACACATGCAAGGAGAATTAAAACAAAATCAAAATCTCCACCTATATGCAACTACCTTATTTTCTATTTGTAGGAAGGCTAAAGTTCTTTTTATATGTAATTTCAAATTTTGGACTGGCAGATCACTTCCATTTTACACCTATAAATCAGAAGCATTACTGTTGAAGTATTTACAGATTAGTATACTTTTTTTTGTCATACGCTGCTGTCTACCTAGAAATCTTGTGGTCTTCAGCATTAAGTTAGCTGTTTATAAAACAGATTTGCTAACACAAATGAATTGTCAAAGTCAAATGTGTAGCAAAGAAACAAAAAAGCCATGAGGGATTTAAAAATCATACCGTGGGTTCATGGCTGTGATTCTTCCACAGCCCCTTAATCATTCCTTCCTTAGGACTCTTATGAAATGATTCATAGGTGTACGGAATATTCAGGATTTCAAACTCTGCCAGATAAATGCAGCATTTTAGAAAATACCTGTAAAAAAGTACCAGAACAGGAGTTAATGATATTTACAGTGATCATTATAACTCACATAATCAAACTATGGATACTATTGGAAAAACATTCTTCTGTTACTTTTAAAGAAAAAGGAAAAAGTCCAGTATACTGTATTTGTACTTATGAAGCAGATATTTATGAACTAAAAACTTTCTGCAAATTGCTTAGGGAAGCCTCATTCACCTGGGTGATGGATCATCTCTACTATAATTCTTACAACTCAAATTTCAGCCATGCACAGAGACTGCATCTGTACAGAAACCCATCTTAGCTATTTGGCATGATGTACTCGGAGACCATCACTTTCCACTGACAAGGCCCTAACTGCAGATCACCAGCACAGAAATTCTAGTCTGCCCCCTAAGGAAGGTAGTTCTAAGAGTAAGACCAAAAACCATCAACGTGAAGGAACACCTTAAGGAAAATTCATCTTACTTTACTTTCTCTATGGGTTTCTTGAAGAGTGATTCCACAGTGTTGGTATCTGCCAGGTACAGCAGACACTTCAGTGCTCGGCTTCTGTGAGCAAAGGTCAACTGGGTAACACCGATCGGCTGAGAGGGGGAAATACAACACAGAAAATGTCACAAGAGTTGGCTGAGCAACCAAGAAGAGGATATATAGGTCTAGTATGACCCTTTCCAAGATTTTTTTATTAATTTGGTGGAAATACGTGCTAAGTAACAATCTAGTTCACAGTCAAATTTATACTAACTATTTAAAATAACTGTCATAGAATCATAGAATGGTTTGGGTTTCCTAAGTAGCAAGCTAAAGCAAGAATTTAGAAACTTACAGATGTGGCAGATGTTGTAATTGCAAAAAGCAATCTTGAACTATAATCCATTGGGCGTGACTGAAGTAGATATATAACTCTGCAAAAATACATTTATTTTTAATACAAGTACAGCATAGCTACCAAAATACAATGCATCAATATGCAGTCAAATGTAAATATATTTCACTGTCAAAAAGAGATTAAGGATAAGAAATGCCAAGGATACAGAAAATGAGGAGAAAACCTCCGAATAGCTACTCCAAAGCACGCGCTTAGATCGGTTTGGTATTACAAATGGCATTTCATCTCAGAAATAAGTATTTGATGACTCAAAACTAGCATCACCAGAAAGCACAAATAAGAACACAACAGTGAGTTCTGAAACCCACACACTGTTATGTTTCTTGAGAAAGCCAGATAAGGTTAAACTTGCAAGTTAACAATAATTGACCATATTACATTTAAGACACATACATACCTTCGAAGTTCCTCATCTTCCGGCACGTCTCCAAAGATTTCTTGAGTTTTCTTTAGAAAGACAAGAAAATCTAATTGTGAGTTTTTTCTAAATTGTTTGGAACAAGAGCTGGGTCATATCTTTGCTTAAACCCTATCTTAATAGCTGGGCACCCCTGCTGATGCAGCCAAGGAAACAAGTTCTGGTTTTATCAATCCTTTCTTTAACTGGGGGCTTCTCAGTCAACACCATTCCGCAGCCTGCTCACTGCTACTTGAGGCAGATGCAATGCCTGCTCCCTGCCCTTTCTCACCCAGCCGTGTGCTGCACAGACAGCAATTAAATCTGTCAGCTAAGTTGCAACAGGAGAGAATTCATTCTCTTCCCGATTCTAGAATCAGTATTTGACGAGGATGTTATACTTACAACTCCTTTAGGCTTGCTATGCTACCTTACCATGCCACCAAAGAAAAGATTTTATTCTCTAGACAGAGAGAAAGGAAAGCAATTTCAAATCATTCTCACTGGAGACAGTGGTGTGCAATAATGTTAAAAGGTATTGAAATTGTTAGCAATCTGAATTCAGATGCATCTTAAATAGTCATGAGTATGAAAGACAAATTATGCAAAATAACTTCTGTCTTTTGAACAAGTCATAAGAATATACATATTTTATGTAATTGGCTGTTTTTCTCCAAAACTGAACCTCCAGTGATGACTTACTTCTGAGGGCACAATACTCGGACACAGCCATTTATCCAGCAGTTTATCCCAAATTTTATTCATATCCAGATAGTTAATCTCAGCAATTTCCTTCGCTGCCATATGGATATCTACAGAAACAGGGAGAGACAATCTATTTACAATCTAGTATCATCTTGCTTAGCAACTTCTGAGAAGCGCAGCTTCTTGCTCCTTGGAAACTAGATTATTGATACTTACCTGGATAATCTCTGCCGGCCGGATTTTGAATTCTTTGGTCAATACTGTGGTGTTCGTATAGTAAAATGATAAGATTTGCTGGTTTCCCAATAGACTTTAAATGATCTCCAGTGTTCAAGTTATGTGTTATTAGAACATTTTCTGTTGCTGATCGCTTATACTGCATACATAATTTCTTCTGTAGGACTTGGGCTCTGTCATGTGACTCATCCTTTAGCAAAACACCATGGTTTCAAATAAAACAACCTCCTTATATCAAAAGCACTACACAAATAGTCTTAAACTTTTATAGTCTAAATCAGTGAACTGAGTAGAAAGATCTGTTCCTCAGATGTGCCCCACACCTGTAAACATGCAGAAAACCCATCCTGATCTAGTAAGAAAACGTACTTTGAAAAATGTGTTGGAAAACACCAAATAAAATATGTACCACATGCACCAGTATGTAAAATAAAAACTTTCTGAGGTAAGATGGAGAAGAAAAGATTTAATATTAAACCTTGGCTGCTAGAACAGTTTAATTTTGGCACAATTCTATTCAAAGTTGCGACTACACATCAGAGAACAACTCAGTATTCACTGTGTCTCAGCAGCTCCATTGCTAGTCTGGTATTTATAAGGAATGGTGACGCTCTTATTCACCTTTCTCCAGCAACCATGTGAAAATGAGCCTGAGAATCAAGTCAAAGCAGACTTTGTTGCCATTTAATATTGCAAATAGCTAGAGTCTTGGAATGAGTTAATAATGCTATTGATGTAACAGCTGGAAGAGATTACAACTCATTCTCCTGCATCAAGAAAAACACACACAACAGAAAAGAGAACAAATTATACCTCCTTAAAGCTGTATATTTTTTTTGTCCAGCCTCCAAGAACTGCAAGCCTAATTTTTGCTGGGCTGTGAACAGGAGGAAGTTACTGGACAGAGAGGGTTCTTCTGAGGGGTCACTTACACAGATGCTTCCCCAAAAGAAAGTACTTTCCATATCAGGGCTGGTTAAGGTACAATTTACACACCACAAGACAGAACACTAATACAAGTACCCCACTGTAAACCAACAATTTTGTGAGCAGTTTACCATTACCTTAGCTGAAGTATTCTTTAGCCATTTCTCAGCTAGATAGAGGCAGAATTTCAGTGCCTGAATCTGGTCAGGACCTATTTTAAAGGGCAAAGAAAAATGGGGGGAAAGGATGTAAATAAAATAAGTTTTCATTAATCTGTCCTACAGCATACAGAATATCAATTTTACTTCAAAGAATTAAAAAAAAATAATTAGAAGCTCCTTATAATACTAGGAAAAATCTTGTACCTAAAGAGCAAAAAAATATTATCTGTTTAGATTCAGATAACAGAGAAGCTAGCTTAAATTTGGCTGAAGTATTTGCTTTTGACAGAACACTTGTCTGAAGATGGTATGAATGCAGAAACTTTAAGTAAGACAACATGGCTTAGAAAGAGAGGAAAAAGGATTTAAGAGTGATGCTGTGTTATAAAATCCCTGTGGGAGACAAAAGCATTTTTTTTTCTCAAACTGCCTCAGCTTTTATCCAAGGATACTGAACAAATAGTCAGTTACAGGCTAGCTTTTCTTTTCTCAAACCTATTCTCCTCCTCCCACTATTTCACCTCTCACACCATAACATATGCACCTTACCTGCTGGAAATTCTTGGGCAATCTTGTGAGCCATAGCTACAGCCCACTCTGGATTGACGATCGACAGCAGATAAGACTGAATCGTCTGCATGGTTTTAGTTGTTTCCTTGTTAGCAACTGATGTATATCCAGTGTTTCTCATTTCAAAGATTTTTGGTTTCAATTTTTTTTCAAAGACATAGCGAGCTGCAGACATGTGTAAGGTATCCAGTGAAACCTAGAAAAACATAAAAGTAATTGAAGAGTTGTCAAAGTCCTATAGTAATGCCAAAATCATGCAAAAGAAAGGTGAAAGCTCTTCTTTTGCACGTGGGAAAAGAAAAATTTTAACTGAATTCCTTTCAAGATGCTGCTTTACCTTCATTAGTTTGGAAATCAACAAAAGCGTTGGGAAGGATTCCTCACTGAGCTCTGCAGCTGAAAGGAAGAAGACAACTTGCCTAAGATAGTGTCACAGTTCACTTACAGCTTTCTCTATGAAATTAAGCACCTTCAGTTTATTGTTAGATGCAGACCTTCACTGGGAATAAGAATATAATCTTAGTTATCCACACTGGCATGGGAAGTGGGATACGTGAATTACATTGGTCTTCAAGAATTTGAGGACAGAATTCTGCATTGTATATGTCAGTTGAGGTCCACTGAAAAGCAGTTACCAGCAGCAATTTGGGAGCGTAAGTGCTTTCAGAAGTACTTGGCATGAAAATGGCATTAATAAAGAAACACAATTCAGATAAAATACATACTGTAGATCTTTAAAGTTCACTGACACCAGAGAAAGGCAATCGTACATATATATAGCCATAAAAAAACTGAACGTACATATAATGTTCCAGAAACATTGCGCAGTTCTAAAGAATATTAGGTGAAAGGGCAGTCTGGTTTGAGCAGCTGGAGATAAGGGAATCACATGCTCTAAAACATATTGGTGTTCAAGGTCCACAGGTGGAGAAATTCTTTTATAAGATTCCAGATGTTTGAGGAGGCTCAAAGCCTAGAGGGGGAAAAAAGGAAAAAGCAAGGAAAAAGCTAAAAAACTATATGACTACTGTATTTCTCCCTGTGCCCCCATAAACAGGTCTAAGTCCCGGAGATATGCTTTATTGGCAGAGTTAGTACATATCGGTAGAGCTTTTGTCCCTGCTACAAGCCATTGCTGAAAAATAGCTAGAGATCGCTATTTCATGAATTCTATTTTCTGAAGAGTTGTGTAGACAGAATAATTCAATTTATTTCAACAGCCTCCTGAATATCTACACTAATAAATACACAAAACAATCCAGATGCAACTAGCAACGTATATGGGCATACCTGATTCAGCTGGATAGTGGTGTTCCTCTCATCAGCATTTTGTATCACTTTCAGGACAATCTCAATAGTTTCGTAATCATAAGGATCAAGCTGTTCAAAATAACAATCTAATTTGTAAGATCTTATATGATTTGTCTTAGAAAAATTGACGAGTGAGTAAACTTTTTCCAGCTGACAGACCACTGAAGAAACATGCATACTTCAGGGATTCTTTTTGCTTGTTTCATTGTGTCGGGGTTTTTGTTTTGTCTTTTTTAATTATTTTTTACCTTGTATAACATCCCACTGAGGCTGGCGACAAGGTCTTCTGTGCTTTTCAGTAGAGGAATAATTTCTAGTGCTTTACTGAGGAGCGTGGAATGAGGTTGCTTCTCACTGTATTCTGCAGAGTCATCTTCAACATGATTTGTATTAGCATTCTTAAGAAGCAGCGTTTCAACGCAAAGCTGCAGTGCGGCATCACTGTCCAGCATGAACGTACTAGAAGAGGACAGAATATTATTTTGTCTGTGACCTTTGGTATCGTCACGGTGCTTTTTCCTTATGAGCAAATTCAGACACCAGCATATTACATTAGTTACAATCTATTTAAACTAAAATAGATTTCAGTAGGCATGGCTATTATTACAGCAACAATTACAAACAACTGATGTCCTTCAGTTATTACCTGCAGTAATTCAGTATAAGATCTGTGTCTACTTTCGGATTTTGCACCAGTGTTCTTATGAGTTCCTTCTTCCTTACTGGTGGTTGTCTAAATACAGTCTCAAAAGAAATCTGCAGATAAATAAACATTTTATCTTAGTCCCGAAGAAGTGTTTTAAGACAATATCAGGAATAATTCCTTATATGCTAACCTTTTACATTTTCTATAGTTTCAAACCAGAGATTTTCAGAGCAGGAAAAACCAGCACATTTGCTGACTATGATCTGTACCAAATAATACTTAAGCACTTAAAAAGTTCTTTTATAGCACCCTGATTTATTGGATTTCCTAATTTTTGAGGTTTATTTAAGCAGACAAGCAGAATGAAAAATTAAAAACACAAACCCCAACTTTCCCTACATTTGAACAGCAAATCACTAAACGTCTCAGATTATACGGACATGTAATCAGTTAATAAAACTCTAAAATAAATAAATAAACACATACATACATAAATAAGGAAAAACTTACACCAAGTTTACCAAGTTGGATACCCCATTCTGCATCAGTAACCAGTACTTGGAACTTTCTTTTTTCTTCTTCTTCACCACACTGGCTAGCAAGCTGTGCTCCAACCAGAGCTACTGCCTAAAAGGAGTGAGAAGGGAAGGGAATACAGGTAGGACAAATAATCTGAAAATATGGAATCCTAAAGTCTAAATTCTTAGAGGGACTGAAAACCAATTCACAAATGACCACGCAACAACTGTGCAAGATGAAAATAAACATCACAAAAGCTAGTATCAGGATTACGTCGCCTCCTGAGTTAGCAGTTCAAAGCTACTTTAAAATTTAGTTTCTTTCTCAAAAATATTTTGCAAGGTCCTGCACCTCGTCCAGCTCTGAGACTGCCAACATGAGAAAGACATAGATCTGTTGGCGTGAGTCAAGAGGAGGCCACAAAGATGATCTAAGGGCCTGAGGACAGGCTGACAGTCAGGATTGTTCAGCCCGGAGAAGACTCTGGGGAGACCTTATAGCAGCCTTCCAGTACTGAAAGGGGGACTACAAGAAATCTGAGGAGGGACGTTTTACAAGGATGTGCAGTGATAGGACACAGGGCAATGGCTTTAAACTGGAAGAAGGGAGATTTAGGTAAGATATAAGGAAAAAATTTTTTCCAGTGAAACTTTTTCCTGCCCATGGCAGCAGGGCTGGAACTGGACAGGGTTTAAGGTCTCTTTCAGCCCAAACCATTCTGTGATTCTGTGAAACGGTTACACCCTTAATAACAGCAAACTATTGCACTTCCAAACAATATTGCTTATATCTTTTCTTAAAGAAACTCTTTAACACTGTCTGTTTGCTGAAGAAAGACATTGCCTTGTGAATTTACCAAAACTTTTCTGTAGTTTTGCCATGTGTTGTTTATGACATCCCACAGCTTATTGAACATATCTTCCTTGGGCAAAATTGTACAATAACCCAGCGCCAGGTTCTGATCTATGAGACGACAGTTGAACACCTGCGTTTTAGGAAAAAAAAAAAAGAAAAAGTTTAGGAATTTATTTTAGAGGGTCTTTTTGTATGAAGTATAACACCTATAAGTACTCTGTAATTTAGAGGTGTATTAGACCTTTAAATTAGAGCGGGGGAAAAGGAATAAAAATGCATTTCAGGTTTTAGAATTTAAAATCTAAATATACTAAAGACTGACTAAAAGTAATTTATCTTGGTCTAAACTGCCTTAGAAGATGGTGCATTGCATGTTTTACAGATAGCTTTTAAAACCCCCCTGCGACTAGAAATAGTCTACAAATCTAAAATGAAACCAGGATTGAAAATGGGATAGAAAACACCGACAGATTTAAAGGCCATTATTCTAGTAAAGGATCCCACAAAGATGAAGCTCCCGCTGTACATAACCTTTCAGGCAGGCCAATTAGCGTATGATCAAAAAGCCATACACCATAAAAGTGTGTACCTTGTGTAATAAGGTCCGGATAGTCGTCATAATAACTGAAGCACATTTCTCTTTCATGGCAATGAGAAAGCTTTTGGTTTCAGCTATCATATTGGCATCATGTAGCTAATACAAAAAAAAAAAAAAAAAAGACAGTCATACTTAGTTAAAAATAAATTCTAAGCCTTCAACTTTTCTTGTCATTTATAGCATCACAAGAGGTACTATAGTAATTGTATTTTCAGATTTATTTAAGGCCTTATATAGATCTCTGCTGGGCAGAAAAGGATTTCTGTTTCCAAGTGCTTTTAAATTGAGTGTGTTTCTGCTTGCAACTTTTCCCATACTAACTAATGATAAAACATTGTGAAAGAACATACTAAATTTCTATTAATGTTCTTTTTACTACGGCCTCTCTGCAGAAACTGAAAGTTTATTTCTGCACATACAGAGGACCATAAAAAATAAGGAAGAAACTACCATCTCCTATCACAAAAGGCTCAACATCCGATCATGTGTTAGTAATTTGTAAACAGTCATGGAGATAGCCCGTCCTCTCAAATTCATCCATAATTACTCTAAAGTTGTTAATCGTTGGCATACTTCAAAGATTCCTTCTCAGCCAAATTCAGCATTGTCCTCATCATACCTTTTCACTCAGGGATGAATCCATGATGTTTGATACACCATGCTGAAGACAGGATCCAAACGAACAGATCGTTAGCCGCAAAGCTAATTCGTACTGACTGCACTCCATGAGGTTCTGTAGCGCCGCATAGATGGGAGCTGTAGCCGGCAGTAGGAGGTTCTGTCCTGTAGTATATGTAAAAAACAATCAACCCCAGAAAAAAAATAGTATATTAGGCATATTGTTCTTAGAATTACTAATCAGAGCCGTTTTTCCTCATTCAATTTGTGACACAAGATCAGCCTTAATCCCCTTCGAAACTTTACATCTCCAAGGCTTTTAATTTAATACAGACTCCCATTTTAGTTAAAAAAACAGAAGCTGATCATCTTCTTGGAAACGCACTAATGGGTCCTAACTCATACTGGTGGAATTTCTGTACTGAAGTACAGGCCTTGACAACCAGCCTATCCCCCTACAAGAGCGTTTTAAGTGGAAGGTATGGGCCTCTATTTAAAAAAAATAAGAGTTAAGTAATTCTTGCATAGGTTTAATTTAAACCTCGCGTTTTCTAGTGGTCTGGTTTAGACTTTTAGCGTGGTGAACCTGCCATCACGACACCTTTAATGAATGCGCAGTTTGCCAGGCTTGTGCAGTCCAAAGGATACAGCTTGTTCTCTGAAAGACAGACAAAAGACACATCAGCACCGCGCCAAGATTTCAGCAACACAATGAAGCCTGGCAGTAGCTTAAAAATACTATAGTACAGGGACAGTACATAAAACAAAGACACCTGAACTCGGAGAGCTAGGATTGTTATTTTTCACTGTGCCCAATCAGAAGTTATTTTATAGGAGGCAATATCTTTCCAAACGCATAAAAGAATACAAACGAACAGTTTTCAGTAACTACTTTGTAAATCCCTTTGTCTTGATGAGACAGTCAACATAAACACTTCATCTGTGAAGGTAATAAATCTATTCAAATCAATCTAAGCATATGCTTTATAAGTAGATCTAGCACTGTGCAACAGTATTTGCAATTATATGCTTTCTAATATACCAGTGACATATTAGGAGAGAAAGCATTTATATCAAGAAGTATTAAAAATAAATAATCCCGAAGTATTCAGTGCTGTTTCTTGAGAGCTGAAGGTGTCTTTTTTTCAGCACTTACAACATCATAGAGTTCTGTTTATAATATTTGAAATTTCAAAACATTGCTTCTACACTGGTCTATAATACAAGGACAATAATTTAAGAACAAATTGAAATTCGTCTTGATAAAATCCTGCCTCCGTTAGTGGCTACCAGAAGTTGTCTGGAGAAGATCAGAAGAACAGGGTAAGTTTATAGTAACACATCCCCAGAGCATTCTCCATGTCTTCAGGTACTCATTCAGATTCTTCCTCAACTAGCACAAAAAGCAAAGTCATCTTTACATTCTGTACCCTTTGCAAAGGAAATTTCCTCCATGAGTTTACCTAATTGAGATCTCTGAGGTGATAACTTCCTTACACATAAGAAATTATTCATATTCCTACATAAAAATCAATTGAAATGCAGATTGAATATTAACTCAGAGTTCAGGAAAGCAAGTTTACCACAAACAGGCAGAAGAGTCGAAATAGTTTCATATGCAACTGGAAGAGCAATCTGTGGAGCAAGAACTATTCCATCTTCATTAAAGAAGTCATCGTAAGTCCACTCTTCATAAGGATCTTTATCTCCTCCAAGAGATGTTGTCTAAATAATAACATTGTCAAGAGTAGGCACAATAAAAAGAACAACTAATAAGTCTACTAACAATTTGTTGTTGCAAGAGGTTCTAGTTTTCAAATACAGGAAACACAATCCTCTATATGAAAATGGACTCTACTATGCTACTTTTGACAAATGGCCAGTAGCATTAAACATATTTTCTATTAGAGTGGCCACATCCCCCTTTAAAGTTGCAGTTACTTAGTTATACAGCCAAAACACATTCTTAGTTAATTTAATGGAGGATTTCATAGACACTGTTGGCCAAATATTACAAGCACACATTTTGCAAATGGATCATTTTTTAGAAAAATAACATTCAGAGCATACATAAGCTTGTCCAGGCACTTTGATCTAGTCCACTCCAACTGTTAAAGCCCAAAGTACTGCCTGACCTGAAGAAAAACCAAAGATGCTATTCCAGAACTTGATATCCACCTTCAAGTTTTACAAAACCGTTGGGAATGCCCTACCGTAACACACACACATTTAAAAATCAGACTGTCAGCTCTCCATGCTCTCTAGGAGTCCTGGCAGCAGCCATTCCATAAAATCACTAATATTTTCAGTAATATTAGAGGGAATTATACTGAAACATAAGAAGAGTATGACACCTGTGCCTGTGCCATAGCTCATTGCTCTTAGTACTCAAATCAGTTTACTATTTATGCTGAGGTATACATATATTCGGGGAAATTTTTATGTGGAGAGCTATGTGGGGCTTTGTTGTTGTTTGCTTTGTAAATTGATTAAACATTGCTGGAGAAATAGGTGGAAACAAAATGTACTTACAAAGAGCACTATTCAGACAATGGAGACATTACATATAACAAAAAAATGTATTTAAGTTAGCAAACAATACCTTTGCTGTAAATCCATAGTTTTCTATTTGGCACTGTCTGTAGATTTCCTTGGCAGTCGAAGTATATTTACACAGTTCCAGAGAATCTAATAGCAAATCTGCCAAAATATTAAGATCATTAGCGTACTATGAAAGGAATGTTCGTATGTCCTATTAAAAGGAACAATTTTTTGCATCACCTATTTTTACAGAGGCACATACAGAAATTCACCTTGTTTTCTTGTTTATTAAACAAGAAAACAAAAATTAGCTTGAGATTAGGAGGAAATTCTTCACAGAGAGGGTGGTTAGGCATTGGAACGGTCTGCCCAGGGAGGTGGTTGAGTCACCGTCCCTGGAGGTGTTTAAGGTGAGGGTGGATGAGGTGCTTAGGAGCATGATTTAGGGATTGGTGGGAATGGTTGGACTCGACGATCCAGTGGGTCTCTTCCAACCTGGTCATTCTGTGATTCTGTGAAACACTGTTTGGAAAGTTGGATTCCCAACATGAACACAAATAATTGGAAATAATTATTACCTGGACCACATAGTGTAGCTGCTTGGGAAGCCATTTCATAGATCACTGCTGGAAGATTCATATCTTTAGGAGTGATCATTGGAACATCAGCTCCCAACATATGACAAAGCCTTTGACACGCTGAAAACAGCAACTTCCCTGTTTCTTCATTACAGTGATTTTCGTAGAACTCTCTATGAAAAAAGAGGATGTTAGAAAAAGAAATATAGTCCTTGTGGCTTTTACTTAAGGCCAAATCCTGTTCTAATTATTTAATTCTCTTTTAGTTGTTTCACTTATATAACTCACTGCAACGAAAATTTCTGTAAATGAAATGAAAAAATACAATGGAGCTTCCCTTAGAGATACACGCTAGAGCACACAGATGTATAAGAATATACTTAACATTTTCATCTCATCTCTTTTGTGGAGAGGTGGTATTAAGTTTAAACAACCTGACAATCTAAGCATGAGGAAGAGACCAGCTAGAAACCACCACATAGTACAGAGTGTATGATAGCTTTCTTCTATCTTCGTAAGCCAAGAAGCACTCATAAAGGTCATTTAATATCACACCTCATTTATTTCTCACTATAGAACTGTAGGGAATTTGTTTACTTAGTAATCATGTTATGGCAATCATCAAGAGCGATTTTCAGAGAATACAACTTCCCTCTACACTCCATATTGTATACAAGCTGTATGAACATAGTGCTTAAACACTGATTTGTAAAAAAAACCACCTAAATCAAACCAAAGTCCTTCGCTCTACATCTACTTACTTCTATGAAGTATCAGAAATAGTACAGAAAAGCCCATTTATAGTCTTAAATCTTGAGAGCCTCTGCAGTTTTACCTGCATATTTTTACAGCATCTTCAACTCTTCCAGCATCCAGTGCTCTCAAGGCCAGTTTTTCTCCCAGTTCTTGCTCTGACACTCGCAGGAGAAAAGCCAGTCTATACAATCCTGATTCAGTAGAACAGTTCTTGGTTTTACCACCTTCTGAATTAGAAGCCATTGTCTGAGCTTTTCTAGACTTTGACAGAGATCTGACAGTGTCATAAGCTTCTATGTTCTTCTCGAGAAGCCTAGACATCAGTGTAGGATTCCTAAATTCTTCAGCTGAAAGAAAGATACCAAAATCTTCCTGCAACAACAAAATGATATATCTGTATTCATGCAACTTCCTTTAATAATGTAGTTTGTTTGTTTGTTAAAATGTTTTTATGTCTTGCTTCATCCTGAGGAATACTTTCGATCCAAAGTTGACTTTATTAGTTTCTATGAATTACTGATTTATGCAATAAATTAGAGAATATTCCTAGCTAGTAGGTAAACAAAAATAAAAAAATCTGAAGGATAGGGAGTGCTCAAATGCGGTATAAAATAATTTAAGTTTTAAAAAGCATAGTAAGACCTTAATAAAACATTACAGTACTGTATCATGAAGACCAATTAAGACTTTTGGGACGGTACCTTTTTTTGGTTTAAATGGACAACTGAGTTCCAGTAATTGGGAACATTCTCAGGCACCATTTTTCAATTGCTAGATTAGCCCTAGAGTCAATTTGAACTCAATAATAAAAACAACCTAGTTGTAAATAAAATTAATTCTTAATACCATTCATGTTATAAGAACAATTGGAATAACTGCAGTAAATCAAAAGCAGTTTGAAATACTAAAGATACCTACCTGCAGGGCAGCAAGTGTTTCAAACATTTTTAGATTTGCTTCACATTCATCTTTCTTCAGAGGATTGTCTGTTGGAGGAGAAAAACAATGACTTCCTGACTCCATTTACAAACAAAAGGTAAGATTTTTAAGTTGCATCTTACCTTTTTGAATGCTGGAGAGGAATTTAAGGATTTCCACAAGTGTCTTAGTCATAAACATCTGTGTTTTGCGCTGCAAGAAAAGAAGAGTGACCCTCAGACTTTCACTCTATTAAAATAATATGCAATGCTCTATAAATGCCTCATGCAACAACTCCCAAGTCTAAGATACAACCAGTTGAAGAGCAAGGGAACAGAAAGTTATCATAAATATGCTACCATTTTATAGCTGTAATACATATGTACTGCACGCTGTGTTAGCTCTCACAGTTTTGAAAATATGCATATTTTCCATTTTGTTATTCCTTCCCTTGGCCAGATTAACTCCCTAAAAATTAAGTGAATTCAGATAGTTGTGCCACTGTGCCAAGATGCCTTTAAAATTACACAAAGTAATTGTATAGTATACAGAATCACAGAATTGTTTAGGTTTAAAAAGACCTTTAAGATCATCAGGTCCAACCTTTAACCCAGCGCTGCCCACTCCACCACTAAACATCATCCCTAAGTACCACAACTACATGTCTTTTAAATACCTCCAGGGACCTCTTGCTCAATGCAGGACAAGTTCATCATCCCTTTTTGGTTCACATCCTCTACTGTGTTTCAAGCATCTGGCTAAGAATAGTATTTAGAATAATTTGCGCATACACTTTATGATATGAAATTACTTGGTACCTCTTCAGAATTATCTGCTTTATTCTGTAATACCAGTGTTCCCCATACAGTCAATCTCTCTGCAACTTTCTCAGCTTCAGCAAGATTCAGAGATTTTAGCAAAGTCAGAGATTCCTCTCCCTGGGAAAAAGTCAAAAAGTTAAACCAGAAACATTCAAAAGCAAAGGGCATTTGCTTTCCTTTTCTCCAGGTCAAAGATATTCCAATAATGTAACCAAGGACAACTACAGGGTATAAAGGTAATCACACCTACTATAATGTAGCAATTGAAGTTAAATGTTTCTAGTTAGAACATCAATGCAATTTAAAAATAACTTCAGGGGGGTTTGCTAAATTGGGACTTGAAATTAACTTGGAAGAAAACCTGTACTAATATGAACACTTTGCATCACAAGACAAACTTTCAGGTGCTCTCAGTTACTAAAGGGGCAGATCTGTACTTGTGGGGTATCATTGCACTAGAAGAAAGCATTTCTCAGAAGGAAGAAACTTTTAGTTGTTTTTAGCAAGAAAGCGACTCACCCCGGAACAACTCTAGCAAAAATATTATGTGAAAATATGTAAAGGCTTCCATTCCAAACTGGTTTAATATATTGTGGGTCATAATTCTCATCATTTTGCCGGGAATGAAGGATAACTCATGACGTTTAAAACTCCAACAAAGGTCTCATTTTCAAGGTTAATGTTATATGTACAATTAATATAAACATAACGAAAAAAATTATAAGTAAATCATGTATAAGATTTCAGCAAGCAGCACATTTTGCCCCTGTTTTGAAAACAGGCCTCAGTGTCTTTAAATTCTGAGATCAACTGACATGAATTTTATTACCCTTTCTTTGTCAATCAGGTCTATCATCCTCAGCACGTAGACTTCCACAGTGGGCAACAAATATGCTGCTACAATTTTCAAAGCGTCCTCCAAAGAAGTGGGGGTATCTTGTTTAAGAATGTATTTCACTAGTCTCTGTAAGAAGAAAACAGAAATGGACTTGAGTTTGTTGACACATAGGATAACTTAATTGTACAGCTTGTACCAAGCAAGCTACCTAGAAGTTTGAAACTTTATTCTACAGAAAACTTGAGTAAAGCATAACTAGATGAAAATTGAACTTGGGGAAGAGAATTATTCTGGGAACAGTCAAAATTCACCTGGCTCCACAGAATAGCAAGGAATCTTTCCAGAAATAACCATGTTTTCTCCCTAATAAAGTAGAAATGCAAAAAGAAAAGTCCCCATCACCTCAGGAGAAATCAGACCTGAAATCTTGAGAGGACTTAGTCTTCCATTTTGTTAGCTTCCTCTTTTCTTTCCTGCTGCCCATAAACCACTAGTTCTTAAAAAAAAGGGGACTTTCAGGGAATAAAACGTGTCCCAGCAGTACAAGAAAAGCAGATATTGGTAACAAGTGGGAGCTATAGTTGCTAAGATTTTTTTTTTAAAAGTCTGGATTGTAATAACCCATGGAAATATCTGCAGATAAGTGTAGGGATTTTTGTTTGACAGAGGTGAGACTAATGCTGATCACTTACCATTATCATCTGATTGTCCTTTAAAAGATTAGTATCTCTTATTCCATAGGCTCGCAAAAGCTTCTTCATTTCCATCAGCCTGTAACTTTCTTGCAGTAACTTTACTCTATGGACAATTTAGACTATTATTAATTTGCTACCTACAGGTATGTGATTTAGTCATCATATGACATCAGCTACGCAGTATTTCCAGCCCCCAACAGAATTCTAAGTGAAAGTACACACAAGATTGAGGTTTATCCTGGAGAAGAGGAGGCTGAGGGGAGACCTCATTGCTCTCTACAACTACCTGAAAGGAGTTTGTGGAGAGGAGCGTAATGGCCTCTTCTCCCAAGTGACAGGGGACAGGACGAGAGGGAATGGCCTCAAGCTCAACCAGGGGAGATTTAGGCTGGATATTAGGAAAAAATTTTTCACAGAAAGGGTCATTGGGCACTGAAACAGGGTGCCCAGGGAAGGGGTTGATTGACCTTCCGTGGAGGGGTTTAAGGCACAGGTGGTCAAGGTGCTGAGGGACACGGTTTAGTGTTTGATAGGAATGGTTGGACTCGATAATCCGGTGGGTCTCTTCCAACTTGGTTATTCTATGATTAGACTGTGGATGTTGCCTTACTTGACATGACTCATCTCCAAATGCTGTTTCACCAGCTGCTCCACTGCTGCACTCCATGGTACCATAGCACCATGCATTATCTGTAGAACTGCATCAAATTTCAGCTATAAAAGGAATATGAATAGTTTACTTTTCAAAATAAGTTGGAAGGAAATCTCTTCAAGTATTGTTCACAAGGGATTAACCAATGTAGGCAAGCATTTTATTTCCTAGCCCAATCTCTGCTTGCATAAAGGGCATTCATTACCACAACATGATGTGTCAAGTTAGGTGAGAAAACGCTTATAGTAATTTTTGACACTGTAGAGCTAGAGTTTCATACGTATTTAAGTTGGTGAGTTTTCCATGTGATGACATCAAAACCATAATTAAATTCTCAAGCAAAGAACACCACATGGGATAAGATTATTGAGATAGAATAAAAAGACTATTGCATAGTATTTGTTCCTCCTTATACCAATCATGTAAAAATGTACTTGTGTGCTTACGTAAAGTTTACGTGTTTCATTATGAACAGATGTGTCAGAGCCAATGGATACTTACATCTGTATCAGAGATACAGCCGATGACAGCTATCGCCTTTGCCTCCCATGCAGTTTCAAACACTGAAGCAGATCGTGTACGACAGCGCTCTAGCAAATCCTGTATATTTTGATAAACATTATTAGGATATTTGAATGCAGAAAAGATAGGCATATCCTAGAATATAAACAAAATTTGGAAGTTTTTTGGACATTGAGGGACAGATTTGGTTATCTTTCCTTGTATCTCCTAATGCCTTATTCCTGAAATAGTAACTATCAATAAGTTCATTGACAGGAGTAACCTAACTGAAAACTGGTCCTAAGATTAAAGTGTAAATAAAAATGGGCACCAGATATGTTTTCTCCTTACGCATGTCTAAATAGTTTTCTTCAAAAGGAAGAAAATATGGATACCTTTATATACTGCAGAAGTAGTTCATCCTTTTGTAGATTATGTTCACACAGGTAGGGTTTTATAAACTTCTCCAAAATGGATGGGACGAGCCCCGGTGCTAGAATTTTATCAAACATGCGAAACACAATAGTAGTTGCAGTTTCCTGGACAGCAAGCAGAACAATGCCATGTTAGAACATCATTCGTGCTAGTGCACGACCCTTTACGTCTCAAATAAACATCTCAACATACATTGTCCACTGAAATCACTGAATGATTTCAAGAACTAGCATCTACCTTTGTAAAAGAAAGCTTTTATTTGAGCTAAAGTCCCTTATTTTCACTTGTACTTCTGATTTCTCTGTTGCTAATGCTTGCTCTACAATGTATGGTCTGTAATGAACTGCAAATCATGGAGTTTAAGTCACAAGGATAATTCTCATAGGATCCTGCCACATTGTATATTTATTCCCACAATGGAAACAAAATCTATAACACACACAACATATCAAATAGTCTTAGCAGTTTATGAACCAAAGTTTCATCAATCAATACATTAGGAATCTTCTTTTGTCTGACTTCAAATTGCACAGTACAAGACTTTTCTACTTCTCAGAACAATCCACTACTCAAAAGCACTTTTTAAGTGTTTGCAGAATTACCTTTTCAAAATCACAGAGTGCCAGCCTGCAATTGTATTTTCTGTACAGGTTTATCAGTTCTTGTAAATCATTTACTAACTTCTTTAACCTATGTACCTCTTCACAGTCACCACATCTCTGAAAGAGTGTTTAGAAGTGAAATATTAGAAGACTTGTTGCAATCTTCAAGACCGTTAAAGGACTGTCAAAAGCAGGAAGAAAACAAATGATTTTCCACATCTCTGGTATAAGACACGGGTAGCTGATTTACAATGCAGCAAGGAAGATTCTGGTAAGATATTAGGAAAAGATTATTTCTAAATATAAACACAGTGATTCACTTACTAGAGCCTGCACAGGGGAGAGGGGCGAGTATTTAATTCACTTAAAGTCTTAAGAACAGGTGAGACAAATGGCTAGGAACAATGCACCTACAGCTAAGTTTGTGTTTGAAGTCAGAACCTTATTTTTCATGCGATTTCCCAAGAAAAACCTCACAAACAATCTCTGATGCCTTGCAATCTTGAAGATATTATGAATACACATGCTGAACTACTACCTTTATATGGCATACAAAGAAAATCGAGTACATGGTGGAAGTGGGACTTTAAGTACATTTCTCTTTTTTCCCTTATGCACTTCAAATGTGAGATTAGGCAGTTAATGACAGCAGATTTAACTAACACAGAATGTGCATGTTTCCATTTTTTAAAATGCATAGGTGGTTAGCTTTGAGCTTTATCTTTCTCCATTTTCATACTACCACTTTTACAGATGCTAGTATACCTAGGATATAGAGCACACACAGCTTATGTATGTCTGCACAAATTCAGTATTCATAATGTTACAGCCAGCTGGTTTTTAATACTTGTTTTTTCCAGGCCATAACACATTGTTAAATGCAATCACTTTCCAAAAATTTTGACAGACATGACATGTTTCTAATTCCAGCTCACAAGCAGTATCTTTACTGAAATTAAGTGGTTTGTAGTACTTGGGCTTATTAGTGTACTGCAGACTATTCAAGAATATTATTCATATTTAGACTATTAATACATCTGTTAAAGGGTATTAATGCTACACTGACTTTTTTTTAAACCCTGGAAGACTGGAACTCACATTCTTCCTTTCATGGAATTAAATCAATCTTCACCAAAAAACAACAGTGACCTAATTATCATCCATCCCAGCTCAAGCACAGAGCATATGTTCTGAAGTCTTTTCACAGCAAATCCCTATATTTGCTACATTTCTTACCAAACAAGTCCACTGGCCAAAAGTTGTCAGTCCCATTTCACCTTGATTTTTACTTGTGAAAAACACCTCTGCCATCTGGAGTCCATTTTCTGGCCAGTTTGCCTGTCCAAAATAATTGATATTAGCAAATCGTATTATACATCTAAAAACCTACAAGACATGCAAAGTTTCTGCAGCATGACTTACCTTGTCAGTTAACTCAAGGTTTCGAGCACCTTGTTCCAGCCATTTTGCTAATATTTTCTGAAACAGATGCAGTTATAAGTAGAGTTATTCTTCCTATCAAAGCAAAATTTGCCACAGAAATTTGTTTTAAAAGAAATCATTTAGAAGAAAAAACACAGGCAAAAGAATTCCTTTAAAAGACAAAGAACAAGGTTCTGACATTCAAAAATAGAAGTCTGTAGTCTAACTCTAAAATGATCTTAGCCTAAGAAAATTACACTTTACATTTATTAAGTCAGTCTCACCTGTCCCTTTGGCACAACTCTTCTTACAAAAGGGATCACAACATCTTTAAGCCACAAACATAGTTCCTTCAAAGGAACAGTGAAATGGATGGAATTAAGCAAGTTCTCCAACATTTTCTCATCAAAGCTGCTTTCAAAATCTGCCTGAATTATTAAAACAGAACAATAACAGATATATGGAGTAAATGTTTATCTGATACTTTGTAAAGCTGTTTCATATTAATAGGAAGTAGCTATAGATTTCACAAATAAAAAGATAAAAGTCTCAGTAATCTTAGACAGGAATTTAAGAAAAAGCTGTTTAGAAAAATCTAGAGCTTGGTCTTCACAAATGAGATCTAACTGAAGGAATTTCTTTGCAAATTATGGTGGCAGGATCACATCCTATTACTTTAAGACTTGTTCTACAGTTCTGTCTTATCAAGAAAAAAAGGACCTGCAAGTGCTGCACTAAAAAGATTGTAATACTGTGTAGGCACCATCATGAATGTGTCATTCGGAGTAAGGAGTCTATCATTATTCTTAAAACATTTAAGGGTAACCAGCAAACGTCCACTTAACAATTCTGAGTACTGTGCTTGCAAGAAAATTAATGGAAGATCAAAAGCACCAGATAATAAGTAAAAGAACTGTCACTCTTCAGACCTAGAAATACGTGTCCTGACATCAGAAATACCAGTTTATCCTTAAATCAGTAAGCTCAGTCTTCTAAAGAGCTAGGTGAACAGGTAATCATTGCAATAATAGACAAGCTTTTGCCATAGACCTTTGCTTCTTTGAGAACATTTCATAAACGCATTGGTTTAATTCTGTTAACGAAGGATGGAAAATTTAAGAAACTTAACATCCTCCATAAATACCAAAGAGATGTCTATGTCATCTCACCTGTTGCCTAAGCCAGAGGTACTGTGCAGAAGACAAATCTCCTTCTTCTAGCTGAAAAAGGATATTCTTGAAAATGTCTTCATTATTCAAGAATTCTGTCCAAGCAATACCACTAGAAGCAAGAGGAGGAAGAGAAACTCTGTTGTTGACATGTCAATATTAAAGGAATCGGGGGGAGAACCACAAATCTAGCTAGCTCTATATGTGGAGGAGACAACAGTAGTGTTAGGTTGTGTGTGCATTAAAACACACCTTCTATACTGTATGTGCAACAGATAATAAATGTTTTTAACATTTAGGGTCACTCAACCTCTCCACATTCTCTCTTCTCCACAGTAGAGGATGGGAAACTTCAGGAAGAGAAGGGTTTAATGAACTCAAATTTAAAACAAGCAAAAAGACAAAAAAAAATTTTAATTTCAAGGGGATATACTTAACTATTGCAATTAAATTTACTTTAACCTTAATAAACAAACAGAAACAAACCTGAATTTCTCTAGTCCAAAGGCTCCATAAAAAGTTGTTAGCTTTGCTTGAGCTCTCAATACCTGAATGCAGACAAGAGATGTAAGGCAATATCCAGCTTGCCAAACAGGGATACTACATAGTTAGAATAACCATCACAAAGAGGAAGAATGAAGGAAAATTAAGACTTTTAAGAATTTCAGTTAATTACATATGTAAGTTTGTTTAATAAAGCATTAATCCAAAATTTCAGTTGTGTAAACACTTTACACAGATTCTCCTTGAAGGCGGATGAGGCCTATCCAGGGTACAATAGGACTAAATAGAAAGAAAATTAAGTACCTAAAAGCACCTAAGAAAGCGTGTTCAATTTCTAGAGCATCTGAAAATGAATCTCTCTATGACTGAAAGAATTGTTTATTTCTGAAACCTGTCATTACTGTGATTCTCTTTCACACTATAAAATATAATCTTTTTTATTAAAAAGTTTAACAGTAATAGTTTTGAAACATCTACATCGTAATTGTATATCATATGATACTGCGGGACCAAGAAGTTTGTCCTCACCTCAGTTATGGATACAGAAGCCCCCTCACATGGTGGAGCAAAGTTTCTATCATCTTTCTTCAAAATCTGAAACAAATACATGGAATCGTTTGGCTGACAACTCAGTATGCGTAGAACATGCCAGACAGTACTCTGAATTTAACAAAGACACAATCAAAAACTTACAACCTCTGTAAGCCTGAGTCTTTATTTTACAGTCTTAAGACTCTGGATTTCTACAAGTATGCAGGATCAGACAGATAACATCTATCCCCAAGTGACAGGGGACAGGATGAGAGGGAATGGCCTCAAGCTCCGCCAGGGGAGATTTAGGCTTGAGATTAGGAAAAAATTCTTCACGGAGAGGGTGCTTAGGCATTGGAACAGTCTGCCCAGGGAGGTGGTTGAGTCACCATCCCTGGAGGTGTTTAAGGTGAGGGTGGATGAGGTACTTAAGGGCATGATTTAGGGATTGGTGGGAATGGTTGGACTCAACGATCCAGTGGGTTTCTTCCACCCTGGTTATTCTGTGATATCTCTCTGATTCTGTTTGATAAGGCAGGAAAGACTAAAACAATGAAAAAAAAAAAAAAAAAAAGGTGACAACTTTAATCCTGAAATCACTGTTTAAAAGATACTTAAAAAGACTACTCGAACCTGAAATCTGCTTTCTGGTGCAAAAACACAACTAAGCTCTTTTTTGCCCTTAAGAAACAGCAAGAATGAGTTTGGAACAAGACTTGCTCTTCTTCATGTTTAGCAACATACTATCTATAATGCATTTACTTTTTTAATCACTGTAACTGAAGATGTCCCTCCCTCTCAAGTTGTACAGAAATATGTAATAGGAATGGATGAGTATAAGCAATTTGAACAAATAAAACCACTTACTCTGACTTTAGCGTAGCTCAACATTTCTTGAGTGGTTTCATATAGTGGCCATGGAGCATTTATGCAGTAATCCACAACAAACTGGCTATCCTGTTTGCATAAGGAAAGAGCTGACATTAATTCCAAGCTCCTTTATTATTTGGCTTACTTTATTAGAGGATGAGTAGAAATACAAACATACCTGTATTTTTTGCAAATTTTCTTTGGCTTCATTCACAAGATCCAGCCAGACTTCCTGACCATAACTACCAATAGAAGCTGAAGCAAGTTTCTCTAAAATAGTGTTTGCTTTTACTTTGTATACAAGCTGTTTTTTAAAAAAAAATATAGTTTTCAGTTTGATGCAACTGAGTTTTAAGCAGTCTTCAACTGAAAATTCTACAGTCCTGTTTGCAATGTTTTTGAGATAAAGCATGTGCATATCCATTGAACAATTTCACTACAGAAACGGATTACCCATTCGTCCTTAGCAATTATCTTTTTATCTCACCAGCTAAGCCTGTTTTTTATTTTATTTTAAAAAACCAAAACAGAACAAAAAGGCAAAAGGGAACATTCAAATTGCATTATTTGAATAAATTGGTTAATGAAGCCAGACTATGTGTTAATAAACGCATGGAAGAAAATATCTTTTTTTTTTTAGCAACACTTTTTCCTGCTACTTACAGGGACAAATGTCCCTTCTGATCCAGGAGTGCTTATTTTGATCAGATGAACTTCTGCACCACTTCTCATTGCAAGATTTCTTAGTTATTGTAAATAAAAACACGTTTCACCATGCAGACATCTGATTTTGAATCAAGCATAGCGAGTTGCTTTGTAAGGTAACATTCCACTATACTTGTAATATTTTTAAAACTTTCTGTTGGACTGTGGGGCAAGCACCTCCCTCATAAATTCATTTATATTAATTAATCTCCAAATGTATATATCAAGAACAGACAACTTACCTCAACATCTAGTCCAAACTGAATAGCAAAATTCTCTGCTTCAATGAATTTGTGTTTGTGAAGTAAGCGACTTAGTCTAGTGATTAAATAAAGCACAGAACACTACTTCAATAGAGGTGCCAAACTACATATAAAAAAGTAAAATAAAACAGTGTTTCATGGAACTCAGTACCTATTTTCTGGCAAGGCTTCAGTTAAGCTTCTCATCACAACAATAGAAACTGGACCGTCAGAGGGTCTGAGGATTAGAGGGAATTATGTGAGTTTATCAGCTGTGAAACAACTCTATGTAGAGGTACTTTTGTCATTTTTTACATAATAATGATCTAGTAAGAAGCAAAGCGTTATCTTACATCTGGTGTTTTTCATTAATTCCTTCCAAGAAGTATATTGTATCCTGTAACATGCAAGAACAGAAATCATGAGGTGGTAAGGGATATCAGTCATATGAGAGCACAACTGTAATGCATTAAGGGTTTCTTCATCTAGAAATAAACGACTGCTTTTCTCTCAGACATGTTTGAAACCACTCTGCTATCCCAGTTCAATTACCATCAGCACACCCTCCACATGAGTGAATCATCTGTTTGAAATTATACTCTTGCATTTTGTCCAAGCCATTAGCTTGTCACGCTGTATCCCTCTTCATATCTTTTAGAATCTGATCTCTGTGCTGCATTCCATAAATGCCTTGGCATTTCCCACCTTGATATTATCTGAGATCAGAGAAAAGGCATGTATTAGCCATTATTTTCTCCAATATATAATCTTTTCTGCCAAGTGCTTCATACAAGGTAAGCATTTTAATCAGCTTTGCATTTTATTGCATATCATATCCAGAGTTTACTATTCACTTTCATAGTTCCAACAAAGATCCATTGCTTATACTTCTGACTTGACATTCTCTCACATTCCCACTCCACCAGTCTTTACAACATTCCTAATTCATAAAGTTCTCACAATCTTTTTGACCTTCTTTTGTTAAAGTCTTTATAAGGAAGCAGTTTAAGCAGTAAAAGAAGCAGTTCTCTCATCTGAAATTAAATAAATCTCAAATAAATCATTATTCTGTACTAAGAGAACTTAGAAGTTCATATAGCTTTTAGCTGCGAAAGCAAGAACTAGCAGTACAATTAAACACTACAATAGGTGTGAGCCTAAACCTAAACTGTTCAGTTTGCTGTATATTGTATCTCTTTCTCCATCCTTTAGGAACATAATTTAATCTTTCTCTGTATTGCCCCTGCACATTTTCTACCACAAGTTCACTCTAATCTAACAAAAATGACCCCGTATCCTCTTTAATAAGTATACTTATTAAGACAAGTATATTTATTCGAAGAACAACAACATCTAAAATCATGTAAACATACTGTGCCAATCCCACTTTGAACCAGTGAAGAAACAGCAGATACTTCCAAAGAATAGAGCAGTTGCATAGTGGGCAATGCAAAAACCATTAAACTTCTCATCTATTCAAAAAAAGGGGAAAAGAAAGAAGTTAGAATTTTTTTCTCATACACTGGTGACAGAGTGACGTTTGCAGAACTGTTTCTAGATCCTTGTGGAGTGAGATAGAAGGCACTATTTCTGTAAGTTCTTATGAAAAAGTGGATCTGTATAATTTGAGAAATCTTAATGAGGCTCTAGATGTTGTCTCCATATATAAGCCTATTAAACATAAATAGACAGGTTTCCAATTGTATAATGTTCATCCTGGCATTCTTTTTCAGTTAACTCCACAGGCTGTACACAGAGGCAGATGCTGAACAGAGCAGAGATACTGCTCTGAAGAAATCTGTGAGGGTGTATAAGACAACAGTAAATTTTTCTGCCCTCCTCTATCTGCCTACAATTTCAAAAAGTGAACAAAGCAACCTCTTCCTCTTAACAATCCATAACAACCCTAAACTGCTGGGCTGCTTGCCCTGGTCACCACCATAGGACATCACAGTGGTCTCTCACTCCCTATATCCTAACATATAGGTGGTTACATTTTGGTTATTACTTTGAGCTCCTGAGAATTCTGTCTGCTCCAAATATTTAGCCAACTTATTTCTTCCTTGCCCGCTGTGACTGCGAGTGACTGCATAAAAATTGAAAAACTGAACACAAAAATTTTACCTGTTTGTCATCTGGTATTGTCATGACTATAAGTTTAACATTGCCAAGCCCTTGCCTGCAGAACAAGAGAGAAAAAAGAAAGCAAAACCTACTGTATAAAGCGTATGTAAATAGTGTGAAATATTCTGGCTTCTGAGTTTTAGAAAACGTAGTTTTCCATGGAAACTGGAACATTTTAAAACCCAGCAGTGCACTCAAAAATATCAACATTTTAGCATGTAGAGGACATACATTTAACTTCCGACATTTTTAACCTTTTAAAATGGATCTGATTCTTAGTTGTTCAAGCTGGCACCATGCAATGGAAGAAGGCAAGGCTCTTGTCTTCTAATTTTAATTGCTATTAATTCCTTTTGTATTCTAACCAACACATGCACCTCCAGATTTAGGGTTCTCCATGTGCAGAATGAAGATCTTAGTATTTATCCGAAAGAATTCATGCTATAACGTTTTACTTACGATATGAGTGGAGAAGATTCTGACTCTGTACTTAGAAGAAACTCTTCAATATGTATTAAAGGCCAATTCCAAATCAGAGTAAGAGAATAAACATCCCACATACTTAAGATATTCTACAATAAAAAACCACAGATGTGGATGTCATATTTTCATCATAGAAGACATGCTTTATCTTTTTTGAGCAGAACATTAACACATTCCATAGCTTAAATAATGACAAGGAGTAGAATAAAGAACCACAGTAAGATCAAGATCCTCTGTGTATATGAACAATTTTATTTTGGAGATTAAAATATAGCTGGTTCAAGAACATTGTAAAACAAAGACTAAACCAAATCATTACACATACCTCTGTATCTAAAACAAACAGCAGATTGTCAAGAACTTGGAGTTTTGCTGCATCTAAAAAATATCCAGTCACATAAACTTATTATTTTTCTTGAGAAATGTATTTGAAGCAAAAAGGTATTAAAATGTATAACCAAGCACTGGAAACCGACAGATGATTCATCTCATACAACTTCCTAGGTCTGTGAAAAGTTTAGCTTAAACAGAACTGTGATTTACCTAAGTTAAACTCAATAATTTCAAAGCATGCATTTTGGCTGTACCTTTACAACAACCAATGAAACAACTAAAAATATTAAGATATTTCCTGCAATTACATGGAAATTCTAAACATGTCTATAAAAAGAAAAAAAAACCTCTTTTTTACCTTTGATCAGACTTGAATCAGCAAAACTTCGAAGAGACACCAGGTTATTGGTTGTGTCTACCTCCCATTTGGAGAGCACATAATCGCCTTTACCCTGTTAGTAAAGGCACAATACAATGGGATTCTGTGATTAGAAATTTGGTCATTGACAGGTCTGCTGCTTCAATTGATCTTTGACGTACAAAAGCATTTGGAAAGCTGCAAAACTAACTTAAAGTTTATTCCCAGTGAACACTGATGTTCAGAAAAACACATTCATTCATTTATTTTAATTTAGCCTTTTTCTTTTCTCTTTTTAACACTGGCCTTTTCTACAGTAATTGATACAGTCAGCACCCCCAAACATTTTTGGCTCTTCTAAAAACAAGGTGTTATTTCAAAACATCTGCTTTCCTTTCTCATAGAACATAAAATCTGAATGAATCGTAGATCAAGCCTACTGAGAAAAAAATGTATAGGATTCAACAAGTTTCAGTCAATGAGGTCAGTAAGTTTGTTATTAGTCAAAAATATTTCGTTCTATTATTATTTTCTGTACTTAATTCATGCTTCAGGGCTTTGTTCAACAGTGACCCTGGTTGTTACTTTGGCAAGCCTTTGTTGAATGTGAACCTGAAGATTCTTGCCAACGTTGGCTTTGTCTTGGAGCTCAGGAAGGGATAAACAGAGCTGCCTATAAGGGCTAGAACCACAGCCATCTACTAAGGTCAAGCAACCAGGACGAAAATATAGAAACTATGGACAGACCGCACAACTGAAACCCTTAAATTTATAGTGAATGACATGAAAGACAAAAAGTTTTCATGTATCTTCAACCAGCTAGAGATAAATTCTATTGCAGATCAAAAAATACCATCATTGAACACTTAACAATTATTAAAACGTATTCTTATTACTTACCCCAATTATCAAATGGATTTTGTTCACTGAGTTATTTATCACAAAGTTTTGGCAGCCAGGGCTGTGATACTCTCTGGTAGAAATGAAAGCTGTCTTTATCTGTCCTTGCAACTTATGTGGTGGAAGATAAAGGGAAAACAAACAAAGCAAGGAAGAAAATAAAGTTGTTTATACAATCATGGGATAAAACTTCGAACTCCTCACCTCTCTATGTGCAGAATAAGCAGTAATCACAATTATGAGTTGTAATAATAATGAAATATACATCAAAGCTCTGTGACAAACTCTGCACTTAACATGTTACCAGTTAGCAGGTATTCCTTACTTTCTTTGCCATTGTCATATCCGTCTTGTCAATTGCTACATTAAAAAAAAAATCAGCGTTAAATACATTCTTTTTAAAATTTAATAAAGCCACTAAACATCATCTAGGATAGTTTAACCCTCACCTTCCTGCGTTTTTGCAAGTGGGAGACACATAATGCAGAAAAATCCATTGTTTGTGAGAATGAACATATGATAGACACCTAAAAAAAATCCAACACAAATATTTTGATCTTAAGCATTCAATTACCATAGAGACCACTTGCATATAAATAGGACAGCAAAATAACTGACAAAAAGTAATCTGACCAATAGATTAGGATATTTTTAAAAATGAATTTTGTCATCTTAAACAAAGAGTAGAATAAGTTTGTATACCTTAGAGTTTCATTTGAAATTATGATTTTTGAATGCACCCAGACTACGAATTCTGTTTTCATGACACAACTGCATTTACAATACATTATATTGTAAAAGAAAAGGACTGGGAACTTACTGGAGAACAGAAACTGCTAAAATCTTAAGTCTGGTACAAAGAGAGAGAAGGAATCCATCCTTTTTGAGCTGTTTAGCACAGTCACAAAAGAAAGACGTATTGAGATTGGAATGTTTGTTGTTTTCTATGACATTTGTAAAGTAAAGCCATTGAAAACAGCTAAATATTCTTACAAGAAAGGATCAAGAAAAGTGTATTTAGTGTGTGCAAAGCAAAGTAAAGCCTGATTATTTATTTTGCAGCCTCCTTCCCCGAGAGATATTAAAGGGGAAAAAATCACAAAAAACTGAGAAAAGAGAGGGGGAATCAAAGTCTTACCACCATCTGCATTATCTTTTTCAATAAAGAGATTTAAGTAAGTCTTTTCATTTGAAGATTTTTCTACCAAAATCTAAAATAGAATCAACATAAAGACTATTAGGCTATTATTCTGTATTTTATTTGAAAACAAACAAACAAACATCTCCAAATTGTTTGAAATACTGAGCATCAGTTCAAACTTTAAACATTTTTTCTTTTATTAAGTACTGGATCTTTTATACACGGCACTCGCAAATATATTTTGCTTATTCAGTATTTATAGGAAGAAAAGCATCCCTTGTTTGTTCAAACTAGAAGGTGCATTCAAAATATAAGAACATTTATATTTTAATATTCGGCAGAAAGAAAAGACAACTCAAGAAATTCTGAGAACAGGAGTTTCTCAGCAAAATTATTATAGAAAAGTTATTATACCTTGGTTAGCAATGTTTGTTTCGATGGTATGTGGATAAGATGGAAATTGCCATTTCTCTCACCAACCACAAGAAACTGTTTTTCTTGACACACACCAACTACATCCACGTTAGTATCTGAAAAGTTTCATGGTAAAATGTCAAATATTAAGATTTGGGTTTTATTAATAGAGGCTTATATTTGAAACACAAGAACTGGATTATACAGCGCCCCAGATATCTTCAAATTTATCTTGATTTTTAAAAGTACAGAAAAGGGCACACATTATTCTGATTTCAATGAAAAGTTATCAAGCATTCCAATTAAATTGTACAGAAATACTTAAGTTAATTGCATACAGAATCAGCAATCACTTTTTATTACTTAGATACTTATTGTAATACTTTCTTTTACAGGCTACTTAAATATGCAAGACACTTGCTATATTTTCCAATACAAACCATTTGTATATATTTTAAAAGTCAGTTTTAATTTCCAGGGGAAATTGAAAGGAATGAGCTTACCAAACTGAACGTGCATCTGAAGACACTGCCCGGTGCTGTCAAGCAGTGCCACCGATTTGTCAACAACAATAATGCTGCCATCCCGCGAGCTGCAGGCATACAACTGTGGATTCACAGTGACCTAAGAAGAAAAAGGTTGTTATATATACTGACCGAAACACTTCAGAGAATATGATGAAGTTCTGGTGTTATAATTACTAAGAAAAAAACCAACACCTTTTCTGAAGATGCGATTTGAAGAAGCGTATCCACTTGGTACAAAGCTGTTCCACATTCGTGCCCTAGTCCTACAGGGAGCTGCTGATTCCCTGTGTCATCACTTGTAAGAAGTTCAATATCATTCCACATGTTCACCTGTGTTAAACATTTAAGGAACATTCTCAAAAATTATCAAAGGCGCAGAACACCTCCCCTGTGAAGAGAGGCTGAGAGAGTTGGGGCTGTTCAGCTTCTGACTCTGAGACCCTATAGCAGCTTCAGTACTTAGAAGGCTTATAAGAGACACATGGAGAAACTTTTCAGCAGGGTCTGTAGCAATAAGGCAAGGGGTAACAGTTTTAACTAGATAGTAGGATTAAATGAGATATTAGGAAGAGATTTTTTACACTGAGGGCAGTGAAATACTGGAACTGGAGTGGTGGGAGATCCCTCATCCCTGGAGACATTCAAGGTCAGGTTGGAAAGGGCTCTGAGCACCCTGAGCCAGTGGATCATCCAAGGGAGGTTGGACTGGATGACCTCCACGGTCCTTTCTAACCCAAACAACTTTAAGATTCTATGCAGTGAGGCAGACAACTTGAAAGAACTTTTGTCCACATGCAAGCTATTGATTTTATTATTCAGTTGTGGCTTTGCGCCTAGGAGGAAGGGCGGTACAAGCCGCTAGAGGCAAACTGCGTGTTCAGAGCAGCCACAGCTCAGCCATGGGAGGAAGGTGGCTCCCAGCTAAGTGAGCCCGACCGAACGCAGCGCGGCGAGAAGAGGTTTCGCGCCCGAGGCTGAAGGGAATTCAGTGCCAGAGAGCCCTCCCCGCCACAGAGCGGCCACGGCTGCCCGTAGGGCCCAGAGCCGCCCCTTGTCCCCTCACCGGAGACCGGTGGCGACCGCGCTCCCTCAGACGTCCCGGCCTTTCAAATTGGCGGGAGCCGCGGCTGCCGCTACGGGTAGCAGCGAGGGCCACGCTTGTTCAGAACGCGAACGGCGCTGTTGCTAAGACACCGCGGACAGCATGTGTTCCCCACCCACGTACATCCGGGCGCCTGAGGGGAGCGGGAGGGCGGGGTGGCTGAGCATCACCGCTGCCGCTCCCAGAATGCACCGCGGCTCCCCTCGGCCCCGCCCCCTGGGTACATCCGGGCGCCTGAGGGGAGCGAGAGGGCGGATTTGGGTGGCGGTTGTTGAGGGAGGCTGAACCGCCTTGTGAGAAGCTGTTGAGGGGAAGAGGCGTCTCGGGCGCTCGGCTATGGCGGTAAGCGGTGTTGGGTGGCGGTTTTCTGTGAGCCGAGAAGCGGGCTCGGCCGCGGGGTTTGGGGGAGGGAAGAGCGTGCGGGACGGGGAGGGCTGGGTCGGCCAGCCGTGTGCGCGGAGACAAAATGGCGTCCGCCGCTCCCTCGGTCGCCGGCGCCATGATGGGCCTCGGGCAGCGGCGGTCGCGCTTCACTCCCTGCCGCTCGCTCTCTTCCCAGAAGTTTCTGCTTCATTTCTCTGGGCTCGGAGAGAAGGGAAGAAACTTTATGACCCAGGTCTCGTCGCTTCCTTGGTGCCAGAAATGCCGGCAAATAAACTCTTTTTAAGACTCGTTTTGGAGTTTTGGAAAGCAAGCAGCCTTTATCAGGGTTGGGCCACACGAGGAAATGTTCGCCATCAATCGTGTGCGACGAGACAAGATCTGGGGACGGAGTATATTTCCCACTCATGTTTATATGTATGAATTCCCAGAGTTCTTACGTGTATTCTGTTACTTTCCAAGGGCTAATTTAAATGTTATTATGAACTTCACAACAGTCAGTTCTCTTGCTGGTTTGCAGCTGTGGAGCCAGCTCTGCCTACCTTGAATTTGAGATAGGGAAAGGGTGCAGACTGGGGTGATTATAGAAGAAAGAGGCACCTATTCAGTACAGATCATGCTCTAAGGAGGAATTTCTTCAAGATGAGAGTGGGGAGGCACTGGCCCATGTTGCCTAGGGATTCTATATTGAACACAAGATGTCATTATTTACATAGTGTGAGCAGTGTCTGGGAAAGCACCGTCTGAAAGAAACCATACTATCAGAGGGACGTTCTGTCTAACTTTCAAGAAAAACACAATTACTTCGATGAAGCTTTACATTAGCTTAAATAAAAAATTATTCCACTTTTGGTAGTAACTACTTCTTGTATGGTTCTGGGCCGGTAGAGAACACTGTGGTTGAAGGACAGGTGAGATGGGTAATGGGGTGCAGATTACCTGCACTTTTTTTCATTACTTTTTTTTTAATGATGCTTTTTCAATTTATATAACCTCACCTGTTAAGAACGAGGTAGTTTTTTTCTGTAAAAGAACTTGAATTATGGACTTGTAGTTTTGCACCTGGATTATAGGTGCTGTGTTTGAGGTTCCTCTGAGGTAGTAGGTGAAGGGCTCACTCAGTGAAACCTTAAGCCTGCAGCTAATCCACTTGTGAGCACTCACTGAAATCTGACAGCTTTTTTTTTTTTGGCTCTGTGTTTTACTTGAGCGTAGAGATTTCCCTAAGGTGCAGTGCACAAGGGCATTAATGAGCAGCAATGTGTATGAGTATAGAGACTGGTAGCCTTGGAAAATGTGGCAGTAGGCTCAGTTTCAGGTAGTCCTGTGTTTAAACACTTAGTCTTTTAGCTAGTATTATGGTTATCTTTCTCAAGTAGCTTCAAGGTGTACAGTTACAGAAGTCTTTAAATTTCTTTGGATCTTCTAGCTGTATATTTTAGAAACCATAGATGGACAAAGGGGAGGGAGTTGTAGATAAGTAGATGATAGGTGAGGAATGCCAAGGATTGCTACAGCTAGAATCACACATAGGGATGTTCTTGCTCTTTGTTTAATGTTCTGAAGCTTTCAGGATGGTGGGTGGTATATCAGCAGTGTTCAGAAGTGTCACTGGGACTATAGATAAAGCTCTGCTGTAGATTCCATGATTAGCTGTCGGTGCTCTTGTCCATGCAAGATCTTGTTCAGAACAAGAGAGACCAATGAATCTGTAAAAGTGTTAATGAAAACACATTCTCCATTTCAGTGTGTGCTTTCTCCATTCTGTTTCTTTCATTGTGTTGTACACCAGTTGTACATGTTCACTTCTCCCATCATCGAATCAAAAAGCAGCCTTGACTGCTTTACAGAAGATAAGTTTCTAGGTTTAGTCCTTGTAGGTTAAGGTCTAGAGGGGATGGAAGGAACATCTTGGGTTTTGTCACCTAAGAAAAATGTGATATAGAAGTTGTTGAGACGGGTGGATGTGACCTACATGTGCTCTCGTACAAATAGACATTTTTGCACAGAAGTGCTGTTTGAGGTTTTTCCTTATTCAAGTTAACTCTCTAACACAATATACCTGTTTTCATTTCAAAGTTCATGCTGTATTTCAAAACTGCTGTGAGGATTTTGTGCTGTGCCTCAGGAATGCTCTAACTTGTGAGGTGACTTAGATCTGTTGGAACAATGTTGACTTTAAGTAATCTTAAATCATGTAGATGTTAAAGGATAATTGATCTACAAACATCTCCATTTAGAGAAAACTGTACATCAGAGTTTAGTATTGCCAACTAAAGTGGTGTGAGAGCAAAATATTACTGTATATTAGTTCTTTTTAATAAAATCTTGAAAAATCCATCTCTGTGTAGTTAGGCCATAGTTCGGTAGCCTTGCAGGGAACTGATATTGGAGTGGCTACTTGCAAGATTGTTTTTACAGAAAAAAATTTTAAGTGTGTCCTTGACAAAGTACTAAGTTTTTCTTGGTTTTCAGTCTTAAATCTTTGATTATTAAACATTGTGTCTTCATTTGTAGGGTAGTGATACAGAACGAGATGGAGTAGTCCCAGAAAAGTCCTCTCCGGAAAGAGAGAAGAAAAAGGAACAATCAGATGCCTCTAGTTCTCCCAGAACATCAAAGCATCATTATTCAAGATCACGCTCACGGTCAAGGGAAAGAAGACGGAAGTCAGGTATGGTCTTAATGTAAGCAAAGTTGCTTAGTAATGTCTGGTGTATGCCTGTAGAGCTGAAATATCCTTAAAGCTGTTCTGGAAAATACACAGACCTTGCTCTAGTAACCATTTAGAACTGGAGAAAAATCAGGCTCATGATTTTGGCTTTGTAAAATGTGTTATTGAAACTCTCCAATTTTAATAGTAGATATCTTAAGGAAGAGTTCTTGTCAGCATTCATAGGATGTCAGGGGGAGGACAAATGGAAAACCATGCTACTTTTTCTTCGTTTAATTAGTTATGCTTAGACTTTGCATGGTCGTGACAAAAATAAGGTTACCTGGCTGTAGAACGTGGCTGCAGTGTGACATGGGCTAGTTTTTCCACTGTTAGAGCTCAATTAAATACATGCAAACAAAAATCCGGGAATGACAAGTGGAGATTGCGTTCTGCAGCAGATGTTTGAATAGTGTTGTTTGTTTTCTAAATGTCTATTCTTGACTTTGGGGAGTGGAATAACTGAAAAGAACTAGAAAGATTGTAGCCAGCTGTTCTCCTCTTCAACTTGGTAAATAACAAGAAGTGTTTTCTTCTTCAGATACTGAAGGAAGAAAACACAGAAGCCGGAGCAGAAGCAAAGAGGTAATTAACACTTTGTAGCGCTTAGGTAATTGTACAATACATCTTAAAGTATCTTATAGTAATACACATGTGTAAACCTATATAAATGACTTTATGGTAAGTACAAGAAATAGGAAACTTTAAGCTTAAAAATGGATATGGAGATCCTTTCATAGTGAAGCATGATTGCAGCCATCATGTTGACAAGGTAATAGTTTTATAGAAAAATGCTTTCAGAAACTAGTAACTTAATTTTTTTTTCTTTTTTTGGTGGAAGCAGCCAAAAGAAAGAATTCATGTGGAGAAATAGAATGGTGTTCTTGATGACTTCCACAGAGCTTCCATTAACCAAAAGCCTTGGGTGTCTGTATTCCTGGCTAGTGTTCAGGACTTCCAGTGATACTTACCCATCTACTTAAGGATATTAAAAATCATTCCCCACCTGACTATGCTCTGTTTATTGCATCCTTCAATTGTGAAGACTGTCATAGCTTGACTAACAAGCTGAGTGAGCTGGAAACATGACAGTGGCAGCAAAAATTTCAGAGGGCTGTCTCTTTTTTTGAAATAAACGAATATGTGTGTATGTATATATATATATAGGGGAGTGAGAAGAGACAGCATCAGTAATACCTTAAAATAATTGCCTTACACACCAGAGAAGATGTGAAACAAGCAAACCAGGAGCATTAAATTAGTCACAAAGAAGCTTAAGCCATGTGGGGCAATAGCAGGCTGGGTCAGATGGGGGAACTTTCTAACTTATAACTCCTGTCAGGAAGTTCTCCTTCCCCCGTTCTAATGGAAGCTCTGTTCAAAAAAAGGAGAAAAATAAAAAGGAAAAGAAAGATAATCTAGGAGAGTTTTTGTGAAATTGAATATATTGTTTAGCTCACATGATAACATTTCTATAATAAATCATACTCAGCGTGCTAATGCGCGAAGAGACTGAACTGAAGACGCTGCAGACTCAGATAGCAAAATTATAAGCCTACTTCATGATAAGGTAACTATTAGTCATTCAAACTCATATTTCCCTTAAAAATATCTTAAATCCGTTATGGGATATAATGGTGGTTTATTTCTAAGGGTGTGCCTGGAGGATGTAATTTAAAAAAAAAATCCTTTCTTAGAATTACGTCCAGTGTTTTGCCATGCTGTTGAATCTAACACAATTTGTTTAGTAGTTTGAGTTTCACGGAGAGAACAAGTGAGGAATAATGTCCCGCAATAGATTTACTATTTACATTCATTTGCAAGATTAAGCTCTTTTGACTGTAGGCTAAATACCGGATATCAGTAATTCTTTTTAGTGTGTATATCAGAACAACTGCTTATGTAAATACGTTCTTAAAATTAATGTGCAGGTAACATCCCAAACTTCAGATTTTTTTATGTAACAACTGACTGTTCAAGGAGTTAAGAATAAAATACTGTAAATGCAGGAAAAATGACATTATTATATACTTGAAGAACTATATTAAGATCTGTTTAGAAATGAATATATTAAGGAGTTAGTAAGGCTTGAATAAGTGGGTATTAGCTAGTTACAGAATATTCCCCAGACTTTCTTTCAAGAGAGCTGTAGTTATAGGAAAGGTTTTATGAATGGGTAACAAATTTAGATAAGCAAAATAAACCTTTGAAGAATTGAGTTTTAGTCTAAAATGAATATATTGTGCTTAAATGGTGATTTGAAACATAATATTACTTAAATATAAGACTTCAGTGGGCTTTGGTTTTGTGCTCTAAAGGTTTCAGAATAACTTGGATATATTAAGAGAAGGTGTTGATGTCATGACTTAGTCTCTAAGGAAAACACTGGCAAAAATCAGGCCTGACCTTGCTAAGTATTTTTAGCATTGCAGCTATAAAAAGGAATCTTTTTTTAAGAGGTACTGCAGGAAGAAATTGCGGTATAGTGGAGCAGCATATCTTTAATTTAAAACTACTGTAGGAGGTCTCAGCGATGCACCTTAAATACTAAAGATGGGGTGTCAACCATATAACTTTGTTTTTTAAAAATCATTGGAAGTTACTGACTGATGGAGAGTTGTGTTCTAAAAATTAATTACCAAATGATTAATAGAAAATCATTTTAGTTCTAAAAGCAGGAAAGTATATGCTCGCAACTTTGTATAAATTTTAGTCATCTACTAGGACTAGGCAAATACTAAGTATTCACTACAGATACGAGTGTGTATGTATATGCATATTCATAAGTTGTCAGATACTTAAAGGTAGATAGTTATGTCTTTGGAATGGAGACCGTATCTGAGAGTGACGGTTCCGTTACAATGCTGTGAACTCTTATCTGGTAACACTGTAGAAATACTTTGAGGGATGCTTTAGAAACCCTTTAGACAGTGGGGAGGCGGGAAAAGGGGGAAAATTGTAGGGTGCATTTGCAACTTTGAGTAGTTGGTGGCATTAGGTAAAAAAGCCATCACTCATCATTGAGTTACACTCCTAAGGTTACTAATGTTGCATCACAACTTATCATTTTTTATCTTCTGATACCCATACTAACTCTCTTTGTTGCACTATTTTCCTGAAAGAACCAACTTCTTCTTAAAACAGGCAAGAAGACATGAATCCAAAGAGAAGTCCTCCAAGAAGCACAAATCTGAAGACCACAATGACAAAGAACATTCATCTGACAAGGGAAGAGATAGCTTAAATTCATCTGAAAATGGTGAGGATAGACATAAACGCAAAGAGAGAAAATCGTCAAGAGGGAGGAGTCATTCAAGATCCAGATCTCGTGAAAGGTAAGTTCATTTACACAATTATTCTTTAAGTGCATTTGCAAAAGCGGTGTTTGTAATTCTGTAAACTACTGAAATACAACTTAATTATATTTCTGACCAAATTTAATGCTAAAGCATTGTTTTTTATTGCATGTTTTGATTTTCATTGGGTAGTGCTTTTTTGCTTTTCCTGCTACTTTTTTTTTCAGATTGGTTCTGAGTAAAAGTATAAAATATCCCTAAGGCTTTTTATAGGTGACCTGTCTCATGTTTGTGGTTAGTATACATAGTGTAGAAGATATATAAACAGATGATATTAAATGTTCTCTGTTGTCAGTGACAGGAAGGACAAACCTTAGCAATGTCGTGGCTTTGGACCTTCTAAATGAAGAGCTGCTCAGACAATGCTGTCTAAGCTTACTTGCTCAGCAGGCCACCTACCACCCTTTAATGGCAGGATTGCTTGGGACAGACAGGTTGCTGCCAGCAGAATGTTTCAGCCAGCTGTGCTCATAGCAGAGGGATTTGTAGCAAACATGCTAGCAAGGGCCAGGCTTCACCTAATAATACACTGAGAGACTGTGTGACTTGAGCTGAAATTTGGGCATCTCTTCCCCTAAGGTATTGGATACCATGGGGAGGAGGAGAGTTTTGTTGCCTTGAATTTAAGATTCCTGCATCAGATTAGTTTGACTGTGTATTTATTTTGAGATGTGCACTTTAATGAAAGACTAAAAATAGTTGAATTGATGATTATGATTGTTTACCTAAACTCTGCCTAACTCTTGTTGGTTGTGGTTCGTAGTAGTGTTTGATTCCTTTCCCATTTCATCTCCTAGCCTTACAACTTAAACTATTCCAGGCATGAGTTCTTCTGTGTGTAGTTTGCAGTCTCCCCACCCTACCTGATGTATTTTGCCCTGTGGTGACGAACCTGTATGTAAGTCCTTAAGTAGAAGCTGAATTTAAACGTGAGAATATATGTAAGAATTTGGGACATGTGTTTCAGACGTCATCGTAGTAGAAGTCGTGATAGGAAAAAATCCCGGTCTCGCAGCAGAGAGAGAAAACGACGTATAAGATCTCGTTCTAGATCAAGATCTAGACACAGACATAGAAGTAGAAGTAAAAGCAGAACTAGGAGCAGAAGCAGGTAAGGTGTTAACTTCTGTATATGCTTAGTGGTGGTGTTCAGTTGAATGTTCTGTGGACTGACGTGTAGAAGAATGATGGGTTTGCCAGTTAATGGCTGTTCAGGGTAACTACATCTGTTTGAATTTTTCTCTGCTGTATTGATACTGTGGATTAGGTACTGGGAAAAGTTTATGTGCACTTCCAGAAGCATTTTTCTGAGATGGTTTGAGTGTGTCAGCTTGTCATAGTATGATTTCATGTTAGCGATTAGAAATTATTAACTAGTTATTTTGTGGGCATCTTATAAAACCACCATTTTAGAACTTTAGACTGATAAATTATGTAAGTAACTTAATATTTTGAGTGATAGTGATTACCACAGTTGAAGCTCTTCTGTTTCTTATACCACAACTAAATTTACTGATTTATAAAAGATATTTAAATAATATTTAAGTGGCAAAAAACTGAAGACTAAGGCTAAGTGCTGATTATTAGAAGACTGAGATACAACTAAGCCTTTCATGTGTTTAATTTAGGACTAGTGTGGTTGGCAAAGCACTACTTGAAAAATGTTGTGCTTATTTCTATATATATTTATGATAAAAGGGAAGTTTAACTGGAAACCGCTGGCTGTCAGAGCAAATACTCTGATAAGAAGCTAATCCTGATCAGCTCCCCAGGCTCGTTTTGAAATTAGTCTGCCAGCTGGCACAGTTAGTGTAGTGCTACAGTGAATTCTGAAGTAGATGATTGCTTCTGACCTAAACATACTATTCTGTGTTAGTGATTACTGACTACTTTTTGTCAAGTTCAATATGAGAATATTTATCATGTTAATTTTTCTCCTTATCTTTGGTGCTTTCATTTCTTACTCCGTATCTGTTTGACAGGGCTAAGATCCATGCCTCACTTGGAATATGCCTAGAGCTGAGGTTTTCATCAGTGTGTAGAAGTTAATATATTCTGATACTGATGAATCATTCAATGTTTTGATGTAGGATTCTGAGTCTATTTTTATCACCTGTGCGTTCTTAATGCCCTGTAAGATTTTCAGAATAAGTAAGGTGAAATATGACTTAATGTCTACTACCATTCTGTTTTTCCCCTCCTACGTGTTTCAAGTATGAAAAGTAGTTTGATTGCAAATTGGTGTCCTCTCAGAGCTCCCACGAAAGTGTTGACAGTGTTGCAGTTCATTTAACAGTATTTTCACTAGGGTGTTTTAAATGGCGTATTTAAAGGGTGTACAAGTTGGTTATTCAGCGGTGGTATTGAGACTTTAAGATTCTAGCACATTTGTGCAATATTACAGCATCACTTGTGAAACTGTTAAGACTTTTCATGCTGAAAAAGTAGATGGATTACATGGTTTGTGTCACATTTTATTTTGGCATGCACTTTATAATAAACTTTCAGCTGGGGTGAGTAGTGCTGGGTTTTCAGTTGGGGTACATTACTTGGGTTTAATAGTGTTTAAGCCACCTTCAGCATGATGTGTAAAGCTTTGGTTCCCCATTATTTGCAGTTACTATAGAAGATGCACATTTACTGGTTTTAAAAGTCACTTTGAACTTTGTGTTTAATTGGTCCATGAAAACCTCACATGCCAGAGTAGCTTTTTGCTTCTACAGTAGAATTCCAGTTACCCAAAACGGAACAGCAAATGTGGGAAGAAAAAGTAAAGGGTAGTCATAGCTTAGGAATTTCTTTAACTGGAAACACGGTTTGTTGGGTAGTGACTGCCACAATCCATTTCTTTTAAGTACTGCTTTTGTCTTCCAGATCCTGGAGAAGGAAAACAAGTAGGCCATGAATCATAAAATGGCTTGGGTTGGAAGGGATCCTAAAGATCATCTAGTTCCAACCCCCCCTGCCAGGGGCAGGGACATGTCCCACTAGATAACTCTTGCTTTTTTTTTTTTAACAGTAGCTAGAACAGTTCAAGTTCTGGCCTCAAGTGAATTCCTTGGAAAGAGAATTATAGGGCAAACCTCGAGGAAAAAAATACGTGGAAGTCTACCCTGTTAAAGCTCAGCTGTGAAATGAATTCCCTTATTCATGAAATGCAATATTTTTGTGTTACAGTTAACAGGCTACAACAGAAGCATTTGTAAATAGCAGAGCGTGCCTCTCTTGACAGTTCTTTGCATATTCTCAGGCTCACATTTTCAGGTGATCCGTCCTCACTAGCATTTAAACTAATGTTTTTGTTCTGTGAGCAGTAGACCTTCCTGGCAGTTCTGTTGTTCTGATTAAATGCTAGGTGGAAAACATGATGCCATCTGCTTGTTTCAAATGGAAGTGCTTAAATACAAAAGCTCAAATATTTATTTCCTTGATGTTTACCAGTGGAATAAAGCATCAGACCAAAGACAAGACCAAACTACAATAGTCAGCATGGGGAAAATGAAGGTATCTTTGAAACATGCATTACATCTTATCTCACGAATGCAGATCTGTCACTTCCCAGTGCCTGAATCTGCATCTTGTCATCTTCTATGAAAAGATAAGTCTTGCCTCCTTTGTATTCTACCAGATTTGTCATGTAAACAAGGATTTATTTTTGTAACTTCAGTCTACATTTCATGATGTTAGGAGATGCTGCCCAAGTCACAAACAGAAGAAACAGTATATCTGAATGCCATTCAACGTGGCTGTTGTTGACTTAGCTGTTTTCTCAAGTGAGCTATTATCTCAAATAGTTGATAATAATATTGAAGTATAAAATTGCATAAACGTCTTTGTGCATCACAACTTACTGTTTATGGCAAATCTGGGAAAGATGAGTGATATCTTCTGTAATTTAAGCTTTGTTGGACACTTCCAGTATCTGTGACTTCTCTAACATTCATGTTCTAAAAGGCTTAAACAGGAATAAACCTCTTGTAATGTAGATATTATAGATACTGGCAAAGAGAAATACCGGTATTAGTACTTTGTATGTGTATTTTGAGTGGCTTTATTTATGTGGGAATAGGTATATATGTCGAACAACTCTACTTGGAAGGAGGTGGGGAGAAGTTTAATTAAGGAGAATTGAACTGAATGTCTAATATATATATTTTAACTGGGTTCTTTTCAGATTGTCAGGTTCCAGATAATGCATGCTTCATAGTTCTCTGCACAGGGCTGTCCTTCTCAGGAGTAAACCCAAGACAAAATCACATGTGTTTAAACCAGGTCTTACCTCTAGCTTGGTAGCCTCCCTCGAACAGTTGTCCAAAGCACATTAGTGAAAAATATATGGAGGGGAGAGAGATACTAATTTCCCTAAGTACTACTCCAGTTTTGAAATTGAGGCTTCTGAAAATGCTTATTTCTTAACATAATTATAGTGCTGTGAGGTCTTTTGTGGTTTTAGAACATCCTTGTAACTTGACACATTTTGTTTTTCTTGCAGTTGACTTTAATAAAAGTTACATTATGGTTTTTTTCTTGTCAGGTTTTAGAATGAAAATCTCTAGAGCAGGTCTGCTTGTTCTAAACACTAAGTATAAGAGGGTAAAAGAATACATAGAATTACTTTCTCTTACATGATGCAGTTGGAAATCTTCAGTTTTAGCTCTGTCTTGTTACAAGGCAAGTGTGACTGTTGCACTGTTTTAGTATAGTCTTTGTGAAAACTGTTCTTGAGAGCTCTCCAATTTAATCATTAAGCAGTTGTTCAGAGTTGTGATCAAACACTTTATGAAATGTTAAGGTATGTATGTACCTTCATCATTTTAGCAACTATGTTAACTTTGGTTACAGAGAGCGAAAGAAAAGAATTGAAAAGCCCCGAAGGTTCAGCAGGAGTCATAGCCGGAGTCCGAGTCCACCACCTTTTCGGGGTCGAAATACAGCAATGGATGCACAGGAAGCATTAGCCAGAAGGTCAGAAATTGTTGTGATTTTAATGATATGTGATATGGGCAAAATCAACAACAGCAGCTTGTCTAAATATTTCTACTTTCACGTGCTTAATTCTAGACTGGAAAGAGCAAAGAAGCTGCAAGAACAGAGAGAGAAGGAAATGGTTGAAAAACAGAAGCAACAGGAAATGGCTGCAGGTAGCCCATATATATTATGTTTATTCCTAAACAATAGTGCGAGTGGAATATAGAGTAGACTTATGTGCAAATTTTTACACTCCAGTCCAACAGGTGTGCAGATTGGCTTTCTTTATGGAATTGTTAAACTTGGTCCATATAGAAGAACCACAACTTAACTAGGAAGCATTTGAAAAATGAAACAATGTGGTGTCATGTTCAGTGTGTCCTGGTTCCCCCCCCAAAAAAAAAATAAAAAAGAAACCAATTGAGATTTCTGATCACTTACCAAGTGAACAAAAAATATGTTATATGTTAGGCTGGTAAATGACTTCACAATCACCACTGGACCCTTCCTTTGTGCATCATTAAGCATAAGTTTGAAAGTTGTTACGAGCTGTGGGGTCTTTAGAAGCACAAGATACGTGAATTTCACTTCTAGTTTACTAAAATTATTGGAGACCTCTTTCTTAATATACAAATATCATGTACTTTTTCATACATTTGTTATTTGGACTTTTTCAGCTTAATGCTGATGAAGGGAAGTGTGTGGCGGTTTTGGGGGTTTTTCTGGTTTGATTTTTTTTCCCAAAAAGGTCTGAGCATATTGTCTGATAGCAAGTTGCCTTTCTTCTTCAGCAGCTGCAGCCACTGGAGGCTCCGTCATTAATGTCGCTGCGCTTCTGGCATCTGGAACACAAGTAACTCCTCAAATAGCAATGGCAGCTCAAATGGCAGCACTGCAAGCAAAGGCACTAGCAGAGACTGGAATAGCTGTACCTAGCTATTATAACCCAGCAGCAGTGAATCCCATGAAATTTGCTGAGCAGGAGAAAAAGCGGAAGATGCTTTGGCAAGGCAAAAAGGAAGGGGTAATATTATCTTTTCTTACTTTGATGAAACTTATTTGGAAACATCTTGCAGTCAGACAGTGTAAGGATGCGTATTAACATTATCTCCAGCACAGTCATACCTGTTAGAGTTTCCCTATTAGCAGCAGCCCAAGGTAAAACTTAAGGAGTGAAAGGTCTAAGTAACTAGACCTGCCATGACAAGGCTTCCAGGCTTTATGGAAGTGGAGCACAATCGAGTATCCAAACAGAAACTGTACCTCTGTACTTCACCATAGGCTTCAACAGACTTCCCTCACAAAGAGTTTCTGTGAGGATGCTGCAGGGATGTCAGATATTACTTGGAAACCTGTTAGTCCAGCTGTGCTGTTGCTACGCAGTGGAGTTATTTTCAAGACTGCGCTTTTGCTTGCTACTGTGTTGTGACATTAATGGAAAAAGGTGACGGGTTTTTTTGTATGTGTTTTTACCTTGTACAGGACAAATCACAGTCTGCGGAAATATGGGAGAAATTAAATTTTGGAAACAAGGACCAAAACGTCAAATTCAGAAAACTGATGGGCATTAAGGTAAAGCATTCTGAATGTGTAATTAGGTTTGTTAGTTGTAGGATAGTGACTTTGTTTGTTTGTTTGTTTGTTTGTTTGTTTATGAAGTGTACCTTAACCAGTAAAGCTATTAAGTTAACCCAGTTCTACCTGATGTAGTTAAGAACTTGAAGTATTCCTTATTACTATATTCACAAGGAGCATCTAAATCTGAATTTAATTAAAATTCCAGAATTTCATTATGTTTCTGGCAAACAAGGCACCTGTAACAACAGTGGTAAGGGTGATGAATGTTCATAATCACTATTGCTTTGTATAGATAAGGTAATTGGAGACTTACAAAAGGCTTATGTTTGAATGAGAGGGCCTGGATGAGGGCCTCTCCGTGTTTAAGGTTTAATTACTCTAAAACGGTCCAGCAGTTAAACTGATCACTTGCATTCTTACTGGCTTTTGTAAACAGGAAAGTGAAATTCTGTGTGGTATGTGGTAATTCTGCTTCCTACCTGCTCATGTTTTAACTCTGTTCTAGAGTGAGGATGAAGCTGGCTGTAGTTCGGTTGATGAAGAGAGTTACAAAACACTGAAGCAACAGGAGGAGGTTTTCAGAAACCTAGATGCACAGTACGAAATGGCAAGATCACAGACTCATACGCAACGAGGAATGGGATTGGGTTTTACATCTTCAATGCGAGGAATGGATGCAGTTTGAAACGGAAAAAAAGCTGGTTTTAATGTTTGGGACTATGGAAGGTTCTTGTTGAAATGTTGGGTCCTTGTTCACCAAAAAGCTAGCATTCTAGCTTGCATGGGTGTTGCATTGACTTTAATTTATTGAAAAATACAATTTTTTTGTAAATATCAGATCTGTGATACTGGTGTTAGTGTTGTAATCAGTAATACACACTTCCATTAAACTTGACAGAGCTCTAGAAGGACAGACAGTATTTTTTAGTTCCAGTTCTACTTTTCAAACAAAGCAGCAGATGGGATGCTCATACATGGATATTTCGTGTCCACTGTCTTGTGTACTTTTGTACTTTAACCTTGTACAGTTATTTCCAATTCTTGAAACATGAAAGAAACATTGTGTAGATGTTATTTAGCAGTCTGGGCCAATAGGCACATAATCCAGTGCAAAAAACCTGGTTAATAATAAAGACATTTTTTTCTCTAAGGTCTTTATGTTAATTAAGTTGTATTTTGGGCTAAACTCTTAAGGAAACTAGTTAAGAGATGTCAGGGAGGCTTGAAGTCTGAAAGAGAGTGTTTGTTCTACTTTGCTTATGTTGAAGTAGAGTTTTTATCAAAAAAGGACATTTGCAGGTTGTGTGTGGGGGTTGCTTTGTTATTTTATCCTTTTGATCCATGCAATACTTGCAAATTTTAATAAGGAGTGGGAGATAACCAAAAGGTTGATGAGAAAGGTAAGAAGTTGGACCCCCTTGCTAGCAGTTGTGTGATTTTTAGTGGTTGACGGAAGCGGGAGTCCCTGTACTGGAGCAGAGCTGGACTGGGAGTGTGACTCCTTTTCAGGGAAGGGGTTTTACTGTGGGCAGCCTCCTTAAAAATACTCTTGTCCCGTACCCTGCTGCTGCCCTCGGTTTTCTCTCCACCCCTAACCACTTCTCAAAAGAAGAAAACGTTACCAACCGGGGGACTCTGCTGGCAAGGGCTCCTGGTGGCGGCAGCGACTCCAGCACTACAGCTTCCAGCATGCTGCTGGCAGCGAAGGGCGAACTACATCTCCCAGCGTGCAAAGCGCCCGGGGCCGGTCACCACCAGGGCTGGGCGCTCCCGGTGCACGCAGGGAGTTGTAGTCCCTCGGCTCCCCAATGGGGCCGCGGCGCTTCCCGCTGCGAGCGGCGGCTCCGCTGCCCTTTGCCCCCCCGCCCCTCCCTTCCTGCTGCAGCTCAAGATGGCGGCGGAGGTGGATTTTGGGGACCGCGAGCTCTTCCAGCAGCTCGAAGAAGCGGCCGGGCCGCCGCCACCGCCTCCCCTCGGCTTCGAGGAGGAGGAGGAGGCGCCCGAGAAGGCCTTGGAGGAGGTGTACGAGCGGCTGCGAGACCGCGAGGAGACGGTGCGGCGGCTGCGGGCGGAGAATATCCTGAGCGGGAGCCGGGCCTGGGCCCGTCACCCTGAGGGAGCCGGGGATCGGGGCAGGGGCGGGTGCTCCTGACTCCGGCTTCCCTCGCTTCGGAGCAAGTTTTCCCTTGAAAGCTTTCATTCTCGGAGCCTCCGGGTCCGTGCCGGCTTCGCTTGGCGAAGGAGGCAGTTCTGGAGCGCTGGGGTGGCTGTGAAAAAGCTTGAGGCTGGGCTCATCCTTTTTGCCTTTCGAGGGAAAAAAAAACAGCTGCTTGTTCACTTCGTTAGCCCATTTTTGACAGAGTAGACATAATTTTCAACTCTTCGATTGTGACTGGTTTCCCTGAAGCCTTTTCGAGTTTGATGCTACTGCAGAGTGGAATCTGAAATTGGTTTGCTAGTGTTTTTTGCTTTTTCTAAAGTGAAATACTGCAAATCTGATAATTCAACCGGAGTGCATGTAATAAATTGCACTGTTTGGGTGGTCAGAGCTAGTCCTCCTTGTCTGCGTTTTTGTTCGTTTGGGGTTGTTTTGTTGGAGGGGAGGTGGTGTTTGTTGTCTTTTATTTTTTTCAGTTTATTGTATTTCTTTAGCAGCAGATGGATTTGTAAATACTCTGTGCAGTGAACAGAAGGGTCTGAAACCCTGTTGTTATTCCACAGAATTCCTGTTAGGTGTTTTCTTTGATCCTTCAATTAATGAAGGTGTAGGTCTGTGTCTTCTGAAGAAAGCAATGTTCCTTAACAATAAGTTAACATCAGGAACTTAAAAGGAAGCTGAATATTCTGACTCGTCCTAGGTATGTTAAAGCTGATTTCAAATGCTTTGTATGACCTACTTGTGTTTCAAATAGTTTGTCAGAGGTAGCAGTTGCCTGAAGTAACGGTGTCTGCCACACTTGAAAACTTTGCTTCTTTGTCTCTCTCCCCGTTCAGATGTTTGGCTTCTAAAATGCTATTATCATTCTTGAAAAGTCTTTTGGACTTGAATACCAAGAATTTAGTTTGTGTTGCTGTAACTTTATTTATTTGTGTGTGTCTCTCTGTTTATTAAACTTTTGTGTCTTTTTGAAACTTTTTGTAAAGTTCAGTAGTGAGAGCAGTTGAATTAAAATGACTGAAAAAATAATCTCATAAGGTTTTGTAAGAGTTTACTGCAGTTAGAAGATTTCTGTAGTGTGGTGTTCTGTTTTGTTTTCTTTCCACCTCACACAAGGCAACTTGTGTTGCTTAAAAGAGGATGATTTCTGTTTAAGTGAATAGGAACTTCCTAAAAGGACAGAACTTGTATTAGCCAAACCTCCCTCTCTCTGGACAATAGACTCCTTGCCGTGATGAGGGATAGGGAGCAAATTTAATACTGTAACTACTGTGTCTGTGTCTCTGTTCTGTCCTTCTAGTGGAATTTCAGTGGACAACTCCAAACTTGATGGACCTCTTTTACAGATCCTATTTATGAACAATGTAATTTCTAAGTAAGTACTTTCCAAGAAAAAGCAATCCTGACAGGAAATTGGAAATTGTTGTTGTTTGGTTATGTTAGTGTTTGCCCAAAGGACAGATGTTTTATTCACGAACATGAACTTGTTAAGCTTGAAGGGGAGAAAGGATAATGAGCAACGCGACAAGAGGTCTGTTGCTTACATTAGCAATATCTGATTTTATCATTAAATGCGGTCTGACTCCCAGGAACTTGGAGTGAGTCTGAACAGCAGTTTTGAGTGCTTCAAGCATTGTGAGTAAATACAGGAAATTAAATTTGACCTCCCTTTGAGTTGATTTTTTGCCTCGGTAATACAAGGGTCCTCTATTATAATAGATGGCACTCATGTCCGTGGGCTTTGGGCAGAGCACAGGAGAGAAGTTGACTGCCCCTTTTCTAATGTTTTAAGAAATAGTAAGTAGCAAATGCTTAAAAAGCAGACATTTGGCATATGATTTTGCTCATGTCTTTGTCTCTATACTTTTTCTTTTTACTCCTTTTAGGCAGTATCATCAAGAAATTGAAGATTTTGTTTTTAACTTAGTTCAGAAATATGAAGAGCAGAAGAAAGGTGAACAAGAAAAAACACACTTCAATATTAAGCCACAGGTACTTTAAACTCACGTTGTTCGTAGGTGCTTCTTTTGCTGTCTCATAGTGGGAATATTGAAATACTGCATTACTGAATAGCTGAGTTCTAGGTGGTTTTTCCTGCTTAATTGCAAATCAAAGTACTATCAAACCAAAGTTTTACAACTTTTTGTCCCAAAAATAAAGGCCCAGGACAATGAAAATATCCTTTTCGCCCATGAAAACACTTCTTCAAAATTGTTCCCAGTGACACTTGTGTAAAAGCAAAGTAGTAGGTTGGTTGAAATAATTGAGAAAAGGCTGTAAAGTACAAACTTAACACATCCTCTTCTGACAGTGTTTGGCCCATCTTTGAGAATATATAAGAGCACAGGTGAACAACATAATCTGGACATTTCCAGTTTCTTCTCTCAGTTTAGAATTTTGAGCTTTACTTAACATTCACTGTTTAGCATTCACTTTGAGTGTAAGGCTGAAATGGCACATTCCTCTCCATCTTTCTCTTAGCTTTTGAGGTAAGAATAAAGATGTTCTTATGTAGCATGTTTCTCATCGTTAGAAATTAACTGTATCCTCCTTTGAACTGTGGAAAGCATTATGACTAATGTGGTCATCTCCATCGTGTTGTTTGACTAATGTGAAAGAATCAAACTTGTATTCTGTGTTCCATGCCCTTTATGTACTTTAGTAATTTAGGAACTTTTATTTTTACTGTTACTTTAAATTAATTATTTCCATTTTTACTTTTCATCAGCCCTCCAGTGTTCTTTTGGAAGAGGACTGTAAAACAGCAAGCTCAAATTCTCTTAAAAAAATGAAAGAAGCTTTTAGCGTAAGTTTTCAACTATATACTCTTCAATAGTAGATCTCATTCTTCATCCTAAATATGCAATATACACTGCTAATAACATAAGACCTTTTTAAATTTTATTTATGAGTGTGATAGCTGTTAAGTTCAGCATGTTTTGGCTACATTAATGGAAAAAAATACTTATTTGTACAGGTGTGGGTGTGTATTATTTGTAAATTCTTACAGAGTGGGGGAAAAAACCTGGAAGTATTTCAAGCAGTGTAAATATATAGAAATGCTACCAATCTGACCTAAATACTGACACATTTCTGACAATTTTCTGACTTTTTTTCTACAGGTTGTAGGAAGTGTTCTATATTTTACCAATTTTTGTCTCGATAAACTGGGACAGCCTATATTAAATGAGAATCCACAGCTGACAGAAGGATGGGAAATACCTAAGTATCCTGTTTACTCAAACAAGGGGGACTTTGTATTTATCAAATTCAAAGAAGGCCAGTCGGTAAATTGAATTCCAGTTCCGTTCTGTAGATTGTACATTCTATCAACGCCATATCAGTTATTACAGAAGAAAAGTTTTAATGGGTAATTAATGAGATTTTTCCTGGAAACAAGTATCTTGGCATGATTGGCTTACAGATTTTTAGAAGACTTCTATGCTTGGGAAGAATGAATACATCTTGTGACTTCAGTAATTTCCTGGGGCAGTGTGCAGTCAGATTTGGAATGACAGCTCATTCCAGATACAATTAAGCGTTCTCCTTTTGTAAAAATTTGCTGTCTGGGGAGAAGAAAAGGGCTTGGCAAGCTCAAATATTCAAGTTGATTTTTTTTTCCCCCCCAAATGTGGGAGCCAAACGGAAAGTATTTTAATTGCAGAACGCTCTTAACTTACATCCATTTTAAAGTTGGTTCTTTGCTGTTTGTTAAGGACAGTATTGGGATTGAGGAAAATGTTGGAAAATGAATAAATTGTGCAAGAAATTTCTCCATCTTTCTCAAGTAGTCTTATCTCCCCAGTTTTCCACTATTACTTCTGCCCCAGAAAAAGTCAGGACAAGAAGCAGTTTCTCAGTTCATTTTTGCAGTATCCAGTTATCAGGCTCATAATAAAAATAATTTCCTAGTGTTAAAAAATAACTTGCATCTAAATGAAAACTGAGGATTTACAAGCCTGCCAACGTGGGTTTTATTCTGCCTGCTGTTGTGTGTGCACTGTGCTGTAATTTTACACTTGGAAGGCTGTTGCTGTTACAGTGCATTGTCAGTCCTGTTCTCCAAGTGATACTGTACTGCCTCCAGTCTCCAGATGAAAGTAGATGCCAGGGGAATTTCTTAAAAAATGCAGTTAAATGTGGCTAAACTTTCACGTCTGCCAGCTTAGGTGTGATATTGTTCTTTAAATGTACTTACTGCATCTTTCTCTAGAGCTTCCTTAGATGACATTAAACCTAAAATGGCACTTGGAGTTAAATGGTCTTTGAGGTAGCATGCTTCTAAATGACTGAAATACTGCACTTGATTAACGTGTCAGTTCAATTAGAAACTGCTTGTCTTTTGGAAAGCAACTGTTAAGATTCTGGAAACTGCTGCTTCTGAACTCAACTGAACCTCATAGTCTTTACCGTACTGGTTCACTTGCAGCCCTCTTGTTTTCTCGTATGTTTTTAGATAAATGGGCAGAGCAGCTGACACATCACAGTGCAAAAGCGAACACAAGTATGCAGTATGACCTGGCCCCACCTTCTTGAGAAATTAGTTATATTTTTGAAACTCTACAACAATATGTTATTAGATGATTTTATTAATAATATTAGACTATTAGTTTGAAACTTCCTGGCTATAAAGAGGAGGACTGTAGCTGATCAAGTGCTGATAAAGAACAAAATTGGTTATTGCATAGAAATTACATAGGAAACAAAAGGAGCCTATCTTAGCAAACAGCTTTATAATAGATATAGATTTATAGTTTAGACTTCATATCAAGGACCAATCTGTAACTTAACCAAGAAGAGTCAGCGTTGTATTCAAAGCAGTGCTAGGTTTTCACTGATATTTTAAACAAGAATGAAATTTTGCTTCATCCAGTAGCAGTTCCTTATTGAAATCAAAAGATATCAGCAAGTTTTCAGCCAGATTCTCTCCCTAGATGGACAAGAAATACAAGTTAAACCAAAAAGGTTTGTATTATTCTTAAATATAAAGTTTTGAGCTGAGAAGTTCAGATATACGCTGTGATTATTCCCCACTATACTAAACCCTGAACGCACTTGAATGATGAGTTTAAATGAAGTAAATCAGTGCTGAGCTTTGCAGTCAGTGGGTGTCATTTACTGACTTGCTTTAGGAAGGACCTAAAATCAAAGTGTAAAAACCTTCTGAAGTTTATACTCTGTTCTTTTGGTGCTTGCCTTTTTAGTGATTACTTTGTTGTCCTGGCACTGGTGTACTGTCATCATTCTTACTGTTTTGTACACCAACTACTGTGTGATTGTCTTTATGGGTTTTTAAGCCAGACTTGATGATACAGCTTTTTATGGGAGGTAAGAAGTAAAGCAAATTGTGTTTCCAACTGACAGCTTGCGTGGGTCTTTGTGGTCACTGAATTCAGATTTTGTAAAGACCAGGCGAGCTTTTAGTGGGAATATCAAAGATAAAGAGGCCGAGTTAAACTTTGGTTTAATGAGAAATACTACCATCTGAATGGAAAGCAGATTGAAGGGTTGTGCTTGTGATACGGGATGGTGATAGAATAATTGGATCACTGCAGAAGGCTTCTGTTTACATGCTCTGTAAAGATGAAGCAGAACATGCACTTCACTTTATCTTATAAAAGGCTTCAAGAGGTTGGAGTGTGTGGGCATTACCCTGGATACTTGTTCTTGTGTCACGTTTTTGTCTCCACTTCTGGTTCTCATACTAATTCAGTAAAAATGAACGTTCACAAAGGAAACATTTCTCTAAAATGTTATGAGAGATTGAGATTTTTCCACCTTGTAAAGTTGAAAATGTTTGCTGCCATGGTATGAGTTTACAAGGAAAATTACTCTTGAAGCCAGCTGCAGTTCCATTTTCCGTTTTCAGTGTACAATTTCAAAATATGCATAACTTGTTCAAACTGTGAACCAGGACTTTCCAAAGAAGTAGTCATGCTCTCCTACTTGTTTCTGCTGATAACTGATTCTCAGTGTTGTAAAATGGATCAGACCTCCAATGATACAAGCATAAAAAGATAAATAGAGGTATTAATGTACTACAGGCATATTAATTTGAGATCTTGCTCTTCTGTACTCTAGAGTTAAAAGTATTGTTTTCACATCTTCACTTTGCTGCCTCTGGACATAACATAAGCTTTAGTATATAGGTTTTGTTTTCTTTATTGGCACTATCTAAGCAAATCTTCACATATTTAGTCAGAAGCAGAAATCCTTCAGTGAATACTCTGTCTGCACCATGACACAAGGAAAAGCTTTTCCGCTTTTAGGGCAGTAAACTATGGGATCATGTTGCCCAGAGAGGTTACGCAGTCTCTATCCTGAGAGCTATTCAAGACCCAATGGGATAAAGCCCTGAGCGACCTGGTCTGATCTCATAGCTGACCCAGCTTTGATTAGGGGACTGGATTAGAGATTTCCCAAGATCCAGCCTGAATTATTCTGTCACTATTCTGTTCCCTCTTAAAGGAATAGACCTCTATTTTACGAGAGATTAAAGCTCCATTTCTGCCTGGAACTACTACTTTTCCACTGTAATTTTCTTTGTCGTCTTTCTTGCCTCTCCACATGCTGTCATGTGTTTTCATTCCCCGCCTTCCCTCGCCCTGCCAGTGCCATATCTCTGTTTTTCTCATTTCTTGTGTTTTCCTTAGGATTGTGAAATAAACATTGTTCTGTTACTCATTTTAAGATTGGCATTGAGCAGTCAATTTAAGAGAAGCAGAAGATAGCACATGAAATAAGCAAGCAAGGCTTATGTTTTAAGTTTTACACTTAGAATTAGAAAACTCTAACAAGCCTTAAAATAAATAAGTGCATTTAACACTGCAAAATTATTTTCAGGCTTAACTTCTTGTGCGTTTTTTAAGCAGGCCAAAACCGGTTTGTTTCAATTGTGGTTCTGAAGACCATCAAATGAAGGACTGTCCACAGGTAAAGTCCACATCAGTATTCCAGAGTGCTGCTCTCCGAGAAATATTTCAGAGTAACTGCACCATTTAAAAATAATTAGCTGCACTGAGGCCAGGATGTACGAATGGTTATTCGTCATTGTTGATTGGATGATGCTGTTCATTCTTATAGGTTTTGACATACTAAATTAGAACATAATTCTGTGGCATAGTGGTTTGTATGTCTCCTTTAATTTATGGAGGGACATTTTCAGGCTGAACAGTCTTTACTTGTATTTAGAGCACTGCTAGACCTGGTGCAAATGCTCTTGTTTCTTTGCTACATAGTTTTCATTACAACTGTAGTTGTATCACATGTGATAAATGATTAAGCATGCTGAGGGCAAGGTGTAACGGTTTTATGTTGGATGAAGGAGTGCATGAATTGTAAATTGTCCAAATCTAAACTTGCCAATTGTATTATCTTTAAGCCACGAAATGCAGCTCGTATAAGTGAGAAGAGAAAGGAGTTTATGGAAACTTATGGTGAAGCGAGCAATCAGAATTATCAGCAGCGTTATCATGCAGAAGAAGTAGAAGAGAGGTTTGGAAAATTTAAACCAGGAGTAATTAGGTATCTCTTTTCCTTCCATTAGCTGTTGCACTGCTTTCTGGAATACCTTTTCTAGCTGTGGATTGCCAGATGTTACTTTCCAGAGTTCTGTTAGGTCCTTCTGCTGCTCTTAACTATGAGCGGTTTATGTTCAAATTTGTTTGATAAATAAATTTTTTTTTAATAAATTGCACAGATACTTTTCAAATGCAAACTCATAACTAGCTTAATAGTCCTACCCTTTCCCTAATGTAGGGAGAGAAATGTTGCTCTTTGGCTACTCAAATTGTGAATATATTATGGTCCTAAAAACTAAAAATGCATGCAAAATTCTGAAAAAATTAAGCTTTAAGTGCCCCTTCTTCTCTTTTTCTCTGTATTCAAAATGTTTAGAAAAAAAAAATCATTATGTGGCTGTAGCAGTCTCCACAGAAATCACCAGGAAATCTAGTGGAGTGTTAAGTTCCACCCTTCCTGTCATGATACGTACAGTTAAGGCCATGAATCAGAAGTAACAAGTTGAGTGAGTTGTTCTCAGTGTATAAATAATTTTCCTAAAATGTTTACACGTATGAGAAATGAAAGTGTTAAAAGTTATCTTAAATATCGGAGCTCGGTTTGTCCTTAAATTCTTGTACCTGGGACTGAAGACAATATAGTTTGAACTAAAACTAAGTGATTTTAACCTGACAGTTTAAACTTCAACAAAATATTCATAACTTCCTTTTGTCAAAACTCAGTTTTACTGGAGAATGTTTTGTTTTCTTAACTTAGTGGAGAACTTCAAGATGCACTTGGTGTCACAGATAAGAGTCTTCCTCCGTTTATATATCGTATGCGTCAGCTGGGTTATCCTCCAGGTTGGCTCAAGGAGGCTGAAATGGAGTACTCGGGACTTGCGCTTTATGATGGAAAAGGTAAGGAATGCGCTGTGGGAATGTGGTTCTCAGTACACAGCCTATTTTTTCCTTTCTAAAGTCATGTAAGAATACTCTTTTTTCTAGCCATGATGTGACAATGAAACAACTTCTGTAATGACTGCATTGCATAGATGAAGACTTAATGTGATTTCACTCTACTCAACCCTTGCTATTAGAACATGGAGTTCCTATGAAACCGTGCAAGATTTACAGATAGCCTGTTGTCAGATTTCAGCTTCCTTTTTTAAATAAACTTCTCTTTGTGAAAGAAACCATACTTCCTAGGTTCACTAACTTACTAATATCATAAGAATAAGAAGAACAATAACAAGCAAGGAATATGTTTCTTGAAACCAAACTTAGCAAGTAATTTACCGGTTTTTTACTTAAGACAACAGTTATGCTGCATCTCAGAGAACAGTTCTGATGCCATTACTGAGGCTTAGTAATGGTGTATAAATAGTAGTAATAACATAAATACCCAGTTAGGTTTCTGGGGAAGCTTTATGCGTGTATCTGATAGATTTGGTCACTCTTTTTCCCTCTGTGGACTACAAAGCTTTCTATCAGTACTTTCCAAAAGCCAAACACCTGTTCTTAAACCCTGTGGATTTTTTCAATAACATTTTTAATTATCAATAATAATTATATTTCATTATAGATGATGGTGGAACAGAAGATGGTCAACAACCGAAACGCACCACTTACGATGTTTCTAAGTTGATAAACTATCCAGGCTTTAATATATCCACTCCAAGTGGGATCCCGGATGTAAGTGTCTGTCCTCCACATTCTAAACAATATGGTGACTAACATTAAATTTGACTGAAGGCGATTAATGTTTTATATTCTGCATCATTTCTTTGAATAGGTCTTTATTTTTGAACACCTGGTTTGGGGTTGGGGGCTGTTGATGTAATTTAACATGACATCTGTCTATCCAGTATCTGTTACAGCTCTTGTGGGTAAGGTCTGACAGTGCTTCTGTGGTGATTATTTCCATTATGAGACCAACAGGAGCCTAGAAAGATAGTTTAATTTTTTTTTAACACAAAACTTCGCATATCAATGCCTGTTTCTCCCATCCATCTAATTTTTCTGAATGTTCTTGGAATGTGAAAATTGCTGTGTGTTGTAAATATAATTTCAGTCACAGAAAACTACATCAGACCAGTGCACAACCTATTGAAAGCTTTGTAGCAGCTAGGGTCGCATCAGAAGTTCCACACAGTGGGTGCCCTCTTAAGCACAGAGCACACAGAGAATCTCCTGTACCTGCTGCTGAATTTTGTTTTTAAAAGCGTTTTAACTTACTGTTAGTAGTGAATTTCATCACTGATGTTAAAGCCTGTGCATTAAAAAGAAGCACTTGCATGTTTTTTACAGTTTTACATTTGCCCATTTAGTGGCCTCCAAATGTGGTTTTTTTCATTCAGTATTCTTAACCAAGGTTCTGAACTCAAGTTTTCTTGAGTTTTCGATAAAAATTAACAGTTTATCAAGTAAGCCTTTTTTGCCTGAACAGTTATTTCAAGCAGAAGCCAACCGCATGCAATATTGTCTCTTTTTTGCTGTAGGAATGGCAGATGTTTGGTTCCATCCCCATGCAGCCATCTCAACAGAAGGATGTTTTTGCCAACTACCTTTCTAATTTTCACATGGTGAATATACTTCATTGTTATTTGCGAGAAAGAGTTGCCTTGTAGTTACGGTAGCCAATGGTGATCTCTTGTTTATATATTTTTTTGCACAAGGGGATTGGCTTTCTTATTGACACTACCAGGGGTGAAATGCTGGGTTTATCTGTTCTATTAAAAATTATCTTTGTATGTAGAACAAATTCCATTTTTCATTTAACAAAAGCAGATCCCAATTGTGCCATATATTAAACAGTTGTGAAAAAAAGTTTGCTATAAAATTTTTACAGCCTAAAAATGGTCTCAGTTCCAGCCTTCCCTAAAAAGTGAAAATCTTACTTGCCATAGTCAGGATTTACAGTGATCTTAACTTCAGTGACTTGAGAAAATACGTGGTAGTCCTGTCTGTTATCATCCTCAGGTCTTCTCTGACGTGACTATAGCCTAGTGTTACTCAGTGCAGAATACTTCGTGTTAAGAAAGAAGATGTATGCGCTGCGCTCTGTCCCAAAATGTAGTGCCATATGGAATTGAACAGTAAATCCTAGGCCTGCCAGGAGAGGATGTGCAATACTTGAGTTGTGATGGTCTCATAAGATCTAGGTGTCCAGGAAGAATTTGGCTGTAATCCTGTGTTAGGAATGCAGATAGTCTTTGCTTTTGCCACTTAACCCTGAACAAGATTACATTTCTGTTTAGTTGCATTAAATCTCGCAATCTTTGTCTAATTTATACCCGAGGTAACCAAATGATTGTAGTTGTCAAATTACTTTAAGTATGTTCTTATAGCTGGAAATGTTACCTTTTACAATTTAATACTAAATTCTTTTGTTTTCCTGGATAATTTCACTCCAGCCAAGTCCAAAATCTAGCAATAAGAGGGCTGCATCTCAATCAAGCTCTCATCAGTCAAAACGACCAAAAGAAGACAGTTCAGAGGTACCAGCAGCTGACATGGACATAGATTCTGGTATAGCTATTCTGAATTTTTTTTTCTTAGTTTCAAGTTTTATTTTCAAAATAGCTTGCTCTGAATTGAAATGTCAGTGTTCATAAAGAGAAACCGGTGTCCTAGTATTCATTATGGTAGTAATTATTATAACTGCTAACATAAGCTAGCAATGTCCTACTAGAGAAGCAACTGGACCTCTCTACAAGAAGCTTTCTCTGTTGCTGTGATTGTCATCTCTTCCAGTAGCATGCAGGAGGTTTCAAGTGTATACAGAGCAACAGGAATGTTAGGTTACAAAATCCAGTCTCTTTACTTCAGGTGTATCTTAATAGAAACTTCTGTTGTGAAGATCTCCAAATCCTTAAATATTTGGATGAAATAATGTAGGAAGTTACAAGCTTACAAATTCTTAAAAATTAGTCAAACTCACAAGAGGACTTGGTGTTGTTTAAATGTTAGAATAGCTGGAGAAACTTCTGGCTTTCCTTCTGAATTTCCCATGAGGAAATCCTTCGGTGTGTCTCAGTGTGGGATAAGTTCGATCTCAGTACGTTCAAGAGTATTATCTTTTTTTCTTTATTTTTTTTAATGGCAGAAAGCAGAGTTAAAATTCCCAAGAACATAGTTTCAGTGGATATTAAACCCCTCAAAAGGTTTGTTTTATCTCAGATGAAAACCAAGGATGAGAAGAGATAAGCTAGTTCATCAGAGCATTGACACTTTGAATCTTTTCCTAGTTAGGTTTCAGATTCTAATAGATGTATTTCAATCTGTCTGTAGATCTGGAAGTGTCACAAAAACCTCAAACTCCTAACAGTTTTCAGTTCCAACCTCCACTGCCACCTGGACATCTTCCAATGTCAACTCCCCCTCCTTTACCACAAGGAACACCACCACCATCTCAGCCTTCAACACCCACCCACACTCCTCTTCCTAGGACTACTCTGCCATCTAATCCTTCTAATGATGTTCCTCAGCCAAAAATAGTGGACTCGGTGATGGATGAGGATACTCTGACCTTGGAAGAGCTAGAGGAACAACAGCGATTAATCTGGGCAGCACTAGAGCAAGCAGAAAGTACAAACAGTGACTCTGATATTCCTGTTGATACCCCTTTAACTGGGAATTCTGTTACGTCATCACCATCTAGGAACGAAGTAGATCTTGTTGCAGAAGTAAGATCATCTGATAAGGTTACTACGGTGGAAACAAAGTTTTCTGACATTGGTCAACAGATACCAGAAAATGAATGTTCCAAAACAGGTCCTAATCCAGGAGACGGTTTACCTAATTTAAAAGAGCATCCTGATAATACAGATTCGGAAGGCTTGCTGGATAACACTGTGGTGGCTTCCAACTGTGAGGTTAATAATGGAGATGAGGCAGGTGGAGATAAAGTGGTCACAAGCCTTGAATCATCTGCAAAAAACTCCAGTCTTGTTCCTGATATGAGCAAGTTTGCTGAAGGGATAACACCATTTGAATTTGAAAATATGGCAGAGCCAACAGGTGTTTATCTAAGAATAAGAAGTCTGTTAAAAAATTCCCCAAGAAACCAGCAAAAGAAAAAGACTTCATCTTAACTAGTCTTCCTTTGTTTCGTTGTGTCCAAACCCCTGCTTCCTTATCTTTCCTCCTCCAATTTTATGAACTCGGATAGCCTTCCTCATCCTTTTGTGAGAAGGAGAAAATCTTGACAAACACAGCTCTGCCCTGTTCTTCCTTGGAAGTCAAGTCAGTGCAGGGCTTCTGTATTGACCAGGACCACCTATGAGGCCAGAAAATATGTAAGAATTTTCCTAAATTGCACCCTTCCACTAAGGAATAACAGGACTGTTCATTTGTTAAGAGCGATTTACTCGCCAATACATGAGAGGATTTCCCTGTCACGAGAGGAAATCCTCTAGAGAGGATTTTGTCATTTGCTGTTCATTACTTTGGCTAAGATTTATATTGTCTTTGAGTTTCAGGTGGATTGGTGATTTTTTAAATACCTGTCCTTTGTACAGTAATCTATACTTTATACATTTTGCTAATTACTCTGTAGATAAGTTTAATATATTCAGAATGTTTTTAAAAAGGTCTGATATTAAGATTTCCCACATCACAATCCTGGCAATTGGATGAAAATAATCGGGGATTACCAGCATTATCTTTACCGTTTCAAGTATTTTTATAAATTATTTATGTGGGTCAGATTTAATTACCACTGTATCTTTTGTAACATCATCCTTCGTGTAAACTTGCTGTACATACGTGTTCATTGTTGTGTACAGAGGTTTAATAAATGAGCTTTTATATAAATATTTGTTTTTAATAGGAGTCCTAAACTATCAAACCTGCTCATTTTTGAAAATAAACTGTTGGTGATAACTAGAAAAACAAGCTTATGAAAATGAGGAAAAGAGTTAAATATTTAAGGAAGGCTCGCAACTATTTGTTTCAGATTTTCATAATCAAGGAGCTGTTAAAAGCATTTTAACTATGTAAGCAGAACCTTACCATACCATTCAGGTTTCACAATCTGAGGAATTGCCCACTTCTGAAAGCTTAAAAGTGCTACAATTCTGCTAATTAATTGTTCTAAAGTGGTGTGTCCCCCCCACTTCTCTTAATTGTCTTGAGAGGCACCTGTAGGTGAAATGACTGTTATTTGCATTGCCAGCAGAGGGGGCCCTGGACTGACTGAGCTGGGTTTGGCTGAGCTGGCAAAGCTTGCTTTGTCCTTACATGTATGCAGGGAGAAAGTTTTCCTCGCCAAGTGAAATCTGCAATAAACCAAAATATTTTCAAGTATCCAAGAAAACACTAGTGAAAGGGTGATGTTCAAAGGCGGTTTTGATAAGATAACTTCAGAGACTGAATTTCTACTTCAAAATTCTTGGCTTTGCAGATCGTACACAATTCCCAGCGATTATCTGACTTTAGTGCACTGCATTTGAATGTTTAAGAAAACCACAAGCTTTTTGTAGTTGAAGCTTTTATATTTATTTATTCATTTTCTTTTTTTCCTCCAAACTTTACAGGAAGGGAAAAAGCAAAGTACCTGTATAGTACCAGTTTGTCTTCCAAGAGACTGAAACAAATTTTTACAGCATATACCAAATTTTGTATTTGGAAAGCAGTGGTCAAGGTAAATGTTCCTTGTATGTGCTAAAAGGAAAGGTTGTTTGGTGTTTTTCAGCTTTTATGGGAGAAATAGTATTACTTTCCATAAGGAATTGATATTGAAATAATACTAGGTCTGACATGAAAAAACTGAGACAAAACCAGTAGCTCAGGAACCAAGAGTGGGAGGGGAGAGACAGAGATGGGTATAGAACATGTTCCAGCCTGTCAGGGTGAGACAAGGCTCAGCTCAATCACTTCATGCAGTACGGGTGGATATAGTTCAAATGCAGATGTTTTTTACCCTCAGATGGAAAATGTCGGTGTGTGAGCATGAACCAGGAGTTCCAATCAAGACACTGCATCAGCCCATGACTCTATCTGTGAAGCAGGTTTTAGCTAATAGCATAACTGTGCTTGAGCACCTGCCCTGTTCCCCAGACCTACTTCCCTCTTCCCAAAGCCCAAAGGGGCCTGTTTTTTGTCAGCAGAAGTTGTGAAAGCCAAAACGCTTGAGATCCTCAACATCTTTTCAGAAGATGATCTGCAGAATTGCTCTGCATACTGGCAGCATCTGTACACAGCTGTGTGTCAGCTCAGAAGGGAAGTGTTTAAAAGGTGATCGTAGCTGATTTTCTGAAGTTTTTGAATAAAAAGTTGCAGGGTCAGTGTCTTGTTTTGGTAATTTTTGTGCCACGCCTCCTTCTACAAACTTTGCAAAGAAATCTCTATTGGGAGGCATATGGAGATCTTGTACTTTCTCCATGCCTCCTCCTCTCATGGAGTTAAAAGCTCATAATGACACTTAACACAAGCCATTATGTGCTCTGTGCTGCATCATTCGCATGTGAATTGCAATGTGATGTGGGGCATGAGGTAATGATTTCAAATGTACACACCTTTTGGGTGTGTTCAGGTGCTCATATTTTCAACATGCAGTTCTCTCTCCACACCTCAGATCTTTTTTAATAGCTATTAGGAAATTCCTTAGTAGGGCATGCAGCCTAAACTTTACAGGAGTCCTTGTGTACTCCAACCTTGCTTAGAGAAACCACAAGATGTAAAATGTCTTTATATGCTTAGTATCCTTTAGGGCTCTGTGTGTTCACAGTAAAATAATAAATTACCCTTCCACCTAATAGATCAGAAGAGATGTCTTCTGTGTATGTACAAATTCTCAGACTCACCCCTAACTTAGCTGTTAACTTTATTGCTTCCAAGATTTATACTGAAGGCATTAGAGTAAGGGTAAAATGAAGTAATTTCAGTGACGTGGCTTTTAATGTAATGGTAAATTCTAGTTGAAATATGTTAAATACTTAATTTTATAAGGCTTTGAATTTTAAACTGTTCAGCATTTCTTATCACTTTGACCACTCTTGTATTTGCTGCACGCAAACTACTTGGAGATACAAAGAATTGGAAGATGATTCCTTCTGGTATCTAAAGCAAATAGTATTTGAGGGAGGCCGGGGGTGGAATGGCCTCTGTCTGGGTCCATGTTTTATATCCATTGGAATCTTTGTCCAAAGCAATGGGACTGAATAATTGTTCCCTGCAGTCTGCTGCAATTGAAAACTTGTGTCCTATGCTGTCACACTTATGTACATACTTGAATTAAAATTATCACAAGCAGGATAGTTCCCATTTAGCAATCTTGTTCTTTAATGTAATGGAAAGTGCCAGGCTTCTGTAAATACCGAGTCATCTGTGTGCTCAGAATTATTTTTTATGTTGCTTCTGTGCTACTTTTGCTCCTTTTAGCCTCGATATTATCCCTATTTGTCTCGGATATGTGTTTGGGGGTAAGTCAAGTATCATTTGGTTCCAGTGCTCATTCTTTTCTAATGGTATCAATATAATTAATAAATAGGTGACATGAATGTTTTCCTGTATAGTCAGAATCTGTATGATGAATTGGTTACTTATAAAAGTTCCCCTAATACTTCTTTTTACTTAAAATAAGATTTTTTGTAATGTCAGTGTTTTGATCTCAGAAACGCAGACAGCCTGTGACAGGAACTGCATAATTATTTGCTTTTAACTTCTAGTAATTGATTTTAAATGAGGATAATCAGTGGTGTTTTTTTTAAATTGTTCTTTTAAATATTATATTGTTAGTTGTCTTTTCTATGGAAGACATGGTCAGTAGCGATAATTCTCTGAGAAAATTGAGCAGAAACAGTGAGTAGAACCCTCACTTGTCTGTGCCTCTGATGTAAGAGATACAGTTAATTAGGGATGAGGTCTTATCCCCGCTTTTTCTTTCATGGTTAGGAATGAATTAATCTTGATTTCTTAGCTATTTATACTTTTCTTCTCAGTTGCTATGTATCATTGCTACACTGAAGATTATTGTAAGTATTTAGTTTTTTTAATCTGTCAGGTACAACAACTCAAATTGGTTTTGTATATTGAAACTGCAATCAGGTCACACTACAACGTCTTAGAAAAAGCTGAACAGCAAAGTATTTCTGGTACTTTTAAGTCACATTCCCATGGTGATGGGTGTGGCATAATAACCTAGATTAGAGCTTACTAAAATGAATGACTAATAAAATTTGCAGTGAGGTGGGTATAGTGTGAGCAGGCATCACTCGGATTTTCCCACAGATTCCCACTGGCACAGTACTTATGTTTGGGTACAGCATTCGGAACAGCAAAAGTATTTAAAAATGCTTATGCATATCTAAAACCATCTAATCTGTGCCAAATATTCATGGTATTGGTCAGGTGGATAGTTGTCTCTCAAAGATTTGCATTTCTAACTTATGTTTTTATAACCTAATTCACAGTGCTTACAGTGTCCTGAAAAGAGAAATAGCTGAGATCCTAGAAGAAGATACCTGAGACATGTTAGCTGCTAAGAAGAATTATTTTTCCTGCAAACAATAAGACAAGATTGCTGGGGGGGGAACGAAGAGGAGGAAAAAGCTCAAATATAATTTAAGTGTTTCAGATGCATTGGTAGTTGCCATGGAACTCCATAGTACCTTCATTTTGTAGCATGGCTGTATTGCCTCTTGTAGGTAAATGCCATTTAAGGTTGATGTTCCTAAGAATATGTTGTAGACTCATGCTTATATTTTGAGGGAGAGGGTATGGAAGGCATGAGTCAGAGGTAGGAATTGGTTTTGACCCTTGGAGAAGCTCACAAACAGGATGGATTTAATTACATGGTAATTAATGCATGACAGCTGGACACTTCCTAAACTTCAGTTAACTAGAAGCAATGAATATCTGACATAAGATTTTTTTGCAATGTCTATTTAGCTGTCAGCCAATAACCATAGAATAACCAGGTTGGAAGAGACCCACCGGATCATTGAGTCCAACCATTCCTATCAATCACTAACCCATGTCCCTCAGTACCTCATCCACTCGTCCCTTAAACCCCTCCAGGGAAGGGGACTCAACCCCCTCCCTGGGCAGCCTCTGCCAGTGACCAATGACCCTTTCCATGAAAAATCTTTTCCTGACGTCCAGCCTAAATCTCCCCTGGCGGACCTTGTGGCCATTCCCTCTCGTCCTGTCCCCTGGATGAAAATTTATTTACCCTTTCTTTAGAACTCAACACTCTCCATAATAACAAAATCCCTTCTGCTTTGCTTCTCTGCAGATGAGAATTCAGCTGTTGTAGTATTTACAAAAATGGCAGAATGATTTGCATAGTTCATCTTTTTTTAATAGACTCTAGATTATCAGTTATGTGTGAAATGAAATGCTCATAAAGGTGAACATTATTGTTAAAATAAGTACCTTATTTAAACAAGCACGCAGAAAGGATTCTTTAAGTGCTGCCTGTTCAAGTACTCTTCTTTGTTATTTTACCCATGTTGGGTAGAACAAACAATGTGAAATTGGATTAAAGCTTGTCTTGCATAGCAGGAAAGTAGCAGAAAGAATGTGGACTTGCAGAGGTTTTTTGTACTGCTGCTCAGTACCACAGCTGACCTAGGGAAAGGAAACAAGTACATTAAAAATGGAAAAACTTCGTGTAGCTTTTCAAACTACTCAACTGTGAAAGTAACTACCATGTCCACGGTATTTATTTTTTTTTGTTAACCGTTATTTAGCACTTGAACTTTATTAGAAGTTCTACAGGGACAGTGCAAAGCTGCCTGTCTTAGTTTCTATCTTCAACACTAAGACAGCTCGGAGTTGTTGTGTCCCAAACCAGGTGCAGAAATCCGATACGGTTTACAGAAACCTAGCATCGTGCATTGAACTACATAGATCTGAAATCTACCTATGTGGTAATGAACTGTGAGACAAAAAATCAAATTAATGAAGGAAAATTATGGGGAACAATACACTTGGAGAAAAACACTTAGTTATTAGCATCAGATCAATACAGAAAGTTCAAATCTGTGCTACCAGAAATGAGCACAAAGGTTCACAACAGTAGCTTTGAAGCAAACATATTTTGGGGAAGTGTTTGGTAAAGTTAGTCTGATCTAGTTTTTACCCTAATTGCAGTTTTTGCGTCAGGGATGATTTACATAGCTAGGGGCTGCAGGGTCCGTTTTTTCGGTTAAGCAGTCCTTTGCTGGCTTCGCACTTCTAAATACAATCTTAATATTTAAATCCTGAAGTCCTTATTCAGCAAAGCTTTCATCAGATTTTGCAGGGAGAAAGAAGAGTTGGCTGTATGTGGATTGGAATATCTGTTTCAACATCTAATGGCCATGGGAAGAGAGCCTCTGACATTTAGGAAGTGAAATTCTGACATTGCTAAATGCTGATCTAGTTAAAATCTATTATCTGACGGGCTGTGTCACGCCGTTTTGTGCTTTCCCATGCTGGATTAATGCCAAAGAACGAAGCCAAAACGAAACCCAAATTGCAATCAGTCTCCAGCAATGGAACTGCTTTCTCATCACCCTTTTGTTCGAATGGCATCATGCAGAAACTAAACCGTCTACGAGGCTGCAAACCGAGGTTTGCTTTGTGATTAATTCAGCAGTTGTGGGCCGGCTCTATTGCCTGTTTGTAAGAGGTAAAGAAGTGAAGCAGAGCTGCTTGATTCAGCCTTGGAAATGGGTATTAAATTGTTGGTGTTGGTGTTGGAGCTACTGCTACAGCTGTTTAAACTTTGGAAATGGGAGAACACCTGGTTCCAATGCATTGCTTCCCAAACACAATAAAAATTCAAATGTTCAGTACTTTAGAGAAGGAATTATATATTCCTGGGCATCAGCACAAAAGGAAAATGGAGAGAAGCAGCAGACGGTGAAGTTATTCACCCATGAAGTGCTATGTGCTGCACCCCTCCCTCCTTTCCATCCCTCTTTCTCCCCCTCCTTTTCCTCTCCATCCTTCTCCCCCTCCCATTTCCCCATCCCTCCTTTTCCCATCTTTTCCTGCTCTCTCTCCCCCTCCCTTCTCTCCATCCCTCATTTTCCCCATCCCTCCATTCCTTCTCTCCCTCCTTCTCTCCATCCTTCCTTCTCCCCCTCCCTCCTCTCCACACAGTATCACACAGAATAACCAGGTTGGAAGAGACCCACTGGATCGTCGAGTCCAACCAATCCCACCAATCCCCTCCATCCTTCTCCCCCTCCCATTTCCCCATCCCTCCTTTTTCCCATCTTTTCCTGCTCTCTCTCCCCCTCCCTTCTCTCCATCCCTCATTTTCCCCATCCCTCCTTCTCTCCATTCCTTCTCTCCCTCCTTCTCTCCATCCTTCCTTCTCCCCCTCCCTCCTCTCCATCCTTTTTTCCCCATCCCTTCTTCTCTCCATTCCTTCTCCCCTCCTTCCCTCCCCCCTCCCCATCCTTCCTTCTCCCCCTCCCTTCTCTCCATCCCTCCTTTTTCCCATCCCTCCTTCTCTCCATTCCTTCTCCCCTCCTTCCCTCCATCCTTCCTTCTCCCTCTCCGTTCTCTCCCTCCCTCCTTCTCCCTCCCCTCTTTCCCCATCCCTCCTTCTCCCCCTCCCTCCTCTCCATCCCTTTTTCCCCATCCCTCCTTCTCTCCATCCCTTCTCCCCTCCTCCTCTCTCCTCCTTCCCTCCTTCTCCCCTCCGTCTTTCTTCCCCTCCCTTTTCCCATCCCTCTTTTTTCCCCATTCCCCCTTCTCCCCACTCCTTCACTCCCTCCCTGCAGCCGGCGGGCCGCGGGGGCGAACAAAGCCGGGGCGGACAAAGGGGAGCGGGCGGCGGGCCGGGCCGGGCCGAGGGGCGGAGCGGCCGGCGCTGCTGCAGTCCCCGCCCCGCCCCGCCCCGCCCCGCCCCGGGAGGCGCCGCTGCAGCGGGGGAGGCGGCGGCGGGCGGCGCGGGGCCGGGGCGAGGCGAGGCGAGGCGAGGCGGTGAGGCCGGGGCTGCGGGGCGCTGCGGGAGCCCGGCTTGGGAACGGGGCGCCTTGAGAGGCCAGGGGGAGCGTCCCCGGGGCGGCGGGGGGGGGCTGCGGGCGACCCGAGCGGAATGGGAGGTGTCTCGGGTGAGCTGAGGGCTTCCTAGTTGGGGAGGGAGCGCCCTGAGTGAGCCTCCCGGTTTGGAAAGGGGTCATCCCGGGTGGGAAGGAGGCGGGGGGGGCATCTCGAGTGGGTTGGGAGCCTCTCAGGTGAGCAGGGGGACGTCCCGGGGAGGAGAGGGCCATCCCAGGTGGGCAGGGGGCATCCTGAGTGGAATGGGAGGCATCGCAGGTGGGCTGGGAGCGTCCCAGGTAGGGAGGCGGGTATCCCAGGTGGGCCGAGAGCACCCCCAGTGAGGAGAGGGTCATCCCAGGTGGGCAGGGGGACATCGCCAGTGGGCCGAGAGCATCCAGGGTTGGGAGGGGGGGATCCGAGGTGGGCTGGGAGCATCCCCAGTGGGCATCCCAAGCGGGGAGGGAACATCCCAGGTGGGTTTGGGGCACCTTATTGCCCTGGAAGCAACTTGAGTGGGGAGGGGGGCATCTCTGGTGGGCTGCAGGCCTCCCCGGCCTCCTCTCCCAGCACACAGAGCCCTCAGGTGTCTTCATAGTTTGTGAGGAGTAGGTAGAGATATGAGGGTTTTGCATAGACCTTGCTTGAGTCTTACCCTGAGAAGATGTAGCGCTGCGCTGAGTTACTGGTGGCCTGAGAGGGTGATTCTAGGCAGAAGGGGTCTGAGTATTCCATGGTGAACGCTGACCTGCAGTGCTCAGCATCCCGCATACATAGAGTCATGGAATGTGCTAAGTTGGAAGGGACCCACAGTGACCATCGAGTCCAACTGTTGTCCCTGCATAGGACTACCCCACGCTGATGTTTTACTGAGAAATTGTTTGGGTTATAATTTCCCTTGGCTTTTTGGGGTTTTATGTCCGATCCCCATGCTTGTGTTGTTTTCAAAGCTACTCATGTGCAGGTGAGCTGTGCTTGTACTGCCCTCAGTTCTGGGTGCTCAGCCAGCGTTCCCTGCTGTGTTTATAGCCAGCGTTAGACCTGTGGCATCCCCAGGCAAAGCTGTGCTCAAGGCCCCTCCAGCTTCTCTCTATATCACCCGTGCTGCTACCTGAGGCACGTTCTTATTCTCTTTTCCGTGCCCCAGCTGTCATGGGGCACAAGGTAATTGTTGGTGTTACTCACATGTTAATTTGCCTCCTGCTGCATTAAAATCAGGAGTGAGTTCTGCCTTTCATTGTAACAGCTTTGTGTGTTTTAAATAATAATAATACAAAGTCAACACCACAAAAAAACATCGCTTCCAAATCATGGGGAGGAAAATGTAGTCTGTGATTGTGTATGTTCATGACTAAAAACACGACTGTGAGGCGAAGGCTCTCTCCTCCCCACCCCTTCCGTCACCCGTGGGAAGGGTTTTATGGAAGTTCACAGGTTGCTTTGAGATCTTTGAGCAGAAAGGTTTTAAAACATGCAGTATCTGTATTGCTACGTAGGAAGAAGAAAGAGGAGAGGTCCAAACCAGGAAATGCTGTTATGCCTGCCGCTTTGCAGAGAATTTTATTTAAAGGACAGAAATGCATATGTAATTCTGAAACTTGCAGTGTCAGAGAGGGATTTTTCTCAAGCCTGGGTCTGTGTGCCTGCTACCACGTGTAACAAGATAGCAATTGGGCACCGCCGGGGAAAGTAAATAACTCTCCCTCTGCTTAACAGCAGCCTATCTTAGCCTAAGGAATGTGTAACTGTTGAGGAACTGACAGAACTGCTTCCTTTACGTACTGAACGTAGAACGGCTGAAAGATATGTTTGTTCTTGGTTTAAAAGTTGTGTGATTTTGGAGTTCTCTTCCTGTCCAGTCCTTACACGTGCTGGAAGATTTTGTGTTTGTGCTGGAGTAGTGTAAAGCTTGGTGTGTATTGAAGGGACAGGGATGTATTGGCTGAAGCAGAAAAGCTTGGAAATACGATTTCAAATACCGATATCTTTAGGGATCAAGAGGGAGATTTCACTTGGCAAAATAATAAGTTTTGTAGAATTTGTATGGTTTCTTTTAAAGAGGAGATCTCAACTTTCTAGACCAGCTGTGTTGTAACCTTCTTGGGGAGTTGAACTGTAGGGAATAAACAGCCCTTTTCCTCCTCTGATTATCCTGTAGGAAGGAGCAGTGCTCATATGTGCCGAGTGCTGTGACTTTGTGGAGCTCCTTTAGATTTCCTGCCTGAGCTATAGGCTGGGTCTGTTACCGTGTTCTGAATGTGAATATCCAGGACAGCCTATATTTACTTAACTTGGGCAGATTAGGTAATTCCTTTAGTGTTCCTCCCTTTATCCTTTTAGCCCTGTTAAAGTTTTTCTTGGGAGTGACCGAGAATATTTCAAACTAGGTCTTCCTTCCAAAGAAATAGAACAATCTCTCTTGCCAATATGTTTTTTCAGAACTGCTTTTCTTTCTCTCTCTCAAACATTCAGGTCAAATGTTAACTCTGTATGTTGAATGCAAGTTTTCTACTGTTTGAATATGATGACCATGAATGAATGCAGCTCTTGTTTAATCTTTTGGCATTCCTTAGGGACTCCTGGCTCTGCTGGCACGTATGAAAAGTAGTGCGCTGGAATCCTTATTGGACTGGCATGTTTAGAAATGCCTCGGATGGATGGTGTTTTGTTATTTAATGAAAGGCAATTATATACCGCATTAGCTGTAATCTCAGCTGCCCTCAGCGAGGTGCCAGTTTCTGCTGGAGCGACCATTTCATTCTTCTTGACCAGCAGAACTGAAGCCAGCTCTGCCGGCAGTGTGCTCCCGGATGATTTCAAACATCTACTGCTCTGGCTGTGCGCGTCCAGGTGTCTGTCCTCGATAGGCATTTATTTTTGCTGAGTACAACTGGTATATGGTACAATTGACGCTTAGAAATATCTAACTCAAAAAAAACTGGAAAGGACTTAGGAGATGTATCTCAGAACAGGCTGTGCGTGTTTCTGCCTTAGCGCCTGACTGTTTTCCACCTGGAATCTCTCATCAGTTGTTTGTATAAACTCAGACAGAAGACTCTTGAGTGAATAGTACTGTGCATTCTTCTAATTTTTAAGACATATCTTCTCTCTTCTGTTTCAAGGAGAAACACCATTAAAAGCTGTTCAGCTTTCCTGATCTTTATAATCTCGCTGCCTATATTTTTAGTTTGTTTTGAGGGAAAATTGTAAGGCAAAGAAAGAAACTTGGTATTTGATAGAGTTACCTTATCTGATACTCTTATTCTGCTTCTTTGCTTGGCAGCAGCATCAGTTCAATCTCAGCAATATTTATCCAAGTTCTGTATTTATATTTCTCCTTCGTTATCTGCCAGCCATATAGCAGTCACGGTGCTAATTTAAAAGGCTAAGAGCATGGAGGGCTAAAAAGGGATTGCTGACTTGATGCTTCCACAGTGTGTGAAACAGTTACAGTTTCACCCAAGTCTATCAAAATTAAATTCTTACTATAAAAAGCAGCATCTCTGTTTCAGCTGTTTCAGTTGTAATTGTGTTAAGGAGAAGCTTTGTGTCTTTGTTTGTATGTGTTCAGTTTTGAGGCTGACAGGAGGTGATACTGCCCTCAAACTTTTATTTAAAATTTAGATCCCAAATAACTTAAGCTTGATGCTCTGCTATACCAAAATCGTTATTATTGTGGACTGATTGCACTTACTGGGATAGTTAAAGTGTTTTATCATCATCAGAAATCAGTGTGGGCAGTCAAATAAGTTACTGTCCTTGTTCTCAAAACGGAGCACTTTTGGGAAAGGCAAGAATTTCCTTGGAAAAATGTAGGAAAAGTAAATACTGGTAGTGGGCTTACCAGAAGATGTGGCAATTATTTACTTACTTATTATTTCTTGGGTGAAAACTTTTTCTGTGTCTGAATCCTTGACTCATTCTGTAGAGAATGATGTGTGCTTAGGAGGATCATGTGCTTTCTGGTCTTTTAATAGACTGAGGCAGTGACATTTGTATAATGAGTGTGTACAGTGGCAACTTGAAGTGTTAGAGTTCACATCGTATTTTCTGTGATTTTTTAAAAGCTTTTTAACAGTTATCAGCCCTTACTTATTAATTAAAGATGGAAATCTTTTCTAAAAAAACTGAACAGACTGTGTTTAGAAATAGCAACTTGGATCAAGAATAAAAGACTCATAATATTGCTAGCCCAAAATAATTTTTTACTGTTACAGCCATCCTCTCTTATTCATTCTTCATATTCAGGAGTCTAATTCTTTGTGTATTTTTTTAGCAAGAATCTCAAGGCATTTGGGAGTCTGAATGAGCATGGCAAGTTACAGAATGGTAAGATGAGGTGACTTAAAATGTCCTTGACACAAAATTAAAACCTGTAAGCAGAGCAGAAGCTGTGATGAATTATCTTTCTCAGCATTGCTGTCATCTGACTGATGGTTTGAGGTCCTAAGCCTCTTACTACCTTTCATCCGAATCATTGTTCTTGGTACCATTTCTTAGTTATATGCTGAAAGATAATTTAAGTCTTTGGTCCTCAGTATGCCATGGATCGATGAATTTGCACAGAAAACAGTTCAAGTCATCTCCATGGTATTGAAAAACAGTCTACTGTCTATCTAAACAGCTCTAAAGTTGCTGGTTGAGCTCTAGATTAGCGACGTACTTAACGAGTGACAGCATTGGGAGGCTTTGGGATTGATTCCCAAACAACAAACTTTGTTCTTCCCCAATCCCTTTACATGTGCAAGGAAGCAGGATTGTCTTCTGAGTTCTTAAGGAAACGGAGATTCACCCCTTGATGTTGCAGAAAACCAGCAGCTATTTCTGGAGATGTCCTTATACTGTGGTGTGACGGTTGCTTGATCGTGGGATGAGTGGTGACAAGGTAGAGTGTGTACACTGCCGTGTCGGGACTGGTTTGGATATCCTCTGGGTGTCTTTGTTTCACTGAGCAGACCCGTCGCTTCAGACTAAGTAATGCTTATCAAAACAAATGCCCTCCAAAACAGAGTCGAAAGATTTTTCAGTATCTCAGCTGGCGATCGTGTAGGTATGATTCGGTTCGAGTCATTTGTCAGCCACTCTTCGTTTTACATTCTTTTCATCAAATTGGTGACACTGTCAGATGAGCTGTGTCATACCAGTGGGCAGACTGCCCAAATTATTATGAGTGTTTGGGTTTGTATTTTTATGATAGCAAAAGTAAACTGTATTTCGAATTAGACTAAAACCTGCACGCAACAGTAATGTCCTAAAGTAATCCAAGGCACTTCAGAAGAGCAAAGGTTTGCTCTCGTTCTGTTAGTTTAATAGTTATGCCTAGTTAAAATAAGCAGAGATACACTTCAAGAAGTCCTTTATAAAATTCATATTTATGTGAAGAATGCATTATGAGAAAGACTTTGGGGCTCATTGAGGATGAGGGTCTTTGTGAAGGGTACACCTCTCTAGGATTTGTATGATGGTTGTGTTGCATTGGACTTGAATAAGCTGAAGTGAAATGTCGTAAAAGCATTAATCCTGTCCAAACTGTGGGATTTTCTTGCTTATTTGCTTAGTAAATTTTAATTTCCTATACTAGCATCTGCAAATAACAGATTTGAGAGAAAGGAGAAAGGGCTGGATTCCTTGCTATTTTTTTTTTATTTCCACCTGATGAACTGAATTTTAAATGCAGAAATTTTCCTGGCTTTGAAATTGAGGTACAAAGTGCTGGTTTGATAGGCACATAGCAGCCCATATATTTTGATGCTTGCAGTAAGCAGAGCGTCTGGTAAGCCAAATAAATATGATCTGATGGCTCTTAGCCATTAGATTACTTAGCCAACAGTAAACATTGAATTAAACAATGAATTATTCTGATATCTCTTCTTATGGTAGTGATGTACCTGATGACTATATTCAGATCGTCGTATTACTTGATTAATTGACATTGCAATCCATAGTTTCTGGGAGACAAAATGAAACTGAATTTTGTTTTTAAATGCTCCCTTTCTTCTAATTGCTTTTTGTTGAATGAGTAATCAAATGCAGACTCCAAAATGCCAACCCTTATTCCGCTGAAATACTCCTGAAATTCTCAATTCTGTGTGTCTGTTTTTACATATAATTTCTTAAATTCTATTCATTTAGCTTAAGCGATACCTGAAGACGCCTCTGTAATCCAAATATCTCTAATCACTGAGCAGCGCTGTTAAATTCTTGAGCAACATTCAGCTGATCGGTTTGGTTTGACAGTGACTTCTGCAGAAGCTGTTACATCAGTATCATAATAATTTGTTGTTTGTGACTTGCTTTGTTATCAAATGCCTCCAGTGCTTCCTGGCTCATTTCAGTCTGAACTTGCTCCTCATTCAGTTAAATGCTTTGGAGCTGGCCAAACACGCTGAATTTGCACTGAGTCATGAGCACTGGGCTCAGAGAGGTTTTACCACTTCTGTCCTTGGCTTTGGTGGCTGAATGCAGAGAGATGTTGATGGGAGTTCATAGCTCTAGAATGGTTGTATTTAAGTCGTAAATGGCTAGGAATATGAAGCGTGCAGTATCGTTAAAAAAGAGGTTGTGAAAAGTTAATGCTTGGAGGCTTCCAAGTCCATCTTTTCAGTTCAAATACTTGGGAATTGTTACAGAACTAGCTTTGAAGCTCAGTGTGACATTTACGATGGATATTGTGTGCTGTGGAATTGTTTCATTGTGGATGTAACCCAGCACTTGCAAAACCATGATTCAGTCTTTTTGGTTGCCCAGTATGAACCATCTCCAGTAGACCCAGAACGTGGCAGGGGAGGCATCGTGTCTAGGAAGACCGTTACCTGGGGATGCTGCTCGTCTCTCACGCTGTGGCTCTGCTGACATCACAGCTTTCCCAAACATGAGAAATATGAATGTGTAACAGGTGGTGGTGGAGGACTCTACTTGTGTCCCTCCTTGGAAACAAACCAAGGTGGCAGCAATAGGGAATGCTGTTTAGGGAAGGGTACGTGAGTCCATCAGCTTTCTGCGGTTCATCCTTCTGCTCTGTCCATCTCATTGTTTCAGTAAGGATGTTGGTGGGTACGGTGTAGTCGGGTCAGTTCGTAGACCTGCTGTGGATGAGTTAATCTCATTCCTCTCTCAACCTTCCAGAAGCTGGTCTCTGTGACCTGGCAGATTCTTGCACAGAGGGAAATATTCTTAATGAGGCAGCAAGGAGCAGAGAGCAATTCAATCCAAAGGCATCAATTTTGTTCAAAGCTGAAATATGGTTGAATTTTTAAATTGTGCATGAATTTCAAAAGCCTGTAAATTCAACCAAAAGTGTTATTTTGATGCTTCTGGGAATATATATGCTCAGTTTTTACAGAAACTTAATACCAGCTCAGGAGACCACAAATACACCTTTTAAAGCTGTAGTAAGAATTAGAGCTGAATCACTCAGAAGACATTTATACAATTTAAAGTTTTAAGATTGCAGTAATTTTAGGAGTTGTGAGCATTTGTAGCCATGTAGGATCTGCACTTTTGGGGTACCTCATGGACTGGAAGAGAAAGCTTTCCAAGTTCAAAATCCCAAGTTACTTTCTCTAAAGTCTTGTCAGGGTGTTTGAGGAATGATTCATGAGCTTCTGAAAGCCTGGCGCTGGTGTTGCAAACATCAAGGCTAGGAAGCAGATATTTAAGAAATGCTGTTCAGGCTGTTTTTCAAACATAGTGTGTCACGTGGTAAGTTTTTTTTTTTCTCAGGAAAGTAGAGTTACTGGATTGTGGTGGTCTTTGAAATGTATTTTCCGTATCACTTTCCTACAGAAAGGATTTTCTGATTTATTTTGTACATGTTAGTTTTTCTTCGTGATATGGGTAGAAGTTGTTTTCTAGATCGACTGCCACAGGGATTCTGTATGATCTTCCCTGGTCACAGCGTTATCTGTTCTACACAATCCTTTTAGAATCTTTGCTCTGTATCTGTTAGTTGCAATGTTTATATGTATTTTGTGAGGCACTGGCATGCTTGGCAGAATCAACAAATTTAAACTTCTGTTAACATTGAAAGGCATTTTCCAACAGTATTCAGTCCTTTAATGCTGTTAACTAAGTTTAATATTAATCTTTTTAATTTGAAATGTTTTGTAGAACCCGTGCATGACCAGTAGCAGATGATCATAAATTAAAATAATTGTTTTGCTTTATTATACAAATAAACCATGAGAGCAGTGTTCCAGCTTCAAAGTACCCGGCACAGCGGCAGACTGCGTGTGTCTGCCTGCAGAAGATGGAGATTATGCAGTCTGTTTCGAGTCAGTTCAAACATTGTGCTGCTCTCTTCTAGAATGTCCTCTTTGTTTCCATACCAAATGGACAGACAACTTGCTTTTCTCCATGGAAACGCGGCATCTGTTCGATAGGAGTTGGGAGCAGTGATGTTAGTAAATGCTTCTTCCTCAAATTCTCAAGTCATTGTTTTGTCTGTTTTATCAGACAGAGTATTTTACTTTTCATATCGGCACTATCTGCCCCAAGGAAGGAGAGGGTGGTGGTGGCAGAAGACTGATCAGGTATCAACAGAGTTTAAAGAACTTCTGGTACTGTTACATTCTTGTTGTGACTATCAGGTTCTTAAGTGGAGTGAGCTTGAGGCTTTAACTTTTCCCTGTTTTCTTATTTAGTTGTGCTTTAGTTCTAGTTGTTTAAAATAGTATCTTGAAAGAAGCAGTCCAGGCAACTGTTCTTCTTTTATTATAGGAATTCCTTGACAGTTGGAAAATATCCTGCTTTTTAAATTCAGTGCTATGTGATTAAATTTTGCTTATTGATTTATTTCTTCTCAACTTGCCAACAGAATTCATATCTATTACCAGATTAGTAGGATTTATTTTCTTACACCAGTTGTTCTCAGCTTGTTGCCTATGGATTGCTTCGATCCACGTATAACTTAGAGGTCTGTGAAAGGTAAATAAGAACAAGAACATTAACCAGCTAAAAGGGCTGATTCAAGGATTCATGTATGCAACTTAAAATTTTTGCTAGTCAACACATGCACAAAAAAACTGAGTTCATTCAGGAATGTAACACATTTTTCTATTGTATGAGATCATCTGTTTCTCAGTAATGGCAGAGTGTAAAGCTGGAGTTTAAAATCCTTTTTATGTTACCCAGTTACAGTATTGGTAGAGCTCATGGCTTTCTGAGCACGGAAGGTAGTTGGCGTTATCAGACTGGGCTGATATCCTTAGGTTCTTGATCTTTTGAGAAACTTACAGTTGGTTCTCAGGATTCTTTTTCAGGAGAGCTGAGGCAGATGCGAGGAAGGAAAGAGAAGAATCCGAGACAAGGAGCTAGCTGCTCTCTCTGAGAGCTAAAATGAGGCAGCTGACATCTGGACCCTGCTAGGAAACGCCAGCGTGTGCAAAGCTTCACATCACTTGATGCAAATTTATGTGCTTTTGGGGCTGCATGCATTCTGTTAGGAAATGCTACTAGGAGAGCCCCGTCTCTTCCTAAGACCAAAAGCTTCATTTTCATCGTTGCAATAAGGCAGCCATTTGCCAAAATGCATTGCCTATATTTTATCAGTTTGTTGAATTAAGCTATGATTTCAGTACCTCTGAAACCGGGGCTCTAGGGGTTGTGTTACTCCTGGCCTAGCTGAATGCCAGTGTATTGAGAAAAGCAAATGACACAGCAAATACATAACCCATGACTGTGGAGAGCAAGATTAAAATATGAATGAGCACCCTGAGCCAAGAAATGCCATATTAGAACATTCTGACTTTCTGTTGGGCAGAGGTTCGTCAAACATCTGTTAATAAATAATTATTTGGAACTGGTGAAATGTAATTTTGGGGGGTAATTTACTGTTGGCTTTCCTTTAACATACCTGTTATTGCATGGTATAGGTGGCTAGTGTCTGTGTGGTGCTGGAACGCCCTTTGGGGCAAAACAAATGTGGAAAAGAATGGCAGAATAATGTAAGGCAGCTTCTGGTTTTAGGAGGCAGCATTTCTTAAGGGAGGACCCAAAATGAGGTGATTGAATTTCCGTGTATTTGGTGTTTGACACTGACAGAGAAGGCTGGGAGCTGTAAAGACCCAGCCTTGATAGTTCTTATACTTTTGTATACGCACCAAATCCTTCTTTATTATGTATAGTTTTTCTATTCCATGGGTTTTGATGAGTTGAGGAGAGTAATGGAGGCATGCATGGAGAATCTGGAGGGAATAGGGCCTGCAGCGTGAGTAAAGATAGGTAGGGTGTGCATTAGAGAGAAAAGGAAGGCTTTTCAAGTCCTTGGCATGTAAGAGTGAAGTGTGGTTTAGAAGATTTCTAATAAAAAGTAACAAGAAATATGATGCCCTTGAGTTTAGCAGGATGGACAGGCCTGTACTAGGAGGGGAAAAACACTCCAGCATTCCTGCTGTGTCCAAAGTGACATCTGACATGATCCTCTAGTTGCTTCTTTAATCGTGTGCCTCTCGGTGCTTACATGGCTTACTCATGTTTCATGCCTATCCTTCTGCTTTGATTTTAGAGAGCTAACTCTGCTTTCATGTGCACAAACATGAAAGCACCCACTTAAAAATTAATAGTAAACTGGCATGCATCTTGCAAAAACAACGGAGAGATTCTTCTCTGCAGTCGTCATAACCCTGCAGAGGGGTGGGTGACACTGCTGGCAATGCTAGGAAAAACCTCCTGCAATCTGCACGGAGTTTGCATGGAGCAGAATTTAAACCTGGAGACAAACACCATACAGCCAAGGTGGTAATTAATGCTTTTTAAACTAGGATGTTTTTGCAGGCGTCTTAGAAGACGGTTTGAAGTTGGCAGGGCTGATCTTGAAATAGCAGAAGTGTTTCGCTTTGTTATTTAAGTTCGCGAAGCAGACTGCTTGATGCTTCCTTTCTCTTTTCCACAGCGAATTGATTTTTAAGAGCACTAATGTGCTGGCTGTTAATAATATATGAGGGGTAAAACTTATACCAGTAGGTGAAAGCCACGGTTGGCTTGTCTCTTTAGGCATCCTTCCTGTAGCATCACAGTCTCTCCTCACTAGTGTTTGTTTTCTTTTACACATCCCGGATGCCCAGTACGGGCACTTGGGCTCTGCTGGCAGTGGTTTTGGGAAGCCTGCAGCTGGGCAGCTCTCTGCCTCTGTTGTACGTGCTGAGTAAGGGGCGCGACCGAGACCTGCTTTACAGTTCTTGTTTGTCGTGTTCTGAGCACACAGTTTGAACAGGCTTTTGCTGCGTGGCACTTCGTCAAGGTTTTGTTTAGGTGCATGATGGTTTTTTTTTAAGGATTTATAGCTGTTCTGTCTGTGCCTTAGATATAAAGCTTAGCAAATAGCCAAGCTGCATTCAACTGCAGAACAGTTGGTGTTTTTGAAGACGGGGGCAGACCAGTCACCTTTCGGATTGGCTTTGAGTTAACGTTCAAGAAAAAAAAAAGGTTTAGCCTTTCTAATGCTTTGTCATCAAAAGGAAGATGCCTTCTGTGGCTAAACCCTCGCCACGTGGATCTCTGAAAAGCTTACAGCTGCTTTCCAAGTCAGAGCAGGGCTCTGTCCTAGCTACGCAGGGAAGAGTCCCTCCTCTGGATAGCGAAGAGTCCCTCCTCCTCATTCCAGAAGAGTGTGGCTTGGGCACTGTGCCGGGAACTGCGAGCCAGTGGATCTTGTGATCGAAGAGATCACAGACAGCTGAGGTGGATGTTTACTTTTTAGTTGTCATCATCTACCTCCACTCTGTTGATCAATTTTAGTTTTTTCGGTTCCAGTCTCACTCAAAGACTTTATTCTTTTTATCCTGAAATTCCTAGCTCTCTCGGTTTCTCTCGCAGGTCTTTAGGCTTGAGCTGTTTTCACTGGGATGTTGCAACACTTGAAGAATGTGACTGAAAACAGAGGGATGCACAGCTCGGTTCTGTCTGTGTATAATGTTAATAATGCTGTAAGGGCTTTGTTTTTCTTTCTTAAAATAGCCTTTTAGTTTAAAGCTCCAGGCGACTACAGCAGCATTCAGTGAAGTGACTTATTTTGATGTTTTAGTTCAGGCTTGGTCTGTTTTAATAGGAAATGGTCTTCAGAAGATGAGGAGTTGGAAATGCTATCCTGGGAAATGCTTACGGTTGTTATTGTAAGGCATCTTTTGTCACATATTTCATACACAGGCTATGTGTATATATATAAACTTCTGCAGGAGTTAAAATACTGATTTTTTTTTTTCCATGTCTAATATTTTTATATACAGGTTTATTCTAGAGTTGGAAAAACTCGAATGATATATTTTATCCATGCTTGAAAAAAAGATATTTGCTGCAGACAAAGAGCATTAACACTTGTATTGCAAAAAGATGAGTATGTTAAAACCAAGTGGACTTAAGGCTCCATCAAAGACCATCAAGCATGGGGGTACATTGCTGAAAACACCTGCTTCAGTTGCAGCTGGTAAGAAACATTTAAATATCTTAAGTTTTCCCTTATTTGTCTTCTAACAAAACATACCTTGAAATCCATGAGTATACACTGCTTTCACTACTTACACCAAGGTATTTTTCCTTGTATTTCGGATCTAAAAAAATCACTTGTATAACATGCAAAAATCTCAAGGTACTAATTGGATGTGATCAAGCAGTTTTCCTTGAAGAAACCTTGTCATGATAAAAATGATTGAATAGTTTCTGAGGTGAGACTTGGCAAAAATCTTGTCATACTACAAAACCTACATTAAATGCACTCAGTGTCTTTGTCCTTAGATTTTAAATTGCTATATTCCACAGTTTACAGTGTTTCATAATTTAAAAAAGTTGGAATTGTGCACTTTATTTTAGAAATTGTGCTTTTCTAAATGCTCATTACACTGAAACTAAGTAATTATACTCTCTGGAATATTAGTGTATTTGATTCCCATTGCTTTCTCATTGTGCTTGATTCCAGCTCCAGCAGAAAAAGCAGCTTCCAGTGAAAAGGCCCCAAGCACAACCGCTGCAGATGCACATGAAGAGTTCGTGGATGATTTCAGAGTTGGTGAGCGTGTTTGGGTCAATGGAAATAAGCCTGGATATATTCAATTCCTTGGTGAAACTCAGTTTGCTCCAGGACAGTGGGCAGGGATTGTTCTAGATGAACCAATTGGTAAGAATGATGGCTCCGTGGCTGGAGTTCGCTATTTCCAGTGTGAACCCTTGAGGGGAATATTTACAAGGCCATCAAAATTGACAAGAAAAGTACTGACAGAAGATGAAGCCAACGGTACACAGACAGCTCATGCTTCCAGAGCTACATCACCAACTTCCACATCGGCTGCTAGTATGGTGTCTTCATCTGCTGCTGCACTTCCTCCTTCAGGAATTCCCCATAAAACTACACCACTTGCTGCTAAGGAACATTCAACTCCTCCTCAGATTAGCAATCTTTCAAAAACTGCAAGTGAATCTATATCAAACCTCTCTGAAGCTGGATCGCTAAAGAAAGGAGAAAGGGAGCTCAAAATTGGAGATCGAGTTCTGGTAAGATTCCTCTTTGGTCTCTGTGTCTGCTTTTTGATTGATAAATTACTTCTGTTAGTACTCAGAACTCTTCTACTATTTCCTTGATCGAGGTAATGTGCATTTATGCTTTAGCTTTCTTTTAATTTAGAGTCTTCTGTAGGCAAGCTCTTTGCTTGAAGTTTCGCATCTGTAGAAAGATCTTTACGGTTCCAAGATAAAATGGTTAATTTGGTAGTTTTTAATCCATTATGTTTAATCAGTGTTTAAAAATTCAGTCTTTAACAACATACTTGTAGGTTATCTTTCCATAACTTCAAAAACTACAGTCATGCTAAATGAAAAATGAGCTTGTGAGATTTCCATGCAGCTCTTTTGCCCTATCAGGGCTGTGTCTTTAGAAAGCAAACAATTCAATAATTGATTATTCCCCTGAGTAGTGATAGGCAGCAACAGAAGTAGTCACATAATGCCACCCATCATCCAGGAATTACGTGTTTTGTTGGTGATGTGCCATGTTTCTTGGCTGCCCTTCCTAAACTCAAATGTTTCTGCTGATGTATCATTTCACTCTTTTAAGACAGAGTTAAGTTTTGTTTTTCAAATAATTATGCTATGTACATTTTCTGTTTGGATGAATGCAGTAGAGCATGGGTCATTTTTGATCCCTGAGACATCCACCTTCTAAGAGAAGTGGGAAACTTTGCCTTCAAACACGAACCTTTGCTTGAAGAGGAAGTAGAAAGCTGGCGGTACACTTCTTATGTTGCATTCTTATTTAAAGGCTGTAGCCTTCAGATATTACCAGAACTATACTTTCATGTCCACCAGATCAACAATTACTGTAACAGATCTCATTTTAGGTTTTAATTACTTGTGTAATTAAGCTGAAGGATTGTCTTACTGTTATTTTGATACAATCTCTCTTTTTCTTACAATAGAATTTTTTACTTTTCCGTTAAGTAAAAACAAGGGCAGGAAAGCATAGAAAACATTTTAGGGGTTACCATAAGAACCCTGTGTAAAGAAAATCTCATGGATTTCATTGTTTGTCCTGCACTGCCTCACCAGATAACGATTCTGGACTCAAGGTGGAAAGTGTGAAGGCGCCTGAGGTGAAGCGAGGGCAGGGTTTGGCTGACAGCTAGAGTTGGGCTGGGATGTATTTTGTTGGAGTGGCAATGGAAACAAAGCTTTACCGTTTATCCCTAGCTATTTCTGTCAGAGACTAGAGCCCTGTTCTTTTCCAATCCTTGTCTTTTTTTTAACCACTTGCTTGCCTCTTTCTCAAAGGTCTTTGTCTGATCTTCTGGGATCCTCTTTGTGTAGGGAAATCCTTTGATGCCTGCAAAAGCATCGCTCCCAAGTTCCCTGTATCTTAGTAGTGCAAATTACAGAAGGAGCATATCCTGTGTGCCACATGGTCGTAATAAGTTCCCAAACTCTGTTTATTAAGTAGAACAGATTAAGCTTAGTACTTCATCCTCCCTACTTCCTCTGCTTGGCTTAAGTCTTCCTGTTGAATCATCAAATTGTAGTTTGAGGTTTTGGGGCAATTCCTAGCACAGCGAGTTGATGATGCATATCTGCTAATGATATACTGGTCTAAGACAGGGAATGCACAGAAATATGAATGCTAAACAGACAGGATTCTTGTCTGCTGGGTTTTAACTCTTTTGGGTCTAATGCTAATTTTTTGTATTGAATCCCAGACTCTGCTTATGTCATGTCCAATAGTAATTGAGACGTAAATATCTTAAACCACCAGGTTAATCCAAATAATGGTAAACTTGGCTGAATAATCCGTTCAGCTGTTAATAGTTTGTTTGGGTTTTTTCTCTGCGACTGAGCTCCTGTCCAGTGCTATGGAGAGTGGAGTTGAGCTGCTACTGAGTAATTGCTGGGCACTGCCCTCAGCCTACAGCTGGCACCGGCTCTTGTGAAAGACCTGCCGGTCACTTACTGTAGCTTGCTTAGCTATTCCTTTTCTGCCGAAGGTACAAATGCAACTGGACTGCTCCGTGTAATTTGTTTTTTTATTTATACTGACAGTGGTAACTTTTCAATAATGTGCTGGGCAAGAGGCTGGGAGGCTTCTGAGTCTGTATCAGCACAGAATTTCCTCTCTAAGTGACAATTGAGCATCACAGGCTTGAGATTCACTCCAGTCTGACCGTGCCATTGCAGAACACTGGAAACTGAATGCTGTCCACGTGCAACAGTTCTTGCAGTTTTGGAGTGACTGCATGTAAGCCCTGCTGGTGACTAAGCCCCACGTGGCTGCTTGCTTACTCCCCCTGGTGGGATGGGGGAGAGAACTGGAAGGGTAAAAGTGAGAAAACTCATGGGTTGAGATAAAAACAGTTTAATAAGTAAAGCAAAAACTAACACGTGCAGACAAAGCAAAACACTGGTCACTGGGATCAGCTGTTCTGTCCGTGTCCCATCCCAACTTCTCGTGCCGCCCCAGCCTCCTTGCAGAGAAAGAAAAGGCTTTGACTCTGTGAAAGCGCTACTCAGCAGCCACTAAAGCATCACAGCACAAATCCAAACACAGCCCATACTTGCTACTGGGAAGAAAATTAACACTAGCCAAGCCCAAATCAAGCACTGGTTTGAATACTTTGTGAAGGTTCTCAGCAACAGCAGTGCCTTGGTGGCTATGGATACATGGGGAACACAACTGCTGAGAACTGCATCATGAAATCAGTGAGCTTCCAGCAGCGCGGGATTGCAGTTCAGCAGAACAACGAATTTGTGATAGAAGAAAGCTCATTTGGGAGCCTTATTAGAATACTTAACTTAAGAAGTGTGTCCTTAAGGGAGAATTTGTAGATGGGCAAGCCAGGTCATCAGCTAAATTGCATTCTAGAATGGACTTCAGATGGGGCTCAGCTTGTTGATCTTTGTGTGTGATCTTAGGGTGTGGAGTGGTACACTAGAGTATTTCAATCTGTTACATTTTTTTTCCTCTTACTTTGATTTTAAAACCCATTTAAAAGGGGTTGCCTTGAATTGATCTCTTTGGTTTCTTGTTTGTTTCTTGGTTTTTTGTTTGTTGCTGTTGGCAGCTGGCAGGTTGTGGATGATACCTTCAAAAAAAAAAAAGGCAAAATCATACAGCTGAATTATCAAGAAACAAGAGGCCATTCTGACAAATATATAAATACCAGAGAAATGCATTTACCAATTCACATCTCCTTGGCTCCTTTTCTGTATTACACAAATGCAGATCTGCCAGGAGTTTGTTGTACCTGAAATGTGTTGAAAACATTTCAGGCTTAACAAAGTGACTTTCCCAACAGCTAAGCTTTGTTGGAACACTTTTCAGTTCCTACTGAGATATTTGCACGATTCCTCTACATGAAAAGAAGCTGTAAACCCTTCACTGTTACTTCTACATTCTGTAATAGCAAACTCGTGCTTCAGATGTTCACAGCTGGTGGTGCTGGGATGAGGTAGTTTGATTAGAGGCTGTATGTGCAAAGCAATCTTGAGATTTTTAAAGCTGTAGAGTGTGGTCTGCATTGTTTTCTGTGGATAGAAAAAACATCTTAAGCTTATTTTTTTATTCCTTTGATCTGTAATTATTTCATAAGTCTTTTGTGCACTTTAAAGTTAGAATTCCGCTGCAAAAAATGAGTAGAGTTGCAAGGTCATCACCTATATATTCTAAAATTAGTATCTTTATATATTAGTTTGTGGTGAACTATGCAGTAGGTGTGGACATGAAAAGATGTAAAAGCAAGCTGGCTTGCTTTCTCAGGGTGCCTTAATTCTTTTCCCAAAATACCTTATATATTAAAGAAAAAAGTTTCATTAACATCAAAACAGACAGGCAGTGCTTCAAGGTGTGTGATGTGTCAAACTGAGTTGTGTTCATGTGGGTGCCTGCAGAAAAATACTTGTAATAGATTTACAATTTTTTTCTTTTCTTTCCTTCCTCAATTCGAAGACGACAGACATGTTCCTGGGCATTAAATTGAGATGTAAACATCAGAAAAATAGCTCATGGCAGACATGAATGTCAGTAAGGGAAATATAATAATTGTAGAGAAATTCATATGGTCCTGTTTTCTTTGAAGTTCTCTTCTGTGACATTCTGGAGGAGTCAAAGGAAATAAAAATCAAATCATACTAAGTGAAGTGAATACCCGAGCTGAAGTATTATACCCCAAAATGGGTGTTCCAGTGCAAAGGGAGAGGTCCTTTGGATTTCTGTAGTTTACTCTTTCTCAAAGTCGATTAGGTTAAAGCAGCGCACAAGCCCTCTGCTGCTCTGGAAATCTCTGATGAAAAATCTGTCTCCATCAAATCCCAGTCGATCTGAGCCATGTTCAGCAAGCGTGTTGCCTGGTTGACTTGAAGCTGACCAGTAGTTTTCCTTTTACTAAAAAGTATTTGGAAATAGTTTATGTTAACATGTAGAAAAGTTGAAAATATGGGGAGATAAAGTACATATTTAAAAGAAGTGTGGTTTCTGATATGTAACTCCTTATTCAGCTTTTTATTTGCTGCATCGATGTATAACACGGGGGGGGGGGGGGGAAGCTAAACCAAAGACAAAGTTATTAACACAAAGAGTAATTCAGATAGCTCTGTATTAGCCATAATCTCCATTCTTAACATCTGAAGTGTGTTCTGACATCTGGATATGATTTAGTTGTTAGGGAGAGGACATCAACTCTCGGCAGCCTGATCTTGTGTTTGGGGATTGCTGTAAAGTAGGAAATGTTGATGGGAAAATCTGCATTTGCTTCATTGGGCTTGTCCAGCCTTTACTGGGTTAATGACTGAGGACAAGGTCTGTAACACAACTGTAATTCATGAGGCCACAGCTTCAGCATTTTGAACCTCATCTGAATAGGAATTCCTATGGAAAACGTGACCCCTTCTTGTGCCAGTGGAAGCGTCTCGTCTCTGGGTACTAAACCAGATGGAGAAAGAATAGCTGAAAACCAATTCTGAAAACAAATTACTTTCAGGCTAAACTAGTTTATGTTTCCTGTCTGAGTTGCAGAGGAACCTGTTTGCCCTGCTGTTGCAATCACTTAGGATTTCTTAAGAGACCAATGCAAAGTTGATTTAAAAAACAAACAAACAAGCAAACCCCCTGAATTAACCAATCTAACAACCCAAGCTCACTGAATAAAAGGGGGAATCCTGCTTCGGGTGATAACTGGTGCACCTACCAAAGCTCGAAGCAGTTTTAAGTGCATCTTAAGTTTTTTTCCTGGAGGGACCAGATGCTGTGTTTTAAATAAATAACTAAATAAAAATCTTATCAACCTAAAGGGCCTTAGCCTTCTCAAGGGATTAAAGTGCTTTCATGCATTTAACTAGTTACAGCTCCGTTGTGATCTGCCAGATCTGATGCTTTTGGAGCTGAGCGCTAAAGCTGTAACTTGGGCCTCCGTCCATATGTTCACAAGAGGCTACAAACTGGATTTCCAGGCGTGTGCTGATGTGGCCTTTTTGCAAAGCTGTTCTCACTATATGAGTAACATTGAATTTCTCCGTCTTGTCTGTTTTCCACTGCTCACTGTAAGTTATTTCTAGTTTCATTATTTCTTACTAATTTCTTTAGTGAGATAATAGGCAAAGACTGAGAGGAGGTTATCAAGAGATCTGTTTCCACCCATGTAACCTATCTTCAAGTAAACATGACGTAAGTCTGTCAACTGATTAAATTCCAGGGCCCTGGAAAGCACTGAAGGGGGAAAGAAACCTCACATATAGAGAGAGTCTCTCTCATTAGAAGCAATTCTGCACTGACCCTGCGGTGTTTTTAAGTTTTCCACTTTCTGGTGTCTGTATTCTGAATAGAAAATGCACTTTGATAGCCTGTTAAAAAATACTCTAACAGTCAATATTTAACTGTTAGAAAAACAAATATTCATTGGCATTGTTGCAGTTAAAACAATGCAAAAATATCTTGCCACAGTGCATAGGAGGATAGAAAAGGAAGAAAGATTTGGAAGCTGAGAACATGTGATTGTTGTGTGCTCTCCTTGGATGTCCCCTCCTGAGCCTCCTTTATTTTGACAGCAAATGTATCTCAGTGCTTTTGCTTTAGCCTTAAGCTGAGATGACTGCGAAGTATTTTGATGGCTTTGTCATGTTAAGTCAAGGATGAAAGTAGTTCTTATGTATATTTAGACATAGTATTTTGGATATGGTAAAGTATAATGTAGATTAGTTTGTGAAGTGGGTTACTGCAGCATGAAATGCGTGTACGAGGCTGTTGCTGAAGGACAGCACGAATCCAAAGGCTTTGTCTGTAATTCATTATCTTGCTGATTTTCTTTTTTAGTGCAAACCACAGCTTTCCTTTCACGTTACATTTAAGCATTTTTCAGGACGTGTTGTTGCTTATCTGCTCACAGATAAATAAGATGTTAAATTTACCTTGTTTTAGCAGCTTGTGAGTTGTGTCTGTTTGTGAGTTATTTTGTTTTGGCAACTCCTTGTTTAACTTAAAATTGCATGTGAATTGCTGGGATAAATGGCAGCAGTAGGTGACTTCACACAGTTTGTTAATCATTTGTTCATACAAGACTGATTTTTGTGTGTGTGCATGCACTCTCTGTCCCTCTGCCCCTCCCCTGCCTTCCCAAGGGAAGGGATATCCAGGAACATGTTGTCCTTGCTCGTTTCAACACAGGATGGGGAAATAACTTTGTATTTATTTGTTTGTTTTAGTCTTTGGCCTTGCTTTTGGGATAGTAAATTCACGTGGCTTTTGTAGTATGGAATTGCTGTTATCTTTTCGTATTGTTTCCTTTGTGACTGAATGAGTTGAGTGACTGAATTGAACTTCAATAGCACATAATTTTTAATTATTAAACTGTTTGCTACTGCAAGTGGAGGGTTGTGTGACAGCACTGTGTGCGAGTGTCTTATCGCACATGAGCTCTTTTGCCTACTTTGGCCTTGGTTTTGAACTTGCTAGTCAACTGTAACCAAGTTGGGTAGAAATGTAGAGGTTCCAAAGAGTTTCTTACAAGTTTAATGGAAACAGATTATAGACTCATAGAATAGTTTGAGTGGGAAGAGACCTTCAAGCCCATCCAGTTCCACCCCTTGCCATGGACAGGGACACCTTCCATGGATCAGGGGCTCCAAGCCCCATCGAACCCGACCTTGAACACCTCCAGGGATGGGGCAGATGCTTCCAGGGAAGCCAAATAAAAGGTCGAGAATCTAGCCACCAGTTCTGGAAAAGCTGCAATTTGCCTTCACAGGTGTTTGCACACCAGAGAATCCCCACGATCAAGGTCTTGTCTAAACGCTGTCCCCATCAATAGAAATAGCTGTGGTCACTCCTGGATTTTTAGGTAGCGGAGTCACTCGACCATAATATCCAGTGCTACTGGAAAACTGAGATCATTAATCCTGCTGTTTGCACTCTGTGTAAATCTGTATTTGTACAGCAACTTTTATGAGTAGAAGAGCCTTCACCACTGCATGT